>JAZHRO010000071.1:19667500-20917500 GCA_037157565.1 Thalassia testudinum | reverse complement strand
TAACTACAGTAGCCACCACAACATACCTTTTGACATCTGTTTTTAGACTTCTTCGTTAGATATTGATTCATATTGACATTTTTTCTGTTCTGTGTTCGCGTCTCCTTGCAGGAGATGCCTCTACGAGGAGGTAGCAAGGTGGGCCGCGGACGCGGCTGAGGACGAGGTTGGAGGGGTGGGTGCGTTGAGGTCGATGCGTCAGTGGACCAGCCACTGCTCTTGGGCATTCAGGCCCAGGACCTTGCCCAGCTAATACGGGACATCGTGCGAGAGGAGCTCCACCCGCCGCGAGCGCCTCTCCCTGGGGCTGCGAAGGGGGAGTCCTCTGGAGGACCACGAGACAGACACAGCGCTAGACACGGGAGAGAGGGTGGGCCTCCACCACCCCCACCTTCCTCCGGCACTTCCAAGCATGGGGCTTCTTTACCTAGAGGCGCACCAGCATCTCCACTTCAGCACCACTTTGAGCTTTTCGGAGAGTTCCGAAAGCTGAAGCCCCCCTCCTTCAAGGGGGATGAGGACCCGATCGAGGCGGAGGACTGGCTCGAGTAGATCGAGAAGGCTTTTGACACCTTCGCCCCCTTGTGGAGTGCCGTGTGGCCTTTGCCACGTACCAGTTGGAGAGTGCGGCACATAGGTGGTGGAGGGCGGTCAGGGGTCAGGAGAGGGATGAGCCGACTTGGGACCAGTTCGTCACCCTCTTCTGCGAGCAGTACTTCCCCCAAACATGGCAGGACCAGAGGAGGCGAGAGTTCCACACTCCGCTTGGGGACGATGACCGTGAGCGCGTACCATATGCATTTACAGGAGCTGTCTCGCTTCACAACGACAGCCGTGGCTACTGAGGAGGAGCGCCTTTGGAGGTTCACCGAGGGGCTCCAACCTGCGATTCGGGGGTATGTTAAACCCTTGAAGCTGCCTATGTTCTGGAGGGTGGTAGAGGCAGCTATGACGTACGAAGAGACCAACCCGTCCGCACGTGACACTGACAGTGGGTGGAAGCGGCCCTACTAGCTAGACTTCTCATAGGGCCGATGAGAGAGGAGACACGTGGCACCCGCAGGAGAGCCGTCACGTTTTGCGGGGCGATCAGTGGCCTTTGGAGGCCCTCGACAGGGGCCAGCTGCTAGCACCGGACCCCCGCCCAGCCATCAGCAGGAACCCACTGAGGGCGGGAGTCGAGTCCCCCTTTGCTACCAGTGTGGCCAGCTGGGCCACGTTAGGAGGGACTGCTCGTCTAGGGTAGGAGGTCAGCAGATGCTTCCCGCGTCGAGCACTGGAGGGCGAGCAGGAGGCCGCGGTTTCCAGGCGTGAGGAGGAGGATAGCAGTCGCGGGAAGGGTACCGGCCAGCGGCTACCCGTCCGACGCAGAGTGTGGCTGCTTCATCTGCAACTAGGGCTGAGGGGCGTATCAATGCCCTGACACACAGGGATGCCAGAGCTTTAGGATCAGTGGTGGCAGGTATGGTTTCAGTTTCCGGCAGACTTGTTTACACGCTTTTCGATTCCGACGCTACGCACTCGTTTGTCGTGGCCAGTTTTGCAGTTCATTTGGGGCAGGACTGTGTGCTGTTAGATGATCTGTTCGTAATCAGAGGCCTGAGTGGTCAGCTGTTTGTAGCTGAGGAGTTGTACACAGGTTGTGAGGTCGGTGTTGGGGGACACAGCCTTCCCGCTGACCTGATTATGATATAGATGGAGGACTTTGGTGTAATTCTGGGGATGGGTTGGCTGTCCGCTTACCACGCCTTGGTGGACTGCTTTGAGAGGAAGATCGTCTTCTCCATACCGGAGTTGCCATCTTTCGAGTTCCACGGGAAGCCAGTGGATGGAGGCTTTAGGTGCATTTCTGCACTTCATACGGTGAGACTTTTGGTCTAAGGGTGTGAGGGCTTCCTAGCTTGTGTGGTGGCGGAGCCCAGCCCTGTGGCAGACTCCCAGAGTATCCCGATGGTCAGAGAGTACCTTGACGTGTTCCCAGATGAGTCGCCAGGACTACCGTTTGAGCGTGAGATCGAGTTTGAGATCTCACTGGTACCGGGGACCAGCCCCATCTCCACAGCACCGTACAGGATGGCACCAGTTGAGCTGCGAGAGCTCAAGTCTCAGTTGCAGGATCTTCTAGAGAAGGGCTTTGTGAGGCCCAGTGCGTCTCCATGGGGAGCCTCGGTTTTGTTCGTAAAGAAGAAGGATGGTACCCTATGCCTTTGTGTGGACTATAGACAGCTGAATAGGGTTACCATCAAGAATAGGTATCCACTGCTGAGGATTGATGACTTGTTTGACCAGCTGCAAGGTGCCACGGTATTCTCCAAGATCGACTTGAGGTTTGGATACCACCAGTTGAGGATCAAGGAGGTAGACATCTCCAAGACAGCTTTCCGCACGCGATACGGACACTACGAGTTTCTGGTAATGCCGTTTGGGCTGACCAATGCCCCCGCTGCATTCATGGATTTGATGAATTGGGTGTTTAGACCGTACTTGGACCAGTTCGTGGTGGTATTCATTGATGATGTGCTCATCTATTCTCGAGATCAAATGCAGCACGGACAGCACTTGCGGATGGCTCTGGACACACTGAGACGACGTAGGCTGTACGCCAAATACAGTAAGTGCGAGTTCTGGTTGAGGGAGGTGACCTTCTTGGGACATGTAATCTCCGGGGATGGCTTGGCTGTGGACCCAGCCAAGGTTGAGGCAGTGCTCAGGTAGGAGAGACCGCGTATAGTTACTGAGATCTGCAGTTTCTTGGGACTGGCAGGCTACTATAGGTGATTTATCAGGGGCTTCTCGCAAATTGCACGTCCTATGACACAGCTGACCCGGAAGGACGTGCCCTTTACTTGGACAGACACCTGTGAGGTGTGTTTTCAATAGCTGAAGGAGAGGTTGACTTCGGCTCCCATGCTCACCATCCCAGATAGTAGTGGAGGGTTCGTTGTGTACACGGACGCCTCTTTGCAGGGGTTAGGGGGTGTGCTCATGCAAAGGGGTCACGTTGTCAGTTACACTTCACGGCAACTGAAGCCCCATGAGCATAGCTACCCTACCCACGACCTGGAGCTGGCAGCTGTCGTCTTCGCGTTGAAGACTTGGAGGCACTACTTGTACGGTGAGACTTTTGAGATTTTTACAGATCATAAGAGCCTCAGATACTTTGATCAGAAGGAGCTCAACATGAGGCAGAGACGTTGGTTGGAGCTCCTGAAGGACTATGACTGTAGCATTTCCTACCACCCGAGAAAGGCCAATGTTGTGGCTGACGCCTTGAGCCAGAAGGTGCCTGCCCACGTGGCCAATTTACAGGTGCAGAGTTGGAGCCTCATGGAGGAGATGGGCAGTTGGCAGCCCCTAGAGTTACTGGGGCACTGTGGGGCAATGACTGTGACATGACAGACGAGGCTAGAGCTGATAAACTGCATCATCACATGGCAGATGGCCGACCCGTACTTACAGTCATTTCGTGACAAAGTGCTGTCAGGAGACCCTGGAGACTTCTCTTTTACAGACCAGGTACTGCGCATGAGGGGACGTTTGTGCGTTCCCAGGGACGTGGAGTAGTTAAGAGAGCTCCTGACTGAGGCACACGGTTCCAGGTTCACCATACATCCCGGAAACACAAAGATGTACCATGATTTGAGGCACGACTTTTGGTGGAGGGGAATGAAGCGGGATGTAGGTGAATTCGTACAGCAGTGTTTAGTGTACTAGCAGGTGAAGGCTGAGCATTAGAGGCCTGCAGGGCCATTGCAGCCACTTCCAGTGCCAGAGTGGAAGTGGGAGAGCATCACCATGGACTTGGTGGTGGGCTTGCCCGTTACCCAGCAAGGACACGACGCAGTTTGGGTAATCGTTGACAGATTGACGAAGACGGCACGTTTCTTGCCGATCCGAGTCACCTTGGGACCAGCGCAGTTGGCAGAGAGGTATATCCACGACATGGTACGTTTACACGGAGTTTCATGTGAAATCGTATCCGACCGGGATACCCGTTTTACATCCCAGTTTTGGGCTGAGTTTCAGCAGGCCCTGGGGACACGGTTGAGGTTTAGTACAACTTACCACCCCCAAATGGACGGACAGTTTAAGCGCACGATACAGACACTTGAGGACCTTTTGCATGATTGTGTACTGGACTGGAGGGGCTCTTGGGAGGAGCACTTGCCCCTGGCGGAGTTTGCATATAATAACAGTTATCACTCGAGCATAGGCATGGCACCCTACGAGGTTTTGTACGGACGGAGGGGTACGGCACCCTTGAGTTGGGTTGAGGTAGGGACCAAGTGGGAGGTTGGCCCCAGGTTGATCTGGCAGAGTCAGGAGGTGATCGAGCAGATTCACAGGCAACTCCACACTGTCAGGAGCAGACAGAAGAGCTATGCAGATCGGAAATGCAGAGAGGTACAGTTTGAGGTTGGGGACCACGTCTTCCTTCGCATTTCGCCCATGAAGGGCCTGCAGCGGTTTGGGGTGAGGGGGAAGCTCACGTTGAGGTTCGTGGGACTTTTTGAGGTCCTGGAGCAGGTTGGACCCGTTGCTTAGAGGCTTGCTCTTTTTCCCCAGCTTTCTGATGTGCACGACGTGTTCCACGTGTCCAACCTCAGGAAGTGCGTTGCCGATCCTAGTCACATCCTGAGCCACGAGAGCGTCAGGGTGGGTGACGACCTGACCTACCCCGAGCGACCAGTGCAGATTCTCGACAAAGCCGTCCGAAGTCTGAGACGGAAGCAAGTACCCTTGGTGAAGGTTTTTTGGAGGAGCCAGCGGTACGAGGAGGCTACCTGGGAGCCTGAGGGGGCGATGCAGGAGCGGTACCCGGAGCTCTTTGAGGATACGTCTTTTTGGACCTGCTTCGGTCCTCTTCGAGTTTGTTATGCATATATCATTCTTTTCCGCACCCTAGTTAGCGCAAGTTTCTGGGATGAATTTCCTTTGAGTTTGTTATGTATTTAAGACCCACGACATCAAACATTTTTTTAAGACGTCTAGGAGTTGGTCCAGACGTCTGGTCAGATGTTTGGACAACTTCCCAGATGTCTGGAAATAAATTTTTGCAGCGTATGATTTGCGAGTCTGCACGCGTGCGCACGCAGACTGTGCCCACCGACCTGTAGGCATTCTTCTTTTCTTTTCTCTCTCCCCCGACGCCTTCAAATATCCTCTCCCTCACCCACCACTCCACCATCTCCTCCTTCTTCTTCCAGTGTTAGCGTGAGAGTGAGAGAGCGAGGGTAGCAGCTGCTGCCGGGTGTGTGCGAGGAGGAGGAGGTGCAGCGAGAGGGAGAAGAGGTAGAGCGCGTGAGGAAGAGAGAGCGAGCTCGCCGGAGCAGCCCAAGGCCAGCTAACGGGCGCACAGCACGAGCATGGTGCTAGGGCAGTTACCCCGATGCTGCTGCAACTCAGGCAGTAGGCGGGCAAGCGCGGTGCAACGCGGCCGTGCACAGCAGGCAGAAGGTGAGGAGGTCCTGGTTCTGGGAAATTTCTCAGAATCAGACGTCTGGACCTATGTCCAGACGGCACGGGTGATGTCTGGAGTGAGATCCAGACGTCTAAAAGGTACGACATTCTCATCTTTCTCCTTTTTGCAGATGCGGCCATGTAGGCCGTTCCACCGAAAGATTTGAGATGTGTTATGTTGAGAGTGTTTGCGTACGCGTGCAAGTTTCATTTTGGGAAGGCGCAAGGACACGCCCTCCCACACAGATCAGACGTTTGGGCAAGTCACCAGACGGCGGAGAGCGTCTCCAGACGTCCGGAGGGATAGTTGGATGTCTGAAACTAGGTCCAGATGGTTCAGCGAGATCCTGGACGTCTGAGGAGCAGCGCAGAAGTAAGGTATGACCTGGACCATCTTTTAAGACGTTTGGAAGGTGTTCCAGACATCTGATTTGGGGCAGAGTTGTCATTTTTGACTCGTTTAGGATCCGTTCGAAGTCCGATTTCCGCGTTTGAGATTTCGTTCTTCTCAGAATTTGTTCCTCTACTTGTTTAAAATAGTTTTATCCCATTCTGAGTGATTTCTTGTGATTGATCCTTGTATTAGGACCTCATCCCATTGTGGCTCTGGGGGTTGCGGAGGCACGCAGACCTGCCCCATTACTTCCGATTTTTCGGGTAGAGTGGCTCCCCTTGATTATTTACCAACATTAATGCATCTTTGAGATAAATAATAGATTCTAGGATATGGCATGAATCCTAGGACTTGAAAACCATATTGAATGCGAGATCCTAGGGTATGGCATGAATCCTAGGACTGGAAAACTAGATTGAATGATAGATCCTAGGGTGTGGCATGAATCCTAGGAACAGAAGCACTGAAACGAATGTCGTGAATTGCAGTCTTGGAAAAGTAGATAGAATAATGATATTTGCCTGTAATTGGATAATAGCTGCTTGTATATGAATGGATATTAAATGTTGGAAATACGGGCTATATGAGAATAAAACTAAAATGATGAAACCTAAAATAGCTTGGCTAGAGAAATATGAGCATGAACCCTACGGGGAATTAGGAGTAGAGCTCTTGAAAAGTAAATAGAATGGAATTGGGGAAGTGAGCTGGCCCATGAGTACGAAGTACCAAGGAGAGCAACTGTCCCCCTTGTTTAGTGCAGAGCGGAGCTAGCCGCCCCAAGGGCCTGGGGTTAGGTCTGGCCACTTTGTGCGGACTTTTGGCCCTCGCGTACACAGTACCGGGGAGAGCTACTAGTGTAGGGAGAGCGCTAGCCACCCCACAGGCCCTGGGGTTTTGCTAGCCATCCTACACTGACTTGTTAGGCCCACTAGGCAAACCAGGGTAGTCAGGCGAGGGTGCACGGACTGTGGAGGGGCAAGACCCCTGTTTGGTTACTGTGGAGGGGCTGGACCCCTGTTACTGGGAGGGCTCTGCCCTATACTGGTTCTGTGCTGTGCTTTGGGCGCACCCGTTAACGGAAATGACTGACTACGTGCCAGTGCGAGGTAGCTACCTGTGCGTTTATCGCGTGTGCCGTAGTCACCGTTAAGCCTGTCAGCGACCTTGGGGTGGTTGACTGAGGGTAGGACCACCACGGGGGACTCTCCCGACCAGGAGAGCACCACGTGCTACTTCTACTTTTCGGAAAAGACTGCAATCAAGATCGTTCCCACGAGGAACATTCGAGATCAAGAGAAAGATCTGAGAAATAATTCAAGAATGAGTAAATAGAGAAATAAAGAAAGAAAAAAATAAACAACAACAACAACCAATCCTTTTCCCACACTAAGTGGGGTCGGCTATATGGATTCTTTGCCTCCACACAGATCGATTTTCAGCCATTTTAGGACTTAAATTAAAGTAATTGAGGTCATACTTAATAGTTTCCTTCCAACACTTGTTTGGTCTTCCTCGCCCCCTCTTAGCGGGTTCAGCCTCCAACTTCTCACATCTCCTAACTGGAGCATCTAGTGGCCTTCTTTGTAAATGTCCAAACCATCTTAGATGGGCCTCTCTCATTTTATCCTCTATCGGTGCCACCCTAACCCTGTTTCTAATAAATTCATTTGAAATACGGTCCTTTCTTGTATGACCACACATCCATCTTAACATCTTCATTTCTGCCATAGACATCTTCTGTACATGCCTATGTTTATAGCCCAGCATTCAGAACCGTACAACATGGCTGGTCTTACCACAGCTCGATAGTATTTTCCTTTGACTTTTAAAGGAACCTTCTTATCACAGAGAACACCAGAAGCACCCCTCCATTTCAACCACCCTGCATTAATTCTATGTGTAACATCTCCATCAATTCCACCATCATGTTGGAAAATGGATCCCAAGTACTTAAAAATATCTTTCATTGGAATGCACTCTTCTCCAATTTTTACATCAATCCCTTCATTGTTCCCTCCACTACTAAACTTACATTCCATATACTCAGTCTTCGTCCTACTTATGCGTAATCCTTCATCTTCCAGGGCTTCTCTCCAAAGCTCAAGCTTTCTGTTCACTCCATCTCTTGTCTCATCAACCAACACAATGTCATCAGCAAAAAGCATACACCAAGGCACTTCAACTTGGATATGCTTCGTCAACTCATCCATAACCAAGGCAAAAAGATAAGGGCTTAAAGTCGAACCTTGATGCAGACCACTGGAGATATCAAAGTAGTCTGTCAAATCATCCTTAGTCTTTACACAAGCTATAGCTCCATAGTACATATCCTTAATGAGGTTGATATATATAATTGGCACTTGTCTCTTCTCCAAAATTCTCCACAAGATATCTCTTGGGACAGAATCATAGGCCTTCTCCAAATCAATAAAAATCATATGTAAATCCTTTTTCTTCACTTTGTATGTCTCCATCATACGTCTCAAGAGGTGTATTGCCTCAATAGTAGACCTGCCTGGCATAAAGCCAAATTGATTTTCAGTTACCATAGAGACTTGCCTCACCCTTCTTTCAATTATTCTTTCCCAAAGTTTCATTGTATGACTCATCAACTTAATACCTCTATAGTTGGAACAATCTTGTATATCACCTTTGTAAAAAATAAAAAAAATAAAAAAAAAATAACAGCTACTTGTCCACCTTTATTATTTTCTTAGCTAGCTGGTTGCCACTCTACTCAGCGTTTCGCTGACGTGTCACCTTTGTCACCTTTTCAGGACCAGGTGTTGAGCAGCCAGAGTCTGCGACTGCGGAGGGTGCTGGGCCTAGTAGAGCCCAATAGTTCTACTTGTGTTGTACTTGCTGTACCGTTTTTCTGTTGTAGTGAGTATATTCTGTTACACTTGTACTCCTTTATTGTAAGCATCATATTTCTATACCTGTTTTAATTCTCTACTGTTGTAGTGGTGTGTACTGTAGTAGTTCATTTCTTTATTGCTATACTTTTGTTACTGTTAGTTACATGCATGATGAATGTGGTTTATTTTACTGTTCTTTTGGTTACTTTCTCGTTGGACGACTGGGTCTTGGGATCAGTCTAGTCGGTCCGATTCTCGTGTTTCGTAGGGATTCGGGAATCGAGTCGTAACAATAGGGCTACACAACTATGTAGTTAATTTAGTATAATAACTTATTTTATTATATATAAAAATTACTTGAGCTTAGTGATTTCTACACGTGAATTTAGGGTTTAATTACTTAATTAATGTACAAATTAATAATTTAATTATTCAATTGAAATAATAAATAGTTAATTAATATAATAAGGTATTTATTAAACATTTTAAATTTATTTTAGAAGATTTATTTTAATTTATGTACATTTATATACACATTTTTATTTGATATATTCATAATTAATGTATAAATATTATAATACAATATAAATATATTACCAATAAGTCAAAAATAATTGAAATAGTAATAAACAAGTATATAATATAAATTACCTCAGTAATAACTTAATTTACTAATTTATTTTATTTTAACTTAATAACTTAGATATTTAACTTATTAACTTAATTACCTACAATAAATACATAAATAAATAAATATACATGTATTATACAATATCTAATAATTACTTAAATGCGTATGTATAGTAATAGATATGATTATAGGTATGTACATAGTTATTTATAATTTTTTAGTATCATATACATTTAATATAATTAAATAAATAGATAATTATATAATTATAGTATATATAGTTTAACTTAACATAAATACTTATTTTAATAGATATAATACATATATAAGTCATTTGTATACATTTAAGTTATATACTTTACTATTTACATTTAGCTTAGTATTAAGTTATCTTTGCAAATATAAAAAGTATATACATGATATTTTTATGAATTTTTTAGCTTTTTCAGATTTTTATGGTGTTTTTATGTTTAATATGGATAGGAGAGGAGAGAGAAAAAGATGAGATGAATGAAGAATTTCTTTTTGTGATTTTTTTGAATGTATTTCTTTTATTGAGTTCTAAAGTAGACCGAACTGTCAGTTGGTATGTTCTACCAGCCTGAGGGTTCTGAATACTTTAAAACTTTGCGTACACATAAGCAAATACCTGATCTTACTCAAGACAGGTTTATTTTATTCTTTTATGATTTTTTTATTTATTTCAAGTTCACCCAAACAAGGCCTTCAAGGGATAAGAGAAATGTAACCTAAGGCCTTTTTTTTTAGTTATGATAACTGAAAAAGTGGTTTATGCATTCTCAAACATTTAGCACATCACAAAAAACATGTTTGAACATTTAAGGAGGATTTTGATCATGAATTTCATCAAATTTCCATTTTTGACAATTAAATCTATTAACATGTAGTTGACAGTGAATTTGAAACAACAATTATAAGCTATTCTTAATCAGATTTAAAGTCAAACATGGGTACATGAATGCTTGGAAATGAGGTTCTAACATTACAACACATTGTCAACTCACTAAAATCCAAAGCCCAACTCAAATCAATTCAAATCCCCTTTGGCAGTGTGTTCTAGATCATGTTGCTACATGATTCAACAACCAATAATGCTGTTGTAGCTACTATGAACTTCAATAGCTATTGATGCT
Organism: Thalassia testudinum; assembly: GCA_037157565.1. Lineage (NCBI taxonomy): Eukaryota > Viridiplantae > Streptophyta > Magnoliopsida > Alismatales > Hydrocharitaceae > Thalassia > Thalassia testudinum. The sequence goes on along the minus strand of JAZHRO010000071.1, from coordinate 20,907,000 downwards.
GCAGTGATCTACTATTACCCCTATTGTTGCATTAGCAACTAATCAAGCTGCTATTGCTGCTATGAACTTTCAAACTAGCAGCTTAAGCTCAATTGCTACTGTCATTGCTAATGTTGGTGATTTAGTAGAAAGGATATGCTGGATAGTAAGCTTGGATCAGGCTTTCAATGCCTAATCTGAGCCAAAATGATGCATCAAAGATCTAAGAAACAACTCCAGCGATTGCAAATCTTAGTAGAGCCAATTCATCAACAGATCAATGTTTAGATTTGGAAAATAGGGCATTGATTGCTTTTACTCAAATCTGATGTAAACACCTAAGAATTCCACTTGAAAATCAACTCACACTTTGTTAAGATCTTCAAACCCCTGAAAACCTCATTTGAACCTTTAAAATCATATCAAAATCTATTTTAGGTTAGAAAACCATGTCACCCTGTTTTAGGCTTTTACTTTGGATCTATGAGTGCTGTGATCACTTGAACTTCCTGAACACCATTGATTGGTGTTCAAGGTGATCTAGTGATCCTACAAAAATCTATTGGGCCCTTGTTTGGCCTCAAATCAGTAGCGCTATTCCTCCTTGGCTAAACTACCCAAAATAAGGCTTGAATTGGGCATTTTCTCATCTATGAATCAAATCCAAATTAAAACATATTTGAATCCTTGCAATACACCTAATTAAGTGAACAAAACCTCGAATTGCTCAATTAAATTCATTTAAACCCGAATTAACTCCAAATCACAGAATTGGGCATGAAACAAAAATCTGAAAGGATTGAGTAATTCAAGGCAATCAAAATCAGATCGGGTGTCCTTGTGAATTTATGGAGTGAATGGAGAGACCCCTGGATGGATTTGTGTGCTATTTAGATCACGAAGTCCAAGAACTTTGGATCTAGTTATGCTCAGATGAATGGGGTAAATTGTGAGTCAAAAAGTAAGGAAATCAATAGAAATGGTTTATGAGGCGTAGAGGAAGAACAATGAGTCGAAATGAGTCCATGAAACACCTCTCCAATCTGAATTGATCGGAGAGGGAAAAATCAGATCTACTCTAATCTACTCCTAACTAATCTACCAATCAATTAATTAATCAGTTCACCAACTAATTCTACTACTAGAAAGCAGTAGATCTAATCTATGAAAGTAATAAAACCTAGCTAATCATAAGAATGGGACCTATGGATCAACAAGTAGTAGCTGAAGAGAAAAATAGAGGGAGGATCTCCAGCGAGTCAAGAGCCTAGTAGTGAAGCTCTTGTGGTGTTACTTGATCTAGTTTAACGTGGATGATCAAGAAGGAAGAAGCTCCACCATGTGTAGTCGAATGAAGAAGAAAAGAGTAGCTGGAGAGGAAGAATGGAGAGCCCAAGGAAGTAGGAGGGGGGACTCGTCAAGGGTGCGTGAGCTCAGGTGTGCTTCCTATATAGATCGAGGGTCGATTAGATCACCAGTGAGGTGAGATTAGGTGCACCTAGGTTGAATGGTGGATGAGAGAGTGAAGCGCGCGTGGGAAGATTTAAACCAAATGTGCTCTATTGGAATAGATCTAAGGCTAGGGGTGATGCTATGCACGTGTGTGTGCAAAGTTTGGATCAAGATCCACCGTAGGATCGAGTGTCTAAGAAATCATGGGTAGTTGGACCTCTTGTTCTTCGCTAAGGAATAGTGCACGTGTGGCTCTAGTGTTTTGGTGTATTTGCACCAAGGACCTTATAATGAAATGGTAAAGAAATTGCTCAAAGTGGTCCCTGCGGTTGCAAGAAGGCCCTTGGAAGTTATATGTTAATGCATAAGGACCTATATATAATCTAATGAATGCAAGGCCCTATTGATGTCCAAATGCTATGAGATTTTTATTGGAGCTTAGTTAAACATATTAGAAGTTAATTTTACCCTTGATTTGAACTTTGAAGTCAAAAATGTGTTCAATTAGCAATTGGATCATCAATTTGTATTAATGAATAGAAATCTTAATTATTGGCCTAATTATGCATTTTTAATATCAATTTGGTCATTTTTGATAATTCTCACACTTAACCTATTTATTGTGTTAATTGGATAGTGTTTAACCTAGTTTTTAGCTTAACTTGTGCATTTTAGCTATGATGAGCCACACTTCATCAAAAGTCACTCATGAAGGGACTTCAAAAGGGAAGGAGACTCGAGTCAATCTCATTATTGAAAAATATGAGCTTTTCCGTATGAAAAAGGGGGAGACCATCAAGTAGATGTACACAATTATTAACTCTCTGAGGAACTTGGATCAGACACTCACGTATGAAGCTCCGGTTCGTAAGATACTCAGATCTCTCACAAGTGACTGGGAAACAAAGACAACAGCGATTTAGGAGTAGTCCAATGGCCTATGAAGTTCAACTCGAACACATGAAGGAGCACAAAAGTGAAGGAAAGAAAAAGAAAAATCTAGCTCTCAAAGAAGAAACTGACACTAAAGAGTCAGAAATGGACGATGAAGAAGATATAGCTCTTCTCTCTAGAAAATTCAAGAGGTTCTTAAATAACAAAAAGAGTTGGAAGAAGAAAGAACAAGAGCCTCAAGAAAATTTAGTCATCTGCTACAACTGCAAGAAGAAAGGGCACATGAGAAAGGAATGCCCTCAACTCATGAAGGAGAATGACAAAAAGAAGACTCGAAGATTTCCTAAACGTGAAGCAAAGAAGAAAGCTTTACTAGTCACATGGGATGATAGCGACACAAGCTCAGAAGAAGGAAGTGAAGACATCTCAAGCAAAGAACCACTCTGCAGTCTCATGGCGATCGAAGATGAGGTATCATCATTTACTTTTGATGAATTATCAGAAGCATTTTATGAGCTGCATGATTTAGCTAAAGGACTTAGAATAACTAATAAGAAATTGATAAAAGATCTAGACAAAGAAATTGATTTGAAAAGTAGTGCTGAATCTCAAAATCAACAACTGTCACAAGAAATCACCACACTTAAAGCTCATGTTGACACACTTTAAATAGAATTAGGAAACTTAAAACAAAAATATATTGCTCTTGTAAATGACTTGGCTAAGTTCACCAAAGGAAGAGTAAACCTAGTAAAGCTATTAGATGCACAAACTGAAACCATCACAAAATTTGGGTTAGGATATATTCCTAGTAATGACCATTAAGCATCCACTTCACAAACCAACATACAAATTTCCTTTAGTCCTAAGAACAAGAATAGGTCCACACCTAAATAGGCACCCGCTAACAAAACTGGACCCAAACAAAAATGTGTAACAAAAAGAGATTTGCAATCTTGTTTTGTAGGAAACTTTCAAGGATTAGTAAAGTACTCAAACTAAGTCTACCATCAAAAAGATGGACACCTTGTAGTAGTAAGAAAACACACTGGACCAGACAAGGGTCAGTTACCTTTGGCAACAACCACAAGGGTCATATTACTAGTATTGGCCAAATTGGTAATTCTAAAACTTCCTTTGATAATATTCATCTTGTTAGTGGCCTAAAACATAACTTGCTTAGTATAATCCAGATTTGTGATAAAGGCTACAAAGTTACCTTATCTTCAAAAGGTTTTAAAATTAGGGATAAAAATTCTAAGGAAATCCATTTTATTGGAGACATATCAAAAGACATCTACACTATTGACTTTGACAAATGCAACGATCTCAATTGCTTGGTTGCATCAAATGATGAGTCAATATTGTGGCATCGTCAACTCGATCGTGTTCACATGAGAAATATAAACAAGCTTGTGAAACATGATTTAGTACAAGGACTTCCTAAGATTTCCTTTATAAAGAAGAATCTCTGTTCATCTTGTGAAGTATGAAAATTGCATAAAACTTCTTTCAAACCTAAATATGGTTAGTACTTCCAAGCACTTGAGTTGATCCACTTGGATCTTTTTAGACCAACTAAGTCAAAAAATCTAAATGGGTGCAAATACTATCTCATCTTAATAGATGATTTCTCCAGATTTACTTAGGTATTGTTTTTAAGATCTAACTTTCAAGGAATTTAGAAAATTAGCCAAGAGAATCCAAGCTGAATTTAGACTACCCATCACTAGGATTAGGAGTGATTATGGAGGAGAATTTGAAAATAAAAAATTTCTAGATTTCTGCTCTACTTCTGGGATAAAATAAGAATTTGATTTTCCTAGAGCAACTCCTCAAAATGGTGTTGTAGAAAGAAAGAATAAAACCCAACAAAAGCATGCTCGCACTATGTTGTGCAAGTTAAAGCTATCTCGATATTTTTGGGCTGAGGCTATAAACACTGCTTGTTATATCCAAAATAGGGCCTCCACTAGACCCATTCTTGAGAAAACACCCTTTGAACTTTATTTTGATAGGACTCCTGAGATCTCCTACTTTAAAGTGTTTGGTTGCAAGTGTTAGATATTGAATGCAAAGGAGAACCTGGATAAGTTTGATGTAAAAAGTAAGGAAGGAATCTTTCTAGGATACTCATTTAGAACTAAAGCTTACAGAGTCTTTAATTAAAGGAAATTGGCAGTTGAAGAGACTCTGCATGTGTCTTTTAATGAAATAGATCAGTTAGATAATGCATAAACTAAAGATGATGATCAACCTCTAGATAATCCTTCAAATATAACTGAAGACCCCATCTCTAGTGAACTTCCTAAAGAATTAACCTACACCAAATATCATCCTAAAGACATAGTGATTGGTGAAGTCTCAAAAGGAATTCAAATTAGATCATCCTTTAATAACCTTGCACTTAGCGTGTTTGTATCCCAACTATAACCAAAATCTATGGAAGAAGTATTTACTGGTGATTGTTGGATTGTAACTATGTAAGAAGAGTTGAATCAATTTGAAAGAAATGGTGTTTGGAAATTATTTCCTAAGCCAAAATCTCAATCTATCATTGGAACAAAATGGGGCTTTTGAAATAAGCTTGATGAATCAGGAAAGGTTGTAAGAAATAAAGTTAGACTTGTGGCTTAAGGCCACAATCAAGAGGAAGGAATAGACTTTGATGAAACTTATGCTCCCGTAGCTAGACTAGAATCCATTAGATTGTTACTAGCTTTTGTTGCTCATATGGGATTTAAACTTTTTCAAATAGACGTTAAAAGCGCATTTCTAAATGGGTTTCTAAAGGAAGAAGTCTATGTGAAACAACCTCCTGGCTTTGAAAGCACTAATAACCTGATCATGTTTTCAAACTTAATAAAGCTTTATATAGACTTAAACAAGCTCCTCAAGCTTGGTATGAAGGGCTAAGAAACTACTTGATAGAAAATGACTTCAAAATTAGTTTAATTGATCCAACTTTATTTACTAAAAGAAATGACAATCAACTGATCTTAATCCAAATTTATGTTGATGACATAATATTTGGTGCTACTAATGATCTTTTGTGCCAGGAGTTTACGAAAGTCATGCAGGATCAATTCAAGATGAGCCTGATAGGAGAATTAAAGTTCTTCCTAGGGTTGCAAATTGATCAGCTAAAAGAGGGAATCTTCATCTCGCAAATGCAGTACACAAAAGAGATTCTACAAAATTTGGAATGAACAAGACAAAAGGAAAAGACACAACAATGGCTACCACTACTCAACTCAAAGAAGATGAGTCAAGTAAGTGTGTAGATCAAAACTTATATAGAAGCATGATACGATACCCGCTTTACTTGACCACTAGCAAACCTGATATAGTATTTTGTACTTCTTTGTGTGCTAGATTTCAAGTAAATCCTAAAGAATCTCACTTAAATGCCTTAAAAAGGATACTTAGGTACCAACTTAACACTATTGATCTTGGTCTGTTCTACCTAAAATCAACCACACTTGACTTACTTTCCTATTGTGATGCTGATTATGCAGGAAGTTAGACTAATCGCAAGAGTACTAGTGGAACATGTCAACTTCTAAAAAATTCCCTAGCATCTTGGGTTAGCAAGAAACAAAATAGTGTTTCTCTATCCACAACTGAAGCTAATTGCATTGCTGCATCATTAGCATGTTCACAGATTCTGTGGATGATACAAACACTTAGAGATTTTGGACTAAATTTTGAAAACACTAGGATTCTTTGTGATAACACCAGTGCAATAAACTTGTCCAAAAACCCCATTCAACACTTTAGGACAAAACATATAGATATCATACATCACTTTCTGAGAGATTATTCCCTAAAGATGGAAAGTCATAGAATTCATTCAAATAGATAAACAATTAGCTGATATCTTCACAAAACCATTAGCAAAAGAAAGATTTATAGTAATAAGAAGAGACTTAGGCTTAACATGACTTGCTGAACTTTGATTGCTTTTTGTCTTGATAATGTGTGAGCAATCAAAAAAATTCTATTGATTGATCAATAGTTGATCAATCAAATATTTAGTCAAATCGATCAAACTTGACTCTTTTGGGTAAGAAATTTTCCTCCAAAATTTTCAACTTTTGAATGACCCAGTGTTGGTTTTGATCAATCAATATTTGGGTGGAAATTTTCCCTCGACTGAAAATTCAACTTTAATTGATCAATCTCTCTTTTTGATTGACCAAAGTTGAATTTGGTTGACCATTATGTACTTCTCATCAATAAAATTTGGGTAGATTTGATCTCACCGAGATTTCGATTGGTGATTCTAATCATTTGATTTGATTTCTAATCATGATCAATCTTTGTTTTTAATCTTTAATCACCTCCTACCTTATTTGTTTTACCCATTTCCTATAAAAACAATCTTTTACCACTTCTTTTTACCACCTTAAAAGCTCTTCTTCAACCAAAACTTCTCCACCACCAACCAAAGTAAGGACCCACACTCCAAGTGGTCCCCTCTCCTCCTCCTCCAACCAAAAACATTACCACTTCTCTGACCAAGCCTTGGTCAATCACTCTTCGACGACCTCCCCTCGCGGTCGATCGTCCGTCAACGATACGGCCAACCTCCAACGAGTCGCTAATTGGGTTTTTACGCAGTTTGTAGAGTTAGGGTTTTAGAAGTCGTTGCAACATGCAAAAAATCGATTCACTTTTAAAATTTATAATCCTAGATAGTGGAAGTATCTAGGGTTGTCCAAGGATGCAAATTCTTGCAAATTCAAATCTCTTACTTGAAAAATGGGAATTGCCTTTCTTTTTGTATTTTTCAATATATACTTTTTAGGTTTTGAAATAATAGGCTATCGCACTTGTTTACGAAATGAGTGAAATCGATGTTTTAAAGGATGAAATCATCATAGCAAGTCGAAATCACTCAAAAACAGATAAAATTTATAAACTCAAAATCTACAATGGAGTTCGAGGTCGAACACAGGGAGCAAATGTGGAATTCACAACATTAATCACATTTAGAATCAATGAGCACAAGTAATTAAGCATTCAAATAGATATTCAATGAATAATAACTTGTCACATTAGTTATTCAATGAAAAGCATGAGTATCTCAATAGTTCACAATGATAAAAAGAAGTTAAGACAAAATAATGGTGATTTGAATCACCAATTATTAGCCCTAATCAGACATGTGTATCTGATCTCAATTATATCAAACAAATAAACAATAGCTTGAATGCTATAGTGATCAGATGACTGAGATAAGCTATTAGACGGCTTAAATGTTCATTAGTAAGCACAGAGCCTTCTCAAAGGCTTTCTCTTCTTCAGCTCTTCTTCTTCAAGTTCTCTCTCTCTTCTTCTTCTTTCCTTCTTCAGCTTTTCTTCTTCAGAGACCTCTTTCTCACACACAGCATAGGGGAACCAATTCCCTCCAGCGACTAAGTGTCACACAGGGGACAAGTCTCAGAGAGCAAAACCCTCCCCCGCTCTCTCACAATTCCTCCTCCACTTCTCTCTCACAAACCCAGAGCATATTCGGATCCAAGTACGGGTAAATGGATCTCAAAGAGTGTCTAGGGTCACCAGTGTGTGTGATGACTGAAGAGTGAATAGGTGGGTAATCAGGTGAAAGGGGTAGGAGGGACTCGAACCTTAGTGCTTGGGCAATAGAGCTTATTCACAAAATGAATATATCCCGCAACTGCTGCTCCTAATCCCACGATGTGGGACTAATGTTGCTGCTTTCTTCTTGCGTGCCTGCAGCTTCTGATGCTTCGCCAATTAGAGTAGTTTCTGTAGCTGGGATCCTCAATTGAGGACTTGGAGGTCTTCTTGGGATGGTTCCTCACGGCCTAGGGGTGGATTTGATGAAGAACATGGCCGCAACTCGATGAACAAGGCCAGAGAAGATGGCATGGAGATAGAGCTCCAGCAGGGGACCTGAAACATGAAATATGGGCTATAATCCCTTGTTAAAATGCTCAAGAGGATCATCGTAGGGCATGGAAGGTGATGGCAGAGTCCGTGGGGTGTTTCGTGCATGAATGAGGGCGGACGGTGACAGAGAAGGTGGTCAGCGATGGGTGTGTTTGGGGGTGTCGTGTGCGTGAGTAATCCCCTCAATTTCTTGAGGGGTTTGGTGTGGGTGGATGAGGTGATGCTTGTGAAGGTGTTGGCATAGAGAACAAAGGTGTGTAGTGTGCTCATGGCCTCGCCAAAGCTCGGCCGAAGCGAAGGAAGATGGAGGGGGGACTGGTGATCGTGGGTCGAATTAAAGGTTTAAAGGGATGAAAAGAAAGAATGGGGAGAGGGAAACCTAACTACACTAACCTAGTTGGACGAAAGGGGAGGATTCCCACATCGGTGTGATGGGTAGATGTGGGGAAAATGAAATCTCAGGTTGGTGAAGCAGCGACGACGAAGGGGTATGTGTGGTGCTTGTGGGTATTGTGACGCACGGAGGAGCTTAGGGAAGATGCACTCATCGACTATTGTCTATGGCAGCAGGTGTTACGTGGTTTTTAAAAATATGTCGTAGCGCATAAAACCAATCAACTCTTAAATTTATAACCTAGATAGTGGGGTATCTAGGGTCGTCCAAGGAGGCCAAAGTGTTTGTAAATCAAATCCCTTGCTTGGAAAATCGATCTCAACTTTATTTTTGGTCTTTTCAAATATATATATTTTTTAGGATTTTGAAATAATGAGCATTCGCAAAGTTGTTGACGAAGAAAAAGGCAATCTAAACCTAATCCACTAAACTATTGCTAGAGTGACAAGAAAGGCCTCTCCCTAAGCTCACTCTAGGCACCTGGGGGCCTAGAGTAATTAGGGAGAGGGAGTGAAAATGTGCTAGATCAAGATAAAAGACAAATGTGACAAGAATTTAAAAGAAGGTAACTTGAATTGAATTGAACTTGTTCTACACAAAACACATAAAGGAAAGCTTCTAATCTGCTTGAAATGCAAGAAGATAAAAACACAAATCCTTTAAATGAAATGGAGAAGATGATGGCTTCTTGCTCCAAGCCTGGTAGCTCCTGGGCTTGAAAAGAGTCCTCCAACTCCTTCCATGTAAAGCTCCTTCAAATGGTGTCCTCTAAGGTGGAAGCTACCACCTTCAATGATCTCCTTCAAGTGTGGGCGTGTACCACCCTTTCTTCTCCTTGACTGGCCATCCTCTTGATGGTGAGATCCTTCTCCTTCTTGGCATGGCACAAAGGGAAAGAATGGGGAGAAGAAGGCACCAAGGGGGCGGGTGATGTGCCCACTTAATCTTCTTCTCTACTCCTTCTGCTTGGCCATAGGTTTAGGTGGAAGTAAGGTGTAAATTATCTAATGGGAGGATGGGAAAATGTGGGTAATTAGGTGGGTATATATAATGGTGGAAAAGGGGTAGTTGGCATGGAGGTAATGGGTGGCTAAGATGGAGTTTGGGATGGTGGTTAGGAATCCTACGATGGAGATCACTTGGCGCCACCTTAAAGGGTGCAAGGGGGGGTAGTTATAGGTTGAATCCACCCCTTGGTGGATGTCCATGGTGGAGGGGGTGCCTCCATTTTGGTGCCAAAATGGTGTTCTAGAAGGGGGGCAATTTTGGAGGGAAAATGGAAGGTGGAGATGGGCTTTAGGCTTAGGTGTAGGGTGGAGATTAAGGCATTTTTGGAGGGAAAGTTGGCACCAAAAAGGGGGGTAGTTAGGGTGGTTTTGGCACCAAGTTCTTGGTGCCCTTTGGTGGTGGTTGAGGGGTGAAAGGTGGTGATGGTGGTGCCTCCAACTTGGAGTGAATGGAGCTAGCTTAGGTGAGTTTAGGTAGGGCTTAGTTGGTGGAGCTAGTTATGCAGAGTTTTAGGGTGGTAAATGCCAAGGGAGATGGAACCTAGCTAAGCTAAGCTAGCTTATCTAGTAATGGAGTAGAGGAGGAGGCAATGGGAGCTAGGGTTTGTGAAGGGGAGTTGGACAGAAGGAGTCTGAAGCTGAAATGGAGCTGGCAGCTGCTGAAGGGGGTGGCATGGAGCTACTCTAGCTGGATTAGCTTGCTAGTTCTTTTCTAGCTGCTAAGATAAGCTAAAGGAAGTTGGCTTCTACCATAATGAGATGAAGTGAGATGGGTTTGGTGCTCCCGGGGAGGATCAAGCTGGTTGAGGTAGCTAAGGTAGCTTAGCTCAACTGAGTTAAGCTAAGCTGAGTTCTCGAGAGCTAGATTTGAGCTTCCTGAGATGAAATGAAGTCATCTTCAACTAGTTGGAGTTGGGTAGAGTTGGATGTAGCTGGTTCTATGCTGTGGTGAACTCCAATCAACTCAGCTGAGCTAGCTAGAGCTCCCTGTGGACTAATGGGAGTTGAGATGAGCTAGACTCAGCTAAGTTGAGCTGAATCTGAGCTGACCTGAGCTAGGGTGAGCTAAGATGAGCTCTCTTGAGCTGCCATTCAGCTGAGATGAGCTGAATGGAGCTAGGATGAGCTAACCCCAGTTCAGGTGAGCTGAATTCCAGCTATGGTGAGCTGGATCAAGCTGAGTTCTAGCTGGTGAGAGCTTCTCCTTCACCAGTTGCCTTCTTGAGTGCTAGGGTTCTAGGGATCTGGCAATCTGTATATCCCTAACACTCACAAAAACACATTAAAAAGAACTAACTAATGCAACAAACACAACAAAAAGTGCAATGCATGCTTAACCTAATTAATGCCTAAATGTAGCCCAAAAAATCCATTTGCAGAGCAGAATCCTAAGAGCTAGGTTTGTTTTAATGCATAAAAATGATGATAAACTGGCATTTATCACACTCCCATGCTTATCTTTTGCTAGTCTCTTAGCAAAACTTAAATTTTTACAAAATGAAATTTTTGGGAAATCTAATTTTTTTTGACTTTTAAGGAAAAAGAGACTATAGGACCTTGGTTGGTTTAAACATAGGAGGTACGGGATTTGTTAAAGATAGACATCGAGATTTATTTTTGGATCCAAAAATTAGACAAATGGGATCAATATATCCTCTAGAAAATTCATAAATTAACTCGTTAATTCAGATGACTTGAAATTTCTATTTTTAGGATTTTTCAGGCTCTTGGATCTGATTTGCAACTTGTAATAACCTTTAAAACCTTGTGTCCATGATTGTGAAAGGCCAACATTTATAAGGGCATGTTTTTGGTTTAAAACTTTTTTTTTTGTGTCCCCCATGCTTATTTCTAACTTAGTCTTACAACAGATGTGTTGGGATCATCATTCCCGTTACCAATCCTCGAGGGGGCTCTGGCGCCAGTACTTCGAGACAGCACTGCCCATGACACCACCTAGGAGCTCACAACTCCAAACACACAATGTGGTGTAAAGGGGCACTCCAAGTAAACTCAAGCTCTTGCTCCGACACTATAGGTAGAGCACTGTCCAAGACACTTGAGCTACTAAAATGCGCTTTAATGCTCCGTCTAAAGATATGAAATATAGATATGGAGTAGCGTCGAGGTGGTAACATGTTGACATCGCATCCTCAAAGGAGGTATTTTCCTCCTCGGCGGTGGGAACTCAAACCAATGATCTGCTTCAGACTTTTACTAAGGCCAAACAAGGGGTTTTTCTGATTTTTAGTAGTTTTTTAAGTGTTGGCTTTGTGTGTAAAATTTAACACAGGAAGTTCCGCAAGAAAAGTAAGTTTTTGAATCAGAAACTAAGCCAGATACTTTCCATAATACAGAAGAGGATCAAGTCACCTAAACTATCATGAGTTCAGGTGGAATTTTAGAGGACATTTGATCTAGCCTGAAAATAGACCCTGAAATTCTAATGATCAGATCCATATCCTCATCCCTAGTTTGTTAAAGATAAAATCCCATTGTACCAAAAGTGAGTTGTCAACCTTAATCCCAATTTCAAAATTTTCCTCAAAATTTTTTTTTCCAGTATTTTTATTTATTTTTGGGTATCATGCAAAAAAATAAAAATGACTAAAGAAAAATGGATGTTTTTAGGTTTTGAAAATCCTAAATTGATCATCCAAATGTTAAAAACACCCCCCCATTCTTATGATATGCAATGTCCTCATGCATTAGGAGGGAAAAGGGATCACCTTAGTGAAGGGTGGTCAGGTTTAGGATGGTCAAAACCTGGAAAAAGAAAGGAAAAGGGAAAGCAGGAAAAATGATGGGTTACCTCCCATCCAGTGCTATCTTTTATGCCATTTAGTCGGGCATGAAGGTATGCATGGAAGACGAAAAATCATGTAAATAATTGGACACTTGGATGCCCACATAAAATGTGTCTTCTTCTGGATCCTTAGAAAATGGATGAGAGGAAATATAGGGATCAGAGTTGGACGGAAAATGATAAGTGTAGCCCGAGTCTAGCCACAGTTTTAAATCAGGTTGAATGCCAAACTCGAGTAGGTCTAGTGGTAGGTCCATAGGAAAGGGGTCAGGGAAGGGATGGTGAGGATTGGGTGAAGTTAGTGTGGAAAGGTGGGGTGAGGGAAGAGTGGGCGAGTCAGGGTGATCAGGGGGTTCATCAGGAATGGATTTTGGTCAAGACAAGTCTCCAAATCATAGATTTCGCTGACCACTGTTTCTGAATCTGATTCCTCAAAAATATTATGGTCGGTAAGGGTATCTATCAACATTGTCTCTTCCACCATATTTGAAATTTCAGTATCTGAGTCTTCAAAAAAGTTATCATCATGGAATCTCTTGAGGATTTGAAAATATCTAGAGTGATAGTTTGGCCTACGCAGGTGATATCCATTTTGCCTATGTGGCAATTGATATTTGCCTTTGTAGTGGCCAAAAAGGGTTATCTAAGGATTATTGGGCATTCAATAAAGATTTGGGTACCTCAATGTCAAGGACCAGAAAGTCTACAGGGAAGACACAATTCTGGACCTTGACCAAAACATCGTCAACAATCCCACGAGGTTTAATTGTAGATCGGTCAGCTGATTGCAGGGTAACCTTGTCGGGTTTTAATTCACCAATCTGAAACTCTTCAAATAAAATCGTGGGAATGATATTAACTGAGGCACCAAGATCAAGGAGGGTGCAATCAAAGGTAGTATCATCAATAATCACTGAAATTAATGGCACCCTCGGATCTTTCATCTTAGTTGGAAACTTGCTCTGTATGATAGAGCTTACTATCTTAGAAAGATGCATCTGTCCTAGATTTTTGGCCTGCCTTTTAGCAATACAGATCTCCTTCAAAAATTTGGCATAGGCAGGTATATATTTGATGGCATCTAGGAGAGGAATATTGATTTGAACTTGCCCAAATAAATCCATGAGTCCTTCTATAGTGGGCTCAGATTTCTTTTTTCTAATGGTGGTGGGGTGGAGATCTTTTGGAAAAGGGATAAGAGTCGTGTCTTGAGATTTTTTTTGTTTCTTTTTCTTCCTGATGGGGAGGTGGAGAGTTAATTTGCATAGGGATGGGGATTTCTCTAGGTTTTTGGGAAGGCCTGGGACAGTGGTGGTTTTTCCACTCGTCAACGTAACTGCATGTGCAATCGAATTATTATTTGGAGGAGGTGAAGGGACCTGTGGTTGTGGAAAACTAGGAGGCTGTAGAGGTGGTGGATTAGTAGGAGGCTGAGTCGGGTAGTGTGGATTTTTGCCTTGATATTGGTTCCTTTGGTGATTAGGGTTGGGCATGGGTTGGGAGGGAAGATGTTCTGCAGGTCTTTGAGTGGGAGTAACTCGGATTTGATTATTCAGATTTGTGATGGTGCGGGTTACTTTCATCATCTTTGTCTGCATGTCCTGAAGGGTTCTCATCATCTGGGCATTGATATCTTATTGTGATGGCCTAAGATGAAAGGTCGGATTAGATCCATACCCATTAAATTGATTTGGTTGGGGATGAACCTGATTATTCTAGGAGTAGTTCGGGTAATTCTTCCAATTGGAAGAATTTTTAAATGGCTCCTGGATGGTAGAAATATTTGAGTGGGGTTAAGATCTGGATAGTTGTAATTCCCCAGTGAATCATGGGCAACCTCAGAATACTTGTAATAATCAGTAGTAGTGTTGAAATTGTGCAAATTTTCTCTTCGTGGAAAGTTAGGTTGGGTTAGATGTGGATTGTGTGGAGCTTGGGTTGATGTGGCAAGTCTTTCTTCAATCTTCTTTTGACTAATGTGCATCTGGTCGAGTTTTTAGGTGATCATTTGAAGATCGTCTTGGGTGACAGGGATAGCTTGGGTTCTTACTTCATGAACATCGAACTGCGGGTTTGGAGTTCTGCAAAATGTGTTCATGGATGCTTGATTAAATGAATTTTCACTCATTTCTTCAAAAAGGTCATAGACACTCTCAGCATCCTTATTTAAGAAGCTGCCACACGAGGCATCGACGAAATATCGGATTTGATCTTCTAATCCATGATAGAAGATCTGCACGAGTTGCCATAAAGGAATCTCATGGTGTGGGCAACTTCTTAGGAGATCTTGAAATCTTTCCCAAGAATCATGAAAGGTCTCACTAGATTTTTGTTGAAAGGTCGTAATAGATCTTCGTAGGGAATTAGTACGACCTATGGGAAAGAATTTCTTGAGGAAGGCACTCTTGAGCTGAGGCCAAGTTGTGATGGGTCGACCAATGGTCCTGAACCAATAAGCGGCCTTATCATTTAGAGATAATGGAAATAGTCACATCAGCCAAAGGTCTTCCTGCACATTTCGGGAACAGGTTGTTTGTGCAAGAAGAGTTAGCTCTTCAAGGTGGCTGAATGGGTTTTCCCTAGGAAGGCCATGGATGTGTTTAATCAGGTTCAGAACCATCGGCTTGATTTCGAAGTCCCCCTCTAGTATGACCACCCCTGGTCATTCCTCATAATAAGAAGGATCATAAAAATTTTATAGAGGAATAACAGCTTGCTGACGGGGTGGTGAGTTTGGCCTTTGATTGTCTAGGTTTTGGATGTTCCTAGTCAATGTTTTTTGATGGGAACACCATCATGAGTCCTAACTAGCTCTTTCTGATCCAATTAAGTCAGTAAATGCTCCTACATAACTAACTGAAGGTCATATTTCACTGTATAACCACTCTGAGAGAAAAATAGGAAACTAGGGTTAAAACTGCAATGTTACCAGCTTATCATAAATGCAGTATAACCATGGGTTTTCTTAGGGGCTGAATAAAGGTCAAATGGCCTTAATAAGATAACAGTTGGTTAGGTCAGACAAAAAAGGGTTTACACATATTTTGAGAATTAAATGACTTTTTGAAACCCTAAAAATAGACTCAATTAATTAACCAAGGTTTTGGTCAGGATAAAATTCACCTAAACCCTATAAAATTCATAGAAAAATATTTTCTAGGGTTTAGTACCTTCAATTTGACCATCAGAACCCATCTTGACCCAAAACAAAGTCTTAGACAGATATTTGCCTAAATTTGGGTTTTTGCATAAATTACCTAGTCAAACATAGTCAAAACCAAAATTCAACTTCACCATTGGATTCCTTAAGTCTAATTAGGTTTGTACCAAAATTTGGACCCAAGATGAGCTTGTCTTAACCTGTTTGCAAATTATTCTGTCTGATTACAGTTATGCCCCCAACTTTCAAAAATCTTTGCAGTCAGCCCCCTAACTTCTTCGTCATCTTTACAATTAGGTCCCTTCACCATTATCGCGGAGGAAACCTACTCTAGCGACCTTTGACAGGAGATTTCTCCTTGATTTCTTGGCGAATCCCTTCCAAAATTGGAAGGAAGACTCCTTGGGAAATCCTCTCCAATATGAACCCGTCCTTGTACACTGAATCTTTCCCAATCTCTCATGCGAAAACATGAGAGAATTTGGCATCAAGAAACATCCAACTCCGGCGACCTTCCAAGCTTGGGAAGCTTGCTTCCCAACCTCTAACCGCCCTCTGATGACCTATAAAAGACTCCCCAAGGTTCGATTGTTCTCCTTAGCTTAAAATTTGGCCGGAACTCCCCCACTTCCTCTCTCCTCTTCAGCTGCAAATCTCCGCAAGCTTCGGTTGTCTCTCTCGGACTCCTCTCGTTGTTCGACCACAAAACCAATGGCGGATTCATCTTCCTCATCGTCCTCCACGTCGTGTAATAGCAGTCGTCGTCGTCCTTTCCCTATCTTTGCCGCCGTCTCTCCTACAGAGGTTCATCTTCCCCACGTCTGGAAACCACACAGGCATGGGAATCCCTTCACCTTTTCATCCTTAGAGTAAATTCTTAGGTTCCTTATCTCTCCTACTTTCTTCTCCTATCTCTATTTTCCAAATTCAACCACCGATGACCCTTCGTGACTCCATCATCTCCATCTCTGGCCATCTCCTCCGGTGAGACCATCCCACCTCCGCAGACCACCAAATCCCTCGCTGACAAGCTCACAACCTTTACCGCACCTCCCCACTCATTTCCCATCTCCCTATTCGCTGTTCCATCCACCCAAACACCTTCCCGAACAAACCCACTCTCACCAGCTATAACCTCATCCGTCCGGCCACCACAGCCACTCGTCCAACACGCCACTGCCACCATTACATTCGTCGTACCACGATGATCCTACTAAACCTTCTGACATGGCCATAAGGCCCCTTTTCTTGAATTTTAGGTATCAGGCCAAAACTACCATTGATGCCATGCTTCGAGCAAGCTTCAAGCTGCTCCAGGGCGTTTCCACTCTAGGGGATAACTCCAGGCCATGCAGAATTAAGGCCTGCAGGAATCCAAGTCCTCACACTAGGGCTTCTGTAGCTGCAACCTCGTCAATTTGGCTGAATTCCTTGCTGCTGCGCTGTGCGGAAGAAAGGTGGGACATTTAGTCCCATCTCGGATATGAAGAACCACTTGTAGCCACATAATACCCAAAAGTGAATGGCGCTGCTTGCCTCCAATCATTGAGGGTGAGGTCCTCCTACACCTTCACTGGTTTGTCCGTGACATCTTCCCCACGGATCTGGTTGACTCGATAACCAGCCTATCCCGCACTCCTCAACTGCTACCCACTGCAGGCAACCCTGGTTTCGGGTACGCTAGGTCCGATAACCCAGATACCCTGTGGCTCTCAGAGAGCGTGACCTAAGGGAGAAAGAGAGAAGGAGAGTTACATGGGGGAAGGGGGGTTTTTGCCACAGGGAAGTCTAGCTGACACTTAGCCGGATTCAGAAGAGGAAAGTCGGAGATGATCGCCCTCTGTGCGTGAGGAAGAAGAAGAGGAAGAAGAGAAGAAGTGAAGAGGAAGAGGAGTTACATAGAAAGGGTCAGAGAAAGAAAGAAGAAGAAAAGAGAAGGTTCAACCACAGAAAAGAAGGAAGAGGCACGCAGACAAAGAAAAGTAAAAAGGGTACTGTAGCAAATGTTATTTAAGATGTCTGATTGCAAAATCTGACATCTGATTCCATACTCTCTCCTTTAGTAAATTTGAGTAATTATTCTATGTATTAGACTTATAATTGGTGATTCAAATCACCATTATTTTGTCTAAAATTCTTTTTACTCTTCATATACTCATATGCTCTACATTGCAAATTAGTTTTTGAGAAATATTTTGTGTTCAAATTAAATTAATTGTTTAGATTAGTGTGTGAATTCCATTTGCTTCCTGTGTTCGACCTCGGAATCTTTTCGAGTAATAAAAATTGTATTTCTTTTTAAAGCGATTTCGACTATATTACAACGCTTCATTTTAAACTTGATTTTGTCGTGTTAACATTTTGGCACTATTGTCGGGGAGCAACACGCAATTCACCACTATTCTCTGCCTTATTTGATTATATTTTAGCACTAACTTGCCCTATTTGCTTTCTTGTGATTTTGCAAGGTACTTCACGAGGAGATCTTCCACACAAAACAACCACAGCAGGGCAGGTAACTTCTCCATTCTTCCCTAATCAACCTCTTAATCTTGGGAAGACAAAAGAGAAAAAGGAAACAATAAATTAAGAATCACCTGCCTTATTTGTTATAGTAATTATCAATTAAAAGGGCAAGTTTCCTGATTTGCAAAAATTCTTTTCAAATCTAAGAGAAGTTTGAAGCAATTCTAAGAATTCCCTACCCCAAAAAAATTCCTGTGCCTATTTAGAATCTACGCTTAATTTCTAAATCACTATTAGGCAAACACATTTCTTGCTTAAAGGTCCAAAGTGAACATTTGTTTTAATTGGACTTGGAAGTAGAACTAATTAGGGTTTCAATTTTTAGGGTTTTGGAGTGCTAGTTCAGATTTGCCTGCATAAAAGATAACAAACCCAGCCGCATTTGTGTACTACCCAAGCCCTTGATTGAAAATATCTAATCAAGAAAAACCCTAAAATCAAGCTCTAAATTCACTTGAACTCTAAAATCCTTGGACCTAATAACTTGGGAGTCAAATCAAGGTTATTTCTAGGTCTTGACCTAGAGTTCATTCTGCCATCTTTAGGGCAGGTCAGGTAAAGTTGGTCTACATAGTAGGCCAACCACCCTCCAAATTAGGTCACAAGTCAAATCAACTACTAATTCAAGTAAAGACAAACACACAAATTAGGACATAAAACTGGTAGACTTAAGAGGTCAAGTTATCCATTCTGGTCTACTTGGACCCTCAGTGACAAGGAAGGTCGGGTGGGGGAAACCTTGTAACCTGTGGGGGCGCTCTACCTTGTAGGGGTCTTTGAGGGATTCTCCCTTCCTGGCTGCCCAGGTAATTCTCAAGTGGATGACTTTTTGATCCAGGGGTATCATCCGCCTCAAACCTCTATAGTCATCCAAAATCTTTGGGTGCCTTGATTGGGTCAATATCACATCCAGTCCCTCATCCCGTTTATTTAGAGTACACACACAGATTTTCTTAGGAATCTTTTTCAGATCTAATCAATTTTGATCTAAACTTGAATTTTGATTCTACATCTTGATTCCACCATCTGATTCAAAAATGCAGCTTGGCTACTTAGGAAACCATTGAAGAAACTTGAATCTCAAAGATCCATGAAGATAGAATGGTTGAGGATGCCCTTAGATTTTATGAGATTGATTACAAAACCTCAAAACCAATTGAAGACATTCAAGTTAATGTATCGACAACAACCTTCATCATAAACTGTGCCCAAGTAATAATAACACAAGTAACAAACGGATCCACCCGGGATGTTCTCATGACAGGATACATTGAGTTAGAAAAATTACATAACTTTGAATACCTCCAATGCATGACAAATCCTGTACTTTGGGAAAGACACCAAGATGATCTTGAAAAATGGGAGGAGATGATAAAATTATTAAAGCAGATAATCGATCAAAAATACCCGTACATTCCCTAAACATTCAGCAAAACATCTTAGAACAATACTAAGGATCTATCTGATTTCCCAAATCCCGGGTTTGAGACACAAGGTTGATGTGGATTCCCAACCCAGATGGAATATGATATGCCTGATCTTGAAATAGGTTGGGAGGTCCCAATTGTAGGAGAACACGATTTTGAGCTAGCCCTACAAAATAAAAATCCTGGTTCGCCAAGCATAGAATTCCTAGACTCCTGTAATAATAAGATTGAATCAAAACCTCTCAAGGGTGTAAATCCTGCCCCTTACTCTGATAAGGTGACCCTCGAAGGCAATTCTGACCTATATCCTAGTAATTCAACCCACATCCTTAGCCTAGAATTTGGATCTGAATCTTCCTGGGATAATTACAAGGCCCCGTATGACGAAAATCAAAGTTTGAATTTGGATTATGATTCTGGGTCTTTATTTGATGAATGTACCTCTCCAATATCCTCAAAAATATACATTGATTTTTCGGAAGTCACACCAATCTACGATACAAAAATCGAGGAGTTGGAAGAGTGGGGTTTTGATTAGGTCTTCCCTATAAGCTAAAAACTCGAGCCCAGGCCCAATAGGGACACCTTTTTAAGCTCGGAATCTACGAATAGGCTAGACCCAAGTTAGGTTGCTGAGTCTACATCTTGTGATTTATTTTATGGTGGAACCTCTGATCTCGAATTAAATCCAGAACTTGATTCTCGCCAGTTCTCTGACGATTTCGAATCTCACTATGATTACGAGAACCATTATTTTCTAACAACTACGAGCCAATCTACGACCTCAGCACACATGATTCATTCTTAGACTCTGACTCTGAGGTCCCTAATCCCGAGATCATTGATTTAAATTCAAGTTCCATTAAGATGGAATCATTTCTTTTTGATACTCAGGAATCAGAAACGGAAATTGCCAAGAGTGTCTACAATCCAGAGTTCGAATCTTTTCTTGACTCAGACTTTCTTCTTCCTATAAACACTCTTCAGGCATTTACCTTTGAGTTTGATGGCTACTATGAGGACTCTCTAAGTGAACCCACCTTTGAACCCTTACTAGAAGAGACCCCATACACAATTCTTATTAATGTCACCTCTTCAACATATGCAGAACCTTCCCAAACTCATTTTCAACCCCGATCCGCAATCGGACTCAATTTCTATTCTGATTCCCCTCTTAATGAGCTGGTTGTAGATGATTCTCCTCCATTTTTTATCGGGTTTCAGACATCGATCAAACTACAAATCACACCCTATCCTTCTCTGATCACTCCTATAGGGTTCCTACATCCTCCACTAATTCTTTTTCATTGAAGGATCCTAACTCTGATCAGGCTAATTCAACTCAGCCAATCCCTAGCTATACACTTCCATACCCTTTCGAGTTCCAAAGTATATGGTTGGTTCCACATCTCTTGATCTACATTTATCAACCCACCAGATTGATTAGGTTTAGGCTGCATCATCAGCCTGTTGATCTGAACAGGCACCTGGTTGGACCAACCAGGCTTTTGATCAAGGTGCTTATTTTGCAAAACTCATTTGATTTGACCACTCCTTCTCCATACCATTTTCTGCTCGGTTGAAGGAGTTGAATTTAGCACTTAACATGAGGCAACCCGTCATTTCAAAAAGATCGAGATCCTTCTGATTATCCTTCTGTACTTCACGTCTATTGCACCTTAAGTTTGATTTTAGAACTGTCGATCACACCTCTGGTACACGTGCCAGAGCTTGAAATCATTCACAACAGCCATTCTCGACCTGTTTGCCCACCCGATAATCTTGTTCTAATTCCTGAACCCAAAACTATTTCACACCCTCCGTTTACAATGACATTGCAAAACTTAGGCATGGGGGGTGATAAAGTGCAAGCATACAAAAAATCAAAGTTCGGAAGGGTTCTCACAAAAAATCACATATTCCAAGAATACCAAAAAAATAAAAAAATTCTTGAAAAAGAACAAAAATATGAGAGGAAAGGAAATTTTGATGGCATATCAGACTTTGAGGAGAAAAAGGGGAAGAGATAAAAATGTAAAAAAGGAGCACAATTTGAAAAGAAAAGAAAAAGTGATAGTCATTAGTAAAAGATTAAGGAATTGACTCAGTTCTAGACCATATCAAAAGAAAGAAAATGAAAGGCAAAAAGTGCTAATAAAACAGAGAAGAGATTAGTAGGAATGCTGATTTTAGGCCTTTTGGGCTATAATCATAGGCTTAAAAATTCAAGTACCTGCTAAGATCTAGATAGTCCTCAAGAGGTTGGGAAAAATGCAAAGCTTAAGTATTAGGTTTAAGGCTTAGGGAGTATTCGGCCTCGTTAACTGACCTCTGGTTTGTGAGACTTGGTAACCTAAGCACCCCAATCCACACACAGTCTGGTTCAATGCGCCTAAATATCAAAATCATGCAAATGCATTTAAATTGTTCTGAAAAAGTCACCTAGATTAGGAGAGGCTGATTAACACAAGTTGATTTGGATGAGTTCCCAACGTGGAGAGGTGGGAAATTTCCCTCGAAGATGCGCAATAGCATATCATCTCCTTGGTGCTTGTCTCCTAGGATATCTACATATCCTTCCGGGGGCATGTAAGCACCCTATGCTGATTCAGATGCCATGGGTGGCATTATCCCAAAATGTCGATTGCTAGGGTCTGGATTTAGCTACAGAACGCCATGGGCGGGATTATCTCGAAATCTTGAAAGCCAGGGTTCTGGGGGTTGCCATGGGCGGTGCTATCCCGAAGCATCAATTGCCAGGGACCCTGTGAGGATTGATGATGGGGACTAGGAATCCGATACAGACCGTGTTGTAAAGCCAATATAAAGCTAGAAATAAAAGGAAAAGAGAGAGAAAACTTTCCAAAAAGAAAAATTCCTCTATCTCTCTCTGACAAAAATGCACTGCAAATTGAACCGAGGCTAAAACATGTTTCAAGCACAGGTGCTTTAACCGTGGAGTTCAATGAACCTTGGGTTAGTTCCTGTGGGCCTTAGAAACCTTTGTGGCAGACTGGGCTAGAGCTAGTCAGGTCCGGATCTTGGTTGGTACTTGAGTAACTCTAGGCCTATTATCGGCATTCTGACCTAATCTACAAAAGAAAGCACACATTAAAGTTTTTAAGCATCAGAAGATTTTATGGTCTAGAATCAAAGTCAATACCTTGAAATTTTGCTAAGGGACTAGCAAAAGCTAAGCATGAGGGTATGATGGGAACACCATCATGAGCCCTAACTAGCTCTTTTTGATCCAATTAAGTCAGTAAATGCTCCTACATAACTAACTGAAGGTCATATTTCACTGTATAACCACTCTGAGAGAAAAATAGGAAACTAGGGTTAAAACTGCAATTTTACCATCTTATCATGAATGCAGTATAACCATGGGTTTTCTCAGGGGCTGAATAAAGGTCAAATGGCCTTAATAAGATAACAAGTGGGTTAGATCAAAAAGAAAAGGGTTTGCACGTATTTTGAGAATTAAATGACTTTTTAAAACCCTAAAAATAGACTCAATTAATTAATCGAGGTTTTGGTCAGGATAAAATTCACCTAAACCCTCTAAAATTCATAGAAAAATATTTTCTAGGGTTTAGTACCTTCAATTTGACCATCAGAACCCATCTTGACCCAAAACAAAGTCTTAGACAGATATTTGCCCAAATTTGGGTTTTTGCATAAATTACCTAGTCAAACGTAGTCAAAACCAAAATCCAACTTCACCATTGGATTCCTTAAGTCTAATTAGGTTTGTACCAAAATTTGGACCCAAGATGAGCTTGTCTTGATCTAGTTTGCAAATTATTCTGTCTGATTACAGTTATGCCCCCAACTTTCAAAAATCTTTGCAGTCAGTCCCCTAACTTCTTCATCTCTTCACAATTAGGTCCCTTCACCATTATCGCGGAGGAAACCTACTCTAGCAACCTTTGACAGGAGATTTCTCCTTGATTTCTTGGCGAATCCCTTCCAAAATTGGAAGGGAGACTCCTTGGGAAATCCTCTCCAATATGAACCCGTCCTTGTACACTGAATCTTTCCCAATCTCTCATGCGAAAACATGAGAGAATTGGGTATAAAGAAACATCCAACTCTGGTGACCTTGCAAGCTTGGGAAGCTTGCTTCCCAAGCTCTAACTGCCCTCTGATGACCAACAAAAGACTCCCCAGGGTTCGACCGTTCTCAACTTGAAATTTGGCCGGAACTCCCCCTCTTCCTCTCTCCTCTTTAGCCGCAAATCTCCGCATGCTACGAAGGTCTCTTTCAGACTCTCGTCGTCTGACCACAAACCAATGGCGGATTCATCTTCCTCACCGTCCTCCATGTCGTGCAATAGCAGCCGTCGTTGTCCTCTACATACCACCAAGCTTGGAAGCTCACTGGAGTTGGAAGCTCACAGTGACCCATCCCACCTCCACAGACCACCAAATCCCTCATTGAAAAGGTCACAACCTCTACCGTGCCTCCTTGCTCATTTCCCATCTCCCTATTCACAGTTCCATCCACCTAAACACCTTCCCGAACAAACCCACTCTCACTGGCCATAACTGCATCCATCCGGCCACCACAGTCACTCGTGCAACACGCCACTGCCACCGTCACATTCGTCGTGCCACGACGATCCTGCTGAACCTTCTGACATGGCCATAAGGCCCCTTTTCTTGAATTTCAGGTATCAGGCCAAACCCGCCATTGACGCTGTGCTTCGAGCAAGCTTCAAGCTGCTCTAGGGCGTTTCCTCTTCAGGGGATAACTCTATGTCGTGCAGAATTAAGGCCTGTAGGAGTCCAAGTCCTCACGCGAGTGCTTCAGCAGCCGCAACCCCATCAATTTGACTGAATACCTTGTTGCTGCACTGCATGGAAGAAAGGTGGGACATTTAGTCCCACCTCGGATATGAAGAACCACTTGTAGCCGCATAATACCTAAAAGTGAATGGGGTTGTTTGCCTCCAATCACTGAGGGTGAGGTTCTCCTACACCTTCACTGTCTCGTCCGTGACATCTCCCCCACGGATCTGGCCAACCCGATAACTTGCCTGGCCTGCACTCCTCGGTTGCTACCCACTGCAGGCTGTCCTGGTCTCAGGTACGCTAGGTCCGATAACCCGGATACCCTGTGGCTCTGAGAGAGCGTAATCTAAGGGAGAAAGAGAGAAGGAGAGTTACGCGGGGGAAGGGGGTTTTTGCCACAGGGAAGTCCGACTAACACTTAGCTGGATTCAGAAGAGGAAAGATAGAGACAACCGCCCTCTGTGCGTGAAGAAGAAGAAGAGGAAGAAGAGAAGAAGTGAAGAAGAAGAGGAGTTACAAATAAAGGGTCAGAAAAAGAGAGAAGAAGAAAAGAAAAGGTTCAGCCGCAGAAAAGAAGGAAGAGGCACGTAGACAAATAAAAGTAAAAAGGGTGCTATAGCAAACGTCATTTAACACATCTAATTTCATACTCTCTCCTTTAGTAAATTTGAGTAATTATTCTATGTATTAGACTTATAATTGGTGATTCAAATCACCATTATTTTGTCTAAAATTCTTTTTACTCTTCATATACTCATATGCTCTACATTGCAAATTAGTTTTTGAGTAATATTTTGTGTTTAAATTACATTAATTGTTGAGATTAGTGTGTGAATTCCATTTTCTCCCTGTGTTCAACCTCGAAATCTTTTCGAGTAACAAAAATTGTATTTGTTTTCAAAGCGATTTCGACTATATTACAATGCTTCATTTTAAACTCAATTTTGCCACATTAACATTTGTTGATTAGCATTCAATTTAGCAATCTGTTCAGTCATCATTGTCAAGAGATAAGGTGGG
Organism: Thalassia testudinum; assembly: GCA_037157565.1. Lineage (NCBI taxonomy): Eukaryota > Viridiplantae > Streptophyta > Magnoliopsida > Alismatales > Hydrocharitaceae > Thalassia > Thalassia testudinum. The sequence continues at coordinate 20,881,622 of JAZHRO010000071.1, read as the reverse complement.
GGGGCTTGATGTTGTGATTGAGGCAAATCAGCATTAGGGAGCTCCAAGTGCGAGAAGTCAAAGGTGGGGGGGTTGTGGGTGGAAGGGTCAGAATTAGGGTTAGTAGTGGGGTTAGCGGTGGGATTAAAAGTGGAAGTGGAAGGGTTAGTGGACCTATTTTGTTGATTTTCCATATTGTGAGAAGAAGACAAAAGAGTGATCTTCTTGCACGTGGGCCAAAATCAAGTGGTCCCTCCAAGTGCGGATGTTGAGACCATCGCCCGTGCATAAAATAGAAGAATAGGAGGGGAGGAGAAGAGATGGAGATGAGAGAAGTGTGCACACAAGCACAAATTCTAGACCTAACTTAATTGTGACTCCCTAGAAATTAACCTAAGACTTGGTCTACCTAGGAAATAAGTAATTAATAGTGAATACCTGTTCTGTCAACAAATCTAGCCAAGTTGCTTAAGGGGAGGTTTGGGCCCAAGCGTTTCCCAGGAAAATCCCCAGGTGCTTGTACAAACCTGCGCTTGGTCGTTTGACATGGCCCCTCAGCCTAAACACCAGATATAGATGACAGAATTGATATCAACTAAAGAGAACTTAAGACTTAGATAGCATGCCTAAGTTGATGAAACCTTAAGGGTCAAGTTGCTACAAATTTTAATTTGGTCTAGGATACTAAAGTGCACACAGAATGTGGAAGGCGTTGATTGGGTTATTGCCCTGTTATTTCAATTTTTTTATGTGTGTGTAGGAATTGGAAAGTGGTTCCAATTAAAAAGAAAGTTGTCATACAATTTCTTGTATTTTTGTCTTTTAGGATTTGATTTAGTTCAATGTGTTTTAGGGTTTCTCTTTTTAAATTTTCAAACAAGTTTGAAACTCCACAATCAAAGGAAAAACAAGTTGTATTGGTGATAATTAATTTCCTTTAATGTGGGTCTCTAAAAAGAAAGAGAGAAACCCTAATCCAATTGTCCCTAAGATAGAAAATTACTACCAATAAATTATTTTTAGGCTTTCTGTATTAAGTAGTCGTTCAAACAAGTCAAACAACACCACTACTTTAAAGAAAATCAAACAAGGATTCCAGAAAAGATTTTTTTTCAGATTTTAGGGATTTGTTTGATATTTTTAAAGAATTTCTCTTTGTGCTGGTGTCAAAGTCTAGAAATGATATTCTTGGGTATTTTGGACTTTTCAGTGCCACCATTGACCTCAAAAAATTTTGATGATTTTATATGATGTGTAGAATTTTACAAGGATTCCAGAAAGCTAAATTTCAAAAAAATTGGATGAGTACAAAAATTCTAAAAATTCTAAAAATTGGATGAGTACAAAATTTCAAAAAAATTGAATGAGTAGCAAAATAGGAAGATTAAAGAGTGTGACCCCTATGCAGTCTACGAATTTTTAAAAATTAATTACAAATCTAATTACTCTAAAATTTGGAAATATGTTCCTTACTTGATTTGGAATCAATAGGTGAAATTTTATACTTTTAGGAGGCCTGTGGTGTTCGGAATTGATTTTTCAAATTCAGACAGAAGTCTAGATCTGAAAAACATAACACCGACACTTGAAATGGAGTGGTGTTTAAAGGTGCAAACAAGCAAATAATCAGTTTTAAATTGCACCACTCCACTTAATTAAGATATTTAAGATCCTGAAAGTTAAGTTTAATTTTTTTTTTGGTAGTTTTTAAGGATAAACATGACAAGAAAGGGAGAAAAGAACCTAGAATTGTTGGAAGAAAAGAAACTTTGAGCTCTCGCTTCCAAATTCCCACTTTCTTCATGTAGTTCCTGCACACACAAGAAAGAAGAGAAGCAAGAGGATGAGATCCACTTCAAGCAAGAAAAAAATAATTTGCAAAGCTGTGCCTCCCCGGCAACGGCGCCAAAAAGTGATAACGAATTTTACGTGATTTTTAAAAATACATCATTGTAATGCGTAAAACCAATCAACTCTTAAATTTATAACCTAGATAGTGGGGTATCTAGGGTCGTCCAAGGAGGCCAAAGTGTTTGCAAATCAAATCCCTTACTTGGAAAATCTATCTCAACTTTCTTTTTGGTCTTTTCAAATATATATTTTTTAGGGTTTTGAAATAATGAGCATTCGCAAAGTTGTTGATGAAGAAAAAGGCGATCTAAACCTAATCCACTAAACTATTGCTAGAGTGACAAGAAAGGCCTCTCCCTAAGCTCACTCTAGGCATGTAGGGGCCTAGAGTAATTAGGGAGATGGGGTGAAATAGTGCTAGATCAAGATAAAAGACAAATGCAACAAGAATTTAAAAGAAGCCAACTTGAATTGAATTGAACTTGTTCTACACGAAACACATAAAGGAAAGCTTCTAATCTACTTGAAATGCAAGAATATAAAAACAAAAATCCTTAAATGAAATGGTGAAGAAGATGATGGCTTCTTGCTTCAAGCATGGTAGCTCCCGGGCTTGAAAAGAGTCCTCCAACTCCTTCCTTGTAAAGCTTCTTCAAATGGTGTCCTCCAAGGTGGAAGCTACCACCTTCAATGATCTCCTTCAAGGGTGGGCGTGTACCATCCTTTCTTCTCCTTTCCTGGCCATCCTCCTGATGGTGAGATCCTCCTCCTTCTTGGTGTGGCACAAAGGGATGGAATGGGGAGAAGAAGGCACCAAGGGGGCGGGTGATGTGCCCCCTTAATCTTCTTCTCTACTCCTTCTTCTTGGCCGTAGGTTTAGGTGGAAGTAAGGTGGAAATTATCTAATGGGAGGATGGGAAAATGTGGGTAATTAGGTGGGTATATATAGTGGTGGAGAAGGGGTAGTTGGCATGGAGGTAATGGGTGGCTAGGATGGAGTTCGGGATGTTGGTTAGGAATCCTAAGGTGGAGATCACTTGGCGCCACCTTAAAGGGTGCAAGGGGGGGTAGTTATAGGTTGAATCCACCCCTTGGTGGACATCCATGGTGGAGGGGGTGCCTCCATTTTGGCGCCAAAATGGTGTTCTAGAAGGGGGGCAATTTTGAATGTAAAATGGAAGGTGGAGATGGGCTTTAGGCTAAGGTGTAGGGTGGAGATTAGGGCATTTTTGGAGGGAAAAGTTGGCGCCAAAAAGGGGGGTAGTTAGGGTGGTTTTGGCACCAACTTCTTGGTGCCCTTTGGTGGTGGTTGAGGGGTGATAGGTGGTGATGGTGGTGGCGCCAACTTGGAGTGGATGGAGCTAGCTTAGGTGAGCTTAGGTAGGGCTTATTTGGTGGAACTAGTTAGGCAGAGTTTTAGGGTGGTAAATGCCAAGGGAGCTGGAACCTAGCTAAGCTAAGCTAGCTTAGCTAGTAATGGAGTAGAGGAGGAGGCAATGGGAGCTAGGGTTTGTGAAGAGGAGCTGGACAGAAGGAGTCTGGAGCTGAAATGGAGCTGGTAGCTACTGAAGGGGGTGGCATGGAGCTACTCTAGCTAGCTTAGCTTGCTAGTTCTTTGCTAGCTACTAAGCCAAGCTAAAGTAAGCTGGCTTCTACCATAGTGAGCTGAGGTGAGCTGGTTCTGGTGCTCCCGGGGAGGATCAAGCTGGTTGAGGCAGCTAAGGTAGCTTAGCTCAACTGAGTTGAGCTAAGCTGAGTTCCCGGGAGCTGGACTTGAGCTTCCTGAGCTGAAATGAAGTCCTCTTCAGCTGGCTGGAGTTGAGTAGAGTTGGATGTAGCCGGTTTTGAGCTGAGGTGAACTCCAGTCAACTCAACTGAGCTGGCTAGAGGTCCCTATGGACTAATGGGAGTTGAGTTGAGCTAGACTCAGCTAAGTTGAGCTTGATCTGGGCTGACCTGAGCTAGGGTAAGCTAAGATGAGCTCTCTTGAGCTACCATTAAGTTGAGATGAGCTGAATGGAGCTAGGATGAGCTAACCCTAGTTCAGGTGAGCTGAATTTCATCTATGGTGAGCTGGATCAAGCTGAGTTCCAGCTGGTGAGAGCTTCTCCTTCACCAGTTGCATTCCTGAGTGCTAGGGTTTTAGGGATTTGGCAATCTGTATATCCCTAACACTCACAAAAACACATTAAAAAGACAACAAAAAGTGCAATGCTTGCCTAACCTAATTAATGCCTAAATGCAACCCAAAAAACCCATTTGCGGAGCAAAATCCTAAGAGCTAGGTTTGTTTTAATGCATAAGAATGGTGATAAACTAGCATTTATCAGAAGGTCATTGATGCTCGTGGAGGATTTGGCTGGAGAAAAGGGAAGAAGGAGGGAAACTAGCCAAAAACAAGCTAAGGAGGTGGGGAACGTGATGTAGAGCCTTTTATAGGCCTTTAGGAGGCCCTCCAAGCAAGGAAATAAGCTTTCAAGCTTCATCTACTTCGTACACAAGGGATACCCGAATCTTCCATGTGTTCTAATGGGAGATTGGGAAAGACTTAGGATCCAAGGCTGGATCCATTTGGTAGAGAATTCCTCAAGGAATCTTTAGTTCAATTTTGGGACAGTTTGATTGAGAATCGAGCGAGAAATCCTCACTCGAATCTCGATGGAGCTTGGTTTGTCCACACCAATGGTGGTAGGGACCTGTTTGCAAAGAATGATGAGTAATATAGGGGCCTAATTGCAAATAATTTAAAAGCTGAGGGGCTATTTGAGAGAAGAAGAGTCAGACTAGACTAAAATGCAAACTAGGTCAAGATGATCTTTGATTGGGCCAAAATTTTGGTACAAGCCTAACTTGGACCCAAGGAATCTGATGGTGAAGTTGGATTTTTATTTTGACCAAGTTTGACTGGGTAATTTACGTAAAAACCTAAATTAGGGCAACTTCCTATTTGAGACTCTATTTTAGGTCAAAATGGGTTCCAATGGTCAAATCAAGGATACCAAACCTTATGTAATATTTTTCTATGATTTTTAGAAGGTCTAAATGAATTTTATCCTGACTATAACCTCTATTAATTAAACGGGTCTGAAATTAGGGTTTCGGGTGTCGATTAATTCTCAAAATGCATGAGAAATCGTTTCTATCTGCACGGACACTCTTGTTAGTAATTAATGCTCATTTGACCTTCATTTAACCCCTGTAAAATCCCATGATTATTCTACATTTATGTTCTTTTGTTAAAATTGTAGATTTAATCTTGATTTAATGCATTCTTTTCAGAAAGAATGTTCAGTGAATTATAACTCTCTGGTGATTATGTAGGAGCATTTATCTCTTGATTGTGACTAATTAAAGCTAGTTATGGCTGATGATGACGTTATTATCAGCACTTTTAAAAATGGAAAGCGTCTAACACCTAAAAGCTAACCCTAAGGTGACAAGAATAGCCTCTCCCTAAGCTCACCTTAGGCACGTGGAGGCCTAGAGTAATTAGGGAGAGGGAGTGAAAAAGTGATAGAAACAAAGATTATAAAAGAAAATGCAACAAAAATTGAAAAGAAGGCAACTTTGATTGAATAGAATTATGTTTTACAAAAACATGTAGAGGAATGCTTCTACTCTAAATTGCAAAATATAAAAGGAGTAAAACACAAATCCTCTTGATATATTGGTGAAGAAGAGAGGCTTCTTGCTCCAAGCCTAGCTGCCCCTTGGCTTGGAAAGAAGATCTCCTTCTCCTTAAAAAGCTCCTCCAAGTTGGTGTCTTCCTCATTGGCAAGCCCTAAGGGGGGGCATGCCTGGGCTCGTCCAACGTGGATGGTCTCCACCTCAAATGTCTCCTCCAATGGTGGGCATGTACCACCCTCAAGATCCTGCTCCTAGGGTAGGTGTGTACCCTAGGTCTTCTTCCGTGCCTAGTGATCCTCCTTGTTGCCCTTGGCTTGGACCAAGGAAGAAGGGAAGAAGAAGAAGGAACCAAGGAGGCAAGGGATAGCCTCCTTAATCTTCTTCTTTCCTCTCCTTCCTATGGCTGACTATATAGTATGTGTAGGTAGAAAATTATGTAGCCAAAGGTGAATTAATGATGGTGGGTGTTGGTCTTTTTATAGGAGTGGAAGGGGGTTAAGGGTAGTTAATGGATGGAGGGTTAAAATGGCATATGGGTGGTAGTTAGGAGATCCTAAGGTTGATAATGGGTGGTGCCAAAATGGGGGGGGATGCTTGGTATTTGGCGCCAACCCTAGGTGGGGACTAGGGTTAAGGATTGATGGTGGTAGGGTTAGGTGGCGTGTAGGATATGTGTAGGGTTAGGATAGTGTTGTAGGGTAGTGGTTGGTGAATGGAGGGTAGATATAAGGTGGTGCCAAAAGGAGGGATGTATGGAGTGGTAGATATGGTGGGGTTAAGTGATTTTGGTGCCACTTTTGGATGGTTAAGGGAGAGGGTTAGGTGGCGCCAATATATGTAGGGTTAGGATAGGTTGTGGTGGTAATTGGGTGGTGGTGATTCAGGGTGGTGTTGGCACCAACATGAAGGGGTGTGGGCATAAGTTTTTTTGGTGCCAACTAGGGGTGGTTTAGGGTTGGTTAAATGTAAGGTTAGGTGGTTAAGGTTGGCACCACATAAGGCTTCTAGAAGGGGTTTATGTGTAGGGTAGGGATGGCCTTATGTGGTGATGTGTAGGGTGGAGATTTAAGGAGGGTTGGCGCCATTTTGAAGGGGTAAAAGTGGTGGTTTTGGCACTAGCTTTATGGTGTCCCTTGGTGGGTGTTATGGGGTGACGGGTGGTGAAGGTTGGTGACACCAAGTAGGTGGGTTAGGGTTACGGCTTAGTTAGGGTTAAAGAGGAGGGTGGATGGCCATGGAGGTGGAGTTGGTTGGGAGCTTAGCTAAGCTAGCTAAGCTAGCTTAGCTAGTAGGGTAGAGAATGGTGGAGCTAGGGTTTGAGGAAGAAGGAGCTAGGAAAAAATTTTGGAGCTAGACTAATGCTATACTGGAGCTGAGGAAGCTAAGGGAGTCTTCATGAAGAATCAACTACTAGCTTAGCTAGCTACTTTTCAGGTTAGTAGCTAAGCTAGGGTAGTTAAGCTGGTATGAGCTGACTTCAACCTATTTGGAGCTAGGTTGAGCTGGAGTTGCCTTAGATGGGGACTCTTGAGCTAGCTTAGCTACTAGTTGACAAGTAGTAGCTAAGCTAGGAAGAGTTGAGCTACAACGAGATGAGTAGAGCTGGAGAGAGCTGGCCCTGAGGTAATGTCAACTTAGTTGAGCTAGTTAGAGCTCCCAGTGAACTGAATAGAGCTGGGATGAACTAGACTCAACTAAGTTGAGCTAGATCTAGGTTGACTTGAGCTAAGTTTAGCTAAGATGACCTACCTTAAGCTGCCATCCAGCCAAGATGAGCTGAATGGAGGTAAATGGAGCTAGCCCTAACCTAAGCAAGCTAGTATCCAGCTATGAGGAGCTAGATCTGGTTGAGTCCTAGCTAAATTGAGCTTCTTCTTCACCCTTTGCCTTCATTAGTGTCAGGGTTTTAGGGTTCTACTTATCTATTTTATCCCTAACTCTCAAATAAACATGTTAAAAATAACAAAACAATGCAATGCATGCCTAACCTATGTGATGCCTAAATGTAGCACAAAAACTTGTTTGCAGAGTTAAAATACTAAGAGGTAGGTTTGTTTTAATGCGTAAGAATGATGATAAACTGGTGTTTATCAGTCGCCAACCGTCCGATGACCACACCGGCCATTTGTCCACTCTCCTCCTTGCTGTCGATTGGATCGATCTATGTTGATCCTTGATATATCCCATTTCTATTCTCGTTTCTTTCAAAAATATGTCATATGATCTTGTTTGATATGTTTTCTTATGTTTTTTGAAATTTTCTTACCACTGTTATTCATGTTCTTCATTGTTCTTTGTTGTTCTTCATTCGTTCTTCCCATTTGATCCATTCGTATCCTCTCTTTTTTGGTTCTGTTGGTTTTTGATCGATCAAAATATTGACATTGATCTACCAAAAATATCATGTTCAAATCTTTGAAAAATTGATTTTGATCGACCAACAAATGATTGACCAACCCAAAAACCTGATCGACCAATCCTTCAAACCTGAAATTTTACTTGCTTCTTGTATGTTTTTTGATCGACCATTGTACCTTTCTGATCAATCAACTGCCCATTTTTATTCGACCAATATTTTCGTTGATCAACCAACTTGATTATTTTGTTCGACCAAAACTGTAACAGCCCCACTCTTATGGCTCCCAAACATTCTCGTGGCTCTATGTCCACCCCTAGAGATGGCACTTTTGACCAATTTTTATTAGTGACAAGGCGCGTCACAATTTTTCTCTCTACTCATGCCTCTCACCTCACATTGGTCGTCCCATTGACCTAGACTACTTCGAACGCATCTTTCCAGGTCATAGAGACCGACTTACCTACCACAAGATAGGTTGTCTCTTTGATCGAACTTTCTATGCTGGTGCTAGGGGTTGTCGTATCAAGGGTGTAGACCCTATGGCTTGTCATCACTTCTATTCCAACCTTCACAACATTGGTGAAGGTTTTGACATTCAGCTGATATCTAATGTCTATTGCATTTTATCAATGCCTATGTTCTTCCTGAGGTTCTTGGATGTCCCTCCTCTGGTCCTACCTATCTTGAGCTCCACCATGACATATCTTTTGAGGTTATTAGGGAGACGTTGATGACTCCTAAATCTTTTGACTTGAGCAAGCCCATCAAGTCCCCTTACTTTCATCCTCTCCCGAGGTTCCTCAACCATGTATTTCTTTGGAATTTCATGTCCAAATCCACTTCTTTCGATAACTATCTAGGTCCCATGCTCGTGGCTCTATACGCCTTCATGACTAATAGGGCATTTAATTAGAACCACTTCATCCTCACCTTCAAGGAGAGGAAACCCAGGAGCGTCTTCCCTTTTGGTACTCTTCTCTCCCATATCTTCCTACATTTTAATATCCCCTTGGAAATTAATCATAAGCAATTCATCTCTCATGTTTCCATTTTTGGAGAGCTCACCTACTGCAAAATGGAACAAGAGTGTTAGGCCTGTCTGGATCCATCTCAGGCAGCAGCTTCCTCTTCACAGCCTCCTCCTTCTCAAGCTGGTCCTTCCTCTATTCCACTTCCTTATCCTCCCTACTAGTACTTTGATGCTTACTACCCACCTTCAATCAGACCCTCTCCCTTATTCTACGACATGGAGTGGCCTTACCTTGATAGGCAGTTCACCAAGCACGATAGCATAGGAGTCCAGGACTTGAGAGATGGCATCTATCTGATGATGCACCACCAGAGAGAGACAGGAATGATAAACACTAGTTTATCATCATTCTTATGCCCTAAAACTGATCTAGCTCTTAGGGGTTTAACTCTACAGATGAATTTTTAGGTTGTATTTAGGCATCACTTAGGTTAGGCATGCATTACATAGTTTTTGGTATTTTTTACACGTTTATTTGAGTGTTAGGGATGAATAGATATCCATGTTTCTAAAACCCTAGCATTTAGGAAGGTAGCTAGTGAAGAGGAAGCTCATTCTAGCTAGATCCCAGTTCATTCTAGTAGGATCAACTCATCTTTAGCTCCATTCAGCTCATCTCAGTTGAATGGTAGCTCAAGCTTGTTCACCTCAGCTAGATGGCAGCTCAAACTAGCTCAAGACATAGTTCCCAACTCCTCCAACTTAGAATAGTTCACTGGAAGATCATCCTGACTAGGACTAGCTACTACCATCAACTAGCTAGACCTAATCAGCTGAAGATGACCTCAACCAGCTCAGGCCAGCTCAAGTCCAACTCCCGGAAGCTCAACTTAACTCAACTTAGTTGACTTAAGCTACTTGACCTAAGCTAGCTACTCTAGCTAGCTAGGTAATCTTCGAGAAGATTAGACCCAGCTCACCTCAGCTCATATCAGTAGAAGCCAGCTCATCTTAGCTTGGCTTAGTAGCTAGCAAAGAATTAGCAAGCTAAGCCAGCTAAGGTAGCTCCTTGCAGTTCCCTTTAGCAACCATCAACTCCAGTGCAGGTCCAAGCAGCTCCTTCCAACTCCTCATCTCCTAAATCCTAGCTCCCTCTACTCTTCTACTAGCTAAGCTAGCTTAACTAGCTTAGCTAACTTCTCCACTACTCCATTCCATGTCTAGCTCTCCTCATACTTAGCTCCACCTACATGGCTGTCCAACCTAGCTACTATCTCCACCAACAACCACCTACTCCCCTTCCTATTTAGGTGCCAACCTGAGCATCCCTTAGCCCCTCAATCACCACCAAAAGTCACCACTAATTTCCCTCCAAAACCACCTAAAGTTGGCGCTAGGTTTTCCCTCCAAATTCCCTTCATTCACCACCATATGCCATCTCCTCCAATTTTGGTGCCATGTAACCCCCTTCTAGAATCATCTAAATTGGTGCCAAAACATGGTGGTAACCACCACTTAGACAGCCACCCATCACCCATCAAGTCCCCCCTTGCAACCCTTAGGATGGGGCCAATCAACCCTAGCCTTAGATCCTACAACCATCCCATCCTAGCCATCCACCTAAAAGCCACCAAAACCCTTCACTTGGCACCAACTAACCCTACCCATTAGATCATCTAACCACCACCAAAAATATATCCTAGCCATCCATTTCCATACACGCCTACCCTACCCCCTTACCACTCTATAAATACCCATATAACCACCACATCAAACTCACCTTGGCTACATTTTTTTTAGTGCTCTTCCACCTATATCCCACCAGCCAAATTCGGCCAAGAGAAGAAGGAGAAGAAGATTAAGGAGACACTCTATCTCCTTGGTGCCTTCCCGTCTTCCCTTCCCTCTTGTGCCCATGCCAAGGGGTTCATTTCCTAGGAGAGATAGGTAGGAGGACGGCCAAAGAGGAGGATAATCAAGGGTGGTCGACGTCCACCCTAAGGAGGAGTTTTTAGAGTGGAATTCTTCCACTCTAGGAGGAGCTAGGAAACTCCCTCTCTACGGTTTTCCAAGGAGGAGAAACATCATCTACTGGAGGAGCACTTCAAGGAAGGAGTTGGAAGGTCTTTTCTAAGCCCAGGAATAGTTGAGCTTAGAGCAAATACCCTTTCCTCTTTGCCATCATCTTTGGGAGAAATTTTGTTTTACATGCATATTTAAATTTTTGTAGTAGAAGCATTCCTTTACCATTCTTGTAAAATAATTTTTCATCCTATATAAAAAGTTGCCTTTCTATTTTGCTGCACTTATTTACTTGCTTTCTTTTTAGTTATTGCACTCACCCTCTCTCTGATTACTCTAGGTCCATGTACCTAAGGTGAGCTTGAAGAGAGGCTCTTCCTATCACCTAGATTTTAGTAGGAATAATCTCTCTTTGCATTTCTATTGCCCTTTTATTTCAAAAATCTAAAAAAATCTTATATTCAAAATTTCAAAAAGAAAGTTGATTTCCATTTTGTCAAGAGAGAGATTTCAAAATCACAATCTTGCCTCCTTGGACAACCCTAGACTCTCATTCTATCTAGGTTATAAATTTAAAAGTGATCATGGATTCGTGTGCTGCAATGACTTAAAAAGCCTAATTTTATCAAATCATGCTTTTTCGCCATCAAGGACAAATGATGATGGAGCACGACACTCAGGTTTCTTCATACCTGAGTATGTAGGGTTAGTTTTTGGATTAGCTTGGAGAGTAAATCCACCCACTTACTGTCTATAACCACAGACCCCCCCAAGGCCAACATTCATTTGCAGCAGCTCCTCCTCCGAGTACTTCACCATCCTCCTCTAGACAAACATAACCTATTGGTTCTCTAGTCCAGCGGTCGCCCCGTGAATTTACAGACCTTTAGATCTCACCGATCTCGGGACACAGATAACACTTTTCTTCTACTACTAGACCCAGCACTAGCACGCCTCCATTCTCTCTCGATGATTTTCATATTGACATGGAGTTTCCATCAGATATCAAGACCATCCTTAGTTACTTTTACATTTTATCTATTATGTTGGAATGTAGAACATTATATTTCTGTCTTCTATGTATGGACTTCATATTTATCTTGCTTGTAGTACTTTTACATGAGACTGCAACATCTTTTTGAGATATCATGTTCTTAGAATAATGTTGGTTATCCTGCTTATTGAAATCTGTTTATAATTCTATTACATAGCAGCATGTCATGAATTGCATGAATATTTCAATAAGGGAGAGTGCTTGTTCATAAAATCGTGTTTTAAGATATTTTCATCGTAGTATAGAGCAAAAATACTGTTAGTGGCACAAGAAGGGGGGGTTGAATTGTGAAATAATATTGAGTAAAAACAATCACAACAAAAATACGTAGGTATTTAGAGAGGAAACCCTTGCAGGAAAAACCTCTACCTAGATCTCCTAATCTAGGATTTTACCCCTAATTTAATTCAATGGGAATCACTAAACCACACCACTAATCCAAGGGTGGTGTTCCTCAAAAACAATTCCCCTCTCCTGGACAACCCCCAAGGAGAGTTTAGCTTCTCTACCAAGAGGAAATGGGAAACCCACAGCTTAGGCTCCCAAATAAACTAACAAAATAAAATAAAGTAAACAATCCTAAGATCCTTGAATGATATGGAATAGAATATAAGCTATGATACTCCCTTTGTAAACTTATGTGATGCAGAAAATCAGAGTGGGAGTGATGTTGCTCTTAACAATTTCCAAGAACAAAAGAGCATAATTGCTTTAGAAAGCTTAGAATAAGATAATAGAAAGTATTTAGCACTAGGATATTTCTTTTCTTTAAATGTGTTTTTAAAGAAACCCTTGGTGGGTATATATAGGTGTAGGAGGTCAGATTTAAGCCTAAGTAGTCATTGGGATTTGAATTAGAATGGAATAAATTAAGGTAAAACGGCTACAAGACATTTACTCAAAGTCTGACTGTATCAGACGTCTGAAGGAGTTATTTCAGATGTGTGAGAAAAAAATCGAATGCCTAAAAAACTTTAGAGAGAAAGTAATTGTTACTAGATTACATAAAATCAAGTTCAGGGATGTCTAAACAAAAGGATAGACATCTGAACAGATAGTTTCAGACATCAGAAATTAAAAATGGACATCTGAAAAACCTCAAGGACAAAGTGCTCATTACTGGAATGAGGTTGGATCCAAACAGGGATCTAAAGACTTATGGTCAGACATCTGACTAGACGTCTGGTAAAAGATGTAAAAGTCTTAAAAATAATAATTAGATGTTTGGATAAATGAAATGATGTCTGATAGCCTACAATGTTCCAAAATCAAAGAGTAACAAACATAATCAATTGCGGTCAAATTGAACGTTGGATAAGAAATGAACGTTGGCCATTTTCAAATGTTTCAAGAAGACAACAGGTGTTTGAAAGAAAACTAAAATTATGACCGTTGTTCTGTTGAAGTTAAAGTGATATCAAAGCTCGAGGGGGAGTCTAAAAAACAATATTAGATGACTGAAGTAGAGAATAGACGTCTGAAAAACCTAGGTGACAGTGGTCGAGAATTCTAGACAAGAATCTAGGTTCTGGACAAGAGCCTAAACGTCTAATAAAGTAGATTAGACGTCTAAACTGGCAAACTCAGACATCTGAAGTAATCATAGGATGTCTAAAAAATAATCAGAAATAAAGTTTTGTATGCTGAATTAGAAGAGTGAGGATAGGAAGGTTCTAAAGGTATCCTAAGGATAATGCAAGGATCATTTACATTCTAAAAATGAAATAAACAAATCTAAATACATCTCTCCTATCTCCTCATCTCCTTGATGCTCATTGACTAGACGATTTTCGCTTTCGAAGATGATAATTAAAATGATTTGTCGTTGTATTTCTAAGTGGTGGAAAATCGACTAATCAAAGTATTGAATTTAAATTAACCACTCACAGGAGAGAGGGTCATATCCACAGGGAGGTAGTGGCCTATTAAAACTCGCATCAATAAAAAATCATTGTTCACGACTAATTTCCTCCAGAAAATTGTGTCAAATACCGCATTAGATGTGTTTAAATGAAAGCACAAGTTAAAATCATATTTATGACAATCAAGAGGGAGTTCAATGCAATGTTCACAATAATAAAATATTAATATAAAGTGGCAATGGCATTGAATGTAAAATTTAATTGAGGGGGAAATAGGGGATTTCTTTCCCTTGTGCTCACGCACAAAGGAGGTTGCGATTGGAGACGAGGCTCGCGATGGAGGATAAGTGAGGTGAGGGCTTCGCGGTGGCAGTCGTGGCGAAGTGTGAGGCGACTCAAGGTGGCTGGATGGAGTGGTGGAAGGTAATGGGTGGTGCTCGACTGCTGCTGCTGTGAAATAGTTCCATGCGCAAGCGAGGTGGGTGAGCAGTGGGATGCTGCTGCAATGCACGCTGTGCGTGCACTGGGTGTGCACAGCGTACCTGTTGGGTACGCGTAGGTGAGGCGAAGGCAATGCCTTCGGTGGGCGGTTGGTGGGCAGCGCTACAGCTGGCTATCGCACACGGGTGGGGGGCGTGCTTGGGCTGAAGGCGAGGGGTAGTGCTAGAGCTACATGGAGTGAAGGTGCTGGAGGACACTCGCTCTGCGCGCAGGCGGAGCTGCTAGAGTAGCACACACTCTGTAGCATGCGGGCGGAGCTGCAGTTGTGAAGGGGCTCGGCGCACGTGGGCTGGAGGCGAGGGCCGGTGGGGGGGTGCTCTATTGTTGTTGGAGCAGCAACTTGGAGTGGCTGTGGGAAGCACGAGGGCGTGTGCGAGGACAGACGTGAAGAGCTAGTGGCGTGTGGGAGTGCTGGTGCCTACAGCTGTGGGGATAGGGATGTTGGGTTCTTCGCAGAGAAGATGAATAGGAGATGACAATGGTGGTGGCGTTGAGTGATGGTGCTTAGTTCATGGTAATGGAGGTTGCAAGACTCTGCGGATGGCGGTGCGGGCTGTCACCCTACACCCCTACGGTGGCAGAGTCTTGCTGGGGTTGAGGCCCACAGTAGCGGGGTGGGAGGAGAGCTTGCTGCTCAACAAAGTAGCGGAGGGGGGGTGATGGCCTCCGCGAAGATGGCGACTCTCCTCCTTTGTAGCTGTGGTTGCAAGGATTTGAAATGGAGCTGTTGAACGAGAATCTACGCTAACGTGTTTGGTTTTGGAAAACCCGTCGTTGTAGTTCGAAAGCGAAGGATTCGTGTTCAACAAATAAAATTTATACCGAAATAAGAATTCCGGGTCGAACACAGGGAGGCGAACGTTTGATTTAAAAACTCCGCGTTTCTTTTTATTTTGTCACAAAGAAATTCAATTTAAACTATCTAAGTATCTACAACAAATAAAAGAGAGAGAGGGAGTAAGAGAGAGAGAAAGAATACTATACATGGAAATCAAAATGAGATGTAGAATAGACAAGGAATTTATCATAAAAGAGTTCGTTCCTTACAACTAGAAAACATAAAACAATTACTCTAGAAAGCATTAAAAGAATGGAGGGAGAAATGTCCTCCTCGACGATCGCTCGGAGGACGAATAGACTACTCTAGAAAGCAGTAAATCTATACTAGAAAGCAGTAAAAAGAATAGGGAGAGAGAAATCCTCCTCGACGGTCGCTTGGAGGACGAGCCGGACGGGACGACGCCTGGACGAAGGAGAACGAAGCGGGACGAAGGAGGACGAAGCAGAAGAACGGGAACGAAGCAGCACGCCGTCGTCGTCGCGGGATCCACTTCCGAAGGGGGACGAAAATTTGGACTTTATCTCGCGAGAAGCATCCTGGGTGTGGGACAAGCTTCTCTTGAGCTTTGGAGAGGTAGAGAGGAGAAGGAAGGGATGCAAATTTCGTATGGAGGGGGTCTCCTTTTATAGTTGCAAGGAGTGGGGGCAAAATGGACATTACATTTTCAAAATAATAAATAAGGGGTCTTTAGTGACGGATAAAACCGTCGCTAAAGCCCCGCCGTCGCCGTCGCCGCCGCGCCACGCGCGCCCGCTCGGCTGGCCTGCGCGCGTAACGCAGACGCACGTCCGCGTCGTCTCAGCCGTCCGATCGCGAGATCGGACGGCTTAGATCGCGTCCGCGCCCGCTGCGTAGCGCGCCGCCCGCGTGCGATCGCGCGCCCACCAGAGCGTCCAATTGCGCGTCGGCGCTATCGGGCGCGCGCGGCCATTGGATCTTCATCCGACGCTCGTGCGCGCCCGCTCGCCCGCGCCTTCGACCCCCTCTCCGCGGCTCGAACCCGCGACCTCCGCTTCGCCCGCAGCTGCGTCGCCGCTGCGCTACGCGGGCGAAATGGTCGCGCGGACGTTTTTAAACGCGCGCGACCGCAGCCGTTGGATCGAGATCCAACAGCGGAGAGGAGACGTTGCGTGGTCTTCACAGGACTCCTGCGGCCGATTGGGCGGCTGGGATGGCGCCACGTGGCGCCATCTTGGCCGTCCATCTTCTGGAAGTTGTAGATGGTGCCACGGATGTCGGATTGACTCGATTTTTGTGTCGTTCGGCTGCGATCGTCGATCCGAATTCATCCGTGTGGTCGGATTTTCCATCTGAAGTGCGGATTTACACCATCCTGGCCCTTAATCTTCTAGGGTTCCCCGGTCTCTATCTGATGCTACGGATGCCTGATTAGGGCGATCTTGGAGTCGTTGAACTCCAATCGTCGCCCTGATCATATCCATACGGTTGGATCTTTGATCCGAGGCCCCGATAAAATATTTGCCCTGTCCAAGCACATAAAAGGAGACAATTAACCTCCATTTTATTCAAACTACTCTAAATGCAAGATGATGCATGTAATGCAATATTTATATCATGAAATGCAATCCTATGCTTAAGAACATGCATAAATAGACATTTTAAGTAGTGTAAATGTGTTTACATCATACCCCCATGCCTATCTTTTGCTAGTCCCTAGCAAAAACTATATGCTATTTATAAAAGAATTAGGTTAGATTATTTGGACCTGAGTTATTTTCAATCATTAAGAAATTGTCTACTTAAGAACTGAACTTTCAAAGACACAACAGTACCCAGGTATCAGCCAAAATGCAGACCGTCTCAAGCCTCGCCTTATTCAAAGAAAAATTTCTTTTTCTGTTTTTACTCTCTTTTTTTAGATTTTCAAATTTTAGGGTTTAAGAGTGGCTTTCTACGGCCATTCAACTCACCCAAGATTTGATGAGAACCCTAAGTTTTAAGCATCTTATTGTGATTGTGATAGACTCGTTGACCGGCAATTAAAACGGACTTCGGATTTCTACGCCTCTAGGTGACCTCAAAAAGAATTCTGCCTAAAGGTGTATCTTTACAACCGGTAGCTTTCTCCCTACTTTTATTTTTTAACGGGGTCAACACAAGGGTGAATCCAGTGTATATCTCCCCGGTTTATTCTACTTCTCCGCTTCTTCCTAAGTGTTTTGGGAATTTTTAGTGCATTTTCTGAGCTGGGTTCTGGACAACCGGTCGATGAGCTGTTACCACCGACAACTTGCCAGCCATACTCGTGCGGCGAAGTGTGGCTTATTTCTTTTTGTTCTTTTCTGCTTTTTGATTTTTTTTTTTTTTTTTTTTAAGTAGGTGGCTTCCCTGGTCTAAGATTTACCTAAAGGCAGCAAAACGAGAAAGGTCCAGTGACTGGGCTCTGGACAACCTACCTATGGGCTGTTACCCACGATAACTTGCCAGCCATATCACCCTAGAAGGTTCATTAGCTACCCAATTTCCGTTAAAATCGCCAAACAACGAGTCAGTGCAAAGAAAGTGTGTAGATGCTTAAGACTCAAAATTCCCTCACATCAGAGGGCGGGTTGATAAGTCGTGTACTTATCACCCAAACTTATTTACTCCAATTAAAATAAAATTCAAGTTGGCGAGAACTCGAAAAACAAATCCACATTTTAGTGGATACATAGGCTGATTAAGTCCAAAGACCTGAAGGGTCTTTGTGTTCAGAACATAATATAGTATTTCTTAAGATCGAAAATTTTCTGAAACCCAAATTCTCTTTCCTAATTTTGATTTTTTTTTTTTTTTTTTTAATAAAACAAATCTACGGAGCTGACGAATGAATTCAAAGATAAATATCCACCCCCCCATGCCTATCTAATGCAATGTCCTCATTGTATTAAAAAGACATAAAACAGAGTGGAAAAGCGTAGAAAGCACCTGAATTGCGTGGATATCGGGTCCGCTCTGAGATGAAAATGAAAAAGAACTGTATATGTGCTGAGTTTAGTGCCTTCAGCTAGGCACACTATACAAAGAAAATAAATGAAGAATTCACATGTGCAGGTCAGAATTAGAATAAACAGAAGAATCCTCTGACCTGTCAGCAGAGGTCCACAGATGTGGACCAGATTGTGGTGCAGACCCACTCCCCATAATCGAGAATATCTTAGGTTCTGGATAAAAATTACCCAAAACCTAAAATCAGAATGCAAGCGGGGTCGGGCCTGCGATTTGTGAGGATGCAACCCAAGGCCAAAATGTCGGGTTACAGAGAATTGAAGCTCAAAAGGATAATCGTTAAATGTGTGCTTGAGTTTGACATCCTCGAAACAAATGTCGTAAGGGTTCTGATTTGATGGTTTCAGTTTAAAAGGAACCCTTCGACTCAATC
The DNA here is from genome assembly GCA_037157565.1 of Thalassia testudinum. Lineage (NCBI taxonomy): Eukaryota > Viridiplantae > Streptophyta > Magnoliopsida > Alismatales > Hydrocharitaceae > Thalassia > Thalassia testudinum. The sequence goes on along the minus strand of JAZHRO010000071.1, from coordinate 20,863,174 downwards.
TTCCATTTCCTCCAAAATTGACTTCCCAAATCAGAATTTCCCAGCTCCTATCCTCCTCATTCGGCATATCAAATTCCATGACCTCTTGTATATTCATCACCCCGTCTGAAATCTCCAAGTCTAGATGATGTGGCAAAATCAAAATTGACTTGGGTCTAATTATCTCAGAATTAGAATCATCAATAAGCTCAACAGGGTGTAACTGATAATCAGGGCATTGAATTAATTCCTCCAGAAAATGCGATTCTGGATCTGGATCGTGTGCCCTAATAAGATCAGTTTCCTCAGTTATTGGGCTATCAAATGATCTATCAGATTCCTCAGGCCCAATCGTCTCACAAAAATCGTGATTTGAAAACTCGTGTGAGACTTCGCAACTTGAATCTTCACCATTAGGATCCGTATCAATGTATGTCCCAAAATCATTTGTCACTTTGCGTTCCAAGGAGACATACGTTTCCTCGTAACCCGGCTCAGGGATTTCAGGTGAAGAAATCAAATCATCCTTAATTGATTGTTTTAATTCAATCTGGTCAGCTTCGTAACACGTGTCCCCCCCAACAGGTGCCTGAGCGGGTTCTGTCATTGGCTTTCCTGAAGAGAGTTCATCCTGGGAATTATTCCAAGATTGAATCAAAGCAACCACGAATCTCATCCTCAATTTCGCTAATTTCCCAAGTAGAAACTCACCCGGGTTCTTATCCTTAACATCCTGGAGCCAATCCAACAAAGACTTGTTTAAATCATCAATCATTTCAATCAGGGGCTCCAATCTCTCAATGCAAGGTATTGGCTGAACTTCTAAAGATTGAATGATATTCCTCAAGTTAGCCAGAACCTTATCTTGAACCTGATTAACCTGAACCAAATGAGTTGGTTCAGGGTTGGGCGGGTTTGACATCAATGTAGAGGAATTAACGAATTGAGATTCGTTATACCCATCCTGATAATAGATCATTTCAGATTGTTCATAAGATGGAGATGACCTAAAGGCAGTGAAATCAGAGGATGGGTAAGGATCAGTGTATCCTTCTTGATTGTAGATCGCATTAGGTTGTTCATGAAAGGAGGACGATCTATAATCGATGCAACTCTGAGAAGGATAGAATTGAGAATCAAAGTGTTCAGGGTTAGACCCTAAACACGGGGGTCCGGAATTGTATCCCCAATCCGAATTATCCCAACTAACTGATAGTCTATTACAATACGAATTGGGATAATCGTCATGTTGAGGATAATTTACAACAGGAGGGAAAGAGCGGGAATGCGTGAAATATGTGGAAGGATTCATGAGATACGGGAGGAAGAAAGGTGCCCTGCAATACAAACAATAAAACCTGTCCTTAAATGGGTTAGCCTACAGACCTACAGACTCTCAAAACCCGTCTTGAGATAAAGGAACGATTTGATCTACTTCTGTCTGTTCAATCCAACCAGTTAGAAGGAGGGACTGGGGAGAAGGTTCTTCCTTCGGCTTGCGCCTCCGGTTCCTAGTGTACCCCCCAGCCGCGATCGTTTGACTCTGCTCCCCTAGCTAGACATCAGATTGAACAGTAGAAACAGACTAATCGAAAATAATCTCGTTCTGAGTTCTGAAGAGCGAGTCCAATCCTTAAGGCCAACGTCTACTCTGTTTTATTTAGGGCTAGGTTTGAATGTGCTTTGGAATGTGATGGGCCCTTTAAATGGGTTGTGCCCTTAATGATTGATTGCTTTGTGTGTGCGTGCACAACCAGTGGTTTTCAAGCAAGATTATTTTTGATGTGGTGAATTTTAAGGTTCAAATCTTGCTTAGTAGCTTTTAGGATTCAACTTTAGGTGTTTTCAATCAAGTTTCATTGGCACACCAGGTTTTGCAAGCACAGGTGAAGATATTTTCCTTTAAAGTTTAAAAAGAATGTGGAGTGCCTGGTAGATCCCTAAGAGTTGAACCTAATTGGCAGCTACTTGATGAGTTGATTTTATTTGAAGTGGTGCGGCCCAAACAACTCAAACAACTGGCCTGATGCACCACCTAATTAGGCACACAAATGATTACCCAATCTGATTTCTACTCGATTATGTGTTTGGATATGTGTACCGGCTCCTCAGATTGGTTTACCGGTTGAGTTAGAAAATCAGATGAGGTTGTGTACCTCTGTGAGATTTTTTTATTTTTTCTTTTTTTTTAATGTGGGGGTTGGAGTGAGTATGGATGTCAAACAACAAACAATCTAACCTTAGAGTTTATAAGAACACCTAGGTTGATTGATGTTTGAATTATTATGTGATGAAATGAAATCTAATGGGTGGGAGGTGGGGGATAACTTACAAAACTTTCCACAACCCTTTACTCCGATCTACCGCTTTTGCCTGTCTCGAAAGAGTACCTGCAATTACAATAAGAAAGGAGAAAAGTGAGGTAAATGATTTGTAAGTTACAAAACGCGAAGAGAAATCAAAGAGCGTTGCCTCCCCGGCAGCGGCGCCAAAATGTTGAACGAGAATCTACGCTAACGTGTTTGGTTTTGGAAAACCCGTCGTTGTAGTTCGAAAGCGAAGGATTCGTGTTCAACAAATAAAATTTATACAGAAATAAGAATTCCGGGTCGAACACAGGGAGGCGAACGTTTGATTTAAAAACTCCGCGTTTCTTTTTATTTTGTCACAAAGAAATTCAATTTAAACTATCTAAGTATCTACAACAAATAAAAGAGAGAGAGGGAGTAAGAGAGAGAGAAAGAATACTATACATGGAAATCAAAATGAGATGTAGAATAGACAAGGAATTTATCATAAAAGAGTTCGTTCCTTACAACTAGAAAACATAAAACAATTACTCTAGAAAGCATTAAAAGAATGGAGGGAGAAATGTCCTCCTCGACGATCGCTCGGAGGACGAATAGACTACTCTAGAAAGCAGTAAATCTATACTAGAAAGCAGTAAAAAGAATAGGGAGAGAGAAATCCTCCTCGACGGTCGCTTGGAGGACGAGCCGGACGGGACGACGCCTGGACGAAGGAGAACGAAGCGGGACGAAGGAGGACGAAGCAGAAGAACGGGAACGAAGCAGCACGCCGTCGTCGTCGCGGGATCCACTTCCGAAGGGGGACGAAAATTTGGACTTTATCTCGCGAGAAGCATCCCGGGTGTGGGACAAGCTTCTCTTGAGCTTTGGAGAGGTAGAGAGGAGAAGGAAGGGATGCAAATTTCGTATGGAGGGGGTCTCCTTTTATAGTTGCAAGGAGTGGGGGCAAAATGGACATTACATTTTCAAAATAATAAATAAGGGGTCATTAGTGACGGATAAAACCGTCGCTAAAGCCCCGCCGTCGCCGTCGCCGCCGCGCCACGCGCGCCCGCTCGGCTGGCCTGCGCGCGTAACGCAGACGCACGTCCGCGTCGTCTCAGCCGTCCGATCGCGAGATCGGACGGCTTAGATCGCGTCCGCGCCCGCTGCGTAGCGCGCCGCCCGCGTGCGATCGCGCGCCCACCAGAGCGTCCAATTGTGCGTCGGCGCTATCGGGCACGCGCGGCCGTTGGATCTTCATCCGACGCTCGTGCGCGCCCGCTCGCCCGCGCCTTCGACCCCCTCTCCGCGGCTCGAACCCGCGACCTCCGCTTCGCCCGCAGCTGCGTCGCCGCTGCGCTACGCGGGCGAAATGGTCGCGCGGACGTTTTTAAACGCGCGCGATCGCAGCCGTTGGATCGAGATCCAACAGCGGAGAGGAGACGTTGCGTGGTCTTCACAGGACTCCTGCGGCCGATTGGGCGGCTGGGATGGCGCCACGTGGCGCCATCTTGGCCGTCCATCTTCTGGAAGTTGTAGATGGTGCCACGGATGTCGGATTGACTCGATTTTTGTGTCGTTCGGCTGCGATCGTCGATCCGAATTCATCCGTGTGGTCGGATTTTCCATCTGAAGTGCGGATTTACACCATCCTGGCCCTTGATCTTCTAGGGTTCCCCGGTCTCTATCTGATGCTACGGATGCCTGATTAGGGCGATCTTGGAGTCGTTGAACTCCAATTGTCGCCCTGATCATATCCATACGGTTGGATCTTTGATCCGAGGCCTCGATAAAATATTTGCCCTGTCCAAGCACATAAAAGGAGACAATTAACCTCCATTTTATTCAAACTACTCTAAATGCAAGATGATGCATGTAATGCAATATTTATATCATGAAATGCAATCCTATGCTTAAGAACATGCATAAATAGACATTTTAAGTAGTGTAAATGTGTTTACATCAGGAGCGTGCACATTGAAGGCTCCAGATCCACTTTTCACAGAGGAAAAATGCTTGTAGCTGTGGTTGGAGTGAATGATCGCCAAGGAAGCGGAGCCATTCCTGCGGAAGAAGAATAACAATATGATAAAATATTAGGATTATTTATGCACAAATCCTTAACTTTTATGTTAATTAAAATAATGCATGTAATGCACATAATTGCATGCCATTCTAAGTCAATTCCAAATGCATGAATTATGTAATTAAGTTAAAAATATAAATTAATCTATTTACATCCTAATGCATGCTAAATAACTGTTAATGAAAGCTTAATGTCTAGGCACTAAAATATATAAATAGCCGACAAATATGGGCTAATCAAATGCCCCCATGCCTAGTTTTTGCTAGTCCCTAGAAAATTCAAGCATGACTTAACACTCCAAGTTATCCAAGCTAACTCAATTGACCTTTTCATAGAAATTAGGTTGAACCATCTAACCCTAGATCATAAGGTACCCAAGTAGTTGTTGAGTTATAGACTAGGTCAACTAAGTACGAGTTGTAGGCACAGGTTTCCTTGATTTCTAACTCTACCCTAAGGTTTTTTGATCCTAGAGATTAAAGCATCCATGCAAGTGCATTGGTCTGATTTATTTGAGGTTGGTATGATTGCCAAGCTAGAAAAGAGAGTAAGAAAGATTTTTCTTTTCTTTCTTTTTTTGTAATATATATAATTTTTTTTGTTTGATTCCTCTAAGTCTAACCTTGGATTCGCTATCAACACGGTCTATGTTGGATTCATTGTCCCCATCACCGAACCTCAAAGGGTGCCTAGTGTCGGATCCGAATAGGTTGTTAATATGATGATTTTATCGTTGAAGTGTGCATAGTGGTTAACCTAAATCGGACCTAACCATCTCTTTACAAAATTTTTTTACATGGCCTACTTGATTTTATCTTGTCACTTTTAAGCCCAGGGTCGAACTCAGGGAAGTGGGGTTACAAGTCAAGTTTCTACGCCTTTCCTACAACGAGTCTCTTCTGTTCGTTTATTGTGTTTTTGGTGTTTTTCTTATTTAGATTTTTTTTTGGTAATCTTTGTCCTTGAGGCACACCCTCAAAATTGGGTTCTTGGCTTTGAGCCAAAACAGAGTTCCAAAACGAGTCTTGCTATTCGCAAGACGGGGTACCTGCAAGTCAAGATTATCTTTTCTCTTTTATATATTTTTTTAATCTTTTTTTTCTAACAGGAAAGCGAAACAGAAATAAAGTAAATACGGTATATATATATGTATATATTATGTATATAAAGGGGTGGGGGTGGAGGCGGAGATGGAGTGTAGCACGGTGTCGAGTCAGTCGTCGTCTAGAGAGACGCAACCAACAGGACTAGGTGCCACGTGGAGTATGGGATGGATGGTGGAAGATGTATGTAACCACGCTTTTTGTATGTGTGTATCGGGGAATATCAGCAACTGGTGCAGATGTTCCCGCGATACAGCGTATGGTAAATAATGTGAAAATATATATATGTATATATGTAAATATATCTATATGTATATATATATATATATATATATATATATATGGTTATAAATATATAGGTATATATATATGTAGATATATATGTATATATAAGTGTATATGTATATATATATATGTGTGTATGTATATATAACTATATAGGGGTATATATATATGTATGTATAAGTATATAGTAATATATGTATATATAAATATATGTAGCTAAGTGTGTATATATATATATATATATATATATATATATGTAATAATATATGTATATAGGTATATGTATCTAGATATGTATATATATGTATATATGTATATATAGTTATATAGATATATATATGTATGTATGTATATATAAGTAGGTGTGTATATATGTATATATATATCTATATATATGTATCTATACTTAGTTATATAGGTAATATATATATAGATATATGTATATATGTAAGTATATATGTATATTTATATAAGTATATGTATATATGTATATATATATATAAGTATATATATAAGTATATAGATATATATATATATATGTATGTATGTATGTATACTAATACATAAGTATATAGATACTACTATATGTATAAATATAAGTATATATATATATATATATATGTATATAAATATATGTATATATATATGTATATATATATCAATATATAAGTATACGTATATATATATATATGTATACAATAGAGTATAGGTGTGTGTGTTTGTGTGGAAGTGTGAGTGTAGGTGTGTGTGAGCATCGGTGTAGAGAGAGTGAGAGTGTTGTGAGAGAGAGAGAAAGAGAGAGAGCGGGAGAGGAGAGAGCAGCCGCTTTGCTGGAGGCGAGGGCTCTGTTAAGGCGTCTGGGCGCGAAGGGCATTGTCTGAGGACTTCAAGCTCGCGCGCAGGTGTGCAAACACGCAGACAAGCACGCGTTGGATTGCGAAGGGTGCGGAGAGGAGACGCAGCGCACCATGCTGCGTGAAGGCTGGCGCGCGTGGGCGAGTGCGGGCGAGGTAGACGAGTGCGGGTGAGTGCGGGCGACGTGGGCGGAGACGCGCACACGGGCTGCAGCCGGTTGCGGCGTGCCAAGTGACCAGTAAAGTGAGAAGCTTTCCGGTCACCCCACTATAGCCACAGTGTTGCGCAGACTCACGTGAACAGTGGTTACAGTGGTCGTCCACGCCGTGCAACTGGGAGCTGCAGGTGGCGTGAGTGTGGCCCGCTCGCGGCTGGCGTGCGAGGAAGGAGGTCTGCGTTAGCCGGTTGCGAGCACGGAGAGCTCGCGACAGAGCACGCGAAGAGGGAGGCGAGGGTGTTTGCAGCTTGTGCGGAAGCTTGCAAGTGCTGGCAGGGGTGCGGGGAAGCACTTGGCTGGTCGTTGCAGAGGCGCACAGAGGCCGATTGCGGGCAGAAGCGAGCGTGCGATAGAGCGGAGAAAGCGGGAGGCGGAGAGGGCCTGTAGTCGTGTACGGAGGGCGAGGGCGCTTGCAACTTGCACGAAAGGGGCTGGTGCTGCTGCTGCCTTGCCGCTGCTGCTGCCATCGAGCTTCGAGCTTCAGACCTTGAAGCTTGCGGCCATGGCTGAAGGTGTTGGAGCGGAAAAAATGAGAGAAGAGCCACGATGCCCACCGGCTCTTTGAAGAGCTGGGCGGTGGTGGTCTCACTGTGGTGGGTGTTCACCACAGTAAGGGCTCCTGTCCGCCAGGTGTCTCCGAGGAGGAGGGCCGGCGTGTGGAGGGGAATGGAGGAGAGGACGGTGGCCTGGAGAAGAAGCTGCAGGTGGGTTGTTTCTTGGCTGGGACCAGGCTTGTTTTCGAAGGTAGAAGCCATGGTCTTTTATAAAGGAAGAAGGAATGGCTGCATGCGGCTGCAGGGAGAGGTTGGAATGGCTTGGTAGGGAGAGGCAGCCGCAGGGAAGGGCAGCTGCAGGGAATGGCGTGCGAGGAAGAAATTGCTCCATGCAGCCGTGGGGAGAAAGATTTAAAAATCAAATGGAAATAAAAATAGAGATGGGAATTTTGCAAAGATGCACTTGAGGAAAAATGTAAAATGCAAGGCCACTTATTTCATTCTCCTCCCTTCTCAATTAAATGCATGCATGCATGTATTTTTATAATGCAACTATGGAGACCTAATATGCATTGGTAATGCTAGGAAATAGCACAAGATGGCACAATTGCAGGCGTATTTTTGTGGTGCAATCAGTGCCTGGCTTTCGATGCTTTGAGATAGCATCGCCCATAGCGACCCCAAGAACTCCTGGCACTTGACACTTTGAGATAGTATCACCCATGGATTTCTTAAGTGAATTCATGCCTGTTGCAATCAACACTTCGAGATTGGGCCATCCATGGTACCTGAATCGCACAATGCACATACATGCCCCTAGTAGGATGGATATCCTAAGAGACAAGGACTGAGGAGGTGACATGTTATCATCGCATCCTCAAGGTGAGTATATACTCCACCTCTCCTATGGCAAGAACTCATCCAATCAAGTTGTGTTTTCAAGCTTCACCTAAGTCAGAATGAAGAGAACCAAATTTTCTTCAAGAAATGAATTAAGGTGATCACTATTTACACAAGACCAAGTGTGTGTGAAATGTGGATGCTTAGGTTACGAGGATCCGTAAACCAAAAGGTAGAAAAAGACACCAGGTACTTCCCAGCCTTAATCCTTAGCTTTCCTTCCTCAACCTCTTGAGGAATGGTTCGCAACTTAACTTCTACTTAAGTTTTTAAGTCCAAATGGACCCTAAAGTTCTAAAGTCAATAGTTCAACCATAGCTCTTATAATTAGATACCTAGAGTCAGCTTAGGTAAACCTAAAGTCTTGGTCTCATGCCTAAAGATGCAGAGCCCAGCCGGATAAGCATAACATTTTTTTTTTAATGTTTTTTTTCTTCTTTTTTTTCATTTTTCTTTTCAAATGCAATATGCATGCATGAATGCAAAATGTAGACTTGCTATAAACAAATGCCTCAGGTCCTATCCCCCCATGCCTAGTTCAAACAATGTCCTCATTGGAAACAAAACAGTTAAGGGAAGATATTACCTGAGGCGGAGAATGATAGGAGCTAAGGCTCCTCAAGAGTGACCTCGTCAACCAGATGGCCATCCAAAGTAATATATGGTTTTAATCATTGGCCATTGACTGTAAAGGGCATTGTTGAAGAGGAAGGGCTCTGGATCTCAACAGCCCCATGAGGAAACACTTTGGTGATTATGTATGGCCCATCCCAACATGATTTCAATTTTCTTAAGCAAAGCTTAAGTCTGGAATCAAAAAGCCAGACTTGTTGGTTGGGCTCAATGGTCTTTCTAAGGATATACTTATCATGCAAGACCTTAGTCCTCTCTTTATAAGCTTGAGAGGTGTCATAAACATCATTCCTCAATTCCTCAAGATCACTTAATTCCAGAAGTCGTGCCTTACCCGCCTTTTCTAAATCCATGTTGACACTTTGGATAGCCCAAAGTGCCCTATGTTCCAACTCAACGGGTAGATGGCATGCTTTCCCGTACACAATTCAGAAAGATGTACCTAAAGGGGTCTTGTAAGCTGTTTGATAAGGCCATAGAGCATCATCAAGCTTTTGGGACCAATCTTTTCTATCAGGCCTAACAGTCTTTTCTAAAATATTCTTTATCTCCCTATTTGACACTTCAACCTAGCCACTCGTCTGAGGATGGTAAGGGGTAGCGACCTTGTGAGTCACTCTCAGACTCCTGAGTAGTTGATTGAATTGGTTGTTCCAGAAATGAGGTCCCCCATCACCTATAATGGTATTGGGGCAACCAAAATGAGATATGATATTCGCTTCACAAATTTCAAGACCACAGAGTGGTCATTTGTGTGTGTAGGAATGGCCTCTATCCATTTAGAGACATAATCAACTGCCACCAAGATATATTCATAACCATGGGACAAAGGGAAAGGGTCCATAAAGTTAATTTCCCAAACATCGAAAATTTCAACAGGTTGAATGGGGTGTTGAGGCATCTCATTCTTCTTCCCAATTATTCCATTCCGTTGACATCTAATATAGGCCTTAACAAAATTATGAGAATCTTTAAATAGTGAAGGCCACCAAAAATCGGACTGGAGAACCTTAAAAGAAGTTTTCTTAGCACCAAGTGTCCTCCACAATGAAGTTCATGGCAAAAACTCAACACACTTTGTTGCTCCTCTTCAGGTGCGCATCATCTCAGTACTTGGTCTTGTCTAATTCTAAATAAGTTAGGCTCTTCCTAATGAAAGTATCTAGCTTGGGAAATGAATCTCTTCCTTTTCTGCTCATCCCAAGAGCTAGGAGTCTCTCTAGTGACCAAGTAATTGATGGTATCAACAGACCAAGGTGAAGTTGGTCTTACCGCCATAAGGGTTTCATTAGGAAATGTCTCGTGGATGTCTCCAGATGGGGAGTCATCAAGTGGAAGGTGAGATATGTGGTCAGCCACTACATTTTCTACTCCTTTCTTTTCACGTATCTCCAAGTCAAACTCTTGAAGGAGTAGGATTCACCTAATTAGACGTGGCTTAGAATCCTTCTTGGCAATGAGATGTTTCACTGTCGCATGATCAGTGAAAATAACCACCTTAGACCCAAGAAGATAAGACCTAAACTTCTCCAGAGCAAAAACTACAGCAAGTAATTCCTTTTCAGTGTTGGTGTAGTTTTGTTGTGGTTCAGTTAAGGTCTTGCTGGCATAGTGCAGCACATGTGATCTTCCCTCAACCCTTTGTCCAAGGATGGCTCCCACTGCATAATCTGAAGCATTGGACATCAGCTCAAATGGAGTGTCCAATCAGGAGCTCGGAGAATAGGCACAGAGATCAAGGCCTCCTTCAGAGTTTGAAAGGCCTCGGCACACTTTGAATTAAAATTGAAGGAAGATTCCTTCGCCAAAGGGTCACAAAGTGGCCTAGAAATTTTACTGAAATTCTTATAAAGTGCCTATAAAAGCCGACATGGCTTAGAAATGATCTAATTTGTTTGACATTTGTGGGCAATGGAAGTTTGGAAATAGAATCAACCTTGGCTTTATCTACTTCCAAGACTAGCTCAGACACAACATTCCTAAGTACAATTCCTTTTTGTACCATGAAGTGGCTTTTCTCCTAGCTGAGGACTAAACCAGTCTCCTTACATCGCTTCAGTGCATTCTCGAGGTGCAGGAGACACTGGTCGAAAGACGAGCCATAAATGGAGAAGCCATCCATAAACACTTCAACACACTTGTCAATCATATTCGAGAAAATAAACATCATACATCACTGGAAGGTTGCCGGTGCATTACATAGTCCAAACGGCATATGCCTGAATGCAAAGGTACCGTACAAACTAGTGAAAGTTGTCTTCTCCTGGTCATCAGGGAAGACTGCAACCTGGTTGTACCCAGAATATCCATCAAGAAAGCAATAATACTTATTCCCTACCAATTTTTTGAGAATTTGATCAATAAAAGGTAAGGGAAAGTGATCCTTCTGAGTAGCGATGTTCATCTTGCGGTAATCAATACAGACCCTCCATCCAGTTGAAGGTCTAGTCACAACTTGTTCACCTTGGTCATTAAATTCCACAGTAAAGCCTACCTTCTTTGGCACTACACGAATAGGACTTACCCACTTACTATCTGCAATGGGATATATGATCCCAGCATCCAACCACTTCAAAATTTCCTTTTTAACCACCTCCCTCATATTAGGGTTAAGACATCTCTACATGTCCTTGAATGGTTTGATGGAATCATTAGTATAAGTGTGGTGCATGTAGAGTGTAGAGTCTATACCCTTAATGTCAGCAATGCTCCAAGCAATAGCTTCCTTGTGCCTAGACAAACATTCAACCAGGGCACCCTCCTATGTCTCAGATAGCATAGCCGAAATGATAACGGGGAGCATATCATTGGCACCCAGGAAGACGTACTTGAGAGTGTCTGGGAGGGGTTTCAACTCAAGGTTGGGGGCTTATATGGTTGAGGGTTTCATAGTAAATGTCCCCATCTCAGGTAGCAGATCTACCTTGGACAGAGATGATGGGGAAAGAGACTCAACAGAAACACCCAGTAACTCCACAAGTTCTAGTATATCCCCTTCACATTCCTCTAAGAGATGGGAATGCTCATTTAGCATGACATGCTGAAGGGGGTCATCACATAACATTGTAGGGGTTGTCTCTTCAATTAGGTCATCTATCACCTCAACTTGGGAACAATCCTAAAGCCTGGCTTGTTTATAAGCGTCAAACACATTAAGTCAGATTTTCTTGTTCCCAAAACCCATTTTTAATGCCCCAGTATTGCAATTGATTGAAGCATGCGAAGTTGCAAGGAAGGGGTGGCCCAAAATGATGGAGGGCTTGGTTGTCTTGTTGGTAGGGTCAGTGTCCAAAACTAAGAAGTCAACAGAGAAGAAGAAATCCTCCACTCTCACGAGGACATCTTCCAGAATTCCTCGAGGTTCTTGAGTGATCGATCAGCAACTTGGAGGATTATTGGGCTAGGCTTTAGATTGCCTCCCCTAAGTTGTTCATACACATAGCTCGGAAGGATGTCCGCCTCCTCACCTAGATCAAGTAGAGCCTCATCAATGTGTAAGTCACCAATGACCATCGAGATGTACGGGGCTCCTAGGTCCTTATGTTTCGGGGGTGTGTCATGTTGAACTATTGGGCTAATGGAATCAGGCAGGACAACTTTTGATTGGACTTGTTTCCTAGATTGCCGCTTTTTCATGCACAGGTCCTTTAGGAAGAGAGCATAATATGGAATTTGCCCGATAGCCTCAAGCAAAGGCAAGTTAATCTACACTTGTTTGAAAGTTTCCATGATCTCATCCATCTTATCTTTGGCTCCAAATGAGCCAGCAGAAGTCTGCCTAAAGGTGGATAAGTGCTCTGGAAAGGGCACTCTCAGTCTCTGGGTGGAAGCGTTGTCATGTCAGGTAAGTGGTGGAACAGGGGCAACCTCTTCCTGTGAGGTGATTTCAAGCAGAGGAGAGTTGGGCAATTCTTCTCCGGTAGGGGTGAATGTCGAGGTGGATGGGTTTTCAGAAGGTGAGACAATAGGAGCATCAGGTTTGGAAATTTCTTTCCCACTTCTCAGAATAGTTACCACCTAGGCATGCTCCCTAAAGACAATCCCTTTTCCTTTAGGATTCTCCTCAGCAGCACTGGGAAGATTCCTAGTTTTCCTCTATCTAACGGCCTTAACAAGGTGTCCTATCTGTGATTTCATTTCATGTATAGCCTTGTCATGAGATTGGATGATGGCACTTTGACTTTCTTGCATAGTTCTTAACATTGGCTTCAATTCATCCATCTCAAAGGTCTTAGGTTGGGCAAAGGTCTGAGGTTGGTTCATTTGTTGGTTTTGAAAGGGTTGCAGTTTATAATTCCCTGAATTTGAGACATTCCCTTATCTCCAAGAAAAGTTTGGGTGATTCCTCCATCCCTCATCATAAGTGTTGGAAAAAGGGTTGTTATGAGGTCTAGGACGGAACCCTTGAGCAGCATTCATGTCCACTTGTACAAGCTTAGGGAATTGGGAGGCCAAGTGGCAATCCACAGTGGCATGTGTATTGCCTTGGAAAATGGAGCATTCTGAAGCTTGGGATGTGGAGGTACTAGATGTGAATTGGCTCGAGCTTGACATAAGCCTTTCCATATTTTAATTCAACAATTGAATCTGATAGGCTAAATTCTAGGTGTCCCTTGCCTTATTTGCCTCCAACTTTCTTTGCATGAGAGTGGGTTTTCTATCCGAGTAGGTAGAATTCAAGTGAATAGAATTATCACTCAAAGTATCAAAAAGGTTCCAAGCTTCATCCTCAATCTTAGATAGAAAGGTTCCTACATAGGCACCATCCACAGTCTGCCTGTGCGAATCATTAAGTTTGGTGTAGAACCTTTCAACTAGTTGCCACTTGGGCACTTGGTGATGTGGGCAAAGTCTCAAAAGGTTATTAAAGCGTTCCCATGCATCATGGAAAGCTTCCCCATCCTTTTGAACAAAACTCATAATTTCCTTCCTAAAGTGATTAGTTTTGCTCATGGGGAAGTACTTTTTAAGAAACTCCTTCAAGGTATCCTAAGTGTTAATATCATCTAGGGTATGACACCAATACTTGGCCTTGTCCTTGAGGGAGAAAGGAAAGAGGGTCCACATTTGGGCGTCATCAATAATGCCCTGTAGCTTCACCATGGAACAGACCTCGGTGAATTCCTCTAGATGCCTGTAAGGGTCTTCCCTAGCAGTACCATAAAAGGAGGGCAGCAAGGATATGGTACTACTTTTGATCTCATAAGGATTGTCCTCTCCAGGTCTACGTAGCATAGGGCCAGGTTGATTGGTCGGAACGAAATATTCCTTAAGGCTCCTTTGACCAGCCATTTCTTCCCTTGGATGGTTTCTTCTTAGGATTCTTTTAGGTTCAAGATCAAACACAAGTTGTCTCCTAAGAGATCACCTACCAAGCATGCACTACAAACACAATTCAAAAGGACTTATTAAGTCTTTACAAATTTAGGCTTTTGACTTTAATTCATATTGTAGGTGACAAAGTAAGTTGCCCAATCAATTACGCACCTAATGTCGACCTACGAAATGCCTAAAATGACCTAGTTGGAGCATAGGTGCTCTTCCCTAAATCTTAAATGGTAGAGCAACTCCAAAGACGGAAGATCGAGGGATGCAAATAGGCCTAAGCCTTCCTTTGAAGCTATGCTTTCGCGGTGCTTCTTAACTACCCCCATAAATCCGTGATAGGGTATCCCCCTCTTTGGAGTTACAAAACCTTTGATCTCAAGTTCTGAACACTTCAGAATCCAACGGTAGGAGGGCTCTTGACCTAGTAGTTCCAAGACCTAGGAGTGTCTAAATGCGTGCTTTGGTGCAAAGAGCAAACACGTGTGCATACACCATAAAAGATTTAAGTTTGAATTTTGAAACGCATGACAAGTTTTCAACTCAAGTTCTTAGTTTTTTGTGTTCCTCCTTAACTTAAAGTCCTTTTTCATGAAAATATGTGTCCACTTGTTAGATCTTTTCAATTCAATTAGGTGGTCTTGCAATTAAATCTAGATGCAAATGTGTGAACAATATAGAATGCAAGGAAAAGAAAATGTACCTTGCCTCCAGCAATCTTCAATGAGATGCACACAAATGCAAGAAAAATAAATCTAGAGGCTGCTTATTCACACCTAAATGGTTGTCCTAAGACAGGCAGCTTCTAGCAGGCGGCTCTTTTTTTTTTGTTATTTTTTAGCTACTTATGCACAAACAAATAAAGGATAAGCAACCCACAAAAGAAAACCTAGATCTAAAGAAAAGGGAACAGGCTCCCGAAAAATTACCCAACACGAGCCTAAAAGAAAATAGGGGAACAAACCCCCAAAATGTACCCCAGAACAAGGGTCCCAAATAATGAATGCAAGAAATCCTAAAGTCTAAGTTTATCTAAATGCAAAGGTAGAGAATAAAGATGATCTTTTTTTTTCTCAAAATTCTTCTCTTCGGGTTGGTGGTGTCAAGGTCCACCAAGATGCGAAGCTAAGTCTCTCCTCCAAGTGGTGGAAACAAGGTCCACCATGGCGTTGCTAAGGCCGGTGTGACGTACCTCACACCAAATCAGATAAAATAAGTTAAATATGCCTCAATTTAAATCAGCATGAACAAATGAGTGAATGAAATTTTATTAAGCTTGTTGCCTCACCGACAATGGCTCCATTTGACCAGACGATTTTCGCTTTCGAAGATGATAATTAAAATGATTTGTCGTTGTATTTCTAAGTGGTGGAAAATCAACTAATCAAAGTATTGAATTGAAATTAACCACTCACAGGAGAGTGGGTCATATCCACAGGGAGGTAGTGGCCTATTAAAACTTGCATCAATCAAAAATCATTTTTCATGACTAATTTCCTCAAGAAAATTATATCAAATACAACATTAGATATGTCTTTAAATGAAGGCATAAGCTGAAATTGTATTTATGATAACCAAGAGGGAGCTCAATGCAATGTTCAAAATAATAAAATATTAATATAAAGTGGCAATGGCATTGAATGTAAAATTTAATTAAGGGGGAAACAGGGGATTTCTTTCCCTTGTGCTCGCGCACGAAGGAGGTTGCAGCTGGAGACAAGGCTCACAGTGGAAGAAAAGTGAAGCGAGGGCTCTGCGGTGGCGGTTGCGGCAAAGTGCAAGGCGACCCGAGGTGGCTGGACGGAATGGTGGAAGGTGGTGGGTGGTGCTCGGCTGCTACTGCTGTGAAGTAGCTCCACGAGCAAGTAGAGGTGCGCGAGTGGTGGGATGCTGTTGCAATGCACGCTATGCGTGCGCTGGGCGTGCACGATGTTCCTATTGGGTGCACGCAGGCGAGGAGAAGGTGATGGCGCCTGTGGGCGATTGGTGGGCAGTGCTACAGCTGGCTGTCGTACACGAGTGGGGGGCGCACATGGGCTAAAGGCGAGGGGCAGCGCTGGTGCTACATGGAGCAGAGGTGCTGGAGGACCTGCGCTCTGCATGGGGGAGGAGCTACTGGAGTAGCATGCATTTTGTAGCACTCAGGCAGAGTTGCTATTGTGAAGCGCTCAGCATGCGTGGGCCGGTGGGTGGGGTGCTCTGTTGTTGTTGGAGCAGCAACTTGGAGTGGCTGCGGATGACACGAGGGCATGCGAGAGTGCTGGTGCATGCGGCTGTGGTGATGGGGATGTTGGGTTCTTCGCAAAGAAGATGAACATGCAATGAAAATGGTGGTGGCATTGAGTGATGGTCCTCAGTTCATGGTAATGGAGGTTGCAAGACTCTGCGGATGGCAGTGCGGGTTGTCACCCCACACGCCTACGGTGGCAGAGTTTTGCTGCGGTCGTGGCCCACAGTAGCGGGGTGGGAGGAGAGCTTGCAGCTCAACATAGTAGAGCGAGGGTGATGGCCTGTGATGGGAATACCATCATGAGCCCTAACTAGCTCATTTCGACCTAGAAAAGAGAATAAAAGCTCCTACATAACCAAGTGAAGGGTCGAACTCAAGGAATAATTGGTTTGAAAGAAAAGCAAGAAACAAAAGGTAAAACTATAATTTTACCATTGCAGTGCAACAAGGGGATTTCTCAAGGGCTAAACATAGGTCAAATGGTCTTAACAAGATAAAAGTGGGTTGGTTTAGTCAGAAAAGGGTTAATGTGAAATCTGTGAATTAAATGACTTCTTGTAACCCTAAAATAGATCCTCTTAATTTAACAAGGTTATGGTCAGGATCAAATTCAACTAAACCCTCTAAAAATCATGGAAAAATATCTCCTAGGGCTTAGAACCTTCAATTAGGCCTTTAGAACCTATTTTGACCTAATTAGGTGGCTTAGTCAAACATTTGCCTTAAATTAGGTTTTTATGCAAAATGCCTAGTCAAACGTGGTCAAACCTAAAATCAAACTTCACCATTGGATTCCTTGGATCAAAATTAGGTTTATACCAAAATTTTGACCTAAGGGGAGTTCACCTTGACCTACTTTGCAAAACAATCCAACCCAATTACATTTAGACCCCTAGCTTTTGAAAACCATTGCAAATACCGCCCTGGCTTCCTCGTCCTTCTTTGCAATTGGGTCCCTCCACCATTACAGTGGAGGAATCCTACTCCGGCGAGGATTCAAGAAGGATATCTCCTTGATTCCTCAGTAAATCCCTCTCAAATTTGAAAGGGAGATTCTCTGAGGAATTCCTGATCGTGTGAACCAAATCTCAAGCTCTGATTGCCACCCAATCTCTCATGTGAATGCATGAGAGATTTGGGTATCTCTCGACCTTCCATGTCCGACGAGGTTGCCATGCTTGGAAGCTTACTTTCCAAGCACAAGGCTCTCTGCCTGCAACTATAAAAGAGGCCCCAGATCCCCCCGGTGAATTCAAGCTTGTTTTGGCTTGAGATTCCCTCAAATTCCTCTTTTCCTCCTCCGGCAGAAAAAACCCGACAAGCTCCGGCCAACCCTCCTTCTTTCCATCGCTCTGCCACCATGCCAGTGGTAGAGTTACCTTCGCCTCCTTTTGCGTCGCGCCACACCTGTGCCCGAGCCTATCTCCCTCTCGTCGTCGTCGCCTCTCTATCTCAGGGTCTTCGTCTCCAACGACGGCATATACGCTCCATCTACCCCTCTACTCCCCCTTTGTCCAACCACTCACAGATAAGTCTCCTTCCCCTACTCTTTCTTTTCCCCTTATCAATTTCTACTTTCATGCCCTGACAACCATAGACAACCCTCACCTTCTCCACCTCTAGCAAACCACTGGCGAGGTGCATCCACCACTTCACACACCCACACGCCTCGCCAACCACCTCGGCAACATCGCCTCATCCCACTAATTATCTTCCCTTTCTCCATTAACCACCACAACCTCTATTCACTCCCCCTCAAACACACCCAACTTCACGGCCACAGATTGACCTAGGTACGCACGCCCAGGCCATCCCGCACCACACCAGCATTCAAGCCACCTTCGCCGTGTCACGGCGAAACTTTTTGAGTGATTTGACAAGGCCGTGAGGCCATATTCATTTTGACACTTGCAACGCCCTATCCGCCATTGAGGCAAGCTTGAAGAAGCTTGCTACCTTCACAGTAGCCTCCAGGTGCCAGGAAACGAAGTCCCAGGTGTGCAGTTCCTCTTTGAGAACCAAGTTAGCCCCTTAATTGAAGGCCAAAGCATCTGCAGCTTCAGCAATCAGAAGAAGACCTGCTACAGGTGCACGCGAGAAGCAGGTGGGACATTTAGTCCCACCTCGAAAACTTTGGAGTGAGTGGCGTGGGATAAATTGAAAAAGTGTCAGGGGCTTATCGCCTCCTAACATGGGGTGAGGTCCCACTCCCCCACTCACGCCTCATCCGCGACCCCATGCTACACGGACCTGGTAGCCTGACCCAATTACCTGTGCACTCCTCGCGCATCACCCACACCGGTGCACCTAGTCATAAGTGCGCCGACCCGACCTGTATACCCGAGCAGGCTCAGGGAGAGCGAGCCTAAGAGAGAAGAAAGAGAGGAGAGTCCATGGGGAGGGTGGGGGTTATGCTTTGCTCTCCTGGAGGGTGAAGCCGAGGAAGAAGTGGAAGCCAGAGGCTAAGGAAGAAGAGGAAGCAACGGCTAAGGGTGAATTCACCAAGGAAGAAGGAAGAAGGAAGGAGAGGAAAGCTTCAGTAAGAAAAACCAAGGAAGAAGAAGGCTCGAAGCAGAGAAAGAGAAATCAGAAAGAAAGAGAAGCCAAGGCCAGCAAGCAGAGGAAAGGAAGAAGAAGAGAGGAAGAAGTCAAGGCCAGTAATCAGAGAGATAAAAGAAGAGATGAATCATAAGAATCAAAGGAAGAAGAAGAAAGAAGAAGAAAAAGAGAAAGCTTAAGCCAGAAGCAAAGCAAAAAGAATTATCTGATTTTTACATTCATCTTCATATTTATGAGCTTCTATATACATTGAAACCCTTTTTATTGCTTCATAATTTGATTGATCATTACATTGTCATCAAGTTGAAAGTTGTGTTCTTAGTTTTCAAATCCCTATTTGCTCCCTGTGTTCGACCTCGGATTCATATTTTTCGAGTAATAAACTTTCATTTGTTCTTGGAAGCGATTTCAACTATACTGCGATGCATTTGTTTTATAAACCCAATTTCGCTTTTGACGAACATTTTTGCGCCATTGGTGGGGAGCAACAGGCAATTTAGAAACTTTGATCACAACTTCTGATTTAGCACTAACTTGATCTATTTCTTCTGTTGTGATTGTTTCAGGGGAAGAAAAGAAGACAGCCGCACAACAACCACACCAGGGGTAGGTAATTTCTTAGAAGTCCTCTCTCTTAATCCCCTAAATTCTTAAAAGGAAACTAAAGAGAAAATCAATTTAGGGCTACCTGCTTTCCATATCTAGTAATTCACCAAAGTTGCCTGATTTTAATTTCAGCACATTTTGAATTGTGCATCCATTTAAGGTAACTAGGGCTAGCACCTTCTTGATTGAGCCCTAGATACCATCTTTGTGGCAACTAAATTGGACCAAGTAGAGCCAATTAATGATTCCAATCTAGGGTTTTTAGAGACACATCTTCTCTAAGAAAAAGAATCAAAATTTTCAAAAAGAGGTGTGCCTAAGCCTTGATTGAAGAGATTTATCCAAGAGAAACCCTAAGAAAATCAAGCTCTTAAGTCACTTGAACCCTAAAAGAAAGGACCTAAAAGCTCTCAAAGGATGAAGAGGTGAAGTTGACCCCTTGAGTCAACCAACCTTGAAATTAGGTCACTTTTTTGCACTCAAAATATCTAAAGTTCAAGTGGAACCCTAAGCACCTTGATCTTAATTAAAAGTGGCAGACTTAAGAGGTCAAGGTCCCCATTCTAGTCTACTTAGAATCTCAGTGACAAGAGAGGTCGGGTAGGGGAAACCCTATAACTCGTGGGGACGCTCTACCATGTAGGGGTCTTTACGGGACTCTCCCTCTCTGCTGCCCAGGTATTTCTCAGGTGGACGGCTTTTTCTGATTAAAGGGTATCATTCGCCCCGAACCTCTATAGTCATCCAAATTCTTTTGGGTGTCTCGATTGGGTCCAGCACATTCTAATCTCATCTAATCCTTCGGTGCATGTTTGGTAGGAGATCCTTAAGACCATCCTTAAGACCTCCTTTAGAAATCCACTCCCGCTGAGGCCAAGCCTCGACGCCCGTGTTTGTGCAGCAACCCCACCACATAGATCTCTCCTTTGATTCATCAAAACCAAGTTCTCCTTCTTCCATCATGTCACAACCAATTGAAGAAGAAAACAACCTTGAACATCAACTTCAGTTCTTGAATGATCTATTCAAAAACTTTGTAGACCCGCCGTAGCGTCCTATGATGTGAGATCACTATAATCCTGCTGCAGTGGCAATCGAGCCTCAAGTCCAAATCTCGGCTGGAGGTCCTGATTCTGAACTCAAGCCCAACATGATTCATGCCATACCAAAATTCCATGGGCTTAACTCCGAGGATCCCTTCCAGCACATCAAACAACTCAAACATCTAGCCTAAACCTTCAGGTTATATGTACAAAATCAGGATATTTTGCTCATGAAGATGTTTTCCTTCTCCCTCATGGACAAGGCTGCTCATTGGTATCAGATGCAAACACATCTGATCAACACATGGGTTGAACACCAGTCTGAATTTTTGAAAAAGTTCTTCCTCGTTGGCCAGACGAATGCCTTGCTCCACCAGATCACTCACTTCACTCAACAATCAGGAGAACCTCTTCATGAGGCATGGGACCGATTCTTGGATCTCATGCGAAAGTGCCCCCATCACGGAGTTCAAAAATGGGAACAAGTCCGGTCTTTTTACCAGGGACTCCGTGAAGACATTCGATTGTTCGTCAATGCAACCTACGAAGGAAACATCATGGGTGAACACGAGGACACGGTGTGGGAGATTCTCGAGAATATGTGTGAGAACTCCATCAATAATGACTCCATGGGCTGATTCGACTGGACGGATGCCCACGCATCGACGAATCCTAGGGGAGCACATGAGATGCAGGGCTTGTCCACATCCGTTGACTTGGAACTTATGGCCAGTCGGTTGGACAAGGTCTCTATCATAGAGAAAAGGTGGACGAGCTGACTCAGCATCTATAGCGAGCCACCTTTGTGCAAAACTCGTTTGCACAGCCACCTCTCATGAGGCAAACTGTGTAGAATATCTATCATCGATCTTCTTAGGGGATGGACCTGTATCCACCCTCGTCTAACTCCAAGACTGGAGGGACCTCCGATTCAATCTATTCTAGTTCAGGGAACTCTGAACCCTCATACTCTGATTTTCCCGAGGCTCCTCAGACTTGCGAGGACCTCAACGCCATCCAAAATGACCCATTCTCCAATACCTATAACCCTGGATGGAGGAATCATCCCAACTTCTTGTGGGTGGGAAATTCTCAGAATCAAAGACCACCTTATCAGCTCGTCCACAAGCTCCTTGTTCATATCAGCCGCCTTAGCCTCGGCCCAACCCCACCTATCAATCTGGGAAAAACCAAGCAAATCAAATGACTCTTATCCTTTAAACTCTGGCTAACATTCAGAAAATGAATGCGGCGATACAAAAACAGCACAAGGACGAGATCACAGAGGTTCGTAATCAACTCACCCAGATGGCGAATTCCCGCCAACCTGGCACACTCCCTTGCAAACGTTTGCCAAATCCAAATAACGTGCTGACCCAGAGGCGCGTTATGAACCTAAATCCAGGCCACGCACACATGATTTATCAGACCCCTTCTGTTCCATCACCCGACGGGATGGAAGCTTCGACATTTTACGAAGGATTTCAATAGCAGCCACCTATTTTACCAACCCTATATCCGAGCCAGGCAGGACTAAACTCCGTAACAACCCATAGTGGTGAAACAACTCAAGACCCACTGTATCCAAACCACTCCAAGCTTGGTAGTAACCCAAGCCCTAGGATAGTTATCTAGGATACCCCTATCCCAGATAAAAAACTTGGACCTATTCCAGAGGAACCAACCAAGGTTCCATTTCCCGAGGCCTTAACCAAGGGAAAGAGGATAACTAAACCCGTGGCTCCTGAGGAGGATCTGGTCAAGCTCTTTGAACAGGTCCATATAAACATCCCTTTGATGGATGCAATCCACCATGTACCGGCTTACGCATGATTTCTAAAGGACGTGTGTACACCCAAGCGTAAGCTGCGAACCAAAAGTGGGAGTTCAATCGTACTGTCAGAGCAATCCAGCTCTATAATCTTGAGCAAACTCCCACCTAAAGCTAAAGACCCAGGTACTCCCCTGATTTCATGTACTATTGGTGAGACCCAATTTGACAGAGCCTTATTAGATCTAGGTGCCTCCATAAACCTAATAACTACATCCTTCCTTGACCACCTTGAAGAGTCTGAGCTTAAACCAACAGAGGTGACTTTGCAGTTAGTCGATCGATCCATCAAGTCACCTAGAGTACTCAAGGATGTCATTGTCAGGGTATGGGATTTCTACTTCTCGGTGGATTTTATAGTCTTGGATATGGATGCACCTGAAAACCTAAGGGATACAACGATTATACTAGGGAGACCTTTTCTGGCCACTTCTAGGGTCAATATTAACTGTGAGGAGGGCCAAATAGAACTAAAATTCAAAAACCAAACATTGAAGATTGACATCTTCAAGGTCCAACAAGGGATTAATTGTGGTGTTATAGAACAAATATGTGATATCAAAGCCGTGGTTGATGAACCGTATAGCGAGGACAACCTGATTATTCCTGATCAACCACCAGAAGATCAAAACCCGCAAACACAGGAGTCTGACCCTGATCTAGATGCACCCATAACTCCTTCCCTTGCCCCTGACACACACCCTGAATCTCCTGCTGCTACTGATAACCCTGTCCTGGAACTTAAGCCTCTTCCCAACCATCTGAAATACGTCTTTTTGGGTTCCAATCAGATGTTTCCTGTGATTATCAACTTCAGACTCACACCTGACCAGGAATCCCGTCTGATTATTATTCTCCAGCAACATCGTAGAGCCATTGGATGGACTCTCGATGATTTGACGGGCATTAGTCCCTCTTATTACACACACCGAATCTACACTGAAGAGGGCATACGACCTTCGCGAGAAATATAGAGACGTTTGAATCCTAATCTGCAGGAGGTCGTGAAAAAGGAGATCATTAAGTGGTTAGATGCAGGGATCATCTACCCGATCTCCGACAGTCGGTGGGTGAGTCCAATCCAGTTTGTGCCTACGAAGGCAGGACCCACTGTCATTACGACTAAAACTGGAGAGGTCATACTGACCCGTATGACTAACTTGTGGAGAGTCTGCATTGATTACAGAAGACTCAATTCCTCCATGAAGAAGGATCATTTCCCACTATCGTTTATTGATCAGATCCCCGAGAAACTAGCAGGAAATAGGTTCTTCTGCTTTCTTGATGGGTACTCCAGTTATAACCAAGTAGCAATCCATTCTAAGGACAA
Organism: Thalassia testudinum; assembly: GCA_037157565.1. Classification (NCBI taxonomy): domain Eukaryota; kingdom Viridiplantae; phylum Streptophyta; class Magnoliopsida; order Alismatales; family Hydrocharitaceae; genus Thalassia; species Thalassia testudinum. The sequence continues at coordinate 20,839,407 of JAZHRO010000071.1, read as the reverse complement.
GAAAAGACCACCTTCACCTGCCCCTTCGGGACGTATGCATTCCGAAGGATGCCATTCGGTCTTTGCAATGCACCTGTGACTTTTCAGTAGTGCGTGCTTGCCATATTCTCAGATATGGTAGGTGATTATCTGGAAGTCTTCATGGATAACTTTTCAGTATTTGGAGCATCATTTGGCGATTGCCTCGTGCACTTGGTTCAAATCATCAGGGGGTGCTTTGAAGTGAATCTGGTTCTTTCCTGGGAAAAGAGCCATTTCATGGTGCCTAAAGGAATTGTCCTGGGACATCTGATTTCAGAGAAAGGCATCCAAGCCTCCCTTAACCACTCTTCTCTCCAAGGATGTACCTTTAGAAATCTCCAAGGAATGCACTCAAGCATTTGAGACCCTCCGTGATCGAGTTACCTAACCCCGATCCTATAATCCTTTGATTGGTCTCAACCCTTTGAGATCATGTGCGATACATCTGATTTCACTGTAGGAGCGGTATTGGGGTAGAAAATTGATGGGAAACCCGTGGTCATTTACTATGCTAGCAAAACACTTGACGAGGCTCAGCATAACTACACGGTTACTGAGAAAGAGTTGCTAGCCGTAGTATTTTCCCTGGAAAAATTCAGATCTTATCTCCTGGGTTCCCGGGTTATCATCTACTCGGATCACACATCTGTGAGGCATCTCCTTGCAAAGAAGGATGCGAAACCTCGATTAATCGGCTGGATCTTGCTGTTTTAAGAATTTGACCTCGAGATTTGCGACAAAGTGGGAAAACATAACGTGGTAGTTGATCACTTGTCCTGCCTTCCTTTTCAGATCATCGACCCTTCTGGACCCATCACGGAACATTTTCCTGATGAGCACCTTTTGACTATCAATACCAGGCTTCCATGGTTTGCTGATATAGTAAACTACTTGGCATCACATCAAATCCCATTCGATTGGCCGAAGGCCAAGAAGGACAAATTGCTTTCCAATGCCAAGTATTACTTTTGGGAAGACCCGTATCTTTTCAACATCGGTGCTGATCAAATAATTCGACGATGTGTCGTAGAAGTAGAAATCCAAGACATACTCTCTTTCTACCATGACCAGGCATGCGGTGGACACTTTTCAAGACATAAAACCGCAGCAAAAGTCCTCCAATGCAGCTTCTACTAGCCTACAATTTTCAAGGATGCATACAATCACTGTAAGGCATGTACTCGTTGCCAGACCTTGGGCAACATGAGCCATCGAGATATGATGCCTTTACAGCCGATTCTGGTATGCGAAATTTTTAACATTTGGGGGATTGATTTTATGGGACCCTTCCCTATCTCGGACAGCTTCAAATACATTTTACTTACGGTTGACTAAGTGTCCAAATGGATCGAAGCCATTCCGACCCGAACCAACGATCATAAAGTTGTTATCAAATTCATTCACCAGAACATCTTACAGTTTGGGATTCCACGTGCGATAATTTCCGACGGAGGGACCCTTTTCACAAACACTCAGTTCAGGTCACTGATGACCAAATACAGGGTGTCACACTGAATCTCTACTCCTTACCACCCCCAAACTAATGGTCTAGCTGAGCTATCAAACCGGGAGATCAAGAAAATCCTCCAGGTTACTGTTCGACCTAACAGGAAGGATTGGTCATCTCGGCTTCCGAAAGCTTTGTGGGCTTATAGGACCGCCCATAAGACCCAATTAGGTATGTCTCCCTTTAGATTGGTGTACGAGAAGGCATGTCACCTCCCTGTCGAATTGGAGTACAAAGCCTATTGGGCAATATAGAACTGCAACCTAGATCTTTCTAAGGCTGGAACACATAGAAAGCTTCAAATGAGTGAGATCGATGAATTACGCCATGACGCGTATGAGAACTCGTGAATTTACAAAGAGGGTGTTAAAGTCTTTCATGACAAGCACATATCTAGAAAGATCTTTCATCCTGGTCAAAAGGTCCTACTCTTCGATGCCAGGCTCAAACTGTTCCCAGGAAAACTGTGATCAAAATGGATCGGACCCTACCTGGTCCGACGAATCTTTGGAAATGGAGCCATTGAAATCAATCCACTTAGCCACAATTCCAAACCCTTCATTGTGAACGGTCAGAGACTAAAACCATTCATTGATGTGACCGATACAAATTTGGCTGAGATATCCTTTACCCTCCATTCTCCCTGAGCTCATTGCGCCCAGCCGATGGTGTAAAACTCAACGCTTAACGGGAGGCAACACGCCATTTTTGAAAAACTTTCTTGACATTCCTATGCTGAATTCATATTGCACTTTAGGGTTCATCCATTAGAACAACCGACTCCACCTCAGGTACCCATACCCTAGTCAAGAAATCGTTCGCAATAGTCACCTCGACCCATTCACCCACCCAAAACCTATCCTAATGAATGAACTAAGTTGAATTCGAACCCACCTAATTTACAATGGTGACAATGCAAATAGTAGGCATGGGGGGTATGAAAGTGCAAAACCTCATGTAAACTCATCTCACAAGAAAAGGTTTCAACAAAAGAATCACATATCACAACAAAAAAACCAAACAATGAAAAAATCTTGAAAAAGAACAAAAATTGAGGGGAGAGAAAATTTTTGAGGCCATACAAACCATAAGGGGGAAAAGAGCAAAACGATAAAAAAGGAGCACAAAATGAAAAAGAAAAAGAATAAGTCATTAGTAAGAGATTAAGGGATTAACCAAAGTTCTAGACCACATCAAAGAAAAATATAGAAAAAAGTGCTAATGAGACACAAAAGAGATTAGTAGGAATGCTGATCTTAGGCCTTTTGGGCTACTCTTAGGCTTAAAAATTTAAGTACCCGCTAAGATCTGGATAATCCCCAAGAGGTTGGGGAAAATGCAAAGCTTAAATATTTGGTCTAAGGCTTAGGGAGTATTCGGACTCGTTAACTGACCTTCGGTTTGCGAGACTCGATAACCTAAGCACCCCAATCCACACACAATCTAGTTCAGTGTGCATAACTATCAAAATCATGCAAAAGCGTTTAAATGTTCTGAAAAGAATTGCCTAGATTAGGAGCGGTCGATCAACACAAGTTGATTTGGATGAGTTCCCGGTGCGGAGAGGCGGGAAATTTCCCTCGAAGATGCGTAACAACATATCATCTCCTCGATGCTTGTCTCCTAGGATATTTACATATCCTACTGGGGGCACATAAGCACCCTGTTGGTTCAGATGCCATGGGCGACATTATGACAAAATGTCGATTGCCAGGGTCTGGATTTGGCTATAGAACGCCATGGGAGGGATTAGCTCGAGATCTCGAAAGCCAGGGTTCTGGGGGTTGCCATGGGCGGTGCTATCATGAAGCATTAATTGCTAAGGACCTTTGAGGATTGATGATGGGGACGAGAAATCCGATACAGACCGTGTTGAGAAGCCAATCCGAAGCTAGAAATCAAAAGAAAAGAGAGAAAACTCTCCAAACAAATAAATCCTCTGTCTCTCTCTTATAGAAAAACTCACTGCAAACTGAACCGAGGCTAAAATATGTCTCAAGCACGGGTGCTTTAACCGTGGAGTCCAACGAACCTTAGGATAGTTCCTGTGGGCCTTAAAAACCTTTGTGGAAGATCGAGGCTTGAGCTAGTCAGGTCTAGATCTTGGTTGGTACTTGAGTACCTCTAGGCCTGCTGTCGACATTCTAACCTAATCAAAAAGAAAAAGAAAAAGCACTCATCTTAAATTGTGAAAGGAACTCATGGTCTAGAACAGAAGTTAAAATCTCGAAATTTTGATAAGGGACTAGCAAAAGCTAGGCATGGGGGTATGATGAGAACACCATCATGAGCCCTAACTAGCTTATTTTGACCTAGAAAAGAGAACAAAAGCTCCTACATAACCAAGTGAAGGGCCGAACTCAAGGAATAATTGGTTTGAAAGAAAAGCAAGAAACAAAGGGTAAAACTGTAATTTTACCATTGTAGTGCAACAAGAGGATTTCTCAAGGGCTAAACATAGGTCAAATGGTCTTAACAAGATAAAAAGTGGGTTGGTCTAGTCAGAAAAGGGTTAATGTGAAATCTGTGAATTAAATGACTTCTTGTAACCCTAAAACAGATCCACTTAATTTAACAAGGTTCTAGTCAAGATAAAATTCAACTAAACCCTCTAAAAATCATGGAAAAATATCTCCTAGGGTTTAAAACCTTCAATTTGGCCTTTAGAACCTATTTTGACCTAAATAGGGGGCCTAGTCAAACATTTACCCTAAATTGGGTTTCTATGAAAAATACCCAGTCAAACGTGGTCAAACCTAAAATCCAACTTCACCATTGGATTCCTTGGGTCTAGATTAGGTTTATACCAAAATTTGGACCTAAGGTGAGTTCACCTTGACCTACTTTGTAAAATAGTCCAACCCAATTACATTTTGACCCTTAGATTTTGAAAACCATTGCAAATAACCCCCTAGCTTCCTCGTCGTTCTTTTCAATTAGGATCCTCCAGCATTACAGAGGAGGAATCCTACTCTGGTGAGGATTCAAGAAGGATATCTCCTTGATTCCTCAGAGAATCCCTCTTAAATTTGAAAGGGAGATTCTCTGAGAAATTCTCGATCGTGTGAACCAAATCTCAAGTTTTGATTGCCACCCAATCTCTCATGCGAACGCATGAGAGATTTGGGTATCTCTCGACCTTCCAAGTCTGGCGAGGTTGCCATGCTTGGAAGCTTGCTTTCCAAGCATAAGGCCCTCTGCCTGCGACTATAAAAGGGGCCCCAGATCCCCTCGGTGAATTCAAGCTTATTTTGGCCTGAGATTCCCTCAAATTACACTTTTCCTCCTTCGGCCAAAAAAACCCGACAAGCTCCGGTGACCTGTCCTCCTTTCTGTCGCTCTGCCACCATACTAGTGGCAAATTTACCTTCGCCTCCTTCCGTGCCACGCCACACCTGTGCCTGCGCCTATCTCCCTCTTATCGTCGTTGCCTCTCTATCTTAGGGTCTTCATCTCCGGTGAAGGCATATACGCGTCGTCTACCCCTCTGCTCCCCCTTTATCCAGCCACTCACAGATAATTCTCCTTCCCCTACTCTTTCTTTTCCCCTTATCAATTTCTACTTTCACTCCCCGACAACGTCAGACCACCCTCACCTTCTCCACCTCCGACAGACCACCGGCAAGGTGCATCCACCACTTCACGCACCCACATGCCTCGCCAACCACCTCGACAGCATCGCCTCATCCCACTGATCATCTCCCCCCTCTCCATTAACTACCACAACCTCCGTTCACTCCCCCCCGAACACACCCAACTTCATGGCCACAGAACGACCTAGGCACACACACCTAGGCCGTCCCGCACCACACCAGCACCCGAGCCACCTTCGCCATGTCACGGCGAAACTTTCTGAGTGATTTGACAGGGCCATGAGGCCATATTCGTGTTGACAGGTACATGGCCCTATCCACCATTGAAGCAAGATTGAAGAAGCTTGCTACCTTCGCAACAGCCTCCAGATGCTAGGAAACCAAGTCCCAGGTGTGCGGTTCCTCTTTGCGAACCAAGTTAGCCCCTCAATTGAAGGCCAAAGCATCTGCAGCTTTAGCAATCAGAAGAAGACCTGCTGCGAGCGCGTGTGAGAAGCAGGTGGGACATTTAGTCCCACCTCAGAAACTTTGGAGAGAGTGGCACGGGATAAATTAAAAAAGTGCCAGGGGCTTATCGCCTCCTGACACGGGGTGAAGTCCCACTCACCCACTCATGCCTCGTCTGCGACCACACTCTACGCGGACCTAGTAGCCTGACCCGATTACCTGTGCACTCCTCACGCATCACCCATGCCGGTGCGCTTGGTCACGGGTGCGCCGACCTGACCCGTATACCCGAGCAGGCTCTAGGAGAGCGAGCCTAAGAGAGAAGCAAGAGAGGAGAGTCTGCAGGGAGGGTAGGGTTTAGGTTTTGCTCTCCTTGAGGGCAAAGCCAAGGAAGAAGAGGAAGCAAGAGGCCAAGGTAGAAGAGGAAGCAATGGCTAAGGGTGAAGTCGCCAAGGAAGAAGGAAGAAGGAAGGAGAGGAAAGCTTCAGCAAGAAAAGCCAAGGAAGAAGAAGGCTCGAAGAAGAGAAAGAGAAATCAGAAAGAAATAGAAGCCAAGGCCAGCAAGCAGAGGAAAGGAAGAAGAAGAAGAGAGGAAGAAGTCAATACCAGTAATCAGAGAGAAAAAAGAAGAGACGAATCATAAGAATCAGAGGAAGAAGAAGAAAGAAGAAAAAGAGAAAGCTCAAGCCAGAAGCAAAGCAAAGAGAATTATCTGATTTTTACATTCATCTTCATATTTTTGAGCTTCTATACACATTGAAACCCTTTTTATTGCTTCATAATTTGATTGATCATTACATTTTCATCAAGTTGAAAGTTGTGTTCTTTGTTTTCAAATCCCTATTTGCTCCCTATGTTCGACCTCGGATTCATATTTTTCGAGTAATAAACTTTCATTTGTTCCTCAAAGCAATTTCAACTATACTGCGACGCATTTGTTTTATAAACCCGATTTCCCTTTCGACTAGCATAGGCCAAAACAAGCTTGAATTCACCAGGGGGATCTAGGGCCTCTTTTATAGTCGTAGGCAGAGGGCCTTGTGCTTGGAAAGCAAGCTTCCAAGTACGACAACCTCACCAGACCTAGAAGGTCGAGAGACACCCAAATCTCTCTTGCGCTCGCATGAGAGATTGGGTGGCAATCAGAGCTTGAGATTTCGTTCACACAATCGGGAATTCCTCAGAGAATCTTCCTTTCAAATTTGAGAGGGATTCTCTGAGGAATCAAGGAGATATCCTTCTTGAATCCTCGCCGGAGTAGGATTCCTCCGCTGTAATGGTGGAGGGACCTAATTGCAAAGAACGACTAGGAAGATAGGGGGTATTTGCAATGGTTTTCAAAAGCTAGGGGTCTAAATGTAATTGGGTTGGACTGTTTTGCAAAGTAGGTCAAGGTGAACTCCCTTTAGGTCCAAATTTTGGTATAAACCTAATTTGGACCCAAGGAATCCAATGGTGAAGTTTGATTTTAGGTTTTACCATGTTTGACTGGGCATTTTGCATAAAAACCTAATTTAAGGCAAATGTTTGATTGAGCCCCCTATTTAGGTCAAAATAGGTTCTAAAGGCCAAATTGAAGGTTCTAAACCCTAGGAGATATTTTTTCATGATTTTTAGAGGGTTTAGTTGAATTTTATCCTAACCAGAACCTTGTTAAATTAAGTGGATCTATTTTAGGGTTACAAGAAGTCATTTAATTCACAGATTTCACATTAACCCTTTTCTGACTAGACCAACCCACTTTTTATCTTGTTAAGACTATTTGACCTATGTTTAGCCCCTGAGAAATCCCCTTGTTGCACTGCAATGGTAAAATTACAATTTTACCCTTTGTTTCTTGCTTTTCTTTCAAACTAATTATTCCTTGAGTTTGACCCTTCACTTGGTTATATAGGAGCTTTTGTTCTCTTTTCTAGGTCAAAATGAGCTAGTTAGGGCTCAAGATGGTGTTCCCATCATACCCCCATGCCTAGCTTTTGCTAGTCCCTTAGCAAAATTTCAAGGTTTTAACTTTTGTTCTATACCATGAGTTCCTTTCACAATTTATGATGAGTGCTTTTTCTTTTTCTTTTTGATTAGGTTAGAATGTCGACAGTAGGCCTAGAGGTACTCAAGTACCAACCAAAATTTGGACTTGACCAGCTCTAGCGTCGGTCTTTCGTGAAGGTTTTTAAGGCCTGTAGGAACTATCCTCAGGTTCATTGGACTTCGCGATTAAAGCACCCGTGCTTGAGACATATTTTAGCCTCAGTTCAGTTTGCAGTGCATTTTTTTGTAAGAGAGAGACAGAGGATTTATTTGTTTGGAGAGTTTCTCTCTCTTTTATTTTTATTTCTAGCTTCGAATTGGCTTCTCAACATAGTTTGTATCGGATTCCTCATCCCCATCATCAATCCTCAAAGGTCCTTGACAATCATGCTTCGTGATATCACCGCCCATGGCAACCCTCATAACCCTAGCTTTCGAGATTTCGAGCTAATCCCACCCATGTTATTCTATGGCCAAATCCAGACCCTGGCAATTGACATTTCGTGATAATGCCGCCCATGGCATCTGAACCAGCAGGGTGCTTTCGTGCCCCTAGTAGGATATGTAAATATCCTAGGAGACAAGCACCGAGGAGACGATATGTTGTTACGCATCTTCGAGGGGAATTTCCCGCCTCTCTGCTCTGGGAACTCGTCCAAATCAACTTGTGTTGATCGGCCGCTCCTAATCTAGGGAACATTTTTTAGAACATTTAAACGCTTTTGCGTGATTTTGATTGTTATGCGCACTGAACCAGACTGTGTGAGGATTGGGGTGCTTAGGTTACTGAGTCCTGTAAATCAAAGGTCAGTTAACAAGGCCGAATACTCCCTAGGCCTTAGACCTAATACTTAAGCTTCACATTTTCACTAACCTCTTAGGATTATCCAAATCTTAGTGGGTACTTGAATTTTTAAGCCTAAGAGTCTAGCCCAAAAGGCCTAAGATCAACGTTTCTACTAATATGTTTTGTGTCTCATTAGCACTTTTTCCTATATTTTTCCTTGATGTGGTCTAGAACTTCGGTTAATCCCTTAATCTCTTACTAATGACTTTTTCTTTTTCTTTTTCATTTTGTGCTCCTTTTTTGGTCATTTTGCTTTTTTCCCCCTTATGGTTTGTATGGCCTCAAAAATTTTCTCTCCCCTCAATTTTTTTTCTTTTTCAAGATTTTTTCATTTTATGGTTTTTTTTGTGATATGTGACTTTTTTGTTGAAACCTTTTCTTGTGAGATGAGTTTTCATAAAGTTTTGCACTTTCAGCCTGCACGAAGATGGTGACTCTCCTCCTTTGTAGCTGTGGCTGCAAGGAATTGAAATGGAGAGTGCGCATTGAAGGCTCCAGATCCACTTTTCATGGAGGAGGAATGCTTGCAACTGTGGTTGGAGTGAATGGCCACCGAGGAAGCGAAGTCGTTCCTGCGGAAGCAGAAGAATAACAATATAATAAAATATTAGAATTATTTAGGCACAAATTCTTAACTTCTATGTTAATTAAAATAATGCATGTAATGCACCTAATTGCATGCCATTCTAAGTCAATTCCAAATGCATGAATTATGTAATTAAGTCAAAATATAAATTAATCTATTTACATCCTAATGCATGCTAAATAAATTTTAATGAAAGCTTAATGTCTAGGCATTAAAATATATAAATAGCCCACAAATCTGGGCTCTAATCACTCATCTCCTTCTATCTTCATCTCCTCATTTCCTTGATGCTCATCTCAATCTATCTTCATCTCCTCATTTCCTTGTTCTTAAGCTTTCATTAAGGTTCTTCCAACCCTAAGCATGAAATATTCATCTCCAAATATAATGTTAAATATAACATGTTTTGTTATCATCAAAATCAATAGTTGTGGTGCTTTATCACCAACAAATACATCGAAGCAAATAAAATGTAACGACATGGTAAGTCTCGATCGAACTCAGGGAGGCAAAAAAAATGACTTGATTTTAATACTGATCTAATCTAATTAGAAGTGGAATAATAAGAGAGATAAAGCAATTCTATTTAGAGAATGATCAGGCAATGTTTTTCTAACTAGAACTAAAAATAAAGACTACTAGAACTACAAGAAATAAAACTGCTATCTAGTCTATTAGAACAAGGGTACTAAGGGTGGTCCTTCGTGTGCTTTGGAGAGGCTAAGGAGAGTAACAGCAGTGCACCAAGGGTGGCCTTGTTGGATGTCTCAGAGGAAGAGGGAGAAGGGGAGACATGGAGATGGAAGATGCTTGGAGGGAGAGAGATGCCTCTCAAATGGGGCATCTAACATCCTTTTCATAGCCAAAGTGAGTTGTAAAATAGGTATTTTGGGCCTCCAACCCATGCAACAGCCTTGGTGTAACAAGATCCATCAATTGGGGCAGCAACGACTCAGATCATGCCTCAAAAGAACCTCCATCGTGCCTTCATCGCACAGATGCATGCGATCGCACCACTTGGCGCACACACAACTGCAGGCTCCACCACCTTCGACTCCTCGCACATGCACATGTATTTAACCTGAGTCATCCTATCGCAAAGATTGACGGCTTAAAATGTGGGTTGCATTGCCTTTATATTGCGCGTACAATGGTGCGTGAAATTGTGCATCATCACGCGCGTCTGTTGCATCGCCCGATCCAGTGCTTCACCGCTCGCCACACGACTTGTGTTGCGCCATCGATTGCCGATCCGATGCTCCAATTTCTCCTGCGTGCACTGCCTCACTGATTTCACCTCCACGTGCCTCGAACCCACGTCAGTCGCTCTCATGTGATGGAGCTGACCAATGCACTGCGGCCGCGGATTGTTGCGGTTACACTTTAACGTGTGCGTGCCCTCAACCATTGGATGATGATCCAAAGACTGAGATGAGATCTTTCTTGATGAGACATTGGGGAGGCGATGACGTGGCTCAATCATGGTTGTTGGATGACGATCCAATAGGCCACGTTTTGTGCTTCAGCGACTAAGGGTGCAAAGGTGGGCTGTTGGGATGGCGCCACGTGGTGCCATCTTGGCTGGCCATCTTCCTATCTTTGTAGTTGGTGCTATAGGCTCCAATTGAGTTGATTTTTGAGTTGTTACACTGCGATCGTTGATTTGGATCCGTCCATGCAATTGAATTTGGCATCTGAGGTATGGATTTACGCCACTTTACCCTTTAGCCTTTGATCTTCCGTGGACTGCATGTGATGCTACAAAAGTTCGATCAAGACGATTTCGAAAGGTTGGACTCCAATCGTCTTCCTGATCAGATTTGTATGGTCAGATTCATTATCCACGACCCCAAATCATTTGCAATTAATATCGCCTCTCAATTAGAACATAAAATAGCATTATTATTTACAAAGCTAACAAATCAACTATGATGCAGAATATGCTGCTCATGCATGCATTATTCCTAAGTTAAGCTATGATCTAACTTAATTTAGGTAGATTAGGTCTTATGATTGCTACGCAATCATACCCCCTTGCCTAAATCTTGCTAGTCCCTAGCAAATGCAAGACTAAATGCAAAGTGGTCCTAAATACTAATTTCTATCAAGAGTTCGACTAGAGATCTATTTCTTTTATTTTCCTCCAAAAATTTAGAAATCCAGATAGTCATGAAAGTGTAGTGTTGTAGCCTATACAACGAATCCAAGTTAAAAGCCAATCCACATTTAAAGCTCGTACTTAACCCTTAGTAAAACTTTATCGGGATAGGCAAACTTCTTCCCTCGAGGGTATAAAATAGTATGCAATTTCAGCCCCAATTTTTGGCTTAGGTTGAAGATGTCTGAGTCAAGTGGGTTTGTATTTGGTGGCTCATAGTTCTCTGGTGCTACATATTGACTAGTATTATAGAACTCAGATTTCCAGACTATTAAATAAACCAAATTAGACAGAGGCGGAGAAACTGTGCTCTCTTTAGTTCCTTTGTACTCATTTTCTCTCTATCTCTCTTGTTGCAAATCTTGTTTTGGTGTTAACAAAATTAGAAATACCAAAAGAAACTAATAATCATTTGCATGCAAAAATAGTAGAGTTAGAAGCATTTTGAAGGAACTTTAAATAATCTCAAAACAACTACTAGGTTAAATATAGAATTTTGTGATTCTTTAGAAATCAAATTTCAAAGCAAAAGGAATACACAAAATAAATCACATGCACCTAGGCATCATGGATATATCAAAAGGCAAAAAATACCAAGAATTATATATCTAAAACTAAAGTGGTCTATAAAACTCAGGATTTGAAAGGTACTAACCCAAAAGGACCCACAAGAAAATGGACACCTAGAAAAGACATTTTTCATTGTTTTGCAAGAGTAGATCAAAGTGATTAGTGGTGTTCAAGACAAACAACGGAACACCCCAACCTTTCTATATATTGTATGAAGACCAGGAAAGATGGGCAAGTGGAGCTTAGTATCCACATTCATCATTTTACTATTGGTAATTAGTTCAATATGGCATGCCATTCTTTTTACCCCTTCACTTTTTGATGATTGACAAAAAGGGAAAGAAAAATAAAAAGGAAATAGTTATATTTTTAGGGGGAGCATATATTAAGGGGGAGAATTAACTAGTTTAAATTTCCTTCATATAACATTGCTAAAAATAATTTGTCTTATAAATATCTATTTGCAAGATAGTTTTGTCAACACCAAAAAGGGGGAGATTGTTGGAACCTTATTTCACATCATGTTTTGATGTTAACAAAATTATTGTAGATTAATGTTTGCAATTGAGTGATATTTCAAATTTAGGTGAAGATCAAGGTAAATAGTGAATTATGTCATGAAGGCATGATGACAAGGAGGGAAGAAGACAAGGTGGAGTTGATGATAGAAGATCATCTCGAGTTTTTCTTGTCTTTAAGATTAGACTTTTTAGAATGTATGCCACTTAACAAAGAATCAAGTATTGGATCGTAAAATTAATTAGAGATAAATTAAGATTAATATTGCGATCATTTTCAAAGAATGTTCTTTAAAGTTTATCTTTGTAAAATCTTTATATAAAGGTACTTGAAAGCAAATATCGGTACTGTTCATAAGTAACGATACATACAAGGCACAGGATTGAGTCTTTGTCTCAAACTATGAACAAGTATCAGTACTAATCAGGAGTACCAGTATCTGATGGTCACAATTTGAAGTCTCAGATTGGGCCTGGACCTTACAAGTACCAGTACCCATGATGAGTATCAGTAGAGGCAGGTCACAGTGCCTAGTGAGTCTCAAACCTAGGAGTCACAAGTATCAATACCTATGATGAGTACCGGTACCAGGACTTTTATGTGCTAGCGGCAGAAAAACTATGAGTAACTAGTATCAGTATCCGTACTTCAGTACCGGTACCAGTTAGTCGTTGGTCCAAATCTGAACGTCTGAAAAGTTAATTTTGAGAACATGAACATTGGGATTTAAACCCCAACATCTAGCTGATGGTCTACTAAGGTCCTAACTCTATAAAAAGACCCTAAGACTGTTAGTTTGCACACAAGAAATAGAAGAGAAAATCCTAGAGCTAGATTTTCACATTTCCACCATATTTCAAGAGAAGAAAAAGTAGTTTGCTACTCTCATTCTCTCTACGCATTTGCAAACGCATTGACATGCTCTTCTTACGTAATTATAAAGCATTCACATCCTTTCTAGGCTCTTTATTTGGTAATATTATTCTAATTATTGTTGAGAGGAATAGGAATCTTTGCTGTAAGATTTATTTTGTCTTACACCAGTTCTTATTTGTATTGAGTTTTTGTTCATCCTTTGGGTTGTAACAAACCTATTTCTTGTACTTGGGTTGAGGTAACAAGTTAATTACCTCAGTTAGTAAATTGATTCCCTCAGGGTTGAGGAATCAGGTTAAAAATCCTAAGCTAGGAGGCTTAGGTAGTGGAGTACCCAAGTGAGTGGAGAACCACTATATATTTTGTATCCTTTGTGGTTTGATTTTTGTGCAAATTTCTTAGTATACCTAATATCCGCTTGAGTGTTTGTGTGCGCGCAGCCATTTATGTTGATCCAAGGTTTCCATCAAGTAAAAACTCTATCGGGATAGGAAAACTTCTCTCGAGGGTATAAAATAGTCTGTAATTTCTGTCCCAGTGCTTGGCATAGGTAGAAGATGTCTGAGTTAAGTGGGTTTGTATTTGGTGGCTCACACTCCTCTGGTGTTACATATAGACTAGTACTACAGAATCTAGATTTCTAGGCCATCAAATAAAGTAACTTAGAGAGAGGTGGAGAAATGGTGCTCTCTTTAGTTCCTTTGTACTCATTCTCTCTCTATCTCTTTTTTTTTCTTCTCTTCTCTTTTCTTTTTCTTTTCTTTTTCGAGCTCACAATCTCACTAGATTTGTAAATATATTTGGTGGTCTATCATGGCATTATCACTTTAATGAAGTTCTGGTAACCCTATAACTAGGTTAGAAATCCTCATCTAGTATTAAGGCGATCAAAAATATAGAAAGTAGGTCAAGGCTATATTTGGTGGATTGTAATGGTAATAGGTGTTGTTGCCTCAATGTGCTTGACATGAAATAAACACAACCCAACGCTTCTTGTTTTCTATATATTTCTTTTTTCTCAAAATTTTTTTCTTCTCTTTTTTTTCAATTTTTTTTTTTACATATATATCTACCAACACTACGTAGTGCAACACACATGCACCTTTTTATTCACGAGGCATTATTCAGGATTGGTGATGTTCAAGAGGATATCAGGTGGCTTATTTGGTGGAAGTGCCTATTCTTGGCACGAGGAAAGGAATTGATGGGACATTGTATTTCTGACCTTGACATTAATACCCTCCTTTAGCTGAGGATTCCGTAAAGGATAGTCATAACCATCCACCTTAGTCCTAGTTTTATTAGAATTCGATCTCTGTGTATTTGCCTTATTTGATGGCTCTCAAAAATTCCCACAAAGAATTTGTACATAAGAGCTGAGAGCGAAAGCTTTGCCTAACTCTGAGTATCATTATCCAATTATTCAGAAATTAAGATTCCTTGTACTAAACTTAGAGCACTAGTAGACTCTCTACTCTTACCTTGCAATTGTTTGGTGGATCTACTAGAAGATGGTTTACCTAACTCCCTAATTACTGTCCAAGGGTTCATGAAAAGAAGTAATGCTTCTTCTCGATAAACTAAAGATGTCTATCAGTCTTCACAGTGGATCCATTACAAATTGTATGAGCAAGTGTGAAATTGTACTGGACTCTAAATTCAGGAATCAATTAAAGAATAAAATTCCTAATAAAACATCTTGATAAATTTTTTTTTTAAGGTGTTGGCAGGAAAATTTTTTAGTTTATGTGTACTACCCCCTATGCTTAAGTTCTTGCATGTCCTCATGCATAAAGGAAATGAATTAAGATAGAGAGTAACTGGATAGAAATCACCTAGAATTGCTCTTGATTCATCATTCAGCATATGCCAACACTACAATGATAATCACAATATGCAAAATAATATGCCAAAATGAAATATGCTATGTATAAAGAAAATGTTATGTCTAAATGCTGAGTTTAAGGCCTCTAGCTGGGCGAAACTCCATCAGATGGATTAATGATTATAGGAGAAAGAGTCAAGATGGTAAGCACTTGGAGTTCCATTGACATCAACAGGCCAAAAATGCAGAGCAACTGCATGTGAATACCAAGCCCACACAGTCGGCAAAATAAAATATGAAGGCTTGGAATTGGTTATAGCCAAGTGCTACAAGAGAAATAAATCCGGGTACTAGGGTGATTGGTAGTAAGTGGCAGCCCAGAAGAATGGTGTATGGGCAATGCAAATGAGGTGGATAAGATGGGAGTAGGAAACAAATCATACGGGTCCTAAAAGTGGCGGAAAATGAAAGGAGGGACTTGAGTTGTGTAATCTGAAATGTTATAAGTAACCATTTAGGGAGTGGATCTGGGTGTGGGTGGTTGCAGAGTAGGTGTGTCAAATAAGATCCAGTGTTCCATCCCAACTTCTCAAGATTCACCCAATTTTTTGTCATCCCTGGGTTGATAAAAAATCCAATACGAATCACCCAAATTTTGTTTAAAGTGTGAATCCTTAAATATAATGGGAAGCAATTCATCATCCCCAAGGTATGGAAAAATAGTATCTAGATGCAATAAAGCCTCAAATTCTTTCATTTTCCGTTCTGTGGCTTCCGTGAAATCCTCGATATCGGAATCCAAAAGCGAAGATGTGAAAGAAGATGTAATAGACTCATCCAACCCCAAATCCAAAAATGCCTCAAGATCTTTCAGATTTTCCTCACTATCATAAATGGGTTTTTTATCAGATTCTTCCTCAACTTTGATTAGATTCTTTGATAATTTGAAATCAACCCCATGGATGTATGAAACCTCATGTAAATCTATGTATTTATCATCTGATCTTGTCATGAGCTTTTTAGGTAATTCCACTCCATATCTCTTGAAATCCAAATCATGTGCCTCATCAATTTTCTTTGGCAGATCAACGTTCACCATGGTGTCAAAATCATTATAACTCAAATCATTGAGCCCGACAGAAGCTATGTGGGAAATCAATTCACTAAGAAGTTCTATGTTCCAACAGTGCTCAGGTTCATCATCATCTGAGTCCTCCTCGATAAAATTACAATGTAGGTCCTTGTTTTCCCTGAAAATATCCAATCTAAATTTCTTGTTCCCTAGGGTGATCCCATAAACCCAAATGCACAGTTAATGTTAGCCTGGGCGGTCGCCAAAAATGGGGGACCTAAGATGATAGGTGCATCATGGAGACTAGGGGGAATGCCCATATCCAAGATGAAAAAATCCGTTGGGAAGCAAAGCCAATGGATTTTTACAATGACATTCTCCACCACACCTCAGGGCACTTTGGTTGATTTGTCAACCAACTGGATAGTGACTGAAGTGGGTTTTAGCTCCCCAAATTGGAAGTGGTCAAAAATAGCAGTGGGGGCTAATTTAATGGACAAACCCAAATCAAGCAAGGCCTGGTCAAAAGGAGCTTCCTATAGCTAATAGGAAATTATTGGGGCTCCCAGGTCTTTCTTCTTAGGTGGTAGGTCAGATAAAATGACAGCACTAGCTTCTTTGGACAATACCACCTTATTGGTCTTTCTTGACTGTCGCTTGGGTGTATAATATTCTTAAAAGAATTTAGCGACAATAGGAATGTGATCAATGGCATCAAGGACGGGAACCTTAATGTGTACATCTTTGAAGATTTCCTTTAAGTCCTCATTGCTTTTGATTCCCTTTATCTTTCCTTTAGGTTCACGAGTTAAGGCTCCAAGGAAGGGTAAAAGAATGCTAGTGATCTCGGTGATTGACTTCTTTTCCTTAGGCTTCTCCTTTGAAGGGTAAGAATGTGAAGAGGAGCTAGCCTGAGAAGTATCATGACCCTCTTGCTTACATGGTATGTCCTTTGTAGCTTTTCCGCTCCTTAGTGTGGTAGCATTTACATCGACATACTGTCTATGAGGTGGGGGAGGAGCAGAAGGGGTAGCTTGGGCAAGATTTGATGATATGGCTGGCTAACCAAAAACATAACCAGGAGGTACAGAAGGTGCTTGTAATACTGCATGCACCTGTCCCTGTGGTGCTTGGAACCTAGGTGGGGTGCCCTTGTTCTATACATATCTTAGGTTAGGGACAGGTTGAGAGGGCAAGGCTCCTTGAGATCTGTGCTCTTGTAGCAACTAGTTTTGCATACTCTTAATGTTCTGAATCTGATCCGCCATCATTTTCATGAATTTCAAATTGTCATAATTCAATTGACTCATAGATTCCTTTAATTCTTCTCTCAATGCCTCAAAAGAGTCAGCCTACCTTGGAGGGTGATTGGCAGCTTGATGCAGTGACTGATAAGTAGAATGGAATTGCTACTGAGATGGGATTGGCTGCTGCCTTAGGTATGTGTTTTGCGTATTCCTATATTGTTTGGTCTGGTAGTGTGGATCTTAATTGGGCCTTTATGAGTTACCATACCAAGAAAAGTTAGGATGCTAGCGCCAACCAGGATTATGTCTCTGAATATGGGTTATTCCTCCCGTAACCTTGCATAACGTTGACATTTTTATAGACCGATGATGTCTGAGATGCATATCCGTCAAGGGAATACACCCAAAAATCATCATGGGGTGCGTAACCCTTACATGGCGCTACATTGAGATTATTCATGGGTTCCTGATACACAGTATCCAGTGAAGATGGAGAAGACACATCCTGAGTGAGTAAATGTGCTCAAGTAGGAGGGACTTGGGATGCAAAAGAAGATCTCAAAATAGCTGAATTTTTGGAGAATTCAGGTCGAGCTTCTTGTCAAGCAGATCCAGCTTGTCTAGCTTCTTGGTGATAAGGTCCATATCAGTTCAAGCAGATTCGGCATGAGATTCATGGACACTAACTTGTTGATGTCCAAGTCACTGGAATTGGTTCATAGATGCGACATTCATAGAGTTCTCTGCGAAGGACTTGAACAGTTCGAGTGCGTTGTTCTAATCCTTTGCGAGGAAATTCTTGCCACCAGATGCATCGGCCAGGTACCGATGTGTGTCATCCAGCCCATGGTAAAAGACTTGTTCTATGTGCCATCTGGGCACACCATGGTGCAACCATTTCCTAAGAAGGTCATGGAATCTATCCCAGGCATCATGCAACTTCCCTACTGGTCCATGGGAGAAAGTCATAATCGCATGCCTCATCACGTTCGTCTGACCAATCAGGAAGAACTTTTGGAGGAATTCATGACATAATTCCACCCAGGTTCCAATTGGCCTCCCAATGGTTTTGAACTAATATGAGGCTTTATCCTTAAGCGAGAATGGAAAAAGCTCCATGAGAATGATCCCTAAATCAACATTTCTGGGTCGAACCAATTATGCAATTTGACTCAAATCCTCGATGTGCTGGAAGGGATCCTCATTTGAGTTTCCATTACAATGAGTCTGAATCAGAGTTATTATGTTTGGCTTTAGCTTGAATGTGTCTCTGCCTATGGGAATCTGGACTTGAAGTGCCAAAATCATAGCCGCCGAATCAAGGAAGTCCCGCAGTTGTTCTTTGCATGGTGGATGCTGCATCCTGTCCAATGTGGTGAGAATATTGTCAATGTTCTTATTAATAGAACGAGATTGATGTTTATAAAAGTTGCGTTGTAGTATAGCTGAAATCGCTTTGAAAACAAATAATATTTATTACTCGAATTTGAAGTTCGAGGTCGAACACAGGGAGCAAATAGGAATTCACGCACTAATCTCAATAGATAATATAAATGAGCACAATAAAGTACTCAAAACTTAATATGCAATGTCTAACATGAGTATATGAAGAGATAAAAAGAATTCTAGACAAAATAATGGTGATTTGGATCCAATTATCAATTTAACACATAGAACAATTACTCAAATATAATCAAATGAAGGAACAAATAATCAAACGTTTGATTTTACAATCAGATGACTTAAAGTGCGTTGCTATAGTGCTCTTTCTTTCTTTTTCTTCAGCTGTTCTTCTTCTTCCTTCCTTTGATTTCTTCCCTTCTTTTTCTTCTCTGCTTCTCTACTTGAACTGCTTCCTTCTTCACAGACCCTTCTGCTTCTCTTCTTCATGCAGAAGGGGAAAGGGTCTTCAGATTTGGCTTAGTATTAGCCACTTCTCCAGAGAGCAAAAACCCTCCCCTACCCCACGCACACTCTCCTCTCTTTCTCTCCTTGGGTCATGCTCTCCCATAGCCTTCAATAGTACCTGGTATATGGGCAATCGGACCTAAAGTGCACCTGGGTCCAGGGTCACCAACGTGGTGTAGTGACTGAGGAGTCGACAAGGCTTAGGTGGGTAATCAGATGCACCAGGTCTATGGGGGCAGTGTCATGGACGAGGCACGTGTAAGGGTGCGGGAGACCTCACCCCCCAAGTGTTGAGGCGATAAGCCCTCAACACTTTTTTCTCTTATTCGCTAGCACTGCTTCCAAATCCCACGATGTGGGACTATCCGCTCATGTCTTCTTCGCGCATCTGCAGCAGAGGTGAATCCCTTCAATTGCTAATGCTGATGCTACTAGGAAGCCAATTGGAGACGCAGTTGGCATCGTGAGGTGAAACCGCATCTCCTGATGCTAGAGGCAGATGGTTTGGCAATCGGATGATTGTAAACAAAGGCAGAGATGAAGGTGGCGGCAGAGAACGATGAACACCTGAAACACAAAGGATGGCCACACGACCTCATTAGAATACCTTAGGAGGATCGCTTGGTGTTGGCAAATGTGATGGCGGTATTTGCGTGAAGTTTGGCGGCTTATGGAGGGTGGACGATGACGGAGATGAAGTGTGAAGGAGGTGGTGTTTGGTGGAGCAATTGGATGGGTGGAATGGCGAATAAGTAGAGGGGTTTTGTGTGCGGAGTTATGGCAGAGCTTATGGAGTAGTTGGCGAAGTGTTTGGAGTAGTGGAGTGAGCAGAGGGCTTCACCGGAGGGGTGGTCGGAGCGGAGGACGAAGATGGGTTGCATGTAGGTCGAGGGTTTATTTTTGGTTTTTGGTAGAGGAAACTAATTTAGGAAACTAAGTGAACTAATTACCTATTCTAACTGGACGAATGGAATAGGAGGATGCAAGCTGGCATGGCCGATGTCGGGGAAGATGAATTTTTTGGTGGGTGGTAACAGCGATGACAACGGAGATTGGGAGGTGCCCATTGGTATGGCGCGACGTGGAAGAAGCTGAGGGGGAGGAATCCACCGCCAATATTACGGTTGGACGACGAGAAAGATTAGGAGGAGTCACTAAACGTCGTGGAGTCTCTCGGTCAGAGAGGAGGGAGGAAGGAGGGGGATTTCCAGCCAAAAGCGAGCGTGAAGAGAACGACGAGGTCTGGGCGTGCTTTATATAGGGCTTAGGAGGTTGATTTGAGCTTGGAAGCCAAGCTTCCAAGCTAGGAATGTTCGCTGGAGTAGGAACTTGAAAGATACCCGAATCTCTCATGCGTTCGCATGAGAGATTGGGAAGGTTTTTAGACTCATGACTGGATTCATTGGAGGGAGAACTTCTCATGGAATCTCCCTTCCAATTTTGGAAGGGTTTGAGTGAGAAATCAAGGAGATCTTACCATTTGAAGATCGTCGGAATTGTAGGAAAAAGATTCTGGTGCAGTAGGGACCTATTTGTGAAGAATATTTACAAAGTTGGGGGGTTATTTGTAAGAATTTTAAAAGTTAGGGGCATGTGTGTGAAATAAAAGAGTCAGACAGGACTAAATTGCAAACTTGGTCAAGATGATCTTAGATTGGGTCCAACTTTTGGTACAAATCTAATTTGGACCCAAGGAATCCAATGGTGAAGTTAGAGTTAGGTTTTGACCTCGTTTAACTATGTAATTTATGCAAAAACTTAAATTAGGGAAAATGTCAGTCTGAGACTATTTTAGGTCAAGATGGGTTCTGATGGTCAAATTAAAGGTACTAAAACCTAGAGAATATTTTTATATGAATTTTAGATGGTTTAGGTGAATTTTATCCTAACCAAAACCTTAGTTAATTAAGCGGGTCTGTTTTTAGGATTTTAGAAGTCATTTAATTCTCAAAACACGTGAAAGCTCTTTTCTGTTTGTTCTAACCCACTTGTTAGCCTTTTAGGATCATTTGACCCTTAATTAACCTCTAAGAAAACTTGTGGGCATACTGCATTCATGATATGATGGTAAAATTACAGTTTTAACCCTAGTTTCTTACCTTTCTCTCAGAATGATTATGTAATGAATTGCAGTCCTTTGGCGGTTATATAGGAGAATTTAATGACTTAATTAGATCAAAACAAGCTAGTTATAGCTCAGGATGGTGTTCCCATCAGTTTTGCTGATATCTCTATTCTGATTCCTCAACCTTGGCTTCCAAAGGAGCCATCGATCTAGATTTTGGTGATTAGCCATCCCAGTTAACCGAGAAGAAGAGTCGAGTGATGCAAAAAGTTGCCTTCGCTGCCTTGGGTTTGGTTCCCAAGGCCCAACCAAGTCTGGTCTCAAAAACCTCCCTCCTCGCAAACACCAACAACAAGGGTTGGTGTAGCTGAGCCAAACAAGGCTAAGGCCTTGTTAATCAAGTTGGTCCTTTAGAGTCAAATGACCAGATATTTTGTTCAGGTTTAAATTATTGAAGAAAATTCATCGAGAAACTGACTAAAAATGATCCAGCTTCTTAAGCTAACCCGACCAGTCTGTTTACGAAGGGACTAAGAGGAAGGTTCTTACTTCGCTTATGCCTTCGGTTCCTTAATACCCCTTAGATGCAGTCATTTGACACTACCCTATAGGCTTAGACACTAGGTTTAGCTAAAGAGGTTGAGACCATCTAGTAGTTAAAAGACGAATGTAGGTTATTAAGATATTCTTTACAATTTTTTTAACCCTTTCTTAAATTTGGTATGTGGTGAGTGGTCCACAAGGTGACTCAACTCACCAACTAGTCGTTGGAATCGATTGAGTCCAGGCTAATCCAATGTGGTCCTAGGGTTCACGCACTTCTAAGTCTTTCAAGAAGCAGACCACAAATCAAAAAAATACTCTATAATAAAATTGGAATCCAAATGATTTGAAAATTGTCAAGAAGATTTCTTTTTCAATAACCTTTTTAGAAAATGTTTTTCCAGAATTTTTACTATTCTAAATAAATAAATATGAATTTCTAACTAAAAGGGAGTTAGATATATGATTTAGACCCCATGTAGGTTTTTCTTTTTGTAACAGTATCAAATGTGATCCAAAAATTCGAAAAAAATATGGAAATAAAAGCTAACTTGATTATGTTTCAAACCCTACTATTTTTGGGTCAATCAAATTTCTGTGCTATTAGAAAATGATTTTTGAAAATCATTAAAATCTAGATTTCAGTCTATTTGACCCCATGTACTCTGAAAATTTTTTAAAAATCCACAAATTAAATCTTTTCGAGGAGATGGTGGCATTGGAAAGATAATTTGAAAATCTAGAACTAGCTCTAATTTCAAAATTTTTGGACTACTAGAAATGTGGCAAAAGATTTTTTAAATCCGTGTTAAATTTTGGTCAAATTTCCAAAAATAGTAATAAGGCTTTTAAAAGAGTTTTTCAATCCCAACTAAGCCTTTCGTAGAAATTTTTTTTTTATTTTTTTCTTTTTAATTTCAAAAATAGATCCTACCTAAGTGATGGTGTGTACTTGAGTTTCTTCAAATGCACTCGATGTGTGCACAGAATCCTCATTTTATACCTACACACCAAACATAATATAATAAATCAGATATCAAATCAAGAATCGTCGTGCCTCCCTGACAACAGTGCCATTTTGCTCATTTGTAAAATCATGTTTTAAGATATTTTTGTCATAGTATAGCACGAAAATGCAACGAAGCAAATCAAATGTAACAAGATGGTAAGTCCCGGTCAAACTCAGGGAAGCAGAAGAAATGACTTGATTTTAATACTAATTTAATCTAACTAGAACTAGAATAATAAGAGAGACAAAGCAATTCTATTCAGAGAATGATCAGGCAATGTTTCTAACTAGAACTAGAAATAAAGACTACTAGAACTACTAGAAGTAAAATTGCTATCTAGTCTACTAGAACAAGGGCACCAAGGGTGGTCCTTGGTGGCCTTTGGAGAGGCTGAGGAGAGCAGCAGCGGTGCACCAAGGGTCTTAGGGGAAGAGGGTGCAGGGGAGAGTTGAAGATGGAAGATGCCTGGAGGGAGAGAGATGCCTCTCAAATAGGGGGTCTAGGGTCCTTTTCAAAGCCAAAGTGAGGGGCAAAATAGGTATTTTAGCCCTCCAACTTGTGCAACAGCCTTGGAGTAACCAAATTCGTCAATCGAGAGATCAATGACTCAGATCGTGCCTCAAAAGAACCTCCATTGCGCCTTGATCATGCGGACGCACGTGATCCCTTCACGTGGCGCACACATGACAGCCTACTCCATTGCCTTCACTCTCCTTATGCATGCGCATTTTAACCTCAACCATCCGATCGCGAAGATCAACGGCATAAAATGCATGTTGCACCACCTTTGGATTGCGTGTACAATGGTGCATGAAACCGTGCATCATCATGTGTGTCATCACGCATGTCTGCCACACCGCCTGTTCCAACGCTTCACCGCACACCATGCGGTTCGCGCTACGCCATCGACTGCCGATCCAACGCTCCAATTTCACCTTTGTGCACCACCTCACTGATTTCACACTCCGCATGCCCTGAACTTATGTCGGTCATTCTCGTGCAAGGGTGCCAATCAATGCACTGCTATCATAGATTATCGCGGTTACACTTTAACATGCACGTGCCCTCAGTCATTGGATGATGATCCAACGACTAAGATGAGATCTTCCTTGATGAGGCACTGGGGAGGTGGCGATGTGGCTCAATCGTGGCCATTGGATGATAATCCAATGACCCACATTTTGTGCTTAAGCGAGTAAGGACACGGAGGTGGGCCATTGGGATGGTGTCACATGGTGCCATCTTGACCATCCATCTTCCCACCTTTGTAGTTGGTGCTACAGGGCTCTGATTGAGTTGATCTTTACACCGTTGGACTACGATCATTGATCAGGATCCATCCGTGCAGTCGGATTTGGCATTTGATGTCTGGATTTGTGCCACCTTGCCCCTTGGCCTTTGATCATCTGCAGACTGCATGTAATGCTACGAAAGTTTGATCAAGACGATTTTAGAAGCGTTAGACTCCAATCGTCATCCTGATTAGATCCACATGGTTGAATTCATCATCTGTGGACCCAAATCATCTACAATTAATATCGCCTCTCAATTAGAACATAAAATAGCATTATTATTTACAAAGCTAACAAATCAACTATGATGCAAAATATGCTGCTCATGCATGCATTATTCCTAAGTTAGGCTAGGATCTAACTTAACTAGATTAGGTCCTATAATTGTTGTGCAATCAGGGAGCATTATCTACTTATTCTTTGAATTGCTTTAGTCATTTTGTTAATAATAAAGGGGGAGAAATATTTGATCATGCATCATGCATAATTAATTATAATTTTGTTATCATAAAAAGGGGAGAGATTATTAATACCCTTGTTTTGATATAACAAAATTATGTTTTATTGTGGACTAAGCATTACAAGTTAAGTCAAAATTGTAGCATGGATGCATCCTCATCATCATTTTCATCAAGGGAGAAAAGGACTTGAAAACCTTTTTAAATTTTATTGAGTGTAGAAGTATGTACAGAACCTCAATAAGAAAAAACAAATGTAAGCTTTTCGTTTTCGCAAAAATCATTTTCCCTACTGTTGATCAACCAACATATCCTTTTGATCGACCAAACCTTGATTGACTAATTAATAGTTCTAATCGATCAAATACCTTTAACAATCACATTCCTTTTTGATCAATCAACCTATTTTTTTTAATGGATCAAATTTACTCCAATGTTCGAATTTCTTTTGAAATCTTAGAGTCAATCAAATTACTTCTTTAATCAATCAAATTGAATTGATCAATAATTTTATTTAATCGATCAAATACAACTTTCATCAACCAAACTTGTATTTCTGAAAATGTCAAAAAGTGCCTATAAATAGGACCACAACCCCCCTCTCAAAACACACCTCAAGAGTTTCTAAGAGAAAAATGCCTACTCTCTCTCTCATGCTTTCGTGCCTCTATGCCTACATCTACTGCAATTGAAAACATGCTCTCTCTTGCTATTTACGAAAAGTCATTTTGTTCTAAATATTTCTGAGATTCCATAGGAATATTGTGTTATTACTTTATTATGTTCTTGATATGGGAATCCAAGTTGGATTGGAAGTCCCGTCGTTCTTCTCTTTGTCAGGAGTAAGAGGACATTTTGTAAGAGGTTGTGCTACCCTCGTTTAAGTGGTATGTGTTAGTGGATTGACTAGCGTTGCCTAGTTGGGAAAATTCTAAGCTGGGAGCTTAGGTAGTGGTTTTTACCCGAAAGGGTTTCCACCTAAAATCAGGTGTTATTTCTTTGGTTTGTGAATATATTTTTTTTTATTTATGGTGAATGTTTTAAATTTTTAATTTTTAATAAATACTACACTATTCACCCTCGCTAGTGTATACTTGATCCTTTAGGCTTCGCTCGCACTCACATCTGGTATCAAAGCCGAGTTTTACTCCAGTCAGGATGTCAAAGTCCTCTGAAGTATACGCTGAGGGTCAATCTGCGGTTAGACCACCCCTATTCGATGGCAGCAATAATGACCCTTGGGTGAACTGATGAGGTGTAGCTTATCATAGCTAAAATGCCCAAGTTAAGTTAGAAACTTGGTTAAACACAATCTTATTAACATGATAAATGGGTTAAGTGTGGGAATTAATGAAAATGGCGTAAAACATCAATTTTATGTTAAAAATGCATAATTAGGTCATATTTTGAGATATTCTATACATAAAACATACTTGGACGATTTGAATGTCAATTGAACACCAATTTAAGCTTGGAAGTACAGATCAATGGTTGAATTATGCTCCAACATGTTCAATTAACATGCCATGAAAATTATAATGCATTTGGACATCATTTGGACCTTGAAATCACTGCATTACATTTAGGTCTTCCATATTAAACATTTCATTAAGTTAAAAAGTCATAGGGACTCATTTACAAACCGCAGGGACCTATTTGCATTGAAAACTCACCACTTTTGGGCTTCTATGAAAATCTTCCACTGTTTCACTATAAGGGCATTGATGCAATTGCACTAATACACCTGATGGCCACTTTCGTGTACTGTAGTGTGCGAAGAACATGAGCTACAGCTACAGTCCATTTCCTCCCCATCTAATCAACGATGGAATCTCCACCATCCTCAGATTGCCGATGTGAGCACCTTCGTGCCTTCATCTAGATTACATTTCACAGTCTTCTTTCATCCCCAAAAGTTCTCATGCACCCCATCTTCCTCTACAACCGTTGATACCCTATGCTCAAACCCACTGATCCTGTCACATGATCTCCCTCACACCTATATAAGGACCCTCACACTCGCCTAGTGACCCTTATTAGCTCCTGCCCCCTGAGTTGATCCTTTCGTCCAATCCTCCAGCTCCATGTTCCCTTTCCTCGGTGGCCGATTGCAGCAACTACTTTCTTCCTCAGTTCTTCCCCTTCAACCACTGGCCATTGATCCCAAAGAGTCTCCTTTCACTGGAGGTTCCTACCCTTTCGTTCTCTTCAGCTACCGGCTGTTCATCCTAGAGAGTCACCTTCATCCTTTAAATAGATTTAATTACTTTCCTAGTGTAGTTTACTTCTTTATTAATTAGATTTAATGCTTTTCTAGCTTAATTGGATAGTTTAGATTAGAATTCATCATTCAATTGTGTTAGAATAGGAGTAGATTAGAGTTAGCAATTCACTTCTTTGATTCTACCTCTCTGATCAATCTTGATTAGAGACTGTAATCTGCACTCATCCAGTTGATCATAAATCTCCCCCAACAGCTCATGATCACTTTCACTCACTTCTCTTGTTTTAATTTGCCAATTCAGCCATCCATCAAGCAACCATTAGATCTGAAGATCAGTAGCTTTCAGATCTGTTGGTGTGCCAAATCCAATTGAAGGGCTCCTTATACACTTCATTTGATCACAAAGGCCCTCCCAGTGCCTGAATTGGATTTGATTTGGTTGATTGAATCAGATTTGATTTTCATAATGATGGAGAAATTTTCAGAGCAATTGATTTCCAATTTGTCTTAATTGGCCAAATTAAGTTATATTTATTGAATTCAAGTGATTGAGATGGGTATGAACTATAGTGAATGAGTTCTGATTCAGAATTGTGTTTATACCCAATTTTATCGATTGTTACTATTTTTCTAGGTAGCTTGCACCTACGAAAATCAGTTGCACTGATTTAAGGCTTTAGTGATGACCTAATAACTTCTAGAGGATCGCAAGGGTATCCTGAACACCAATCAATGGCGTGCAGGTTACCTAAGTGACCAAGTCACTATGGCATTCTCAAATCAAAAGCTCACGTGGGCGATAGCCTGATCTCAGGTCAAATGAGTTTTAATTTGTATATCAGAGATTGAATGAAGTTTAAGATGATTTAATGATGGTCTATGAATGCTTTTGAAGGAATTGTGAAGCCTGATTTGATTTCTCATCTTCACATTGTCTATAGTGTAAGGGCAAAGATTGATTAGGGTTTCTTAGGCTCTTTGATCTCTGATCTAAATAAACTTGAGTTATAGATGCATCAGGAAGTGTATATGACACCTGACGATGAGGCTTCATTAATTTGAATGTAGTTTTGAGCTTTATTGATTTTAATGTCTAGGTTTGAGGTGAACTCAACTCCTAAGCATTCGTTACTATTCTGAAATCATCTGGTGAGATTTAAAGATGGTTTCCTTTAACAAGGCAATGTATTTGGGAGTTTTTGTTTAGCAGTTGCTGATACTACTGTTAGTCCTAAGTAAAGTCTGATTGAGATTTAATTGCAGATTTAAATTGCATTTTGAATGAATTGAGGTTTGCAATAGTTTTCTGAGAGAGCATTTAGAACGATTTTACTGGTTTGATTTAATTGAGTGAAGTTTTGATAACAAAGCTGGATTTAAAGATGCTTCTAAACTCTTTTGTCAGCAGTAAATCTTCAGTGATCAGGATACAACAACAACAACCAAGCCTTTTCCCACACTAAGTGGGGTCAGCTATATGGATTCTTTGCCTCCATACAGATCGATTTTCAGCCATTTTAGGACTTAAATTAAAGTAATTGAGATCATACTTAATAGTTTCCTTCCAACACTTGTTTGATCTTCCTCGCCCCGTCTTAGCAGGTTCAGCCTCCAACTTCTCGCATCTCCAAACTAGAGCATCTAGTGGCCTTCTTTGTAAATGTCCAAACCACCTTAGACTTGCCTCTCTCATTTTATCCTCTATCAGTGCCACCCTAACCTTTTTTCTAATAATCTCATTTGAAATATGGTCCTTTCTTGTATGACCACACATCCATCTTAATATCTTCATTTCTGCCACAGACATCTTCTGTACATGCCTATAGTTTATAGCCTAGCATTCAGAACCGTGCAACATGGCCGGTCTTACCACAGCTCGATAGTATTTTCCTTTGACTTTTAAAGGAACCCTCTTATCACAGAGAACACCAGATGCACCCCTCCATTTCAACCACCTTGCATTAATTCTATGTGTAACATCTCCCTCAATTCCACCATCATGTTGGAAAATGGATCCCAAGTACTTAAAAACATCTTTCATTGGAATGCACTCTTCTCCAATTTTTACATCAATCCCTTCATTGTTCCCTCTACTACTAAACTTTCATTCCATATACTCAGTCTTCGTCCTACTTATGCGTAATCCTTTATCTTCTAGGGCTTCTCTCCAAAGCTCAAGTTTTCTGTTCACTCCATCTTTTGTCTCATCAACCAACACAATGTCATCAGCAAAAAGCATACACTAAGGCACCTCAACTTGGATATGCTTCGTCAACTCATCCATGACCAAGGCAAAAAGATAAGGGCTTAAAGTCGAACCTTGATGTAGACCAATGGCGATATCAAAGTAGTCTGTCAAATCATCCTTAGTCTTTACACAAGCTACTGCTCTATAGTACATATCCTTTATTAGGTTGATATATATAACTGGCACTTGTCCCTTCTCCAAAATTCTCTACAAGATATCTCTTGGGACAGAATCATAGGCCTTCTCCAAATCAATAAAAACCATATGTAAATCCTTTCTCTTGACTTTGTATGTCGCCATCATACGTCTCAAGAGATGTATTGCCTCAATAGTAGACCTGCCTGGCATAAAGCCAAACTGATTTTCAGTTACCATAGAGACTTGCCTCATCCTTCTTTCAATTATTCTTTCCCAAAATTTCATCGTATGACTCATCAACTTAATGCCTCTATAGTTGGAACAATCTTGTATGTCACCCTTGTTCTTGTATAAAGGTACCACAAAACTTTTCCTCCACTCCTCTGGCATCTTCTTGACTCTCCAAACAGTATTAAATAAATTTGTAAGCCAAGTTATATCCCATTCTCCCGTCATTCTCCAAATGTCTATAGGAATATCATCAGGCCCAACAACCCTCCCACTTTTTATCATCTTCAAAGCCTCCTCTACTTTTTTCTTTTGTATCCTTCAATAACATGCCCGATTCACATACTCTTCTGAGTTGGCTAACTCCCCTAAGATGATTTCATTCTTTTGTTTTTCATTAAATAGCTTATGAAAATATCTTTTCCATCTTATCTTATATCCTCACTAGCTACAAGCATCCTTCCTTCTTCATCCTTGATGCATCTTACATGTGTATGGTCCTTTGCTTTTCGCTCTCATGCTTTAGCTAACTTGAAAATATCTTTTTCACCTTCTTTAGAATCAACTTTCTTATAAAAATGCTCCCAAGCTTTTGCTTTTACTTCACTAATTATTTTCTTTGCTTCTTTCTTTGCTCTTTTGTAGTTTTCCATATTTTCATTGGTCTTATCTCGATATAAAGCTTTAAAATAGGCTCTTTTAATTTTAAGCTTCTCCTGCACTTCCTTACTCCACCACCAAGCCTCCTTTTGTCCTGGAACACCTCCTTTAGACACGCCTAACACCTCCTTTCTCACCTTCCTAATACAGTTTGCCATATTTAACCACATTTCATCTACACTACCATCAAAATCCCATGTCTTTTGTTGCATCATCTTCTGTTTAAATATCACTTGCTCTTTCTTAAGATTTCACCATTTAATTCTCAAATTCTTAGACACTAATTTTCTCTTCTTTGCCTTCTTCAAATGAACATTCTACACCAAAAGATGATGTTGAGCAGTTAAACTCTCCCCTGGAATAATCTTGCAATCTTTACAAGATAAATGATCCCTTCTTCTCAAAGCAAAGTAATTGATCTGCATTCTTGTTAAGCCACTTTTATAGGTAATCAAATGCTCTTCTCATTTTTTGAAGAAGGTATTTTCTATGAAAAGATCACAAGCAATAGTAAAATTAGGGAACGTCTTCCCTTCTTCATTCCTAACACCAAAACCATGATTTCCATGCACTCTTGCATACTTTAAAGCATCTTTTCCCACATGCCCATTTAAATCTCCACCCAAGAAAATCATTTCTCTCTGTGGGATTCCTTGAATAATCATATCAAGCTTTCCCTAAAATTTATTCTTTATTTTTTCCTCTAGACCAACTTGACGTGCATAAACTGAAATGACATTCAAGATCTCTTCTTTTAAGACTAATTTTATCAAAATAATTTGATCACCCAATCTCTTAACCTCAACCACACTCTCCTTCAAATCCTTATGAATTATAATGCCCATGCCATTTCTACCTTTGTCCCTTCCTAAATACCATAGTTTGAAACCTGTTCTCTCGATTTCCTTTGCTTTTTCTCCGACCCACTTAGTCTCTTGAAGGTAAAGAATTTGAATCCTTGTCCTTACCATTGTATCCACAATCTCCATGAGCTTGCTGGTCAAAGTACCAATATTCCAACTATCAAATCTCAGCATTCTTTGTGACACACTTTGATGGTGAAGTGGTGGAACTAGCTTCTTTACTCGCATGCATTCCTTACGCGAGAACCCTTGCTCATTTTGGACTACATCCGAGTGGCGATGTAGTGAAACTAACTTCTTTACTCGCATGCATTCCTCATGCGAGAACCCTTGCTCATTTTGGACTACATCCGGACGGTGATGTAGTAGAACTAACTTCTTTACTTGCCTGCAATCCTCATGCGAGAACCCTTGCTCATTTATCACTACACCCGGGCATCGATGCAGTGCGTCGTAAGTAGGAAATGTCCAAACGAAATTTGAGTGTTTACTAGAATCCATGTTTAAAGATTCGACAAATTTTACGCTGGCTGTCGACTACCTAACGCAACCCTCCTCCTTTACCCGAGCTTGGGACTGACAATGAAGAGGCACACAAACCTCAACATAGGCGGAGTTTTCAATGATCAGGATGAAGTTGTAAAATACAGTTGTGATTAGATATTGATGGAAATGAGGCTCAATCAAGTTTCTTTTAGAGTTTAATGTCATGAAAGGATTCAGCTACTTGTGATTGTTGTATTTACTCTTGAAACAATTTGTAATTCAATGTAAAACTCTTAGGAATACCTCTGTCAGTAAAAAGGGTCTATTGACTGTCTAGATGGCTGATTTGATGTAACTTTAATGTTTAAATCATAATTTGAGGCTGAATCTAATGTTAATGGATTATTGGAAGTTCTTAATGCTTAAATCTTTATTTCCAACTGCTTTGAATGATTCTCATGATTTTGGAATTAATTGTTGATCACTTTAGAATCTCTGCCAACAAGAGTAATTTCTGATATCTGTCTAAATCAATCTCCATGTTGATTTTTATGCTAAATCCATCAAATTGAGTTTGATTCTGATCTAAATAGATGTATGGAAGTATTCTAGTGTGTATATCTTTCATTCCAGCACTTGGAATTTTAAAGCTCAAGTTCATGCTCTACTCTCCTTTTAAAGCCAAGCCTTGTGCAAGTTGAAAATACAGAAAAATTACAAAAATATTGTAAATAAATAAAATAAATGTGTCTTGAGTTAGATTAGGTTTAGTTTTAGGTGTGTGTCAAGTTAGATTAGGTTTTGAGTCCTGTAAATAGTAGAACATACTAGTAGAAGTTTTAGTCTTCTCTGGTTTGTAAATAAAGCAAAACACAGAAAAACAACAAAAAAAAGTCTTCTTCCTTTCTTCTCTCCTTTCTCTCCTCTTCCTCTATCTCCATTAAACACAAAAAAGAAAATAAAAATTTGAAAAGTTCAAAAATCCATAAAAGTACCATGCATATAGTATTTATACTTGTATATAATATAATATTAAGTTAGTTGTATATAGTAACTTATATACCTATAATGCATATAAACAACTTATTTATCTATTCTATTTTCTTAAGTATTTATGTTAAGTTATATAGTATGTATTATAATTATATAATTATGTATTTATTTATTTAATTTATATGTACATAAGCCATGTATAATTGTAAATAGCTAAGTATGTACTTATGATCATAATTATAACTATATATATAACTTAAAGTAATTATAATGTACAATAATGTACCTTATATTTATTTATTTACCTATATATCGTACATAATTATGTTCCTAAGTTAATTAGGTATTTTAGTAAGTTAAAATAATTCAAATTAGTAATTTCATAAAATCTTGAAGTAAATTATTTTGTATAGTTGTATATTATAATTTGAAATAATTTTAGTATCTTTATAACTTATTTATATTGTAGAGTAGTACTTATAATGTATATATATGTATATCTATGTAAATTGTGTATTTAAATGTGTTTAGATTTAAATAAATCAATAAAATAATTAAAAATATGTAATAATAAGTTAGTATTGTATGTTAACTAATTTATGAATCAATTATACAAGTAATTTGTCAATTTATACTTTAATTAACTAATTAAACACTAAACCAATATGTAATTTTCACTAACTTTAAGGATTTTTTAAATATAATTATATATCTAATTAAGTTAAAATAAATATACCAATAAGTAGCCCTATGTACAGGCTACACATACATATAATTTAATTTGAAAATGATTATTAATTAGACACCTAAATTAAGGCCTAAAATCAGCCAAAAATCACACACTACGTACCAAATTGGGCGTTAGAAATTGCCCCACATCAATAATTGACATGCATCTACACCAATATATAAGTTAATGCACTAATGACCCTCTCAGACGTCAACACTGGGTGCACATATGAGCATTGGGTGTGGGTGTGTGTGAGCATATGGTAGGCCTGAGAGCCCGGTTTGGCCTAGATGGGTCGTGGTCTGAATGGGCCAAAAACTATGCAAAATTAACCTAATAAACACTAGGGCCCATGATTAGTAGTGGTTAATCTGACCCTTGTGGGATGTTGATCCAACAAAGGGTTAGGCCTGCAAATCACAAATTTTTGACTAAATGTAGGTTAACTATGGTTAAGTTAAGGGTTATGTATTCTAAGTGTTGTGTCTGTGTGTTAGTGTGTATGTGTAGTGTTTAGGTGTTAGTGTGTTAGTCCCATATGTAGAGTATAAATGTAGTTAGTTTATTTGTATATTAGTTCAGTATATATGCATATACATTTATAGAGCATATGCATCATATATATGAGTTTTGACTTATTTTGTATATATCTTTTTAAGTCTTTAGTGACATTTATATATGTTAGTGTAGATAGTCATATATGTTAGTATATGTAGTTATATATGTTAGTATAGCATGTAGTGTATATATATTCTTTTTGTGCCTATATTAAGGCATTCTTTAAATGTTTGTATATATAACTAACCTAGATTAGTTTACATTAATTTTTAATATCTTTGTACTTGTTCATTTGTTTGAAGCATTGTCTATAACACTAATTAAGAGGAGAGTGGGGGACACGAGAGGGATGGAAAGCAGATGCAGCGAAGGGGATAGGGGAGAAAATGATGGCTGGAGGGTGTGGAGATCTAGGAGATGGCACCAGAGGGAAAGGGTGAGAGATGCTATGGCAACCCCTCTTGTGGCTTGTGGTGTGGAGGACACTTGGAGAAAATGGAGAGGGAATGTTAAGATTGTTTGTTGTTGGTGTAGAAGACGGGGGCACATGGCGACCGTGTGTAAATCCCCAAAGCTATGCCTCGCATGTGGGGGATTGGGCCATAAGAAGGACATATGCAAGAGGATGGGGAATACGGGTATCAATGGGAGAGAACAGCCTCGTGACCTCAAAAAGAAGGGGACCCCCCGCCCCTACCACTGGAGGGTTTTTGCCAAGTTTGCAATGTGGATTTCCCTTAGACTGAGGATGTTTTGGCAGCGACGATAGCAGTACGGGAAGCTCTGATCGACGAGATTTTGATAGGAACGTATACACGCAAGCGAATTGAAAGCTTGGTACATTCCCTATTACTGTCTTCATAGGGGTGGGAACCGGCGCTTCTGGGCAGATCGAGGTTTTTACTATTTGGCCTGGGCATGATGGGTGTGGAAGGCCTTCGTTTCCGCATGAGTGAGTTCGATGGCTTGATTATTATGTGGAGGCTAGTGTCGCCATTTAGTGGGGCGTTGTAGGATCGTCCACCACAAAGGGTGAAGATCAGAAGGGGAACCAAGGAGATCTATGGCCTACCTTTACACCTGCAGACCAATGGTGTTGTGGATGGGGCAATCGTGAGTTTTACGGTCCTGACAAAGAATGCAAAGGTGGGGTTATGTGAGAGGGATGAGAGGTTGATCAAAGTTAAGGGGAATGTGATGAGGGGGGGCCGATTCCAGACAAGATCATCCTTAGGTACGGTGGGAGTTCGTGGCTCCTTTGGATGAGGATTTCTTTCCATAGAGTTGATGGGAAAAGACAAGAGGTGCGGAGGTCCTTTGCAGAAGCGCTCAAGGCATAGGGAAGTAGCAATGAGAGTCGGGCTCGCATGATGGTTCAACCAGAATCCAAGAAGAGAAAAGAGCTTCATTTTACTGAGGTGTAGGAAGCAAAGATGAAGGGGACAGACAAAGTAACACACGAGGAAGAAATAATGAAAGACGTGACTGAAGGGAGGGAATTGGTGGCTATAAACTCAAATTTGCAGGGGCAGGATGATGGACAGGGGGTTTCTACGCAAAAGTCAGATCTCCTCTTTCGAGGCTCTAGATGGTCTTTGTTTTAGAGTAGGACCCTCTTCTTAGGGAAAGGAGGTCTGCTCACCTTACAAGCTCAGGGGAAGGACTATAGGTGGTGGTCAAAAGTTCAGCGAGAAGAAAATTGCAGCTGTCTTGAATGTCGAGAGGAGGACGATGGGCAACAGGGGGTTAAATATATATTGTGATGAAATTTATCACATGGAATGTGCATGGTGAAACTGCGATCTTCATTTTCGTTGAAAACTTTAACATAAAATGTCGCTTCGTTGTATTTTGTTGCAAAGTAGAAAATTGCTTTTCAAAACATTTAATATTCAAAATCTAACCATGAAAATAGTTAGGTCATCTCCACAGGGAGGAATTAGCATATTGAATTAGTGAGTGGTGACTCGTTTATTCGGGAATCTCAATGGGTGCGCCTATTCTTTAGTGCAACTTGTTGCCCTCATGAATTCTCATTCTAAGCAATTAATTAAGATTGTAGATGTTTATATGCAAAATTAACACAATATAATATTCTATTAAATAATGATCTTGGTAATGGTAAACATTGTAAATACCAATTTCTAAAATATGGCTTGTTCACCATAATCCATGCATTATATCATTCATGAGAGATATTCATCTGCAAGCAATTTTGATTAAGTAGAAGGATGCCTACACAAATTCACCTCAATAATTTAATTCATTAAATAGGGGAATAGTGTACCCCACAATGGCAGAGATCATAAATATTAATTTTGGGAAAAATGGAGTATTTCTCCTCTCTCTTGCTCGTGCATGAAGAAGGAGCGTCGATGGGCTGCTGATGTGCGAGGGAGGTTGACGAAGACAAGGCCGATTCGATGGAGGTCATGGCGTCGATGAAGGCGGCAAGAGGTGGCCAGCCGGCAGAGGAGAAGCTCGCCAGTGGCGGGTCTCCAACATGCGTGCATGGGCTATCGTTGATGGCTCTGGTGGTGTGGGATGATGACGAAGGTCAAGGCGAGCACTTTGTTGATGCCGGCAGCGAGGGACATGGTCAGTGGTGGTGGCTGTGAACGACGGTGGCTGGTAGGACTTTGGGTTCCTTTGGTGGAGTTGCAGGTGGTGGTGGTGGAAACGGAGGTTGAAGAAGAAGAGAAAAAGAGGAAGACGAAAAGGGAGTGGGTGGGTTGTGGCTATGGCATTGGTGGCAATGGTGGGCATGTTGTTGGTGGTCTGCGGCTAGGGGGAAGGTCTGCTGGAG
This sequence comes from Thalassia testudinum, assembly GCA_037157565.1. Taxonomy (NCBI): domain Eukaryota; kingdom Viridiplantae; phylum Streptophyta; class Magnoliopsida; order Alismatales; family Hydrocharitaceae; genus Thalassia; species Thalassia testudinum. Next base: position 20,802,901 of record JAZHRO010000071.1, on the reverse strand, counting down.
GTGGAGGGTGATGGGTAGGGGTGGCATCTAATGAAGGTGATGGGTGTAGTGTTGTGAGGGTGATGGTGATCGGGTAACAGCGGTAAGGGGTTGGCAATGGTGGATGTGGTGATGGGCTGGTGATGGGTTGTATGTTGTCACCACATGACCGATTGCAGTAGCGGAGGCGGAGACTCGTTGTGCATGCTTCAATCACAGTGTATGCGGGTTCCACAGTGCTCGTGGGATGCACGGTGGGGGAGCGAAGAAGATGCAGATCCTTGTCTGAGGAAAGATGATATCCTCCTTAGGATGGCCCGCTCTCTTTTTAAAATCTCTACGGCCAAATTTTGCAACCACTCACGAAGATTGCGAGTGGTTCGAACAGAAGGATAAGTTCTGTTCGTTAATCATCAGATGTTCGATAAAAATATCAGACATCTTAAAAAATGTAGACTTCAGGGGGTCTACGATGGTAGTTTCCAAATGTCTGATCTAAGCTCTAGACATCTTATATAAGCAAAATGGACGTCTAACCCTTGCACCTAGCCTGCATTCAACAAACAGACCATATCATATGTTATTAAATGTAAAATTAACATATAAAATTATATGCAGATTAAGGTGAATTGCCATTTAACTCCTACTTAACAATTAAGATCAACTAATTATAGAGTACTTAGGCTAAATAATGGTCCACGAAAGTGGACTTATCAAATGCCCCCTTGGCTAAGTTTTGCTAGTTTCGGGCAAAAGTGAAAAATAATGGAAGTAACCAAGAGATTTCTCCTTTCCTTATTTCAAAAATTTAGAGATCCAGAGAAATGTGAAGTAATAGTAGCCTAGGCAACAGATCCAAGTGAAAAGCCAACTCACATTTGAAGTTCGTACTTCACCCTTGATATAATTCTATCAGGATAGGCAATTATTTGCCTCGGGGATAAAGCAGCAAATGACCTATAATTTGACCCTAGCTTTTTAGCTTAGGTAGGAGATACTGAGTGGAATGGATCACTATAACAAAGAAGCATTTTGGTCATGGTTAAAAACCATCACCAAAGGGTTTATAACTGTCACCAATTAGTGTCAGCAAAAGTTACGTTTCAGAAGGGTCTTTAGTGATGGTTCCACCCAAAACCGTCACCAAAGTCCCCACCGTAGCTAGGTTCCATGGCCTTGGTCATGGTTATAAATGGTGACCAAAGGATTTAGTGATGGTTCCACCAAGAACTGTCACCAAAGGCAGAGATATTTGGTGATGGTTCCACCCAAAACTGTCACCAAAGCTTGAGACTTTGGTGATGGTTCCACCCAAAACCGTCACCAAAGCCCCCACCGTAGCTATGTTCCATAGCTTTGGTCATGGTTATAAATGGTGACCAAAGGATTTGGTGACGGTTTCACCAAGAACCATCACCAAAGGCGGAGATATTTGGTGACGGTTCCACCCAAAACCGTCAACAAAGCCCCCACTGTAGCTATGTTCCACACCTTTGCTCATTGTTATAAATGGTGACCAAAGACGTTTAGTCACAGTTGTAAAACCGTGACCAAAGAGAAAGCTTTGGTCATGGTTCTCTAACTGTCACTAAAGGTGCCACCATCACCAAACGCTACCTTTGGTCACCGCTAATAAACCTTGACCAAAGGTCTCTTAAAACAAAAATATTAATCCCATTAGATTCATGTCCATCTTGTTGTGGCCATAGATCAACTCTAGAACATTTTCAAGCGAATGTTCTAGGCATAAAAATTACGAACCCTGGCAAATGACATTTCATCCCAGTCAAAACAAGAATTCAAATAGAAGCTCCGTTGGATGCTCCATTCACATTAGAAGCTTGCTTCTCTACACTCATTCAGACAATTATCTTCATCAAAACATGCACTTAAAAAGAAAAAAGGATTACAATTACATACATTGATGTCTAAATATAGTAATGCCTTTATTAAGATTGCAATGGCATTCCAAGGAGAGTGTAGAAGATGACTATTTTTTCAAAGGGATGTTACAGGGTATTTAACAAACACATTATTCAGGGAAAAGTTTATAAATGAGCATAGCAAACTAAGGTGATAAATTTTAGCAAAGTAGACCAGCTAAGGCCCCTAAATGACTACTTAGTGAGGTTAAATAGCAAAAACAAACTATAGCAAACATAGCTTAACATGAGTGTATGAGAAGATTCATCATATAGCTATACACATTTTTGTGAAACAACCAAAGATTTTCATCATTGAGTCAAAAGGTTCTCTAGGATTATCATCAAACAAGGTGTATAAATAAACAACGAAAATGTGATTTAAAATAATAAATGACAGCCAACACACGAGGTACACAAATTTCTATGTACCTGCTACTGCTGCATCTGCATCTGCTGCTGCTATTGCTACATTTGCTACTTCTGTTGCTGCTATTGCTGCATTTGCTACTACTGCTGCTACATCTGGAAAGGTGTACCTACTGCTACTGCATTTGCATCTGCTACTGCTATTGCTGCATTTGCTACTGCTGCTGCTGCATCTACATCTGCATTTGCTAGTACTGAGTTGAATGCTCTGAAGGAGGAGCTGAAGCCTGCAAACGAGCACTTGGTTTATCTGGAAAAGGAGAAATGTTAAGAGCTTGAGGAGCTAAAGGAATGGATGCCTTGGATGTGATTGGCAAAATCAATGGTAAAGTGGCAGGGAAATATAGAAGATTCGAGAAGATGAGGATAACTGACCATATATATAGCATTGCTCTTAAAAAGTAACAAAAAAATAGCAGGCTCGGCAGAAGCAACAGTAGTAGCAGCAGGCTCGACAACAGTTCCTTCCTACTGCTGCTGCATCGCCACCACACCCCTCCCCTGCACTCTTACATGCCCTTTGACAACCTACAACAAAGAAAGGTGACTCTTTTTGGAATAAAGATGGAAAAGAAGCAAGTATATATAATACTTGCTAAGCCCCAAAATCTATCTATCTACCTATGTGAAAACAAAAGGCAAGGAGCATTAGCCAGAAAATTCAACCACATAAAAAGAAAACCATAATTGCCATATTGCATCAAAACTGAACAAAATGAATTCTGTCATAAAACTCCATTGGATATAAAAATCAGTTCTGAGCATATATATACAAGTAAATAGTACAGACATTTTGCCCTAAGTTTCCAACAACTAAAAAAGTTGATGTTACGATTCTCTCTTTTTTTTTGTTGGGGTTGCTTTAGGGGATCCTCAAATACTACTCTTTCCTCTTATGGAACAACAACCACCCTACATTTGCTTGCACATTTCCCCTCTCATGCACTCCCTCAGCTCCCCACAAGGCTCATCAAACATTCACAATGCAGGGAAACATCTCATGAAAGCAATCAACCTGTCCACTCATAGCAGCCAAATGTACAGTTCCAACTGTTGGGGTCCAATCCTTAAACTGAACAAGTATAAAACAAACCACCCCTAACTGTCTGCACACTTCTCCCAACCGCATCAACTATCTCCAAACCAACAAAAAAAGTCAGCATTTTGTTGGTTACTCAAATCTGTCCCCCACTCTTCTCTTTTCAAATTTACAGCATTCGCAATACAGACAGACTTCGCAACACTCTTCTGCTATTTAGGCCATCTGGTGGTGTTGGATAATCCCCTTGATTCCACCCCTTCCAAAACAGAAGTAGACTGTGCAAACCAAAGCATCAGAATGGGGTTAAATTAAAGAAAACCATGAGAATATTGGTGACTTCTTCCTCTTCAGCTTGTAGGTTGAATCATACCAACTTGCTGAGATCATTTAAGAATAGCCAGAGAAACATTGCGGACTATTAATCAAGGCTAAATGAAAGGTTTTTGTCCATCTATAGTGGGAGGGAGAATAAACTTATACCTTTCTCTGGAGTATGCACCTTAGAAGATGCAATCTGTGTTGCATCCAAATCCATCAATTACCCACGTCTCCATTCTCCATCCACGTCAATCTGGAGGAAGCTAGAGCTGATCATAATGTGGGTATGCCAATTTGAGTAGGTAGAGATATTTATGTGGAAAAAAAGATCCAATCTTTTACCTGCTGTTGTTGCTGCACCACCAACATACTTGTTATAAACCAAGTAAGGGGTATACAGTTCCATGAATTAAGAAACCTGCATATATAAGCTATGATCACATTCTACTTGAACCGGATCTGAACATTTCTGCTGGAACGAGGCAACTTGAAATCAAATGTTTCACCACTATACGCACACATATATATATGCAAGTAATCCAGAATATGGTCTCCGATCAAATGACAAACGCTTAAATATCAAAACACTCACCATATATATATATATTTCCAAAGCAAGAGCCAACAATGCAATCATCACACAAATGCATTACCTACTTCTCGGAGTTTCTTAAATTTGAGCAGGAGAACCTCTCAGGCACCCTGTATTACTCTTGCAAAATTGCATGACACAACCCCTATCATGATGGTGTGCAGCAATGCAGCTGCAAATAGTGTAAGATCTCGTGCAGACCCTGCACACAGCATGCTAACAATAGTAAAAAAACACATGGCATCAAAGAGGCAACTTTTGTGCTTCCAGGAAATGCAAACCTGCTGTCTTAACTCTTGCCAGTCTCACTATCCACAACAATAGACTTTGCCATATGGGGCTTAGATAGTTCAATCAGATGTTCACATTCCTCCTTGGACTGCACATTGTGCAAATTCATAAGTTCATCAACTCAATGCAGTAATATTTTTGAGATTGCTATTATAAAGATCAGCATAAGAAATTGTAGGATTATCAACATTGAGTCAAAAGGTTCTCTAGGATTATCAACAAACAGGGTACATAAATAAACCACGAAAATGTGATTTACAATAATAAATGACAGCCAACACATCAGGTACACAAATTTCTATGTACCTGCTACTGCTGCTATTGCTGCATTTGCTATTGTTGCTGTGGCATCTACATCTGCTGCTGCTATTGCTGCATTTGCTACTACTGCTGCTGCATCTGGAAAGGTGTACCTACTGCTACTGCATCTGCATCTGCTACTGCTATTGCTGCATTTGCTACTACTGCTGTTGCATCTACATCTGCTGCTGCTATTTCTGCATTTGCTACTACTACTACTGCATCTAGAAAGGTGTACCTACTGTTGCTGCATTTGCATCTGCTGCTACTACTGCTGCATCTGGAAAGGCGAATCTATTTGGAATAAGGATGGAAAAGAAGCAAATATATATAATACCTACTAAGCTCTAAAATCTATCCATCTACCTAGGAAATAGACCACTGAAGGAGGAGCATCTCTGCTGCATCTCTACTACTGCATTACTGAGTTGAATGCTCTGAAGGAGGAGTTGAAGGCTGCAAAAGAGCACTTGGTTTATCTAGAAAAGGAGAAATCTCAAGCGCTTGTGGAGCTGAAGGAATGGATGGGTTTACATGGCAACAACAGGCTCGACAGAAGCAGTAGTAGTAGCAGGTGCAGCAGCAACAGCTAACTTACTTGGGTCCTACATCATCATGTAATATGTTTGATTAACCAAGAAAGTTAATTTACCATATGAAAAAAGAGAGATTTAATCAAACATTCAAGTACTCTTTGACAGTTTTAGCTTGCAGGAATGAGTACTTAGTCACAACCGCAATAGAAAGAACATTCTTATAAGCATTTATAAACATGTGGGGAGTAGCAGCAGGGTTGAGTAGGAAATGGCCAAGGATAGAGAAGCGACCAAGGAAACACCAGTAGAAAACTTCTCAACCAGATCATCTTCGGTCAAATCCAAAACCTCAAGGCTAAAGACCGACCCATCATCATAAAAAGACACAAGCATGAGACCATATGAGAATGGCCTGATGCCAAGCTTGGCAAGCAGGATAGCCTCGGATGATCCAACCTTATCTCCTTTCTTGATAGTTCAACCAGGGTAATAATTTCATCAGTTCCCTTGTTAATCTTGGTGGGAATGTTGAGAAAGTAGAGGAGAGAAAAACAGAATGTTGTAGAGCAGTTAGAATTACTCTACAAATGTTTAATCAATAGAGAAGAGGCTGATATGGTGCACCTGGAAGAAAGATGTCTGGGAGGGATCCAACCCAGTATTCCCAGCAAGAACAACAACATCTATGGGTGCAACAAGTCCAACACGAGCCGGTGCACCAACCTGATAACAATTACCGCATTATGTAAGTACAAAATCATCAAACATTGTCAGACTAAGTTATGTATTCAGAATTGGGCACCATGCAATAGAGACAATTGTATCATGCATGGCAAACCCAGAGAGACGATTACATCACAAGTGGAATCTAGAAAACTAGTCAAGAAACAGTTTTCCCCAGATTGACAGTCTGAGAGATTGAATTGTGTAAAGAATTGCCACTTGTCATAGAAACCTCATGAAACCATGTTGTAGTTGCGTCATTTCAACCTTAGTGTTTTTTACTTTAAGGCTTAAACTTAAGAAGTTTTCTACTTCATATTACTGTCATTATCAATGAACATGTTCCCAGATATCAAAATCACCGAAAATAATCTACCAAATAAATGAGCAATGGAGCCTGATCAAAGGAATATCACTTCCCTATCCACCACCTCAGGTAACAATATTATTATAATATCAGCATATTGATGGTTGGTTTTATCAACTCAGTCTGTGCAGAGCCAACCAATAAGTTAGATTCTCCATTTGCTTTCCAAGTTCTTCTGAATAATATTTTGCAGAAGATAAATTGTAAAAATTTGAATCATAAGAGTATTGGAAAATGATGTATTAAAGTAGTATACTTCATGATTTTGGATTTTGTACTCTCTAATCACATATCTTTTCCATGAGTTTTACTTTTAAGGTACTCCTATCTATAAGTTTGATCATAACATATAATTAATTTATGTTATTGTGAAAACATTTAACAAATGAAATGTATATTTTATAATGTTAGTTAGTATATACACATTGGAGATGCCAATAACATCATATTGGGGTTAAAAATGAAAGAGAACCAGATTCATGATCAAGAGGCACATCCATTCCTTAATATGCAAGTAATAGTAGACAATAGAGAGGATATTTCCATTTGTATATCAAGCTTGAGGTTTTGAGGATCCTTGGGATACTTATCCTCAAGAGGATCCTTGGAGGAGAACCACTACCAAAATAAATACAAAAATAAAAAAAAACTAGTTTATATCATAAACAAATAACTACATTTGCATACTAATTAACCAATAAGCCATTACCTACTGAAACTATAGCCATCTCAAAATAGAGGATTAAAATGTGTCTTCAGGTATGTTGCAAGAAATCCACCATAATTTACTACACAAATCAATTATGTAGTATATATGTCTACACCGAAAAACAGCTACTTAATCGTCCATTTTTTGAGAAACTTAATCAAATATCAAGAAGGGTCAGCCATATTTGCATTCAAAAATGACCAGCAAGCCATTACTCACCAAACTATTGCCATCACCACACAAAGGATCAAACTATGTCTCTTCACATATGTTGCAAGCAATTGACCATACTTGTGTACCTAAAATCAGATATATAATGGGTATGCCTTTACTAAAAACCACCAATCCAACTCTAAGCACCCTAATGATCTCGACCTTACTTCACTTGACTTGATCATCTACCCATCCAATCACCAAGAAAATGAAAGATTCAATCTTTCCTCCAAAAATCCAACATTAAACGAAACAAATAGAACACCAAGGAAGACAAAGCAAGCAAGCCAAACCTTGTACTTGGCAACCTCCTCTCCGACCTCCTTCAAATCCCCCTTGATGAAGATAAGCCCCACATTCCCCTGCAGCACCACCAAAGATCGCAACTTTACCAGTAGCCTCATACAATTTCCAGCAGCTCCTTTCCTGCAGTATATCTTTCTCAAGAGGCCTCAGTGGATATATGGCATTGCTATTTAGGACATGCCCATAATAATATCATAAAATGAGCTATCTCTCAGTTTCAGCTCCCTACTGTTAACTCTTCTGTTACTAATGTCTGTCTTGCCTGTTAAATGGAAAAATCCCATCGCCAACATTTATATCAAACACCTACTATCAGCAATACAACATTTGCCTTGGTATTTTGAGATGTCTAGATTTCTCCCCTTTTGTCATTCCAAGGGCATAAATACTGCGTAATATTTATTAATGATTTCAGCAAATATATTTGGGTGTTTCCCTTGCATACCAAAGCAGATAGCGAGGAAATTGCAAGTTTGGCACAAGAAATCGAATGTAAATTGGAAGAAAGAAAAGCAAATATTGAGTTTGAGCTTGCTAATTTACAGGGGAGGTTAGCACAAAAAAGTAATTGCAGTAGGGAATTGGAACTTCAAAAGCAATATGATGAGGTCCTGAAATAGGAGGAGGTGGATTGGTACCAAAGGTCAAGACATGAATGGGCTCAAAGTGGTGATAAAAATACAAAGTTTTATCACTTTTACGCTAAGAATAGAAAGAGGAAGAATTCAATCAATTGGATCACCCTCCCAAATGGAGAAGAAACTGCAGACCAAAGTATTATCACTAATTGCTTCTATAATTTTTTGAAGAAATCATAGACCACCCAGAATTCAGAAATCAGACTTGATGAATTATTTTCTAATCAGCATTGGCCATCAGGGGTGGAAAGCAACTGGTGCACACAAATCCCAGATTAAGACGAAATTCATCATGTCATATGTAAGATGCATTCGTGTAAAAGCCCAAGCCCTGATGGCCTCAATAAAATCATCAGGTGGAAGATGCATATGCCAACAATAAAATTGATGAGGGAAATGGTAGGTAAAATTTAGTTTAGCATTTACATATCATGGCTTAAGCAAATCAGATTACATATCATGAAGGAAATGACTTATTCTCATTATTTTCAAAAATAATATGCTTGAGAGTACTTTAGCACATCAAACACATCAAGCATGATTATTACTTTAGCACTATCTGAGAGTGAACTAATGCATAATATGACTAATCAACATACACAACTACTGGAAAACTTGGTCACAAAGGCAATGGAAAGTACCGAGCCCAGGGAGTTGGCTCCCTCATCATGCAGATAAGCAAGCCCTCGAGCCATCCCAAGAATTGTGTTGAATCTTTGTTTCCAGTTAGGGATCCATGCTGTTCACCTATTAGGTAACCATTTGAAAAAGAACAACACCACAAATCAGAGTTAAACAAAAAAGAGTGAAAGAAGGAAAAAATGGAAGGTAGATCTGATACCTGAGCTCTTTTTTGCCAATTACAGAATAATAACCAGAGTCCACTATTGCTGTTAGTGCTACTACCATTGTGAAAGCTTCATACATTTACCACAAATGCAAACATACTCATATCATTTTTTCCCACATTCCTGTACCACAAATGCAAATATATATTCTACCATTCATATATATATTCCATCAGTCACCACATGCATGATACTCATTCATAAATAAAACACATGTATATGTAACATGTTTTGAAATGTATACATAAAACTAGACATGTGAAAATAAAAAAAATCTAGACAACTATGTAATGGCTTTTATGCCGCCTGTTCCCAAACCTCCACAGTCATCATCAGGTGGATGAGGTGGGAAGTGAAAAGAAGAATTATCTGCACCACCTCATCCCAATGCACTTAAGATTGCCTGAAACTGTGCCCACATTTGTGCCTGCATCTGCTTCCATTCTTGTTGTGCTTCATGTCTTTGTTGTTCTAGTAGATCATTTGTCTTCTCCAACTTTGATGTAACATCGTTTAATTTCTCTTGAAAGGTCTCCACCTGTGTCTATAACTATTGCAACCTCTCTGAACCCCCTAATCCCTTTCTTCCATTCCAACTAGTAATAGTCTCACTCGCACCAGCACTACGAACAAAGCCACCATGCTCTAGGGGCATAACTGTCCTAAATGCTTGCTCTACTGTCATAGGCTATAATGGGCCAGTCTCTGATTGCTCATCCATATCATCACTAGAAGGATGCATCAACTCCATCATGCGACCCTACACATAGTTGAGCTCATGGTAAGTTCTCCTAAATGTTTATCACTAAGTTATTCATCACTTGTTTCAATGAGCTTACATGTCTCTCTTGATATAATGGATCAATCCAAACATGGGGACCATCAGTAGTAGACTTGCTATGACTCCTCTCATAGATTGAAACACGATCAAGTTGTACACCATTATGGGTATCTGACTGCATATTTGAGATGTGGTTATAAAATAAGTTATCCTAAATTTTAGCTTCTCTTATTTAAGTCTCCTAACTTGTAAGTTTTATAATAGATATTATAATCAATAGTTTTTATATCGTCAATTAAGCTGGTGAAAATGTACTTACATAATTATCCCTCAAGGTATCTATGCTTATTCATCGCAAGCAGTAGGTTGTAGTCGGAGCTTTTGCCCTATTAGCTTTATTTTTCTTAGCTTGCTCCTATAACAACAAATTATTGAAATTATGTCCTATTCATTTTTCTTTTAGAATAGAAGTAATTAATATAAAATATTAATTACCTTCGTGTTTTCCTTATCCCCCCAGCACTCCACTCAATGACCAGCTTGTAGTCCTGGTGGCACATCTCTTAATGCATCCTTATAATTCTTTCTAATAAAGAACTATTTATGTATACATAAAAGTTAGCAACACCTAAAAGTAAATAGTTGTGTTGTTGTGTTATTATAAATTCTATATCTATGCTTATGTCTTACTTGGCTTTTAAGCTCTTCTCTCCAACTACGAACTGCCCTTCCTGTTGCTTGGAGAATATATGTAGTCATCATTGGATTTGTTCCCTAATCATATGTCACCTACATTTTATATTATAATGAAAAATTAGATAAAGGATTTAAGTAAACCAAATGAATGACATAACAACAATATCATATTGATACCCCTAGCTCACGAATGAACTCATCCTTATGTTGCTAAGGAACCTACCTCCAATCAAAATAGCATGGAGGTATCAATAGTTTGACAAGTGTAGGGATCCCGCTATTAAAGGGCATGTAACATGAACATCTTCCGCCACAATTTACTTCAACCGTTATTCGAGTCCCTTCAGTTAATTTTCTCAATTCCAAATTCCTTGTCTTACACCTTGGCTTTGATTTTATACCTGTAGTAAACAAATAGTCAAAATAAAATTGTTATAAAGAATTAATATCAAAGAAAATTAATGTGAGAATTTATATACCATTAGACCTTGCTTGACTCTGCTCTTGAGATTGGCTCTGTGACTGACTCTGTGGCTGACTATTTCGCTAAGATTGGCTATGTGATTGGATCTGAGGAGGGTCTACGAATTGAGATGGTGCCTGCTGTTGGAATTGGCTCTGGGGATGGTGTAGGGGTTGAGCTGGTTTCTACTACTAGGACTGGCTTTAGGGAGGGTGTAGGGGCTGAGCTCGTGTCTACTGTTAGGATTAGCTCTGGGGAGGGTGTAGGGGCTGAGCTGGTGTTGGCTATTAAGACTGGCTCTGGGGAGGGTGTAGCGGCTGAGCTGGTGTTCGCTGCTGGGACTGCTCTAGGGAGGGTGTAGGGGCTGAGCTGGTGTCAGCTGTTGGGATTGGCGCTAGGGAGGGTGTAGGAGCTGAGTTGGTGTCCGCTGCTGGGACTGGCTCTGAGGAGGGTGCAGGGGCTGAGCTAGTGTCCACTGTTGGGACTGGCTCTGGGGAGGGTGTAGGGGCTAAGCTGGTGTCCGTTGTTGGGACTGGCTCTAAGGAGGATGTAGGGGCTGAGATTGGCTCAAGGGAGGGTGTAAGGGCTGAGGGTGTGCGTGCCTAGGTGGAAACTGAGAGTAAGGCTGTGTATTTTGTTGAGGTCTATGCAGAGGCCTAGATTTTACAAGAGTATGAGGTGGGATCATGGCATGTCGAGTATGAGATCGAAGTTGAGTCTGAGGTAATGATGAAGTCTGAAGAATGGGCATGTGGGAAGGCAACTGGAGTGTAACGACCCGATTCCCGAGTCCCTATGAGACACGAGAACCGGACCGACTCGACTAATCCCAAGACCTAGTCGTCCAACGAGGAAGTAACCAAAAGACAGTAAAATAAACCACATTCAGCATGAATATAACTAACAGTAAGAAAGTACAGCAGTAAGGAAAGAAACTACTACAGTAGGTACCACCACAATAGTAAAACAGCATTTATCATATAACAAGAACTACAGGTAAAGAAGGTACAACGGAAACAAAAACTACTCACTAGAACAGAAACAAAAGGGGTACAAAAAGGCTGTGGTACTCTACTGGACCCTACTCGGCCCAGCGTCCTCTGCAGCCGCCGACCCTGGCTGCTCAACACCTGGTCCTGAAAAAGGTAACGAGTGTAACACGTCAGCAAAACGCTGAGTAGAGTGGCAAACTAACTAAAGGCAACAGTAGAGTGTACAGTAGCTGTTATGTTCTATTACTTCCTTTATTCACATCTTTCAATTTTTCTCACTATTTCATTTATTTCTCAGATCCTTTACTTGATCTCGAATGTCCTCATGGGAACGATCTTGATTGCAGTCTTTTCCAAAAGTAGAAGTAGCACGTGGTGCTCTCCTGGCCGGGAGAGTCCCCCGTGGTGATCCTACCCTCAGTCAACCACCCCAAGGTCACTGATAGACGTAACGGTGACTACGGCACGCGCGATAGACGCACAGGTAGCTAGCCCGCACTGGCACGCGGTCAGTCGTTTCCGTTAACGAGTGCGCCCAAAGCACAGCACGGAACCAGGGCAGAGCCCTCTCAGTAACAGGGGTCCAACCCCTCCACAGTAACCAAACCGGGGCCTTGCCCCTCCACAGTCCGCGCACCCTCGCCTGACTACCCTGGTTTGCCCTAATGGGCCTAACAAGTCGGTGAAGGAGGATAGCAGAACCCCGGGGCCCGTGGGGTAGCTAGTACTCTCCTAACACTAGTAGCTCTCCTCGGTACTACGTACACGAGGGCCAACAAGTCGGTACAGAGCGGCCAATCCTAACCCCGGGTCCCTGGGGCGGCTGGCCCCACTCTGCACTAAACAGGTACAGGTACTTCCCTTGGTACTGCGTACCCAAGAGACAGTACAAACTACATCTCAGTTCCATTCCTTTTTCTTTCCAGGAGTTCCACTCCTAATTCCCCGTAGGGTTCCAGCTCTTTATCTCAGAACATCATATGTTTCACTTTCCAGATTCACGTTCTCAAAATCCATGATCTCAAATATGTTTCTTTATTCATGACAGGCAGCTGTTAATTAAATTTACAAGCAGCTTTATATATATTCCTTTCCATTTTCCCAAGACTGCAGTAATATACATTCCACTAGTTTTTCCACCCTAGGATTCATGCCATACCCTAGGATCTATCATACAATCTAGTTTTCCGGCCCTAGGATTCATGCAACACCTAGGAGCTATCATTCCATATATTTCTCATTCCTAGGATTCATGCAATGCCCTAGGTTCTAGTTATGGTTCCATACTTTAACAGATTTTATTAATACTTAAAGCCACTCTACCAGGTACAACGGGAGTAGTGGGGGCGTGATCGGGAATCCCGCGTGCCTCCGCGACTCTTAAGACTGCAACCGAACGAGGTCCTATCACAAGGATCAAACACAAGGAGTGTCTCAGAACAGTGTATAGCTACTGTAGACGGGTAGAGGAATTAATTCTGAAAAGAACGCAACTCGAATCGCGGAAAACGGAGCCCAAACAGGCCCTAAACGGGTCGAAAAAGATGATATTGTGCAAAATCAGACGTCTGGAACTCCTTCCAGACGTCTTAAACGGTGGATCAGAGAATTACCTGTTCAGCTTGGTTCCCCGGACATCCAGAAGCCTGCGGGGACGTCTGTCCTATACCCCAGACGTCCGATGGTACACACGGACGTCTGTAGATCACTCCCGCTGTCCGGTACAACTTCCAGACGTCTGATTCGCAAAGGATGGCGAATCAGCGACCTGCGCACGGCCAACCCCCCCGTCCCTCAGTACGGTCAGTCGAGAAGAAGGAAGAAGAAAGCAGAAACTTACCTTTCAGACGTCTGTATGATCTTACAGACGTCGACCTTGCCGTCTGGCTATCAACCCAGACGTTTGATTCTGGAAATCTTTCCAGAATCAGAACCCTGCTCGGCCTCCGCTCGCGACGCCGCCCGCGTCGCACCTCGCGCGTCTACTGCTCAGCCCGCAGCAGGTCCCACTCCGCGTCGCTCCGCGCCCCCTGCGCCCTTAGCCGGCCGGCCAAGCCGCTCCGGCGAGCTCGCCCTCACGGCAGAGCCCCGCCCTCGCACGCCGCACCTCCTCCGCGCTCACTGCGGCTGCCGCTGCCGCCCTCGCGCTCGCTCGCCCTCGTGCTCGCTCGCCCTCGCGCTCAGGAAGGAGAAGAAGGAGGAGACGGTGGAGACGGGAGGGGAGGTGCGCCCTTTTTAAGGCCGCGCGAGGAGGAGAGAGAAGGTGGTCGCAGCGCGCCAGCAGCCGCAGAGGGAGAGAGAGAAGGAATCGCAGGTCTACGCGCACAGGCGCGCAGACGAATCTCCCGTGCGAACATAACTGTTTTCCAGACGTCTGTAAACGATCCCGGACGTCTGGTCAGACGTCTGGATGTGATCCAAGACGTCTTGTCCGACGTCTGGGCCACCTCCCAGACGTCTTAAAAGGCGTCTGGGGCACGCGTTCGTTACATGGAGTTGATGGTCATTGATCGCATGGGTTTCGCGAGTTAGAAATCAGGGTTACAAGTAACCCGTCATCATGGTTGCAAAACTCGTGATCAAATAAAGGGAGGCGACGTTTACTTAAATTGAAAATCGCCCGTCATTTTGTTTGTTTTTGGTATTTTATGGTTTTATTTATTTATTTTTTGAAATAAAAGACAAGCAATAACAAGATAGAGGTGGAATCAAATGTGATGTATTGCATGAATGTCTATTACAATAATCTACGAAAGCATAAAAAGAGAGGGGGTGAGAAGAAATCTCCTGAAGCAGCTGTTCGGTGAGACGACGACACCTAACGGAAGCTCGGACGAAGGAGGTGAGAAGCGGGACGACAGAGGTGAGATGCAGGAGGACGTTGGGTAGAAGAAAGCTTCAGCGTAGCTCCGGAATGGAGGTGAGGAGGCGGAGATGATCTACTACAGGAATGGAGGTGGGATGTCTCTAAGGCGACCTATGAATGGGGATGGGAAGATGGAGGAATATTTGATGAGGCAGAGGTTTGCCACACTAATAGGAGCCTTGGGACCTTGAGAATAAGCTTTAATGAAGCGTTGGTAGGCTTGCTAGAGCTTAGGAGTACATGGGAGTAGACTAGGTAGAGATGACTTCTAAGGTAGGGGGTGTAGGTCCTTTTATAGTGGAGGAGAAGAGGCAAAAATAGGTATGGGACCATTAGCGATCTCCAAGCCGTCACTGGAAGTGTCGCTGTAGGCAGCTCATGCCCACTGGTGTGCACAGCTGGCGTTGCTAGTGTGCAAATAATTAGCGACGGCTGTAAGCATCGCTGAAGATCCGCCGCAAACATTGCTGAAGACAGCCCACGTACCTACGCTGCTGTTGCATTGGCACGTGCTCGCCCGCTCACGCGCTGGCACTACGTTGTGTGCATGCGTGCCTCCTCGCTCACGTGTGGTGGTGCATGCGTGCGCATGGGCGTCCTAGGTTACACCACATGGCGCAATCTGGGTTGTCCATCTTCTTTTCATTGTAGGGATGCTACAGAGGTAGAATTGAGTCGATTTTCACGCTGTTGGGTTATGATCGTCGACCTGAATCCATCTGCATGGTCGGATTTGTCATTTGAAGCTCCAAATTATGTCACCTAGTCCCTTGGCCATTGATCTTTCTCGAATTGCATATGGTGCTACGAGACTCCGATCGAGGCGATTTCGGAGGTGTTGGACTCTGATAGATGTCTTGATTAGATCCGTATGGTTGGATCATCAATCCAAGGCTCTAAAATAAATACCCTTCTCTCCTGACCACAAAAAGGGTGCAATTAACCTAAATTATATAGAACTACTCTAAATGCATAATGATGCATGCTATGCAATATTTATAACATAAAATGTAAATCTAAGCCTAGGAACATGCATGAATAGGCATTTTAACCTAAATAGATGTGTTTACATCATACCCCCATGCTTATCTTTTGCTAATCTCTAGAAAAATTAAACTACATGCTATGTATAAATGCAGAATTAGGATTAGATCGCTTAGGCCTAAGTTGTTTATTAACAATAGAAAAATTCAACTGAGGCCCTAAACAATGAAAACACAACAATACCTAGGTGTTTGCCATAATGCAAACCGCCCAAATTCTAGCGTTATTTGAAAAGGGAAGATACATTTTTTTATTTCTTCATTTCTAATTTTTTTGCACTTTTGGAGTTTGAGAGTTTTGGGATAACTTTTTACGGCTACCCGACTTGCCCAAGACTCAAAAAGGACTCTAAGTGCTAAGCATCTTATGAAAATAGTGAAAGACTCACTAGGTGGACGTTGAAACAGACTTCGGGATTCTACAACCCTAGGTGACCTTGCCTAAAGGTTTATCTTTTCGATTGGTAGCTTTCTCCCTACTTTTATTTATGGGATCAACATAAGGGCGAACCCAGTGTATATCTCCCCGATTTATTCTATTTCCCTGCTTCTTCCCTAAGTGTTTTGGGAATTATTGTGCATTTTTTTTGTGAGCTGGGTTCTGGACAACCGGCTAATGGGCTGTTACCCACGGCAACTTGCTAGCCATACTCGTGCGATGAAGTGTGGTTTTATTTTTTATTTTTTCTCCTTTTTCTATATATATTTTTTCTTTCTTCTTTTTTTTCTTCTTTTTCTTTTTTTTAAGTAGGTGGCTTCCCTTATCTAAGATTTACCTAAAGGCAGTACGATGAAAATGGTCTTGTGGCTAGGCTCTGGAGAACTGGCCAATGAACTATTACCACTGACAACTTGCCAGCCATACCACCCTAGATAGTTCATTAACTACCTAATTTCCGAAGAAATCGTCGAAAATGGAGTCAGTACAAAAAGTGTGTAGATGCTTATGCTTAAAATCCCCTCAAATCAGAGGGCGAGTTGATAAGTTGTATACTTATCACCCTAATTTATTTACCGAATTAAAATAAGATTGACTTGGCGAGGACTCAAGACTAAGTCCACATTCGAGTGGACACCCGGGCTAATTAAGCCCGAAGACCTGAAGAGTCTAAGTGTTTAGGGCTTCTCGTATCATTTCCTCAAGTTAGTAACTTCCAAATGCCTAAGTTTTCTTTTCCTAATTCTTTTTTTTTATCTTTTTAAATTTTCAATTTTTTTTATAAGAATCAAATAATAGGAAATTACGGTTACAGCTGACAAAAAGGTTATAAAATTTATCCACCCCCCCATGCTTAGCTATTGCAATGTCCTCATTGTGAAAAATGAAAGCATGCAGGAGAGTAGAAGTGGAAGAATAGCACCTGATTTCTGAGAGACTCTGGTCAACTTGGAATAGTCTTTACATGTGCTGAGTTTAGTGCCTTTAGCTAGGCGAGGTCCTCAATCAAAATAACTAAACATTGAGGCCACAACAACACAGTTTCTGGGCCCCCAGGTATGGGTCCCGGAGAGTGAAAATGGGCTTGCCAAAGAGATGAAGAATGAAAGTGGCAAGCTGGTGGTGCAGGGAGAGCCTAAATGGTCTCCAATAAGAGTTTTGTTGATTTATTACAGAGGAAGTGTGGTTGGGTATAGAATTTATGCAGTGGTTGGGTGAAAAATGATGATGAGGGTTTTGTGATGTGCTAGGGATTTGTGGGTACTCTAGAATACCTAATGTTTGAAGAGTTCTTTCCCAATGTTCAATTTCAACCTCACACTCTAGGTTCTTAAGCCAACCATCCTAATCCTCAGAATTCCCACCCACAAGTTGGACCTCAAACTCTAGGCATTCAAGATAAGGATGTTGTTGGATTTTATCTTGATCACGTGAATCATCCAACAAATTTTTGATTTCATGTATATCTCCCTCATCCCGTGTTGCTACAATGTGTCGCATTTTTGGTTTGTCCTCAATTATTTCCGCAACCGTGTGATCTTCTTCCCGAGTTTGGGTTGAGTTGGCTGTTAAAAGGTTGTCTAAGGTATGTATGGCCATTACTTCCTCTATTCTACCAAGTTCCTCCATCGAACCACACTTAATTTTATTCTTCTTTGAGACCTCAAAAATATTGAATCGATTTGTTTTATCTCCTGAGGACATTTCTATATTTCCCGATTCACAATCAATCCTCACCTTGGCAATAGCCAGGAAAGGTCTTCCCAAAATAATCGGGGTGTGGTTGAGCTATTTTGGGGCTTCCATATCCAAGACCATAAAATCAACAAGGTAATGCAAATCATTAACCTTGACTAACACATCCTCCAAAGTACCCCTTGGTTTTGTAATGGATCTATTGGCTAACTGCAAGGTTATGTCAGTGTGTTTTAGGTAGCCTAGACCCAATTTCATGTGTAGTGAGGTGGGGATCACATTAATGGAAACACCCAAGTCAAGGAGGGCCTAGTCAGAAGTAATGTTTCCTATTGTGTAGGAAATCAGCGGTGCTCCTGGGTTCTGCTTCTTCGGAGGTAGCTTGTTTAGGATCAATTTGCTTGTGTTATCGGATAAAACTATTCTCCTATTGATTTCATATTTCGCATTACGCCTTTCTTTATATGCATTCAGTAAACCTATGGCGTAGGCGGGGATTGATCTGATAGCCGCAAGGAGTAAAATGATTATCAATTTGAAAGCCTGAAGTAAGGGCATCCTTTCCTCCAATTTATCCTATGACTTTTTCTATTTGCCCATACAACAACATACTCTCAAATCAGACTCAGATGTTTTGTTGATCACATTCTTAGTTGGGAGTTTGGAATTCTTGCTACGGGGCCTAATGGGGTTGGGTAGGTCCCTTATGTCTACTACCACTCCTCAAGGTGATGGTGTTTGCCATGGTAAAATGCTGTTGGTTAGTTCCTTGGGGAGGGTTGGGCAAAACAGGAGTCTCCCTGTTGATTATGGTAGGAACTTGGTTCGCTTCGGGAGGGGCTGGGGTAGCCTAATAGATAGCATGAGCTTGAGCATGCGATTCCCCATCATTACCAAACCCTTGAGGCCCAGTGCCTCAGTTCTAAACATTTCTTGGGTTTGGTACAGATTATGATGGTAGAGATCTGGGTTGTCAGTTGTTTGTACTAAGTTCGGATTTTCATCTATTGCATGAGTTGGAGCATTGGCCCTTGCATTTCTACCATTTTCAGGTTCAAGTCAACCTATTTGGTGGGTTGTTGAGCATTCCACATGGGCTGATTAACCTGATTCAAGGGCAACTGAGTATATACATGACCTCGACCCATTGGTTTTTGCGGTACATAGTTGTTGGGTCGATATTGGGTCTGCTGCCTATGATCTTTCCAAGAGAAGTTAGGATGATTTTTCCAACCAGAATTTTAGGAATTCGAATAAGGGTTGGACCTAACATTCTCTTACACAGCATGAACATCCTCATAAGATGAGGATGAAGAAGGATTAGAAAGATCGGGATCAAAGGCCCCAGTTTGGAACCCATAAGGTTCCGAGAAGAGTTGGCTCGAAGGTTGAGTCAGCTCCAGTTGGTTCACAAACTCCCGTCCCATAGGAGACTATGAAGAATGGAATCTCCATCCCTGGGATTGAGTGGATCTAGAAAAATTAGAGTTTCTGGACATCCACTCTTCCATTCGTTTAGTACCCAGATCCATCTTATCTGATCTATTACAGATTAATTCCATATCAGATGTATGAGAATCTTGGACCTCATTGGCTTTTGATCTAATTTGTTGGGATCGGTTGAAGGTTTCCATGGAGGCATGGTTTACAGAATTTTCGCTCATTTCCTCAAACAAATCATACGCGCTATCTGCGTCCTGCTTGAGGAAATTGCCTCCACAAGAAGCATCCACATGATTATGGAGTTGATGATTCAACCTATGATAAAAAATTTGCACAAGTTGCCATTTAGGCACCTCGTAGTGTGGACACTTCCGCAACAGATCCTAGAATCTCTCCCAAGCCTCATGAAATGGTTCCCCCTGCTGCTGGGCAAAAGTGGTAATTACTTGTCGCAATGCATTGGTTTGCCCAATTGGGAAGAATTTCTTCAGGAAGGCCGATTTCAAAGCTGTCCAGGTAGCAATTGGTCTTCCAATGGTATGATACCAATGTGCGGCCTTATCCCTGAGTGAATGGGGGAAGGCCTCATGAGCATCTGTTCTTCATCCACATTTCGCGATTTGGTGGTCAAAACTAGAGTAATTAGGTCTTCCAAATGTTGGAATGGGTCCTCTGAGCCAAGCCCGTGAAATATTTAATTAGACTCAAAACCTGGGGCTTGATCTCAACATCTTCGGTGGGGATCACAATGCCAGGACGATCCTCATAATTTGAAGGATCATAAAAATCCTTCAAGGGTCGAGCGCTCTAACCATTCATTCGTTGGAACCATTGTTGCATCTACTGTAATTCTTCCAACTGCCTCTAAATCAGCTCCTGTTGTTTTAGGGGCGGGGGAGGTGGTTGTTGATCAGCCATGGGATCTGCTTGGCTAAATCTCAACCTCCACCTCCAGGAATGGTCTAAAGGTCTTTCCAATCGAGGGTTCAATGACCTCCTTCCAAGCATACACTGGAAGGAAGTCAGAAGGACGGGGAAGAGAAGGGACCCTGCAACACAAAAAATACAAGCCTATCCTTAGGTTGGGTAGCCTAAAGGTCTACAGATTCTCAGAATCCATCCTAAGATTATGGACGATTTACTCTACTTATGTCTAGGCAATCTAACCAATTAGAAGGAGGGACTGGGGAGAAGGTTCTTCCTTTGGCTTGCGACTCCGGTTCCTTGTGTACCCCCGAGCTACGGTTGTTTGATGCTACTCCCCTAGCTAGACATCAGATTGACTAGTATAAGTAGGTTAATCATGAATAATCTCAATCTAGATCCTGATAAGTGAATGAATCCTTAGGGCCAGTGTCTAATTGATTTTAGTTAGGCTTGGGAAATTGGTGCTTCTGGAATGTGATGGGCCCTTAATGGGTTGTGCCCATAATGATTTGTTTGAGAATGTGTGAATGTGCACAACTAAGAGGTTTTCAAGCAAGATTATTAATGATGAGGTGAGTTTTAGAGTTCGAATCTTGCTTAATAGCTTTTAGGATTCAAATATTAGGTGCTTTAAACCAAGTTTCGTGAGGCAAACTAAGTTTGTTTTTAAAATCACATGTTCAAGTATTTTCCTTTAGAAATCAAGAAAAATATGGAGTGCCTGGCTTGACCTAGTTATTGAATCCTATAGGGTAGCTACAAAATAAACCTCTTTTAGATTAGGTGGTGTGGCCCAACCAATTCAATCAATCAGCTCAAATGCACCACCGATTAAGGCACACAAAAAGGTGATTAACCTAATATGATTTCTACTCTTTTATGTGTTGAATTCGTGTATCGAGTCCACAGGTCGGAAACTCAGTCGAGTAGATGAAAATCAAGTTAGGGTATGTGCCTTGATGTGGGTGTATAGAGTGTGTAAATTGATTCGTCCCATAGAAAATATCTTTTTATTTTTTATTTTATAAGATGTGGGTGAGATGGGTGAAGGTGGAAAACAAGACAAACAAAGTCTATCCTACGATTTATGCAGACACCTAAGTAGATTAGGTCTTGGTTATGATTGTGGTGAAATGGACTAGTGGGGGGGAATGTGGGGGACACTTACAAAACACTCTACCCGCATTTTACTCTGGTCTATCGCAATTGGATCTCCATGCTAGGGTACCTGCAATATAGTTGTTCAAAGACAAGCGGGGTTAGTGCTATGTAAATGCAAAGAACCATAGAAAATAATAAAGTAAATTCCGTTGCCTCCCCAGCAATGGCGCCAAAATGATCGCACGGGTTTCGTGAGTTAGAAATCAGGGTTACAAGTAACCCATCGTCGTGGTTGCAAAACTCGTGATCAAATAAAATTTATACCGAAACTCCAAGGAAGTCTCAGGTTAAACATAGGGAGGCAACGTTTACTTTAACTGAAAACCGTGCTTCGTTTTATTTGTTTTTGGTGTTTTAGGGTTTTGTTATTTTTTCTTATTTTTTTGAAATAAAAGACAAGCACTCAAAGGATAGAGATGGAATCAGATGTGATGTATTGCAGGAATGTCTATTACAATAATCTACGAAAGCATAAAAAGTGAGGGGGGTGAGAAGAAATCTCCCGAAGCGGCTATTCGGTGAGACGACGATGCCTGGCAGAAGCTCGGATGAAGGAGGTGAGGAGCTGGATGACGGAGGTGAGATGCAGGAGGACGTCGAGTAGAGCAAAGCTTCAACATAGCTCTAGAATGGAGGTGAGGAGGCAGAGATGATCTTTTACCAAAATGGAGGTAGGAGGACGTCTCCAACACGACCTATGAATGGGGATGGGAAGATGGAGGAATATTTGGTGAGGTAGAGGTTCGCTACACTAATAGGAGCCTTGGGAGCTTAAGAGTAATCTCTAATGGAGTGTTGGTAGGCTTGCTAGAGCTTAGGAGTATGTGGGAGTAGAGTAGGTAAAGATGGCTTCGAAGGGAGGGGGTGTAGGTCCTTTTATAATGGAGAAAAGGCAAAAATAGGTATGGGACCATTAGCGACTTCCAAGTCGTCGCTGGAAGTATCGCTGTAGGTAGCTCAGGCCCGCTAGCGCGTGCAGCTGGTCTTGCTGGAGTGTGAATAATTAGCGACGACTGTAAGCGTCGCTGAAGATCCACTGTAAACGTCGCTAAAGATAGCCCACGCACCCACGCTGGCGCATGCTTCGCACGCGCACGCGCACGCTCAGGCGCTGGCACTACGCTGTGAGCATGCGTGCCTCCTAGCGCACGCACCCGTGCTGCTGCTCGCGTGCAGTGGTGCGTGCATGCGCATGGGTGGCCTGGGTTGCGCCATGTGGCGTAATCTGGGCCGTCCATCTTCTTTTTGTTGTAGGGGCTGCTATAGAGGTCGAATTAAGTCTATTTTCGCACCGTTGAGTTGCAATTGTCGACCCAAACCTATCCGCACTTTTGGATTTGTAATTTGAACCTCCGAATTATGCTACCTAATCCCTTGGCCGTTGATCTTCCTCGGATTGCATATGGTGCTACAGGACTTCAATCGAGGTGATTTCGAAGGCGTTAGACTTCTAACGTCATCTTCATCAGATCCATATAGATGGATTGTCAATTCGAGGCTCCAAAATAAATATCCTTCTCTCCTGACCACAAAAAAGACACAATTAACCTAAATTATATACAACTACTCTAAATGCAAAATGATGCATGCTATGCAATATTTATAACATGAAATGCAAATCTAAGCCTAGGAACATGTATGAATAGGCAGTTTAACCCAAATAGATGTGTTTACATTAGTCATGCTATGAGTGGGATTGAGGATCATGTTGGGGCTCAGGCTGGGTGTCGATGCTATCCTCGTGTCCTTGGACCTGGTCATCTGGCTCAAATGAAAAGTCATCATTGCGCATATCAAGATGACTCTTTTTGTATGCCATCAACTTCTTAGGTTCCATCTATAGATGTAAAAAAAAATTATAATTACAAAAAATATAATAGAAGGATGATTACAACATCAAATATAAGATGTCATACTTTTTATAAAAAAAATAAGAGATGAGCTACAAATTATAAAAGGATGATGTCATAATAATCATGCAGCATTATTTAATAAGATCAGCCTATTACAATAAGAAAACCTGCAATGGAGAAAATTTATGAAAATTTTTTTAAGAATGAAATAGTTAAACTCTAGAAAATAGCTTAATTGAAAATATTTACCTCAAATATTAATATCCATTGCACCATGACCTATTTCTCCATCTTATACCACATTTTGGTATGCTTCAAAATCAAAGTCGGGATCCTTATCATGTTGTATATCATAATAATCACGCGGCATTATTCTTATTGGTACTATCCAGCCATTCCTACCATTATCAGGCATGTAAAAAACTTGTTCAACTTGACAAGCTAATGTAAACGGTTCAGATGCTTGAAGAATTGTATGATCCTTATTCAAACTTATAAAACCAGCTTCTTTGTCCACTTTAACACCATATCTGCTATTAAAAATATCAAATCAGTCACACTTAAATATGACGACTCGGCGATCATGACTATAGCTGACTTCCACAATCTCTTTGATTTTTCTCATAGTAACCATCATAACCAGTTTGTATGCCATCCATTTCACAATAATGCCTGAATGTTCTGTCACCTTCAAATCATCAACTGATTGCACTCTAAATCTGAACCCATTTATTATATATCCAGAGTGATAATGTGCATGACTTAAAGGTATGTTCATCATTACATCAAAATATTCTATCCATTGCAGATCATTATTTTGTTTCTTTTCTTACACACTAGTTCTAAACCAGTCAATGAAGTCTTCTTCACATCTAGAAATGTGTAAAGATTATCGAAATTCATTGTAGAAATCTGGAATCTGCTTTAATATATATATATATATGTATATATATGAGCTAATCGCCGATCATGTTCAGACATTGGTTTAAATTCCATTCGCATGATTGGCCTTCCTCGGATATCAAATACTTAAAAACAATCTTCCACATTTTCACTATTCTGTCCATCATCATTCCTTTCCAATCGATTGAATCGATTATCTTGACCATCCATATACATTGCACAAAAGTTGATGCATTCTTTTACAAGATACCCTTCGACAATTGAACCTTCTGGCTTAGCTTTATTGAAAACGTAGTCTTTCGATTTTTTCAAGAAGCGCTCAACTAGATACATCCACCGATACTGAACTAGTCCAGCAATCCTTGCTTCATTTGCTAGGTGGAGTATAAGATGTACCATGACATCGAAAAATGCAGGAGGAAAAATCTTCTCCATCTTGCATAATGTGAACACAATTTGCTTGTCCCAATAGTCTAACAATTGAGAATCCAATGTCTTTGAACATATAACCTTGAAGAATCAGCTTATCTTTGTCATAGAGTCAACCACTGGTTGAGGAAGCACTCCACAAATTGCTAATGGGAACAAGATTTGCATATAAACTTGGCAATCATGACTCTTTAACCACTTACCTTCTTTAATGCTTCATTTACACATGTAGAAAGTTGTGACGAGAATCCAACTGGAACCTTGATAGTTTTTAGGAAAGATAGTATCTTCAGTCGTTGCTCATCCTTCAAAGTATATAATGCCTTAGGAAAGTCATAACTGCCATCGTCTTTATGATTTACATGCAACTCAAGATGAATGTCCAACATCTTCAAATCATTACAGGTCTTCAACGTGTCTTTTCAACTATCCGTTAAGTTTAGCATATCTAAAATGTTATCCATAACATTCTTCTCGATATGCATTACATCAAGATTGTGATGAACTGTGAGATCTTGCCAATAAGGGAGCTCCATGAAGAATATGATCTTTTTAAATCCAGAATTATGTAAATCTTTAGGATCTATCTGAATAGACAACCCAATTGAATATTACCAATCTGTTGTAACTTCTCCATTATTTTGTATCCTGACAACCTGATTGTATTTGTTCTTAGAAATTTTCTTGGATTCTTGGATGAATAGCGGCATGGTTTATCATCAAATTTGTCTTTAAACTTGGATTGTCACCATCTATGTTCAATTGGTAAGAATCTACAATGTCCTAAATAATACAATTTATTGCTTTTAAGTAAACACAAGTAATGAGTATCATCCATACATATAGGACAAGCCAACTTTCCTTTAGTGCTCTAACCAGATAAATTTGCATAAGCTGGGAAATCATTAATAGTCCACAACAGTGCTGCATGCATCTTAAAAAATTATTTTCTAGCTGCGTCATATGTTTCAACCCCGTTATACCATAGCAATTTCAACTCATCGATGAGTGGTTGCATGTAAACATCAATTGCATTTCCTGGTGCCTTTCACCCAGGGATGAGAAGCATCAGCATCATAAACAAAGATCTCATACACATCCATGGTGACAAATTATATGTGAAGATCACCACTGGCCATATTTAATATGACGATGCATATTTTTGAAAGGATTGAATCCATCACTTGCAAGACCAAGCCTATCATTACATGTTTCCTCTGCAAATAGAGCATGTTTGTTATCAAATGCAGCCCACTCGTCAGAATCTGTTGGATGATGCATAAGTCCATCTCATGGTTTGTTAGTATGATGCCATGCCATCCACTTTGCAGTTTTACTTGACATGAAAAGATGCTGTAGCCTAGGAATCAAAGGAAAGTAAAGCAGTACCTTCCTTGATTGTTTCTTCCCTCGTGTATTTGAACTGGTATTTTCTTCATATCTTCCTTCTCCACATTGCTGGCAACTATTCAAGCATGCATTTTCTTTAGTGTACAACATACAATCATTCTTACAAGCATCAATCTTTTCATACTTCAAGCCAAGTATGCGAAACTGTTTCTTCGCATCATACCATGACTGAGGAAAATCTTTGGGATTATTTAACCCTTTTATGAACTTAAGGGCATCAGATATTAACTTAGATGTTGCCTTATTCATCACTTTAATTTGAAACATTCTCAAAAGAAATGACACCCTTGACATAGAATTAATTCCAGGAGCAATGGGTTCCTCTGCTGCCTTCAGTGCATCATAAAAATGATTACAATCTCCAAACATATTATCATTATCTATATTATTAGGATTTGTAGCCCTCATCTCTTCTAACATCTCTGCAACATTATCACCTCCAATATCTTCATTGTGATTCTCAACATCATTATCAACAGAAGGATAAGTAATTTCTTCTCCATGTGAGGTCTAGACATGTAGTGACGCCACCAACCAGTACAAATAAGATGCTCAAATACTGTATTACGATTATGCATAAATCCATTCAAACTTTTGCATGGACAATAAATTCTCTCATAGAAGTCTCCTCTTCTATATTGCTTCCTATCTTCATGGAATGTGCAGTCTAAGAATGAAATAATTCCGCTCTTATATCAAAAATAATAAAAAATTCTCAAACCAATCCAAGACTTATCCATAGAAACCTATAATCAAATAAACACACAAACAATGAAAGTAAGATACATAAAGAAACATTAGATATTTGTATATCAAGAAGTATTTGAATTGTATCAAATTATAGGATAAGTTTTTGAGAATATTGGACACTTGGATCATATGACGTGAACTTCAGGGTAAATTGTATTCAACCCTTATAGGTGAGACCATTTTTTCATTTGCATCCAATATATGATTGCAAGATAGCTACCCTCTACCCCTCTTAGCCTTAGACCAGTGTTCTTTCTCCTTTCCCATGAAGTAAAATGAAATGATTGATCTTCACAGAGAAAAGAACCCATTAAACATAATATAAATGCCATTGTTTAGAGTCTATAAATCAAATAGCATAAAGAGTAAAACTACAAGGTCCGACTCAAGGTTTGTATTTGAAGTCAATTCCCTTCTCATTTTTGTGCTTTTCATCAGGTACCAAAACCCTTGAAAGATTGATCATACCACCATGAAGTATGAATATTTCGATGCCCCTTGTAAAAAGGTCAATACCACATAACCTAGAAATATTACCCTCAATGAAAAAAATAGCCCTCAATGAAGCTACACTGGTGACTATATTAATGGAGATAAAAATCATGCGCAGATCTTAAAGCAGAGTGAAAGATTCTTGTATTACCATTAATTTCTTCCCAAAATTAATAAATCTTCAAAAATTAATCACCGTAGCTTGTGCTGCTATTAGTGGTCTACGATGTTAAGCATAAGGCTGGGAGTTATGAAATGAAATTGAGTTTGATTGAACTCTAAGTGGACTTTGAGCTCTGCGTAAGGTCAGAGTTGACTTTTAGTGTTCGAACTTATAACTTCTGAGTGCAAAGTATGCGAAAAGGAAATATTAGCAGTAGTAATCTCTTTTGCACACATGTGATTCTCTCAATTATAGAGATATTTTTTTCTATGGATAATTACCCTTATAATTTCCAGTGGAGATTTTAGATAAAAACCCATACAGAAATGTTGGTAGATAATGATTTCCATTCTAGTGAAATTAAATTGATTAGTGTGTAGGAGAAGGATTGGTGGGGGTGTCTTGGGACAAATGGGCAAGATTACACATAAGGG
Source organism: Thalassia testudinum (assembly GCA_037157565.1). NCBI lineage: Eukaryota > Viridiplantae > Streptophyta > Magnoliopsida > Alismatales > Hydrocharitaceae > Thalassia > Thalassia testudinum. Next base: position 20,774,748 of record JAZHRO010000071.1, on the reverse strand, counting down.
TGTACAAGATTCTTCTTTGTTATGGAAGCACACCTTGGCACCTATTCAATTGATTGTAAAGAAAGGGCTTCTATACTTAGATCTCCTTGCAACCTAACCCTGTCTAGGTCTTGAGATGCTAGTTTCCATCATTTCAAATGAACAATGCCTGAAAAGAGTTGATCAGAATGAAGCCTTTTGAAGTTGATGTTTTTGTTCTAACTAGCTTTTTGAATCTGTATTACTCTGGGGTTTGGGAAATTGGCAAGTTTGAGATATTGAGAGGAAATATATGTGGTCTTAGGGAGTCAAAGTTAAACAAAAAAGCTCTCTTAATTAGATATCTTGAGCCCTTACGGTCTCCTTAGCACCATCCTGATTATGCCAGAGCTTAACTATGTCTAAATTAATTGAACAAACATAAGAACTAGGCAAATGCTTCCTTTTTTTCCTTTGTTGATTTAGTTGTCTGATGATTTAGGAGTCAGAAAGAATTCTATTCATTCTATGATCAATACTTTGAGAACAGGGAAAACATGTAGAAACTTTCTTCACTCTGATTATGAAGGACTATCCTTACCATCTAGTTATGCTATTTTGACATGGAAAGTGCCTTTTCTATTATATATGTTTATGATATTTGTCCGTTTAAAGAAGCTTCTCAGGTTGAAGGATACAAAATAATGCAGTTAGGGTATGTTCTTTGATCTTGCTTATTAATAATGTAGAATGTTGCAATCTTGACACTATTACAATCTTAAAGCTTCCTATATACATGTTGTATATGACCAAAAAAAGGTTCCTAGATGCATGTTGTCTATGGCCAAAAAAAACTTCCTAGTTTCAAAACTTGTCATACCATTAAACACCTGGCGTGCGTGTTACCCCTTAAGCCAATTCGAGGTCAGTAGATCTCCTTGAGCCACTCCACAGCCAATAGATCCACCAAGTACTGCAACAACTATAATAACAAGAGATCAAGAGAAGTGGAGTTGGAGGAGGAGGAATTAAATGAACAAAGAAATAAAAAGAAGGAAGAGTGGTGGATTAACCCTAGTTGTAGCAGGGGCAGTGGTAATGGAGGTGCTGCTGGGGAAGACGAGGGAGGGAGAGAGGTAGCGGTCTTGAGGGGGAGGAGACGTGACTTCATCAGGGCACGTAGGAGACGAGTCTTGGGGTAGCGGTCTGCTGGGGAAGATGGTCAGGGGAGGTGCCTTCGTTAGGAGAGGGAAGGGGGTTAGGGATGGTCGGGGGAGGGACGTCGTCGAGGAGGCAGTCGGAGAGTCGAGCAAGGGGGAAGGTAATGGCAGCAAGAGTTGATTTTTAGTGGTGATCTTGAGGGCTAGGAGAGGCACTTCTAGAGATCTTGAGGGGGAGTCAAGGGAGGCACCACCATTGTCGGGAGAGGGAAGGGAGCTCTTTAGAGGTTAGGGGATCTGACGCCATCGGGGAGGGGGTCGGGGAGTTGAGGGAAGGGGAAGGTGATGGGGGAGCAAGTGGGTTTGGGGAAAGTTGCGGCGAGGAAATTTGAGAGAGGGAGCGTAGGAAATTTTTTGAGGGAGCAAGTGAAACCGTCACCAAAGGAAACAGAGGGAGCAATGATGACGATTCCACTTGAAACCATCACCAAGGGGAACTCTATGGTCACGGTCTCACTAGGAACCGTCACCAAAGGTAAGGCTATGGTCACGGTTCCACTTGGAACCGTCACTAAAGGAATCCTACGGTCATGGTCTCACTTGAAACCGTCACCAAAGCCTTTTGTCACAGTCCTCATACCCGTCACAAAAGGTTAAAACAGAAAACAAATCCCACCTCTCATAATGGTCACAGTTTTGAGTGGAACCGTCACCATAATTTACTTTTGGTGATAGTTACCAAAACTGTTACCAAATACCCATCATCAATTCCCACTTTCCTAGTAGTGGATTTATATTTGGTGGCTCACACTCATCTAGTGCTACATGTAGTCTAGTACTACAAACTTTAGATCTCAAGACTATTAAACAAGTCAACCCAAAGATAGGCTAAAAACTGTGCTCTCTTTGCGTTCTTTTGTGCTTACTCACTCACTCTTTTCTTTTTCTTTTTTTTTTCTTTTCTGAGATCACATATCTTACCAGATTTTGTAAATGTATTTCCTATTTGGTGGCCTCACATGGCTTTCACACTTCAAGTAAAGTCCTAATAACCCTACAACTAAGTTAGAAGTCCTCAACCAGTATTTGGGCGATCAGAAATACTAAAAAGTAGGTATTGGTCATATTTGGTGGATCGTAATGGGTGTTTTTGTTGTTGCCTCAAAAATATTGACATAAAAAATGACATGATGATAAAACTCAAAACATGGACTCTTTTTTGTTTTTTGTTTTTTTACTTTTTTTTATATTTTTCTAAATATAAATATTTCTCTTCTTTTTTTTCTTTCTTTCTTCTTTTTTTTCTATATATATCTATATATTTCTTTTTTTTTCATAAATCAACAAAACACAACACAAACTTTTATTCATGAGGCATTATTAGGGATGATGATGGTCAAGAGGATATTGTGTGGTTTATTTGGTTGAAGTGCCTACTCTCGGCATCAGGAAAGGTTTGATAGGACAAGCATATTTCTGACCTTTGACACTATTACCCTCCTTCGGCCGAGGACTCTATGAAGGACCATCGTAACCATCCACCATAGTCATAGTTTTATTCGGACTCAATCTCTGTATATCTGCCTTATTAGGTGACTCTCAGGAATTCACACAATATTTGCACATAGGAACAAAGAGCGAAAACTATGCCTAACTCTGAAGTATCATCATCTAATTATCCCGAACTTAAGAGTCCTTGCACTAGACATAGTGCACCGGTAATCTCTCTACTTTCTACTCATAGATATTAGGTGGATCTAATAGAAGATAGTTTTCCTGTCTCCCTATAACTATCTAAGGATTCAGCTGACTAAAAATGCTTATTGGTTTTCTACAATGATCCATTACCCATTCTACATGCATGTGAAGTAACTGTACAGGATTCTAAACTCTAAAACAATTTAAGAAGAAACTCTTTAATGATGACATCTTCTTGATAACAATCTTCTGCTAAGGACTAACCAATTCAGCTCAAGATTTTTTTTTAATGCAAATGCACCTAACCTAAATGCATGAATACTGCCTAAAAATGCAAAATGCACCCCCCATGCCTAAATCCTATAATGTCCTCATTGTAAAATTAAATCAGGGCTAGAAAGGAAGGAAATCGCTTGATGAGGTGTTATTCTGGACATTGGGTTGCCTCCCAACAAGCACTGCATTTTCTGTCGGTAGCCAGACTTATAGGGAACCTGTAAGTCTGGTTCCAAATAGAAAGAGCTAGGCCCTAAAAATATGCGTAACAATGCAAGCTTAGAAAACTGGTAGCCACTGATGTTGGCGACTAATGATGAAATGTTATCCCAAATGCTCGCCAGAAGACATGGAAGCAGGGAACCTCGTAGGCTACCTGGGGAGGTCTAGGAATAACAAAAGGAACATGAGAAGGGACCTCCCAAAATGGAATAAGTGGAGAATAGCAAGGATCTTGCTAAGAAGGAAGGGTTTTGAAAGATATAAACATAATAATTTTAAACCCTTGAATGGCAAGACTAAAAGTACAAGCATCAATCTACACTCGCCATTCTACCCGAGGATGTATTGGCCTGATATTCTCCCCAGAAAGAATGTATATGAGCAGAGACCTGAGCCAATGATTGGTTAGGGTGTGTAAGGGTTGTTTGTGGTGTTAGGCGGTAATGGTTAAGTCCAAGGAGGGCTTACTTTGTGTCAAGTCCAACAATTCAGATTCTGTATTATCCTTAATAGTTGTAGAAAAATTCATGTCACCCTACCTATCATTAATGCTTGGAGTCATATTTTCACCTTCTAGTATATGTGAATCAGTGGTGGACTCCAAATCAAATTCCTTTGATGGCAAGGTCGAAGCAATAGAATCTTTTTCATTAATTTCATCCCCGGATTCTTTTGGTTCACTTGAGTTTTTGTCGGGGTGTATGTGTGATTCACCAGTAAAGAGAAGAGTTGGATCAGTATCCTCAATTATTTATGAAGGAGGATCAGTCTTAATATTTTGGAGTAAGCCTATATCACTCAATTCTTTATTCCTTTCGGGGCATAAATCCTCAATTGATGTGTATTGTCCTCAAGAGTCTCTCCTAGGCTTCTCACTATTGTGTTCGTCCTCTAATATCAACTCCTGGTTTTGCGAAGGATGACTCTCAAAATCAAAAGGGAAGAATCTGGATTTCACTAGATTATTTATATCCTTAGGGGGTAAGTCCTCAAATAACACATAATCCCCCTATGATTCACTCCAAACTCTAAGCCTGTGTTCCTCCATTGGGTCATCATCCTCCTCTAGAATAGACTCTTTATATCCCTAAGACCAAAATTGATCCAATTCATCCTTCATTTCCTTAGGGTTACCTTCATTAGGTGCATTTAAATCCTCAGAATGCTGAATGGTAGGTGTTGATTCCCTAAGTGGAGGGTCAAGATTAGGCTCACTAAGGGTAGAATGAGGTTCCACCACATGATTAATAGGGGAAATGGCATGAACAACACTACCTTGACCTGGGTTATTAGGGGTAAGAAAAATACTGTTATCGGGATCAAGGTCCTCAAGAGGTACCATCTTCCCTTTCTTGTGACTCCAATATAGCTCGAGTGGTTAATCGCTAGGGTCGTTTTCCTCTAGTGGCCATGTCTCATGGGGAGAGTCTAAGTGATAGCTACTCAAAACGGGATCCATATTGTCATTGGTTTCCTCATAATTATTTTGATGATCGCGGTTGTACGGGTATCAGAATCAATAGTAGAAAGGTAGCTAAGTTGACTAATTTCCTCATTCAGTAGTTGACTATTCCTCAACATCTCTCATATAGACTCCATCATTTATTTTTGTTGTTTTTGCATGTATATCATAAAAGATGAGAGACTACTACTGTAACGAATGTGTGCCCCAGACGTATTTTAAGACGTCTGGGAGGTGGCTCAGACGTCGGACAAGACGTCTGGGATCACAACCAGATGTCTGATAAGACGTCTGGGATAGTTTCAAGACGTTTGGAAATCCGTTATTTTCGACACACGCGAGTCGCCTGCGTGCCTGAGCGCGCAGACCGCATATTCCCTCTTTTCTCTGCGACTGCAGGCGGCCTGCCGCCTTCTCTCTCTCCTCTCCGCGCGGCGTTAAAAGGGGCGCGCCTCCCCTCCCGTCTCCACCGTCTCCTCCTTCTTCTCCTTCCTGTGCGCGAGAGCGAGCGGACGCGAGGGCGGCAGCGGCGGCCGTAGTGAGCGCGGAGGTGCGGCGTGCGAGGGCGGAGCTTTGCCGTGAGGGCGAGCTCGCCGGAGCGGCTTGGCCGGCCGACGGAGGGCGCAGGGGGCGCGGAGCGACGCGGAGAGGGACCTGCTGCGGGCTGAGCAGCAGACGCGCGAGGTTCGACGCGGGCGGCGTCGCGAGCGGAGGCCGAGCAGGGCCCTGATTCTGGAAAAATTTCCAGAATCAGACGTCTGGGTTGATAGCCAGACGGCAAGGTCGACGTCTGTAAGATCATACAGACGTCTGAAAGGTGAGTTTTCCGCCTTCTTCTTCCTTCTTGACGACTGACCGTACTGAGGAGGGGGGGGTTGGCTGTGCGCAGGTTCGCTGATTCGCCATCTTTTGCGAATCAGACGTCTGGGAGTTGTACCAGACGGCGGGAGTGACATCCAGACGTCCGGAGTGACCATCGGACGTCTGGGATCTAGGCAGACGTCCCCGCAGACTTCTGGACGTCTGGGAAACCACGCTGAACAGGTAATCTCTGATCCACTTTTTAAGACGTCTGGAAGGAGTTCCAGACGTCTGATTTTGCACAGTATCGTCTTTTTCGACCCGTTTAGGGCCCGTTCGGGCTCCGTTTTCCGCGATTCGAGTTGCGTTCTCTTCAGAATTAATTCCTCTACTCATCTACAGTAGCTATACACTATTTTGAGACACTCCTTGTGTTTGATCCTTGTGACAGGATCTCGTTCAATTGCAGTCTTGAGAGTCGCGGAGGCACGCGGGATTCCCGATCACGCCCCCATTACTCCCGTTGTACCTGGTAGAGTGGCTTAAGTTATTAATAAAATCTGTTAAAGTATGAAACCATAACTAGAATCTAGGACATTGCATGAATCCTAGGAATGAGAAATGTATGGAATGATAGCTCCTAGGTGATGCATGAATCCTAGGGTTGGAAAACTAGTTGTATGCTAGATCCTAGGATGTGGCATGAATCTTAGGATGGAAAAACTAGTGGAATGTATAATACTGCAGTCTTGGAAAAATGGAAAGGAATATAAAGCTGCCTGTAATTTGAATTAACAGCTGCCTGTTATGAATAAAGAAACATGTTTGAGATCATGGATTTTGAGAATGTGAATATGGAAAGTGAAACATATGATGTTCTGAGATAAAGAGCTGGAACCCTATGGGGAATTAGGAGTGGAACTCCTGGAAAGAAAAAGGAATGGAACTGAGATGTAGTTTGTACTGTCTCTTGGGTACGCAGTGCCAAGGGAAGTACCTGTACCTGTTTAGTGCAGAGTGGGGCCAGCCGCCCCAGGGACCCGGGGTTAGGATTGGCCGCTCTGTACCGACTTGTTGGCCCTCGTGTACGTAGTACCGAGGAGAGCTAGTAGTGTTAGGAGAGTACTAGCTACCCCACGGGCCCCGGGGTTCTGCTAGCCTCCTTCACCGACTTGTTAGGCCCACTAGGGCAAACCAGGGTAGTCAGGCGAGGGTGCGCGGACTGTGGAGGGGCAAGGCCCCGGTTTGGTTACTGTGGAGGGGTTGGACCCCTGTTACTGAGAGGGCTCTGCCCTGGTTCCGTGCTGTGCTTTGGGCGCACCCGTTAACGGAAACGACTGACCGCGTGCCAGTGCGGGCTAGCTACCTGTGCGTTTATCGCGCGTGCCGTAGTCACCGTTACGTCTGTCAGTGACCTTGGGGTGGTTGACTGAGGGTAGGATCACCACGGGGGACTCTCCCGGCCAGGAGAGCACCACGTGCTACTTCTACTTTTGGAAAAGACTGCAATCAAGATCGTTCCCACGAGGACATTCGAGATCAAGTAAAGGATCTGAGAAATAAATGAAATAGTGAGAAAAATTGAAAGATGTGAATAAAGGAAGTAATAGAACATAACAGCTACTGTACACTCTACTGTTGCCTTTAGTTAGTTTGCCACTCTACTCAGCGTTTTGCTGACGTGTTACACTCGTTACCTTTTTCAGGACCAGGTGTTGAGCAGCCAGGGCCGGCGGCTGCAGAGGACGCTGGGCCGAGTAGGGTCCAGTAGAGTTACCACAGCCTTTTGTACCCCTTTTGTTTCTGTTCTAGTGAGTAGTTTTTGTTTCCGCTGTACCTTCTTTACCTGCAGTTCTTGTTATATGATAAATGCTGTTTTACTGTTGTGGTGGTACCTACTGTAGTAGTTTCTTTCCTTACTGCTGTACTTTCTTACTGTTAGTTATATTCATGCTGAATGTGGTTTATTTTACTGTCTTTTGGTTACTTCCTCGTTGGACGACTAGGTCTTGGGATTAGTCGAGTCGGTCCGGTTCTCGTGTCTCGTAGGGACTCGGGAACCGGGTCGTTGCAACTACTATCAGATTGGGGAGGATAGTCAATCTCAGGCTTTGGTTGCCTAGGGGTATCGGTCCAATCTCGATAAGGAAAATCATGAAGGGTGGGAGGGTTGGGTGTTTGCATAGTAGTGGGGATTCCAAGGGTGGAAAATCCCGCTCATAGGCTCTGCTCAACAGTGGGAGTTATCGAGCCAGTACTCCCAAGATAGGAATATGATTGACCCCATGAATTATCATTGTACCTATCAAAGGATGGATACGCTCGGGGCATGGGATCCTGGTTAAAATGATAGGAGTAAGTATAGTCCATTTCTTTATGTCAAACAGGTTAAGCTCTCATAGGACTTAGAAGAAATCAGAACAAAAGCAGAAACTTTCTAGAGAGTTCTACCGTTGTCAAAACAAACGTAAATACAATGGGATCTATTTTTAGTGGATTCTAGGTCTTAGAATTAAGTGTTCAGTTGGTGACCAAATAAGTTTTGCAAGAATTACACTTCCTAGGCTGACCTTCGTTGGTGCCTACAACCTACTCGCAAGGGATGGAAGTCTCGAATCGAGCCCACGCACGAGGAAACAAAGTTACTTGGTGGATAGGCTTGTTGATTTCCGACTGACTTCCTTATGGTGCAAACGAGGAGAGGTAGAAATTTACCTAGTGACCTTATGTGTGGTGTGCACAGTGTCTCAGGTGTGCAACACACATTCGCATTTTGTATTTTAAAATCTCGCAATCAAATCTTTTTGCATGCAATTTAAAGTTACTGATTTTAAGGTCCAACCTCTTAGTAGTCCCAATTTTTAAAGTGACCACTGAATTAATTAGATTCAAAGACTTTAGTGGTCTTAGATTTAAGTCTAATGCAAATACTTGAAAGGTAATTGATGCTTAAGAGAAGACGTACCTTACTCTAGCTTTCTTCGTGCAAGATGTATGCAATGCAGAAATCTAAACTAGATACTGCTCATTCAATCCTAGATGGTCGTCCTATTGATATGCAGCTTCTAGCAGGCAGTTCGAATATTTATTTTATTTTATTATTTTTCTAATAATAAGTAAATAAACCTAATCTAACTAACTAACTAACTAGCATGCAATTCAAATAATTCAAATAAACCTATAATCCAAATAAAATGGGAACACGCTGCCGAAAAGACGATCCCGCATACAAGAGCAATAGGAAATAAAAAGTAATGGGAACACGATCCCAAGAATACCCAATAAGGGTCCATAAGACAGAAATTAAATGCTAATGTCTATTAGCTTGATCTAAATCTAAAAGAAGCAAACAATGGTCGTCGATCCTCCTTCCACACGTGTGGGATCAAGGCCCACGTGCTCCTGTTGCTGTCCTCTAGGTGGCATCAAGGTCCACCAAAAATATCCCCTTCGTCGTGTGCTCCCATCGCGTTCATTTAATTTTGCATGCAAATAGAAACAAGGTCAACAATTTAGAAAAGCTTCAAAAATAGCATAAAAATAATATAAATTTCCTGAAAAAAATTAATAGGCATATTTCCTCCCCAGCAACGGTGTCATTTGAAAGAGCGATCTTCATTTTCATTGAAAACTTTAACATAAAATGTTGCTTCGTTTTATTTTGTTGCGTGGTAGAAAATCACTTTTCAAAACATTTAATACTCAAAATCTAACCACAAAAATAGTTAGGTCGTCTCCACAGGGAGGAATTAGCCTATTGAATTAGTGAGTGGTGACTCGTTTATTCGAGAATCTCAATGGGTGCGCCTATTCTTTAGTGAACTCATTACCCTCATGAATTCTCATTCTAAGCAATTAATTAAGACTGTAGGTGTTTATATGAAAAATTACCATAATATAATATTCTATTGAATAATGATCTTGGTAATGGTAAACATCCTAAATATCAATTTCTAAAATATGGCTTGTTCACCATAATCCATGCATTATATCATTCATGAGAGATATTCATCTGCAAGCAATTTTGATTAAGTAAAAGGATGCCTATGCAAATTCACCTCAATAATGTAATTCATTAAATAAGGGAATAGTGTACCACACAATGGCAGAGATCGTAAATACTAATTGCAGGAAAAACAGAGGATTTCTTCTCTCTCTTCCGTGCGCTTTAAGAAGGAGCTTCGACAGGCTGTTGATGTGCAAGGGAGGTTGACAAAGGCAAGACCGATCCGATGGAGGTCCCGACATCGACGGAGGAGGCCGGAGGTGGCTGACCGGTGGAGGAGAAGCTCGCTGGCGGCAGGTCTCCAACGTGCGTGAGTGGGCTATTGTTGATGGCTCTAGTGGCGTGGGATGTCGACAGAGGTCAAGGTGAGCACTTTGGTGATGTCGGCAGTGAGGGACATGGCTGGCAGTGGTGGCTGTGAATGACGGTGGCCGACGAGACTTTGGGTTCCTTTGGTGGAGTTGCAGGTGGTGGTGGTGGAAACGAAGGTTAAAGAAGAAGAGAAAAAGAGGAAGATGAAAAGGGAGTGGGTGGGTGGTGGCTATGGCATTGGTGGTGATGGTGGGCGTGTTGTTGGTGGTCTACGGCTAGGGGGGAGGGTCTGCTAGAGGTGGAGGGCGATGGGTGGGGGTGGTGTTTGATGAAGGTGATGGGTGTAGTGCTGTGAGGGGTGATGGTGATTGGGTAACAACAGTAAGGGGCTGGCAGTGGTGATGGGCTGGTGATGGGTCGTGCAATGTCACCGCACGTCCGATTGCAATAGCGAAGGCGAAGACTCGTCGTGCACGCTTCATTCACAGTGTATGAGGGTTCCACAGTGCCCGTGGGATGCACGGTGGCAGAGCGAAGAAGATGTAGATCCCCACCTGGGGAAAGATGATATCCTCCTCAGGATGGCCCGCTCTCCTTTTAAAATCTCTATGGTCAAATTTTGCAACCACTCACGAAGATTGCGAGTGGTTGGAATGAAGGATAAGTTCTGTTCGTTAACCATCAGACGTCCGATAAAAATATCAGACGTCTTAAAAAATGTAGACTTCAGGGAGTCTACAATGGTATTTTCCAGACGTCTGATTAGAGCCCCAGACGTCTTATATAAGCAAAATGGACGTCTAACCCTTACACCTTGCCTACATTCAACAAATAGGCCATATCATATCTTATTAAATGTAAATTAACGCATAAAATTATATGCAAACTAAGGCGAATTGCCATTTAACTCCTACTTAACAATTAAGATCAATTAATTAAAGAGTACTTAGGCCAAATAATGGTCCACGAAAGTGGACTTGTCACGTAGGCTACACGATGGGGCCCGGAGGACCTCACTGGCTCGATACCATCACAAATGGGAGGTGGATTGTGCACTGTTGCAGGAAAACATATTGAAGAAGGATGTAGTTCCATGTGGCTCTCATTACTTTACTCTAGTCAGGCAGATGTTAGGGTAGTGGATGCGCAAGGAAGGTCAGGCGGTCTGGCAGTATGCTGGAAGATTTCTAGAATGCAGTTGAAAGAGGTGTGGAAGGGTCAGTATCAAATCTCCTGCAAGTTCAGACCAATGTGGGACGATTAGGACTTTGTTGGTTCTTGTGTGTATGGCCCATGTGTTGACAGCTTGAGGAGCCAAGTGTGGCAAGAGTTGTCCCAAATGACAGGAATGATAGAAGGGGTGTCGTGGCTTGTGGGTGGAGACTTTAATTGCACTTTGACTGAGAATGACCAAGGGATTAGGATGGTGGACCGAGCCTCTCTTAGGTTCTAGTTGGCTATATCTAAACTGGGTCTGAACGAAAATCCATCATCTGGGGTAGAGTACACCTAGAGAAATGGGAATGGGTTGGTGTCAAAGTTAGACAGATTCTTTGGTAATGCGGAAATCCTGGAGAGGTTCCAATTGTCGTCTGTAATGGGGATGAGCTAACCTTTCTCGGATGATATCCCTTTGCTTTAGGATAGTTGGGAGGGCTCTTACGTAGGTACATACTTTAAATTCAAGAAATCGTGGCTTCGGAAGGATGGATGTAAAGAGATGATTAGTCGTTGGTGGGAAACTAAGCAGGTTGAAGGCACCGCCATGGCCCGACTGGCAATTAAGTTGAGGGAGCTGAGATCTCTCTTGAAGGAGTGTAGGAAGACTGTTGAGGCCTTGAGAAATCAAAGGAGGACTGAGGCTTTGTCTTAGGTGCGTCTTCTAGATGAAAAGGAGAATGGTGGCTAATTGACAGAGGAGGAGAAGGGACAGTGAAAGTGATGGAAAGGGGTGATTCAGGCTAAGGATTTGAAGAGAGAAGTAGATTGGAGAAAAATCCAGGTAGTTATGGTTGAAAGAAGGTGACGTGAATACTAAATATTTTCATATGGCAGTGAGTTCTAGAAGGAGAGTGAATTTCATCTTTTCTCTGAAGACCGGTGAATAGGTGTTAACTTCCCTCGATGAAATTAGAAGGGAGATAATCAGATATTTTAGGGAGTCCACCAGATCAGCAGAGAGGGGATGTTGGAGGATGTCTGCATCAAATTTCCACGAGTGGGGGATATGGCGGCTGGATAGTTAATTGAGCCCATTTCCGACCAAGAAGTCATGGAAGCCATGGCAGGTTTAAATGCTGAGGGATCGCCAGGTCCAGATAGGTTCCAAGTTTTCTTTTATAAGGAGTTCTGGCATGTGGTTAAAGGGGATGTTATGGATGTCATTAAGGAGTTCCAATGTGGTAACTCAGGTATGGAAAGAATAAATAAATCGTACCTCTTTTTACTACTGAAGAAACAAAGGGCGGAGAGATTGATGGATTTCAAACCTATTGCACTGTCAAACTCTATCTACTTGATAATTAGTAAAGTTTTGGCTAATAGATTGCAGGGGGTCTTATCGAACTTAATGAGCCCAGTGCAATCGGCCTTCCTTCCCAACAAATCGTTACAAGAATCCTTCATTGTGGCATAAGAGATGGTGGATAGGTGGTGCAGAAGAAGTAAAACGTATATGTGGAAGGTGAATTTTACCAGAGCCTATGACTTTGTTGCTTGGTCCTATCTCTAGGAGATTTTCAAGAGGAGGGGCTTTCCGTCGTTGTGGATACAATGGATGAAAAGGTGCATTGTTAGCTCATCCTTTTCACCTCTGATTAATAGGAGACCATGTGGTGTATGGATACAACCTCAGTGCAGTGTGTGGCAGGGATGTCCTTTGGCCCCTTTAATTTTTATTTTAGTTGTGGACACTTTGGCTAAGTTTACATGCAAATTGTCCAATGCAGGCATGGTGAAGGGATACTCTATGTCCAACTCCAGGGTGCTCACAATTCTGCAGTATGCTGATGATATTGTGTTTTCTATGGAAGGGGGGAGAAGTGAAGCAGAGATCTAATTCACCATGGTGACTATGTTTGGTGAGATTTTGCGGCTTAAGCTAAATGGTGTGAAATCATTCTTGGTTTGCTTTGGTATGACATGTCAAGAGTGCAAAGCACTATCAGCCATCCTTCACACACCCATCACAACGTTGCTGGTGTGGTACTTGGGTCTGCCACTGAGAGATACCAAACTGAAGAAGAGTGACTGGGGCATTTTGTTTGAGAAGGTAGCTGCTAAGCTGGAGAACTAGAGTAGCCGATATTTATCAAAGGGTGGAAGATTGATTCTATTAAACTCAGTAATCACCTCGATCTTGATTTTTTTCTTTTCTGTATTCAAGTCACCAAAGGCTATCTGGAAATGGTTGGATGTGATGTGGAAATGATTTTTTTGGAAGGGGGCGAAGGCTGAAGGCAGATTCTTGCATCTTCTGAAGTGGCAAAAGCTGCGTGTTTCCTACTCTCAAGGAGGGATGGGTATCCGCTCCTTGAAGGAATTCAATGACTCTCTTCTGTTAAAATGGGTAGTTAGGTTTTCTGAAGATGATGGGAAAGTCTAGTCGAAAGTGGTCATGGATTCCTACAATAGTTCACATGTGGCACATTGCACATCTGTTCCTCAACGCCGTTCCTCATTCTGGAAATCAATATGGAGAGCAATGTAAGATAATTGGGCAAATTTCGCACATGTATTGGGGGATAGACAACGGTTCTCTTTCTAGAACAACAAATGGTCAAGCTTGGGAATCTTGAGCGAGACTTATCCTAGGGTGTTTACTATAGCTCTGGATAGAAGGGCTTCTATCAGTGCTTGTTGGGACAGTGTAAATAGTAATTGGGATATTGTAGGAGGTGGGTTGCATGATGGAGGAAGGACACGTAAAGAGCAGGAATGGCTGCCATTAGATCTTCAACCCTTCCAACTAGTGAGTGGGGTTGATAATTTTTGGTGGAAACATGGAACATTTTCTCCAACAAAAGTGTACAGGCTGCTACTTGGATATAGGAACGCTGATCCTTCAGAGTTAGATAGGGGTTGTGCAAAGATATGGCACTTGAAGTTTCCTTTAAAAATAAAAATCTTCCTGTGGTTATGCAGAAGAGATGGGCATATCACGGGAGAACTGAGATGAAGACGAATGGGGGTCCCTACCCAAAATTGTCCGTTATGCGACTTCCCCACTGAGAGTAATGTGCACCTCTTTCCCTCATGCTTGGTGACTGATCAGATTGGAGGGTTGTTTGTGGGGAGCTCATTTCCACATGGGATGGCTTATGGAGAAACCTCTTGATGACAGACAAGCCGCATGTACGAATGGCTGGTGTTATGTAGGGTGTATGGCATGCTCGTAATGATATAGACTGTTTAGAGGGGGACCTCTAAATGTGGGGAACATCTTTACGGAGTGTTGAGGTTTTGTAAAGGAATGGAGTGAAACTTTGTAATTGTTATTTGTTGATTCATAAATAAAATGTTCCCAATCAGCTATCGTTTTCGATAGCACTCCTCATCTTTTCAGAAAAAAAAACTAATTAATTCATTTTTGTAGATAATTGACTAAGATTAATCCATTCTTTGATTCTTTCATTCATGATTCATTCATTTGTAAATAACCTTAATGTTTTTGGAATAAAGGATGATTTTTGGATAATAGAGAGTGATGTATATCAATAACTGCCTCCCAATGAATGACTTGGCATAAAACTAGTAAAAATATATATAAATAAAATTACATCCATTTGGATTGCGACACTATAATACAACATGATTAATTAACCATAATTAACAAGCGATCTGGATATAACATCATTTTTTGGCCCCGTTTCCAGGGAGGCAACTCTCTATACCCAAAATTTATCTTTTGTTCTTTCTTTTAATTCTTTGTAAATATTGATTCATTTGTTCTTTCTTGTATATAAATTCTTTGATTCATTATATTCTTGGATTAGTTTGTATATAATTTTCTTAGTAATCATTTTTTGGTTTTGCAACACTTGAGGAGTAGGAGTGAAGTCATTTTGGAGGAGATCTACTTCCTAGTGGATATGCATCAATTCTGACTTGACTTCCTAGCAGAGGTTTTCCCGATGGAGCTACAGCTTTCTTGCTTTCTTAGAGTAGTGTACCTATTAGGTTAGGCTTAGGTATATATATAGGATATATTGTTAGACATAAGTTTTGAGAGCCTGTTCTCACACGTGTGTAATAATTAGGACTTTGGACTTTTGTTATTCGCTCTGAATTGGGTTTTAAAATCAATGTGTTGCAGTATAGATGGAATTAGCGCGAAAAACAAATAGAATTTATTACTTGAATAGAAGTTTGAGGTCAAACACAGGGAGCAATTAGCAAAAATGATTCTCAAGATTGCAATTCAACACAAATATATGAGCAATAGAATTCCAAGAAGTAATGATATGAAAACGTATGTCAAATAGTGCAAAAAAAATGGGGTAAAATGGTGATTTGAATCACCAATTACCCCACACAATTATATCAAATAACTCAATAGTACTAATCAATCTAAATTCCACGTAGGATAAGTGCACAGTGCACTTCTGCTGAATCTCAGAATCTTCTTCTATTTGCTTCAGCCCTTCTTCTACTTCTTTTGTGTTGTAGATACTCTTCTCTTCTTTCTCTTTACGCACAAGGGGGAAGGATTCCTTACACAGCTAAGCGTCAGCCATTGAACCACAAAGCAAAACCCCCTGCTCCGCATGCTCTCTCTCTCTTTCTCTCTCTGGGATCTGCTCTCCCAGAGCCTCGAGTAATTGGATTCAGATCTGAGCGTACTCGGGACTAGAGCTGTGAGCATGATATCGCAGCCGAGGTGTGAACAGGGCTTAGGCGGGTCGGGTTTGTGCCAGGCCCGCGGAGGACAGGTCACGGGTGAGGCGCAGGTGATGGGTGAGTGAGGACCTCACCCCCTGTCTTCAGTTGAGGCGATAAGCCTGTGCGACAAAATCAATTTATGCCGTGTCGTGCGTCTGTCAGCTTTTGAGGTGGGACTAAAGTCCCTGCTTCCTTCTATGTGCAGCTGCAATGGGCTTCCTTCGTCAAATGGAGTAGCAGCAATGGATGTTGGTGCCAATTGAAGTCCTGGGGATCTACCTGGAGACTCTTTGCACAACCTGGGCATAGCACCTAGGACTTATGTAGCTGGAGAATGCTTCAAACTTCGCTCGAAGCTATGCGGTAATGGCGCGGTACCTGAAGACCTGAAACTCAAGAAAAGGGGCTTCACAGCCACGTCAGATAACTCAATAGGTTCACCGTGGAGTGGCAAGTGCGGAGGTGGGTGCAGCGTGTGGTGCGAGTGAGGGTGGAGGCCAGACGGTGACGGAGATAGTCGTGCGAAGGTAGGGTGTTCGGTGGCACTGAGGAGAGTCCAATAGCCTCAATAACCAGAGGGCTTTTGCTCTCTGGGACACAGCGAACCTTTTGGAGTCGGTGGCGAAGCTGATGGAGGTGTGGAGCAGTGAAGGCACTTCACCAGAGATGTTGCCGGAGTAGAAGAAGGTGAAGGTGGTTGGAGGCGTAGCGGCAGTTGAAATGAAGTGTCAAAGGTGATGTCATGACGTAGAAAAGCTGAGGAGCCGATAGCGATAGGTAGCGGACGACGGGGATTAGAGTTGGCACCAGTTGCAGTATGGCCAGCACCGAAGACGAAGGTAACTCTGGTGGGGTTTAGATGGCGAGGACGAAGGAGATAGGGACGTCAACCAGTATTGCGCGACGCGAAGGAACGTGAGGGAGGCAAATTTGTTGTCGGTATTGCAAATGGACAAGGAATGAAAATGGAGGAGGTCGCCAAAGCTCGAGAAGCCTTTTGACTGGAAGAGGAAGGAGGAATTATGGGGAGTTTCTGGTCAAAATCGAGCTTGGGATCTTCGGTCTGATCTGGGGGGCCTTTTATATATCTCTGGAGCGTGCTTTGAGCTTGGGAAGCAAGCTTCCCAAGCTAGGAAAGCTTGTCGGAGATAGAAATTGGAAATATACCCGAATCTCTCATGCATTCGCATGAGAGATTAGGAAGGTTTTAGAGCTTAGGATTTGGCTCGAAAGGAAGGGAATTCCTCGACGAACTTCCTTTTCAAATCTGAGAGGGATTCGTCAAGGAATCAAGAGCATGCCATATTAAGGTCGTCGGAGTTGTAGGATTAGGATTCATGCTGGCAGGGATCTTTTTGAAGAAAATGATGATAAAGATAGGGACCTTTGTGTAAGAAATTCAAAAGCTAAGGACCCATGTGGAATAAAGGAAATCAGACTTGGACCAAAGTACAAACTAGGTTGAAACAATCTTAGGTTGGGCCCAAATTTTGGTACAAACCTAATTTGCACCTAAAGAATCCAATGGTGAAGTTGGATTTTGGTTTTGACCTAGTTTGACTAGGTAATTTGCATAATTACCTAAATTAGGGCAAATGTCTATCTAAGACTCTGTTTTAGGTCAAGATGGGTTCCAATAGTTAAATTTAAGGTACCAAACCATAGAGAATATTTTTCTATGAGTTTTAGAGGGTTTAGGTGAATTTTATCCTGACCAGAACCTTAATAGATTAAGCGGATCTATTTTTAGGGTTTCAGATGTCCATTAATTTCTCTAACGCATGAAAATCCTTTTCTATCTGTTCTAACCCACTTATTAAACTCTTAAGACCATTTAACCTTTGTAACACCCCTGAGAGAACCCACGGTTATTCTATTTTTGTGATAGAATGGTAAACTTACAAAAATAACCCTATAATCTTATCTTCTTAAATCAATGTTTTGCACCCTTAAGACCTTCTGATGGATATGTAGGAGCTTTTGTTGACTTAATCAGATCAAACTGAGCAAGTTATGACTCATGATGGTGTTCCCATCAACTTTTTATTTCTCTACTCTCAATCTTTCATTGATTTGATTTTTCCAATTCTCTTTATTTTTCTATTTGATTTTGGCTGTTGAATAAGAAAATCCAAAAAAAATTAGAAAAATCAAAATACCAAAAGGATCTCATTTTTTATCTGGCAACAGCATATCCATAGGCATTCCATTCTTAGGAATTGCATTCTTCCCGCTAGATTTACTTTCTGTCAAATTGCATTACTTGTAGAATGCAAGAGTCTGGTACAGTTTCTATCATTTCTTAGCTCTTGCCAACTTTGCATTTGACTAAGCAAATCAAGACCATCTCTTGTTTTTTAAAAGACTAAAAAGCTAGATCTTCTTCCTGCAAAACATATCTTTAGATGAAGAATCTAATCAAAAGAAGACTCAATAACTTACTTGAAACCTTGTGTGATTGTTTTCACCACATATTTGCTAATTGTTTATCATGTACACACTACATGACACATAAGGTACACACACGAATTTCTATCTCATCTTCTTGTGCACCCACAGGGGTCTGGATTCACACATCGATCTTATCCAAATTCTGGGTGGATTATAGAGGTCTGCACTCGCTAGGTTTCCTTACGATGCATACAATTGCACTGAAAAATCTATTTGCGCAATCTATTTGTCGTAGCTGACTCTAGGAAAAATCCATGTTTTATCTCGCTTGATTATACTGATTGGTCTTGATATTGTGAGATCGATTGGGATTTTTGGATTTTTTATTGAGATTGAGATTGATATTACCATCCCTGAGTTTGTGGCTACTTCATAAAGTCTTTTCAAAAACTAAACTCATGGATGGTAGGAGATCCTAAAACCCATCACTTGTACCTCCCTTGGGTGTTGATGCCCAAGCCACATCTTCTATGCCTTCCACTTCCAATCCTTTACCTCCCAAGCCTCAAACACCTATCCACCACTCCATTCTTCCTGAGGATGATTATGATTCTATACAATTCAAGGATTTTAAAGATCATCCTCATCATTTTGCACATCACCCACCACCACCACCTCCACAACAATTTCCACCTCCTTCGTACCCTAACTTTATGAACCAACCTCAACCGGAGAGAGGGGCACCACCAAACCTACAACACTTGTATAATACGAAACATCAAATGAATACCCTTACACAACAGGTGCAACAGCTTACTCAAGCTGTTAATCTTCTTGCAAACCCTTGACCCCAAGCTTGTAGACCTCAACTATGGGATTACTATAATCCTGCAGTTGCAACCATTATTCCTACTGCTAGATTTCCTGTTGGGGGTCATGTTGCTGAACTAAAGCCAAATATCATAGCTCTTATCTTTCACTTCCATGGTCTTGCTTCTGAGGACCCCTTCCAGCATTTAGAGAAGCTGAAAAATCTTTCTCAAACCCTGGATCTATAGGGCCATGATCAGCACACTCTTTTAATGAAAATGTTCTCCTCTTTGAAGGATAAGGCAACCTTTTGGTACTGCACCTTATCACAAACTACACCTACAGAGACATGGCCTTCTTTGGAACATAAGTTACTAAGGAAGTACTTTCCCATAGGTCGAACCAACACCTTGAAGCGTGATGTAGACACATCTGTGTCACATAAACTATCTATTTATGCATGTTCTTAGGCATATAATTGTATTCAGCATTATAAATATTGCATAGCATGCATCATTCTGCATTTTGATTAGTTTGTACAAATTATAGGTTAATTTATCCTTTTTGTGGCCAGGTGATAGGACGATATCTTTTCGGGACCTCGGATTGAAGATCCAATCGTATGTATCTGATCAGGGTAATAACCGGAGTCCAACACCACCGAGATTGCCCCGATCAGACCTCTATAGCATCAGATGCAGTCCGAGGAAGATCAGAGGTCAAGGGGCAAGGTGGAGCAAATCCATACCTTAGATGAAAAATCCAACTGTATGGATGGGTTCGAATCGACAATCGCAGCCCAAAGGAGCAAAAATCAACCTGATCCGACATCCGTAGCACCATCTACAAGCATTGGAAAATAGATAGCCCAGATGGCACCATGTGCGCCATCCAAGCTGGCCATGGTCATCACAGCCCACCTTCACCAACATCAGATTAATCTCCACCGTCGAATCATCATCCAACGGTGGATAG
This sequence comes from Thalassia testudinum, assembly GCA_037157565.1. Taxonomy (NCBI): domain Eukaryota; kingdom Viridiplantae; phylum Streptophyta; class Magnoliopsida; order Alismatales; family Hydrocharitaceae; genus Thalassia; species Thalassia testudinum. Next base: position 20,754,797 of record JAZHRO010000071.1, on the reverse strand, counting down.
CGTCGGAGTGAGAATTCAAAAACTCGACCATCCATTCTCGTAGCATAGTGGTAGAGTGTCTTACATGAAAGGCAGCGGTGCGAGATCAAAATTCAACTGTTCGATTAGTGATTAGTAGCAATGGCGGGCGCTATGTGGTGCATTCTCATGCGCTAGATCGAGGAGAGCGCTGCATGCATGCGATGATGCACGATTGTATGCACCATCATACGTGCGTGTGAGCAGCAACGGAAGATTAATTCTACTCTCACATTTTTGACCAATGTGATGAGTGGCGCAACAGCTGAAGGCGTGGAGGCACTGACGTGGCCACGCGAGGTGCATCCGATCAGCTGTTGTTCGCTCAAAATCAGGTTTTAAATCGTTACATTGCAATATAATTGAAATCTCGTGAAAAAAATAGGTAAAATTTATACTCGAAAAAGTCCGAGGTCGTTTGCTGGGAGCAAGTAGGAATTCAATTCTCAAAATTGCAATTTAAACAATAGAGATAAGAAATTATAATCAGAAATTGATTTAAAATAATATGGCAATAAGATCAATGTGTCAGGCTGCAAAAAGAATGGAGCAAAATGGTGATTTGAATCACCAATTACTCCTTACAATAATATCAAATGAAACTCAATAGTTATGAATGAAATAAACTTCAAGTTAGCCATCTGATTATTCAATCAAATGTCTTTAAACATCTCATGAATAGTGCTTTTCTTTGCTTCTTTGTCTGATCTCTTCTTCTTTTCCTCTTCTCTTGCTTTCCTTCTCCTTCACAGACTCTTCTTCTGCTGCGGCTCTTCTCTTCTTCTTCTTTTGCTACTTTCTCTTCCTTCTCTTTCTTTCTCTGCTCTTCTTCTTCACATAGAGGGGGAAGGATCCTCAATTTTGGCTAAGTGTCAACAATCCTTCTCAGAGCAAAACCCTCCCCTACCCCACACAGACTCTCCTCTCTTTCTCTCCATGGGTCACGCTCTCCCAGAGCCTTACACAGTACCAGGTAATCAGGTTCGGATCTAAACACACCTAGGACCAGGGCTACGGGCGTGGGTCACAGTCGAGGAGTTTACAGGGCTTAGGCAGGTAGTTGGATCTGTGCCAAACCCGTGTGAGCAGTGTCACGGGTGAGGCAGTGAAGGGTGAGTGGGGACCTCACTCCCTTGTGTCTGAGGCAACCAAGCCCAGACACTTTTTCAATTTATGTGGCACAAGAGGACCATCTGTATCCGATGTGGGACTATCCGTCCCCTATTCTTCACACAACAGCTGGAGATGAAGTCGTCGTCCAATTCACACAATGGGGATGGTCAATGCCCTAATTGACTGGTCGCAAGTGTTCCTGGGTTGATTCCATGCTGTCTGGAACAAATGCCTGGGGTTGCATTTGCTGGAGAGAGGTTCAAGCAAGCTCAAAGCTTGCGGTGTCAATGGCGGGACATCTGAAACATGGAACTCAGAAATAAGGCCTTTCAACCATGTCAAAACGTTTAGGAACGATCATAGGAGCACGGAGAACTAACTGAGGGGGTCGGCGTGGCGTGTGAGTGAGTGATGAGGCTTGTCGACCTTGTGGAGAGTGGCCGAATGTGGGTTTGGTTGGCAAGGCATTTGGAGGGGCAAACATCCTAACAAAGTTAGGGCTTTTGCTCTTGAGGTCGAGGCGGAGGTGTGGAGTGTGGGAGTGGCTGGTTTGGTGGTGTGTGGAAGTCACTAGGGCTCGCCAGAGTTCTACCGGAGAGATGGAAGACAGAGTCGCAAGTGGTTGTGCAGGGGTCGAAGCGGTGTGTTGGATATGCTGCGTGATAAGAAGTTGAGGAGTCGGTTGAGAGAGGTAGCAGACGAAGGAGAGAGGAGATGGCGCTGGTTGTGGTATGGCCGACGCCGGAGAAGGAGGCTGCTCTAGTGGATAGGAAACGATAAGGAAGACGGCGAAGGGGGCATTGGCTGGTATGGCTCGACGCAAAAGAAGATGGGGGAGATAGCTCTACTACCGATATTGCGAATGGAGGAAGAACGGAGGTAGGGAGGTCGTCGAACATCGAGGAGCAATTCGACCAAGAAAGAGGAGTGGAATTGGAGGTGTTTAAGGCCAAATTCGAGCTTGGGAAGAACTTCCTGATCTGGAGGTCATTTTATAGGCCATCAGAGGGCAATTAGAGCTTGGGAAGCAAGCTTCCCAAGCTTAGAAGGTCGCCAATGTTGGAAACCTAAATTTCAAATGATTCTCATTAGGATTGGGCAAGACTTGGAGCCCAAGATGTGGCTGAAATGGAAGGCAACTTCGTCAAGAATCTGGGTATCTATTTTGGAACTGATTGATTGAGAATCGAGCGAGAAATCTTCGCTCAATCTCAACGATGAAGCTCAAAGTTACCTTTAATGGTTCCAGGGATCTATTTGCAAAGATGATGACAAAATTAGGGGCCTTTTTGTAAAGATTTTTAAAGTTAAGGGCATGAATGTGATTAGACAAGACCAAGTTGTAAACTAGGTCAAGACCAACTCAGATTAGGTCCAAATTTTGGTAATAACCTAATTTGGACTTAAGGAATTCAATGGTTAAGTTGGATTTTGATTTTGACCACGTTTGACTTAGTAATTTATGCAAAAACCTAAATTAGGGCAAATGTCTGTTTAAGACTCTGTTTTGGGTCAAGATGAGTTCTGATGGTCAAATTGAAGGTTCTAAGCCCTAGAGAATATTTTTATATGAATTTTAGAGGTTTAGGTGAATTTTATCCTGACCAGAACCTCAGTTAATTGGGCGGGTCTATTTTTAGGGTTTCAAAAGTCATTTAATTCTCAAAACATGCGAAAACCTTTTTCTGTCTGTTCTAACCCACTTGTTAGCTTTTTAGGACCTGTTGACCCTTAATTAACCCCTGAGAAAACCCATGGTTATTATGCATTCAAGATATGTTGGTAAAATTGCAGTTCTAACCCTGGTTTCTTATCTTTCTCTCAGAATGACTATGTAATGAATTACAGTCCTCTGGTGGTTATGTAGGACTATTTAAAGACTTAATTAGATTAAATTGAGCTAGTTTATGGCTCATGATGGTGTTCCCATCACACCCCCATGCCTAGCCTTTGCTAGTCCCTTAGCAAAATTTCAAGGAATTTACTTTACTTCTAGACCATATGCCTTTTTATGCTCAGAACTTTGATGTGTGCTTTCTTTTGTAGATTAGGTCAGAATGCTGATAGTAGGCCTAGAGGTACTCAAGTACCAACCTAGATCTGGACCTGACCACCTTTAGCCTTAGTCCACTGTGAAGGTTTCTAAGGCCCACAGGAACTAATCCTAAGGTTCGTTGAACTCTGCGGTTAAAGCACCCGTGCTTGTAACATGTTTTAGCCTAGGTTCAGTTTGCAGTACATTTTTGTAAGAGAGAGACAGAGGAATTTTTTTCTTTATTTTTGGAGAGTTTTCTCTCTTTTCTTTTATTTCTAGCTTCAAATTAGCTTTACAACATGATCTGTATCAGATTCCTAGTTCCCACCATCAATCCTCGCAGGGTCCCTAGCAATCAATGCTTCAAGATAGCATCGCCCATGGAAATCCCTAGAACCCTAGCTTTTGAGATTTCGAGATAATCCCACCCTTGGCATTCTGTAGCTAAATCCAGACCCTGGCAATCGACATTTCGTGATAATGCTGCCCATGGCATCTGAACCAGCACAAGGTGCTTACATGGCCCCGATAGGATATTTAGATATCCTAGGAGACAAGTACCGAGGAGACAATATGTTATTGCACATCTTCGAGGGGAATTTCCCGCTTCTTTGTGCTGAGAACTCATCCAAATCAACTTGTGTTGATCAGCCGCTCCAAATCTTGGTAACTTTTTCAGAACAAATTTAACACCTTTGCATGATTTTGATAATTAAGCGCACTGAACTAGACTGTGTGTGGATTGGGGTTCTTAGGTTACCGAGTCCTGCAAACCAAAGGTCAGTTAATGAGGCCAAATAATCCTTAAGCCTTAGACCTAATACTTAAGCTTCGCATTTTCCCCAACTACTTGAGGACTATCTAGATCTTAACAAATACTTGAATTTTTAAGCCTAGAATCACAGCCTAAGAGGCCTAAGATCAGCATTCATACTAATCACTTTTTGTCTCTTAGCACTTTTTATCTTTCATTTTCTCTCTTTCTGATTTGGTCTAGAGCTAAGTCAATTCCTTAATTTTTTAGTAATGACTCTCTTTTTTTTTTCTTTTCAAATTGTGCTCCTTTTTGACATTTTTATCACCTCCCCTTTTTCTCCTCAAAAATGATATGCAATCAGTTCATTTAAAAAGGGTTTCAGGTTTTTCAAAAAGATGACAGGTTGCCTCCCGTTAAGCACTAAGTTTAACACCATCAGCCGGGTGCAATGAGTTCAGGGAGAATGGAGATCAAAAGATACCTCAGCCCTATTTGTAACGGTGAGTTCAATGAATGGCTTAAGTCATTGACCGTTCACGACAAAGGGTTCTGAATCAAGGCTGGGTTGGCTGATTTCAACGGCTCCATTTCAAAAGATTCGTCTAATAAGATATGGTCCAATCCATTTTAATCTGAGTTTTCCTGGGAACAATTTGAGTTTGGCATCAAAGAGTAGGAATTTCTGACCAAGGTGAAAGATCTTTCTGGATATGTGCTTGTCGTGAAAGGCCTTAACCCACTCTTTATCGCAAGTTCTCATACGCATCATTGCATAATTCATTGATCTCGCTCATTTGAAACTTTCTATGGGTTCCTGCCTTAGAAAGATCTAGATTACACTTCCGTACAACTCAATAGGATTTGTGCTCTAACTCGACAGGGAGGTGACATGCCTTCCCGTACACCAATCTGAAAGGAGACATGCCCAATTGGGTTTTGTGGGCGATCCTATAGGCCCACAAGGCTTCCGGAAGTCGAGACGACCAATCTTTTTGCCAGGACGAACAGTGACCTGAAGGATTTTCTTGATCTCCCGATTCAATAGCTCAACTAGGCAGTTTGTTTGGGGGTGATAAGGAGTAGAAATTCGGTGTGACACCCCGTATTTGGTCATCAGCGATCTGAACTGACCATTTGTGAAATGGGTCCCTCCATCATAGATAATGGCACGTGGAATCTCAAACCAAGAAAAGATGTTCTGATGAATGAATTTGATCACCACCTTATGATTGTTGGTTCGGGTCAGAATGGCTAAGATCCATTTGGACACGTAGTCAACAGCGAGAAGAATGTACTCGAAGCTGTCCGAAATAGGGAAGGGTCCTATGAAATCAATCCCCCAGATGTCAAAGATTTTGCATATGAGAATTGGCTATAAAGGCATCATATCGCGGTGGCTCATGTTGCCCAAGGTCTAACAACGAGTGCATGCCTTATAGTGATCGTATGCGTCTTTGAAAATCGTGGGCCAATAAAAGCCACACTGGAGGACTTTTGTTGCGATTTTATGTCCGAAAAAATGTCCGCTGCAGGCCTGGTCATGGCAGAAGGACATAATATCCTGAATTTCTACTTCCGGGACACACCGTCTGATGATTTGATCAGTACCAATGTGGAAGAGGTACGGGTCATCCCAAATGTAGTACTTGGCATTGGAAAGCAAGTTATCTTTCTTGGCCTTCGGCCAATCGGACGGGATCTGATGTGATGCCAAGTAGTTCACTAAATCAGCAAACCAAGGAAGTCTCGTACTAATAGTCAGTAGGTGCTCATAGGGAAAATGTTCTGTGATGGGTCCGGAAGGGTCAATACTATCAGAAGAAAGGCGGGATAAGTGGTCAGCTACCATGTTCTACTTTCCTGCTTTATCGTGAATCTCAAGATTAAATTCTTACAGCAGCAAGATCCAGCGGATTAGTCGAGGTTTCGTGTCCTTCGCAAGGAGGTGCCTCACTACAGTGTGATCTGAGTATATGATAACACGAGAACCCAAAAGATATGATCTGAATTTTTCCAAGGCAAATACTACCACTAGCAACTCTTTCTCAGTAACTATGTAGTTACGCTGAGCCTCGTCAAGTGTCTTGCTAGCGTAGTAGATGACCATGGGTTTCCCATCTAGTTTCTATCGAAGCACTGCACCTACAGCATAATCAGATGCATCGCACATGATCTCAAAGGGTTGAGACCTATCAGGGGACTGCAGAATAGGTACTTGGGTAACTCGATCATGCAGGATCCCAAATGCCTGAGTGCACTCCTTGGAGATTTCAAAAGGGACATCCTTAAATAGAAGATTAGTTAGGGGGCGCGTGATTTTCAAAAAATCAGGAATGAATCGACGGTAAAAACTGACATGCCCCAGAAAGGATTGGTTGTCTTTGACCGAGCTAGGCATAGGGAGTTTGGAAATCAAATTCACCTTGGCTCGATCAACCTAGATGCCTTTTTCAGAGATGAGATGTCCTAGGACAATTCCCTCAGGTACCATGAAGTGGCTCTTTTCCCAGGAAAGAACCAAGTTCACATCGATGCACCGCCTGAGGATTTGGACCAAGTGCAGGAGGCAATTGTCAAATGATTCACCAAATACCGAGAAGTCGTCCATGAAGACTTTAAGGTATTCACCTACCATATATGAGAATATGGCAAGCATGCACCGCTGAAAAATAGCAGGTCAATGCAGAGACCGAACGACATCCTTCAGAATGCATATGTTCCGAAGGGGTAGGTGAAGGTGGTCTTCTCTTGGTCCTCGAGATGGATTGCGACCTGATTGTATCCGAAGTACTCGACCGAAAAGTAGAAGAATCCATTTCCCGCTAGTTTCTCGAGGATCTGATCAATAAACGGTAGTGGTAAATAATCCTTCTTCGTGGAGGAATTGAGTCTTCTATAATCAATAAAAAGAATACACATACTAAATCACATGCACATAGGCATGCATGGATGTACCAAAAGGCCAAAAATCCTAAGAGTTATAGATCTAACACAAAAGATATCTATAAATCTCAAGGTTTGAAAGGTACTAACTTGAAAGGACCCACAAGAAAATGGGTACCTAGGAAAGATATTTTACATTATTTTGTAGGAATAGATCAAAGAGATCAGTGGGTGTTCAAGGCACACAACGGAACATTTCAACCTTTCTATAGGTTGAATGAAGACCAAGAACAATGGCTTAATGAAGCTTGGTACCCACATTCATCATTTTACTATTGGTAAATTTTATGGTATGATATTCTTTACCCTTTCAATTTTTGATGGTTGACAAAAAAGGGGAGAAAAATAAAGGGCAAATAGTAATATTTTTAGGGGGAGCATACATTAAGGGGAAGGATTAAAAGTTTTTCCTTCATATAACATTGCTAAAAATTATTTTATCTATTTGTAAGATGTGTCAACACCAAAAAGGCGGAGATTGTTGGAACCTTGTTCCACATCTTGTTTTGGTGTTAACAAAATTATTACGGATTATTGTTTGCCATTAAGTGTTTTTCAGATTTAGGTGAAGGAGCAAGGCAAACAGGAAATGGAGGAATATGGTGAGAAGAAAAAGATCATGTCATGGAGGAGGCAAGATGACAATGATGAGTTGAGGAGAAGAAGATCATCTTCGACCTTTTAGTTTAGATTTTTTTATTTATAGAATGTATGCCTCTTAACAAAGGAATATAACTTAGATCGTGAAAATAATTAGAGATAAATTAGGATTACTATTGCGATCATTTTCAAAGAACGTAATTGATTAAATCACTTAAAAAAGGTACTTGTGAACCCACAAGTACCGGTACTAAGGTTTAGTACCGGTACATGTGAGTTACAAGTTTGGATTTTTTTCAAAGAAACAAACCTGCACCCCGCGAGTATTGGTACTCATGATCAGTATCGGTACTGGAGGTAACGAGTACCGATACAAGTGGGTTACAGATTTATGTTAAAACTTTGAAACCCAAATCTGGAAGCAACGAGTACCGGTACCAGTTATTCGTTGGCTCAATTCTGAATGGCTAGAAAATTATTTAGGCTATGTGAACATTGGGAATTAAATCCCAATGTCTAGTAGACGAATCCCTGAGATCTTAAACTCTATAAAATAACCCTAGGACTCTTTGTTTGCACACAAGAGATACAGAGACATAAGAGAAAACTCTAGAGCTCTATATTTCATATTTTTCATCACATATTCAAGAGAAGAAGTCGTGTTTGCTGCTTTGCAATCATGCTACAAGCTTGCAAACACATTGGCATGTTTTGTTCACACAATTCAACGCTATTCACGTCTTCACTAGGCTCTCAAATCGGTAGCATAATATTTACATTTGTTGAGAGGCTTAGGTTCTTGTTGTAAGATTTATTTTTCTTACACCAGTGCTTATTTGTATTTGAACGTTTGCTCGTTAGGTTGTAACAAACCCATTTTTGCACTTGGGTTGAGGTAACCCCTTAATTACCTCAGTTTAGTTAATTGATTCTCTCGGGGTTGAGGGAATCGAGTTAAAAACCCTAAGCTGGGAGGCTTAGGTAGTGGAGTACCTAAGTGAGTGGGGAACCACTATATATCTTGTGCCAATTTCTGTGATTATATTACTAACATTTTGTTTAAGTATTTATGTGCGTAGCCATATCCGATTATTTGAGATCCTAACAAGTGGTATAAGGGCCAAGTTACAAGAAAACGTAACAAATCAACTCGCAATGGCATCCACATCAAGGTGCACCGGAGGATAGTCATCCACCCATCCTCCCTATTTCAATGGGATGGACTATGGGTATTGGAAGAGGAGGATGCAAGTCTTCCTCAAAGCAATGGATGAGAAGTCTTGGATTCTCATTCAAGAGAAGTACACGGATCCGGAGCCGCAAGAAGGCATAGCTTGGACGGCGGATCAAAAGAAGAGGATCTTGGGTAACGCAAAGGCGATGAATGCACTTTATTGTGCATTATCATGGGAGGAATTTAACCGAATTTTGGCATACGAGTTTGCATATGATATTTGGAACTCTCTCGAGGTCACCTACGAAGGCATTCACAAGGTAAAAGAAACCCGTATTTCTATTCTAACCGAAGAATATGAGTGTTTCAGGATGACGAAAGGAAAGTCAATCAAAGATATGTACACAAGGTTTGGAGAGATCATGAACCCCATGAAGAATCTAGGAGTCAAACTGGAGGAGCAGCTTGTAAGAAAGATTTTGAGATCACTTACAAGCAATTGGTCTCCAAAGACCACAGCAATCCAAGAGGCAAAGGATCTATCCACTCTCCCCTTGGATGATCTGATTGGAAGCCTCATGGCATATGAAGTTCAATTGGAGAACATAAAGAAAAGCGAGGAGAAGGCAACAAGCAAGAAGAAAAGTATTGCTTTTAGAGCAATCACAGAGGACTCGGACTCAACATCGGAATTTGAAGACGAGATGGAAATGCTTACTAGGAAATTCCAGAAATTCCTCAAGAAACTAGGTAAACAAGTAAATAAAATTTCTTCTAATATTATTTGTTATGAGTGCAAGAAGAAGAGCCACTTGTGAAAGGATTGCCCCTTAAACAAGAAGAAGGAGGACAATAGGAAAGAAACAAAGGAGCTCAAGAATAAAAAAAAGAAGAAGAAAGCATTTAAAGAGACATGGGATGATAGCGACTCTAACATAGACACCAACTCCAGTGAATTGGATGAAGAGGAGGTCGCACACCTTTGTCTTGTTGCAACTTCAAAAGACATAGAAGAAGAGGTAAACCCTGATTTTTCTTTTGAAGAATTATTAGAAGCTTATGAAGAACTTTGTCATAAAGCTAGGTTATTTTTATCATAAAGCTAGGTTATTTAAAAAGGAAAATAATGTTTTAAAGAATAATTATCAAATATTAGAAATAGATAAACTATGTTTAGAAATAGAATTAGAAATTTCAAAAGAAACTAATAATTAGTTGCATGCAAAGATATTAGAATTAGAAGATATTTATGAGCACTTTAAAGGTACTTTAAATAATCTTAAAACAACTACGTTAAATACTGAATTTTGTGAAGCTATAAAATCAAAATTTCAGAATAAAAAGAATACACATACTAAATCACATGCACATAGGCATGCATGGATATACCAAAAGGCCAAAAATCCTAAGAGTTATAGATCTAACACAAAAGAGATCCATAAATCTCAAGGTTTGAAAGGTACTAACTAGAAAGGACCCACAAGAAATGGGTACCTAGGAAAGATATTTTACATTATTTTGCAGGAATAGATCAAAGAGATCAATGGGTGTTCAAGGCACATAACGGAACATTTCAACCTTTCTATAGGTTGAATGAAGACCAAGAATGATGGCCTAACAAAGTTTGGTACCCACATTCATCATTTTACTATTGGTAAATTTTATGGTATGATATTCTTTACCCTTTCAATTTTTGATGGTTAACAAAAAGGGGGAGAAAAATAAATGGCAAATAGTAATATTTTTAGGGGGAGCATATATTAAGGGAGAGGATTAAAAGTTTTTCCTTCATATAACATTGCTAAAAATTATTTTATCTATTTGCAAGTAGTTTTGTGAACACCAAAAAGGGGGAGATTGTTGGAGCCTTGTTTCATATCTTGTTTTGGTATTAACAAAATTATTATGGATTAATGTTTGCCATCAAGTGTTTTTCAGATTTAGGTGAAGCAGCAAGACAAACAGAAAATGATGGAGGCATGATGGTGAGAAGAAAAAGATCATGTCATGGAGGAGGCAAGATGACAATGATGAGTCGAGGAGAAGAAGATTATCTTCGACCTTTTAGTTTAGATTTTTTTATTTATAGGGTGTATGCCTCTTAACAAAGGAATATAACTTAGATCGTAAAAATAATTAAAGATAAATTAGGATTAATATTGTGATCATTTTCAAAGAACGTAATTGATTAAATCACTTAAAAAAGGTACTTGTTAACCCACAAGTACTGGTACTAAAGTTTAGTACCGGTACATGTGAGTTACAGGTTTGGGTTTTTTTTAAAGAAACAAACCTGTATCCCGCGAGTATCGGTACTCATGATTAGTATCGATTCTGGAGGTAACGAGTACCGGTACTAATGATCAGTACCGGTACAAGTGGGTTACAGATTTGTGTTAAAAGTTTGAAACCCAAATCTGGAAGCAATGAGTACCGGTACCCACACTTTAGTACCAGTATTAGTTAGCCGTTGGCTCAATTTTGAACGGCTAGAAATTTTATTTAGGCTATGTGAACATTAGGAATTAAATCCTAACATCTAGTAGACGAACCCCTAAGGTCCTAAACTCTATAAAATGACCCTAGGACTCTTTGTTTGCACACAAGAGATACAAGAGACATAAGATAAAATTCTAGAGCTCTATATTTCATATTTTCCATCACATATTCAAGAGTAGAAATCGTGTTTACTGCTTCCAATCATGCTATGGGTTTGCAAACACATTGATGTGTTTTGTTCACGCAATTCAACGCTATTCACATTTTCACTAGGCTCTCAAATCGGTAACATAATAATTACATTTATTGAGAGGCTTAGGCTATTGTTGTAAGATTTATTTTTCTTGCACCAGTGCTTATTTCTATTTGAGCGTTTGCTCGTTGGGTTGTAACAAACTCATTTTTGTACTTGGGTTGTGGTAACCCATTAATTACCTCGGTTTAGTAAATTGATTCTCTCAGGGTTGAGGGAATCAGGTTAAAAACCCTAAATTGGGAGGCTTAGATAGTGGAGTACCCAAGTGAGTGGGGAACCACTATACATCTTGTGCCAATTTCTGTGATTGTATTTTGTGCAAATCTTTTTTGTATTGCTAACATTTTGTTTAAGTATTTGTGCGCGTAGCCATATCCTATTATTTTAGATCCTAACATTTGATATGGAATTGATCTATAATGAATTAGATCAGGTGGATCTGGTTGCCAAACGAATAGAAGAGTGGATGTTCGGAAACTCTAATTTTTCTAGATCCACTCAATCCCAGAGCTCAAGATTCCATTCTTCGCAAGCTCCTACGAGATAGGACTTTGTGAACGAACTCGAGTCAACTCAACCTTCGAGCCAGTACTTCTAGGAACCTTATGGGTTCCAAACTGGGGCCTTTGATCCTAGTTTTTTGATAATTCTTACTCTTCATCCTCATCTTATAAGGATGTTTATGTTGTACAAGAGAACCTTAGGTCCAACCCTTACTCGAATTCCTATAATTTTGGTTGGAAAAATCACCCTACCTTCTCTTGGAAAGATCGAGGGCAACAAACCCAATATTGACGTAATGGGTCAGGGTCATGTATATACTCAGCTGCCCCTAAATCAGGTTAATCAGCCCATGTGGAATGCCCAACAACCCACTGGGTAGGCTGATTTGAACCTGAAGATGGTAGAAATGAAAGGGTCAATGCTCCAGCTCATGTAACAAATGAAAACTTTGCTGGATACCTTGCAATCTAGACTTAGTGTAAACAACCGACAACTCAGATCTCAGGGAATGTGCAAAATCGAGGAGCTGGACCTCAAGGATTTGGTGATGATGGGGAGCTGCATGCTCAAGCTCATGCTATCTATCAGGCTACCCCAGTCCCTTCTAGAGTTAACCAAACACCAACTATAACAAGCCAGGAGGCTCCTGTTTTGCCCAACCCTCTCCAAGGCATGAACCAAGAGCACTTTGCCACTACAAACACAATTACCTTGAGGAGTGGTAGTAGACACAAGGGTCCCATTCATTCCCAAGTAAATTCCATTTGGACCCATAATAAGAATTTTAAACTCCCAACTAAGAATGTGATCAACAGAAAATCAGAATCTGAGTCGGGAGTATGTTGTTGTTGTAAGGGCAAATGTAAAAAGCCGGAGGAGAAATTAGGGGAAAGAATATCTTTGTTGCAGGCTTTCAAATTGACAATCATTTTACTCCTCGAGGCTATTGGATCAATTCCCACCTACGCTAGATCTTTATTGAATTCATACAAAGAGAATCATAGAACAAAAGCTAAAAACACGAGGGTAGTTTTGTCTGATAACACAAGTACACTAATCTTAAACAAGCTACCTCCTAAGAAGTTGACCTGAGAGCTCCACTGATTTCCTGGACAATAGGAAACATTACTTCTGACTGGACCCTCCTCGACTTGGGTGCTTCCATTAATGTGATCCCTACCACACTTCATAGGAAACTGGGTCTAAGCCACCTGAAACACACTGACATAACCTTGCAGTTGGTCGATAGATCAATTACAAAACCAAGGGGTCTTTTGGAAGATGTTTTAGTCAAGGTTAATGATTTGCATTATCATCTTGATTTCATGGTCCTTGACATGGAAGCACCAAAATAACTCAGCCACACCCCGATTATTTTGGAAATACCTTTCTTAGCCATTGCCAAGGCAAGGATTGATTGTGAATTAGGAAATATAGAGATTGCCTCGAGGAATAAAACAAATCAATTTAATATTTTTGAGGTCTCAAAGAAGAATAAAATTAAGTGTGGCTTGATTATGGAGCTTGGCAGAATAAAGGAGGTGATGGCCATCCACACATTAGACAACCCCCTAATGGCCAACCCAACCCAAACTCAAGAAGAAAATCATGAGGTTGTAGGTATAATTGAGGAAAATAATGACATGCAACCAACTATGGCAAACCAGGATGAAGAAAATATTCTTGAAATTGAAAACTTGTTGGAAGATTCACTTGATCAATTAAAAGCCTAACAAGACCATTATCGTGAATTTTTAGAGTTTGAGGTTCAAATAGTGGGTGGAAAACACAAAGATAAGAATGGTTGGAACGAGCACCCAGATATTGAGGATGAAATTGAAATTTGGGGAGAAACTATTAGGAAGCTTGGCTTATAAACACCCAACACCTCGCAAAAACTTAATAATCCTTTTCGCCCAACCATCACACAAATTCTACACCCAACCAAACCTCCTTTGTACTGAGTCAACATATTGGAGATCATTCAGGCTCTCCCTGCATCAATAGCTTGCCACTTTCATAGATCATCTCTTTGGCAAGCCCACTCTTACCTTCTGGGACCCATATCTTGGGGCCCGAAAACTTTACTCTTGCAGCCTCAATGCCTACAATTTTTATTAGAGGATAGTGCCTAGATGAAGCCAATAAACTCAGTATATGTACTGTTTGTTTCATAACTAACTGAATTTTCACGAAATACAGGTGATATTTTTTCTATTCTGCCCTGTTTCATGCCTTTATTTTACAATGAGGACATTGCATTAGCTAGGCATGGGGGTGGATACTTTATGATTATTTTGTCAGATCCATAACAGTAGTTTCTTGTTATTTCTCTTTAAAAAAATTAGAATTAGGAGAAGAGAACTTAGGCATTAGGAGTTATTAACTTTACGAAATGATACAATAGGATTGAACACTTAGACTCTTCAAGTCTTTGGACTTAATCAGCTTGGGTGTCAACTAAAATGGGGACCTATTTCTCAAATCCTCACCACGTTAATTTTATTTTAATTTGCCTAATAAATTGGGGTGATAAGTACACAACTTATCAACCCACCACTGATTTTAGGGGACTTTAAGTCTAAAGCATTTACACACTATCTGCACTGACTCACTTCTCAACTATTTTTAACAAAAAATAGGTAGCTAATGAACCTTCTAGGGTGGTATGGTTAGCAAGTTGTTGTTGGATTCACGCCCCATTGGCTGGTTGTCTAGAGCCTAGCCACATGACCATTTTCTTTTATTACTACCTTTAGGTAAATCTTTGATCAAGGAAGCAACCTACTCAGAAAAAGAAAAAATATATATTGTCTCAAAATAAATAAATAAGTCACACTTTACTACACAGGTATGGCTGGCAAGTTGCCATGGGTTTGACTCCCCATTGGCCAGTTGTCCATAGCCTAGCCTGCAAAAAATGCACAAATAATTCCCAAACAATTAGGGAAGAAGCGAGGAAGTAGAATAAACCAGTGAGATATACACTGGGTTCACCCTTGTGTTGACCCCATAAAAAAAATTTTTAAAGTAGGGAGAAAGCTACCGATAGAAAAGATAAAGCTTTAGGCATAAACTTTTAAGTCACCTAAGGTCGTAGAAACCTGAAGTCCATTTTAACAGCCACTTAGTGAGTCTATCACTTTTCACAAGATGCTTAGAACTTAAAGTTCTTTTCTAGTCTTGGGTTGGTTGGGTAGCTGTAGAAAGCTGCACCAAAACTCCAAACTCAAAGATAAAAAAAAAATAGAAAAAAAAGAAAAAAGTAGAAAAAAATGTATCTTCCCTTTTCAAAGCAAGGCGAAGACTTGGACGGTCTGCATTGTAGCAGGCACCCGAGCATTGTTGAGTTTTTATAATTATGTCAGTTGAAATTTCTGGTGTTAATCAACAAATCTTACCTAAGGGATCAGATCTTGATTCTACTTTATACATAGCATTTTGGTTAATTTTGCTAGGGACTAGAAAAAGATAGGCATGGGGGTATGATAAATACGCTTTGATTCATGATGAAATGCCTACTTATTTCAGTTTCTAAGCTTAACATTGCATTTAGCATTGTGAATAATGCATAACATTCATCATATTGCATTTAAGATGACTTGTATAAATTGCATAGTAATTTATGTATTATTGTGGCCAAGAGATAGGGTGATATATTTTGGAGCTTTAATTGAAGATCCAATCGTACGGGTCTGATCAGGGCAATGATCGGAGTCTAACACCTCCAAAATTGCCTCGATCGGACCTCCGTAGCATCATATGGAGTTCGAGGAAGATCAAAGGCCAAGGAGCTAGGCGACGTAATTCTGAGCTTCAAACAATAAATCCAGTCGCACGGATGGATCTGGATTATTGACCATAACCTACCAATGCGAAATTCAATCCAACCCAACATTTGTTGCATCATCTACAAGGTAAAGAAGAAGGACAGCCACGATGGCACCACATGGCGCCATCATAGCCATCCAACGCCGCCAGCCTCCCCTTTCTTATCAAGGCAACCTTAATCTCAGCTATTGGATTTTCATCGAACAGGCAGGATAAACTCCTTGTTGCACCTAGAAATGCATCTTCTCGACACATTTGAAGGTGTAGCTCAGAGGTCGCAAGCGGCGTTCTCTACCCGCGAGCACGAGATTTATCCGCGGTGAGGGGAGGAATCCAGCAACGGTGGAGTGTAATTGAAATTGAGCCATTGATGAGCAATTGGGCGGTGAAGAAGGTAGCTTCTTGGTGCGACGAGCGTCGCATGATGTAGACACGTGATCCAACATGGGATCAGACACGTCATCTAACGCATGCTTGAGGCACAATCCGTGTGCGTGATCTCCGTGCCTTCTCAGCCATCCATTTCTGATCCAACAGCTACCATTCGTGCTCACCGTAGCCAGCAGTGCATGCACATTGCACGTGCGTGTGTGAGTGCCAACAAGCCTTCAGCAACACTTGCGGCGAGTCTTAAGTGATGATTTAAATGTCATTGTTCGCCCATACATATTTTCGACCTATAAAAGGACCACCACCCCTCCCATTCTTCTTCATCCCTTTCTATGCTATCCTTACCTTCTTTGGAGCTCAAAATCTTCTTCAGTTTATGTCCCAAGCCTTTGGGATGCTCCACTAGAGAAAGCTAAAATTATTTTTCCACCATCTCACCACCATTCGTGGAGCTCCCATCAGCCATCTTATCAACCCCATTCTGGGAAGTAGATCATGCTACAACACCGTCGTTCCTCACCTCATCATCATCTGATGTTATTCTTCTTCCTTTCACTCCTCAGCATCTTCGTCTAAGCCCCGTCAACTCAACTTCGTCCTCCAAGTAGTTGACTAAGAGGATTTTTCTCACCCCCTTTCCCTTTTACTGCTTTCATAGTGTAGATTCTATTGTAATAAACTTATTTCAAGCATATTTCTAGAAGTAGTTTTTGACTCTCTCCATCTCTTTCTTCCTTTATAATTAACAAGTCAAATAGTTCTTTCCTGCTTTCTAGAATAGCTTAGTGTAGATAATATTCTTTCTTTTTTCCACACTATCATAAAATACAAAAAAATAGCAATTATAAAAATACCAAAAAGAAATAAATTAAAGCACAATTTTCAAAATCAAATTTAGCCTCCTTATGTTTAACCCGGGGCTTACCTTGACCTTCGGTAAATTTATTTAGTAGCGAACTTTTGCGACTATGACAATGGGTTTTCTATAACTCTAATTTTTCTCACAAAAATTATGCTCATTAGTTTTTTAGGCTCTTTGATCTGAATGGACTTGAGTTCTCAATGCATCAAGAAGGATATGCAACACCTAAGGATGAGGTTTCATTAATTTGAATGCAATTTTGAGCTTTATTGATTTTAATTTCTTTGTTTGAGGTGAACTCAACTCCTAAGCATTCGTTACTATTCTGAAATCATCAAGTGAGATTTAAAGATGGTTTCCTTTAATAAGGAAATGTATTTGAGTGATCATTTTAGTTCTTGGAGTTTCGAAACATATTTGAAGAGTTTTTGTTCAGTAGCTGCAGATACTGCTATTAGTCCTGAGTAAAGTTTGATTGAGATTTAATCGTAGATTTCAATTGCATTTTGAATGAACTGAAGTTTCCAATAGTTTTCTGAGAGAGCATTCAGAATGATTTTACTAGTTTGATTTAATTGAGTGAAGTTTTGATAACAAAGTTGGATTTAAAGATGCTTTTAAATTCTTTTGTCAACAATAAATGTTCAGAGGTCTAGATGAAGTTGTAAAGTACAATTGTGATTAGATCCTGATGGAAATGAGG
Organism: Thalassia testudinum; assembly: GCA_037157565.1. Lineage (NCBI taxonomy): Eukaryota > Viridiplantae > Streptophyta > Magnoliopsida > Alismatales > Hydrocharitaceae > Thalassia > Thalassia testudinum. Next base: position 20,737,112 of record JAZHRO010000071.1, on the reverse strand, counting down.
CACAATCAAGTTTCTTTGAGAGTTAAATGTATGAACAAGCTTTCAGCTACTTGTGATTGTTGTATTTACTGTTGAAACAATTTGTAATTCAATGTAAAACTCTTAAGAATTCCTCTGTCAGTAAAAAGGGTTTGTTCACTATCTAGATGGTTGATTTGATGGAACTTTAACGTTTAAATCATAATTTGAGTCTGAATCTGATGTTAATGGACTACTGAAAGTTCTTAATGCTTAAATCTTTATTTCTAATAACTTTGAATCACTCTCATGATTTTGGAATTAATTGTAGATCACTTTAGAATCTCTATCAACAAGAGTAATTTATGATATCTGTCTATATCTATCTCCATGCTGATCTTTATGCTAAATTCATCAAATTGTGTTTGATTTTGATCCGAATAGATGTTTGGAAGTTTTCTAGTGTGTATATCTTTCATTCCAGCACTTTAGATAGAATTTTAAGGCTCAAGTGCATGTTCTACTCTCCTTTTAAAGCCATGCTTTGTCCAACTTGAAAATACAGAAAAAATACAAAAATATTGTTAATAAATAAAATAAATGTGTCTTGAGTTAGATTAAGTTTAGTTTTAGTGCGTGTCAAGTTAGGTTAGGTTTCGAGTCCTGTAAATAGTAGAACATTCCAGTGGAAGTTCTAGTCTTCTTTGGTTTGTAAATAAACCAAAACACACAAAAACACCAAAAAAGAGTCTTCTTCCTTTTCTTTTCACCTCTCTCTCCTCTTCCCCTATCTCCATTAAACACAAAAAATAAAATAAAAATTTGAAAAAGTTCAAAAATCCATAAAAGTACCTTGTATATAGTATTTATACTTGTATATAATATAATATTAAGTTAATTGTATATAGTAACTTATATATCTATAATGTATGTAAATAAATTATATATCTATTCTATTTACTTAAGTATTTATGTTAAGTTATACAGAATGTATTATAATTATATAATTATGTATTTATTTATTTATATTATATGTACATAAGTCATGTATAATTGTAAATAACTAAGTATGTACTTATAATCATAATTATAACTGTATATATAACTTAAAGTAATTATAATGTACAGTCATGTATCCTTATATTTATTTATTTACCTATATATCATACATAATTATATTCCTAAGTTAATTAGGTATATTTTTAAGTTAAAATAATTAAAATTAGCAATTTCATAAAATATTAAAGTAAATTATGTTGTATAGTTGTATATTATACTTTAAAATAATCTCAGCATCTTTATAACTCATTTATACTGTAGAATAGTATTTATAATGTGTATATATGTATATCTATGTAAATTATGTATTTAAATGTGCTTAAATTAAAATAATTCAATAAAAATCAATTAAAAATCTATAATAATAAGTTAATAATGTATATTAACTAATTTATGAATCAATTGTACCATTAATTTGTCAAGTAATACTTTAATTAACGAATTAAACAATAAACCGATATGTAATTTTCATTGACTTTAAGGATTTTTTAAATATAATTATATATTTAATTAAGTTAAAATAACTATACCAATAAGTAGCCCTATGTTTACGCTACACATACATATAATTTAATTTGAAAATAATTATTAATTAGCACCTAAATTAAGTCCTAAAATCAACAAAAAATCACACATGTGTGCCCCATTGAGTGCTAGAAATAGCTCCACATCGACAACTGACAAGCATCCTCACCAATATATAAGGTCACGTGCTGATGACCGTAACATCCCAAAATCCAGGTTCTGAGTCATTTCAAGGTGATCCGGGTCAATTTGAACCCAGAAACCTGGTTGTAATTCGATACTGGTGTTAGCACCTCCTTAAATTGCCAAAAAAGTGTATTTCAAGTCAACCCCTATACAAATGATGTCAAAAGGGTTCCATATATGGTACCGTTGGATTTCTCTTGTTGCAAGCTTTCCAGTGACACTTGTTTCACGCAAATCTAAGTTTTATAGCTTGAGTTATGGCCAAAAGAAGTCGAAAGGGACCTCAATATAAGGTGGACCCAACCCTTGGGGTATTTTGGGTATTCACCCTACTAAACCTATTTGTGACAACCTTTGGGCCTATATAAGGACCCCTTTGGGTTCTTGGGTCATCATCTTTTCTCTAAGTCTCTTAATTAAGAGAGGAAGAGAGGAGAAGTTAACCTTTTCCTTCAGAAAATCAAAAGCTTTTCTCAGGGACTCAGGTGTGAATTCGCAAAACCCAGGCTTCCCACAGCAATTGTTGCAGTGGTGGTGGTGACGAGGGATGAGTAACTGATGCGTGCAACACGAGTGCACCGACGGGCAACGCGTGGCAGACCAGCGAGCGCAAGCTCCCGCGGGCACGTGAAAGCGAGCATGACAGATCGCAATGTGTCGCACGGTCAGCAATTGCAGTGTGGGTGGTGTGCGTGATCTAGCGGTGTGCAAGTAGATGAATCATGGCACAACACATGTTGCGAGTGGATCTACATTGACCAATTGACTGATCTAGTTGAACCAAGTTGGTTTAGGATGCCCTCACACTGTTTCGTCCAGTTCGAGGCCTTCCTAACCTCGGATTTCGACAAACAAGGCACCATTGGAATCGTATCGATGCATACTATGCATTAGTATAATTTATTTTCACTTTTGAGTCCTAGGGAAACGTGACTAGGTATTCCCTGCCCTATTTCTGGTCCGTGTGAACCAGGTCTTATCCTCGATGCATGTCCGAGGTAGGCGAGGAGACTACCCCAGGCCTTGTATGCATGATTTGGAGTTACTGTGATCCTTCGGTGACATTAGTTAGAGTAGTCTGCCCCTCCTCTCAATCTCGTTTGGTTTTCGGGTGCCGGTGAACCCTTTGGTGTGATTTCTCGCATGTACTGCTTGATTAGCATATGGCTTTCTTGCTAAGTTTGGAATCCCTTTAGTACTTTTCCTAATTCATAGGCACTTTAGAGGAAAATTAATATGTTTTTATGCAAAATAGTAAAGGTTAATAACCACATGTACCCCTATCATTTCATGTATTAAACAAACCCTGATTTCCGTAAAACAAGTTTCATGATGTTCATTAATTGATACATAATAGGGGACCATTGTCATAAATTTAAAGCTACTTGTAAATGGATAAGTTGGAGGATAAGGTGAATATTTGTTAATCCTGGAATTATTAAGGCTAGCTTGATTTGATGAAAATAAAAGATACATTTATCTGGAATAAATTTGATATGACTATTTAGTCAGAAATAAAATGAAAGATAATTGGTTTTAGCCTCGCTACTCGCCGAAGTTTGGCTATATCTTTGGTCTTTCAAACATGTTTCAGGGGATGGTTTAGGGAGTTGCCGGCCTCCCTATGACTCTTTGGTTAGGCATAGCCACCAACTGGGATAGCGGGATGTAGAGCTCGAGGTTTGGTTCTTTCTCGGCTGGAGGGTGGGTCATTAGCTGTCTATGGTTTATTGTACGTAGCACTTCTACATGTTCATACTATAGGACGTAGCCACCACCCCTTTCCGCAATGACCCTAGGGTGATGGAGTGTGGCGACTCGATGGGTATAAGCGGTCTTCCCGGCAAGGAGGATGGCTTATACTGATCTTGCATAGTAGGAAGTTACGCGAGAACATCTCATACCCCGAGACGTTGATTTACAGATTTTGAACTACAGGAAGAACATGGGCATGGTGCATGAATGGAATTAGCTAAGAAATAAATTATAAATAGATGAATTGTTGATATAGTGCCCTTTTCTGTACTCCTATTACTGTTACCACTTGTTTCGTTGTCTACTCTACTCAGTTTTCACTAACATATGTTTTGGGTTTCGTACTCAGGTGTTACTGAGCAGTTGAGTGCAGTGGCTACTGTTGGTCAAACTTCTGTGGAACTAGGTCCTACCTAATGAGACAATCCATACTGAGTTAATGGCTCATAGTAGTAGGTTCCTTTCGTTGTTAGATTTTATTTTCCTATCTTTTTGGTGATTGTAGGAGACTCTCCTTACTTTTTTATTTTATGTTGAATTTTATTTATATTGTTAGCACTTTAGTTTTCTTTCATTTAATGCATCATGAATGAATGTTGGCTATTGGCATTTTATGGCTATGTGTTGGGTGACTACAATCTTGTGGGTGTTCACGCTACTTGGAAACACACGGTGACCTGGGTCCCGTCACTTGGCGAGACTCGAGTCGTCACAGATGGTATCAGAGCAAGGTCATCCCACTAAGTCATAAAATTGTACGGAAAAGCCATACGAACATTCAAAATGTATTAAATGACAGGTACCCATCCATTGATTGAGGGGAAACCCGATTCCCAAAAGATCTGCATACCTTGGATTTGTTGCAGACTTGTTACTAATAGTTGATTTTTACCATGCAAAGAGAGATGGCTCCATGTAGGTCCAGGTAGGCTAGTGCTACTAGTTGGACCGATGGAGACCGACAAGTGGATCCCCCTCAGTAGGCTCCAAATTTAGCCACCCAATTTCAAGCCTTTACGGAGACTTTCTTAAGGATGCTCGGAGGAGGGGGCGGAGGGGATCAGGAGCCAGCCCTCATTCCCGAGTGTGCATATTCCTCCACATGAGGAGAGTGGGGAGAACTATGGACCTCCCCCACCGAAGGATGAACCAATAGACCCTCTGGATCAATACCTGTAGATTTTCACCAAATTCAAGAAGCTGAAGCCCCCAACCTTCAAGGGGGATGAGGATCCTACGGGGATAGAAGACTAGGTGTAGCAAATCAAGAAGGCCTTCGATACTATCCACCCACCGGAGGACTGTAGGGTGCCCTTCGTGACATACCAGCTGACCAGTGTGGCACATCGCAAGTGGGTGTCCGTCCGCGAGCAGAAGAGCACTCGAGTGGTGTCTTGGGATCGCTTCTTGAGCTTTTTAGCGACCAATACTACTCCAGGACCTAGCATGACCAAAGGAGGCTCGAATTTCATGACCTGAGGCATGGTTCGATGACTGTTAGAGAGTATTAGACTCGTTTCATCGAGCTCTCATGTTTTGAGCCGATTGCAGTGGCCTCTGAGGCAAACAAGTGCTGGAGGTTCGTTCAGGGACTTCGGCCGAAGATACAGAAGTACACTAACCCACTTCCATTGGACACTTTCGCCCAGGTAGTTGATACTACTATGAAGTATGAGCAGGGCGACATTAAGACCCGTAGGAGTTTTGGCGGAGGATCAAGACAAAAGTCAAAGTTTCAAGGAAAATTTCATAAGCGGAGTGACCAGAGATACCAGCCGTACAGAGCACCCCTTATGCCTCAGGCTCCTCAGCAGCAGAAATCGACTTCAACTTCGGGGTACACTCAGTCTTGTTTGGCTGCGCCGACTCAGACTTAAGGTACCGTGTGACGGGTGCAGTCAGGATTGAAGCAACGATCTTGCTACAAGTGTGGCCAGCAGGGCTACCTTAGAAGGACTGCCCAGCAAACACGAGGACCCAGGGTGGGGTGTCCTTCGGCCAGAATGGAGGAGCAACTCAGACCTATCAAACCTGTGGCAGGGTGTTCGAATGCTAGATTGATGTTTTAAGAATGTTACGTTGTAGTATAGCCAAAATAGCATTTAAACAAATAAATTTTATTACTCAAAAAAGTTTCGAGGTCGAACACGGGGAGCAATATGGAATTTAAATCTTAAGAATTGCAATTTAAATGCAATATAATCAATTTGTAATAATACTCCAAATAATAATGATATAGAAGTGAAAACAAATGTCAATAGTGCAAAAATGAGGTAAAATGGTGATTTGAATCACCAAATATCCCTCACAATAACAGTAAATTTCTCAATACTATTAATCAAATAAAGCTTAGAAATTAGTTATCAGACGATTGAAAGGTTAATCAGATGGCTTAAATGTCTGATGCTACAGTGCACAACCTGCTTTCTCTTCTCTCAATCTCTTCTTCTTTCTCTTCTTTCCCTGCTACTACTCTTTCTTCTCTTCTTCTTCTGTTCAGCCTCTTCTTCTTTCTCCTTTTTCTCACAGGAGAGGCGAATTTCTCATATTGGCTAAGTGTCAGCCAATGTCTTCAACAACAAAACCCTCCCCCTACCCCATGCAATCTCTCTTTCTCTCTCTGGGTCACGCTCTCCCAGAGCCTTCAACAGTATTGGGTATACGGGTAATTGAACTTAGAGCGTACCCGAGACCAGGGCTGCAGGCATGGGTCACAGCCAAGGAGTGCAGGGCTTAGGCGGGTTATTAAGCGCACCAGGTCCGCGGGGGTGATGTCACGGATGAGGTGCATGAGGGAGGTGTGTGGGGACCTCACCCCCTATGCATGCTGAGGCAAACAACCCATATCACTTTTCCAATTTATTCATTGGCAGGTGTTCTTCAGTCCACGATGTTGGGCTAAATCCCACTGCCTTTCTCTGCACGTGGCTGCAGTGACTTCTTCGTGTGATTATGGTCAATGGTTCAGTCAAAGAGCCTAATTGGCTCCTTGGTTGCTATCCTAGAAGTGTTCCACAGCACCTGGGACTTTGCCTAGGGTCTGCAGGTGCTTGAAGCGAGCTTCGAGCTTCACTTGAAGCTTCAGTAATGGTGATGAAGACCTAAGACCTGCAATCACGAAAATGAGCTAATAGCCCCAGTTAAAATAGTTTGTAAGCTTCACCATGAGGTGGGGAATTGAACGGTGGTGTTCGTGAGGTGTGAGGGTGCGTAGGTGGCCGGACGGTGACAGAATGTGAGGTGTGACAGTGTGGTGTTCGGTGGAGCAGTGGGGAGGCCAATAACTTCGAAGACCAGAGGGCTTTTGCTCTCTGGAACACGATAGAGGTATGGAGATGAACGGCGGCCAAATTGGTGGAGTGTAGTGGCTGTGCGAGCTCGCCGGAGGTACATCGGCGAGGTGGAAGACAGAGGGCGACGGGGTGAGTCGACGGTCGAAATGAGGCGATGAGGGTCTGAAAATGAAGAAGGGAAGTCGAGGAGTTGTTTAGGAGGGGAGGAAAATGAAGGGGAGTAGAGTTGGCGTCGGGTGAGGTGCGGCCGGTGCCGGAGACAAAACTGCTCAGAGAGATGTGGACAGCGAGGATGAAGGGGGGCAGGCGCGTCGCCGGGTGCTGTTCGACGCAGAAGAAGACAAGGAGGAAGAGTCTGCCACTGGTATTGTGGTCAGATGATGAGAGAAAGCAGGGAAGGTTGCTGGAGCTTGAAGAGCAAATCGGCCGGAGGAGGGGAGAGGAATTAGAGGGAATCTCTAGCCGAATTCGAGCTTGGGAAATCCGTTGTGATCTGGGGAGTCTTTTATAGGTCATCAGAAGTCAGTTAGAGGTTGGGAAGCAAGCTTCCCAAGCTTGGAAAGCTCGCCGGAGTTGGAAGTTTCTCGATACCCAAATCTCTTATGTGTTCGCATGAGAGATTGAGTAGGCTTCAGGGCTTAAGATTAGGTCCAAAAGGAAGGAAATTTCTTGACGAACTTCCCTTTCAAATTTGAAGAGATTCGTCAAGAAATTAGGGAGTTCTCTTCTTTTTAAGGTCACTGGAGCAAGTAGGAATAGGTTTAATGGAGGCATGGACTTGGTTGTGAGAACGACGACAAAGTTAGGGGCCTGTTGAAAGGATTTTGAAAGTTAAGGGCAAAAATGAAATTAGATAGGACCAATTTGCATACTAGGTCAAGACAAATTCATCTTGGGTCCAAATTTTGATCCAAACCTAATTTGGACCTAAGGAATCCAATGTTGAAGTTGGACTTTTGTTTTTACCATGTTTGACTGGGTAATTTATGCAAAAATGCAAATTAGGGCAAATGTCTATTTATGGTTCTGTTTTGGGACAAAATGGGTTCTAATGGTCATATTGAAAGTTATAAATCCTAGAGAACATTTTTCTATGAATTTTATAGGATTTAGATGAATTTTGTCCTGATCAGAACCTCAGTTAATTAAGCAGGTCTATTTTTAGGGCTTTAAAAGTCATTTAATTCTCAGAACACGTGCAAACCCTTTTCTGTCTATCTTATCCCACTTGTTATCTTTTTACAACCAATTGACCTTCATTCAACCCCTGAGAAACTCATGGTTGTACTGCATTCATGATGAGTTGGTAAAATTGCAGTTTTAACCCTAGTTTCTTATTTTTCTTTCAAAATGAATATGCAATGACTTGTGACTCTCTGGCGGTTATGTAGGAGCATTTACTGACTTAATTAGGTCAAAATGAGCTAGTTATGGCTCATGATGGTGTTCCCATCATACCCCCATGCCTAGCTTTTGCTAGTCCCTTAGCAAAATTTGAAGGTATTAACTTTGATTCTAGACCATAAAACCTTTTGATGCTTAAAAACTTTGTTGTGTGCTTCCTTTTGTACATTAGGTTAGAATGCAAATAGTAGGCCTAGAGGTACTCAAGTACCAACCAAGATCCGAACCTGACCATCTCTAGCCTCGATCTGCAGTGAAGGTTTCTAAGGCCCACAGGAACTAACTTAAGGTTCATTGAACTTCGTGGTTAATGCACCCGTGCTTGTAACATGTTTTAACCTAGGTTCAGTTTGCAGTGCATTTTTGTCAGAGAGAGACAGAGGAATTTTTCTTTATTTTGGGAGAGTTTTCTCTTTTTCTTTCTTTTTATTTCTAGCTTCAGATTAGCTTTCCAACATGGTCTGTATCGGATTCCTAGTTCCCACCATCAATCCTCGCAGGGTCCTTGGCAATCAATGCTTCGAGATAGCACCGCCCATGGCAACCCCCAGAACCCTGGCTTTCGAGATTTTGAGATAATCTTGCCCATGGCGTTCTGTAGCTAAATCCAGACCTTGGTAATCGACATTTTGGGATAATGCCGCCCATGTCATCTGAACCAACACAGGATGCTTATATGTCCCTGGTAGGATATGTAGATATCCTAGGAGACAAGCACCAAGGAGACGATATGTTATTACGCATCTTCGAGGGAAATTTCCTACCTCTCCGCGCTGAGAACTTGTCCAAATCAACTTGTGTTGATCAGCCGCTCCTAATCTAGGTGACTATTTCAAAACAAGTTAAACGCATTTGTGTGATTTTGATACTTAGGCGCATTGAACCAGACTGTGTATGGATTGGGGTGCTTAGGTTATCGAGTCCCGCAAACCAGAGGTCAGTTAGCGAGGTCGAATAATCCCTAAGCCTTAGACCTAATGCTTAAGCTTCGCATTTTCCCCAACCTCTTGAGGATTATCCAGATCTTAGCGAGTACTTGAATTTTTAAGCCCCAGATTGTAGCCCAAGAGGCCTAAAATCAACGTTCCTACCAATCTCTTCTCTGTTTTATTAGCACTTTTTTGCCTTTCATTTTCTTTCTTTTGATATGATCTAGAACTAAGTCAATTCTTTAATCTTTTACTAATGACTACCTCTTTTTCTTTTCTTTTCAAATTGTGCTCCTTTTTGACCTTTTTTCCTCCCTTTTTCTCCTCAAAATCTAATATGCCATCAAAATTTCCTCTCCTCTCATATTTTTTTTCCTTTTCAAGAATTTTTATTATTATTATTTTTGGTATTTTTGGAATATGTAATTTTTTTGATGAAACCCTTTCTTGTGAAATGATTTTCATAGCGTTTTGCACTTTAATATCCCCCCATGCCTACGATTTGCAATGTCCTCATTGTAAATTAGGTGGGTTCGAGTTTAGCTTAGATCATTCATTAGAATAGGTGTTGGGTGGGTGAGTGGGTCGGGATGACTGTTGCATATGATTTTAACCTCGAGTACAGGTACCAGAGGTGGAGTCGGCTGTTCTAATGGATGAACCCTAAAGTGCAATATGAGTTCAGCATAAGATGTGTCAAGAAGGGTTTCAAGTTTTTCAAAATGAGGGGCTGCCTCCCATTAAGCGCTGAGTTTAACGCCATCAGCCGGGCGCAATGAGCTCAAGGAGAATGGAGGGTAAAAGATATCTTAGCCAGATTTGTATCAGTGAGTTCAATGTACGGTTTGAGTCTCTAACCGTTCATGACAAAAGGTTCTGAATCGTGGCTGAATTGACTGATTTCGACAGCTTCATTTCCAAAGATTCGTTGGACAAGGTATGGTCCAATCCATTTTGATCTATGTTTTCCTGGGAACAATTTGAGTTTGACATTAAGGAGTAGAACTTTCGAACCAGGGAAAAAGATCTTTCTGAATATGTGCTTGTCGTGAAAGGCCTTAACCTACTTTTTGTAAATTCGTGAGTTTTCATACGCGTCGTGGCGTAATTCATCAATCTCGCTCATTTGAAGCTTTCTGTGGGTTCCTACCTAAGAAAGATCGAGATTGCAGTTCCGTACTGCCCAATAGGTTTTGTGCTCCATTTCGACGGGGAGGTGACAAGCCTTCCCATACACTAATCTAAAGGGAGAATTCCTAATTGGGTTTTGTGGGTGGTCCTATAAGCCCACAAAGCTTTCGGAAGTCAGGATGACCAATCTTTCCTGTCAGGGCTAACAGTGACCTGGAGGATTTTCTTGATCTCCCAATTCGATAGCTCAGCTAGACCATTAGTTTGGGGGTGATAAGGAGTTGATATTTGGTGTGACACCCCATATTTGGTCATCAGTGATCTGAACTGAGCATTCGTGAAATGAGTCCCTCCATCGAAGATTATGGCACATGGAATCCCAAACCGAGAAAAGATGTTCTGATGAATGAATTTGATAACCACCTTATGATCGTCGGTTCGGGTCGGAATGGCTTCGATCCATTTGGACATGTAGTCAACAACGAGAAGAATGTATTTGAAGCCATTCAAAATAGGGAAGGGTCCCATAAAATCAATCCCCCAGACATCGAAGATTTTGCATATGTGAATCGGTTGTAAGGGCATCATATCACGATGGCTCATTTTGCCTAAGGTCTGGCAACGAGTGCATGCCTTACAGTGATTGTATGCGTCTTTGAAAACTATGGGCCAATAGAAGCCGCATTGGAGGACTTTTACTGTGATTTATGACTAGAGAAGTGTCCACCGCATGCCTTGTCATGGCAGAAGGACAAAATGTCCTTAATTTCCGCTTTTGGAACACATCATTGGATGATTTGATCAACACCCATGTGAAAGAGATGCGGGTCTTCCCAAAAGTAATACTTGGCATCGGGAGGCAATTTGTCCTTCTTGGCTTTTGGCCAATCGGATGGTATCTGATGTGATGCCAAGTAGTTTACTAGATCAGCAAAGCATGGAAGTCCTGTACTGATATTTAGGAGGTACTCATGAGGAAAATGTTCAGTAATGGGTCTGGAAGGGTTGATAATATTAGAAGGAAGGCAGGATAATTGATCAGCTACCACATTCTATTTCCTCGCCTTGTCACGAATCTCGAGATCAAATTCTTGCAACAGCATGATCTAGCGGATTAGTTGAGGTTTCACATCCTTCGCAAGGAGATGCCTCACAGCAATGTAATCTGAGTAAATGATAATACGGGAACCCAAAAGATACGATCTAAATTTTTCCAGGGCAAATACTGCGGCTAGTAGCTCTTTCTCAATAACTGTATAGTTATGCTGAGCCTTGTCGAGTGTCTTGCTAACATAGTAAATGACCACAGGTTTCCCATCTATTTTTGCCCAAGTACCACACCTACAGTGTAATCAGATGCATCGTACTTGATCTCAAAGGGTTGAGACTAGTTAGGGGGCTGCAGGATAGGTGCTTGGGTTACTCGATCATGTAGGACTTCAAATGATTGAGTACATTCCTTGGTGATTTTAAAAGGGACATCCTTAGATAGAAGATTAGTCAGGGGGCATGCGATTTTCGAGAAATCAAGAATGAATCGACGGTAAAACCCGATGTGCCCTAGGAAGGATCGAATGTCTTTGACCGAGCTAGGTATAGGGAGTTTGGAAATCAAATTCACCTTGGCTCGATCAACCTAGATGCCCTTTTCAAAGATAAGATGTCCCAAGACTATTCCCTCAGGTACCATGAAGTGGCTCTTTTCCAAGGAAAGAACCAAGTTCACATCGATGCACTGCCTAAGGATCTGGACCAAGTGCAGGAGGCAATCATCAAATGATTCATTGAATATCGAGAAGTCATCCATGAAGACTTCAAGGTACTCACCTACCATATTTGAGAATATGGCAAGCATGCACTGCTAAAAAGTAGTGGGTGCATTGTAGAGACCGAACGACATCCTTTGGAATGCGTAAGTTTTGAAGGGGCAGGTGAAGGTGTTCTTTTCTTGGTCCTCGAGATGGATTGTGACCTGGTTGTAATCAGAGTACCCATCCAGAAAGCAGAAGAATCGATTTCCCACTAGTTTCTCAAGAATCTGATCAATGAACGGTAGTGGGAAATGATCCTTCTTTGTGGAGGAATTAAGTCTTCTATAATCAATGCAGACTCTCCACGAGTTTGCTATACGGGTTGGTATGGCTTCTCCGGTTTCAATTGTGATGACGGTAAGCCCTGCCTTTTTAGGCACAACCTGGATTAGACTCACCCACTGACTGTCAGAGATCGGGTAGATGATCCCTGCATCTAACCACTTGATAATCTCCCTTTTCACGATGTCCTACAGATTAGGGTTCAGATGTCTCTGCATTTCACGGGATGGTCATGAGCCCTCTTCAGTGTAGATGTAGTGTGTGTAGTACGAGGGGCAGATACCAGTGAGATAGTCGAGAGTCCATCCAATGGCTTTTCGATGTTGCTAGAGAATAGAAATCAGGCATGTTTCCTGATCAGGTGTGAGTCGAGAGTAGATAATCACAGGAAACATCTGATTGGAACCCAAAAAGACGTATTTGAGATGATCGGGAAGAGGCTTTAATTCCAAAACTAGGTTTTCAGCAGCAACGGGTAATTTAGGATGGGTGTCAAGAGCAAAGGAAGGAGCTATGGGTATGTCTACGTTGAGTTCAGGCTCCTCTAATTGTGGGTTTTGATCCTCTTGTGGTTGATCAGAAATAGCCAGGTTCTCTATGAAGTCGTCAACCACTGGTTCAATATCGCAAATTTGTTCTATGACTCCATAATTAATTCCTTGTTGGGCCTTAAAGATGTCGATCTTTAATGTCTTGCTCCTAAATTTCAATTCAATTTGGCCCTACTCATAATTGATATTGGCCCTAGCAGTGGCCAGAAAGGGTCTCCCTAATATGATCGGTGTATTATTCACATTCTTAAGAGCATCCATGTCTAAAATGATGAAATCCACTGGGAAATAGAAATCATGCACCCTCACTATGAAATCCTCGAGAATTCCTTTTGGTGACTTAATCGATCGGTCTACTAGTTGTAAAGTTATTTCAGTAGGTTTAAGTTCAAGTTCCTCAAAGTAGTCTAATAGGGATGTGGGCATCAAATTTATGGAGGCTCTTAAGCCTAATAAAGCTCAGTCAAATTGTATATCACCGATTTCATAAGAGATCAAAGGGGTGCCTAGGTCTTTTGCCTTAGGTGGGAGTTTTTTCAAAATGACAGAGCTGGCTTGCTCTGACAGGACAATTGGATTCCCATCTTTGGTTCCCGGCTTACGCTTTGGTGTACATACGTCTTTCGAAAATCGTGCATAAGCCGGTAAGTGGCGTATCACATCCATCAAGGGGATGTTTATATGGACCTGCTCAAAGAGCTTAACCAGGTCCTCCTCAGGTGCCACGATTTTGGTTATCCTTTTTCCCTTGGTCAAGGCCTCAGGAAATAGACCTTAGATGGTTCCTCTAAAATGGGTCCAGGTTCTTGATCTGGGATAGAGGTGTCCTGGATAACTATCCTTGGGTTAGGATTTGTATTACCAGACTTGGTTTGGCTTGGATAAGGTGGGTCTTGTGTTGTTTTGCCAGTGCGGATAGTAACAGAATTTAATCCTGCCTGGTTTTGGTTTGCAGTGGGTAGAAGAGGTGCTTGCTGCTAGTAAGCCGTATATGATGTTGAAGCCTCCATCCCGTCGGGTGATGGAGTAGAAGGGTCTTGATAAAGAAAGTGAGCTTGGCATTGATTTGGGTTCATAACGTGACTCTGGTTCGACACGTTATTCAGATTAGGCAGAGGTTGTGAAGGAAGTGCACTAGGTTGGCGAGGATTTGCCATCTGGGCAAGTTGATTGCGAACCTTTGTGATCTCATCTCTGTGCTATTTTTGCATAGCCGCATTCGTCTTCTGAATGTCAACTAGAGTTTGAAAGATAATGGTCATTTGATCTGTCTAAGTTGGCCCAGATTGATAAGTTGGGTTAGGCTGAGGCTGAGGCAGCTGACATGGATGAGGAGCATATGGTCAGGGTGGATATTGAGGTCTCTGATTTTGATTATTGCCTGACCACGTGAAGTTGGGATGATTACGCCATCCAAGGTTGTAGGTGTTTGAGAATGGATCATTTTGAATGGCATTGAGGTCCTCGCAAGTCTGAGGAACCTCAGGAAAATGAGGATATGAGGGTTCAAAGTTCCCCCAACTAGAGTAGGTGGATCCAGAGTTTCCTCCGTAGCCAGAATCAGACGGGGGTGGATATGGGTCCATCCCCTGAGAAGGTTAATGATAGATGTTGTGCACGACCTCCCTGCCAGAGGGTGGTTGTGTGTATGGGTTTTGTGTAGAGGTGGCTCACTGTAAATGTCAAGTTAGCTCATCCACCTTCTTCTCAATAATAGAGACCTCGTCCAAATGACTGGCCATCAATTCCAAGTAGACGGAAGAGGACAGGCGGTGCGTCTCATGTGCTCCCTTTGGATTCGTCAATGCACGGGCATTCGTCCAGTCGAACATGCCCATGGATTCATTATTGATGGAGTTCTCACACATATTCTCAAGAATCTCCCACATGGTGTCTTCATGTTGACCCATGATATTTCCTCAGCAAGTCACATTGACGAATAATCTAATTTCCTCACAAAGTCCCTGGTAAAAAGATTGGACTTGTTCTCAGTTAGGAACTCCATGATAGGGTCACTTTTGCATGAGATCCAGAAAACAATCCCATGCTTCGTGAAGTGGTTCTCCTGCTTGTTGTGTGAAACGTGTAAACTGGTGCTGTAAAGCATTTGTCCGACCAACAGGGAAGAACTTTCTCAGAAACTCGGATTGAAGTTCTGCCCAGGTGTTGATTGGACGCATTTGGGTTTGGTACCAGTGAGCAGCTTTATCCATAAGAGAGAAGGAGAACATTTTCATGAGTAGAATATCCCGATTTTGAGCTTCTAACCCGAAGGTCTGGGCCAGATTCTTGAGTTGTTTGATATGCTGGAAAGGATCTTCAGAATTATGCTCATGGAATTTGGGAATGGCATGAATCATGTTAGGCTTGAGTTCAATATCAGGACCTCCAGCGAGGATTTATACTCGAGGTTCAATTGCTATCGCAGCGAGATTGTAGTGATCTCGCATCATTGGATGCTGCGGTGGGTTCACAAAGGCTTCGAATAGATCATTGAGGGGCTGGAGTTGATTTTCGAGATTATTTTCTTTTGCGGGTTGTGCCATGATGATGGATGAAGGAGAATCAGGTTCAGATGAATCAGAAGAGATATCAATCGGATTGGGTTGTTGCAAAAACAAGGAGGTCGAGGCTTAGCCTCGACGTGAATGAGTGACTAAAGGAAGCCTCAAGGATGGTCTTAGAGACCTCCTCCCGAACATGCACCGATAGAGTGGATGAGAGGTAGACTGTGATGGACCCAATCAAGACACCCAAAAATTTTGGATGACTATAGAGGTTCAGGGTGGATGATATCCCTTAGTCAGAAAGCCATCCACCTAAGAATTACCTGGGCAGCTAGAGAGGGAGAGTCCCGTAAAGACCCCTACATGGTAGAGCGCCCCCATGGGTTACAAGGTTTCCCCAACCTGACCTCTCTTGTCACTAATGTTCCAGGTAGACCAAAATGGGGACTTGACCTCTTAAGTCTACCAATTTTAATTAAGAGCAAGGGTGCTTAGAATTTCACTTTGAACTTTAAGAAGTGTTGAGTACAAAAAGTGACCTAATTTGAAGATTGGTTGACCCAACAAGGTGGGTCAACTTCACCTGTATTGTCCTTGAAAATTTAGGTCCCTCTTTTAGTGTCCAAATGACTTTAAGAGCCCGATTTTAGGGTTTTGCTTGAATAGATCAGTTCAATCAAAATCTAGGCACACATTGTTTAGGAAAATGATTTCTTGATTAAGCAAGTGTGTCTCTAAAACCCTAAACTGGAATCCTTAATTGGCTTTAATTTGGTCCACTTTAATTTGTCCAAATGTGGTACCTAGGGTTCAAACAAGAATGTGATAGCCCTAAATACCTTAAGCTTTAAGTGGGTGCATAAATCAGGATTTGTTGTTCAAATAAAATGTATCAACGCAAGCAACTTGATGAATTATCTATGGAAAGAATGCAACTAGCCCAAATTGATTTTTTTTTCCCTTTATCCTTTTCAGAATGAGGGGCTTAAGAGAGAGTGGTTAGAACTTACCTGCCCCTGGTGTGTTAATTGTGTAGTTGATCTTCCTTGAATGCATCTTCTCCTGAAACAACCACAATAAAAGAGATATAGCAAGTTAGAATTTGAATCAAGAATTGAAATCAAGAGTTCTAAATTGCCCGTTGCTCCCCAGCAACGGCTCCAAAATGTTCAAACACTAGATCGGTGTTTTAAGAATATCGCGTTGTAGTATAGCCAAAATGGCGTTTAAACAAATAAATTTTATTACACGAAAAAGTTCTGAGGTCGAACAAGGGGAGCAATATGGAATTTAAATATCAAGAATTGCAATTTAGATGCAATATAAGCAATTTGTAATAATACTCTAAACAATAATGATATAGAAGTGAAAACAGATGTCAATAGTGCAAAAATGAGGTAAAATGGTGATTTGAATCACCAAATACCCCTCACAATAACAGTAAATTTCTCAACAGTATTAATCAAATAAATCTTAGAAATCAGTTATCAGACGGCTGAAAGGTTAATCAGACAGCTTAAATGTCTGATGCTATAGTGCACAACCATCTTTCTCTTCTCTTAGCCTCTTCTTCTTTCTCTTCTTTCCCTACTGCTGCTCTTTCTTCTCTTCTTCTTCTGTTCAGCCTCTTCTTCTTCTTTCTCCTTCTCACAAGAGAGGGGAACTTCTTAGATTGGCTAAGTGTCAGCCAATGTCTTCAGTAGCAAAACCCTCCCCCTACCCCACGCAATCTCTCTTTCTCTCTCTAGGTTACGCTTTCCCAGAGCCTTCAATAGTATCGGGTATCTGGGTAATCGGACCTAGAGCATACCTGAGACCAGGGCTACAGGCGTGGGTCACAGCCGAGGAGTGCAGAGCTTAGGCAGGTTATCAGGCACACCAGGTTCACGGGGGTGATATCGCGAACGAGGTGCGTGAGGGGGCCTGTGGGGACCTCACCCTTGTGTGTGCTGAGGCAAACAACCCGTATCACTTTTTCAATTTATTCGTTGGCGGGCTCTCTTTAGTCCATGATGTGGGGCTAAATCCCACTGCCTTTCTCTGCGCACGGCTACATCGACTTCTTTGCATGATTGTGGTCAAAGGCACAGTCAAAGAGAATAATTGGCTCCTTGGTTGCGATCCTAGAAGTGTTTCGCAGCACCTGGGACTTTGCCTGGGGTCTGCAGGTGCTTGAAGCGAGCTTCGAGATTCGCTTGAAGCTTCAATAATGGGGACGAAGACCTGGGACCTGCAATCATGAAAATGGGCTAATAGCCTCAGTTAAAACAGTTCATAAGCTTCGCTGTGAGGTGGGGAATTGAACAGCGGCGTTTGTGAGGTGTGAGGGTGTGTGAGGTGGCTAGACGGTGATGGAATGTGAGGTGCGACAGTGTGGTGTTCGGTGGAGTAGTGGGGAGGCCAATAGCCTTGAAGACCAGAGGGCTTTTTCTCTTTGGAACACAGCAGAGGTCTAGAGATGAACAGCGGTTAGATTGGTGGAGTGTAGTGACCGTGCGAGCTCGTCGGAGGTATGCCGGCGAGGTGGAAGATGGAGGGCGATAGGGTGAGTCGGCAGTCAAAACGAGGCGGTGAGGGTCTGAAAACGAAGAGGGGAAGTCAAGGAGTTGTTTAAGAGGGGAGGTAGACAAAGGGGAGCGGAGTTGGCGTTGGGTGAGGTGCAGCCGGCACTGGAGACGAAGCTGCTCAGAGAGATGTGGATGGCGAGGATGAAGGGGTGCAGGTGTTTGGGGCGTAGATCGCATAAAAGATGAATACGTCATAGTATAGCGCGAAATACATCTTGACAAATAAAATTAACGAATCTGGGAGTCCCGATCGATCACAGGGAGGCAGAAAAATGCTTTTAATTTCATGCACTTATTCTAAATCTAATTACTAAATAGTAGAGACAATGAATCACAATATATATATCACACAGAGAGTTTGAACATGAATTGCATACATGTAACTATAGCTAAACAAATTATAAGCAAGAATAAAACTATCTAGGTAATAGAACAAGGGCACTACGGGTCCATGGTGGCCTTGTGGAGAGGTTGAGGAGAGCAGGAATGATCTGACAGGGTTGCCCAACGGATTCTTTAGACAGAGGTAGAGAAGATGGGAAGAAGAAGAGAGAGAGAGGTAGAAGAAGGAAGAAGAAGAGAATGAGAGAGTTGTTTTTCAAGGGGGGCCCCTTATGTCCTTTTATAAGCTTTTCTTCTCGTGCAAATCCTTCCACAAATCCTTCTTCTTGGTTGGTTGATTCTGGTGCTGCCACGTGGTGCATTCTACGCCCTCAGATCCGCATCGCACAGCTCCCGCGATCTCGCACCGCTTCTTCGCATTTTCGTCTTCAAATCCCGCCTCATCATCTTAGCCGTCCAATCTTGCAATCGGATGGCTTAAATGCACTCTCATCATGCCATTCAAATCCTATGCGTGGTTCTCACAACAACCTACGTGATCGCACCACGTGGATGCCTTTGGGACCTTTAATCGAGCATGCCCGCCAGACCATGCCTGCACGCATACACGCGCATCAATTTTGCATAGCGCCAGGCTCGAACCCGCGCCCTGCGCATACGTGCACGTGCACGCAAGCCAATGCACTGCACAAAGCTTTTATCATATATGCTTACTCAATTATATTTATATTAATCTGTTTTGGGTGGCGATGTGGCATGTTCATGGCTGTTGGATGAAGATCCAATGGCCCATGCTGCGAGGCAAGGCACCTTCAGGGGTTGGGGGTGTGGTGAGGGGCAGCTGCGATGGTGCCACATGGTGCCATCATGGCCATCCGTTCTTCTTCTCTTTATATCTGATGACGTAGGCCTCCAATTAAGTTGATTTCTGCACCGTTGGATTGCAAACATCAACCCAGATCCATCCGTATGGTTGGATTTGTCATCTAAGGTTCGGATCTTCTGCAATTTGCCCCTTGGCTCTTGTTCTTCTATGGACTCCCTGGGGTGCTACGGAAGTATGATTGATGCAATCTTGGATGCATTGGACTCCCGTCGTTATTCCAAACAAATCCATAAAGTTGGATCGGTCATCTGCAGCCCTGGATTACCTGCCATCATTAATACCTCTCAAATAACATAGTTTAATACATAAAACACATCTATCAACACCAATGCAGAATACGATGCATATGCATGCAGAATATTCATGTTAAGCTAAGTTCTAGCTTAATTCAAGTGAGTTAGGGACTACGATTGCTGTGCAATCAGCAGGCGCACCGGTGGGTGCTGCACGACGCCGAAGAAGAGAAGGAGGAAGAGTCTGCCACTGGTATTGTGGTCAGATGATGAGGGAATGTAGGGAAGGTCGCCAGAGCTTGAAGAGCAAATCAGCCAGAGGAGGGGAGAGGAATTATGTTGGTGCTAGAGCACCACGATCATTTGTTTTGATGATAACAAAACACGTGTTATTTAACATTTGCAATTTGAGTCCTAGATTTCAGGTCAATTGCAAATGTGGACGTGTTTAGACGGAACTCGAGCTCGCATCTAGGATGGATTGGAGGAGCTTAATGGAGAACAGAGGAGGTTCGCGTGGAGCGACAGATTGAAGATAGAAGACAAGAAGAATAGGATAGATTCTTTTTAATCCTTTCTTGTATCTCTTGTCTTTATTTTCTTGCTCTTTTTATTTTCCTTAGAATATTGTTAAAGAGCCTCAAAGTACCCTAACAGTAGTCCTAGGAACACCGGCACAACCCTAGGATACTTAGGTTTTCTGTAGAATACTTAGAAAACCAATATAGGGCTCAAACAACACTTCCAGATGTCTAATTCCAAAATCAGACGTCTGATAATGTATTTTAAGATGTCTGACTGTTGTTTTAGACGTCTGATAACTGTTAGGCTGGACATAGTTAGTTCTGTCTGATGAAATCAGACGTCCAGACCTTAGACCAGACGTCTTAGGAGACGTCTGATGACTTTGCCATACGTCCAATTAGTGGACCGTTGGCTAGCTTAGCATACACTCAAGAATATGACCGTTAGAGCCTTATCAGACGTCCTTAGGCCTTTCCAGACGTCTGATAATTGACCGTTTTGCCTCGGCTGACCCAAAATATCTTCTCAGAGATTTTCTAGCCGTTGCAACATTTGGAAATCAATTCCCACAGTAAAAGCAGGTTTCCAGACGTCCAAACATAGTGCCAGACGTCCTGTATGTCGTCTGATGGACTTGCGCAAAAACCCTGTTTAGATCTGGTCCAAGTCAGGGAGAGACCCGCCCAAAATCAGACGTCTGACCTTGGAATCAGACGTCTTAAAGTGGCGTTCCAGACGTTTGATGCCAGAATTAGACGTCTGATAAGCCTGTCAGAACAATGATTGTTCCTGATTTCGGGCTGATTCTCTTGGGCTTTGTTCCCAACGGCTATAGAACCTTTCCTAAGCCTTCCAAGGCCTTCCTAAGGCCTCTATAAATAGAGGGGAGCCTTTGACACACCAACACACACTTGGATACACCTAAGCAACATACTTTCTACCCTTTTATGTCCAAGAAAATATCTTTCTCTCCAAGCTTAAGTTCCATCACCTAGAGAGCTAAATTCCCTTCGTGCACCCGCTCTCTCGCCGTTGTCTACGAGAGCGACATTGCGCCATTGCGTGGCACACGCACCGCGTCATCAACTCGCCGCACTCCTTGCAAAGGGGAGTTTCCTATTTCCTATAGAAGCTAGGTTTAAATTACTTTGTTGGCTCTATAGGATTACTTGTTTTATTTTATCTTTGTCTTTTGGTTGGGTATTCGCTTTGCGAATTCCCGTCTCCTTCGTGGGACAAAATCCTTCTCGTGGAGAGAAGGGGTTGAGGAACGCTACCCTCGTACTTGTAGCGTGGTTGTATTGAGGTTGAATCACCCTCGTTTTAAGTGATTCGATTTAGTGGATTTTGATCAACTTGGTTGATCGGAAAATCCTAACTCGAGAGGGTTAGGTGGTGGTTTTCACCCGGTTTGGGTTTCCACCTAAAAACAATTGTGTACATTGTGTGATTGGTTTTCTTTGGTGAGATTGCTTTATATTTTATTTCCGCATTTATTACGTCACCCCTCCTTGTAGGGCCAAACCTACAAATTAGAGGGAATCTCTGACCGAATTCAAGCTTGGGAAATCCATTGTGATCTGGGGAATCTTTTATAGGTCATCATAAGTCGATTAGAGCTTGGGAAGAAAGCTTCCCAAGATTGGAAAGCTCGCCGGAGTTGGAAGTTTCTCGATACCCAAATCTCTCATGCGTTCGCATGAGAGATTGAGAAGGTTTTAGGGCTTAGGATTAGGTCCAAAAGGAAGGGAATTTCCTGACGAACTTCCCTTTCAAATTTGAAAGGGATTCGTCAAGGAATCAGGGAGTTCTTTCCTTTTTAAGGTCGCCGGAGCAAGTAGGAATAGGTTTAATGGTGTCAGGGACCTAGTTGTGAGAATGATGACAAAGTTAGGGGCCTATTTGAAAGGATTTTGAAAGTTAATGGCAGAAATGAAATTAGACAAGACTAATTTGCAAACTAGGTCAAGACAAATTCATCTTGGGTACAAATTTTGATACAAACCTAATTTGGACCTAAGGAATCCAATGGTGAAGTTGGATTTTGATTTTGATTATGTGTGACTAGGTAATTTATGCAAAAACCCAAATTAGGGCAAATGTTTGTCTGTGATTCTGTTTTGGGTAAAAATGGGTTCTGATGGTCAAATTGAAAGTTCTAAACCCTAGAGAATATTTTTCTATGGATTTTAGAGGGTTTAGGTGAATTTTATCCTGATCAGAACCTTAGTTAATTAAGCAGGTCTATTTTTAGGGTTTCAAAAGTCATTTAATTCTCAAAACATGTGCAAATCCTTTTCTGTCTATCTTATCCCACTTGTTATCTTTTTACGACCAATTGACCTGCATTCAACCTCTGAGAAAACCCGTGGTTGTACTGCATTCATGATGAGCAGGTAAAATTACAGTTTTAGCCCTAGTTTCTTATTTTTCTTTCAAAATGAATATGCAATGACTTGTGACTCTCTGGCGATTATGTAATAGCATTTACTAACTTAATTGGGTCAAAATGAGCTAGTTATGGCTCATGATGGTGTTCCCATCACAGGGGCTCCCAACGATTCCGAGGAGGTGGGACTACTATAGGCCAGAGGCCTACACAAAGCATGGTCGATTATTCTGCACCCTTACCAACAGGACGAGTGTATGAACTATCTCTGTGGGATGCATAAGCTTTGCCATCGATGGTAGCAGCTATGGTGACGATTGACCAGCATTTGGTTTTTATCTTATTTGACTTTGAAAATTCTCATTTTATATATATAACTTGAGTTTTTTGTGAAGCTAAAGAAACAACCAGTACTAATAAATGAGCCATTAGTCATCAAGGGCCCAGCAGGGTAGCTATGGGTACCTGAGATAATTTTTAGGGGTTGTGAGGTGGACATCGGGGGCTACACTCTGCTAGCCGACATGATGGAGATCGAGATGGAGGATTTGATGCCATTCTAGGCATGGACTGGCTGTCGAGAAACCATGCATTAACGGAATGTTTCAAGAAGGCTGTTTTCTGGATTCCAGGAGCACCTCAGCTTGAGTATTACGGTAGATCTAAAAGCAGACCAATTAGGTGTATCTTAGCCTTGCAGGAAACCAGGTTACTGAGGGGGGGGCGTAGTGGATACCTTGCTTATGTATCTACAATCCTAAGAGAGAAACTAGAATTGGGGAGTGTGCCTATCATATGAGAATATGCCGATGTGTTCCCAAAGGATCTCTTGGGACTTCCACCTGAGTGGGAGATCGAGTTTGAGATCTCTCTCATTCCAGGGACCAATCCTATATCGATTACCCCATACCAGATGGCACCAGCAAAGTTGAAGGAGTTGAAGACACAGCTTTAGAAACTCCTTGAGAAGGGGTTCATTCGACCTAGTGCTTTACCCTAGGGTGCTCCAGTATTATTCGCGAAGAAGAAGGATGGTACCTTACATCTTTTCATTGGCTATAGGTAGCTGAATAAGGTAACCATCAAGAATAGATATCCCCTTCCACAGATCAATGACTTATTTGATCAGCTTTGTCGGGCCACAATATTCTCTAAGATTGATCTATGTTTAGGCTACCACCATCTTAGAATAAGAGAAGGGGACAAATAGAAGACTTCCTTCAGGACTCGATGAACTAACGAGTTCTTGGTGATGTTCTTCGAACTGACGAATGCCCCTGCCGCATTCATGGACTTGATGAACCAGATCTTCAGACCCTATCTTGACCACTTCGTGGTGGTATTCATTGACGATGTCCTCATCTATTCCCTCGATGAGGTACAACATGAATAGCATCTCTGATTGGTCTTAGATGCATTGAAGAAGCGAAGATTATATGCCAAGTTCAGTAAGTTTGAGTTCTGGCTGCACCAGGTAGAGTTTCTGGGGCACATTGTGTCAAGTGCAGGGATGTGTGCCGATCCTTCCAAGGGTAAAGCAATACTGAAGTGGGAGCGACCCAAAATAGTGACAAATATTCGCAATCTCCTGGGTCTAGCAGGTTACTACAAGTGGTTCATTCAGGTCTTTTCATAGAACACTCTCCCATTAACCTAGTTAACGAGGAAGGATACTCCTTTTGTCTGGATCGATGAGTGTGAGACCAGTTTCCATACACTAAGGAGAAGTTGACTTCAACCCCTATACTTACCATCCTAGGCAGCAGTGGCAAATTTATCATATACACAGATGCTTCACTCCAGGGACTAGGTTGTGTTCAGATGTAGCATGGGCATGTGGTTGCCTATACTTCGAAGCAACTGAAGCCTCATGAGAAGAGCTATCCGACACATGACCAGGAATCGGTGGCCATATTCTTCGCTCAAAAGATTTGGAACCGCTACTTGTACGGTGAGACCTTCGAGATCCACATAGATCACAAGAGCCTGAAGTACCTTTTTAATCAGAAGGAGTTGAGCTTGAGACAAAGGAGCTGGATGGAGCTCATAAAGGATTATGACTGCTTGATAGTCTATCACCCTAGGAATGGGAATGTCATGGCAGACGTGCTTAGTAGAAAGCCGCCAATTAGGTTGGAAGCTCTTTAATCACAAAGATGGACCAATATGGTTGAGACAACCTAATGGAAGCCTTTATAGGTGAGAGGACACCTGGGGGAGTTGACGGTGATGAAGCGAACCCACTCTGATCTAATATCTCGTATAATTGACCAGCAAATGGAGGATGCTGAGTTATAGATTCTCCGTGATCAGGTACTCGCAAGAGATCCCAGTGAATTCACCTTTGTAGATAGGGTGCTCAAACTCCATGGCCGATTATGTGTTTCAAGAGATGAAGCACTTCGGAAGGAGCTGTTATCTAAGGCTTGTAGTAGGTTCACCGTCCATCTAGGGAACACTAAGATGTACCATAATCTGAAGAGAGACTTCTGGTGGCATTGTCTAAAGAAGGATGTGGGCAAGTTTGTGAGGTATTGCCTAGTATGTCAATAGGTGAAGGCCGAGCATCAGAGTCCATCTAGTTAGTTACAACCTCTTCCCATTCCCGAATGGAAGTGGGAGAGCATCTCCAAGGACTTTGTGACTGGTTTACCATTAACTCAGAGGGGACACGATGTTGTCTGGGTGGTTGTGGATCATTTGATGAAGTCAGCACGATTTCTTCCAATCAAGGTGACTTATGGTCCTTCACAACTACAGGAGTTGTATGTATGGGAGGTTGTACGATTGTATGTTGTGCCCGAGGAGATCATTTCAGATAGAGACGCCTGTTTCACTTCCCAATTTTGGGGAAGCTTTCAATAGGCCTTGGGTACACAGCTAAGCCTGAGTACATCTTATCACCTACAAAGTGATGGACAAATAGAGAGGACCATTCAGGAATTGGACTTGTTGAGGTTCTATATACTTGAGTGGAGAGGCTTTTAGGAGGAGCACCTACCGCTGGTGGAGTTCATCTACAATAACAACTATCATGCCAGTATTGACATGGCCCCGTATGAGGTGTTGTATGGTCAGAAGTGCACCTCTTCGCTTTCTTCGGTTGAGGTAGGCGTGAAGTGGGAGGTAGGTCCCAAACTGATTAGGTAGAGTAAGGAAGTCATCGAGCAGATTCGGGAAAAATCCTTACTGCATAGAGATGGCAGAAGAGCTATGCAGATCATCGATGGCAGGATTACAGTTTGAGGTTAGTGACTTGATGTTCCTCAGAGTATCACCAATGAAGGGGATTTAGATATTTGGGGTGAAGGGTAAGCTGTCTCCAAGGTTTGTGGGCCCATTTGAGATATTGGAGTGAGTCAGAAAATAGCTTACAGACTTACCCTGCCACCTTAGCTAGCCGACAGCCATGACATCTTCCATATCTCCAGTCTGCGGAGGTACATGTTTGATCTGGACCATGTTCTTAGCTATAAGAGCATGGGGATAGAGAAGGACCTGACCTATCAAGAGCAACTAGTGCAGATACTAGACCATATCATTCGAAGGCTGTGAAAGAAGGAGATCCCTCTAGTAAAAGTTCTTTTGAGGAGTCAGAAGTACGAGGAGGCAACTTGAGAACCTAAGGTAGAAAAGAAGGAGAAGTACCTGGAGCTTTTCACGAGTAAGTTCTTAACCCCCTAGGTTGTTTCTCTTTAAGGTTGTTATACACCGGCATGACTTTTCCTTTACCTCCACGTTTGCTTGAGTTTCAAGGATGAAACTCCCTTTAAGGTTGTTATATTTGTAACACTCCAAAATCCATGTTTCGAGTCATTTCAAGGTGATCCTGGTCAATTCGAGCCTGGAAACCCAGTTGTAGTTTGGTGCTGGTGTCAGCACCTTCTTAAATTGTCAAAAAATGTGTATTTCGAGTCAACCCCTATCCAAATGTTCTCAAAAGAGTGTCATATATGGTACCATTGGATTCCTCTCGTCGACCCCTATGGGTAGTTGATCCTGTGCAGGGTTGGGCCTGCAAATCCCAAACTTTTGACTAAGTGTAGGTTAACTATGGTTAAGGGTTAAGTATTCTAAGTGTTGTGTTTGTGTGTTAGCGTGTATGTGTAGTGTTTAGGTGTTAGTGTGTTAGTCACGTGTGTAGAGTATAAATGTAGTTAGTTTATTTGTATATTAGTTCAGTATATATGTATATACATTTAAAAAGCATATGTATTATATATATATGAGTTTTGCCTTATTTTGTACATATGTTTTTAAGACTTCAGTGACATTTATATATGTTAGTGTAGATAGTCATATATGTTAGTATAGCATATAGTGTATGTTAGTGTATATATATTATTTTTGTGCCTATATTAAGGCATTGTTTAGATGTTAGTATATATAACTAACCTACATTAGTTTAGATTAATTTTTAATACCTTTATACCTGTTTATATGTTTGAGACATTGTCAATAACACTAATTAATTCATTCTTGTACATAATTTACTTAGATTAATCCATTCTTTAATTCTTTCATTCATGATTCATTCATTTGTAAATAACACCTTAACATTTTTGAAATAAAAGATGATTTTTGGATAAAAGAGAGTGATGTATATCAATAACTGTCTCCCAGTAAACGACCTAGAATAAAATTAGTAAAAATTATATATAAATAAATGGCATCTGTCTAGATTGCGATACTATACTACGATGCGATTAATTAACCATAATTAACAAGAGATCCGAATGTAACATCATGAACCGTTAGAAAAATTGCTAGGAAACCCATTAGTGGTTAAACTGTATACAAATAGATCCCAGAAGGCTTGCCAAATGGTCCCTAGAATGTTTATGTTAAGAAAATATAAAGGACTTGACTTAGGATAAGGACCTAAATGTAAATAACTCAATCCAAGGTCATAATGATCTTATAATGCAATGATGTTTTTATGGCATATAAATTGAACATTTTAGAAAATAATCCAACCATTGATTTGTTCATTCAAGCTCAAATTGTGTTTAACTAGCACTTAATACTTCCATTGACATATTTAAATCATAATCTCTTAAATGTGACCTAATTTTGCATTTTTAACATATTTTTGATGTTTTAGGTCATTTTCCTTAATTCCCACACTTAATCCATTTCTTGTGTTAATTTGATGGTGTTTAACCTAGTTTCTAGCTTAACATTGCACACCTGAGCAATAATCTACACCTATAAGAGCTTAGTTTTAACCTTCATTTTGGACTTTATAGGTCTTTTATATTTTTATTTTGTTTGGGTATTTGCATAGTGAATTCCTATATCCTCTTGAGACAAATTTCTCTTTATGAAGAAGAAGGGTTTAAGGTACACTACCCTCAATCCAAAGTAGTGTGATTGTATTGAGGTTGTGCTACCCTCATTTTAAGTGGTATGTTTAATGGATTTGATATAATTGGTAGATCATGAAATCCTAAGTCAAGATGACTTAGGTGGTGTTTTTCATCTATTAGGGTCCCTCTTGAAAATCTATTATGTCATTGTGATAGATTTTTGTGGCAATCAAATGTTTATTTCCTTATGTTATTTTATACCACACTATCCACCCCCTTCTAGTGCACAATTTCATTTGGTATTAGATCCTATGGTCTTGTGCATATGGAGTCACACCTGGCGAGGATCCAAAACATGGAGGGGAAGATTTTTGCCACCGAAAAGAGCAAAGGACAATCCACCGTTTGGCCTACATACTTTAAAGGTAAAAGTTATGCTTACTGGAAGTTACGGATGAGAATATGGTTGTAGGCACACGACCACTCGGTGTGGGAAAAGTGCAAGAAGCTATTTAAGAAACCTACCACCAGATATATCGAGAATTAAGCAAACGAGGTGCAACTAAACACCAAGGCCATAAACACCTTGTATTGAGTACTCAACCTAAAGGAGTTTATTCAGGTTTCACAATGTAAAATTGCACATGAAGTGTGGCAAACACTTAAGGTAACCCATAAAGGAACTTCTAAACTTAAATCTTCAAAAGTTAACTTATTATCACAGAGTTCGAATTATTTTTTATGAAAGAAAATTAGAAGTTGAGCGAGATGTGCACCTGGTTCACATTAGTCCTGAACAACTTAAAATCCTTGGCGAAAACCTTCATAAGAGATGAACTCCAATCCAAGTTACTACATTCTCTTGGACTGGAATGGGAATAAAAAGTGACCGTAATTGAAGAAGCTCATTAAATTGAGGAGTTAAACATGAAAGGCTTTCTAGGAAACCTTATGGCCTACGAAAATAAAATGGAGCAAAGGAAGAAGAAAGAGACACTGAAGCCAAAGCAAAGTCTCTTGCATTCAAAGTTGATTTCGACAACGTGGCAATTCCAATGACGAAGAAATTTGATTGTTAGCTAGGAAATTTTCCAAGTTTTTTAGGGAATTAAAGAAGGAGAAAAAGAAGAAAGAGATGGAGCTGATTAAATGATACCATTGTAAGAAAAAGGGGCATCTTAAATCGAAGTAACCTCTCTTAAAGGAGGAGGAGAAAAGGTATATGAAAAGGGATTTTCAAGCCACGTGGGATGATACGAGCTCGGAGGAAGAGGAAGAGGAAGAACCCAAGAAGGAGACAAAGAACAAATTCGTGTGCCTCGATTTGATGGTGATTACATATGAGAGTGAGAAAAGAAAGAGGAAAACAAAGATGACAAAGAGAAGGTAAATTCCTTTACCATAGAAGAACTTCAAGATGCCTTAGAGGAATTATATGATCTTAAGAAGTCTTTGAAAGTTCAAAAGAAAAATATGAAATCTAATTTTAGTTCCCTTAATTCTGAAAAAGATAATCTTGTGTTAGAAAATCAATATTCCTATCTTCTTAAATTTGTAAAAGACAATCTAGTTGCTGAAAATGGAAATATGAAGAAATATTTCAATTCTATTAATTCTGCAAAGTGTGTTATTGTTGAAGAG
Source organism: Thalassia testudinum (assembly GCA_037157565.1). NCBI lineage: Eukaryota > Viridiplantae > Streptophyta > Magnoliopsida > Alismatales > Hydrocharitaceae > Thalassia > Thalassia testudinum. The sequence continues at coordinate 20,707,829 of JAZHRO010000071.1, read as the reverse complement.
AATAGTTTATTGAAATCTGAAATTTCTATCTTAAAGATCAAGATTAATGTAATAGAAAAGGATCATGTATGTCGAAAAGAAAGTTCAGATAAATTATTGAACGGATTAGCTAGAATCACTAAAGGGAAGATAGATTTATGAAAAATTAAGAAATAGACACACTAATAAGGTTTATGCACGAAGCCCTAATAGTTGGAATCTAAGTGGACCTCAACCTTGGTTGAAAAGTACTTACCAAGGAGGACCCAAGAAAATGTGCATAGTTAGACAAATGATTCAATCATGTTTTGCAGGTTTTCAAGCAAACCTGAGTAACTCTCTCTATTTCTACATCAAGGGAGAATTAAGCTTCTCAGTGAACCAAATGGGTATGACAGTTGGACCTGATACCAATGGAGGTAATTCTTCTTGATTTTGATGTTTTATTTTTGTAAATTAGTATCAAGATAGGAGGAGAAAGCTTGAATATCATTGTGCTATAATTTCATTAAAAAGGGGGAGATCACCCTTAACGTTAGTTAATTAAAAATTGACATAGAAATGCTTGTTCATAGGGGTGGTTTATTTATTTCATTATGATAAAAAGGGGAGTTAATCAATTTTTAGAAGAGCATGTATTAAGGTGGAGATTAGAATTAAAATTGATTTAAAATTGAATCTTTTTGATATTGTCAAAAAAAGGGTCAATTTTTTAGCTTAATTGTTTATGATTTTGTCATCATAAAAAATGGAGAGATTATTAGTGCAAATGCACCTAGGTCCTTGATTTTGATGATTGCAAAACACTTTGTATTTAACAATTAACATTTAAATGTTTAGTTTTTAGGTTAATGCAATTAGTTAAAAGGTGTTAAGGGACCTCAAGCTTTTGACCCATGGAGATGGAGGAGCTCGATGATGGAAAAGAAGCAACAAGGAGCATTGGAGAAGGAAGACATTTAAGAGAGAAGCTTTGGATTCAAAGAATGGAGCTAAAGCTCAAAGAAGAAGTGGAATATGACTTAGAATTCTTTATTGTAATCATTGTATTTGTTTGTTGTTATTTTATTTCTAAGAATATTGTCAAAGAGATCAAAATAGAGTTAAGAACCCTAGGGAACCATTAAAATACCTTGGAAATTCAAGCCATCACTTAGAATACTCAAAATAGCAAATAGTCTGCCTTATTAGATGACTGATAGGCTCATCAGACGTTCGATCACCTAAGGTTGTTGCCTAAAAATTAGACTTCAAAATTTCCCAAATGATTAACCACCTAATCTAGTTAGTCGGCCTAAATCAAACATCGAATAGGTTGCCCAGACGTTTGATAACCTAAATTCTCTCCTCTTGATCATCCTAAAAAGGATCCCTCCTCAGATGACCCAAATCAAACGTCCAACATATTTAATAGGTGTTTGATTGGTTAACTTGAACTACCTGTACAACACACACCTCCACAGACGACCTTACCAGACGTCTAATGTTTATCCAAGATGTCTAACATATGACTATTTGAATTTGAATTTCCAAATCTTTTTGTGTTGGACTAAATCCAATCGTTGCGCTTTTCAACAGGTTTGCTTTTCAGCACCTATTTTCATATAAGATGTTTGATAGAATGTTCAAACGTCTTAGGCTTAGGATAAGAACATTCTAGGAAGCTCCACCCTTATGGCTTAGATGACCTTCTCCTCAACAAGCATCTGGTGGTCCTCTTCGAGATGTTCGACCATCAGTCTAGATGTCTTATATGGCCACATCAGAACTTAATTGTTTTGCACTCATACTAATTACAAAAAAATCTTCTTGGATTTGATTCCACTAGGTAGTTGAAGTCCGTAGGCCTATCTAGAGTGTTCCAACCACCTCATAAATAGGATAGAACACTCCCAAGCCCATACACAATATATAGATGAGAAAACAAAAGTGTGCTACACTAATTGAGTGCTACTACTTATTCCACATACAAAGTAAGATCAAGATTGCGTTCTTGTGAGGCTACTCTCCAATCTACCAACTGCACATTTGAGAGCACCAAGACACCATGCTACTACACCAATCTGCTTCCACATTAAGGGAGTAATCTGCACCTATAAAAGCTTAGTTTTAATCCTTATTTTGGGCTCTATAGGTCTTTTGTATTTTGTAACGACCCAGTTCCCGAGTCCCTACGAGACACGAGAATCGGACCGACTCAACTAATCCCAAGACCTAGTCGTCCAACGAGGAAGTAACCAAAAGAGTAGTAAAATAAACCACATTCAGCATGAATATAACTAACAGTAAGAAAGTACAGTAGTAAGGAAAGAAACTACCATAGTATGTACCACCACAACAGTAGAACAACATTCATAATATAATTTGAACTGCAGGTAAAGAAAGTACAGCGGAAACAAGAACTACTCACTATAACGTAACAAAAAGAGGTACAAGAGACAGTGGTAACTCTACTGGACCCTACTCGGCCCAGCGTCCTCTGCAGCCGCTGACCCTGGCTGCTGAACACCTGGTCCTGAAAAGGGTAACAAGTGTAACACGTCAGCAAAACGCTGAGTAGAGTGGCAACTAAACTAAAGACAACAGCAGAGTGTACAGTAGCTGTTATGTTCGATTACTTTCTTTATTCACATCTTTCAATTGTCTCACTATTTCATTTATTCCTCAGATCTTTTTCTTGATCTCGAATGTTCCTCGTGGGAACGATCTTGATTGCAGTCTTTTCCAAAAAGTAGAAGTAGCACGTGGTGCTCTCCTGGTCGGGAGAGTCCCCCGTGGTGATCCTACCCTCAATCAACCACCCCAAGGTCACTGACAGACGTAACGGTGACTACGGCACGTGCGATAAACGCACAGGTAGCTAACCTGCACTGGCACGCGGTCAGTCGTTTCCGTTAACGGGTGCGCCCAAAGCACAGCGCGGAACCAGTCCATGGCAGAGCCCTCTCAGTAACAGGGGTCCAACCCCTCCACAGTAACCAAACTGGGGCCTTGCCCCTCCACAGTCAGCGCACCCTTGCCTGACTACCCTGGTTTGCCCCAGCGGGCCTAACAAGTTGGTGTGGGAGGCTAGCAGAACCCCGGTGCTCGTGGGGTAGCTAGTACCTCCCTACACTAGTAGCTCTCCTCGGTACTACGTACGCGAGGGCCAGCAAGTCGGTACAGAGTGGCCAGTCCTAACCCCGGGTCCCTAGGGCGGCTGGCTCCACTCTGCACTAAACAGGGGGACAGTCGCTCTCCTTGGTACTCCGTACACAAGGGCCAGCTCACTTCCCCAATACTATTCCATTCACTTTCCAAGAGTTCTACTCCTACTTCCCCGTAGGGTTCCATCCTTTTACTCAAACATACAGGTTTCACTTTCCAGTTTCACATTCTTACAATCCATGTTCTCAACCACGTTATTTATTCACAACAGGCAGCTTTATATCTCTTTCCATTTTCCAAGACTGCAGTATTATACATTCCACTAGTTTTCCCATCCTAGGATTCATGCCATATCCTAGGATCTATCATACAATCTAGTTTTCCAGCCCTAGGATTCATGCAACACCTAGGAGCTATCATTCCATCTATTTCTCATTCCTAGGATTCATGCAATGTCCTAGGTTCTATTTATGGTTCCATAATTTAACAGATTTTATTGATAACTTAAAGCCACTCTACCAGGTACAACGGGAGAAATGGGGGCGTGGTCGGGAATCCCGCGTGCCTCCGCGACCCCCGAGACTGCAACAGAACGGGGTCCTATCATAAGGATCAAACACAAGGAGTGTCTCAAAATAGTGTATAGCTACTGTAGACGGGTAGAGGAATTAATTCTGAAAAGAATGCAACTCGAATCGCGGAAAACGGAACCCGAACGGGCCCTAAATGGGTAAAAAACGACGACACTGTGCAAAATCAGACGTCTGGAATTCTTCCAGACGTCTTAAAAAGTGGATCAGAGAATTACCTTGTTTAGCGTGGTTTCCCAGACGTCCAGAAGTCTGCGGGGACGTCTGGCCTAGCTCCCAGACGTCCGATGGTCACCCAGGACGTCTAGAGGTCGCTTCCGCCGTCTGGTACTACTGCCAGACTTCTGATTCGCGATGGATGGCGAATCACCGAGCCTACGCACACCCATCTCCCTCCCTCAGTACGGTCAGTCGACAGGAAGGAAGAAGGAGATGGAAAACTCACCTTTCAGACGTCTGGATGGTCTTCCAGACGTCGCCCTCGCCGTCTGGCTATCAACCCAGGCGTCTGATTCTGGAAATTTTTCCAGAATCAGGGTGCCACTCGGCCTCCGCTCGCGACGCCGGCCGCGTCGCACCTCGCGTGCCTGCTTCTCAGACCGCAGCAGTCCCCCCTCCGCGTCGCTCCATGCCCTCTGCGCCCTCCGCCGACCGGCCCTAGCAGCCCCGGCGAGCTCGCCCTCACGGCAGATTTCCACTCTCGCACGCAGCACCTCCTCCGCGCTCACTGCGGTCGCAGCTGCTGCCCTCGCACTCACCCTCACTGGATGAAGGAGAAGAGGGAGGAGACGGTGGTGACGGAAGGGAGGGGAGGCGTGGCCTTTTAAGGCCGTGCGTGGAGGAGAGAGGACGCGGTAGGGCGTCTGCAGCCGCAGGGAATAAACGAATATGTGGGTCTGCACGCTCAGGCGCGCAGACGACCCACGTGTGTGGAAGATAACGGATTTCCAGACGTCTGGTCTGACGTCTGGGCCACCTCCCAGACGTCTTAAAAGACGTCTGGGGCATGTGTTCATTACAATATAACAAACTCAAAGGAAGTTTCATCCCCGAAACTTGCGCCAACTAGGGTGCGGGAAAAGATGTCCAATTAACCATAACAAACTCAAAGAGGACCGAAGCCGGTCCGAAAAGACGTACCCGCGAAAAGCTCCGGGTACCGCTCCCGCATTGCCGCCTCAGGCTCCCAGGTAGCCTCCTCGTACCGCTGGCTCCTCCACAAAACCTTTACCAGGGGTACTTGCTTTCGTCTCAAACTGCGGATGGCTCGGTCTAGGATCTGCACTGGCCGCTCGGGGTAGGTTAGGTCGTTGCCCACCTCGATGCTCTCGTGACTCAGTCCGTGACTGGAATCGGCTACGTACTTCCTGAGGTTGGACACGTGGAACACGTCGTGCACACCAGAAAGCTGTGGGGGAAGGGAAAGCCGGTAAGCAACGAGTCCAACCCGCTCCAGGACCTCAAAGGGCCCCACAAACCTCGGCGCGAGCTTCCCCCTCACCCCAAACCGCTGTAAGCCCTTCATGGGCAAAACACGAAGGAAAATGTGGTCCCCAACCTCAAACAACACCTCTCTGCGTCTCCGATCCGCGTAGCTCTTCTGTCTGCTCCTGACAGTGCGGAGTTGTCTGTAGATCTGCTCAACTACCTCCTGACTCTGCCGGATCAACCTGGGGCCAACCTCCCACTTGGTCCCCACCTCAACCCAACTCAAGGGTGCCGTACACTTCCGTCCGTACAGAGCCTCGTAGGGAGCCATGCCGATGCTCGAGTGATAACTGTTGTTGTATGCAAACTCTGCCAGGGGCAGGTGCTCCTCCCAAGAGCCCCTCCAGTCCAGTACACAGGCACGCAAAAGGTCCTCAGGTGTCTGTATCGTGTGCTCAGACTGTCCGTCCGTCTGGGGGTGGAAAGCCATGCTAAACCTCAACCTCGTCCCCAAGGCCTGCTGAAACTCAGCCCAAAACTGGGACGTAAAGCGGGTATCCCGGTCGGATACGATCTCTCGCGGAACTCCGTGTAGTCGTACCACATCACGGATATACCTCTCTGCCAACTTTGTTGGTCCCAAAGTAACTCGGATCGGCAAGAAACGCGCCGTCTTCATCAGTCTATCCACTATTACCCAGACTGCGTCGTGTCCCCGTTGGGTAACAGGTAAGCCCACCACCAAGTCCATGGTGATGCTCTCCCACTTCCACTCTGGCACTGGAAGCGGCCGAAGCAGCCCTGCAGGCCTCTGGTGTTCGGCTTTCACCTGCTGGCACACTAAACACTACTGCACGAACTCACCCACATCCCGCTTCATCCCTCTCCACCAAAACTCGTGTCTCAAGTCATGGTACATTTTTGTGTTTCCGAGATGTATGGTGAATCTGGAACCGTGTGCCTCAGTCAAGAGCTCTCTCAACAGCTCCTCGTCTCTGGGAACGCACAACCGTCCCCTCAAGCGTAGCACCTGGTCTGTGAAAGAGAAGTCCCCAGGGTCTCCTGACAGTACTCTATCACGCAAAGACTGCAAGTACGGATCGGCCATCTGCCCTGTGATGATGCGGTCTATCAGCTCTGGCCTGGTCTGCCGTGTCACCGTCACTGCCCCACAGTACCCTCGTAACTCTAGAGGTCGCCAACTACCCACCTCCTCCAAAAGGCTCCAACTCTGTAACTGTAGACTGGCCAAGCGTGCGGGCGCCTTACGGCTCAAGGCGTTAGCCACCACATTGGCCTTTCCCGGGTGGTAGGAGATGCTGTAGTCGTAGTCCTTCAGGAGCTCCAACCAACGTCTCTGTCTCATGTTGAGCTCCTTCTGATCAAAAAGGTATCTGAGGCTCTTGTGATCAGTAAAAATCTCGAAGGTCTCACCATACAAGTAGTGCCTCCAGGTCTTCAGCGCGAAGACAACAGCTGCGAACTCTAGGTCGTGGGTAGGGTAGGTATGCTCATGGGGCTTCAGTTGCTGCGAAGCGTAAGCGACAATGTGACCCCTCTGCATGAGTACACCTCCTAACCCCTGCAAGGAGGCATCCGTGTACACAACGAACGCGCCACTACTGTCAGGGATGGTGAGCACGAGAGCCGAGGTCAACCTCTCCTTCAGCTCCAAAAAACACACCTCACAGGCGTCTGTCCAAGCGAAAGGCACGTCCTTCCGGGTCAACTGTGTCATAGGACGTGCAATCTGCGAAAATCCTCTGATGAATCGTCTATAGTAGCCTACCAGTCCCAGAAAACTACGAATCTCAGTGACTGAACGCGGTCTCTCCCACCTGAGCACTGCCTCGACCTTGGCTGGGTCCATCGCCAAGCCGTCTCCAGAGATCACATGACCTAGGAAGGTCACCTCCCTCAACCAGAACTCGCACTTGCTGTATTTGGCGTACAGCCGGCGTCGTCTCAGAGTGTCCAGAACCATCCGCAAGTGCTGTCCGTGCTGCGTCCGATCTCTAGAATAGATGAGTACATCATCCATGAAAACCACCACGAACTGGTCCGAGTACGGTCTAAACACCCGGTTCATCAGGTCCGAGTACGGTCTAAACACCCGGTTCATCAGGTCCATGAAAGCAGCGAGGGCATTGGTCAGCCCAAACGGCATGACCAAAAACTCGTAGTGTCCGTACCGGGTGCGGAAAGCTGTCTTGGAGACGTCGGTCTCCCTGATCCTCAACTGGTTGTATCCAGACCTCAAGTCTATCTTGGAAAACACCGTGGCACCCCGCAACTGGTCAAACAAATCGTCGATCCTCGGCAGTGGATATCTGTTCTTGATGGTGACCCTGTTCAGCTGTCGGTAGTCCACACAAAGGCGTAGGGTCCCATCCTTCTTCTTCACAAACAGTACCGGGGCTCCCCAGGGGGACGCACTGGGCCTCACGAAACCTTTCTCCAAAAGGTCCTACAACTGGGACTTGAGCTCTCGCAGCTCAAGCGGTGCCATTCTGTATGGCGCGGTGGAGATGGGGCTGGTCCCTGGTACTAGTGATATCTCAAACTCAATCTCACGCTCGGGCGGTAGTCCTGCTAACTCGTCTGGAAACACGTCGGGGTACTCTCTGACCACCGGGATGCTCTGGAAGTCTACCACAGGGCTGGGCTCTGCCACCACACAAGCTAGGAAGCCCTCACACCCCTGGCTCAAAAGTCTCGCCGCCCGAAGTGCCGAAATGCACCTGAAACCTCCGTCCACTGACTGTCCGTGAAACTCGAAAGAAGGCAACTCCGGAATGGAGAAGACAATCTTCCTCTCAAAACAGTCCACCAAGGCGTGGTAAGCGGACAACCAATCCATCCCCAGAATCACTCCAAAGTCCTCCATCTGGATCATAATCAGGTCAGCTGGCAGGCTATGTCCTCTGACGCTGACCTCGCAATCCGTGTACACCTCCTCAGCTACAAACAGCTGGCCACTCGAACCTCTGATTATGAACGGATTCTCTAACAGTGTATAATCCTGGTCCAAACTAACTGTGAAACTGGCTGCGACAAACGAGTGCGTAGAGCCGGAATCGAAAAGCGTGTAAACGAGTTTGCCAGAAACTGGAACCATACCTGCTACCACCGATCCCGAAGCTCTGGCGTCCCTGTGTGTGAGGGCGTTGATACTTCCCTCAGCTCTAGGTGCGGACAAAGCAGCCACACTCTGCGTCGGACGGGTAGGTGCTGGCCGGTACCCTCAAAAACGTAGGCAACTTCAGGGGTTTGACATACCCCCGGATCGCAGGCCGGAGCCCCTCGGTGAACCTCCAAAGGCACTCCTCAGTGGCTACCACTATCGCTGCAAAGCGGGACAGCTCCAAGAAACACGTGCGGTACGCGCTCACAGTCATTGTCCCTTGGCGGAGAGTGTGGAACTCCCGCCTCCTCTGGTCCTGCCACTTCTGGGGAAAGTACTGCTCGCAGAAGAGGGTGACGAACTGGTCCCACATCGGCTCGTCCCTCTCCTGTCCCCGGACCGCCCTCCACCACCTATGTGCCGCACTCTCCAGCTGGTACGTGGCAAAGGCCACGCGGCACTCCACCGGGGGGCGAAGGGTGTCGAAGATCTTCTCCAGCTGCTCAAGCCAGTCCTCTACCTCGGTCGGGTCCTCATCCCCCTTGAAGGAGGGGACTTCAGCTTCCGGAACTGCCCGAAAAGCTCAAAGTGGCACTGTAGGGGAGGTGCTGGTGCACCTCCAGGCGAAGGTGCCTCGTGCACGGAAGTATCGGAGGAAGGTGGGGGCTGCGGCGGCCCATCCCCTCCCCCGTGTCCAGCGCCGCATCCGTCGAGTGGTCCCACAGAGGACTCCCCCTCTGCAGCCCCAGGAGGAGGTGCTCGGGGCGGTGGGTGGAGCTCCTCTCGTACAATGTCTCATATCAGTCTGGCGAGGTCCTGGGCCTGGATGCCCGGGAGTGGTGGCTGGTCCACCGAGACGTCAACAACAGCACGTCCACCTCATCCTCGGCCGCACCCGCGGCCAGTCTCGCCAGTCCCGCGACGAGGCATCTCCTGTAAGGAGACGCGAAACAAAACGGAAAAACGTCAAAACAAATGGAACGATACCGAACGGAAACGTCTAAGAACTCATGTCAAGAGATATGTTGTGGTGGCTACTCTAGTTATAGATATGTGAATTGGTTATTTTCCAGTCAGTTGATTCACTTCTCGGGACGACCTTGCTCTGATACCATCTTGTAACTACCCGGCTCCCGAGTCCCTACGAGACACGAGAACCGGACTGACTCAACTAATCCCAAGACCTAGTCGTCCAACGAGGAAGTAACCAAAAGAGCAGTAAAATAAACCACATTCAGCATGAATATAACTAACAGTAAGAAAGTACAGCAATAAGGAAAGAAACTACCATAGTATGTACCACCACAACAGTAGAACAACATTCATAATATAATTTGAACTGCAGGCAAAGAAAGTACAGCGGAAACAAGAACTATTCACTACAACGCAACAAAAAGAGGTACAAGAGACAGTGGTAACTCTACTGGACCCTACTCAGCCCAGCGTCCTCTGCAGCCGCTGACCCTGGCTGCTCAACACCTGGTCCTAAAAAGGGTAACAAGTGTAACACGTCAGCAAAAAGCTGAGTAGAGTGGCAACTAAACTAAAGACAACAGTAGAGTGTACAGTAGCTGTTATGTTCGATTACTTTCTTTATTCACATCTTTCAATTGTCTCACTATTTCATTTATTCCTCAGATCTTTTTCTTGATCTCGAATGTTCCTCGTGGGAACGATCTTGATTGCAGTCTTTTCCAAAAAGTAGAAGTAGCACGTGGTGCTCTCCTGGCCGGGAGAGTCCCCCGTGGTGATCCTACCCTCAATCAACCACCCCAAGGTCACTGACAGACGTAACGGTGACTACAGCACGCGCGATAAACGCACAGGTAGCTAACCCGTACTGGCACGCGGTCAGTCGTTTCCGTTAACGGGTGCGCCCAAAGAACAGCACGGAACCAGTCCAGGGCAGAGCCCCCTCAGTAACAGGGGTCCAACCCCTCCACAGTAACCAAACCGGGGCCTTGCCCCTCCACAGTCCGCGCACCCTCGCCTGACTACCCTGGTTTGCCCCAGCGAGCCTAACAAGTCGGTGTGGGAGGCTAGCAGAACCCCGAGGCCCGTGGGGTAGCTAGTACCTCCCTACACTAGTAGCTCTCCTCGGTACTACGTACGCGAGGGCCAGCAAGTCGGTACAGAGTGGCCAGTCCTAACCCCGGGTCCCTGGGGCGACTGGCTCCGCTCTGCACTAAACAGGGGGATAGTCACTCTCCTTGGTACTCCGTACTCAAGGGCCAGCTCACTTCCCCAATACTATTCCATTTACTTTCCAGGAGTTCTACTCCTACTTCCCCGTAGGGTTCCATCCTTTTTACTCAAACATCCAGGTTTCACTTTCCAGTTTCACATTCTTACAATCCATGTTCTCAACCACGTTATTTATTCACAACAGGCAGCTGTTAATTCAAATTACAGGCAGCTTTATATCTCTTTCCATTTTCCAAGACTGCAGTATTATACATTCCACTAGTTTTCCCATCCTAGGATTCATGCCATATCCTAGGATCTATCATACAATCTAGTTTTCCAGCCCTAGGATTCATGCAACACCTAGGAGCTATCATTCCATCTATTTCTCATTCCAAGGATTCATGCAATGTCCTAGGTTCTATTTATGGTTCCATAATTTAACAGATTTTATTGATAACTTAAAGCCACTCTACCAGGTACAACGGGAGAAATGGGGGCGTGGTCGGGAATCCCGCATGCCTCCGCGACCCCCGAGACTGCAACAGAATGGGATCCTATCACAAGGATCAAACACAAGGAGTGTCTCAAAACAGTGTATAGCTACTGTAGACGGGTAGAGGAATTAATTCTGAAAAGAACGCAACTCGAATCGCGGAAAACGGAACCCGAACGGGCCCCAAACGGGTAAAAAATGACGACACTATGCAAAATCAGACGTCTGGAACTTCTTCCAGACGTCTTAAAAAGTGGATCAGAGAATTACCTTGTTCAGCGTGGTTTCCCAGATGTCTAGAAGTCTACGGGGACGTCTGGCCTAGCTCCCAGACGTCCGATGGTCACCCCGGACGTCTGGAGGTCGCTTCCGCCTTCTGGTACTACTACCAGATGTCTGATTCGCGATGGATGGAGAATCACCAAGCCTGCGCACACCCATCTCCCTCCCTCAGTACGGTCAGTTGACAGGAAGGAAGAAGGAGACGGAAAACTCACCTTTCAGACGTCTGGATGGTATTCCAGACGTTGCCCTCGCCGTCTGGCTATCAACCCAGACGTCTGATTCTGGAAATTTTTCCAGAATCAGGGGGCCACTCGGCCTCCGCTCGCGACGTCGCCCGCGTCGCACCTTGCGCACCTGCTGCTCAGACCGCAGCAGTCCCCCCTCCGCATCGCTCCACGCCCCCTGCGCCCTCCGCCGGCCGGCCCTAGCTGCCCCGGCGAGCTCGCCCTCATGGTAGAGCTCCGCTCTCGCACGCAGCACCTCCTCCGCGCTCACTGCGGCCGTCGCTGCTGCCCTCGCACTCGCGCTCACGTTCATTGGCTGAAGTAGAAGAGGGAGGAGACGGTGGTGACGGAAGTGAGGGGAGGCGTGGCCTTTTAAGGCCGTGCGAGGAGGAGAGAGGACGTGGCAGGGCATCTGCAGCGCAGGGAATAAACGAATATGCGGGTCTGCGTGCTCAGGCGCGCAGACGACCCGTGCGTGTGGAAGATAACGAATTTCCAGACGTCTGGAAATGATCCCAGACGTCTGCTCCGACGTCTGGGCCACCTCCCAGACGTCTTAAAAGACGTCTCGGGCACGCGTTCGTTACATATTTTCATTTTATTTGGATATTCATGTCATGAATTTCCGTCTTCTCGTGAGACAAAATTTTCTTCATGAAGAAGAGGGGTTTGAGGTATGGCATCCTCTACCCAAAGTAGTGTGGTTGTATTAATGTTGTGCCACCCTTATTTTAAGTAGTGTGTTTAGTCGATTTGATATACTTGATAGATCGGGAAATCCTAAGTCGAGATGACTTAGTTGGTAGTTTTCACCTATTGGGTTTCCACCTAAAAATTTACATCATTATTGTGATTGATCTTTGTGTAATCAAATTTTTATTTTCTCATTTTATTTTATACCACACTATTCACCCCCTCTAATATGTAACTTTAGAGGCTTCCTATACTACTGCTTGGGAACATTTCTCATATATGGCTGCTACTTCTGTTACAGCCTTCATCTTCTGCTGCTTCGGTGACCATTGTAGAGGTCACTCGTGTCATGACTGCTTCACCTGTGCTGGGCCCAAAGGAAGATGCTAAAGCTCCTGGCTGGGTCATCCTTAAAGAAGATGATGACTAGTAGTGGGAAAATTAAGACAAAGGCTCAACCCCACTGGTGGAAGCCCCTAAGAGAAGTAGTTTCCAATAATAAATTGAATAATATAATGTGAACTTAGTAAATTATCCTAATCATATCCACAATTATCAAGATAATTGAAAATTTAGCACAATTATGGATAAGAACTTTTAGGATGTAATCAAATTGACTTCCCTTAATCAAAAAGGATGTCACCAATCAATACCCAAGGAAGGTCAAGAATGAAGTGGTTAACTTAGGCAAAATATCCCTGTAACCCCAAAGTCAGGGTAGAATTAGTTTCTTCTTCGACAAAGATCTCTGTTATAGATTCCTCTAAAATCACTTCTAAAGTCTCAAAATAACTTTTATTCAAAATACTGAAAACTTAAAATTTGAAAATCTATTCTAAAACTTCAAGGGATCCTCTCTTTATTATAGTAATAGGAGCACCTCTCCTTAGATTGCTAAGATCACCAAATTTGTTTTTTATCAAAATTTTACAACTAGAATGCTAGAACTGAGAGCTACAAAGGGAGAGAGATGATGGCTTCACTATTGAGTGTTGTTAATGCTTGTTCTATGTGTTCGGATGGTTATGGTCCTATCTATTTATAAATGAGGCCAATCACTTAAAATGACCTAGGACTATACTCCCAACAACTAGAAATCATAGGCAAATTGGTCTTTGTCTGGAACCTTACAATTATGGTGATTAACCTTAAAAACATATCAATTTAAATCAAATTCAAACCTCATTTAGCATTGTTTTACCAATTGACACTAGACTAACTTATTGAGTTACTATTATCGACTGGTAGAATGTTGTTGAAATATGGGTTGAAAATCAAATTGGCCCTTCTCTTAGTGGAGTTAGTGATCAAATAGATCATAAAATCAATGGAAAGTAGTTCATTTGACCCAATCAAGTAGGATTCTAGGAGCCTTTAAGTTAATGATCAAATTAACTGAATCTACTTGACCTAAGATATGTTGAATTCTTATTTTTGATGCATAGGATAAGAGTTACAAGAATTCTAAACCCTTTAAGTCTTCTTTGCTTTGAATTACATCAATCCACCATCTTCTTAATTTTGCTTGGGTTCTTGAATTTGTAATTTTTCATATTCAAGTTTGTTCTTGATGTCTGTAGCTTCAAAAGATCTTTGTTCCACTCAATTGTAGCTTCATCAAGTTCAATTGTCCAACAAGACTTTTTCTAACTATTCATTCATCTTATTGACTTGTTCTTCTCTGCAACATCTTAATTGCATATATATCTTGTTGGATTTGCAAGTCCTTGGTGACCCAATGTAACGACCCGATTCCCGAGTCCCTACGAGACACGAGAACCGGACCGACTCGACTAATCCCAAGACCCAGTCATCCAACGAGGAAGTAACCAAAAGACAGTAAAATAAACCACATTCAGCATGAATATAACTAACAGTAAGAAAGTACAGCAGTAAGGAAAGAAACTACTACAGTAGGCACCACCACAACAGTAAAACAACATTTATCATATAACAAAACTGCAGGTAAAGAAGGTACAGCGGAAACAGAAACTACTCACTAGAACAGAAACAAAAAGGGGTACAAAGCTGTGGTAACTCTACTGGACCCTACTCGGCCCAGCGTCCTCTGCAGCCGCCGACCCTGGCTGCTCAACACCTGGTCCTGAAAAAGGTAACGAGTGTAACACGTCAGCAAAACGCTGAGTAGAGTGGCAAACTAACTAAAGGCAACAGTAGAGTGTACAGTAGCTGTTATGTTCTATTACTTCCTTTATTTACATCTTTCAATTTTTCTCACTATTTCATTTACTTCTCAGATCCTTTACTTGATCTCGAATGTCCTCGTGGGACGATCTTGATTGCGGTCTTTTCCAAAAGTAGAAGTAGCACGTGGTGCTCTCCTGGCCGGGAGAGTCCCCCGTGGTGATCCTACCCTCAGTCAACCACCCCAAGGTCACTGATAGACGTAACGGTGACTACGGCACGCGCGATAACCGCACAGGTAGCTAGCCCGCACTGGCACGCGGTCAGTCGTTTCCGTTAACGGGTGCGCCCAAAGCACAGCACGGAACCAGGGCAGAGCCCTCTCAGTAACAGGGGTCCAACCCCTCCACAGTAACCAAATCGGGGCCCTGCCCCTCCACAGTCCGCGCACCCTCGCCTGACTACCCTGGTTTGCCCTAGTGGGCCTAACAAGTCGGTGAAGGAGGCTAGCAGAACCCCGGGGCCCGTGGGGTAGCTAGTACTCTCCTAACACTACTAGCTCTCCTCGGTACTAAGTACACGAGGGCCAACAAGTCGGTACAGAGCGGCCAAGCCTAACCCCGGGTCCCTGGGGCGGCTGGCCCCACTCTGCACTAAAACAGGTACAGGTACTTCCCTTGGTACTGCGTACCCAAGAGACAGTACAAACTACATCTCAGTTCCATTCCTTTTCTTTCCAGGAGTTCCACTCCTAATTCCCCGTAGGGTTCCAGCTCTTTATCTCAGAACATCATATGTTTCACTTTCCAGATTCACGTTCTCAATTTCCATGATCTCAAACATGTTTCTTTGTTCATAACAGGCAGCTGTTAATTAATTTCACAGGCAGCTTATATATTCCTTTCCATTTTTCCAAGACTGCAGTAATATACATTCCACTAGTTTTTCCATCCTAGGATTCATGCCATATCCTAGGATCTATCATACAATCTAGTTTTCCGGCCCTAGGATTCATGCAACACCTAGGAGCTATCATTCCATATATTTCTCATTCCTAGGATTCATGCAATGCCCTAGGTTCTAGTTATGGTTCCATACTTTAACAGATTTTATTAATACTTAAAACCACTCTACCAGGTACAACGGGAGTAATGGGGGCATGATCGGGAATCCCGCGCGCCTCCGCGACTCTCAAGACTGCAACCGAACGAGGTCCTATCACAAGGATCAAACACAAGGAGTGTCTCAAAACAGTGTATAGCTACTGTAGGCGGGTAGAGGAATAAATTCTGAAACGAACGCAACTCGAATCGCGGAAAACGGAGCCTAAACGGGCCCTAAACGGGTCGAGGAAGACAATACTGTGCAAAATCAGACGTCTGGAACTCCTTCCAGACGTCTTAAACGGTGGATCAGAGAATTACCTGTTCGGCTTGGTTCCCCGGACGTCCAGAAGTCTGTGGGGACGTCTGCCTAGATCCAAGACGTCCGATGGTCACTCCGGACGTCTGGAGGTCACTCCCGCCGTCTGGTACAAATTCCAGACGTCTGATTCGCAAAGATGACGAATCAGAGGACCTACGCACAGCCAACCCTCCTCCCTCAGTACGGTCAGTCGACAAAAAGTAGAAGAAAGCGGAAACTCACCTTTCAGACATCTGTATGATCTCACAGACGTCGACCTTGCCGCCTGGATATCAATCCAGACGTCTGATTCTGGAAATTTTTCCAGAATCAGAACCTTGCTCGGCCTCCGCTCGCGACGCCGCCCGCGTCGCACCTCGCGCGTCCGCTGCTCCGCCCGCAGCAGGTCCCTCTCCGCGACGCTCTGCGCCCCCCTGCGCCCTCCGCCGGCCGGCCAAGCCGCTCCCGGCGAGCTCGCCCTCACAGTAGAGCCCCGCCCTCGCACGCCGCAGCTCCTCCGCGCCTACTGCGGCTGCCGCTGCCGCTGCGCCCTCGCGTCCGCTCGCTCTCGCGCACAGGCAGGAGAAGAAGGAGGAAGATAGTGGAGACGAGAGGGGAGGCGCGCCCCCCCCTTTTAACGCCGCGCGGAGAGGAGAGAGAAGGCGGTCGCAGTCGCCTGCAGCCGCAGAGAAAGAGGCAGGATCGCAGGTCTGCGCGCACAGGCACGCAGACGAATATCCCGTGCGAGCATAACTGTTCGCCAGACGTCTGTAACTATCCCGGACGTCTGGTCAGACGTCTGGATGTGATCCCAGACGTCTTGACAGACGTCTAGGCCACCTCCCAGACGTCTTAAAATACGTCTGGGGCACGCGCTCGTTACACCCAACCTAAGTGGAAATTACCTAATCAGTGATTTGAATATAAATGTTAGATAACGTGGACACACTAATGTGGTTAGGTGGGTTTAACTTGGTATAATTGGGATAATATACTATAGCCATGTTGGATATAACTGATGAAAGATATTGAAGATCCAAATGATTTGGATTGAGGATTTCGATAAGTCATCAAGAACCAGCATTATATCCAATAGTTGACTCTAGGCTGAGAAGAGATGATAATCTTCTCATGAGATAGTTGCTTGACGGATGTCGTTGATGCACATCCTATGTATAAGAATGAGGATTTAGGACTCTCATGCAAGTTGAGTCAAAGGGTAGACTCAATGAGCCAAAGATGCGAGAAGTCCTTTTCTTATTATTGTCATAGAGAAGGCGTATTCTTTGACCTAAGATAGATATGTGTCTCTATGCTTAATATACACATTTGGTAGATCGATAGTTAATGCACCCACTATGGTTTTAAGACTAGAAAGCTGGTGTATATATAAGAGGATAGGCGACGCATGATCTCTCAAAGGGATCACATAGATCTGCTATTGTAGATGTACATAATGGTTCGAAAGACATGGGCTCACTTTGCATATATTGTGATGTACAGAATTTCATGCATGGTAATATGAATCCACATTAGACCCATACATGAAAGTCCTTTTAGAAAGGAGCCAATCTTCATGTTGTCCAAATGATACAAAGAGAACATGAATATATGTAACCCTTCATAGGGAGAACAGTGGATTCGGGAATTAATCATCAAGGCCATTAAGTTCTCTAGTGTGAAGGATTCATAGATATTTAAAATACTTAAGGGAGGCGTTGTGTTGTAAATTTTAAATTCTAAATGCTTCCTTATTGGCGTGATGAAACCAATAATGATTTTGGTGGATTCCTAATTATAAAGAAATCAAATATTATTGAAGGTGTTAAATAGTATTTGATTTGGCATTTAATTGGGTTAAAAAGGTTTGAACTTTGTCTAAAGAGTTTTGATAGAAATTAAATACATTTTGGGTATTAAAACGTAATTGGTTAAATTAGTTAAAGGTTCAATCATGCAAATATCAATTGAGATTTAACTCCAACCGCCAGATTTGATCCAAGGGCTCCCACTATATTAATATTACTAGTAATCCTTATAAATATCTTCCAAAAGCAAAGACTTAACCCTAATTAATCCTTTTGTGCATATCATAATGTCCACATTCATGAGAGAGGAAGCAAAGAAGGCGTCACCTCCCACCTTCTTCAAATTCTTCTTTTGTTGGATGTCCACAGTAGTTGGTAGACATCCAACCACTCCATTGGAAGACAAACAAGAGTGTTAGACTTCCAACATTAACTTTGGACTTCCAAGTGCTTGGTTGGAAGCCTAGGCACATTGCTGCATGTCCAACCTATGTTGGACTTGTGCCTGGTGTTGTGGAGTCTTGGAGAAGAAGACGAGCCTCGTCTTCAGAATTCATGAAGGAGTTTGCGATGCACAAGGATTGATCATTCTCGATGCAAAGGACATTATCCACCTGTTAACAAGGAGGGTCTTGGGATGCGCTAGGACTTATTGTAGGAGGCAAAACATGTAGGGTGTTATGCTACGTCATCCCAGAGGTATATTTTCGATACTCGTGAGGACTTCAGAATGGGAAGAAACTGATTCTTCACATGTGGTTTCGATTTAGGTTATTGAATTATTTAATTATTCAATTTTAGGCATCAAATCATTTTAAAATCAAAGTTTGAAATGACATTTTTTTCATGCTTCTGCGATGTCATAGGAGAATCGTTCACCCTTCATATCTTTGATTTGATAAATCTTCAGTTAATTGCAATATCTTAAATCTTTAACATTTTGTATATATTTTGTTAACATAAGAATGCTTCGAATCTTTACTTTAATATTCTTTGTTGTTATTCTCAACATTCTCCTCCTTCGCATCCTTAACATTCTCTTGATACATTCTTAACATCAATATTTTTTTTTTCTAACTTTCTTCTCATTGTGTTTTCTGAATAACTTAATATCCTATCACCATCTAAAATCACATTCTCTCCCTTCTATAGCTCACAAATAGATATGTTGAGTTTATGGATATTGCACATCTACTTTAGACAAGAGCTAAACTAAGGCTCTAAATCTCCAAGGGCTACAAGAGTGAGAACAAACACAAAAAAACCAGGAAATGAGCCTCTTACTTCCTAACATGCCATTAATGCAACACACTGGTATCACCTAAGTGGATCTCTTAGGTTTGTACCATAAATCTTACCATAAGGACTTCATTTCCTTATTTTCTTTTTATTTCTAGTGGTTGAGAGCTCCTTTCCCTTTCCTTCATGATCCACAAGTCTTAAACTTTGTTCAAACCATGGCTTTTTTTGTGAGAAGGGTGATGATTTCCATACTCCAGGTCATATTTTCCTTTGCATTCACTGATATGCAACTATCATATGAATTACAATTGGAGTAATTTTGTAGATTTTGTGGACTTCCTTAAATGTGCTATTTTCTACACGAGAAGGGAGTATATTTGGCAATCCAAATGAGCTTTACACATTGGAGAATATGATACTATATTCCTCATCGAAGAATAAAAGCATCCCAACTGCCTCGTTAACTCTCTAATTAATGTATCACGACTTTAGGTCAGTGGAAAAGGGCACATTATAATCAACAGTATATCTCATTCATTAATGTTGTCCCCTTGGACTCTAAAAACCATGTTTAGAGAACATGTTTAGTTTCAGTGGTTGGGAGCAACATAAGGGGTTTCCTGACAGGCCTTGTGGGGATTACACTAAATTCCCCCCTTTTTGTAGTATTTTATACTTTTATGCTGCTATTTTTTTTGCGACAAAAAGGAATGCTATTGAGAATGATAGCAAACTAGGTTTATGCTACTATTTTTCCATTGTGATATCTCGGATGCGTTGTTTTGTTCTTTTTGCTGTATGCTATCATTTACATTCGATTGAAGATAAATCACGACCAACCTCATATATAATTTATCTTTCAAGAAAATTTTAATAAATGAGAATATAGGTTTTAGTTTAGTTACTTCCAAATTTGAAAATGTCTAGAATACATGTTTGGATTTTGAAGCTAATTTTGCAATATTGGGTTTGCATCTTTTATTATTGTTGTGGATGTATGAGTACATGATGGTGGGCAAAGGAAGTGAAAACCCTTTTCAGGATTCAAAACATATATATATGTAGGAAATGTATCTAGAGAGTACAATGCTTAAAAATATCAAGAAATGCACTAATTTATGACCACACGATCCTCTCTTTGCTTCATGAAACCGCTAGGTGCGGTTTTAGTGGTTTCGATTGCCGATTTTGTTAATTAGTGGGTTTTTATGGTATTTTTATTGTTAAGTCTTGTTTTAGCAACCACCTTCGATCATCCTACTCCAATCTTGAGCAGTTTATTTCCTATGACCTACATTTATTTTATAGCCACAGTTGCATTACAACTCTAACAATTTGTATTATCTGTAATATACATTAATTACAATATTTCATAAATGACCGCCTGACTTATTACTTAGATTGTATTACAACATGATTTACTATGATAATGTTACACCTCGTGTATGTATTTATTACAACTTACGTTGATCCTGTTACATTGTTAACAATATTTAGTTACAACTAAAATCAACTTATATTACAATGGATTATCTAAGCTATTACAATGTTTAGTTGGTATTCTTTGTATATGTTACATCATTTTGTATCTATTAAATGAATTAATTTAATCAGAACCCACTATGACATACATTTATTGCATAACCCCAGTTGTATTACAACTTTAAACATGTTGTATTATCAGTAATACATCATTAAATACAATATACAATGAATTACCTGACATCTAATTTCCAATTTTGTATTACACCTTTGTTTAATCTAATGATGTTACAACTCAATCATGCATTTGTTACAATATGCATTTTTCTATTACAACGATAAAACTTATTTGTTACAATCATACTCAAGTGTTATTACAAATTGTATACTATGTCGTTACAATATTTTTATTATGATTTTAATACATATCATACATTAAATTTAAGCACAAATTTACGTGTTATGTGCGATTAATATTATGAAAGCAGTTGTATTCACTTTCTATTTGTAGTATGTATTAATACTAATTGATTTGATTAGTTGCACCTTTTTAGGAATGGATTTCACAATTTTTTTTGTAACATCCATTAGGTCCATGTCCTTGCAAGATCATAAATGGTTTTGTTGGTGGTATTTCTGCCATCCGCAAGATTAAAATTGAATGGCCATTACGTAATGCTTTTTTTGATATTTTTGAGCACAGTGCTCTCTAGATAGGCCTCCTATATATATATATGAAAAAATATGTAGTGAGCATTATGCTCATAAACACCCATTTGAGCACATATTTTTAATTTGACCGTTAAATGAATGTATCTTTTGATGAAACCACAGTGGTCCTTAGTTAATGGTTTTGGAAAATATGATCAAATTCATCATAATATTTATGGAATTATGCTATTACATTTAATATTACACATATGGAATATTTTCCAAACTGCATTCCACATTTTTCATCGTTTGGTATCATGACTCTCAACATTTTCATTATTTCATTTTTCCCCTGTCACCTTGTGATATTGATCTCTCATGTTTTGAAAGTATGTATTTTGATTTAATTTCATGTTATTATATGTTTATGTTAATATATATCATCATTAATTATTTATTTAATTTGTTTTATGTATGCCTTTTCAGCATTTTTAGATCTAAGTTTTACCACAATATTGAACCAATATCACCAATGGACGACACTAGAAGAAAAGTCACTATTGGTGACATTAAACTTGCGATGGTCACAAAATCGTTGCCAATAGTTGCATATTAGTGATGGTTATTCATGGGAACGCCATCATGAGCCCTAACTAGCTCATTTTGACCCAATTGAGAGAATAAATGCTCCTACATAACCAACTGAAGCTCCTAATTCACTACATAACCTTTCTGAGAATAAAATAAGAAACTGGGGGTAAAATGGTAATTTTACCAATGCAGTACAACCACGAGTTTTCTCAAGGGCTAAACAAAGGTCAAATCGTCTTAACAAGACTATAAGTGGGTTGGATTTGATAGAAAAGGGTTTATGTGAGTTCTATGAATTAAATCACTTCTTAAAATAGTAAAATAGACCCACTTGATTAACCAATGTTCTAGTCAGGATAAAATTCACTTAAATCCTCAAAAAATCATAGAAAAATATTTGCTAGGGTTGAGTACCTTCAATTTGGCCATTAGACCTATCTTGACCTAGAATGGGGTCTTAGACAGATATTTGCCCTAAATTGGGTTTTTGCATAAATTTCCTAGTCAAACATGGTCAAACCCAAAATCCAACTTCACCATTAGATTCCTTAGGTTCAAATTAGATTTTTACCAAAATTTGGACCCAAGATGAGTTTGCCTTGACCTAGCTTGCAAAAAGGTCCAACATGATTACATTTCTACCCCTATCTTTCAAAAATCCTTACAAAAGGCCCCCTAGCTTCTTCATTATTTTTGCATTTAGGTCCCTTCACAATTATAGCAGAAGAATCCTACTCCAACGAGCTTTGGAAGGAGAGTTTTCCCTGATTGCTTAGAGAATCTCTTCCAAAATTGGAAGGGAGATTCTCTAAGAAAATCTCTCTCATCTGAACCCTCATTTAAGATCTGATTCCCTCCCAATATCTCATGCGAACGCATGAGAGATATGGGTATCTCAACAGCTTCCAACTCCGGTGAGCTTTCCAAGCTTCCCAAGCCCTAACCGACCTTCAGAGCTCTATTTAAAGGAGCCCAGACCCCTCCGATCACTCCACGCTCAAATTCGGCCGCAAACACCCCTGATTCCTCCCTTCTCACGGCCGTAGGTTCCTCGATGTCCGGAGAAACTCCCTTGCTCCTCCTCGTTGTCCGATCGCCATACCTGTGGCAGATTCCTCCTCCTTGACTTCGTCCGTTCCTCACTGTACCCGCAAGCGTTTCCCTCTCTTCATCCTCGCCGCTCTCCACTCACCGGAGCCACTTTCATCTCTAGCATCGGCCACACCAGACCCGATGCCTCCGCTTGCCCCCATCGTCTCTTCACCTCCCAGATAAGCTCCCTCTCCCCTCTACATTCTTCTCCACCCTTTATTATTCAAAACTGATCACTGCCGACCTCCATCACCTCCATCCCTTCCATCTCCGACCACCAACTTTGGTGAGGCCACTCCACCTCCACAGGCCATCCCATCCCTCGCCGACAAGTCCATAAGATTCCCCTCACTCCACTGAACACTTCCCCTCACTCCACACACTATGCCACTCACTCACGCACCCCACCGAACACACCCACACATTCGCACATAGTGTGCCCTAGGCACGCTAGCACAGGCACCCCTGAGCCACGCCAACATCGCCAGAATCTTCGCCATGCTCCAGCGACCCCCTCTGAATGTTTTGACGTGGCCGCGAGGCCAATCTTGTGTTTTCAGGTTCGTTGCCCCTCCAACATTGCCCAGGAAGCTTGAAGCAAGCTTGCTGTAGCTCCAGGCCTTGCTGTTCCAGACTTACACCCCCATGTTGCGCGGAATACCTTCGCCCATGTACTTAGGCCTTCGATTGGAGTCAAAGGCTCTCGCAGCAGCTACAATTGAGAGCTCTATCTCTGCAGGCGCATGTAAAAGGAAGGTGGGACATTTAGTCCCACCTCGGAAGTGAAGATGTGCCCACACTTGCATAAGAGGAAAAAGTAAAGTAGGTTGTTCGCCTCAGATCCATGAGGTGAGGTCCCACTCACCCGACCCGATCTCGTCCACGCTCACGCCCCGCAGACCTGGCCTGACCCGACCCGACTGCACACCTCGCCCACTACTGCATGCCAGTGGGCCTAGTCTTGGGTACGCACCCAACTCGATTACCTGACTGACTGTGTGGCTCTAGGAGAGCGTATCCTAAGAGAGAAAAGAGAGGAGAGTTGCGTGCAGGTAGGGTAGGTTTTTGCTACAAGTTCTTCAGACCAACACTTAGCCGCAGCCAGAAGGAAGAAGGAAGAAGGCTGAAGAAGAAGGAGAAGCCAAGGCAGAAGAGAAGGCCAAAGGTAGGAGTAGAAGAAAGAAGAAGAAGAAGAAGGAAGGAGAAGATAGAGGAAAAAGGCCAAGGAAGAAGAGGAAGAGCAGTAGCCAAAGCACAAAGAGAGATAGAGAAGAGAAAGAGAAGAATCGTGAAGGCAAAAGCAACGGAAATCAAAACAGAAGCCAAAGAAGAAGAAGGAAGAAGACAGAGAAGTGAAGGAGAAAAGAGATCGGACACTTTAAGTCATCTGATTAAGAAATCAGACAACATATTCTAGTCTCATTGCATATTTATATATTTGGTGATCTACATCACCATTTTACTCCCATATTTTTGCACTCTAACACTGCTATTATTGCAATTTCTTTTAGTTTAAATTGTGATCTTGATTTATAAATACCAATTTGCTCCATGTGTTCGACCTCGGAAATTCTTTTCGAGTAATAAAATTATATCTGTTTTGAACACTATTTTGGTTGTACTACAATACACTACTTTTAAAACACAATTAGTGTAACAAACATTTTGGCACCGTTGCCGGGGAGCAATGGGCAATTTAGAATTCTTGATTACAATTTCTGATTTGGTACTAACTTGCTATATCTCTTTTTGTTGTGGTTGTTTTAGGGAGAAGTTCAAAGAAAAGACAACCACACATCAAACACATGTGGGGTAGGTAATTTCCTATTACTCTCTCTCTTAAAGCCCCTCATTCTGAAAAGCAAAAAAGAGAAAAATCAATTAGGGCTACTTGATTTCTATTCTTAGCGAATTCATCAAGTTCCCTAATTTGATTTCAACAACAAAATCTGATTTGTGCACCCACTTAAGGTAACTAGATAGAAACCACATTTGGCAAATTAAATTTGACCAAAAGTAGAGCCAATTAAGGATTTCAAGTTAGGGTTTTAGAGACACACTTTCGTAAGCAGGAATCAACTCTCCAAAAAGATGTGTGCCTAAGCGTTGGTTGAAGTGATTTATTCAAGCAAACCCTAAAATTAAGGCTCTTAATCTCACTTGAATCCTAAAAGAAGGGACCTAAAACTTCTCAAAGGACAAATAGGTGAAGTTGACCCACCTTGTTGGGTCAAACAACCTCGAAATTAGGTCACTTTTTGCACTCAATACATCTAATGTTCAAGTGAAATATTAAGCACCCTTCCTCTTTAATAAAACTAGTAGACTTAAGAGGTCAAGTCCCCATTCCGATCTACCTGAAACATCAATGACAAGAGAGGTCGGGTGAGGGAAACCCTATAACCCGTGGGGGTGCTCTACTGTGTAGGGGTCTTTGTGGAACTCTCCCTCTCTGGCTACCCAGGTATTTCTCAGGTGGACGGCTTTCTGACTAAAGGGTATGATCCATCCCGAACCTCTATAGTCATCCAACTTTTTTGGGTGTTTTGATTGGGTCCATCACATTCTACTCTCATCCAGGCCATCAATGCATGTTCGGTAGGAGGTCCTTAAGACCATCCTTGAGGCCTCCTTTAGTCATTCACTCCCGTCAAGGCCAAGCCTTGACTTCCATGTTTGTGCAACAATCCCATCACATAGACATCTCCTCTGATTCATCTGAACCCAATTCTCCTTCTTCCATCATCATGGCACAACCTATAGAAGAAGAGAATAACCTTGAGAACCAACTTCAGTGCCTTAATGATTTATTCCAAGCCTTTGTAAATCCACCACAGCATCCTATGATGCGAGATCATTACAATCCTGCTGCGGTGGTGATTGAACCTCAAGTCCAAATCCCGGCTGGAGGTCCTGATTCTAAGCTCAAGCCCAACATGATTCATGCTATTCCAAAATTTCATGGGCTCAATTCCAAGGATCCTTTCCAGCACATCAAACAACTCAAGCATCTGGCCCAGACCTTTGGGTCAGATGTCCAAAATCAGGAAATTCTTCTCATGAAGATGTTCTCCTTTCTCATGAACAAAGCAACTCACTAGTATCAGACTCAAACGCATCCTATCAACACAAGGGTTGAACTGCAATCCGAGTTTCTGAAAAAGTTCTTCCCAGTTGGTCGGACGAATGCTTTATGACACTAGATCACACACTTCACATAGCAGCCTGGAGAACCACTTCATGAGGCATGGGATCGTTTCCTGGATCTCATGCAGAAGTGCTCCCATCACAGAGTTCCTAAATGGGAACAAGTCCAGTCTTTTTACCAGGGACTCAGTGAAGATATCCGTTTATTCGTCAATGCAACTTGCGGAGGAAATATCATGGGTCAACACGAAGACACTGTGTGGGAGATTCTCGAGAATATGTGCAAGAACTCCATCAATAATGACTCCATGGGCTTATTCGACCAAACGAATGCCCATGCATCGACGAATCCAAGGAGAGCACATGAGACGCAAAGCCTATCCGCATCTATCAACTTGGAATTTATGGCCAGTCGTTTGGACAAGGTCTCTATCATTGAAAAGAAGGTGGATGAGCTAACTCGACATCTGCAGCGAGCCACCTCTGCGCAAAACCTGTTCGCACAGCAGCCCTCTGGGAGGGAAGCTGTGCATAACATCTATCACCGATCTTCTCAGGGGATGGACCCGTATCCACCCTCGTCTGACTCTAGGACCAAAGGAAACTCCGATCCTGCCTACTCTAATTGGGGGAACTCTGAACCCTTGTACTCTGATTTTTCCAAGGTTCCTCAGACCTGCAAAGACCTCAATGCCATCCAGAATGACCCATTCTCTAATACCTATAACCCTAGATGGCGGAATCATCCCAATTTCCTATGGCCAGGAAATAATCAGAATTAAAGACCACCATATCAACCCCATCCATAAGTTCCTCGTCCATACCAGTCGCTTCAGCCTCAGCCCAAACCCACCTATTAATCTGGGCCAACTCAAATGGATCAAATGACTCTCATCCTTCAGACTCTGGATGACATTCAAAAAATGAATGTGGCTATGCAGAAGCAACACAAAGACGAGATCACAAAGGTTCGCAATCAACTCGCCCAGATGGCGAATTCCTGCCAACTTGGCACACTCCCTTTGCAACCTCTGCCAAATCTGAATAACGTCCCAAACCAGAGGCACATTATGAACCCAAATCCGGGCCAATCCCACATGATTTATCAGGCCCCTTCTGCTCCATCAACCGAAGGGATGGAAGCTTCAACATCATATTTGGGATTTCAACAGTAGCCACCTATTTTACCAACACTAAACCAGAACTAGGCAGGACTACATTCAGTAACAACCCGTAGTGGCAAAGCAACACAAGACCCACCTTACCCAAGCCACTTTCAGCTTGGTAGTGCTAACCCAAGCCCTAGGACAGTTATCCAGGATACCCCTGTCCCTGATCAAGAACCTGGACCTATTCTAGAGGAACCATCTAAGGTTCCATTTCCCGAGGCCTTGACCAAGGGAAAGAGGACAAACAAACCCGTGGCACCTAAGGAAGATCTGGTCAAGCTCTTTGAACAGGTCCATATAAACATCCCCTTGATGGATGCAATTCACCACATACCAACTTATGCACGATTCTTGAAAGACGTGTGCACACCTAAGCGTAAGATGCGAACCAAAAGTGGGAGCCCAATCGTATTGTCAGAGCAAGCCAGCTCTGTAATTTTGAGCAAACTTCCACCTAAGGCAAAAGAACTAGGTACTCCCCTGATTTCCTATACAATTGGTGATATATAATTTGATAGAGCTTTATTGGATCTAGGGGCCTCCATAAACCTTATACCTACATCCCTACTTGACCATCTTGAGGAATCTGACCTCAAACCGATAAAGGTGACATTATAGTTGGCAGACAGATCTATTAAGTCACCCAAAGGAGTTCTTGAGGATGTCATTGTTAGGGTTCGAGATTTCTATTTCCCAGTGGACTTTGTGGTCTTGGATATGGATGCTCCAAAAAATCTGAGGAATACACCAATCATACTAGGGAGACCCTTTTTGGCCACTGCTAGGACCAACATAAAATGTGAGGAGGGCCAAATTGAACTAAAATTTGGAAACCAGACATTAAAGATCGACATCTTTAAGGCCCAACAAGGGATTAATTATGGAGTTATAGAACAGATATGTGATATCAAGGCTGTGGTTAACGATCCGTATATTGTGGAAAACCTGACTACTTCTGATCAACCACAAGAGGATCAAAACCTGCAATCAAAGGAGTCCGAACTTGACCTAAACACACCAATAACTCCTTCCCTTGCTCCTGACACACACCCTGAACCGCCTGCTGCTGCTGATAACCCTGTTTTGGAACTTAAGCCTCTTCCCAAGCATCTGAAGTACATCTTTGTGGGTTCCAATCAGATGTTTCCTGTGATTATCAACTCCAGATTGACACCTGATTAGGAGTCCCATCTGATTACTGTTCTCCAGCAACATCGAAGAGCCATTGGATGGACTCTCAATGATTTGACTGGCATCATCCCCTCTTACTGCACACACCGCATCTATACTGAAGAGGGCACACGACCTTCCCGTGAAATGCAGAGACGTTTAAATCCTAATCTGCAAGAGGTCGTGAAAAAGGTGATCATCAAGTTGTTAGATGATGGGATCATTTACTCGATCTCCGATAGTCGGTGGGTGAGTTCAATCCAGGTTGTGCCTGAGAAGGTAGGACTCACCGTGATCACGACTGAAATCAGAGAAATGACCCGTATGGTGAATTCATGGAGAGTCTGCATTGATTACAAAACACTCAATACTTCCACAAAGAAGGATCATTTCCCACTACCATTTATTAATCATATCCTCGAGAAACTAACAGGAAATAGGTTCTTCTGCTTTTTGGACGGGTACTCCGGTTATAACCAGGTGGCAATCCATCATGAGGACCAAGAAAAGACCACTTTCACCTACCCCTTCGGGACGTACGCATTCCGAAGGATGCCTTTCAGTCTCTACAATGCACCTACTACTTTTTAGTAGTGCATGCTTGCCATATTCTCAAATATGGTAGGCGATTATCTGGAAGTCTTCATGGATGACTTTTCAATGTTTGGCGAATCATTTGATGATTGCCTCCTGCACTTGGTCCAGATCCTCAAGCGGTGCATTGACGTGAATCTAGTTCTTTTCTGGGAAAAGAGCCATTTCATGGTGCCTGAAGGAATTGTCCTAGGACATTTCATATCAGAAAAAGGCATCTAGGTCGATCGAGCCAAGGTGAATCTGATTTCCAAACTCCCTATGCCTAGCTCGATCAAGGACATCCGATCTTTTCTGGGCACATCAGTTTTTACCATCGATTCATTCCTGATTTCTAAAAGATCATGCGCCCCCTAACCACTCTACCATCTAAGGATGTTCCCTTCGAAATCTCCAAGGAATGCACTTAAGCATTTGAAATCCTACGTGATCGAGTTACTCAAGCTCCAATCCTACAGTCCCCTGATTGGTCTCAACCCTTTGAGATCATTGCGATGCATCTGATTTCGCTGTAGGAGCAGTACTTCGACAGAAAATTGACGGGAAACCCGTGGTCATCTACTACGCTAGCAAGACACTTGACGAGGCTCAATGTAACTACACAGTTACTGTAAAAGAGCTGCTAGCCATAGTATTTGCCCTGGAAAAATTCAAATTATATCTTCTGGGTTCCCGTGTTATCATTTACTCAAATCACATAGCTGTGAGGCATCTCCTTGCATAGAAGGATGCGAAACCTCAACTGATCCGCTGGATCTTGCTGTTGTAAGAGTTTGACCTCGAGATTTATGACAAGGTGAGAAAACAAAATGTGGTAGCTGATCACATGTCCCACCTTCCTTCTAATATTATCGACCCTTCCGGATCCATTACGAAACATTTTCCGGATGAGCACCTCCTAACTATCAATACAGGCTTCCATGGTTTGCCGATCTAGTAAACTACCTGGCATCACATCAGATCCCATCCGATTGGTCGAAGGCCAAGAAGGACAAATTACTTTCCGCTGCCAAGTATTACTTCTAGGAAGACCCATATCCTTTTCTCATCGGTTCTGATCAAATCATTCGACAATGTGTCTCGGAAGCAGAAATTCAGGGCATCTTGTCCTTCTGCCATGACCAGGCATGCGATGGACACTTCTCCTATCATAAAACCACAGCGAAAGTCCTCCAGTGTGGCTTCTATTGGCCCACGATTTTCAAAGATGCATACAATCACTGTAGGGCATGCACTCGTTGCCAGACCTTAGGCAACATGAGCCACCGTGATAAGATGCCCTTACAACCGATTCTCGTATGCGAAATCTTCGACATCTGGGGGATTGATTTTATGGGACCCTTTCTTGTTTCGAACAGCTTCAAGTACATTCTACTCACTGTTGACTATGTGTCCAAATGAATCGAAGCCATTCTAGCCCGAACCAATGATCATAAGGTGATTATCAAATTCATTCATCAAAACATCTTTTCTCGGTTTGGGATTCCACGTGTTATAATCTCTGATGGAGGGACCCATTTCACTAATGCTTAGTTCAGGTCACTGTTGACCAAATATGGGGTGTCACACCGAATCTCTACTCCTTATCACCCCCAAACTAATGGTCTAGCTGAGCTATCCAATCGGGAGATCAAGAAAATTCTGCAAGTCACTGTTCAACCTGACAGAAAAGACTGGTCATCCCGACTTCCAGAAGCTTTGTGGGCTTATAGGACCGCCCACAAAACCCAATTAGGTATGTCTCCCTTCAGATTAATGCATGGGAAGGCATGTCACCTCCTTGTCGAATTGGAGCACAAAGCCTATTGGGAAGTATGAAACTGCAATCTAGATCTTTCTAAGGCTGGAACCCACAAAAAGCTTCAAATGAGAGAGATCAATGAATTACGCCACGACGAGTATGAGAACTTGCGAATTTACAAAGAGCAGGTTAAGGCCTTTCACAACAAGCACATGTCCAGAAAGATCTTTCACCCTGGTCAAAAAGTCCTACTCTTTGATGATAAACTCAAGCTGTTTCTAGGAAAACTAAGATCAAAATGGATCGAACCATACCTCGTCCGACGAATCTTTGGAAATGGAGCCATCAAGATTAGTCCACTCAGCCACAATTCATAACCTTTCGTCATAAACGGTCAGAGACTCAAACCGTTCATTGACCTTACTGATACAAATTTGGCTGAGACATCTTTTACCCTCCATTCTCCCTGAGCTCATTGCACCCAGCCGATGGAATAAAACTCAGCGCTTAACGGGAGGAAACCCGTCATTTTTGAAAAACTCAAAACCTTTCTTGACATTCCTATGTTGAATTCATATTGCACTTTAGGGTTCATCCATTAGAATAGCTGACCCCACCTCAGGTACCCATACCCGAGCTTGATATCATCCGCAACAGTTGTCTCGACCAATTCACCCACCCAAAACCTGTTCTAATGAATGATCTAAGCTGAACTCGAACCCACCTAATTTACAATGAGGACATTACAAATCATAGGCATGGGGGGGTATGAAAGTGCAAAACGCCATGAAAATCATCTCACAACAATAGGTTTCATCAAAAAATATCACATATCCCAAAAATACCAAAAAAATGAAAAAATTATTGAAAAAGAACAAAAGAATGGGTGAAAAAAAAATTATTTGAAGGCATATCAATTTTGAGGATAAAAAGGGAAAAAGTGAAAACTGTCAAAAAGGATCACAAGTTGAAAAGAAAAAGAAAAGAGATAGTCATTTGTAAGAAATTAAGGAATTAACTGAGTTCTAGATCATATCAAGAAAAAGAAAATGAAAGACAAAAAGTGCTAATGAAATACAAAAGAGATTAGTAGAAACGTTGATCTTAGGCCTCTTGGGCTATGATCATAGGCTTAAAAATTCAAGTATCCGCTAAGATCTGGATAGTCCTCAAGAGATTGAGGAAAATGTGAAGCTTAAGTATTAGGTCTAAGGCTTAGGGAGTATTCGACCTCGTTAACTGACCTCTGGTTTGTGTGACTCAGTAAACTAAACGCCCCAATCCACACACAGTCTGGTTTAGTGCGCATAAATATCAAAATCATGCAAATGCATTTAAATCATTTTAAAAAAGACACCTAGATTAGGAGCGACTGATTAACACAAGTTGATTTGGACGAGTTCCCAGTGCAGAGAGGCAGGAAATTCCCCTCAAAGATGCAAATAACATATCATCTCCTCGGTGCTTGTCTCCTAGGATATCTACATATGCTACTGATTATGCAACAATCATAGGTCTTAATTGACCTAGATTAAGCTAGGACTAAGCAGAAGTTAGGGTTATTCATGCATACATACACATTATCTGCATCTTTACTGCTCTTCTTTAGCTATACATGAAATAATGTTATAATTTGCTAATTAAGTGCATTATGTAAATTGCAGGCAATAAGCAGATCTGGAGCTGGATCTGGAGTAGGATCTGAAGCTGGATCTAGAATAACAGGAGTTGCAACAAAGTTGGAGCAGAAGGCTTAGTTTAGATGTAGGAATAATAATGTAAGGGAGTTAAAGGTTTTCTATTCTATTAAGTAGAAATAAAGCAGTAAAATGTGAAGAGCATAGGTCCATCCTAGCCCTAGGATAGCTTAGAGACTTCCCCAAGCCTTAGCCACCCTTAGATTAGGTCACAATACCCTAGAAAGCCCTAAAAACCTAGTTCCAACCCTTATCTAGACGTCCAGATAAGTTATAGGACATCCAGAACCCTTAGCCATCTCCCGCGCACCTCAAACCCACTTCTGCAGTGTTATTGGATGTCCAAACACTTTGTCAAATGTCCAATTTCTGCAGAATACCCTAAACAGAACCTTGATTTCCCCTTGACTCAGATTGGACATCCAGAACTGAAGTCTGGACTTCTGATTTTGAGTATAAGTCGTCTGATCATATTATTGGACGTCTGATACTGGTCTTCAGCCCCTGTTTTGAGATTCAAGTCTTGATCTTGGATCTCTAGCTCCCTAGACCTAACCCCAACCCCATAGGAACCTAAATTAAGGTGTCCTAACCCTAGTACATCACCTCTAGACCTACCTAAGGACCTAATTAGGTCCTCACCAAACCCAATTGACTTGGATCAAAGTCAATTACCTTCACCTAAGTCAATTGGACTCATTAAGTCCAATTGAGCTTAGATCTCAACCCACACAAGTTCAATTGGACTTAGTGAGAGTTCAATTGACCTAAACCCAACCTAATTGAGTTATTTCACTCTCAATTAGGTTCACACTCATTCAATTAAACTTAGGTTAAGTTTAATTGCATTTTCCCCTTAGCAATTAGGGTTTGTAACCCTACTTTAAGACCTACACCTACCCAAACCCTTTAGGACCTAACCTAAGCCACCTAGCCACATGGAGCATGAACACACACTCACACACACACACACACACACACACCCATTCACACACACACACTTCTCTAGAGTTCTCTAGAACTCTCTTGAAGTGGCGCCACCTCTTGGTTGCCAAAATTAGTAACCAAGAGGCATTCAAAATGAGATCCATAATTTTTTGATCTCATAACCTCTTGGCCGGCCACTCTTGGACTCTCTCTAGAGAGTTCCACACCTCTCTAGAGAGAAGCCATTGGGTCTATAAAAAGACCCATGGGAGGCCAAGTGACCCCATTCACATCCCTTGGCTTCCATTGGCACCACTCACCTCATTAGCTCCATACATGCCCACCTTCACTTAGGTCAGCTACTCCACCTCCACAAGCTCACCACCATCATGGAGGACATCATGCCAGGATGCTGGATCAATCCTTCCTCTCTCCAAGGGTCAGCCTAAGCTACATTGGCCGCCCCTCATTCTCCTCCCAACCACTCCAAGGCCATCGGGGACCACCCCTGAATGCCCTCTATTCTGCTAGATTTAGTTTATGCTCTCCATAATTTTTATTGCTTTTATTACTGCTTAATAGCGTAATCTTACTTCTCCCCCAATGATGCATGCAAAATCCCCTCATTGATTCTTGTATGCAATCATTTTCTGGTAGCTAGATTTCCGTTTCAAGAATTTATGTACAAGCTTTTCTCTAAATTTCTTGTGCAAACAACTCCCCAATGGAATAAATGAAAATGCATTTATATATATATATATATATATATATGCATTTTCATTCATTATATATATATATATATATATATATATATATATATCTTTATATGTTTGAAATCACCATGAGCTTAATAATTATCATATTTGCGTGATTTAAGTTGCCTGCTCTTCAACTGTCTATCCATTACGCACAAGCCTGTCGTTTCTCGAGGATATTAAAAATCTAACGATAGACGCTTTCTCCATAAATAGTCACCACCTCACTAGAATCGTGCGCACAGAAACTCACACATTCACCTTCGTAATTTATTTGATACACATGCACGTAATCCGAGTTAATAACAGAAGTGGTGAAGTTTTAGTTAGGAGATTGGAAACCGGCATGCATTTTTTAACGAAGTAGAGTGGCAAAAAGATCAAATTCAAGAGTAAAGCAAATGCCTCCTAGAGACGAACGACCGGGACTCAAGTCTCGTAATCTTTACAAACTTAATTTTTGACTAACGTTTTTGCGCGACTATACTACGATTTCCAATGAATTTCAAATGCACAAGAACGGTCTCCGTCACCTACTAGGGGCATGTAAGCACCCTGTGATGGTTCAGATGCCATGGGTGGCATTATCACAAAATGTCGATTGCGAGGGTCTGGACTTGGCTACAGAATGCCATGGGTGGGATTATCTCGAAAACTCGAAAGCCAGGGTTTTGGGGGTTTCCATGGGCGGTGCTATCTCGAAGGATCGATTGCCAGGGACCCTTCGAGGATTGATGATGGGGACTAGGAATCCGATACAGACCGTATTGTGAAGCCAATCCGAAGCTAGAAATAAAAAACAAAGAGAGAGAAAACTCTCCAAACAAAGAAAATTCCCCTGTCTCTCTCTTACAAAAATGCACTGTAAACTAAACATAGGCTAAAATATGTTACAAGCATGGGTGCTTTAACCGCAGAGTTCAATGAACCTTAGGATAGTTCCTGTGGGCCTTAAAAACCTTCACAGTATAGAGTACCTCTAGACCTACTATCAGCATTCTAACCTAATCTACAGAAGAAAGCACACACCACCATTTTTTAGCATAAAAAAGATTGCAGGTCTAGAAGAAAGTTAAAACCTTAAAATTCTACTAAAGGACTAGCAAAACCTAAGCATGGGGGTATGATGGGAACACCATCATGAGCCCTAACTAGCTCATTTTGACCCAATTGAGAGAATAAATGCTCCTACATAGCCAACTAAAGGTCTTAATTCACTCCATAACCTTTCTGAGAATAAAAAAAGAAACTAGGGGTAAAACTGTAATTTTACCAATGCAGTACAACCAGGGGTTTTCTCAAGGGTAAACAAAGGTCAAATGGTCTTAACAAGATTATAAGTGGGTTGGATTTGACAGAAAAGGGTTTATGTGAGTTCTGTAAATTAAATCACTTCTTGAAACCCTAAAACAGACCCACTTGATTAACCAAGGTTTTGGTCAAGATAAATTTCACTTAAACCCTCTAAAAATAATATAAAAATATTCTCTAGGGTTGAGTATTTTCAATTTGGCCATTAGAACCTATCTTGACCTAGAATGGGGTCTTAGATAGATATTTGCCCTAAATTGAGTTTTTGCATAAATTTCCTAGTCAAACATGGTCAAACCCAAAATCCAACCTCACCATTGGATTCCTTAGGTCTAAATTAGGTTTGTACCAAAATTTGGACCCAAGATGAGTTTTCCTTGACCTAGTTTGCAAAAAGGTCCAACCTGATTACATTTCTACCCCTATCTTTCAAAAACCCTTACAAAAAAACCCCTAGGTTCTTCATCATTTTCGTAATTAGGTCCCTCCACCATTATAGCAGATGTTACGAACGCGTGCCCCAGACGTCTTTTAAGACGTCTGGGAGGTGGCCTAGACGTCTGACAAGACGTCTGGGATCACATCCAGACGTCTGACCAGACGTTTGGGATCATTTCCAGACGTCTGTAAAATAGTTATTTTTCGCACGAGACATTCGTCTACGCGCCTGTGCGCGCAGACCCGTGATTCCTCTCTCTCTCTTTTTCCCTCTCTCTCTACGGTTGCAGACCTGCCGCACACTCTCTCCCTCCTCCTCGCGCGGCCTTAAAAGGCCACGCCTCCCCTCCTGTCGTCTCCACCGTCCCCTTCCTCTTCTCCTTCCTGTGCGCGAGAGCGAGCGAGCGCAAGGGCGGCAGCGGCGGCTGCAGTGAGCGCGGAGGAGGTGCGGCGTGCGAGGGCGGAGCTCTGCCGTGAGGGCGAGCTCGCCGGAGCGGCTTGGCCGGCCGGCGAAGGGCGCAGGAGGCGCGGAACGACGCGGAGAGGGACCTGCTGCGGTCTGAGCAGCAGACGTGCGAGGTGCGACGCGGGCGACGTCGCGAGCGGAGGCCGAGTGGTGCCCTATTCTGGAAAAATTTCCAGAATCAGATGTCTGGGTTGATAGCAAGACGGCGAGGGAGACGTCTGGAAGATCATATAGATGTCTGAAAGGTGAGTAGCCCACTTTCTTCTTCCTTCCTGTCAACTGACCATACTGAGGGAGGGAATTGGCTGTGCGCAGGCTCGATGATTCGCCATCCAATGCGAATCAGACGTCTGGCTGTTGTACCAGACGGCTGGAGCAACCTCCAGACGTCCGGGGTGACCATCGGACGTCTTGGAGATAGGCCAGACGTCCCCTCAGACTTCTGGACGTCTGGGAAACCACGCTGAGCAGGTAATTCTCTGATCCACTTTTTAAGACGTCTAGAAGAAGTTCCAGACGTCTGATTTTACACAGTGTCGTCATTTTCGACCCGTTTAGGGCCCGTTCGGGTTCCGTTTTCCGCGATTCGAGTTGCGTTCCTTTCAGAATTAATTCCTCTACCCATCTACAGTAGCTATACACTATTTTGAGACTTTCCTTGTGTTTGATCCTTGTGATAGGACCTCGTTCAGTTGCAGTCTTGGGAGTCGCGGAGGCACGCGGGATTCCCGATCACACCCCCATTACTCCTGTTGTACCTGGTAGAGTGGCTTTAAGTTATTAAAATCTGTTAAATTATGAAACCATAAATAGAACCTAGGACATTGCATGAACCCTAGGAATGAGAAATAGAGAGAATGATAGCTCCTAGGTGTTGCATGAATCCTAGGACTGGAAAACTAGATTGTATGATAGATCCTAGGATATGGCATGAATCCTAGGATGGGAAAACTAGTGGAATATATAATACTGCAGTCTTGGAAAATGGAAAGAGATATAAAGCTGCCTGTAATTTGAATTAACAGCTGCCTGTTGTGAATAGATAACGTGGTTGAGAACATGGATTGTAAGAATGTGAAACTGGAAAGTGAAACTTGGATGTTTGAGTAAAAAGGATGGAACCCTACGAGGAAGTAGGAGTAGAACTCCTGGAAAGTGAATGGAATAGTTTTGGGGAAGTGAGCTGGCCCTTGAGTACGGAGTACCAAGGAGAGCGACTGTCCCCCTGTTTAGTGCAGAGCGGAGCCAGCCGCCCCAGGGACCCAGGTTAGGAATGGCCACTCTGTACCGACTTGCTGGCCCTCGCGTACGTAGTACCGAGGAGAGCTACTAGTGTAGGGAGGTACTAGCTACCCCACGGGCCCCGGGGTTTTGCTAGCCTCCCACACCGACTTGTTAGGCCTGCTGGGGCAAACCAGGGTAGTCAGGCGAGGGTGTGCGGACTGTGGAGGGGCAAGGCCCCGGTTTGGTTACTGTGGAGGGGTTGGACCCCTGTTACTGAGAGGGCTCTGCCCTAGACTGGTTCCGTGCTGTGCTTTGGGCGCACCCGTTAACGGAAACGGCTGACCGCGTGCCAGTACGGGTTAGCTACCTGTGCGTTTATCGCGCGTGCCGTAGTCACCGTTACGTCTGTCAGTGACCTTGGGGTGGTTGACTGAGGGTAGGATCACCACGGGGGACTCTCCCAGCCAGGAGAGCACCACGTGCTACTTCTACTTTTTGGAAAAGACTGCAATCAAGATCGTTCCCACGAGGAACATTAGAGATCAAGTAAGAGATCTGAGAAATAAATGAAATAGTGAGACAACTGAAAGATGTAAATAAAGTAATAGAACATAACAGCTACTGTACACTCTACTGTTGTCTTTAGTTTTAGTTGCCACTCTACTCAGCGTTTTGCTGACATGTTACACTCGTTGCCTTTTTTCAGGACCAGGTCTTGAGCAGCCAGGGTCAGCGGCTGCAGAGGATGCTGGGCCGAGTAGGGTCCAGTAGAGTTACTACTGTCTTTTGTACCTCTTTTTTTCCGTTATAGTGAGTAGTTCTTGTTTCCGCTGTACTTTTCTTTACCTGCAGTTCATGTTATATGATAAATGTTGTTCTACTGTTGTGGTGGTATATACTGTAGTAGTTTCTTTCCTTACTGCTGTACTTTCTTACTGTTAGTTATATTCATGCTGAATGGGGTTTATTTTACTGCTCTTTTGGTTACTTCCTCGTTGGACGACTAGGTCTTGGGATTAGTCGAGTCGGTCTGGTTCTCGTGTCTCGTAGGGACTCGGGAACCAGGTCATTACAGCAGAGGAATCCTACTCCGACGAGCTTTGGAAGGATAGTTCTACCTGATTGCTCAGAGAATCTCTTCCAAAATTGAAAGGGAGATTCTCTAAGAAAATCTCTCTCGTCTGAACCCTCATTTGAGATCTGATTCCCTCCTAATATCTCATGCGAATGCATGAGAGATATGAGTATCTCAACAGCTTCCAACTCTGGCGAGCCTTCCTTGCTTGGGAAGCTTGCTTCCCAAGCCCTAACCGACCTTCAGAGCTCTATTTAAAGGAGCCCAGACCCCTCCGATCACTCCACGCTCGAATTTGGCCACAAACACCCGTGATTCCCCTCTTCCCCTCACAGCCATAGGTTCCTTGACATCCAGTGACCTCCCTTGCTCCTCCTTGTCGTCCGACCGCCATACCTGCGACGGATTTCTCCTCCTTAACTTTGTCTGCACCTCACTGTACCCGCAACCATTTCCCTCTGTTCGTCCTCGCCGCACTCCACTCACCAGAGCCACTTTCGTCTCCGACGTCGGCCACACCAGACCCGACACCTCCGCTCGCCCCCATCGTCTCTTCACCTCCCAGATAAGCTCCCTCTCCCGTCAACATTATTCTCCACCTTTTATTCTTCAAAACTGACCACTGCCGACCGCCATCACCTCCATCCCTTCCATCTCCGACAACCAACTCCGGCGAGGCCGCTCCACCTCCACAGGCCATCCCAACCCTCTCCGACAAGTCCATAAGCTTACCCTCACTCCACTGAACACTTCCCCTCACTCCACACACTGCGCCACTCACTCACACACCCCACCAAACACACCCACACATTCGCACACAGTGTGCCCTAGGCATACTCGCACAGGCACCCTCGAGCCACACCAACACTGCCAGCATCTTCGCCATGCTCCGGCGACCCCCTTTGAATGTTTTGACGTGGCCGCGAGGCCAATCTTATGTTTTCAGGTTCATCGCCCCTCCGCCATTGCCAAGGAAGCTTGAAGCAAGCTTGTTGCAGCTCTAGGCCTTGCTATTCCAGACTTACACCCCCAGGTTGCGTGGAATACCCTCGCGCACATAGTCAGGCCTTCGATTGCAGTCAAAGGCCCTCACAGCAGCTGCAATTGAGAGCTCTATCTCTGTAGGTGCACGTGAAAGGAAGGTGGGACATTTAGTCCCACCTCAGAAGTGAAGGTGCACCCACACCTGCATAAGAGGAAAAAGTGAAGTAAGTTGTTCACCTCAAATCCACTAAGTGAGGTCCCACTCACTCGACCTGGTCTCATCTGCGCTTACGTCCTGTGAACCTGGCCTGACCCAACCCGACTGCACACCTCGCCCACTACCACACGCTGGTGGGCCTAGTTATGGGTATGCACTCGACCCGATTACCTGACTAACTGTGTGTCTCCAGGAGAGTATATCCTAAGAGAGAAAAGAGAGGAGAGTTGTGTGCGGGTAGGGGTAGGTTTTGCTACAGGTTCTTTAAGCCAACACTTAGCCACAACGAGAAGGAAGAAGAAGGAAGAAGACTGAAGAAGAAGGAAAAGCCAAGGCAGAAGAGAATTCCTAGGGCAGGAGCTGAAGAAAGAAGAAGAAGAAGAAGGAAGGAGAAGACAGAGGCAGGAGGCAAAGGAAGAAGAGGAAGAGCAGCAGCCAAAGCACAAAGAGAGAGAGACAGAGGAGGGAAAAAGAAGAATCATGAAGGCAAAAGCAAAGGAAATCAGAACAGAAGCCAAAGAAGAAGAAGGAAGGAGAAGACAAAGAAGAGAAGGAAAAAGGAGATAAGACACTTTAAGTCATCTGATTAAGAAATCAGACGACAGATTCTAGTCTCATTGCATATTTATATATTTAGTGATATTGTAGGAGTATTTGGTGATCTACATCACCATTTTACTCCCATATTTTTGCACTCTGACACTGCTATTATTGTAATTTCTTTCTGTTTAAATTATGATCTTAATTTCTAAATACCAATTTGCTCCCTGTGTTCCACCTCGGAAATTCTTTTCGAGTAATAAAATTATATCTATTTTGAACTCTATTTTGGCTGTACTACGACACAATATTTTTAAAACCTGCTTCATCATGACAAACAGTTATTTATTAAAATGTCACTATAAACCATCTCTAACTGTCAAGGGAACGCTAACTTGCAATTGGCGATGGTTGTTATATCAACCGTCGCGAATGCGTGCCACCGTGTGAAAATATCTACTCCTGCATTAGGCAGAAGAAGTTTTCATTTTCACCTTTGAGATAGTTAGTCATAAAACCATCTCAAATGAACATTTGCACTAGTTTGATAAACCGTCGCAAAATGTTAGCGGCAGGTAAAAAAAATGAATTCCCGTGCCAAGTGGGAAAAGATGCTTTACTCACATTTTGCGACTGTTGATGCGATCAACCGTCGCGAAATGTTAGCAGTAACTAAGAAAATGTGTTCCCGCATGAGGCAGCAAAAGGTGCATTACTCACATTTTGCGATGGTTAATGAGATCAACCGTCGCTAATGTGAGCTGCCTAAAAAATATCTATACTTACATTAGTGACTGTTGATCGAATCAACCGTTGTCAATGGTGAATATAAGTCTGCGCCCATACCCCTTCCCCCTCCCCCTCCTCCGAAGCAGTTCTCCTTCCTCACGCAAGCCACCCCCTCCCCGCCTCTCCACGACCCGACATCGACTCTCCCTCCCTTCATTGAGCCACCCCCCCAGCCTACCGTCCCTCCTCCTCGAGGCACCACTCCCTCCTCGGCCCCCCTCCCCCTCCCCTACACCCTCCCCTCCTCCACCTCCCTTCACGGTCGCCCCCCGCTGCCCCTCGCCGCCGCCCCCCGAACCGCCCCACGCCACCTCCCTCAACAACCCCCCACTCCACCTGCGCTCCCTACCCACCACCCGTGTCGCTCCCTGCCCACCTCTTGCTCCTTGCCTACCCCCTGTGCCACCCCTCACCCTTGCACTCTCCCCTCCTCCTCCTCCTCCTCCCGAAGCATCCGCCACCTCCCCCAGCAAACCCTTCCATTCATTTTTTTTATTTTTTAAGATTTATATTTATTAAAATTTAATATTAATTATGTTTGATTTGTAACATTCAATTTAGTTTACACTGTTGTCGGATACACCATTGTCAATTCTCGTGTTTTATCTAGGTATGAATGTAAAATTTGTAAATTCATTATGCCGTGAATGTGAATTATTATGGGGTGTACCCACTTAATTATGTAAAATTATGTTATTTTTATGAATGAATATATGTGGGGTGTACCCACATAATTATGAATGTTCTGTTATTTTCATTTGTGAATGAATGTGATGTATCAACTTAATTTGTAAATGTTTATATGATTAATTGTGTGTGTTTTATGAATTTATAGATAAACACACTTGCATAAATCTAGATGCACTTGATGCCAAATAATAGGTAATCTAACCCCTATGTTACAAGTTTTGATATGGGATAATCGTGTCAAAATACTTGCCCGTTGACACTTTTGATGATGTTATATGGACAATGCAGAGTGTATGTATACCTCACATACATGCACGAAGTTTTGTCTTTATATCATATCATAAGAGTCGTACTTTGTTCAGAGAAGTTCTGAACAAAGAGGGGTCCTTGAAGATTTGATCACAACTTAGGGTTGTTACATGAAACCAATGTCTAGAGAAATTTTGGTAGTGTCTTTTCGCTCTTCTCCGGTATACCAATTGATCTTATCTACGTTCTTAAAGCACCCTTAAATGAGAGTTATTGGGAATGCAGTTAAGGTTAGTCTTGGGAGGAATACTGGAGAAGTGCGAGGAGATGCTGCCGAAAGTTCTCTAGACACCGGTTACATGTAACAAGAAACGTTGTGATCAAATATTTAAGGATGGACTATTAAAGTAAAAATTATAATCAAAATATAAAAATATATATAACATTTCAATGTTTATTCATAATTAGTGGGTGATTTAGGTACATGTAAGAGGAGCTTTTTTTTCATAATATGACATTAACTTGAATGCCTTTATATATGTTAATAATTATTTAGGTCATTATGGACAAGTCTTGGATTAGTTTAAGAAATTTAGATTACATTCGATATAAGAATGAAGGGAGGGAGTTCTTGGATTGAGCTTTCCATGATGATAGGAAATCATTCAGATGAGGGAAACCTCTACAGTTGATTTTCTATCCTTGTCGAAGGTGCTTAAATGGAGAAGTACATGATCGTAACACTGTGTTAGAGCACGTAATCTGCAATGGTTGGTGGCAACATTACACCAAGTGGATTGCTCATGGAGAATTCATTGTAGAAACTTATGAAACTGATTCAATGAATGTTGATGAGGAGCTTACCGGTAGCATTAAAGGTGACAGGATTGAGGAGATGTTGGATGAACTTAGAGCAACAAATAACATCGTAGACAATAGTGACATGTTATGAAGTTGTAATAACTTTTATGATGCTATTAAGGCAGCCGATGAACTGATTTCTCCTGGAGTGAGCTCTATGTCAAGGTTGACATTTCTATTGGAATTATTTCAGATGAAAGTTATCAATAGAGTCACATCTAAATTAATGTCTGAGGTACTTGAATTTATCGGAGAGCTCCTATCTAAGCCTAATGGTTATCCGAAGTCATGGTATAATGTGAAGAAATAGATTAGGGTACTGGGCTTCAATTGCGAAAAGATTGACACTTGTCTGAATGATTGCGTATTGTTCAGAAGTGAATATGCTAGTCTTGATACCTGTCTAGAGTGTGGTGCACCAAGATATAAGGTTGGAAAATATGGGAATCAACATGGCAAGAAACAGGAATAGAAGATCTTACATTTCCATTGATTCCTAGGCTTCAATACCTATTTCTATCAAGTAAGACTATGATAT
Organism: Thalassia testudinum; assembly: GCA_037157565.1. Classification (NCBI taxonomy): domain Eukaryota; kingdom Viridiplantae; phylum Streptophyta; class Magnoliopsida; order Alismatales; family Hydrocharitaceae; genus Thalassia; species Thalassia testudinum. The sequence continues at coordinate 20,664,682 of JAZHRO010000071.1, read as the reverse complement.
TTATGGAATGGCATAAGCAGAACAAATCATGAGATGGCTGCATTCATCACCCTGTTGATTCTGATGAGTGGATAAAATTTGATAACAGACATGTATCATTCGCACAAGAATCACGTAACGTAAGACTATGTCTTGCAAGCGATGGATTTAATCCATTTAAGAATATGTATCCGTCATATTCAATATAGCCAGTAGTGATGGTAACTTATAACCTACCTCCTTCATTGTGTTTGCAATCATCGTTTATGATGCTGACATTGTTAATGCTAGACCCAAAGCAACCAGGAACTACTATACATATATACTTGCAACCATTGGTGGATGAATTGAAACTATTGTGAGATAATGGCATTCAAACAGATGATGCAGGAAAGAAAGATTTCTTTATAATGCATGCTGCATTGCTGTAGACTATCAACGACTTTCCAGCATATGTAAATTTGTTTGGATGGAGTACAAAAGGAAAATTGGCATGTCCAATATGTATGGATGATGCACATCATCTTTGATTGCCTAAAAGCAGCAAGTTGTTTTACTTGGGTCACCACAGATTCCTTCCAATTGACCATAGATGCCGAACAGCATAATTCAAAGACATATTTGGCTGCAAATCTTGTCAATATTCCTCTAGGAATCCAAGAAATAAGCTAAGCACAAATTCTATTATGTTGTCAGGAGTAACAATAATACAGAAATTGCAAGAACTTGGAAACATAAGATTGGGACATCTTTTTAAAAAAGACCTTACTGCATTAAAGCATTCAAGCTTTAAGAAAAGCATTTTTTTCATTCAACTCCCATATTGGAAAGATCTGATAGTTCGGAACAACTTGGATGTGATGCACAAAGAGAAAAATGTCGTAGACAATATATTGGTTGTCCTAAATTTAATAAATAGTCCAAAAGACACAATAAAAACAAAAAAAGACATGGAGATTTTGGGCATTCATCCAGAGCTACATACGACAGAGAAGGATGATGGCAGTGTTGAATTCCCAGATGCTATATATAGCTTAAGCATGTATAGATTCAGAAAATATTCTCATTTTTTAAGGTGACACAGGTGTTGGATGGCTACTCATCACAATTGTCACGCTGTGTTAATAAATCTCAAAAAAAAAAATAATGGGTTAAAAACTCATGACTCGCATGTTTATATGCAAGTGTTTTTCCCATTGGCCATATGTGGAGTCTTATCTGATCCTGTTGTAGATGTTTTTACAGACATGAGTCAATATTTTAAAGCTATCTGTTAAAAAACTTTAGATGCTGAAATGCTATGTGTAACGACCCGGTTCCCGAGTCCCTACAAGACACGAGAACCGGACCGACTCGACTAATCCCAAGACCTAGTCGTCCAACGAGGAAGTAACCAAAAGACAGTAAAATAAACCACATTCAGCATGAATATAACTAACAGTAAGAAAGTACAGCAGTAAGGAAAGAAACTACTACAGTAGGTACCACCACAACAGTAAAACAGCATTTATCATATAACAAGAACTGCAGGTAAAGAAGGTACAGCGGAAACAAAAACTACTCACTAGAACAGAAACAAAAAGGGGTACAAAAGGCTGTGGTAACTCTACTGGACCCTACTCGGCCCAGCGTCCTCTGCAGCCGCCGACCCTGGCTGCTCAACACCTGGTCCTGAAAAAGGTAACGAGTGTAACACGTCAGCAAAACGCTGAGTAGAGTGGCAAACTAACTAAAGGCAACAGTAGATTGTACAGTAGCTATTATGTTCTATTACTTCCTTTATTCACATCTTTCAATTTTTCTCACTATTTCATTTATTTCTCAGATCCTTTACTTGATCTTGAATGTCCTCGTGGGAACGATCTTGATTGCAGTCTTTTCCAAAAGTAGAAGTAGCACGTGGTGCTCTCCTGGCCGGGAGAGTCCCCCGTGGTGATCCTACCCTCAGTCAACCACCCCAAGGTCACTGACAGACGTAACGGTGACTACGGCACGCACGATAAACGCACAGGTAGCTAGCCCGCACTGGCACGCGGTCAGTCGTTTCCGTTAACGGGTGCGCCCAAAGCACAGCACGGAACCAGGGCAGAGCCCTCTCAGTAACAGGGGTCCAACCCCTCCAAAGTAACCAAACCGGGGCCTTGCCCCTCCACAGTCCGCGCACCCTCGCCTGACTACCCTGGTTTGCCCTAGTGGGCCTAACAAGTCGGTGAAGGAGGCTAGCAGAACCCTGGGGCCCGTGGGGTAGCTAGTACTCTCCTAACACTACTAGCTCTCCTCGGTACTACGTACACGAGGGCCAACAAGTCGGTACAGAGCGGCCAATCCTAACCCCGGGTCCCTGGGGCGGCTGGCCCCACTCTGCACTAAACAGGTACAGGTACTTCCCTTGGTACTGCGTACCCAAGAGACAGTACAAACTACATCTCAGTTCCATTCCTTTTTCTTTCCAGGAGTTCCACTCCTAATTCCACGTAGGGTTCCAGCTCTTTATCTCAGAACATCATATGTTTCACTTTCCAGATTCACGTTCTCAAAATCCATGATCTCAAACATGTTTCTTTATTCATAACAGGCAGCTGTTAATTCAAATTACAAGCAGCTTTATATTCCTTTTCATTTTTCCAAGACTGCAGTATTATACATTCCACTAGTTTTTCCATCCTAAGATTCATGCCACATCCTAGGATCTAGCATACAACTAGTTTTCCAGCCCTAGGATTCATGCATCACCTAGGAGCTATCATTCCATACATTTCTCATTCCTAGGATTCATGCAATGTCCTAGATTCTAGTTATGATTTCATACTTTAACAGATTTTATTAATAACTTAAGCCACTCTACCAGGTACAACGGGAGTAATGGGGGCGTGATCGGGAATCCCGCGTGCCTCCGCGACTCTCAAGACTGCAACTGAACGAGATCCTGTCACAAGGATCAAACACAAGGAGTGTCTCAAAATAGTGTATAGCTACTGTAGATGAGTAGAGGAATTAATTCTGAAGAGAACGCAACTCGAATCGCGGAAAACGGAGCCCGAACGGGCCCTAAACGGGTCGAAAAAGACGATACTGTGCAAAATCAGACGTCTGGGACTCCTTCCAGACGTCTTAAAAGTGGATCAGAGAATTACCTGTTCAGCGTGGTTTCCCAGACGTCCAGAAGTCTGCGGGGACGTCTGCCTAGATCCCAGACGTCCGATGGTCCCTCCGGACGTCTGGAGGTCACTCCCGCCGTCTGGTACAACTTCCAGACGTCTGATTCGCAAAGGATGGCGAATCAGCGAACCTGCGCACAGCCAACCCCCCCTCCCTCAGTACGGTCAGTCGACAAGAAGGAAGAAGAAAGCGGACACTCACCTTTCAGACGTCTGTATGATCTTACAGACGTCGACCTTGCCGTCTGGCTATCAACCCAGACGTCTGATTCTGGAAATTTTTCCAGAATCAGAACCCTGCTCGGCCTCCGCTCGCGACGCCGCCCACGTCGCACCTTGCACGTCTGCTGCTCAGCCCGCAGCAGGTCCCTCTCTGCGTCGCTCCGCGCCCCCTGCGCCCTCCGTCGGCCGGCCAAGCCGCTCCGGCGAGCTCGCCCTCACGGCAGAGCTCCGCCCTCGCACGCCGCACCTCCGCGCTCACTGCGACCGCCGCTTGCCGCCCTCGCGTCCGCTCGCTCTCGCGCACAGGAAGGAGAAGAAGGAGGAGACGGTGGAGACGGGAGGGGAGGCGCACCCCTTTTAACGCCGCGCGGAGAGGAGAGAGAGAAGGCGGCAGGCCGCCTGCAGCCGCAGAGAAAAGAGGGAATATGCGGTCTGCGCGCTAAGGCGCGTAGGCGACTCGCGTGTGTCGAAAATAACGGATTTCCAGACGTCTTGAAACTATCCCAGACGTCTTATCAGACGTCTGGTTGTGATCCCAGACGTCTTGTCCGACGTCTGAGCCACCTCCCAGATGTCTTAAAATACGTCTGGGGCACACATTCGTTACAATATAACAAACTCAAAGGAAGTTTCGTCCCCGAAACTTGCGCCAACTAGGGTGCGGGAAAAAGATGTCCAAATAACCATAACAAACTCAAAGAGGACCGAAGCCGGTCCGAAAGGACGTACCCGCGAAAAGCTCTGGGTACCGCTCCCGCATTGCCGCCTTAGGCTCCCAGGTAGCCTCCTCGTACCGCTGGCTCCTCCATAAAACCTTTACCAGGGGTACTTGCTTTCGTCTCAACCTGCGGACGGCTCGGTCTAGGATCTGCACTGGCCGCTCGGGGTAGGTCAGGTCGTCGCTCACCTCGACGCTCTCGTGACTCAGTACGTGGCTGGGATCGGCTACGTACTTCCTGAGGTTGGACACGTGGAACACGTCGTGCACACCAGAAAGCTGCGGGGGAAGGGCAAGTCTGTAAGCAACGGGTCCAACCCGCTCCAGGACCTCAAAGGGCCCCACGAACCTCGGCGCGAGCTTCCCTCTCACCCCAAACCGCTGTAAGCCCTTCATGGGCGAAACACGAAGGAAGACGTGGTCCCCAACCTCGAACTGCACCTCTCTGCGTCTGCGATCTACGTAGCTCTTTTGTCTGCTCCTGACAGTGCGGAGTCGTCTGTGGATCTGCTCAACTACCTCCTAACTCTGCCGGATCAACCTGGGGCCAACCTCCCACTTGGTCCCCACCTCAACCCAACTCAAGGGTGCCGTGCATTTCCGTCCGTACAGAGCCTCGTAGGGAGCCATGCCGATGCTCGAGTGATAACTATTGTTGTATGCAAACTCCGCCTGGGGCAGGTGCTCCTCCCAAGAGCCCCTCCAGTCTAGTACACAGGCACGCAAAAGGTCCTCAAGTGTCTGTATCGTGCGTTCCGACTGTCCGTCCGTCTGGGGGTGGTAAGCCGTGCTAAACCTCAACCTCGTCCCCAAAGCCTACTGAAACTCAGCCCAAAACTGGGACGTAAAGCGGGTATCCCGGTCCGATACGATCTCCCACGGAACTCCGTGTAGTCGCACCACATCATGGATATACCTCTCTGCCAACTGTGCTGGTCCCAAAGTGACTCGGATCGGCAAGAGTCGTGCCATCTTCGTCAATCTATCCACTATTACCCAGACTGCGTCGTGTCCTCGCTGGGTAACAGGTAAGCCCACCACCAAGTCCATGGTGATGCTCTCCCACTTCCACTCTGGCACTGGAAGCGGCTGAAGCGGCCCTGCAGGCCTCTGATGCTCGGCTTTCACCTGCTGGCACACTAAGCACTGCTGCACGAACTCACCCACATCCCGCTTCATCCCTCTCCACCAGAACTCGCGTCTCAAGTCATGGTACATTTTCGTGTTTCCGGGATGTATGGTGAATCTGGAACCGTGTGCCTCAGTCAGGAGCTCTCTCAACAGCTCCTCGTCTTTGGGGACGCACAACCGTCCCCTCAAGCGTAACACCTGGTCTGTGAAAGAGAAGTCCCCTGGGTCCCCTGATAGTACTCTGTCGTGCAAAGACTGCAAGTACGGATCGGCCATCTGTCCCGTGATGATGCGGTCTATCAACTCTGGCCTGGTCTGCCATGTCACCGTCACTGCCCCACAGTACCCTCGTAACTCTAGAGGTCGCCAACTGCCCACCTCCTCCAAAAGGCTCCAACTCTGTAACAGTAGACTGGCCAAGCGTGCGGGCACCTTACGGCTCAAGGCGTCAGCCACCACATTGGCCTTTCCCAGGTGGTAGGAGATGCTGCAGTCGTAGTCCTTCAGGAGCTCCAACCAACGTCTCTGTCTCATGTTGAGCTCCTTCTGGTCAAAAAGATATCTGAGGCTCTTGTGATCTGTAAAAATCTCGAAGGTCTCACCGTACAAGTAGTGCCTCCATGTCTTCAGCACGAAGACAACAGCTGCCAACTCTAGATCGTGGGTAGGGTAGGTATGCTCATGGGGCTTCAGTTGCCGTGAAGCGTAAGCGACCACGTGACCCCTCTGCATGAGCACACCTCCTAACCCCTGCAAGGAAGCGTCCGTGTACACAACGAACCCGCCACTACTGTCAGGGATGGTGAGCACGGGAGCCGAGGTCAACCTCTCCTTCAGCTCCAGAAAACACGCCTCACAGGCGTCTGTCCAAGCGAAAGGCACATCCTTCCGGGTCAACTGTGTCATAGGATGCTCAATCTGTGAAAATCCTCTGATGAACCGTCTGTAGTAACCTGCCAGTCCCAGGAAACTGCGAATCTCAGTGACTGAACGCGGTCTCTCCCACCTGAGCATTGCTTAGACCTTGACGGGGTCCACCGCCAGGCCGTCTCCAGAGATCACATGACCCAAAAAGGTCACCTCCCTCAACCAGAACTCGTACTTGCTGTATTTGGCGTACAGCCTGTGTCGTCTCAGAGTGTCCAGAACCATCCGCAAGTGTTGTCCATGCTGCATCCGATCTCTAGAATAGATGAGTACATCATCTATGAAAACCACCACAAACTGGTCCAAGTACGGTCTAAACACCCGGTTCATCAGGTCCATGAAAGCAGCGGGGGCATTGGTCAGCCCAAACGGCATGACCAAAAACTCGTAGTGTCTGTACCGGGTGCGGAAAGCTGTCTTGGAGACGTCGGTCTCCCTGATCCTCAACTGGTGGTATCCAGAACTCAAGTCGATCTTGGAAAACACCGTGGCACCCCGCAACTGGTCAAACAAATCGTCGATCCTCGGCAGCGGATATCTGTTCTTGATGGTGACCCTATTCAGCTGTCGGTAGTCCACAAAAAGGCATAGGGTCCCATCCTTCTTCTTCACAAACAGTACCGGGGCTCCCCAGGGAGACACACTGGGCCTCACGAAACCTTTCTCCAAAAGGTCCTGCAACTGGGAGTTGAGCTCTCGCAGCTCAAGCGGTGCCATTCTGTATGGCGCGGTGGAGATGGGGCTGGTCCCTGGTACTAGTGAGATCTCAAACTCGATCTCACGCTCGGGCGATAGTCCTGGTAACTCGTCTGGAAACACGTCGGGGTACTCTCTGACCACCGGGATGCTCTGGAAGTCTGCCACGGGGCTGTGCTCTGCCACCACACAAGCTAGGAAGCCCTCACACCCCTGGCTCAAAAGTCTCGCCGCCCGAAGTGCCGAAATGCACCTGAAACCTCCGTCCACTGGCTGCCCGTGAAACTCGAAAGAAGGAAACTCCGGAATGGAGAAGACAATCTTCCTCTCAAAACAGTCTACCAAGGCGTGGTAAGCGGACAGCCAATCCATCCCCAGAATCACTCCAAAGTCCTCCATCTGTATCATAATCAGGTCAGCTGGCAGGCTATGTCCCCCGATGCTGACCCCGCAACCCGTGTACACCTCCTCAGCTACAAATAGCTGACCACTCGGACCTCTGATTACGAACGGATTCTCTAACAGTGTATAATCCTGGTCCAAACTAACTGCGAAACTGGCTGCGACAAACGAGTGCGTAGCGCCGGAATCGAAAAGCGTGTAAACGAGTCTGCCAGAAACTGAAACCATACCAGCTACCACGGATCCCGATGCTCTGGCGTCCCTGTGTGTTAGGGCGTTGATACGCCCCTCAGCTCTAGGTGCGGACGAAGCAGCCACACTCTGCGTCGGACGGGTAGGTGCTGGCCGGTACCCTCCTCGCGACTGCTGTCCTCCTCCTCGTGCCTGGGAACCGCGGCCTCCTACACGCCCTCCAGTGCTCTGCACGGGAAGTATCTGCTGACCTCCTGCCCTAGATGGGCAGTCCCTCCTGACGTGGCCCGGCTGGCCACACTGGTAGCAGAGGGGAACCCGACTCCCGCCCTCAGTGAGTCCCTGCTGTCGGCTAGGCGGGGGTCCGGTGCTGGCGACTGGCCCCTGTCGAGGGCCCCCAAAGGCCACTGATGGCCCTGCACAACGTGATGGCTCTCCTGCGGACGTCACGTGTCTCCGTTCTCGCCGGCCCTGTGAGAAGTCTGGCTGAAAGGGCCTCTTCCGCCAGCCGTCGGTCTCTCGCGCGGACGGGTTGGTCTCCTCGTAAGTCATAGTTGCCTCTACCACCCTCGAAAACGTCGGCAGCTTCAGGGGTTTGACATACCCCCGGATCGCAGGCCGGAGCCCCTCGGTGAACCTCCAAAGGCGCTCCTCCTCAGTGGCTACCGCTATCGCTGCAAAGCGGGACAGCTCCAAGAAACGCGTGCGGTACGCGCTCACGGTCATCGTCCCTTGGCGGAGAGTGTGGAACTCCCGCCTCCTCTGGTCCTGCCACGTCTGGGGAAAGTACTGCTCGCAGAAGAGGGTGACGAACTGGTCCCACGTCGGCTCGTCCCTCTCCTGTCCCCGGACCGCCCTCCACCACCGGTGTGCCGTACTCTCCAGCTGGTACGTGGCAAAGGCCACGCGGCACTCCACCGGGGGGCGAAGGGTGTCGAAGATCTTCTCCAGCTGCTCAAGCCAGTCCTCTGCCTCGGTCGGGTCCTCATCCCCCTTGAAGGAGGGGGGCTTCATCTTCCGGAACTGTCCGAAAAGCTCGAAGTGGCGCTGTAGGGGAGGTGCTGGTGCACCTCCACGCGAAGGTGCCTCGTGTACAGAAGTGTCGGAGGAAGGTGGGGGCGGCAGGGGCCCATCCCCTCCCTCGTGTCCAGCGCCGTTTCCGTCGCGTGGTCCCACAGAGGACTCCCCCTCTGCAACCCCAGGAGGAGGTGCTCGGGGCGGTGGGTGGAGCTCCTCTCGTACAATATCCCGTATCAGTCTGGCGAGGTCCTGGGCTTGGACGCCAGGGAGTGGTGGCTGGTCCACCGAGACGTCAACGACAGCACGTCCACCTCGCCGACCTCGCCCTCGGCCGCGCCCGCGGCCAGTCTCGCCAGTCCCGCGACGAGGCATCTCCTGCAAGGAGACGCGAAACGAAACGGAAACGTCAAAACAGATGGTACCTAACAAAACTTCTAAGAGCTCATGTCAAGAGATATGTTGTGGTGGCTACTCTAGCTATAAACATGTGAATTGGTTATTTTCCAGTCAGTTGATTCACTTCTCGGGACGACCTTGCTCTGATGCCATCTTGTAACGACCCGGTTCCCGAGTCCCTACGAGACACGAGAACCGGACCGACTCGACTAATCCCAAGACCTAGTCGTCCAACGAGGAAGTAACCAAAAGACAGTAAAATAAACCACATTCAGCATGAATATAACTAACAGTAAGAAAGTACAGCAGTAAGGAAAGAAACTACTACAGTAGGTACCACCACAACAGTAAAACAGCATTTATCATATAACAAGAACTGCAGGTAAAGAAGGTACGGCGGAAACAAAAACTACTCACTAGAACAGAAACAAAAAGGGGTACAAAAGGCTGTGGTAACTCTACTGGACCCTACTCGGCCCAGCGTCCTCTGCAGCCGCCGACCCTGGCTGCTCAACACCTGGTCCTGAAAAAGGTAACGAGTGTAACACGTCAGCAAAACGCTGAGTAGAGTGGCAAACTAACTAAAGGCAACAGTAGAGTGTACAGTAGCCATTATGTTCTATTACTTCCTTTATTCACATCTTTCAATTTTTCTCACTATTTCATTTATTTCTCAGATACTTTACTTGATCTCGAATGTCGTCGTGGGAACGATCTTGATTGCAGTCTTTTCCAAAAAGTAGAAGTAGCACGTGGTGCTCTCCTGGCTGGGAGAGTCCCCCGTGGTGATCCTACCCTCAGTCAACCACCCCAAGGTCACTGACAGACGTAACGGTGACTACGGCATGCGCGATAAACGCACAGGTAGCTAGCCCGCACTGGCACGCGGTCAGTCGTTTCCGTTAACGGGTGCGCCCAAAGCACAGCACGGAACCAGGGCAGAGCCCTCTCAGTAACAGGGGTCCAACCCCTCCACAGTAACCAAACCGGCGCCTTGCCCCTCCACAGTCCGCGCACCCTCGCCTGACACCCTGGTTTGCCCTAGTGGGCCTAACAAGTCGGTGAAGGAGGCTAGCAGAACCCCGGGGCCCGTGGGGTAGCTAGTACTCTCCTAACACTACTAGCTCTCCTCGGTACTACGTACACGAGGGCCAACAAGTCGTTACAGAGCGGCCAATCCTAACCCCGGGTCCCCGGGGCGGCTGGCCCCACTCTGCACTAAACAGGTACAGGTACTTCCCTTGGTACTGCTTACCCAAGAGACAGTACAAACTACATCTCAGTTCCATTCCTTTTTCTTTCCAGGAGTTCCACTCCTAATTCCCCGTAGGGTTCCAGCTCTTTATCTCAGAACATCATATGTTTCACTTTCCAGATTCACGTTCTCAAAATCCATGATCTCAAACATGTTTCTTTATTCATAACAGGCAGCTGTTAATTCAAATTACAGGCAGCTTTATATTCCTTTCCATTTTTCCAAGACTGCAGTATTATACATTCCACTAGTTTTTCCATCCTAAGATTCATGCCACATCCTAGGATCTAGCATACAACTAGTTTTCCAGCCCTAGGATTCATGCATCACCTAGGAGCTATCATTCCATACATTTCTCATTCCTAGGATTCATGCAATGTCCTAGATTCTAGTTATGATTTCATACTTTAACAGATTTTATTAATAACTTAAGCCACTCTACCAGGTACAACGGGAGTAATGGGGGCGTGATCGGGAATCCCGCGTGCCTCCACGACTCTCAAGACTGCAACTGAACGAGATCCTGTCACAAGGATCAAACACAAGGAGTGTCTCAAAACAGTGTATAGCTACTGTAGATGAGTAGAGGAATTAATTCTGAAGAGAACGCAACTCGAATCGCGGAAAACGGAGCCCGAACGGGCCCTAAACGGGTCGAAAAAGACGATACTGTGCAAAATCAGACGTCTGGGACTCCTTCCAGACGTCTTAAAAGTGGATCAGAGAATTACCTGTTCAGCGTGGTTTCCCAGACGTCCAGAAGTCTGCGGGGACGTCTGCCTAGATCCCAGACGTCCGATGGTCCCTCCGGACGTCTGGAGGTCACTCCCGCCGTCTGGTACAACTTCCAGACGTCTGATTCGCAAAGGATGGCGAATCAGCGAACCTGCGCACAGCCAACCCCCCCTCCCTCAGTACGGTCAGTCGACAAGAAGGAAGAAGAAAGCGGACACTCACCTTTCAGACGTCTGTATGATCTTACAGACGTCGACCTTGCCGTCTGGCTATCAACCCAGACGTCTGATTCTGGAAATTTTTCCAGAATCAGAACCCTGCTCGGCCTCTGCTCGCGACGCCGCCCGCGTCGCACCTCGCGCGTCTGCTGCTCAGCCCGCAGCAGGTCCCTCTCCGCGTCGCTCCGCGCCCCCTGCGCCCTCCGTCGGCCGGCCAAGCCGCTCCGGCGAGCTCGCCCTCACGGCAGAGCTCCGCCCTCGCACGCCGCACCTCCGCGCTCACTGCGGCCGCCGCTTGCCGCCCTCGCGTCCGCTCGCTCTCGCGCACAGGAAGGAGAAGAAGGAGGAGACGGTGGAGACGGGAGGGGAGGCGCGCCCCTTTTAACGCCGCGCGGAGAGGAGAGAGAGAAGGCGGCAGGCCGCCTGCAGCCGCAGAGAAAAGAGGGAATATGCGGTCTGCGCGCTCTGGCGCGCAGGCGACTCGCGTGTGTCGAAAATAACGGATTTCCAGACGTCTTGAAACTATCCCAGATGTCTTATCAGACGTCTGGTTGTGATCCCAGACGTCTTGTCCGACGTCTGAGCCACCTCCCAGACGTCTTAAAATACGTCTGGGGCACACATTCGTTACACTATGCTACTGGGACAAACAAGTTGTCATCACATTGTGTAAAATTGAACAAATTTTTCCCTCATCCTTTTTCGACATAATGGCGCACTTAACAACACATTTGGCAAATGAAGCAAGGATTGCAAGGCCAGTTCAATATAGATGAATGTATCCTATAGAGGCATTTGAAAAAACTAAAGGATTACGCGTAAAATAAAGGTAAGCTAGAAGGGTCAATTGTCAAGGGATATTTAGTTGAGGAATCCATCAACTTCTATAGAATGTATCTGGGTGAGACAAACCACAAATTCAATCATTTTGAGAGAAATTATGATGGGAGATACAATGAACATGACAGAGATTATCTTTCTATTTTTGAAATTCCAGGAAGGTTGATTTTGCACATAGAATTTCTTGAGATTCTTGAAGTAGATCGGCAATTGGCACACTTGTATATATTAAAGCAAATTCCTGAAATTGACCCTTTCTACGATGAATTTAAACAATCGTTACATCAAAATCCACGCAATCTACTCTTTCCTGAGTGGTTTAAGCAGCATGTTGCTAAAATGAAAGAAAATAATGACCCGCGGTGGGTGGAAGATTTTGACGTAATATCTAATCGTCTGTTAAGTTATGGACATTACCATTCTGGGTACATCATAAATGGCTTCAGATATAGAATCAAATCTATTAATAATGTAAAGGCTACATAACAAGCTGGCATTGTTGTTCCTTGCAAATTAGCCGACGAGTGTGATGGTTATTATGGATAGATCGATGAAATTCTTGAGATTAGCTTCAGATATGATCACAGACTTGTCATCTTCAAGTGTGAATGGTTTGATGTTTTCAAGGAAGGCATCAGGTTTAAGGTTGATAAGAAACACAACTATATAAGTCTGAATAATAGCAGTCGAATTCTTTAAAACACTGAACAGTTCACTTTAGCCTGTCAAGTCTCTCAAGTATTCTATGTAACTGATTGATGGGAACACCATCATGAGTCCTAACTAGCTCATTTTGACCTAAAAAAAGAGAATAAAAGCTCCTACATAACCAACTGGAGGTCCTAACTCAAGGAAAAGCCCTTCTAAAAGAAAAGCAAGAACAAGGGGTAAACTATAATTTTACCATTGTAGTGCAACAACGGGATTTCTCATGGGCTAAACACAAGTCAAATGGTCTTGACAAGATAAAAAGCGGGTTGGTTCAAACAAAAAAGGGTTCATGTGAAATCTGGGAATTAAATGACTTCTTGTAACCCTAAAACAGACCCACTTAATTTAACAAAATTCTGGTCAGTATAAAATTCAACTAAACCCTCTAAAAATCATGAAAAAATATCCTTTATGGTTTATAACCTTCAAATTGACCCTTAGAACCTATTTTGACCTAAATAGGGGTCCTAGTCAAATGTTTACCCTAAATTGGATTTTTTTTATAAATTTCCCAGTCAAACGTGGTGAAACCTAAAATCCAACTTCACCATTGGATTCCTTAGGTTCAAATTAGGTTTGTACAAAAATTTGGACCTAAGGGGAATTCACCTTGACCTACTTTGTAAACAAGTCCAGCCCAATTACATTTATACCCCTAACTTTTGAAAACTCTTGTAGACACCCCCTAGCTTCCTCGTCATTCTTTGCAATTAGGTCCCTCCACCATTACAGAAATTCTACTCCAGCGAGGTTTCAAGGGAAAGAACTCCCTAATTCCTCAGAGAATCCCTCTCAAATTTGAAAGGGAGATTCTCTGAAAAATCCATGTTCATGTGAACCTAATTTGGAGCTCCAATTTCTACCCAATCTCTCATGCGAACGCATGAGAGATTTGGGACTTTTTGACCTTCCAACTTCTGCGAGGTTGCCATGCTTGGAAGCTTGGCTTCCAATCACAAGGCCCTCTATTAGGAGCTATAAAAGGGTCCCCAGATCCTTCCGCTCCTCCCAAGCTTGAATTGGCCTGAGATACCCCCCAATTTCCTCTCTTCCCCTCCGACCAACCACCCAACAAGCTCCAGCAACTCCTATCTCCTCTCGTCACTCTACCACAATACCAGTGGTAGAGTTACCTTTGTCTCCTTTATCCACGTCACGTCGCACTAGCCGACGTGCTTGCCACCCTCTCATTGTCGCCGTCCTCCTCTCACTGGGCTTTCGTCCCCGGTGACGGCACATATGAGCCGGCCGCCTCCTCCGCTCCCCCCTTTGTCTATTCCCTCTCAGCTAAGTCCTCTATCTCTGCTCATCTCTTTTCTTGCATTTATTTCTTAAAATCCACCTCGATGCTCGCAAACCACCTTCACCTTCTCCACCTTCGGTAGACCACCGGTGCGATGTTCTCACCGCTCCATGCATCCACCCACCTCGCCAACCACCTCACAAGCTCTGCCATGTCTCACTGGCCATAACCTCTCTCTCCATTCATCACCACACATCCCCAACACGTCCCCCGAACGCACCCACATCCGCAAGCACAAAGTGACCTAGTCATGCACTTTCAGGCCACCCCACACCACATCGACCACCGTCCCACCTTCGCCGTGTCCAGGCAAAGCTTCCTGTGTGTTTTTGACGATGCCGTGAGGCCATTTGCTTGTGGACAGGGTTTAGGCCTCCGTCGCCATTGAAGCAGGCATGAAGAAGCTCGAGAGCTTCATCCAGGACCCCAGGCTCCAGGTCCCAAACAGTGCGGATTTCATTCGCGCACAATATCAGCCCAGCTATTGGAGTCAAAGCCCCACGCAGCTACTATAATTTGCAAGAACATCTGCTGCGGGGACACCTGCGAAGAAGGTGGGACATTTAGTCCCACCTCAGAAGATTAGGAGCGGAAGCAGTGATATAAGTTGAAAAAGTCGCATAGGCTTACCGCCTCTTGACCACGGGGTGAGGTCCCACTCACCCATCGCCTCATCCGCGACCCACTACCTATGGACTTGGTTCTAACTCGGATACCCAACTACCCGTGCACTCCTCGCCCACCACCGAATGTAGGTGGGCCTAGTCTCGGGTGCGCTAACCTGACCTGTTAACCCAAGAAGGCTCTGAGAGAGCGAGACTAAGAGAGAAGAAAGAAGAGAGATCGCAAGGAGGGTAGGGGTAGGTTTTGCTCTTAGGGGAAAAAGAGGAAGAAGAAGCCAAGGGTGAAGCCAAGGAAGAGGAAGGAGGAAGCCGCAAAGGAAGCTAAGGCAGGGAAGCCAAAGGAAGAAGAAGGAGAGGGCAGAAGCTGAGCAGCTAAGGAAGGAGAAGGCAAAGATCGGCTGAAGAGGATCAAGGCTGAAGAAGAGTTGAAGTCAAAGATAGAAGAGAAAGAAGAGGAAGAAGAAGCTAAAGGCTAGAGCAACCAAGGGCCAGAGAAGAGAAAGAAGAAGAGCTAAGAGTCAGAGAAGAAAGAGCCAAGAAGGAAGATGGCCATCTGAGGCAGAGAACAAAGGAAAGAAGAGAAAGACAAAGAAGGAGACCAGCTAGAGAAATCAAAGAAGCATTGTAGCAAATATACATTTAAGATGTCTGATTTCCAAAATCAGATGTCCATATTTTATTTTGAGCTTCTATATACATTGAGATTATCTTTCTTGCTTTATAACTTTGATTCTTCGTTGCATATTTTATCAAATTTGAAAGTTGTGTTCTTGGTTTTTGAACCCCAATTTTCTCCCTGTGTTCGATCTCAGATTTACATTTTTTGAGTAATAAAATTCATTTGTTTTCAAAACAATTTTGGCTATACTACGACACATTTATTTTAAGCCCGATTTCACCTTGTAAACACTGATAATAGCAAAAGGATGGGTAATTCCCATTAGAACAATGCAACATAGTTATTACGATTCTCAAAAGGAAGGGGAACCTGAATTAGAACCTGAAGCATATCAAAAACTTTAACAACCAGATTTAGATCCAAATGCAACAAGCATTGATATATAAGGTATAATTTACAAACCTTTTTTTATAATATAAATTTACTCATAAAGCATTCTTATATTGATATAATAATTTGTTTACTCTTATTACAGGTTGTTGACATAGTTCTATTAATTTTTCCTTCTACAAGGCCGGTATTGTTTTAGGGTAACATTACTGATTGCTTTTAGTTATATGCATGTTGTTCATATGAATTATATATTTATGTGTTTTTTTGTCACTAATTATTATTTTGTGTTATGCAAATGGTGAAACTAAAGAAGTGGGCTTCTCATTGGAGTCCTAACACCACCCCCGATACCCAGGACCCCCGTACCACAAACCCTTCTTCCACGTAGCCACTTGCCACACAGCCTCCTTCCACGTAGCCACCTACCACATAGCCTCCCCGTACACGACCTCCCCACACCCAAACCTTCCCTACCTAGCCTACTTCCCCCAGGACCCATACACTCTTACAACCGATACATATTTAGTACCCACTCCCAATTTCATCCCCCGCCCCCCCACGCGTACACACACATATATCCATCCTAGTGCACTTGCATAGTCCCTTTTTACAGAGAAGGGGAAGAAGCGGTCATCCCTAAGCTTGATGTTACCTGAGCTTGAGGATGAGGTTGACAGTCACGACCCTAGCTAGGATGAGGGGGATGGGGACGACGTACAGGACTCCCATGACAACGAGGATGAGGAGGGGATGAGGGGGAGGGGGAAGAGGAGGGGGACAAGGGGGAGAACGAGAGGGATACTGGGATTAGCCACCCTGAGGCCAACATAGACCCTGATCAGGTAAGGAAAAATACTATTGGTAAATAAATTGTTATTTTTTATATTTTAAAAGTTTTCAGTGAAGAAATAGGTCGTATTTACTTTTCATTCATAATATTACTGTTGTTATTAATTTCAGTGAAGAAAGGAAGAGTCCCGACGAGAAATAGGGACTTGGAGGCTATACCAGAGGACACGAGGGTGAAGGTGAAGATCACCCTTTGGTGGGGAAGATCTCAACTACCCTCCTTTTAGCAGCAGGCTCTCCAAGGTTGTGAAGAGCATCATCTCCCTCTCTTGTTTTGATTGGCGGATTGCCTCAAAGGAACTCAAGAGGGAGATCGTTTGTCACTTAGAGGTAATTAACATATATTAAGGTTTATATATGTTTCTTTTAATGTGATTTAACATATATAAATGTTTAATTTATAGGCGATCTTTGATTGGAGGGACGATCCTAACGTCCCCAAGTATATCCTCAGCCATGGGACGAGGCATCATCTAGACTGGAGACTTAAAATGAAAAAAGCGGCAATATTTTTTTTTTAATTCCTCTCAAATTTACATTTTAATTATGTAATTTATTTTCTTTGTTATTTAGTATTTTGCGAATAGGTCATATGCAGAGGCCTTGAGGAATGTACCTCCTTCCATGCTACCAGAGGTATGGAAGGATTGTTGTCAGCATTGGAGTAAGCCTAAGACGAAGGTAGTTAAATAATTGTTATGCGTTAAAACTTAATTATTATTAATTTTTTTACTAATAAAAATATATATATGTATTTTCTACAGGATCAAGCGAAAAAGAACAAGGTCAACATGAGTCCATTGTAGATTCATGTCTTAGGTCAGATGAGTATTGATAAGCTTATGACAAGATATGTAAGTACATTTCCTATTTATTTATATTTATAATTAACATGTAACTTTAAATTATTAATTATTTTTTATATTTATTTAATTTTAGGCAAGTGCACATGACGGTGCCCAATTGGATCGTCTTAAAGTCTATGAGATCACTCATAGCAAGGATACGAACGGCGAGTGCACAAGGATTCACGAGACCAACCAAACCAAGCATGTAAGTTATTTTTTTAAATTATTTAATTTTAACTCTCATTTCATTCAAACATATTACTTAGATAAAAATGTAATTAAGGAGAAATGTATGATTTGGTCCACCCACCTCTGCCTACAGACGAGAACTCTGCAACCCAGCAACCTGCTATGACATCTAAGGAGGCTTTTCGAACAGTCATGCCTCTAGAACATGGTGGATTTATTCATAGTGGAGGTTGGAACCAAATTCTTACCACTTGGTCTAGATGGAAAGGATCGTCTGGCACATCTTCTGCTGAGGTGGAGCAGCTAAGGTCGCAAGTACAGCAAACTCAGACGTAGCTGAACGACGTGACCAAAGAGCTGTGAGCTACTAGAAAGGAGATCCACCAGCAAAGATTGGATTTCGAGCAGATGGCATAGTAGCAGGCGTAGCAACAGAGATGATGGCCATACTTCAAGGTAGAGGTGGACTTAATCACAGTAGCTTCCATTATTCTACATGTCGTGGGCCAAATGACAGTTTCGATGTAGGAGGTGCTGGTCATGGTATTGGTGCAGGAGTTTAGCTCTCATCTTTTCTTTATATTTCTTATTTTTATTTATATAATGTTTAGGGTTTATTTATGTAATGTTACTGATCTTTTGTAAACATTCTCTAAGTTAATTTTAGGTAATGTAATGTTTATTTCTTTTTATATTTGTCTTATTGAATGCTATATATGGGTTATTGGATGTTATGTAGGTTAATTTAAATGTTAGCTTCGATTATCATTAGTAAAATCTAATTGATAAAAAAAATTATATATGGTGACGGTTGTTAGAATAACCGTCGCCAATTTTGTTTTGCGGCGGTTGTATAACCGTCGCATAAAGTCAGCCAGATGACCCATGTTCAAACCTTATTCCACATCTTGTTTTGGTGTTAACAAAATTATTATGGATTAATGTTTGCAATTAAGTGTTTTTTCGGATTTAGGTAAAGAAGCAAGGAAAACAGGAAATGATGGAGGCTTGATGAAAAGGAGAAGATCATGATAAGAAGGAGGCAAGATGACAAGGAAGAGTCGAGGAGAAGAAGATCATCTTCAACTTTAGTTTCTGTAGTTTAGATTTTATTTTCATAGTTGTATGCCTCTTAACAAAGGAATGTAACCTAAATCATAAAAATAATTAGAGATAAATTAGGATTAATATTGTGATCATTTTCAAAGAACGTAACCGATTAAATCACCTAAAAAAGGTACTTGTTAACCCACAAGTATCAGTACTAAAGTTTAGTACCGGTACATATGAGTTACAGATTTGGGTTTTGTCAAGAAACAAACCTGTACCCTGCAAGTACCAGTACTCATGATCAGTACCGGTACTAATCATGAGTACCAGTACAAGTGGGCTACAGATTTGTGTTTGAAACCCAAATCTGGAAGCAACGAGTACCGGTACAGGTACTTTAGTACCGGTACTAGGTAGCCATTAGCTCAAAACTGAATGGCTAGAAAATTAATTCCAACAATATGAACGTTGGAAATTAATTCCCAACGTCTAGTAGATGAGTATCCTAGGTCCTAAACTCTATAAAATGACCCTAGGACTCTTTGTTTGCATACATGAAATAGAGAAGAAAAATTCTAGAGCTATATTACATTTTTCCACCACATATTCAAGAGAAGGAATAGTTTGCTGCTCTCAATCTCTCTACGCTTTTGCAAACACTTCAACGACATGTTTTTCTCACGCATCTACGAAGCGATTCACGCTCATTCTAGGCTCTCAAATTGGTATCATCTTTTAATTATTGTTGAGAGGCTTAGGTTCTAGTTATAAGATTCTTTTTTGTCTTACACATGTATTTCATTTGTATTTGAGCTTGTTGCTTGTTGGGTTGTAATAAACCCATTGTTGTACTTGGGTTGAGGTAACCCGTTAATTACCTCGGTTTAGTAAATTGATTCTCTCAGGGTTGAGAGAATAGAGTTAAAAACCCTAACCTGGAAGGCTTAGGTAGTGGAGTACCCAAGGGAGGGGAACCACTATACATATTGTGCCAATTTTTGTGATTGTATTTTGTGCAAATCTTTTTGTTATTACTAACATTGTGCTTAAGTATTTGTGTGCGCGTAGATAGCCATATATTACATATCTTCAAATCCTTTATCAATTGGTATCAGAGCGGGTAGTGAGAAGAAGTAAAAACTCTTGCTCGCAATGGCATCAACCTCAAGGCGCTTCGAAGGACAATCGTCGACCCGTCCTCCCTATTTCGATGGGACGGACTACGGGTATTGGAAGAGGAGGATGCAAATCTTCCTCTAGGCAATGGATGAAGATTCGTGGACTCTCATTCAAGAGAGGTACATGGATCCGGAACCGCTAGAAGGAGTTGAATGGACAGCGAGCAAAAGAAAAAGATTGTGGGAAATGCGAAGGCGATGAATGCACTCTATTGTGCGTTATCAAGGGAAGAGTTCAACCAGATCTCCACATGCGATTCTGCCTATGATATTTGGAACACTTTGCAAATCACCTATGAAGGTACGAGTAAGGTTGAAGAAACAGAAGTTGCACATCTTTGCTTAATGGCAAACAACGACAACTCGGAAAATGAGGTAGATTCTGAAGTCAACTTTAATGAATTAGTACAAACATATGAAGATTTATATAATAAGGCTAGGATGATTAAAAAGGAAAATAAGGTTTTGCATAATAGTTAAAGAACTCTAGAAATAGAGAAATCTTGTTTAGAAATAAAATTAGATATGTCCAAAGAAACTAACAATCAATTACATGCAAAAATAGTAGAATTAGAAGATATTTATGAACACTTGAGGACACTTTGAATAATTTAAAAACAACAACTAGGTTGAATACGGAATTTTGTAATAATTTAAAAGCCAAGTTCAATAATAAGAAGAACACACAAATAAATCACATACACCTAGACATGCATGGATTTATCAAAAGGTCAAGAATCCTAAGAATTATAGATCTAACACTAAATTGATCTATAAACCTAAGGATTTGAAAGATACTAACCATCAAGGACCTAAAAGAAAATGGGTACCTAGAAAAGATATTTATTTTGCAGGAATAGATCAAAGAGATCAGTGGGTGTTCAAGGCACATAACGGAACATTTCAACCTTTCTATAGGTTGAATGAAGACCAAGAACGATGGCCTAATCGAGCTTGGTACCCACATTCATCATTTTACTATTGGTAAACATTATGGTATGATATTTCTTCATTTTTTTTGTGATTGACAAAAAGGGGGAGAAAAATAAAGGGCAAATAGTAATATTTTTAGGGGAAGCTTATATTGAAGGGGAGGATTAAAATGAAAACTTTTCCTTCATATAACATTGTTAAATTTTTTAATTATCTATTTGCAAGATAGTTTTGTCAACACCAAAAAGGGGGAGATTGTTGGAACCTTGTTCCACATCTTGTTTTGGTGTTAACAAAATTATTATGGATTAATGTTTGCAATTAAGTGTGTTTTCATATTTAGGTAAAGAAGCGAGGAAAACAGGAAATGATGGAGGCTTGATGAAAAGGAGAAGATCATGATAAGAAGGAGGCAAGATGACAAGGAAGAGTCGAGGAGAAGAAGATCATCTTCAACTTTAGTTTCTGTAGTTTAGATTTTATATTCATAGTTCTATGCCTCTTAACAAAGGAATGTAACTTAGATTGTAAAAATAATTAGAGATAAATTAGGATTAATATTGCGATCATTTTCAAAGAACGTAACTGATTAAATCACTTAAAAAAGGTACTTGTTAACCCACAAGTTTAGTACCGGTACATGTGAGTTATAGGTTTGGATTTTGTCAAGAAACAAACCTGTACCCTGCAAGTACCAGTACTCATGATCAGTACCGGTACTTGAGGGAACAAGTACCGGTACTAATCATGAGTACTGGTACAAGTAGGCTACAGATTTGTGTTAAGAGTTTGAAACCCAAATCTGGAAGCAACGAGTACCGGTATTAGGTAGCCGTTGGCTCAAAATTGAACGACTAGAAAATT
Organism: Thalassia testudinum; assembly: GCA_037157565.1. Lineage (NCBI taxonomy): Eukaryota > Viridiplantae > Streptophyta > Magnoliopsida > Alismatales > Hydrocharitaceae > Thalassia > Thalassia testudinum. Next base: position 20,643,233 of record JAZHRO010000071.1, on the reverse strand, counting down.
AATTCCAACAATGTGAACGTTGGGAATTAATTCTCAATGTTCAGTAGACGAGTATCCTAGGTCCTAAACTCTATAAAATGACCCTAGGACTCTTTGTTTGCATACATGAAATAGAGAAGAAAAATTCTAGAGCTATATTACATTTTTCCACCACATATTCAAGAGAAGGAATAGTTTGCTGCTCTAAATCTCTCTATGCTTTTGCAAACACTTCAGGGACATGTTTTTCTCATGCATCTATGAAGTGATTCACGCTCATTCTAAGCTCTCAAATTGGTATCATCTTTTAATTATTGTTGAGAGGCTTATGTTCTAGTTGTAAGATTCTTTTTGTCTTACACCTATATTTCATTTGTATTTGAGCTTATTGCTCATTGGGTTGTAACAAACCCATTGTTGTACTTGGGTTGAGGTAACCCATTAATTACCTCGGTTTAGTAAATTGATTCTCTCAGGGTTAAAAGAATCGGATTAAAAACCCTAAGCTGGGAGGCTTAGGTAGTGGAGTACCCAAGGGAGGGGAACCACTATACATATTATGCCAATTTTTGTGATTGTATTTTGTGCAAATCTTTTTGTTATTGCTAACATTGCGCTTAAGTATTTGTGTGTGTGTAGATAGCCATATATTACATATCTTCAGATCCTTTATCAACCCCCTCCTAACAGCCTATTTTTTTGCAACGTTTTCACAATCGTAGTAACATTATATTTAGCGACGGTTATCACAACAACTGTCTCCAATAATTAATTTGAGATGGTTATTTAATAATTATCACAAAAGTGCTTTTACGACGGATATAAATCATCGTAAAAGGAAGCTAATCAAGAAAGATGGGGCGGTACTATTAGCGACAATTAATATTAATAACCGTCATGAAAGACTATTCGCTTCGCAACCTTCCGCGACGCCAAATTGAGACGGTTTTGTCACTTTTTTCGACAGTTTTTAACCTTTGCCAAAAGTAATTTTTCTTGTGATGCGACAATCCAATGGAATATGCATTAAACAACAATCTCTCAAATAGATTAGATGCAATTGTATGTTACAACAGTGTTAAGCAAGATGTAGGTATTTAGCATTGTTTAATGTTGACCATTTTCTTCATAATCTCAAGGTTCACGTTGATTACTCCATAACTTAATCTACCCTACATCTACTTTTGTTGTATATTTTGTTTGATCTATCTCTTGTCACTATAACACATGCTTATCAAAGTAATCTTCTTAGAATAAACATTTGGAATACAGCATGACTTATAGTTGTATCACACTTATATATGCGTCATGATTCCATTATGCAATATTAAAGATGTAAAAGAACAAATTCTAAGTTATGTTTTTTATTAATCAATTGTAATAATAAGTGTTAACGTAGTAATGCACTTTTGTACTTTAATAAAGGTCAACATTTGCCGTGCCGTAAAAAATTGTAATGCAATGCATATTAAAGTTATAATATAAAAATTATACTTTTGATGGTTTATGGAACCGTCGGCAATATTATTATTCTCGACCATTCTCCAAATAACAGTCGAGAATATTCATTTCATTAACAACCTCCATTCAATGCAAAGAGTGGGTAGGTGTGACTAGCGTCGTCGATTAACAATGGTCAACGTAGTTAGTAATGTCGACCATTTTTTAGTAACGGTAGAGTAAATTCAAATTTTGTAATTATCGAAGTGGAAAAGTTAAATATTTGAGTTGCTTACTCAACGGTTTCATGAAAATCGTTGATGAACATCAACCTAAATCGATCGAGCAGCCCTGACTCCCTCCCTCTTCCTCCCAAATCCCCTTTTCCCCTTCGCTCTCCTCATGCAGTGCGGCCTCCGTCAAAAGCACTCCCTCTCTCCTCCTCGTGCGGCCCCTCTTCATCACCATTCACCCCCTCCTTAGGTACGACCTCCTCTTCGATTGCCCCTCCTCCACTCACCACCCCTCATTGTCGGCGACCACCACCACCACCAATAGCCTCTGCAGTGTATACTTTTTCCCCCTTCCCTCCTCGACTCCCACCACCATGATGACCACCATCACCACCTCCAACACCTAACACCCCCCCCCTTTCCTCTGCTGCGACCACCACCACCTCAACCAACCCCTCGTCCTCTTGTTGCCACCAGCACCTCATCCTCCTCCTCCCTCCCTGCTGCCACCACCACCTCAGTCTCCTCCTCCTAACTCATCTTGCTGCCACTAGCAATACCACCACCTCATGCTCCTCCTCCCACCTCCTCCCTGCCACCACCACCACCTCAGTCATTATTTTTAAATTAGAATGTTTTGATTGCATGCTACTTGTTGCTTAAGAAACATGTGCTCCAATATATATTTAGTTTGACTACATTATATTGTGTAAGTAATTGTGTGACAATGGATGTTTTCAAATTATATTTGTTCAAATTAATTGGGTTGAGAATGATACACTTAAAATTTATATGTTTGAATTGTGTGCTATGCCCACATATGTTATGTAATTTTCAGCATTAAGGAATTAGGAAAAGTTTCATATTATAGGGGGGACTCTGTCAAATTTTTTACAGACTAGTATGTACATAGGGAAACATTGAGTGGATACGATGAATAATTACGCATTGGGATTTATGGTTTATGGATTACGATTTAGGTCTGGGTTTAGGTTTGGGTTTTGGTTTTGATATTGGCTTCAACTTTACTTTTAAGATTTTGGGTTTATGGTTACGTGATGAAGGTTTAAGGTCATGGGTTATGCAATAGATTTATTTATGGCTTAGAGTTTAGGGCCTAGGATTTATGGCATTGGGTTTAGGGTTACGAATTGAATGTTTAAGGTCTCGAGTTTCAATTTAAGGTTTACATTTAGGGTTTGGGGTTTAAGATTTGAGGGTTAGGGTTATGAGTTTAGGGATTAGGTTAACAAGCTTAAGGTTTAAGGTTTTAAAAATGAGGGAAGGAAGAGAATAGAGAGGGAGTAAGAGGAATATAAAGAAGATTAGGGGTTGAGAGGGTGAGGAGGAGGAGAGGGTTGGGGTGAAGGGAGCTATAGTTTGAGAAGTAATTTATAACTGAAATATTGGATATTTATGTTTCATTATGATATTTTTATTACAACTTTATAGATACACAAACTTGTACAAATTTAGATGCACCTGATGACAAATAATAGGAGTTCTAACTTATAAGGTATAGGTTGTGAGAGAGATATAACTGTGTCAAAATATTTACCTGTCTATATTTATGATCATGTTATACGGACAATGTGGAGTGTGTGTATACTTCACTTACAAGAATGATGCATTGTCTTTATAGCATGCCATAAGACTCGATCGTCTTTAAGTCCGTGAACTACCTAGCTGAAAAGGATTCTTGAAGATTTGATCACAACTTAGGGTTACTTCTTGCATGTAGCTAGTGTTTGAAGAAATTTTGGTTCTATTTTCCCAGCTTTCTCTGGTTTACCAACTAATCTTAGCTACGTTCCTAAAGTGCCCTTAAGTGGGGGCTATTAGGAATGTAGGTAAGGTTAATCTTGGGGGGTATATTGGAGAAGTGTGGGAAAATGCTGCCAAAATTTCTCCAAACTCTGGTTGCATGTAACATTGTAATCAAATCTTCAAGGATGGGCTATTGATAAGTGCATAATTTAAAGGGATAACTTGCTTAATTATATTAGTTTCTTAGCATTATTGCATTATACATGGTGCATTTTCGATCACAATTGCATATGGACACTTAAGAAATAAGGAGCGGCATTTGAGCTTAACCTATTTGATTAGTTCATGTGGAGCTATTTTAAGTGCTTAGATTGGTTTATTCTGCTTTATTTTGCACTAATTAAATACCCATCTAATTATGCATTATTTTGTTCTCTCATAGAAATATACATTCAATATTGGTCTCTAATTGAAGACCCAAGACAAGGAGGCTGGTGGCGAAGATAGAATCCAAAACGGATGTGCATACTAAATGATATGCAAGAAATAGAAAATGTGAGAAAAAGAAAAGAAAAAATAATAATAATAAAATCCTTTCTTCCCTTCCTTAACATTTCCACGCCACTACGCAACTTTCCATTTGTCAATTAGCCTCATAATCACTTTATTTCCCACCCTCTTTCTATTTTCCTCCCGTGCACACATTCCTAATTTGTAAAACTCCACGTGCATGCATGCCCTCTTCTTCCTATTCATGTCTTTCCTTTTTCTCGATACTAATTCCTAATCACAACTCTATTTAATGGCTTGCATGCACAACAACAAGGGGAACTGCCCATCCGTTCCCAACTCCTCTTTCGTTCTCTCTCCTGCTCTTTCCCCCTCACGCTCTTCCTTCTCCACCAGAACACACGTCCTCTCCTCCACCGGCCACTCTCCTCCTTCGTTCTTCTTCTCTAACCATACCACCCCTTTCCTCTGCCAACCTATGAGCCCAATCACCCCCTCCGCTCTCCCTCCTCTCCACCAACGCTCCTGTTCTTCTCTTGACGTGACTGGCTTTGCCTGTACTTACACTTCTAGCCATCCTCTTCTCCATACATGGCAATCCTCTATTCGACTACTCCCGAACATGCACCCTCACCTCTGACTACTCCTCTAGCACCACTATCCACTTCGTCCCTCTATTGATGCCCTCTCCACTCTGACTAACACCTTCGACCTCCTCCACGTGAGGTCTTTCAGGCAGGCACCTTCTCCTCCCCTTCCTCTTTTTCTTTCTCTCCTTCTTCCTTTCTTCCCCTCTTTCCTCTCCTCTTAGCTTATGCCCATCTTCCTTCCTCCTCCCTTCTCACCCATGTTTCCCTCGTCCTCCTCTCTCTTTCTATGACGACCACCAACACCCTTTTATTATTTCCCTCCTTTTTCTTCTCATCTTCCTCCACTATCTCTCTTCTTTTCTCTCTATTACACCACTTTCTCTCTCTTCCTCTCTCTACACATTCATCATCACATCACCGCTCTTTTGTTATTTTCATATTTTCTCTCAATATTTTCTTTCTTGTTTTCAGGTTGCTCAGCGATTCTCGACGATTCCTGCTCTTCCCGCTCGTCCTCTCCGCAACTTTTCTGACTTCTTGTATCCTGATGAATGGAATTTCGTGCGAGAAGATTGGGTTTTAGGGTTTCTGGAAATCGAAACCCATGTCGTTGAGTTGCAAGAAATTTGTGATTAAATAATTTACCAAAACTTGAGATGAGTCCTGGGTCAAACATGAGAAGGCTACGTTTGATTTCAGAAAATTCATGTTTGAATTTATTTTTGTAAGCAGAGTAGCTGGTTGAAATTAATCTACGCGAGCTATTCTACTTAAAGAATAAATAATAGAAGAAAGAGAGAGAGAATAATTTCTTGAATAAAATAGAGCAAAAATGTTCATTACAACTAATTGTAGGAAATGAAACTACACTAGAAAGTGATAAAAAGAAGAGATGAGAGAAATCATCCTCGTCGACTGCTTGGAGGATGAGTTGCATTGATGAAGCTCAAATGAAAGTGGTGAGAGGCTGGAGGAAGGAGAACAACATCGAAAGATGATTAGATGAGGACAGGAAGTATCACAGCATTTTCTACTTCCCGGAATGGGGGTGAGGAGACGGTCGATGAGAGCTCCATGAACAGGGGTGAGAAGATGGAGAAATTTTATTTTATTTATCTAGTGGACATCCCAACGATTGGGAACACTAGAATTGAGCTTTAGAGCAAGTCTTAAACTCTTGAGGGAGGTAAAAGATGCTAGGAACGGATGGTTTGAGAATGGAGGTGTAAGGGGATTTATATAGGTGTAGGGAGGGTGCATTTTCGGCCATGGGTCATAATAGGGATGGATAGGGCATTCATGCATGTCCCACACACCTGCTAGACAAACAATGAAGTGCCTCAGCTGGTGGCATCGTGCGGAGAAAGGACTCTCTGATCTTGATTAAGTAGTTGAGGCGAGTTGAGATCGTGTGTGCATGCTAGAGTAATCGCCCTGAGCATGCTTTTGAGATCGCAAGGGATGCACCTGCACCATTGGATCGCGAGCGGATGTCTAAGACCTTGCCCTGATAGCTTTTGAGATCACGCACTCCCTGTGCATGTGATCTTGCATGAGATCACGAGTCTACACATCACGCACATTTGGTGCGCCACGTGGCTGCTTCGATGCCGTTTGATCTCTTATCAATGGACCAAATAAGTACTCACCTCCACGATGAGAAGTTAAGAGGCACGTGAGGTTTCAAACCCATGGCCCTCCTTTGAGAGCACCATGCTCCACCACTACGCTGAGAGCGTGGATGGTCGATCTAGTGCTGTGATGGCACACGATTTCGACCATTGGATAGGGATCCAACAGTCAAGATCTGATGATGGCAAGCTTTGAAGATGTGGCGTGGCTTCTTCCTAACTTTTGGATGATGATCCAACGGCTAGGAATTGACATGGCTTGCCCCTTTGAAGTTTGAAGGTGGAGCTGCTTCAACTATGGACAGAGGATCTCAACTATTGGATCTTGATCCAACAGTTCGGATGCAAGGGAGCAGATGAAAAAGGGAAGCGGCAATTGGTCATGGGAGGCTTAGATGATGCCACGTGGCATCATCTAGGCTATCCATCTTCAAACGCTCATAGAAGATGCTACGGATATCCAATTGGATCGATTTTCACGTCGTTGGGCTACTATCATCGATCTAGATCCATCCGTACGATTAGATTCTTCATCTGAAGCCTCGATATATGTTGCCTTGTCCCCTAGTCACAGAAATAAGTGAATTAATATATAATTTATACAAATCACCCTAAATGCAATATGATGGATGCTATGCATTATTCACAATGTTAAATGCAATTATAAACCTAGGAATTTGCATAAATAGGAAATTTAACATGAATAATTGTGTCTACATCACCTCCCCGCATGTGTTTCACCAATGACCATCAACGGCTTTCTCCACCCCCATCATTACCTCACTGGACTTCTTGCTGAACTTCTTTACTCTCTTCTTCTTCTTGTTATTTTCTGTTTTCTTTGTTTACATTTTACTCTAACTCTCTAATAGTAATAAAGTTCTTATTTGCATTTTCATGTTCTTTTCATATTATTCGTTGTGTTTGTTTCATTTATTTTCTTTTATTAAAAAAATTCAAAAAATAAAAAAACAAAAAATAGTTGGCTTAGTAAGGTTAGAAAATACTTAATATTTCTCCCTCCCTATGACAGCCCTATTCCCAACATTAGTCTCATATTTTTGGAGATGATTTTATAAATTTAAAATGACATGTTTTCGCTCCTACGATGACAAATTTATCATTACCATGATTTCACGACCAATTTTTGGAGCCATTGCTAGGGAGGCATCCATTTGAGGTGTTTTCTTTTCTAACTTAGCATTTTTGTGTATTCGTGAGCCTCATATTGTTCTCTTTCTGTTTGTAGGTACCAAATATGCGAAATGAGTCTCAATAGGTTGTGAAAGCAAGTTGCAAAGGTAGAGATTCACGTAGGTGGGAAGAGTGTGAGGCACACAAGGTGTGGCGCAGTTTAAATTATATTCTTCTTTTAGGCTATTTGTATTAGGTATTTGGTGAGAGAGAGTATTTTAGACTGTATTATTGGACTGTGGTCTCTCTCCCTCTCTCTCTCTAAACTCCATAGTTAGTTTGTTTGCTCAATTGCCTGCTTTTAAAAAAAAAAAAATCTTTCTTGCTTATCTAGAAGTTGCATACCCTTAGGCATTCACGATTGGACTTGCATAAGCAGCATTTAGATTTTTATTACACATATTGCATCTGCATTCTAAATATTGCTGAAGTCAGGTAGGTACTTCATTACCCTTCTAAGCTACCTGTCATCTATTTCTATCTCTCTTTGGACTTAACTGAAAATCTCACTTGTTTACATTGAAAATACTTTTAAACAAGAACATTATAAAACTTAGTAATCAGCGTGAAACCCTAAAATTCACTTCACGAGTGCTTAAAGGCCTTAAGTGTGATTTTACCGAGTGTTGCTTGACATTTCTCTGGCATTGTGCACGCATATAAGGTCACCAAGAGGGAGTCGGTTGGAGATCAACAAGTACGACTCACCCATACCTCAAGGAGTCTAGTGGTAAGCATGCTCGGCTTGAGATCAACTCCATTATTGATTAGGTCTTAGTCTTTTCTACCTCTTCTCTTTGCGTCGCAAGAAACTGTTGGTTGGAGGTCAACAAGTCCATCTCACTCGTACCTCAAGGAGTCTAGTGGCGAGTAGGCTCGAATCGAGATCAATTGGGTCTTGTCAGTAAGTCTATTTAAGGCACTCCACAGGTTGATTTAGGGTGCACAACTATTTGATAATTTGCTTGATCACATACAAACATTAAATTTCTTAGAAAAGCAAATAAAATCTACTTTGGTCTTGTTTTTGCTTGCTTGATTATTTGTGGTGCATGCATAGTACAAGATCGAGAAAGCAAAAGTTAGAAGGACCTTTAGACTTTGAACCTAAGAGGAAACCTAATTCCAATGAACCCTCAACAATGGATCCACTACTTCTTGACCCACCACATCCAAACCATGAGCAGCTAATGGAGCAATTGTATGAATAATTTGAGCGTGCACTAGTTCAACAATAGAAACCAAAACCAACCACAACCTCAACCCTTATAGGACTTCTACGATCTCGCAGCCTACAATATTATACCGTATGTAAGGGTTCTTGAGGATGATTCTGAACTCAAATCCTATTCAAAACCACTTCCGTGGACTTAAACTGAAGACCCATTCCAACACATTGAAGATCTCACCACTCTTGGTCAAACTATAAAATCCAAGAACATGAATCTTGATGTTTTGATGATGAAATTGTTCCCATTCTCCTTAAGAGACAAAGCTGCCCATTGGTACAGAACCATAGGGAAACCCATCAACACATGGAATGAGCTAAAGAATGCCTTTCTTAGGAATTTCTTCCCTATTGGAAAAACAAATGATGTTAGGAGAGCCATCACAACTTTCACCTCAACAATCTGGGGAACAACTCCACGAAGCATGGGAAAGATTTACTAACTTAGCTAGAAAATGTCCACACCATGGCATACCCAAGTGGCACTTAGTGTAAATTTTTTACCATAGGCTGAATGAACAATTGAGAAACTATGTGGATGTGACTTGTGGGGCTAACTTTTTAAATAAACATAAGGATAGTGTGTATGATTTGTTTGAAAGAATGGGTGAAAACTCCCTCAACCAATCCTCTATGAACACCTTTGGATGAACTAATCAACCAAGAGGAATGTATGAACTCCAAACTAACCCAAATAACGTTGACTTAGAAAATCTTTATGGGAAGCTGGGAACCACAGTTGGTAAGAAGTTTGATGAATTCCTTAACACAATCAAGACCACCCAGTCCATACCCAATCTGAGGACACACTCCTCCCTGCTCTACTTTGCACAAACTCCTACAAGGGAGTATCTTCACAACCTAAAACTAACTCACTCTGCAAGCCTAAGCTATCAAGACCTTTCCTATGGGGCTCAACAAGGAGCCTTTGTTCCTACTTATACTGATTCTTCTTATTCGATCGACCCATCCTTAGGATTCAAGAATGTTCAGGCCATCCAAGGATACTCTAAGAATGATCCTTTCTCCAATAGCTACAATCCTAGATGGTGTAATCATCCAAGTTTCTCTTGGTCCAATCAAAAGGCAGGACAAGTGCCCATTAGACCCAGATGAGACAACCTTATCCCAATTCCTTCAATCAGGGTCAATCTTCAAGGAAAATGTATGTCCAAAATCCCTTTGCACCCACCCAACCGAACCAAATGGAATACTTGATTAAAATGATAGGTGAACTATTGACTAAGAAATAATAGCAAATCAATCAACAAAATTGAAGGACTTAGGAGGACATGAATGAGATTAAGGGGCAACTTAGTCAACTTGTTAATTCAAGACAACATGGGACCTTACCTTCTCAACCCATCCTAAACCCCAAGAATATCCAAAATCATAATAATGTAAACCCAATGTTTAGCCAAAATAGAATGCCTCAGCATAACCAAGTTAACATGATGAACCAGGCACCACTAGGCTTTAACCAAAACCCACAACAGGGTCAACCAATTTTACCAAACCCTGCCCAGAACCCAAATACTTTGGCAAATGTCATCACTTTAAGGAGCATGACCACCACCTACGATCCTATGTGGCCAACACACAATGATACCGAGCCTAAACAAAATGATAGAAAATTAGAGGATGAAAAATGTGATACTGAGGATGATGATCTTGAGGATTAAGAGCCTGAGGTTCAAATACCCACCCTTATCCTATTCCCTAAAGCCTTAGAAAAACCAAAATCAAAGAGAAATAACTTGTCTAGAAATGAGGAGTTGCTTGAGTTGTTTAAACATGTCTAGATAAACATCCCACTCCTCGATGCTATCGAACATAATTCTGCCTACTCTAAATTTCTCAAAGACCTCTGTACTGAAAAGCGTCAGGCCAAGACCAAGTCACCTAGGAAGGTAGTTTTTTTGAGCATGCGAGTTCTATAATTCTAAAGAACCTACCTCCAAAGAAGAAAGATCCTGGAGCCTAATAAATGTCAGTTTATCATTATTCTTATGACCTAAAACAGATCTAGCTCTTAGGTTTTTAACTTTGCAAATGGGTTTTTTGGGATGCATTTAGGCATCAATTAGGTTAGTCATAAATTGCATTTTTTATTGTATTTTTAATACATTTGTTTAAGTGTTAGGGACAAACTGATTGACAGATCCCTAAAACCCTAGCACTCATGAAGGCAACTAATGAAGAGGAAGCTCATTCCAGTTGGAACTCAGCCAAATCCAGCTCATCATAGCTGGATACCAGCTCCCTTGGGTTAGGTTTAGCTCCATTTAGCTCCATTCAACTCATCTTAGCTAAATGGCAGCTCAGGACAGCTCATTTCAACTCAACCTAGGTCAATTTAGCTCAAAACCAACTCAACTTAGTTGAGTCTAGCTCATCTCAGCTCCAATCAATTCACTGGGAGCTCTAGCTAGCTCAACTAAGTTGACAAGAGTCCACCTCAGCTCAAGTCTATCTCTCCCCAGCTCCACTCAGCACATGGTAGCTGAACTCCCTCCAGCTTAGCTACTACTTGCCCACTTCGTAGCTAAGCTAGCCCAGGAGTTCTCATCAGAGGCAATTCCAACTCAACCTAGCTTCAGTTAGGTTGAGACCAGCTCAACTTAGCTCAACTACTTAAGCCTAGCTACTAGCATAAGAACTACCTAGCTTAGCTAAGTAGTTGAGCTCCTCATGTAGACTTCCTTAGTAGATTTAGCTCTGGTGCAACAACCACCAGCTCCAGTTCAGCCCCAAACATCCTTTCCTCAGCTCCTCTCCCCTAAACCCTAGCTCCATTCCACCTCCTCCTCTACTCAACTACTAGCTAAGCTAGCTTAGCTTAGCTACACCTTAGCTCCAAACGTACATCCACCACCTACAACCTAACTCCGCCTCACCACCTAACTAGTCCACCAAATAAGCTAACCACCTGTACCTACTCCTACTCCAACTTGGTGCCACCATCATCACAACCCCTCACCCCATAACTTCCACCAAAAGACACCTTTGAATTGGTGCTGAAATAACCTCAACCACCTTCCTCCTTTTGGTGCCAATTCTCCCATCATCTTAGCCATACACCCCACCACCTAAACCATCTCCACCCTCCATAAAGTGGCGCCAACAACCCCTTCTGGAAGACCCCTCCCTTGGTGGTACCCTTTCAACCCACATCCACCACCCAAAGCACCCCTCCTTAAGGCGCCAATCAACACCCACCATTGGATCACATAACCACCTCCATAATTCATCTCCACTACCCATAAACTCCACGCCAAGAATGCCCTCTTCTAGAATCCATTTTCAGTGCCAACCTTAACCCTCATCTACACCTTCCATCCACATTACAAACCCATCTCCACCCTACACCTCAACCCACTCTAGAACCACCCACACTTGGCGCCAAAACAAGGTGGCACCACTACCTTGAATGGCCACCAATTACTACCCTCATGACCCTTGGTTTAGCGCCAATTAATAGTAGCCCTAGGATCATCTAACTACCTTATGAAACCATCCTAACCATCCACTCTAAGAGCCACCTGCAACCCCCATCCTTTCCTATATATATCCCCATTAACCACTACCATTTCCTTCATCCTTTTCCTTGATATCCTCCACCTATATCCCACCATATTCACAGCCAAGAGAAGAAGGAGAAGAAGAAGATTAAGGGGATAATTTGTCCCCTTAGTGCCTTCCCCTCTTCCCTTTTGATGGGAACACTATCATGAGCCCTAACTAGCTCATTTTGACCTAAAAAAGTGAACAAAAGCTCCTACATAATCAACTGAAGGTCCTAATTCACTAAATAATCATTCTGAGAGAAAAGCAAGAAATATGGGGTAAAACTGTAATTTTACCATTACAGTACAACAACAGATTTCTCAAGGGCTAAACAAAAGTAAAAAGGTCTTGCCAAGATAAAAAGTGGGTTGGTTCAGACAAAAAAGGGTTCGTGTGAGTTCTAGGAATTAAATGACTTCTTGTAACCCTAAAACAGACCCGCTTGATTAACCAAGGTTCTGATCAGGATAAAATTCACCTAATCCCTCTAAAAATCATATAAAAATATTCTCTAGGGCTTAGAACTTTCAATTGGCCATTGGAACCTATTTTGACCTAGAATGGGGTCTCAGACAAATATTTACCCTAAATTAGGTTTTTACATAAATTACCCAGTTAAACGTGGTCAAACCCAAAATCCAACTTCACCATTGGATTCCTTAGGTCCAAATTAGGTTTGTACCAAAATTTGGACTTAAGGAGAACTCATCTTAACCTACTTTGCAAATAAGTCCAACCTGATTACATTTCTGCCCTTATCTTTCGAAAACCCTTGCATTTGGCCCCCTAACTTCTTCATCATCCTTCCAAATAGGTCCCTCCGCCATTATAGTGGAGGGAATCCTACTCCTAACAACTTAAGAAGGCGATTCCTCCTTGATTTCTCATAGAATCCCTCCCAAAATTGGAAGGGAGATTCTCTGAGTAATCTCCTCCAGTATGAACCCATCACTGAGTCCTAATTTGTACCCAATCTCTCATGAGAACGCATGAGAGATTTGGGTCTTTTTGAAGCTTCCAACTCTGACGGACATACCTTGCTTGGAAGCTTGGCTTCCAAGCACAAATCCGTCCACAAAAGCCTATTTAAGCAACCCCTAATTCATCCGCATCTCCTCAGCTTGGAATTGGGCTGGTCCACCTCACATTCTTCTCACCTCGCCGGCCACAACATCTCCGCAAGCTCCAATGGTTCCTCCCCCTCTCTCTCGTCGCCCAACCATAATACCAATGGTTGGGTTATCTTCCTCTCAATCGTCCGCGTCGGCCATACCAGCCCTGACACCGACACTGCTCTCATCTTTATCGTCGCCTCATCTACGGAGAGCTTTGTCTCCGGCGTCGGCCGTAACAGCCCAGATGCCTCTCCTGTCTCCTTCGTCCTTAGTTTAGGTCTGTTACTTCCCTCTCCCTTCTACTCTCGTTCCCCCTCTTTATTTCTCAAAAACACCCCTTGACGCCACCGATCACTATCACCTTCACCTCCGGCCATACCTCCGGCGAGGCACCCCCGTCGCTCCACACCTCCATCCACCTCGCCAACCATCCTACGACCTCTGCAGCACCCCACTGAACATCTCCCACTACTCCAATCTCTCCATCAACCACCCAAAAGCACCCCTAAACATACCCATTCACACGGCCACAGAGAACCCTAGGCACGCCACCACAGCTGTTCCCACGCCACGCCGACCACCGCCACCTATTCGCCATGTCTTGGAAAATCTCCCTAGACATTTTGACGTGGCCGCAAGGCCATGCTCATGATTTCAAGTTCAGGCACACTGGCCGCCATGGATGAAGAAGCTTGGAGCTCGCTTCCTATGCTCCAACTACTGCTGCTCCAGGCATGAGTCCCAAGCGACGTGGACTTGAGGCACGAGCGCGCTCAGGTTCCCAATTGGAAGCACAAACCCTTACATCCTCGCGAATTGGAAGTGCTACCTGCTGCTGCGATGCGCACAAGGGAGGTGGGACATTTTGTCCCACCTCAAAACTGGACGAATGGGCATATACACATAAATTGATTTTGTGCATTAGCCTTGTCGCCTCCTACTCATGGGGTAAGGTCCCTCTCTCCCTCGCTCACGGCCTCATCCGCGACACTGCCCACGCGGACCTGGCCATGACCCGTTTACCTGACCGACTCACTCCTCGCTCACCACCCACGTCGATGAGCCTGGACCCGGGTCTCCATTAGGTCTGATTACCCAACCCAGATGTGGCTCTGGGAGAGCGAACTGAAATAGAGAAGATAGAAGAGAGGAACACTACATAGGGGAAGGGGGGTTCTGCTGTGGAAAGCTTCGCTCCACACTTAGCCAAATATAGAGAAGAAAAAAAGGTCAGGCAGCGAAGAAGAAAGAAGGAAGGAGGAAGAAAGCTAAGGAAGAGAAAGGCTAAAGAAGAAGGAAGAAGAAGCCAAAGAAGAACAAGAGAAGAAGCAGAAAGGCAGCCAGCAAAGAATCAAAGAGAGAAAGAAGGGAAGAAACTGAAGGCAAAGGACAGGCAAAGTTGAAGAAGAGAGAAGCCAAAATCAGAAGAAGAAGAAGAAGAAGAAGAAGGAAGGAGACGCCAGAGAACAGAGAAGAAAGAGGATAAAGAGAAAGAGAAAGAAGAACAAAAGAAGAAGTAGAAGAAAGAAATCAGAGAAAGAGAGCCACTATAGCACATCATTTTTAAGACGTCTGATTTTATAACTAGATGTCCAATTCATCATAAGCTCTCAACTATTTTTAGTTACATTTATTCTTATTATCCTTATACTTCTGCTTTATATTTTTTATTATATTTTGAGTAGTACTATGTGTTCAATTTGCATTTATTATTGAGCTTAGTGCGTGAATTCTATTTGCTCCCTGTGTTCGACCTCGGACTTTAAATTCGAGTAATAAAATTGTATTTGTTTTGAATGCTTTTTCGGCTGTACTACAACGCAACACTCTTAATACCAATCAAGCGCGACAAACATTTTGGCACCGTTGCTAGGGAGAAACGCGCAATTCATCACTATTCTCTACATTACTTGATTATATTTGAGCACTAACTTGACCTATTTGTTTTATTATGATTTTGTGAGGTATTTCACGAGGAGATCTCCCACGCAAATCAACCACTCCAGGACAAGTACCTTGTCTATTCTTCCCTAATAGAACCTCCTAATCTTAGGAAGACAAAAAGGAAACAATCAATTAGGATTCTCCTGCCTTCTTTTCGTAGTAATTATCATTTCAAAGGCAAAGTTTCCTAAATTTGCAAAATTTTTCCAAATCTTATTAAAGTTGAAGCAATTTTTAGAGATCCTACCCCAAAATTCCTGTGCCTATTAGGGATTACATTTAATTTCTAATCTTCTTGGACTACACACTTCTTGTTTGAAGTCCAAAGATAACATTTTTTGAAAATCAAAAGGGGAAATAAAGCCAAATTAGGGTTTCTACATTAGGGTTTTGAAGTGCTAGTTCACACTTGCCTGCATAAAAGGAAACAGACCCACCCACATTTGTGTGCTACCCAAGCCCTTGATTGAAAACATCTAAGAAAGAAAAACCCCAAAATCTGACTCTAAACTCACTTGAACCTTAAAATACTTAGACCTAATAACCTGGGAGTCAAATCAGGGTGATTTCTAGGTCTTGACCTAGAATCATTCTGCCATCTTTAGGACAGGTCAGGTGAAGTTGGACTACATTATAGGCCAACCAACCTCCAAATTAGGTCACAAGTCAAAACAATTGCTAATTCAAGTGAAATCAAAGGCACAAGTTAGGATATAAAACTGGTAGACTTAAGAGATCAAGTTATCCATTCTGGTCTACCTGGACCCTCAGTGAGAAGAGAGGTCGGGTGGGGGAAACCCTATAACCCATGGGGGCGCTCTACCATGTAGGGGTCTTTGCGGGACTCTCCCTCTCTAGCTGCCCAAGTAATTCTCAGGTGAACAACTTTCTGATCTAGGGGTATCATCCGCCCCGAACCTCTATAGTCGTCCAACAATCTTTGGGTGCCTTGATTGGGTCAACTTCACATCTAGTCCCTCATCCATTCTATTTAAAGTACACACATAGATTTTCTTTGGGAATCTCTATTCAGATCAAATCACTTCATTCTAAGACTTGAATTCTAATTCTACATCTTGATTCCACCATCTGATTCAAATATGCAGCCTGATTACTTAGGAATACCAGTAAAGAAACCTGAATCACAAAGATCCATGAGAGATAGAATGATTGAGGATGCCCTTGAATTTTATGAGATTGAATACAAAACCTCAAAACCAGTAGAAGACATTCAGGTTAGTGTACCAACAACAACAACCTTCATCATAAACTATGCCTAATTGTTATTAACAGAAGCAACAAAGGGATCAACCCAAGATATTCTCATAATAGGATACATTGAGATAGAAAATTTACATAACTTTGAATACCTCCAATGCATGACAAATCCTGTACCTTGGGAACAACACCAAGATGATCTTGAAAAATGGGAAGAGATGATGAGATTGTTGAAACAAGTTATCGATCAGAAATACCCATACATGCCCCAAACAGTTCATGAAACATCTTGGAATAGTATTGAGGATCAATCAGATTTCCCAAATCCTGGGTTTGAGGCACAAGGTTGTTGTGGATTCCCAACCCAGATGGAATATAACTTGCCTGATCTTGAATTAGGTTGGGAAGTCCCAATTGCAGGAGAACACGATCTTGAGCCAGCCATAGAAAACCAAAATCCTGGCATAGAATTCCGAGACTCCTGTAATGATGAGATTAAAAAAAAACCTCTCGAGGGTGTAAATCATGCCCCTTATTCTGATAAGGTGATCCTCGAAGGTAATCCTGACCTAGATTATAGTGATTCAACCCACATCCTCAGCCTGGAATCTGGATCTGAAACTTATTGGAAAGATTACAAGGCCCTGTATGACGAAGATCATAGTTTAAATGAAGATTATGATTTTGGGCCTTTATTTGATGAATGTCCCTCTCCAACATTCTCAGAGATACAGATTGATTTTTTGGGAGTCACACTAATCTACGATACGGAAATTGAGGAGTTGGAAGAGTGGGGTTTTGATTGGGTCTTTCCTACAAGCCTAAAACTCGAGCCTAGACCCTATAAGGACACCTTTTTGAGCTCAGAATTGAAGAATAGGCTAGACCCAAGTCAGGTTGCTGAGTCTACATCTTTTTATGGTGGAACCTCTGATCTCAAATCTGATTCAAAATGTGATTCTCACAATTTTTCCGACGATTTTGAATCCTACCATGATTTCAGAGAACCTTTGTTTTCTGACAACTACGAGCCAATCTATGACCTCAGCTCACATGATTCATTCTCCGACTCTAACTCTAAGGTCCCTAATCTCGAGATCACTGATTTAAATTCAGGTTCCAGTGAGATGGAATCATTTCTTTTCGATCCTCAGGAATCAAGACCAAAAAGTGCCGAGAGTGATTATAACCCAGAATTCGAATCTTTTCTTGACCTAGATTTTCTTCATCCTATAAACACTCTTCAGGCATTTACCTTTGAATTTGATGGCCACTATGAGGACTCTCTAAATGAACCCACCTGTAATTCCTTTTTAGAGGAGCCCTCATACACAATTCTTATTGATGCCACCTCCTCTACATATACAGAATCCATCCAAACCCGTTTTCAATCCCAACCCGCAACTGGACTCAATTTCTATTCTGATTCCCCTCTTACTGAGCCAATTGCAGATGATTCGCCTCCACATTTTTATCGAGTTTTGGACATTGATCAGACTACAAATCATGCCACATCATTCTCTAATCATTCCTATAGGGTTTCCGCATCATCCACTGATTATTTTAAGGATCCCTACTTTGACCAGGCTGATTCAACTCAGCCAAACCCTAGATTCACACTTCCATATCATTCTGAGCCCCATAGTATATGGTGGGTTCCACACCTCTTGATCTACATTTGTCAACCCACCAGATTGATTGGGTTTGGGCTGCATCATCAGCCTGTTGATCTGAACAAGCACCTAGTTGGACCAACCAGGCTTTTGATCAAGGTGCTTGTTCTACAAAACTCAGTTGATTTGACCACTCCCTCTTCATACCATTTCCCACTCGGCTGAAGGCGTTGAATTTAGTGCTTAACGAGAGGCAACCCGTCATTCCAAAAACCCAGGATCCTTCTGATTATCCTTCTATACTTCACGTTTACTGCACCCCGAGTTTAATTTTTGAACAGTCAATCCCACCTCTGATACACGTGCCAGAGCTTGAAATTGTCCGCAACAGTCATTCCCAACCTGTTCGCCCACCTGATACATCCTATTCCAAAATTCCTGAACCCAAACCTATTTCACACCCTCCATTTACCATGAGGACATTGCAAAACTTAGGCATAGGGTAGTGGTAAAGTGCAAACATGCAAGAAATCAAAATTCAGAAGGGTTCTCACAAAAACCACATATTCCAAAAATACCAAAAAAATAGAAAATTGTGAAAAAGAACAAAAAAAATGGAGGAGAAAAGAAAATTTTGAGGCCATACAAATCTTGAGGAGAAAAAGGGGAAAGTATCAAAAAGGAGCACAAATTGAAAAAGAAAAAGAAGAGATAGTCATTAGTAAGAAATTAAGGGATTAACTAAGTTCTAGACCATATCTATAAAAAGAAAATAAAAGAAAAAAAAAGTGCTAATGAAACACAAAAGAGATTAGAAGGAACGTTGATCTTAGGCCTCTTGGGCTAGACTCCTAGGCATAAAAATTCAAGTATCCACTAAGATCTAGATAATCTTCAAGAGGTTGGGGAAAATGCGAAGCTTAAGTATTAGGTATAAGGCTTAGGGAGTATTCAGCTTCGTTAACTGACCTCTGGTTTGTGGGACTCAATAACCTAAGCACTCCAATCCACACATAGTCTGGTTCAGTGTGCATAAGTATCAAAAGCACGCAAATGCATTTAAACTGTTCTGAAAAAGTTGCCTAGATTAGGAGCGACCGATTAACACAAGTTGATTTGGACGAGTTCCCTACTTGGAGAGGCGGGAAATTCCCCTTAAAGATGTGCAATAACATATCGTCTCCTTGGTGCTTGTCTCCTAGGATATTTACATATCCTGCTGGGGGCATGTAAGCACCCTGTGCTGGTTCAGATACCATGGGCGGCATTATCACGAAATGTCGATTGCCAGGGTCTGGATTTAGCTACAGAACACCATGGGCAACATTATTTCGAAATCTCGAAAGCCAGGGTTCTGGGGGTTGCCATGAGCAATGCTATCACGAAGCATCGATTGCAAGGGACCCTTCGAGGATTGATGATGGGGACTAGGAATCCGATACAGGCTGTGTTGAGGAGCCAATCCGAAGCTAGAAATAAAAAGATAAGAGAGAGAAAACTCTCCAAACAAATAAAATTCTTCTATCTCTCTCTTATGAAAAAACACACTGTAAACTGAACCGAGGCTAAAATATGTTACAAGCACAGGTGCTTTAACCGCGGAGTCCAACGAACCTTAGGATAGTTGCTGTGGGCCTTAAAAACCCTTGTGGCGCACTGAGGCTAGAGCTGGTCAGGTCCAGATCTTGGTTGATACTTGAGTACCTCTAGGCCTATTATCGGCATTCTAACCTAATCCACAGAAGAAAGCATTCATCATAGCTTTTTAACATCAAAGGAACTCATGGTCTAGAATCAAAGTTAAAACCTTAAAATTTTGCTAAGGGACTAGCAAAAGCTAGGCATGGGGGTATGATGGGAACACCATCATGAGCCCTAACTAGCTCATTTTGACCTAATAAAGAGAATAAAAGCTCCTACATAACCAACTGGAGGTCCTAATTCATTAATTAATCATTCTGAGAGAAAAGCAAGAAACAAGGGGTAAAACTGCAATTTTGCCATTGCAGTAAAAAAATAGGATTCCCAAGGGCTAAACAAAGGTAAAAAGGTCTTACCAAGATAAAATGTGGGTTGGTTCAGACAAAAAAGGGTTCGTGTGAGTTCTAGGAATTAAATGACTTCTTGTAACCCTAAAACAGACCCGCTTGATTAACCAAGGTTCTGGTCAGGATAAAATTTACCTAAACCCTCTAAAAATCATAGAAAAATATTCTCTAGGGTTTAGAACTTTCAATTTGGCCACTGGAACCTATTTTGACCTAGAATGGGGTCTCAGACAAATATTTGCCCTAAATTGGGTTTTTGCATAAACTACCAAGCCAAACGTGGTCAAACTCAAATCCAAATTCACCATTAGATTCCTTAGGTCAAAATTATGTTTGTATCAAAATTTGGACCTAAGGGGAACTCATCTTGACCTACATTGTAAATAAGTCCAACCTGATTACATTTCTGCCCCTATCTTTTGAAAACCCTTGCATTTGGCCCCCTAGCTCCTTCAACATCCTTGCAAATAGGTCCCTCTGCCATTATAGTGGAGGAAATCCTACTCCGGCGAACTTGAGAAGGTGATTCCTCGATTGCTCAGAAAATCCCTCCCAAAATTGGAAGGGTGATTCTCTAAGTAATCTCCTCCAGTATGAACCCATCATTAAGCCCTAATTTGTACCCAATCTCTCATGCGAACGCATGAGAGATTTGGGTCTTTTTGAATCTTCCAACACTGGCGGACATACCTTGCTTGGAATCTTGGCTTCCAAGCACAAATCCATCCACAGAAGCCTATTTAAGCAACCCTTGATTCATCTGCATCTCCTCAGCTTGGAATTGGGCTGGTCCACCTCACATTCTTCTCTCCTCAAAGGCCAAAACATCTCCGCAAGCTCCGGTGGTTCCTCCCCCTCCCTCTCATCGCCCAACCACAATACCAGTGGTTGTGTTATCTTCCTCTCAATCGTCCGCACCGACCATACCAACCCTGACGCTGCCACTGCTCTCATCTTCGCCATCGCCTCATCTACGGAGATATTTGTCTCCGACGTCGGCCATACTAGCCCAAACGCCTCTCTTGTCTCCTTCATCCTTAGTTTAGGTCTGTTAGCTTCCCTTTCCCTTCTACTCTCGTTCCATCTCTTTATTTCTCAAAAACACCCCTCGATGCCACCGATCACCATCACCTTCTCCACCTCCAGCCATACCTCCGGCGAGGCACCCCCGTCGCTCCGCACCTCCATCCGCCTCACCAACCATCCTACGACCTCCGCAACACCCCACTGATCATCTCCCACTACTCCAATCTCTCTGTCGACCACCCAAAAGCACCCCTAAACACACCCACTCACATTACCACAGAGAACCCTAGGCACGCCACCACAGTCGTTCCCACGCCACGCCGACCACCGCCACCTATTCGACGTGCCTTAGCGAATACCCCTGGACATTTTGACATGGCCGCAAGGCTATGCTCATGATTTCAGGTTTAAGCACACCGGCCGCCATGGATGAAGAAGCTTGGAGCTTGCTTCCTGTGCTCCAGCTGCTGCTGCTCCAGGCGTGAGTCCCAGGCGACGCAGACTTGAGGCACGAGCACGCTCAGGTTCCCAATTGGAAGCACAAGCCCTTACAGCCTCGCAAATTGGAAGTGCTACCTGCTACTGCGGCACGCACATGGGAGGTGGGACGTTTAATCCCACCTCGGAACTGGACAAACGGGCGTATGCACATAAATTGATTTTGAGCATTAGCCTTATCGCCTCCTACTCACGAGGTGAGGTCCCTCTCTCCCCCGCTCACAGCCTCGTCTGCGGCACTGCCCACACAGACCTGGCCACGACCTGTTTACCTGACCGACTCACTCCTCACTCACCACCCATGTCGGTGAGCCTGGACTCGAGTCTCCGTTAAGTCAGATTACCTGACCCAGATGTGGCTCTGGGAGAGCGAACTGAAATAGAGAAGAGAGAAGAGAGGAACACTACACAGGGGAAGGGGGGTTCTGTGTGGAAAGCTTCGCTCCACACTTAGCCAAATACAGAGAAGAAGAAAATGTCAGGTAGAGAAGAAGAAAGAAGGAAGGAGGAAGAAAGCTAAGGAAGAGAAAGGCCAAAGAAGAAGGAAGAAGAAGCCAAAGAAGAACATGATAAGAAGCAGAAAGGTAGCCGGTAGAGAATCAGAGAGAGAAAGATGGGAAGGAAGAAACTGAAGGCAAAGAATAGGCAAAGTTGAAGAAGAGACAAGCCAAAATCAGAAGAAGAAGAAGGAAGGTGATGCTAGAGAACAGAGAAGAAAGAAGATAAAGAGAAAGAGAAAGAAGAACAAAAGAAGAAGCAGAAGAAAGAAATCAGAGAAAGTGAGCCACTATAGCACATCATTTTTAAGACGTCTGATTTATAATTAGACGTCCAATTCATCATAAGCTCTCAATTATTTTTAGTTACATTTATTCTTATTATCCATATACTTTTGCTTTATATTTTTTATTAGATTTTGAGTAGTATTATGTGTTCAATTTGCATTTATTATTGAGCTTAGTGCGTGAATTCCATTTGCTCCCGGTGTTCGACCTCGGACTTTAAATTTGAGTAATTAAATTGTATTTGTTTTGAACGCTTTTTCAACTGTACTACAATGCAACACTCTTAATACCGATCAAGCACGACAAACACCTTCTATCTTGTGACACCACCAACCAGAGGAGCAGTGATGAGAACCTCATCATGAGCCATAACTAGCTCATTTTGACCCAATACAAAGGATAAAAGCTCCTACATATCTCAAGGAAAGGCTTAACTCAGAGAATTCTGAGTTTGAGAAGAAAACCAGTCATAAGGGGTAAAAATGCTATTTTACCAGTATAATCTGCATACAGGGTAATTCAGGGCCCAAACACAGGTCAGAACAGCTTAATAAGAATAAAAGTGGGACGAGATGATCTAGCAAGGGCTACAGCACTTTCAAGGAACCAAATGATAATCTGTAACCCTAAAACAACCCACTTCAATTCACAAGGTTCGAGGCAAAGTAAAAATAGAATAAACCCTCTAAAATTCATAGAAAAATAATCTCTAGGGTTTAGAACCTTCAATTTGGCCTTTAGAACCCATTTTGACCTACATTGAGAACCATGCCCAATTAATAACTTAATTTGGGTTTTTGCGCAAATTGACCGGTCAAACAAGGTTTAATATGAAAATAAAATTCACCATCAGATTCCTTAGGTCCTAATTAGTCATGTATAAAAACTTGAGCCTGAGAAGAAACCTCCTTGACCGACTTTACACTTTGGTCCTCATATATTTACTCTTTGGCCCTCAACTTTTGAACCCTCGCATTTAGGCCCCTAACTCTCCTTCGTTCTTTGCAAACAGGTCCCTCCTGCAAAACCCTGCCAGCACCATGCTCCGGCGACCTTGCGCGGAGCATGGCGCCGCGCAGGGTAAGGTGGAGGACCTGGCATGTGTACCGGAGGGCGCCCTGCGTCGTCAGCCGTCGCAGGAGCACCCCCATGGTCCTTGCAGCCCCCCCTACCGGCCGTGCGAACGCACGGACGGTATGGGTTCGAATTCCGACCATGCTCCGGCGAGGAAGACACGTCGTCTCCCTCCGCCTTCCTCCCTGCTTCAACCCTATAAATACCCCCCGCCGCTCCACCGACCAAGGCAGCCTGGATCTGACGGAGAAAACCCCCAGCTTTCTTCTCTTCTTTCTCCGGCAGACGCTCACCAGCTCCGGCGACTTCCTCTCCCTCCACCTCTTCGCTCTGCCGCACTACCAGCAGCAGAGTCCTCCTCCCCTGCTCTTCCCGCGCCACGCCGCACCCAGCTGGCGCCTCTCCAGCCTTCTGCTCGCCGCCGCCCCTCTCCCTGAGCATCATCTTCTCCGGCGACAGTCGATACGACTGTCGCCCTGTTCATCCCCCTTCGTCCCTGCAGTTAAGTTAGGCTTACTCCCCTTCTCCTCCTCTTTCTTTCCCCGCTTTCGATTTAGTCAATTAAGCCCTCTACCGACCCTGTTCACCCTCATCCTCTCCGCCTCCGACCACCCTCCGGCGAGCCGCTCCCATCACCTCAGCGACCCACACGGCTCGCCGACCACCGCAGAACTTCCGCCTCCTCACCCTGATCCTCTTCCGCCCTTCCACTTCCCACCAAACACCCCCTGCAGACCCACCGAACACACCCACTCCCTCGCTCACAGTTTGACCTAGGACGACCAGACAGCCCCCTCTCGCCCCCTGCAGACCCCCTGACCACCTTCGCCGTGCCACGGCGAAGGTCCTCCGCCTGTCTGATTTGGCCGAGAGGCCGTGCCATTGGTTTCAGGTTCCAGGCCTTGGCCGCCATTGGCGAGGAAGCTCGAAGCCTGCTCGAGGTTGCTCCAAGCCGAGATATCCCAGATTGAATAGCCACGGCCAGCGCGGAAGAATCTCACGCACACACCCTGGCCCTCGATTGGAGCTGTACGCCTCAACAGCCGACGCAATTGGGAGCACCATCCCTGCTGCAGGCGTAAGAGACTTGGGGTGGGACATTTAGTCCCACCTCGGAATCTCTCAAAGGCGCGCGGACACATAAATTGAAAACCTGCCGTATGCTGTTTGCCTCAGTTACCACGGGGTGAGGTCCCTCTCACCCGACCCGACCCGACTCGGCCTCGTCCGTGACCACGCTCCGCGGACCTGGCCCGACCCGATTAGACTGACCTGCACTCCTCGCCCACCACGCACGCCGGTGGGCCTGGACCCGGGCCTGATCCGAACCCGATTACCCGGTAGCGCTCTGGGAGAGCTTCCGATGAGTGATTTCAGAGAGAGAGATACGCGGGGGAGGGGGGTAGAGTAGGTTTTTGCCTTCTGATGAACTCTTGAGCGTGCAGGCACAGGTGAAGGACTGCGGAAGAAGAAGCAGCTGCACTGTAGCAACTGCTCAGTTAAGTCGTCGAAGCACCGGGCCAGACGACGGACAGCCAGCAGCCAGAGCAACACAGAAGGCAGGCTGAAGAAGAAGGAAGGGAGACTTAGTAGCCGAAGGCAGAAACACCACGATTGCAGAAGAAGAAATGAAAAGAAGCAAGAAGCAAGAAAAGAAGAAGACGATCTGACAAGGAAGAAAGCAGAAGAAAAATCTGAAGAAAGTAGAAGGAAGAACAGAAGAAGAAGAGCACGAGGGGAAGATCTGAAGATTGCAGAAGAAGAAGAAGAACAAAGAACAGGAAAAACCAAAGACAAAGAGGAAGAAAGAAGAAAAGAAGAAGAAGCCAAATTTTCATCTCTCTCTCTCTCTCTTTATTTTTGTAATAGAACTTGTATATCTCTAGAATATAACTTGCTCCCTGAGTTCGACCTCGGGAACTCTTTCAGTTTTCCGAGTAATAAAAATTTTATATGAAACGTTGGTGACAACCGGCTTTACTACAACGATATATAACACGAAACCGACTGTCCCCCCAACATTTTGGCGCCGTTGCCGGGGAGCAACGGCTATTCTAGAGGTAAACATTCCTGTATCTTTTAAAGTTCTAATAATCTCCTCTCTTTTGTGCAGCTATAGGAACTCAAGAAGACAAGCAACCACACAACTACTCCGAAGACAGGTAAAATCTTTTCTCTCACTATTAACCCCTACACTCTAAAGAGGAAGAAAAGAAAAGAACAAGCAATATAGGGCTAACCTGTCTTCCATATTTAGTAACCATAAAAGTTGCATGTTTTCAACTCATTATTTCTGCACACTATTAAGGGTATTTAAGGGCTAACACATTCTTGCTTGAGCCCTAATTACCCAACAAAGAATTAACTGGACCAAGTAGAGCCAACCTAGGATCCAACACTAGGGATTTAGAGACACACTCCTTAAGCAAGAATTAAGAAAACCAAATGAAGTGTGCCCAAGCCCTTGTCTGAAAATACCTATTCAAAGAAAATCTAAAACAATTGGCTCTCTAAACACTTGAACCCTAAAAGACAGGACCTAAAAGCTCTTAAAGAAAACAATAGGTAAAGTTGACCCCTTGGGTTAACCAACCTTAAATTAGGTCACTCTTTGCACTTAAAAAGACTAAAGTTCAAGTGAAACCTTAAGCACCCTGATCTTAAAATTGGTAGACTTAAGAGGTCAAGATCCCCATTCTGGTCTACCTGGAACCGCAGTGACAAGAAAGGTCGGGTGGGGGAAACCCTGTAACCCGTGGGGACGCTCTACCGTGTAGGGGTCTTCGCGGGACTCTCCCTCTCTGGCTGCCCAGGTAATTCTCAGGTGGACGATCTTTCTGATCAAGGGGTCCATCTGCCCCGCACCTCTATAGTCACCCAACACATTTTGGGTGACTTGATTGGGTCCATCACCTTCTAAACTTACCTCTCCCAACTGTGCATGTACGGAAGGAGGTCTCTAAGACCACCCTTAAGACCTCCTTTAGAAATTCACTCTCGTCAAGGCCAAGCCTCGACGCCCGTGTTTGTGCAGCAACACCCTCACATTATTCTCTCTTCTGATTCAGAACCAAGTTCTTCTTCTTCCCCCATCATGGCTCAGCCAGTTGAGGAAGAAAATAATCTGGAACACCAGCTCCAGCGACTCAATGACCTCTTCCAAAACTTCGTGCACCCACCGCAGCGTCCTATGATGCGGGACCACTACAATCCTGCTGCGGTGGCCATTGAGCCTCGAGTTAGAATCCCGATTGGAGGACCTGATTCCGAACTAAAGCCCAACATGATTCACGCTATACCTAAATTCCATGGGCTTAATTCTGAAGATCCCTTCCAGCACATCAAACAGCTTAAACATCTGGCCCACACTTTTGGATCAGATGCGCAAAATCGGGATATTCTTCTCATGAAGATGTTCTCCTTTTCTCTTATGGACAAGGCCGCCCATTGGTATCAAACTCAGACCCGGCCGATCAACACTTGGGAAGAACTTCAATCCGAGTTTTTGAAAAAGTTCTTTCCCGTTGGTCGGACCAACGCCTTGCGCCATCAGATTACACACTTCACTCAACAATCAGGAGAACCTCTCCATGAAGCATGGGATCGTTTTCAGGATCTCATGAGGAAGTGCCCCCATCACGGAGTTCCTAAATGGGAACAAGTCCAATCTTTTTACCAGGGACTCCGTGAGGACATCCGCCTTTTCGTCAATGCAACCTGCGGAGGAAACATCATGGGTCAACATGAAGACACCGTATGGGAGATTCTCGAAAACATGTGCGAGAACTCCATCAACAATGACTCCATGGGATTATTCGACAGGACGAATACCCGCGCAGCGACGAATCTTAAGGGAGCACATGAGATGCAGGGCCTGTCCGCATCAGTCGACCTGGAATTAATGGCCAGTCGATTGGACAAGGTCTCAATTATTGAAAAGAAGGTGGATGAGCTGACTCAGCACTTGCAGCGAGCCACCTCTGCACGTAACTCCTTTGCACAACCTCCTTCCACACAGGAGACTGTGCAAAACATCCTCCACCGATCCTCCCCTGGGATGGATCCATATCCATCCCCATCTGATTCTTGGACTGGAAGATCATCCGATCCTTTCTTCACCAGTCGGGGGAACTCCATTCCCCCTTTCCCTGATTCTCAGGAGGTTCCTCAGACCTGCGAGGACCTCAACGCCATCCAGAACGACCCATTCTCCAACACTTACAACCCTGGATGGCGAAACCATCCAAATTTTCAGTGGGCGGGAAATTCTCAAACCCGAAGACCACCTTTTCAGTCCCGCCCACAGCCCTCTCATCACTACCAGCCGCCTCAGCCTCGGCCCAACCCTACTTATCCATCAGGGCCAAATCAAGATCAAATGTCCTTAATCCTTCAAACTCTGGCTGACATTCAAAAATCGAATGCGGCCATTCAAAAACAGCACAAGGACGAGCTTACTGAAGTTAAAACTCAGCTGGCCCAGTTGGCAAATTCTCGCCAGCCAGGCACACTCCCTTCCCAACCCCTTCCTAACCCAAATAACGTGCCAACCCAGAAGCGCGTTATGAATCCAAATTTAGGCCACGCTCAATGGATTTATCAGGCCCCTACTGCCCCATCTCCAGACGAGATGGAAGCCTCTACTTCTCATACGGGATTTCAGCAGCAGCCACCCCTCCTACCAAATCCAAACCAAAATCAGGCCGGATTAAATGCTGTAACAACACGTAGTGGTAAGACAACTCAGGACCCGCGTTATCCAAACCACTCCCAGCCTGATAATCATGACCCTAGGATAGTTATCCAAGGTACCGCTGTTCCAGACCCACAACCAGGACCTATCCTAGAGGAACCAACCAAGATCCCGTTTCCCGAGGCCCTGACCAAGGGAAAGAAGACCACCAAACCCGTGGCCCCTGAGGAGGACCTGGTCAAGCTCTTTGAGCAGGTCCACATAAACATCCCCTTGATGGATGCAATCCACCACGTACCAGCTTACGCACGATTTCTAAAGAATATATGTACACCCCAGCGTAAGCCGCGAACCAAGGGAGGGAACCCAATTGTTCTGTCAGAGCAAGCCAGCTCTGTAATCCTTAGTAGACTCCCACCCAAGGCAAAAGATCCTGGAACTCCCCTGATCTCCTGTAAGATAGGTGGTACCCAATTTGACAGAGCATTGTTAGACTTAGGTGCATCTATAAATCTGATACCCACATCCTTACTTGACCATCTGGAAGAATCTGAGCTGAAACCAACTGAGGTGACATTACAATTAGCAGATCGATCTATAAAGTCACCAAAAGGGATTCTCGAGGATGTTATCGTAAGAGTGCGGGATTTCTATTTTCCAGTGGACTTTATAGTCTTAGACATGGATGCACCTGAGAACCCTAGGGATACACCAATCATTCTAGGGAGACCTTTCTTGGCTACTGCTAGAGCCAACATCAGCTGTGAGGAGGGCCAAATAGAGCTTAAGTTTGGAGATCAAACACTGAAAATTGATATATTTAAGGCCCAACAAGGAATTAATTGCGGCGTCATCGAGCAAATTTGTGACATCAAGACTTTGGTTGATGAATCACACCTCCAGAATGACTTGAGTATTCCTCATCAACCACAGAAGGATCTCGACCCGCAAATAGAGGAGTCAAATCCAGATGTGAACAACCCAATAACTCCCACCCTTGAACCTCACATCTATACTGAACCACCCGCTGCTGCTGAAAACCCCATCCTCGAACTGAAACCCCTTCCTGCTCATTTGAAATACATCTTTTTGGGTTCTAATCAGACCCTTCCTGTGATCATCAATGCCAACCTTAATCCTGAACAGGAATCCCGTCTGATTGTTGTCCTCCAGCAACATCGCAGAGCCATCGGATGGACCCTCGATGATTTGACTGGAATAAGTCCCTCTTATTGTACTCATCATATCTATTCAGAAGAGGGCACACGACCTTCTCGTGAAATGCAGAGACGCTTAAACCCTAATCTGCAGGAGGTCGTGAAAAAGGAGATCATCAAGTGGTTAGATGCCGGGATCATCTACCCGATCTCCGATAGTCGTTGGGTGAGCCCGATTCAGGTCGTGCCTAAGAAGGCAGGACTCACCACTATAACGACTGAGACCGGAGAAATCATTCCTACCCGATTAGCCAACTCGTGGAGAGTCTGCATAGATTACCGTCGACTCAATTCCTCCACGAAGAAGGATCATTTCCCACTACCCTTCATTGATCAAATTCTCGAAAAACTAGCGGGAAATAGGTTCTTCTGCTTTCTTGACGGGTACTCCGGTTATAACCAGGTGGCAATCCATCCTGAGGACCAAGAAAAGACCACATTCACCTGCCCCTTCGGAACATACGCTTTCCGAAGGATGCCTTTCGGTCTTTGCAATGCACCCGCTACTTTTCAGCGATGCATGCTTGCCATATTCTCAGATATGGTAGGTGATTATCTGGAAGTCTTCATGGATGACTTTTCAGTTTTCGGAGCATCATTCGACGATTGCCTCCAGCACTTGGTCCAGATACTCAGGCGGTGCATCGACGTGAATTTGGTTCTTTCCTGGGAAAAGAGCCATTTCATGGTGCCTGAGGGAATTGTCCTGGGACACTCAATTTCGGAGAAAGGTATCCAAGTGGATCGAGCTAAGGTTAATCTGATTTCTCGCCTTCCCATGCCTAGCTCGATCAGGGACATCCGATCCTTTTTAGGGCATGTCGGTTTTTATCGACGATTTATCCCTGATTTCTCAAAAATCGCACGCCCCCTGACCACTCTTCTCTCCAAGGATGTTCCCTTCGAAATCTCCAAGGAATGCACTCAAGCATTTGAAATCCTGCGTGACCGAGTCACCCAAGCCCCGATCCTACAGTCCCCTGATTGGTCTCAACCCTTTGAGATCATGTGTGATGCATCCGACTTCGCTGTAGGAGCGGTTTTGGGGCAGAAGAATGACAAGAAACCTGTGGTCATTTACTACGCCAGCAAAACACTCGATGAAGCTCAGCGTAACTATACAGTTACTGAGAAAGAGCTGCTAGCTGTAGTATTTGCCCTAGAGAAATTCAGATCATACCTTCTGGGTTCCCATGTCATCATATACTCGGATCACACAGCTGTGAGGCATCTCCTTGCAAAGAAGGACGCGAAGCCTCGATTGATCCGATGGATCTTGCTGTTGCAAGAATTTGACCTCGAGATTCGCGATAAAGCGGGAAAACAAAACGTGGTAGCTGATCACTTGTCCCGTCTTCCTTCTGAAATGATAGACCCTTCCGGACCCATCTCTGAGCATTTTCCCGATGAGCACCTGCTGACTATTGGTACTAGCCTTCCATGGTTTGCTAATATTGTAAATTACTTGGCATCTCATCAGACCCCGTCCGATTGGCCGAAGGCCAAGAAAGACAAATTACGCTCCGATGCCAAGTATTACATTTGGGAAGACCCGTACCTCTTCCGCATAGGTGCCGATCAGATCATCCGGAGATGTATCCCGGAAGGGGAAGTCAACAATATCCTCTCTTTCTGCCATGACCAGGCATGCGGTGGCCATTTTGCCGGGCATAAAACCGCATCAAAAGTCCTCCAGTGCGGCTTTTACTGGCCCACACTGTTCAAAGACGCATACAGTCATTGCAAGGCATGCAGTCGTTGCCAGACTTTGGGCAACATGAGCCATCGCAACATGATGCCTATGCAACCGATTCTAGTATGCGAAATCTTCGATATTTGGGGGATTGATTTTATGGGCCCCTTTCCTGTTTCGGATGGTTTCGAATACATTCTGTTGGCTGTGGACTACGTGTCCAAATGGATCGAAGCCATACCGACCCGAACCTGTGATCACAAAATCGTTCTCAAATTCATTCATCAACACATTTTCTCAAGGTTCGGGATTCCTCGTGCAATAATCTCTGATGGGGGGACCCATTTCACAAATGCTCAGTTTAGGTCACTGATGACCAAATACGGGGTGTCTCACCGAATCTCTACTCCTTACCACCCCCAAACTAATGGTCTAGCTGAGCTGTCGAATCGGGAGATCAAGAAAATCCTACAGGTCACTGTTCGACCTGACAGGAAGGACTGGTCGTCCCGACTTCCGGAAGCATTGTGGGCCTATAGGACCGCCCACAAGACCCAATTGGGCATGTCTCCCTTTAGATTGGTGTACGGAAAGGCATGCCACCTTCCCGTCGAACTGGAGCATAAAGCCTATTGGGCAGTACGGAACTGTAATCTAGATCTTTCCAAGGCTGGGACCCACAGAAAACTCCAAATCAGCGAGATCGATGAATTACGCACAGACGCGTACGAGAACTCGCAAATCTACAAGGAGCGGGTTAAAGCCTTCCACGACAAACACATCTCAAGAAAGATCTTCCATCCTGGTCAAAAGGTCCTACTCTTTGATGCCCGACTCAAACTCTTCCCAGGAAAACTGAGATCTAAGTGGGTCGGACCATATTTGGTCCGACAGGTTTTTGGAAATGGAGCAATCGAAATCAGTCCACTCAGCCACGATTCTGAACCTTTCATCGTGAATGGTCAAAGACTCAAGCCGTTCATTGATGTAACTTCTACTGATTTGGCTGAGGCATCTCATATCCTCCTTTCCCCTTGAGCTTATTGCGCCCAGCCGATGGCGTAAAACTCAGCGCTTAACGGGAGGCAGCCCGTCATTCTCTTTGAAAACCTGAAACTTGTTCTGACACCTTTCAGCACTCGAAGTTCACCCTTATAGACAGCCGACCCCAACTCAGATGTTCGCATCTGAAATTTGAAATCGTCCGCAAAAAATTCAACCCGACCCATCCACTCAACCAAATTTCTGTCTTAAGGAATGAACTAAGACCCCCTAGGTTACAATGAGGACATTGCAAATCTTAGGCATGGGGGGGTATGAAAGTGCAAAAACTCGTAAGAAAAGGTTTCAAACAAAAAAATTCACATATGCCAAAAATACCATAAAAATTAAAAAAATTTTTCGAAAAAGAATAAGAGGAAAAGAGGAGAAGGAAAATTTTGTGAAGGAGAGAAGAAACAAAATGAAAAAGGAGCACAAAATTATAAGAAAAGTTGATAGTCATTAGTAAGGAACTAAGGAATTAACCTAAGTTCTAGACCTCATTCAAGAAAATAACTGAAAAGTGCACAATAAGATTAGTAAGAATGCAAACCTTAGGCATTCTTGAATAGACTCTTAGTACTCATTAAGATCTGGACACTCCTCAAGAGGTTGAGGAAAATGAAAAGCTGAAGTATTAGGTCTAAGGCTTAGGGAGTATTCGGCCTCGTTAACTAATTTTTGGTTTACGGGACTCAGTAACCTAAGCACCCTAATCTCACACACAGCCTGGTTCAGTAAGCGTAAAAATCAGAATCACGCAGAAGCGTCGCAAAAATCTGAAAAGAACACCTAGAATAGGAATGGCCGATCAACACAAGTTGATTTGGACGAGTTCCCAGCGCAGAGAGGCGGAAAATCCCCTCGAAGATGCGTAACAAAATATCATCTCCTCGGTGCTTGTCTCTTAGGATATTTACATATCCTACGGGGGGCATGTAAGCACTCTGCTGGTTCAGATTCCATGGATGGCATTATCTCGAAGTGTCAATTGCCAGGGTCTGGATTCGGCCACGGAATACCATGGATGGGATTATCTCGAAATCTCAATAGCCAGGGTTCCGGGGGTTGCCATGGGCGGTGCTATCTCGAAGCATCGATCGCCAGGAACCCTTGAGGATTGATGATGGGAGCAAGGAATCTGATACAGACCGTGTTGAAAAGCCAACCCTAGACTAGAACTAAAAAGAAAAAGAGAGAGAAAACTCTCCAAACAGAAAAAACTTTCTATCTCTCTCTTACAAAACGCACTGCGAACTGGGCCAGGGCTAAAATCATTTCAAGCACGGGTGCTTTAACC
Organism: Thalassia testudinum; assembly: GCA_037157565.1. Classification (NCBI taxonomy): domain Eukaryota; kingdom Viridiplantae; phylum Streptophyta; class Magnoliopsida; order Alismatales; family Hydrocharitaceae; genus Thalassia; species Thalassia testudinum. The sequence goes on along the minus strand of JAZHRO010000071.1, from coordinate 20,609,829 downwards.
ACGAAGTCCAATAAACCTTAGGTTAGTTCTTGCGGGCCTTAAAAACCTTTGCTAAAAGACTGAGGCTAAGGCTAGACAGATTTGGATCTTGATTGGTACTAGAGTATCTTTTAGGCCTATGGTCAGCATTCTAACCTAATCTATGCTCAAATAAAAAGGCACTTATCTAAAACCATTGAAAACTTCATGGTCTAGAACAAGGGTTGAAACCTTAAGTTTTTTTTGCTAAGGGACTAGCAAAAGCTAGGCATGGGGGTATGATGAGAACCTCATCATGAGCCATAACTAGCTCATTTTGACCCAATACAAAGGATAAAAGCTCCTACATATCTCAAGGAAAGGCTTAACTCAGAGAATTCTGAGTTTGAGAAGAAAACCAGTCATAAGGGGTAAAAATGCTATTTTACCAGTATAATCTGCATACAGGGTAATTCAGGGCCCAAACACAGGTCAGAACAGCTTAATAAGAATAAAAGTGGGACGAGATGATCTAGCAAGGGCTACAGCACTTTCAAGGAACCAAATGATAATCTGTAACCCTAAAACAACCCACTTCAATTCACAAGGTTCGAGGCAAAGTAAAAATAGAATAAACCCTCTAAAATTCATAGAAAAATAATCTCTAGGGTTTAGAACCTTCAATTTGGCCTTTAGAACCCATTTTGACCTACATTGAGAACCATGCCCAATTAATAACTTAATTTGGGTTTTTGCGCAAATTGACCGGTCAAACAAGGTTTAATATGAAAATAAAATTCACCATCAGATTCCTTAGGTCCTAATTAGTCATGTATAAAAACTTGAGCCTGAGAAGAAACCTCCTTGACCGACTTTACACTTTGGTCCTCATATATTTACTCTTTGGCCCTCAACTTTTGAACCCTCGCATTTAGGCCCCTAACTCTCCTTCGTTCTTTGCAAACAGGTCCCTCCTGCAAAACCCTGCCAGCACCATGCTCCGGCGACCTTGCGCGGAGCATGGCGCCGCGCAGGGTAAGGTGGAGGACCTGGCATGTGTACCGGAGGGCGCCCTGCGTCGTCAGCCGTCGCAGGAGCACCCCCATGGTCCTTGCAGCCCCCCCTACCGGCCGTGCGAACGCACGGACGGTATGGGTTCGAATTCCGACCATGCTCCGGCGAGGAAGACACGTCGTCTCCCTCCGCCTTCCTCCCTGCTTCAACCCTATAAATACCCCCCGCCGCTCCACCGACCAAGGCAGCCTGGATCTGACGGAGAAAACCCCCAGCTTTCTTCTCTTCTTTCTCCGGCAGACGCTCACCAGCTCCGGCGACTTCCTCTCCCTCCACCTCTTCGCTCTGCCGCACTACCAGCAGCAGAGTCCTCCTCCCCTGCTCTTCCCGCGCCACGCCGCACCCAGCTGGCGCCTCTCCAGCCTTCTGCTCGCCGCCGCCCCTCTCCCTGAGCATCATCTTCTCCGGCGACAGTCGATACGACTGTCGCCCTGTTCATCCCCCTTCGTCCCTGCAGTTAAGTTAGGCTTACTCCCCTTCTCCTCCTCTTTCTTTCCCCGCTTTCGATTTAGTCAATTAAGCCCTCTACCGACCCTGTTCACCCTCATCCTCTCCGCCTCCGACCACCCTCCGGCGAGCCGCTCCCATCACCTCAGCGACCCACACGGCTCGCCGACCACCGCAGAACTTCCGCCTCCTCACCCTGATCCTCTTCCGCCCTTCCACTTCCCACCAAACACCCCCTGCAGACCCACCGAACACACCCACTCCCTCGCTCACAGTTTGACCTAGGACGACCAGACAGCCCCCTCTCGCCCCCTGCAGACCCCCTGACCACCTTCGCCGTGCCACGGCGAAGGTCCTCCGCCTGTCTGATTTGGCCGAGAGGCCGTGCCATTGGTTTCAGGTTCCAGGCCTTGGCCGCCATTGGCGAGGAAGCTCGAAGCCTGCTCGAGGTTGCTCCAAGCCGAGATATCCCAGATTGAATAGCCACGGCCAGCGCGGAAGAATCTCACGCACACACCCTGGCCCTCGATTGGAGCTGTACGCCTCAACAGCCGACGCAATTGGGAGCACCATCCCTGCTGCAGGCGTAAGAGACTTGGGGTGGGACATTTAGTCCCACCTCGGAATCTCTCAAAGGCGCGCGGACACATAAATTGAAAACCTGCCGTATGCTGTTTGCCTCAGTTACCACGGGGTGAGGTCCCTCTCACCCGACCCGACCCGACTCGGCCTCGTCCGTGACCACGCTCCGCGGACCTGGCCCGACCCGATTAGACTGACCTGCACTCCTCGCCCACCACGCACGCCGGTGGGCCTGGACCCGGGCCTGATCCGAACCCGATTACCCGGTAGCGCTCTGGGAGAGCTTCCGATGAGTGATTTCAGAGAGAGAGATACGCGGGGGAGGGGGGTAGAGTAGGTTTTTGCCTTCTGATGAACTCTTGAGCGTGCAGGCACAGGTGAAGGACTGCGGAAGAAGAAGCAGCTGCACTGTAGCAACTGCTCAGTTAAGTCGTCGAAGCACCGGGCCAGACGACGGACAGCCAGCAGCCAGAGCAACACAGAAGGCAGGCTGAAGAAGAAGGAAGGGAGACTTAGTAGCCGAAGGCAGAAACACCACGATTGCAGAAGAAGAAATGAAAAGAAGCAAGAAGCAAGAAAAGAAGAAGACGATCTGACAAGGAAGAAAGCAGAAGAAAAATCTGAAGAAAGTAGAAGGAAGAACAGAAGAAGAAGAGCACGAGGGGAAGATCTGAAGATTGCAGAAGAAGAAGAAGAACAAAGAACAGGAAAAACCAAAGACAAAGAGGAAGAAAGAAGAAAAGAAGAAGAAGCCAAATTTTCATCTCTCTCTCTCTCTCTTTATTTTTGTAATAGAACTTGTATATCTCTAGAATATAACTTGCTCCCTGAGTTCGACCTCGGGAACTCTTTCAGTTTTCCGAGTAATAAAAATTTTATATGAAACGTTGGTGACAACCGGCTTTACTACAACGATATATAACACGAAACCGACTGTCCCCCCAACAAGCAGCTAGGTAAGGAAGCCTTAGGAGGAGGTCTTGAGGGTGGTACACGCCACCCTAGGACGAGATTGTGGTTGGAGATCATCCACCTTTGGAGAAGCAAAGGCATGCCCCCCCTAGGGCTTGCCAAGGAAGACATCATTCCGGAGGAGCCATTCAAGGAAGGAATTGGAGAGAACCTTTTCAAGCCCAGGAGCAATTAAGGTTGGAGCAAGGACTCTCTCCTCTTCACCACCATCATTAGGAGGATCTTTGTTTCACTTTTTTTTATCTTTCATTTTCTAGTAGAAGTATTCCTCTACAAGCATTCCTGTAAAACAATTTTCTCCATTTATAAAGTTGCCTTTCTAAATTTTTGTTGCATCTTTTGACTGCTTTCACATTAGTGTTCTTTTTCACTCCCTCTCCCTAATTACCCTAGGTCTCCATGTATCTAGGGTGAGCTTAGAGAGGGGTTATTCTGTCACCTAGGTGTTAGCTTTAGGAAATTAGGTGTAGCTATTTCCTGCTTTTGATTCCATAATTTCCCGTTATTTAAAAACACAAAAAAATCTTTTATTTAAAAACCTAAAAAGAAAGTTGATTTCTCATTTTCAAGCAAGAGTTTTTAAAGTGCAAACTTACCTCCTTGGACGACCCTAGATACCCCACTATCTAGGTTTTACAAATTTTAAAAGCGATTGCAAAATTGTGTGTTGCAATGACATAAACCCTAGTTTTAACAAATCACGCATTCTTCACATCAAAGCCCCATTGATTTCTTGCATCATTGATGACATGACTTGTGAGAGGGCTTTACTTGACTTAGGGGCATTCATAAGCTTGATTCCTACTGTGCTTTATGAGAGATTTAAACTCAGTGATTTGAAACCCACTGATGTTACATTGCAATTAGTTGATTGATCCATTAAAACCCCTCTAAGAGTAGTGGAGGATGTGATAGTTAAGCTTAAGGACTTCTATTTCCCTGTTGATTTTCTCATCCTTGACATGGAAGTACCAGAGAGACTACACAATACACCCATCATCTTAGGTAGACCCTTCCTGGCCACTGCCAAGGCTAATATTAACTGTGAAACTGGAAGAATGAAGATTGCCTTTGGCTATCAAAAGATGCAACTTAATACTTTTAAGGCATCCCGAACTTTCGATGATGAGGAATTTGATTTGATTGAGGAGCTTGGCAGACTTGATAAATTGATCGAGGAGTCCATGTAGATACATTTGATTGAAGAACCCACAATCGAAGAATACACACAAGAGGTTCACGCCACATCTAACACACAACCTCCCTGAACTTTTCAAGTGGAGAAACTACCTGATCCACCCATTGCACCCCTTCCTCCCTCTACCCTTATCCTACCCCAACTTGAACTGAAATCATTGCCTGATACCTTGAAGTATGTGTTCCTAGGATCGGACCAAACTCTTCCTATGATTATTAGTACCAAATTGAGTATGGAACAGGAATGTAAACTCATTCAAGTCCTGGGAGATCATAAAATGGCAATTGGTTGGACCATAGCTAGCTTTCGGGGAATTAGCCTGTCCTACTGTACCCACCACATTTATCTTGAAGAGGGAGCTTGACCTTCTCACCAGATACAAAGAAGATTAAACCAGAATATGCGAGAAGTTGTGAAGAAAGAGATTATTATGTAGGCTTGATGCCAGAATTATCTAGCCCATATCTGATAGCCCTTGGGTTAGCCCTATTCAGATTGTTCCCAAGAAGGCTGGATTGGTCGTGATCGTTAATGAGCATGGGGAGTCTATACTTACTAGGATAGCTTCCTTGTGGAGAGTTTGTATTGATTATAGGAAGCTAAATTCCTTCACTAAGAAGGATCATTTCCCCTTAACATTCATTAATCAGATTTTGGATAAGGTAGCTGGTTAGCAATACTTCTATTTTCTAGATGGTTATTCAGGATATAATCAAGTGGCCATAAGCCCTGAAGATCAGGAGAAGACTACATCCACATGTCCCTACGATACTTTCTCCTTTCATAGAATGCCATTTAGTCTCTGTAATGCACCTGCGACTTTTCAAAGGTGCATGATGGCCATATTTTTAGATATGATTGGAGATTTTATGGATGATTTCTCTATCTTTGGGGATTCCTTTGATGCTTGTTTAGCCCACCTCCAGAGAGTATTGAAGAAATGCATTGAGGTCAATTTAGTTTTGAGCTAGGAAAGGAGCCACTTTGTGGTCAAAGAAGGAATTGTATTAGGACATGTGATCTCTGATAGGGGAATGGAGGTTGACAGAGCTAACGTTGATTTGATTGCTAAACTCCCACCACCCACATCTGTTAAGCAAGTGAGATCTTTTCTTGGACATGTGGGTTTCTATAGGAGGTTCAATAAAGACTTAAAGATTGCTAGACCTCTAAGTAACTGATTGCACAGTAATCATGCAACCTAAATCACCTGAATTAAGTTAGATTCTAGCATAACTTAGGAACAATGCATGCATAAGCATCATAATTTGCAGAATAGTTAGTTTGTTAGTCATAGAGATAATATTGTCATTTTATGCATTAAATGAGAGATGAAATTAATCACAGATGTTCAAAGCTGAGGATGATAGATCAGACCGTACAGATCTGCTCAGTACGACAACGGAAGTCCAACTCTTCTAAAATTGTCTCGATCAGAAAACCAGAATATGTTATGCAGTCCATAGAAGAACAAAGACCACGGAGCCAAAGGGCATAGATTCGAGCCTCAGATGAAAAATCCAATTGAACGGATGGATCCAGATCAATGATCGCAGTCCAATGGCACAAAAATCAACCCAATCAGAGGTCTACATCACTAGATATAAGGAAAAGAACATGGATAGCCATGATGGTGCCACGTGACACCATCACAACTGCCCCCTCATCACCGCCTCATCTGTGAAGGCTACCTTCGTGAGCTGTGGGCCCTTGGATCTTCATCCAACGGCAACGAGTGCGCCGCGTCACCAGCCTCACTGCGCTTCATCAAAAAGGAGAAGATCTCGATCGTTGGATCTTCATCCAACGGTCTAGAACAAGTTGCCTTAAAATGAAAATGCAATACAAACATGGCCCTAGCGTGTTGGTTAGAGTGCTCAACAGTAAGCGAGCGGTGCATGTTCAAGACGTGAGATGCTCAAATCAGGAAAGCGAGGAGGCATGGGCACAATTGGGCCATCAAATCATGAGCAGAGGGTGGGAAGTAATTGTGTGGCATGATCAGATCGCTCCGCAACTATGCACACAAACAAATGCCCACCTAACGCGTGAACTCATGCATTTTCTTAAATGCGAAGGCAGCATGGGCACGACTTAAGCCGTCCAATCGTAAGATCGGACAACTGAGGTTGAGGTGCTAAAACAGAGCGAGAGGCAAGCGAAGAAGATGAGAGTGTGCGTAAGGAAGGAGCTGAGCTGCCCAATCTTGATCCAACGCTCTAGGGCATGACACATGTCGATCAGAGATTAAATCTGAGCATAGGAGTTTTTGAAGGTGTTTTGAGGCTTAATCAAGTCCGTTGATCGGTTCAAAGGTTGTTGCATGAGATGGAGGGCTAAAATACCCTCTTTGCGCTCCATCAAAACTATAAAAGAAGACCAAAGCCCCCTTGGATGGAAGGAACTTCATATCTTCCAATATCTACCGTTCTTCCACCTTCTACAGTCTCCCATCTCTCTCTTTGCAACTCTACTCCGACCTTCATCCCGATGCTCTGGATCTGAGGTGCTGCCGCATCTCACACAAGCATCCTACAAGAAATGTCGTCTCTCTGCCTTCTTCCTCTATATATATATATATATATAGAGAGAGAGAGAGAGAGAGAGAGAGAGTTTTTCACAATAGAAAATGCTATTAGAAACATATATATATATATGTTTCTAATAGCATTTTCTATTGTGAAAAACTCCATCTAATTACAATAAAATTCTGACCTTCTGAATGCCTGATATCTGCTCCATACATACATACATACATATATATATATATATATATATATATATATATATATAGAACTAGTTTATTGAAAAGCTTCCATAAAAATTGAGATTGCCTCCCTGCGAACGACCCGGTACTCACCAAATTTTATAAATTTATTTGTCGACATGTTTCACGCTATAGTACAACTAAGTCATCTTTTAAAATGTGATTTACGCATCAAGCAAGTTGGTGCCATTTCCAGGGAGGCAACAAAAATTTTTGAAGCTTTTCAAGTGCTTAATCGAGATCTCTAACTTGTTATTTTTCTGTTGATTTCAGGAAGCAAGGAAATCTGAACCGCAAACGACAATAGAGAAATCATGGGTTCGTACCTCAGATAAGAACCTGTAGTTTAGATTAGTAAGATTTAGGATTTTCTTGAACCTTAGGATTAGTTAGAATTTGTTTGCTTGTTGAAAATATATATATATATATCTTATTAGTGATTTTCGGTCTAAAAGAATCTCTTAATTTATAAATTCAATTTTCGAAGATCTGCACATCCAAAAATTCTAAAATTTTTCCTAGGCGTGAGTTTTGAAGTCAGAAACAACATACCCAAATTTTACATAAATATGAGTTATATAAAAATTTTAAAATTTTGCGTATTGATCTATTATCAATTCAGTTACTGTTCCTAATTTTTCAAAGTTCAAAAGATCATAAGAATTTTTGTACAACACCAATTAACTTGAAATATATGGCACTAAATTTCTAAGATAATAAAAAATTTAGGAAAAATCTGAAAAAAATATTTTTTTGTATGTTTGATTGCACAAATTATTCAATCAGGAACTGGGGCTCAAAATAGATTGCAAAACCTCAATACATTTTAAATCAAAAAAAAAACATGCATTAAAAATTCTTGAAAAATATTTTCTGAGTGCCTAGTTAGTGGTACAATAGGAATGACTAATTGCATTGCTTAGGTTGCACCACTTCCTTGAATTTGGACTTAAAAGAAGCATCTTAGCACTGTCTGCTTCTAAGGTTTCACATTAAGGATAGAGCACACCTACATTTCCATACTTAAGGGAAATCTATCAAACAAACTAGGATCTGCAAAACTCTTGTGTGCCTCATCAAAACTTTTATTGAAGAGATTAAATCAAGTGAACCCTAAAATTCATTAATACAAGCATTTGAATCTTAAAATTTACTTCATCATAAAAGAATTGCTTGTGAACCCTTTGCCTGAGCACTTCACACATCTGAAAATCAATTTCAAGGGCAAACAACCTCCTAACGCCCATCATATTCCAAAAGCACATCAAACCCAAGCCTAAAATTGAGTAGACGTGTCCTAGGAAGGACTAATAGACTTGGAGACTTGAAATTAGATTGGGCTAAGGTTAAGGCCTTGTCTACTTGGATGCATTGGTGACAAGAAAGGTTGATGCAGTAACCGCGTTAACCCTTAGTGGTATCTCACCATGCGGGGTGTCCTAGAGGGTCCCACCCTTCTGGTCAGCTAAGTAATTCAAGGGTTGATCTAACCCAGTCGTGTTTTAGGGAGCCAAGATCAGGTCTATTTAAGGATAACACTCTAAGGACCAGTTTGATTGCTTGCATTGAAAGGGCAGGGTATTCTCTCATCTGTCTTCTCCCTCTCATCTATCGACATTCTTCTAGTGCATGCAAGGTAGAAGATCTCAAAATCCTGATTTGCTACCACCATTAGAAAGAAATCCTAGGAGAAGACCTATTTTTCCATAATCTGAATCTAAACCCTCTGCAATAGCTAGTCACCACAAGGAATAAGAGATTGAAGAGGAAAATCTGGATCCTATGACCCTCTTACAAAGGCAGATCACAAAGTAGGGCTAGCATCATGACCGACAAAAGGAGGTCATAGTGCAGGCCATTACTCGACTCCAAAATGGAATGGCAGATTAGCCTCGTCGTGACTTTTACAACACTCCTAATGCCCAACTTAAACCCTTTGTTAGGGTACCTCAAGATGGGGATGATTTTGAACTCAAACCTCATATTATCAATTTAATTCCCCACTTCCATGGTTGTGAGTCAGATGACCCCTTTCACCACCTTGAAGAGCTACTACACATAGGAAGGACCTTTGGCCCTAGAAACATGAATGAAGGTACCCTAATGATGAAAACGTTCCCATTCTCCTTGAAAGACAAAGCTACTCATTGGTTAAGAATGATTGGAAGACCAATCCTAACCTGGGAAGATTTGAGGAGCACATTCCTAAAGAAATTCTTTCCCGTAGGAAAAACCAATGCCCTTAGATGTGCCATAACAACCTTCAAACAGAACCCTGGGGAACAACTAAATGAGGCTTGGGAGAGGTTCAATGATTTAGCTAGGAAATGGCCCCATCATGGGATTCTGAATTGACACTTGGCGCATATTTTCTATTATGAGTTGAGTGATAACCTGAAGAATTTTGTTGATGCGGTATGTGGGGGCAATTTCCTAAGTAGAGACGCTAAGGGAGCATTTCAATTATTTGAGAATATGAGTGAAATTCCCTCAAGAATGCTTCAATGTCCGCCTTTAACAGAGCTAATCAAAAAATCAGAGTTTATGAAGTTAACAATAATTCACACTTGGTTGATTTAGAACTAATTGCACAACGATTAGATAAGGTGGAGCTTGTTGGAAAGAATGTGGAGAATTTGGATAAGAAACTGGATAATCTTCTAAAGGGCGGGAGTTCCTTAGGTACACAATCTAGAGTAAATCCTATGCCTACCCAAGAAGTGCCTATGTTAACCCACAACCAATTCCCCAACCCCCTAGGTCAGGAATTAGTGCATAACATCAATGACCTAACCATGGCTCCACCTATGAGACAACTGTACTTGGACCCATCTCTCTCTGGGTACTAAGGAGGGACCTTGATGCCCTTGAATTTTGAACTAGGCAGCCCGATGCCTAGTTATCTTGAGGATGTGAATGCACTCCAGGGTTACACTAGAAATGAGACTTGTTCAAACACTTACAACCCTGGATGTTGCAACCATCCCAACTTTGCTTGGTCAAGTCAGAAACCCGCCCAGGGTCCTAACTTGACTAAGCCAAACACTTATGGGCAACCTAGTAGGTACACACAACCACTCACATACCAGCTGAAAGAGCAATCTTCATTTTCGATAAAAATTTTAACATAAAATGTCACGTCGTTGTATTTCATTGCATGGTAGAAAATCGCTTTTCAAAAATATTTATTACTCAAAATCTAACCACAAAAATAGTTAGGTCGTCTCCACAAGGAGGAATTAGCCTATTGGACTAGTGCGTAGTGCTTCGTTTATTCAAAAATCTCAACGGGTGTGCACATTACTTAGTGCAACTCATTTTCTCACATAAATGCTCGTTTTAATCAATTGATCAAGAATGTTGGTATTTATATACAAAATTACCATAATATAATATTTCATTAAATAATGATCTTGGTAATGGTAATCAATGTAAATACTAATTTCCAATAAAATATTTCTTATTTGCGATAATCAATGCGGCATACTCTTATCTAATTCATGAGATACTCAACCGAAAGCAATTTTGACTGAGTGGAAGGATATCTATGCAAATTCACATCAATAAATTAATTCATTAAATAAGTGAATAGTGAACTTTGCAATGGCATATAAGGTAATTATTAATGAGGTGGAAAACAGAGGACTTGCTCTCTCTCTTCCTTGCGCGTGAGGAAGAGCCGCGGTCGTCGGTGAGGATCGAGGGTGTGTTTCACCTCGATGAGGGCTTCATGATGGCATGGACGGCGCGGCCGGAGGTGGCCAGTGACGGCGGCCAAAGGTGGGGGATGTCAGCGGCGTGGGTCTAGCTGGTGATCATGCGAGTGGTCGACGGCGGCAATCGTGGTCGTGGGTGGCCTCATGAGGGTAAGGCGAGTTCTACAGCGTCAATGGAGTAGACATTGGAGGTTCGTGGAGCCAGCTGCGAGGAGGTTGACTGGCGGTAGCTTTGGGTTCCTCTCTATCGGAGAAGAAGATGAGGGTACTTGTGGGGGTCTGTGCATGGGAGATAGCCCATTGCTGCTGTGGCCGTGTGTTCGCCATGCGTGGTCTATGTGCTCGGCGAGGGTGCTCGAGCAATGCTCTGGCTATTTGTTGCATGCATTGGGTTTGTTTATGTATGAATAGGGGAACGGAGGATGAAGAAGAAGATAACAAAGGAGAAGAGGAGGGGGTGGTGATGGGAAGGTGGCTGTGGTGGTGGGCGATAAGGTGGACGACTAATGGTGGTGTGGTGCTGGTGGCTGCAGTGGTGGCCGCACGCTGTCACCGTGAGACCGATGAGAGGAAGTACGGAGGTAGGTGCATGGAGACCACAGTGCATGCTGAGAGGGCCACAGTGCGCACTGCTTCCACGGTGCAGACGAAAGGAAGATGATATGAGATTGCCCCCTCAAGATGGGTGGCGTCCACTTTGTTTTATAATCTTCTATTTTTGTTGTTCCTCAGTGAATCCCGAGCAGCTTCAACGGAGAGATATGATCGGTTGGGAAGGTGCTACTTTGCGAGAAGCCCGCCTGCATGGGTTGGCAGGTTAAGTGGGTGGCAATGATGTTTTGGCTTCTTTGGCGGAGGTGCGAGATGCATGGTCACCTTGGGTTGGCACGAGTGCACTATTGGCCACTAGTGGGAGCATGAAGAGGTGCGCGTGTGGTGCGTTGAGTCTGGAAGGTGTTACGCATTCTGTAGGAAGGAAGAGAACAAAGAAATAAATTGGGTTATTTATACAATTTATCTAAAATAATGCATGAAATGCATGTCACTATAATGGAATGTATAAATATGCATTCAAGCCCTTATTTATAAATTAATCTATTTATATATTAAAGTATGCTATGTATATGCAAACATTAATTTAGTAATTAGTCATTTAGGCATTTACTTAACCCACAATTGTGGTTTTATCAAATGCCCCCATGCCTAGTTTTTGCTAGTCCTTAGCAAAAGTAAAAAGTGATGGAAGTGACAAAGATTTCTTCTTTTCTTATTCTAAACATTTAGAGATCCAGACAAGTGTGAAGTGATAGTAGCCTAGGTAACGGATCCATATGAAAAGCCAACTTACATTTGCAGTTCGCACTTAATCCTTGATGAAATTCTATCGGGATAGGCTACTACTTCCTCGGGGATAAAGTAGAAAATTATCTATAATTTGACCTCGGATTTTTGGCTTAGGTAAGAGATACTGAGTTGAATGGATTTATAATTGGTGACTCACACTCATAAGGTGCTACATGTAGTCTAGTACTGCAGACTCTAGATCTCTAGACTATCAAATGAGTCAACCCAGAGAAAGGCTAAAAATTATGCTCTCTTAACGTTCCTTTGCACTCACTCGCTCACTGTTTTCCTTTTCTTCTTTCTTTTTTGAGATCACGTATCTTACCAAATTTTGTAAATGTACTCACTATTTGGCAGCCTCACATGGCTTCCACACTTCAAGTAAAGTTCTAATAACCCTACACTAAGTTAGAAGTCCTCAACTAGTATTCGAGCAATCAGAAATACTGAAAAATAGGTATGGGTCATATTTGGTGGATCGCAATGAGTGTTTTTGTTGCCTCAATGATATTGACACATAAAATGACATGAAAATAAAACTATAACTTGAACTCTTTTCTCTTTCTTTCTCTCTCTCTCTCTTTTATTTTTAATATAGATAACTCTATACTTCTTTTCTTCTTCTTGTCTGTCTTCTTTTTTTTCTTTTTTTCCTTTTTCATAGCACAACACAACGTAGACTTTTATTCATGAGGCATTATTAAGGATAATGATGATCAAGAGGATATTGTGTGGCTTATTTGGTGGAAGTGCCTACTCTTGGCACCGAGAAAGAAAGGATAGGACAATCGTATTTTTGACCTTTGACACTATTACCCTCCTTCAGCCGAGGACTCTATGAAGTACGGTCGTAACCATCCACCATAGTCGTAGTTTTATTAGGACTCACTCTCTGTGTATTTGCTTTATTTAGTAATTCTTAGAAATTCACACAATGTTCGCACGCGGGACAGAGAGCGAAAACTATGCCATACTCTAAGGTATCATCATCTAATTATCCAGTACTTAAGAGTCATTGCACTAAACTTAGCTTACCAGTGGTCTCTCTACTTTCTCCTTACAAATATTAGGTAGATCTAATAGAAGATAGTATGCCTGACTCCATATTAACTATCCAAGGGTTCAGTAGACTACAAATACTTATTGGTTTTCTTCAAAGATCCATTACCTAGTCTACGTGCAAGTGAATGTATTGGATTCTAAACTCTGAAACAATTTAAGAAGAAAATCTTCAATGACACCTCCTAGATAAAGATGCTTTCCTAGGGCTAACCAATTCAGCTCAAGAAAAGAGAGATGTTTTTTTATGCTAATGCACCTAACCTAAATGCATGAATACTGCCTAAAAATGCAACATGCATTCCCCAATGCCTAAATCCTACAATGTCCTCATTGTAAAATTAAAATAGGGGGAGAAAGGAAGGAAATCACCTGATAAAGGTGTTATTCTGAATGTTGAGTTGCCTCCCAACAAGCGTTGCATTTTCTGTCGATATCTAGACTTATAGGGAACTGGCCCTAAAAATATGCGTAACAGCGCAGGCCTAGAAAACAGGTAGCCATAGATGTTGGCAAGCTGATGATGCAGCGTGATTCCAGATGCTCACCAAAAGACATGAAACCAAAGAGCTTCGTAAGCTACCTGGGAAGGTCTAGGAATAACAAAAGAAACATGAGAAGGAACCTTCCGAAATAGAATAAGTGGAGTATAACAAGGATCCTACAAAGTAGCAAGGGTTTTAAAAAATATAAACATAATAATCTCAAACCCTTGAATGGCGAGACTAAAAGTACAAGCATCAATCCACACTCGCCATATTACCTGAGGAAGTACTGGCCTGATATTCTCCCCAGAAAGAATGTATATGAGCAGAGACCTGAGCTGAGGACTAGGTAAGGAATCTACAGGTTGCTTGAGTGATTGGGTGGTAATTATTAAGTCCACAGAGGGCTTAGTCTGTTTAGGTTCCACTCCCAATAAGAATTCATCTTCCACATCCTTACATAACTTCATTATTTTATGAACCTCCAACTGCTCCTCTACAATAGATGAGTCATGAATATAATTCAATATCTCATTAATAGACTCATGATCAACATGCTTTGACGATAGTTGGGTTTTCTAAGAAGTAGCGAGATCAGAATTATCATCAAATCCATCCCGGAGTTCTTTCTTTTCAATTACATCCTTTCCAGGGACTTTGTGTACTACTTCATTATCCTTAATATCTTTAGGAGGATTATCATCTTTAATGTTATGGAGAAATCCTACATCACTGAATTCTTTGTTCTTCTCGAGGCATAAATCCTCAATTGATGTGGATTGTCCCCGAGAGTCTCCCTTAGACTTCTCACTATTGTGTTCGTCCTCCTCCAATATCAACTCCTGATTTTGTGGAGGATGATTTTTAAAATCTAAAGTAGGAAGGAATCCAGATTTTACCAAATCATTAATATCCTCAAGGGGTAAGTCTTCAAATAACACATAATCCCATCAAGATTCACTCCAAACTCTCAGTCTAGGTTCCTTTATTGGGTCATCATCCTCCCCTAAAATAGAGACTTTGTATCCTTGAGACCAAAATTGATCCAATTCATCCTCCATTCCCTTAGGGTCACCTCCATTGGGCACATTTAAATCTTCAAAATGTTGAATGGTAGGTGTTAATTCCCTAAGTGGAGGGTCAGGATTAGGCTCACTAAGGGTAGAATGGGGTTCCACAAGATGATTAATAGGGGAAGTGATATGAACAATAAGACCTTGACCCAGGTTGTCAATGGTAAGAAAAATACTATCAGTGGGGTCAAGTCCTCGAGAGGTACCATCTTCCCTTTCTTTTGACTCCAATATAGCTCAGGTGGATAATCATTAAGATATTTCTCCTCTAGTGGCCATGTCTCATGGGAAGAGTCTATGCGAGAGCTACTCAAAATGGGATCCCTATTGTCTGTCATTTCCTCATAATCTTGTTGATGATTATGGTTGTACGAGTAGGGATCAGAATCATTAGTAAGAGAGTAGCTAAGCTGACGAATTTGCTCATTCAATTATTGACTATTCCTCAACATCTCTCCCATAGACTCCATCAGTTCTTTTTATTGTTTTTGCATTTCTATCATAAAAGAGGAGAGGCTACTGTCAAATTAGGGAGGATAGTCAGTCTGAGGCTTTAGTTGCTTAGGGGTATCGGTCCAACCTCGATAAGGAAAATCATGAAGGGTGGGAGGGTTGGGTGTTTGCATAGTAGTGGGGATTCTAAGGGTGGAAAATCTCGCTCCTAGGCTCTACTCAAAAGTGAGAGTTATTGAGCCAGTACTCCCAAGATAGGAATATGATTGATCCCATGAATTGTCATTGTACCCATCAAAGGATGGATATGCTCGGGGCATGGGGTCCTAGTGAAAATGATAGGAGTAAGGATAGTCCATTTCTTTAAGTCAAATAGGTTAAACTCTCTTAGGACTTAGACGAAATCAAAACAAAAGCAGAAACTATCTAGAGAGTTCTACCACTGTCAAAACAAATGCAAATACAGTGGGATTTATTTTTAGTAGATTCTAGGTCATAGAATTAAGTGTTAGTTGGTGGCCAAACAAGTTTTGCAAGAATTACACTTCCTAAGCTGACCTTCGTTGGTGCGTACGACCTACTTGCAAGGGATGGAAGTCTCACATCGAGCCCACACACGAGGAACCGAAGTAACTTGGCGGATAGGCTTGTTGATTTCTGACTAACTTCCCTTGTGGTGCAAAAGAGGAGAGGTAGAAATTTCCTAGTGACCTTATGTGTGATGTGCATAGTGTCTCAGGTGTGCAACACACGTTCGCGTTTTGTATTTTAAAATCTCACAATCAAATCCTTTTGTACGTAATTTAAAGTCACTGATTTTAAGGTCTAACCTCTTACCAATCCCAATTTTTAAAGTGACCATTGAATTAATTAGATTCAAAGACTTTAGTGGTCCTAGATTTAAATCCAATGCAGATGCATGATAGGTAATTGATGCTTAAGAGAAGACGTACCTTACTCCAGCTTTCTTCAATGCAGGGATGTATGCGATGCAGTAAAGATAAACTAGATGCTGCTCATTCAATCCTAGATGGTCGCCTTATAGATATGTAGCTTCTAGCAAGCAATTCGATTTTTTCTTTTTTGATAAGCAAATAAGCCTAATCTAATTTAGCTAACTAACTAATGTGCAGTTCAAACAATTCAAATAATCCTATAATCTAAATAAAATGGGAACATGCTCTCGGAAAGACACTTCCGTATACAAGAGCGATAGGAAATAAAAAGTACTGAGAACACATTCCCAAGAATACCCAACAAGGGTCCACAAGATAGAAATTAAATGCTAAAGTCTATCTAGCTTGATCTAAATCTAAAAGAAGCAAACAAATGTCTCTAGTCACCGATCCTCCTTCCACACGTGTGGGATCAAGGCTCACGAGCTCCTATTGCTACCCTCTAGGTGGCGTCAAGGCCCACCAAAAATATCCCCTCAGTTGTTCACTCCCATCGCATTCGTTTAATTTTGCACGCAAATAAAAACAAGGTCAGCAATTTAAAAAAGCTTCAAAAACAACATAAAAATAATATAAATTTCCCAAAAAAATTAATAAGCATATTTCCTCCCCAGCAATGGTGCCATTTGAAAGAGCAATTTCATTTTCAATAAAAATTTTAACATAAAATGTCGTGTTGTTCTATTTTGTTGCGAGGTAGAAAATCGCTTTTCAAAAATATTTATTACTCAAAATCTAACCACAAAAATAGTTAGGTCATCTCCACATAGAGGAATTAGCCTATTGAACTAGTGCGTGTGCTTTGTTATTCAGAAATCTCAACGGGTGTGCACATTACTTAGTGCAACTCATTTTCTCACATAAATGCTCATTTTAATCAATTGATCAGGAATGTAGGTATTTATATGCAAAATTACCATAATATAATATTCTATTAAATAATGATCTTGGTAATGGTAATCAATGTAAATACTAATTTCTAATAAAATATTCCTTATTTGCGATAATCAATGTGGCATACTCTTATCTAATTCATGAGATACTCAACTGGAAGTAATTTCGACTAAGTGGAAGGGTATCTATGCAAATTCACAACAATAAATTAATTCGCTAAATAAGTGAATAGTGAACTTTCCAATGGCATATATGGTAATTATTAATGAGGTGGAAAATAGAGGACTTGCTCTCTCTCCTCCTTGCGCATGAGGAAGAGCCGCGATCACCGGCGAGGATCGAGGGGGTGGTTCACCTCGACGAGGGCTTCATGATGGCATGGACAGCACAGTCGGAGGAGACTAGAGGTCGATGGAGCCTGCTGCAAGGAGGTTGACCGGCAATAGCTTTGGGTTCCTCTCTGTCAGAGAAGAAGATGAGGGTGCTCGTGGGGGTCTGTGCAAAGGAGATGACCCATACTGCTATGGCCGTGTGTGCACCGTGCGTGGTCTATGTGCTCGGCGAGGATGCTCAAGCGGCACTCCTGCTGCTCGCTACATGTGTTGGGTTTGTTTGTGTATGAACAGGGGAACGGAGGATGAAGAAGACAACGAAGAAGAAGAGAAGGAAGGGGTGGTGATGGGAAGGTGGCTGTGGTGGTGGGCGATAAGGTGGACGGCTGATGGTGGTGTGGTGCTGGTGGCTGCAGTGGTGGCCGCACGCTGTCACCGTGAGACCAACGAGAGGAAAAAGTACAGAGGTAGGTGCGTGGAGACCACGGTGCACGCTGAGAGGGCCACAGTGCATGTTGCTTCCACGATGCAGGTGAGAGGAAGATGATATGAGATTGCCCCCCTCCCCCCCCCCCCAGGATGGCTGACTTCCACTTTGTTTTATAATCTTCTATTTTTGTTGTTCCTCTGCGAATCCCAAGCAACCTCAATGGAGAGATCCGATCGGTTGGGAAGGTGGTGCGTTGTGAGAAGCCTACTTGCTTGGGTTGGCAGGTTGAGTGGGTAGCGATGATGTTTTGGCTTCTTTGGCGGAGGTGCGAGACTCACGGTCACCTTGGGTTGGCACGAGTGCGCTATTGGCCGCTGGTGGGAGCACGAAGAGGCGCGCACGCAGTGCATTAAGTCAGGAAGACATTGCACATTCTACAGGAAGGAAGAGAACAAAGAAACAAATTGGGTTATTTATACAATTTTTCTAAAATAATGCATAAATGCATGTCAATGTAATGGAATGTATAAATATGCATTCAAGCCCTTATTTATAAATTAATCTATTTATATATTAAAGTATGCTATGTATATGAAAACATTAATTTACTAATTAGGCATTTAAGCATTTACTTAGCCCACAATTGTGGTCTCATCGCCAACCACAACCTACTCAGGAAAACTAGCCCACTGATCTAAGTTTGGTCCTCAAAGAAATGCGAGAAATGAATCTGAGACATAAAGAAGAAATGAATCAATTGAGGACAAATTTGACGGGATGATTAGACTAGCTAGTTGATGCTAAAAAACACGAGATGTTACCATACCAACCCGTCCCAAACCCAAGGAACTTCAATAGAGTTAGCCAGCACAACACACAGGAGCAACAAGCATACCTAATTCAGCCTGCTCCCCAGCACCCACCAGGCTTTGTTAACCCTAACCCAACCCAGGCTCAACCCATTTTACAAAACCCACCTTACCCTTCTAACCCTAATGCACATACCTATGTTGTCACTTTGAGAAGTGGGAAACAAATCCAAGATCCTTCTACATCAAAATCTTACCAAGATCTTGAGGAGCCTGAATCTGACCTAGGAGACCAAGCTAATCTAGAAAATAAGATTCAGGATTTGAATACTCATGATTTTTCTCAAGCACCTTTTCCTGAAGCCTTGATCAAACCCAGGTAAAAGAAAACCAACCAATCTAAGGAATGGCTTGAGATTCTAAAGCAAATCCAGGTGAACATACCACTCCTTGAGGCTATTGAGAACATCTTAGCCTGTGCGAAATTTTTAAAAGAAATTTGCACACTGAAATGCAAGGCCAAATCATCAAAAAGGGTCATGATTTCTAAACAAGCCAGTGCTATCATCCTAAATAAGCTCCCTCCTAAAATGAAAGATCTATAGACCCCCTTAATTTCATGTGAAATAGATAGTTTCATCCTGGATCGAGCCTTACTGGACCTTGGTGCCTCCATCAACTTAATCCCCACAAAATTACATGAAGAGCTAGATTTAGGCCCCTTGCAACACACTGATGTGACCCTTCAACTTGTTGATAGGTCAACCAAAATTCCAAAGGGCCTTGTACATAATGTGATTATGAAAGTGAGGGATTTTGGGTACCCTATGGACTTCCTTGTGCTGGATATGAAGGCATCAGAAAACCTGAACCACACCCCGATAATCTTAGGGAGACCTTTCTTGGCCATGGCCAAGGCTCTAATCAACTGTGAGATGGTGATTATGCACATCACCTCTAGAAGGAAAAATTGTCAACTCAATATCTTTAAAGCTTCCCAAAAGAATAAGGTGAATTGTGGTTCCATCAAGGTTGTAGGAATAATTAAACAAGTTTTGGCAATTCACACTAAAGATGATCTGAATCCTACCAAAGCTCAAGATCAACACAAAAGCCAAGAAGGGGATGTACTTGAGGATGATTTTGATCTACCACCTCCCATAGAAACTCAAATTGAAAAAGACATTAAGGAGATTGAGAAACTCTTGGGAGTAACTTATGACGAGTTAGATGGTAATGTAAAGAATCCTCAATACACTCACCCCGAGATCCAGGAACTATTAAATTTTAAGGGAGTTCAAGAGAGTGGACAATCTAAGGGCATGAACCAGGAAATAACCCCAGAAGAAGTTCAACACAATAATGGACTGGGGAAGAATTTGTAAGCCAACTAGTTCAAATGGATGGCTTAAATCTGAGGGAGAAATGACTTCAGATGAGGAAAAGGTAATATCTAATGAAGATTTTGACTAATTCAGCACAACTCTACCTTTGCCCTCATATGACCCAGAGCCTGGAGAACTCATGATTTTTGATATCAACTACCATTATGAAGACCCTTACGACTCTTATTCAGATCCAGACTTAAATCTCAATCATGATCTCAATCTAAACCCTCTACCACCTCTTCTTGATTTGTGGAATTGGATTGAGAAACAGGCTCTACATCTTGAACCTCGTCCACCTGACCATATTCCATATTTCAAATCAAAAAGACTCTTTAGAGTAGGATGACATCATCAGCTGGTTTGCACTTGTGGATCACTGATTCGTGGACCAAATGATCATATCTTTATACTGATCTTGAATCTCTCTACAACAATCGCTACCCTTCTCTTGACCCACAATATTGAATCACACATTTTTGGGTTTAAGTCCGACAAATGACATTAAACTTAGTGCTAGCTAGGAGGAAACCCAGTACTCTTTGCAGGTAGTTTGCATCCTCTACATCCATGCTGACCTGGATCAACAAGCACAGTCAGGTGATATCCCCTCCTCTTGCTTATTATATTTTGATTTTCCTGCATACATTTTAATGAGGACATTGTAATGAATAGGCATGTGGGGGTGGACATTGTGTGTCTTATTTTTTTATGTCAGAGAAAAAAAAATGCATTTAGGCATAAATAATTTTTATTAAGGTTTTATTAGGGATTTATTCTTAAGTTGATTCCTGAGTTTAGAATCTAGTACAATTTCACACTTACACGTAGAATTTGCAATGGATCCTCTGTGAAGACCAATAGACATCTCTAGTTTGTCGAGAAGAAGCAATGCTTCTTCTCCTGGACCCTTGGACAGTAATTAGGGAGTCAAGCAAACTATCTTCTAACAGATCCACCAAACAAGTGTGAGGTGAGGGTAGAAAGTCTATTGGTGCTCTAAGGCTAGTATGAGGAATCTTAACTTCTAGATAATTAGATAATGATACTCGTAGTTAGGCATAGTTTTCCATCTCAGTTTCTGCATACAAGTTCTTAGTGCGAATCTCTTGAGAGCCACCAAATAAGGCAAAATACGTAGTGAGCGGGTTATGATAAAACGAGGACCAAGGTGGATGGTCACGACCATCCTTTACGGAATCCTCGGCTAAAGGAGGGTATTAATGTTAAGGTCAAAAATACATTATCCTATCCATCCCTTTCCCGATGTCGAGAATAGGCACTTCCACCAAATAAGCCACCCAATATCCTCTTGAACACCCCTAATCCTGAATAATACCTCGTAAATAAAAGTTCATATTCTATACTGCATTGCGTTAGTAGATATTTGGATGTGAAAGAAAAAAAAAGGAAAAAAGAAAAAAAGAGAGAAAATATATATATATTTATAGAAAAAAATAGAAGAAAAAGAAAAGAAAAGAAATATATATATACATAGAAAAAAATTAGAAAAGAAAAAGCAAAAAAAAATGAGTTCATGAGTTTAGAGTTCATTTTAAGTGTATTGAGGCAACAACACCTACCACCCTCACAATCCACCAAATATAGCCTTGACCTACTTTTCTGTATTTCTGGCCACCTAACTATAGGCTGAGGAATTCTAACTTTGTCATAGAGTTATCAAAATTTAATCAAAGTGTTAAATGCCAGGAGAGACCACCAAATAGATTGACAAATCTGGTGAGATTGTAAGCTCAAAAAGAAAGAAAAGAAAAGATAAGAAGAAACAAAAAATAGAAAGAAAGAGAAAAAGAAAGAGAGAGAATGCGTACAAAGAAACTAAAGAGAGCATAGCTTCTCTGCCTCTCTTTGAGTTAAATTATTTAATAGTCTGAAAATCTAGGTTCTAAAGTACTAGTCTATTTGCAGCACCAGATAAGTATAAGCCACCAAATACAAATCTGCTTAACTCAGTTATCTTCTACCTAAGCCAAAAATCGAATTTACATATTATCTTATAACCCTGAGGGGAGAAGTCTGCCTATCCCAATAGATATTTACTAAGGGTCAATGTTCGTCGCTCTGAAATGGGTTTTAAAATCATCGCGTTACAGTATAGGTTGAATCAGTACGAAAAACAAATACAATTTATTACTCGAATTTGAAGTCCGAGGTTAAACACAGAGAGCAAATAGAAATTCACGCACTAATCTCAATAGATAATATAAATGAGCATAATTAATTACTCAAAAACTTAATATGCAATGTATAATATGAGTATATGAAGAGATAAAAAGAATTCTAGATAAAATAATGGTGATTTGGATCACCAATTATCAGTTTAACACATAGAACAATTACTCAAATATAATCAAATGAACGAACAGATAATCAGATGTCTGATTTTACAATCAAACGACTTAAAGTGCATTGCTACAGTGCTCCTTCATTCTTTTACTTCTGCTTCTACCTTTGATTTTCTTCTTCTTCCTTCCTTTGGTTTATGTCTCTTCTTCTCTTCTCTTCTTTCACAGTCCAGGCCTTCTTCCTTCTCGTTCCTTTCTTCTCTTCTCTTCTTCACGTAGAGGGAGAAAGGGTCTTCAGATTTGGCTAAGTGTCAGCCACTTCTCTAGAGAGAAAAACCCCCTAACCACTACGCTCTCTCTCTCTTTCTCTTTCTGGGTCAAGCTCTCCCAGAGCCTTCCACAGTACTGGGTATATGGGTAATCGGATCCAGAGTGCACCCAGGTCCAAGCTCACCAGCAGTGGGTGGTGAGCGAGGAGTGTATAGCTTAGGCAGGTAATCGGACCAGGCCTGTGTGAGTAGTGTCACAAGAGAGGCAGAGTGAGGGGTGTGAGGGACCTCACCCCTTGTGTCTAAGGCAACAAGGGCCAGACACATTCAATTTATGCCGCTCGAGAAGGTCAACGCTTTCCAATGTGGGACTATCCCACCGAGAGTTTAGCGCGAGCATCTACAGGTGGTTCCTCATCTGATTACAACAATGATGACTTCTACGTCGACCTGGAGCTGCAACCTAGAGCGGAGACCTCAAGAACATGGCCAGGAGCTTCGCAGAGAAGCTGCATTAATGCCAGAGATGCTTGGCACCTGAAAACAACAATAAGGCCTTTCAGCCGCATCAGAAAGCTCAGGAACAATCGTCGAGGCACGGCGAGTTCAACGGTGGTAGTGGCGTGACGTGAGCGTGTGTGAAGAGGCCTATCAACCTTGCGGATGGTGGCCGAAGAAGCGTGAGTTTGGTAGAGGGTTTGGAGGAGCAATCGACCTAACAAAGTTAGGGTTTTTGCTCCTGAGGTTGAGGCGGAGGTGTGGAGCGTGGAAGCGGTGGTGTAGGTGATCTGTGGTGGCCACTAGCGCTCGCCGAAGGTATGCCAGTGAGATGGAAGATTGAGTCGCGGAGGGCGTCAGTGGGGTCGAAATGATATGTTGGAGATGCTGACGTGATGAGGCGAAGCTGAGAAGTTGATTGAGAAGGGTAGCAGACGATGGGGAGCAGAGATGGAGCCGGTTGCGGTATGGCCAGCGCCAGAGAAGGAAGGAGCTCCAGTAGGGCTTGGATGGCGAGGATGAGGAAGATAGAGGCGCCAACTGGTACTACGCTATGTAGAGAGAGGGAAGGATAAATCTGTCACCGGTATTGTGAACGGACAAGGAATGGAGACGGAGGAGGTTGTCGGACATCGAGGAGCACTTCGACCGGACGAGGAGAGAAGAATTGGGGGTTATTCCGATCGAATTCGAGCGTGGGAAGTCCGTTGTGCCTCAGGGGTTCTTTTATAGGTCATCAGAAGGCGAACGGAGTTGAGAATCAAGCTCTCAAGCTTGGAAAGCTTCTCCAGAGATAGAAACCCAAATTTCAATTGATTTGCATGGCACTTTGGGCAATACTTGGAGCTCAAGATGTGGCTCAAATGGAAGGTAACTTCGTCAAGAATCTGAGTATCTATTTTGGGACTAATTGATTGAGAATCGAGCGAGAAATTCTCACTCAATCTCAACGGTGAAGCTCAGGGTTGCCTTTAATGGTGCCAGGGACCTTTTTGCAAAGACAATGAAGAAGTTGTCGGGGCTGCTTGTAATGAATTTTGAAAGTTAAGGGCATGGTTGTGAAACAAAAGGTCAGACAGGACCAAATTTCAAACTAGGTCAAGATGATCTTAGATTGGGTCCAAATTTTGGTAAAAGCCTAATTTGGACCCAAGGAATTTGATGGCAAAGTCGGATTTTGATTTTGACCACGTTTGATTGGAAAAATTGTGTAGAAACTAAAATTAGGGCAACTATCTATCTAAGATTGTTTTGGGTCAAGATGAGTTCTAATGGTCAAATTGAAGATATCAAATCCTAGAGAATATTTTTCTATGATTTTTAAAGGATTTAGATGAATTTTATCCTAACCAGAACCTCAGTTAATTAAGCGGGTCTGTTTTTAGGATTTTAGAAGTCATTTAATTCTCAAAACATGCAAAAATCCTTTTCTGTCTGTTCTAACCCACTTGTTAACCTTTTAGGACCATTTGACCCTTAATTAGCCCCTAAGAAAACCCGTGGTTGTACTGCATTCATGAGATGATGGTAAAATTATAATTTTAACCCTGGTTTCCTGTCTTTCTCTAAGAATGATTATGCAATGAATTATAGCACTCTAGCGGTTATGTAGGAGCATTTAATGACTTAATTAGATCAAATTGAGCTAGTTATGGCTCATGATGGTGTTCCCATCAGTCAAGTACGAGCTTTAGATGTGGATTGACTTTTCACTTGGATCCATTGCATAGGCTACACTATACACTTTCATGATTGTCTGGATTTCTAAAGTTTTGGATGAAAACAAAAGAAATAGATCTCTAGTCAAATTCTTGATAGAAATCTGTCATATAGGACCACTTTGCATTTAGTCTTTCATTTTCTAGGGACTAGTAAGATTTAGGCATGGGGGTGTGATTGCACAACAATCATGCAACCTAAATCACCTGAATTAAGTTAGATTCTAGCATAAGTTAGGAACAATGCATGCATAAGCATCATAATTTGCACAATAGTTAGCTTATTAGTCATAGAGATAATATTGTCATTTTATGCATTAAGGGAGAGATGAAATTAATTGCAGATGATTCAAAGTCATGGATGACAAATTAGACTATACAAATCTGATCAAGACGACAATGGGAGTCCAATGCTTCCGAAATCGTCTCGATCAGACAACTAGAGCATCTTGTGCAGTCCAAAGACAAACAGAGACCACAGAGCCAGAGGGTAAAGATCCGAGTCTCAGATGAAAGATCCAACCACATGGATGGATCCGGATTAACGATCATAGTCCAACGGCACAAAAATCAACCCAATCGAAGGTCTACATCACCAGATACAAGGAAAAGAAGATGGACGGCCATGATGGTGCCACATGGCACCATCACAGGTACCCCTCATCACCGCCCCATCTATGAAGGCTACCTCTCGTGTGTTGTAGGCTGCTGGATCTTCATCCAACAGCCATAAGCGTGCTGCGTCACCAACCTCACCACGCTTCATCAAGGAGAAGATCTCGATCGTTGGATCTTCATCCAACAGTCGAGAATGAGCTGCCTTAAAATTAAAATGCAACACAAACGTGGCCTCAACGCATTGGTTAGAGAGCTCAATGGCAAGCAAGCAGTTTGGGTTCAAGACACATGGCGCTCAATCAGGAAAGCAGGGAGGCACAAGTGCAATCGGGTCGTCGGATCATGAGCGGAGGTCAGGGATGTAACCACATGGCACGATTAGATCGCTTCGCGGCTGCGCATGCAAACAAATGCACACTTAACGCATGAACTCATTCATTTGCTTAAACGCGAAGGCAGCGTGGGTGCGACTTAAGCCATCCGATCGTGAGATCAGACGACTAAGGTTGAGGAGCAAAAATAGAGCGAGCAGTGAGTGAAGAAGATGAGTGCACACTTGAGGAAGCAGCGAAGCTGCCCAATCTTGATCCAATGCTCCAAGGCATGACACGTGTCGATCAGAGATTGAATCCGAGCATAGGAGTTTTTGAAGGTGTTTTGAGGCCTAACCAGGTATGTTGATCTCCTGATCAACAAATCTAATTATTCGAAGGTTGTTACATGAGATGGAGATCCAAAATACCCTCTTTGCCCTCCATCAAAACTATAAAAGAAGGTCAAAGCCCCCTTGGATGGAAGGAACTTCATATCTTCCAGTATCTAGCACTCTTCCACCTTCTACAGTCTCCCGTCTCTCTCTCTGTAACTCTGCTCCAACCTACATCCCGACTCTCTAGATCTGAGGTACTGCCACATCTCGCACAAGCATCCTACAAGCAGCATCGTCTCTCTGCCTTCTTCCTCTTTCTCTCTCTCTTTATATCTATCTATCTGTCTCTATTAGCATTTTCTATTATGAAAACTCTATCTAATTGCAATAAAATTCTAATCTTCTAAATGCCTAATATCTGCTCTATGCATATATACATATACATACATACATATATATATATATATTTAGAATTATTTTATTGAAAAGCTTCCGTAAAAATTGAGATTGCCTCCCAGCAAATGACCCGATACTCACCGGATTTTATAAATTTATTTGTCGACATGTTTCGCGCTATACTACAACTAAATCATCTTTTAAAACATGACCTATGCGCCAAGCAGTAACCTTTTAGTTAAAGGCCAAGCCTTCCACTTTGATGATCTTTGTCTTAAGGCCTTTGATTCACTGAAGAAATCTATTACCCAAGCACCGAACTTACAACCACCTGACTAGGATTCACCTTTTGAGATCATGTGCGATGCCTCTTATTATGTTGTTGGTGTTATCTTGGGTCAAAGTGTAGTGAAGCAACCTATTGTGATTTACTATGCTAGCAGGACACTTGATGATACTCAAAAGAATTACACCACCAATGAGAAGGAGTTGCTAGTTGTTGTCTTTGCTTTAAAAAAGTTTAGGTTGTACCTTCTAGGATCCCATGTGATTATCTATACTAAGCGCTCTGCTCTGAGACACCTATTAGATAAGAAAGATTCCAAACCAACGATAATAAGGTGGATCCTCCTGCTTCAAGAATTTGACTTAGAAATCAAAGATAAAGCAGGAGTGTAGAATGTAGTGGCCGATCATTTATCTCGGATTCTAGTTGAGGACCTGCATCTGACTATACCTATTGCTGATCATTTCCTAGATGAGAGTATCTTAGCCATTTCAGGAGTCCAAACCCCATGGTATGCTGATATTGTGAATTACTTGGCTATTGGGCAAATACCTGATGATTGGTCCAAATAGTGTAAGGATAGATTTTATTCTGAGGTCAAGTACTATTTATGGGAGGATCTTGAATTGTTTAGACTATGTGCTAATCAGATTATCCGTAGATATGTAACCAAGAATGAAATTCACAATATTTTGACATTTTGCCATAATTCTGCTTATGGACCACATTTCTCAGGGAAGAAGATGACTGCCAAGGTGTTACAGAGCAGATTTTATTACCCTAGTCTTCACAAAGATGCCCACACAATCTCCAAGTCATGTCCCTGATCATCGACTACCGGGTTGCACTAAAAAGGTTGATTTAAGTGTCATTATTGTAGTATGTATATTTGTCACAAATGCAAAACGATGTCACGTCATTTTTATTTAATTATAATTTTTGCTAGTTTGTTTCCAGGTCATTCACTGGGAGACAGTTATTGATATACATCACTCTGTAAGTCCAAAAATGTTCTTTATTCCAAAAATATTAATTTTATTTGCAAGATGAATGAATGGATCAATAAATGAAAGAATCGATTAATAATTTACAAAAGAATCAATTAATATGTATTACAATACTTGAAGCAAATGTACAACAAACAGGCATCAAAAACTGGCTAATATTACACTATACTAATTATATACAACTACTCTAAGTACAAAAATAGCTATTGATATCTATTATACTAAATTCTATTAACATACTAATATCTATAATAATATATATTACATATACAGTAACATAAATATGCGTCACTGTAGCCTTAGTAAAATATTTACATAAGGCACAAACTATTGTCTACACTGACATATAAACTTATCTACAGTGACGAATACAACTATCACTAAAGCCTTAAACAACAAAACTATATATATAACATATGGCTCAAACAGTACTCTACTATTCTAATTATATATATATATTTCCTATGTCTACGTACATATTATATATACATCTTTAATTTATTATACATATACACATATATTATATACTTGTACTATTTACATACATATACTCTATACATATATATATTATACATATATACACATACACACACACAAGCAACACTCACAACACTTAGCTTCTCACAGCTCACTCTTCTCTTTTCTCCTCTAACACTTAGTTGATTTAGGACGTCTCCTCTCTCACACAAACATCTGTTCTCAACCCAAAAATTAAGGTTTTAAGTGGGAGGGTCGGCCACTTTCAAGGGATACACAACACCCCATTAGGGTGGGACTAGACCTCTACTAGCAGCCATCCCACACTTAGATTAGGTGCATTTTTATCCATTTTCAACCCAATATTAGGTCCATTTCAAGCCTGCTACAGTGCACAGGCCCCCGACCCATGCTCGATAAATGCTCATTCATATGCTCAAGAGAGGGGTATAGGTATGGGATATGGTGTGTAGGGGCGCCTGGCGCATGACGACTACGCTGCCTATGGGATGAAATGCTGATATACTGCATCGTGCACTTCTTAGCACACGATGTGGAACCGTGCAAATTAAGCGTAATGTAGTGTTTGCTACATTTTATTCCCATGGTTTTGGCCCTCTATTTAAGGTCCCAAATTAATTCGAATTTCTATTAAAATATATCATTAGAAATCCCTTATATAGGGCTACATAATTATATGGTTAATTTAGAAAATTAACTTAATTATTTATATTTTAAAAATGGTTAAAGTTAATGATTTATACATGTTAAATTAAAGGATAATCTGTTAATTAAAGTGCAAATTAGTTAATTAATCATACAATTGACCTTATACAGTGTTAATGCACATAATAAATTATTTGTCATACATTTTTAATATATTTTAGAAACTTTATTTTAATTTATATACATTTAAATATTAGTTTAAGTTAGTTTTACACATAAATAATTTATAAATCAATAATACAATATAAATACTATATAAATAGGTTGAAAATACTTAATATACTATTATATAAGTATACATTATAACTTACTTCAGTATTAATTTAAATTACTAATTTATTTTATTTTAAGTTAGTAAATTACTTAAATAACTTAATTACCTACTGTAAATATACAATTAAATTAAATTACAGGTATTATATAGTACATAATACATATTTAAATATGAATGTACAATATTAGGTATAATTATGTACATTTAGATAGGTTTATAAAATTTCTTATGTTATTATACATTTAAATTAATATAAATTAATAGATAGTTATATAATAAAATTATATATACAATAAATCATTCTAAATACTTAATTTAATATATAGAATACATTTATAAGTTATGTATATACATTTTGTACATATTATACAATATTAACATTTAGCTTAGGTTTAACTTATATGTACAAGTGTAAAAATAGTATACAATGTATTTTTGGGTGTTTTTAATGTTTTTTGTTTTTTATAGTTTTTATAGGTTTAGTAGAGTAGGGGATGAGAGATAGAGAATTCTTTTTGGTGTTTTTCATCTTAAGTTCTTTTATTAAATTCCAAGGTATACTAAACCATCGACTGATATATTCTACCAAGCCGTGAGTTCAGATTACCTTGAAACTTGACATACACCTAAAAAAATATTTGATCTTACTCAAGATAGGTTTATTTTATTTTTTTATGATTTTTTATGAATTTTATTTATCTACAAGTTAACACAAGTTAGGCCTTGAATGAATGTTGGAGAGGGAAAACCTAAGACCTAAAAAAGGTTCTAATGGCTGGGAACTACTTTCCATCCTCTCACAGATGTTCAAGCTTCCCATAATAGATGTTCAACCATTTACACAGGGTTTTTACATCAATTCTTAGATCAAATCAAAATTGGACAGTTTGAAGCTCTAAAATGTTGACAAAAGAGTCAAACAAGTATTACAAGCTCTCTCAGATCAGATTTAAATTCAAAGTCTAGTACATGAAAGCTTGTACATTCAGTTCTAACCATACAAGAATAGTGTCAGCTCACAAAGACTCTCAAATCAATTCAAACTCCTTCAAAACCAGTCCACACAATGTAGCTACTGCTACACTTGTTCTCAAATCAGTCCTTTAAGGTCTGATCTAAGGCAAAATGCATCAACCTTCTATCTAAGAGATCAAATCAAGGTGCAATTCAACCAAGAGAATCAGTTCATCCATAAATCACTCAAAAATCCTCAACATAACTGCTGTTGCTATTGACAGTTAAGGAACTGTCCAGAAGTCTAAATCAAACCTTCAAGGTCTGATCTAAAACAAATCTAGCAGCTTCAAATCTGCAAAATTAGATCTAAATGATACCAATCTCAAGCAATCCAAATTCCTTGTTAAGCTCTCAAAATCAGGGAGTAAAAACCATTAGGAGAGTCCCAAATCCCAAATCTCATGTTCCAAAACCTCAATAACTTTAGTTTTGATCATTTCTTTACATTATAGACAATGTAAGGGTAACAGATCAAAACTAAACATCAAATGCATTTTCAAAAAGAATCCAAACTCCCATAACATTCCTTAAAAACTCCTTTACACTCTTAAAATTAAATTGAAATAATTTTTGAAGTTAGGAACCATATTGTAGTATTATGGGCTTCAACTATGGGTTCACAAGTGATCTGATCACTAGATCTTCTTAAAGAACATTAACTAATGTTCAAGAAGATCTAAGGATCCCATAAAAATCAATGGTTCATTGTTTTGACCTCCAATCAGAAATTCTGATTTTCCTTGGTCAAACTACCCAAAACCAAAGCTTAAATTAGGCAAATACTCATCTGAGCATCGAAATCAACATAAAACACCTCAGAATCCTTGTATTATACCCACTTTAGCTCGATATAAACTCAAATCATTCAATTAAATTCATTACAAATCAATTTGACTCCAATTTGCAAAATTGGCCATGAACTCCAAATCTGAAAGAATCAAGCGAATCAATTCGATTAAAATCAGATCGAGGGATCTTTCTAAATAGATGGAGTCAATGGGAGAACCCTTAGGTGGATTTTAGGCGTGAATTCAGATTTAGAAGCTAAAGCTTCCAGATCTAAATTCGACCTTGATGAAGGGGTGAACGATGATTAAAATGCAAGGGAAAAAAGAGAAAATGGAATTGTGATGTGATAAGGGAGATCAGTGATCATGCAAATGTGTGTGAAGAACTCCTCTCTAATCTGAATTGATCAGAGAGGTTAGAGTGACTCTAACCTACTCTACTCTTAATCTATACTAAACCAGATCAGATCAACCAATGTTTTCTACTCTAACTAATCTAAACTAAGTTAGAAAGCAACAAACTACACTAAGAAAGTAGTAAACCTAATCTAATAGGAAGAATGGGACCTGTAAAGAAGAGCTGCAGCTGGTGGCTGCAACGACGAGTGGGGGAGGATCTCCAGCGGATGAAAGCTCTCTAGTGGAGCTCAAAGTCTCCCTCAGGTGCTACGTGGTCCTTAAAGGTGAGGATTGGTTGTAGGAGAGTGAATTCCTCTGCCAAGGGCAGCGAAACAGGGCTAGGTGGGGAGGGAGCTGGAGAGGACAAAGGGATCGCCTCAAGGAAGTAGGAGGGAGGTAGATGGCTTGCACGCGAGCTTGCTGGTGAGCTTAAGTAGGCGATGCAGTAGATTAGAACACTGCAACGATGTGATCAAGCACTCAGGGCTTCAATGGTGAGATGGAGAGAACAGGAGGGTGCGAAGTTTCAAAATGAAATCCAACCGTCATATTGAATATGGAGAAGATGGTGATCCTATGCACGAAGGCATGAGAAACTTTGATTGGATCAGCCCTTGGATCATGGGCTCAAGGAATCAACAGCTCAGACTAGCTATGCTCTTCGGATGCATTGTAGCACACGAGCTGCAGGTGTAAAGGGAATTTGCAAGTAGGCCCTCAAGGTGTGAAACGGTAGGTTTTTTAGACACAGGCCCATAAGTAGCGAAAATAGATGCAGTGTGGTCCCTACGGTCTTATAAAGAGGTCCTTAAGAAGTTTTTATGGGAAGGAATGTTAATGCCCTAAGGACCTAAATGTAAAGTCATTAATGCAAGGTCCTAATGATGTCCACATGCACCCAAGTTTTTATTGAAGCATAATTGATCATTTATGAAGTTTATTTCATTATCATTTTGAACTTCTAAACCCAAATATGTGTTCAATCTGCAATTAGATCATCAATCAAAATTTTGAATAGAATATCTCATAGAATATGTCATTTTATGACCTAGTTATGCATTTTTAACACTAATTTTCTGTTTTAGGTCATTTCTATTATTTCCCACACTTAACCATTTTCATGTGTTAATTATGTAGTGTTTAACTTGGTTTCTAGCTTAACTTGGGCATTTTAGCTATGATGAGCCACACCTCATCAGTCCCTGATGCCAATCTATAGGAAACATGACTAGGAGAGACATGATGACCTTGAACCCCAAATTACTTGTTGAGATCTTTGATGTTTGGGGTATTGACTTTATGGGACCCTTCACACAACCCTTTGGATATCAGTATGTCCTCATAGCTGTTGATTATGTGTCCAAATGCATTGAGGCAATCCCGACTCGCATGAATGATCATAAGGTTGTTATGGAATTTATCAAGAAGAATATCTTCAGTTAATTCGGGATGCCAAGAGCTATAATCAGTCACAGAGGGGCCCATTTCACATAGTCATTTTAGGAACCTTATTACCAAATATGGAGTTACACAAGATTTCTACACCCTACCATCCACAAATAAATGGCCAAGCTAAGGTTTCAAATAGGGAGATCAAGAACATATAGCATAAGACAATTAGACCTTAAAGGAAAGATTGAGCTACTAAGCTTGATGATGCACTTTGGGCCTACCATATAGGCTATAAAACCCCCATTGGAATGTCCCCATACCGTTTAGTGTTTGGTAAGGCTTGTCACCTCCCTGTAGAAATCGAACACAGGGCTTATTAGGCAATTAGGGAGTGCAATTATGATATGGATAAAGCGGAAAAGCATAGGAAGCTACAATTGACTAAGCTCGAGGAAATTTGTGATGATGCTTATGAGAATGCTCGGATTTATTAGGAGAAAACCAAAGCTTTCCATGACATGCATATATCTAGAAAGAGCTTTGAACTTAATCAAAGGGTTTGGTTTTTTGATGCCAAGTTATGTTTATTTCTAGGAAAGCCTAATTCGAGATTGAATGGCCCTTACACTATCACACATGTGATTTCACATGGTGCCGTTGAGATGACGAACCCAAAGGCAGGTGATGAACGTGATTTTATACACGTAAAGTTTGAGTTTGAAAACCTATTGTTGTAGTTGCATAAAAATCTGCTATCAAACATAATTTATAACCAAAACTCTAGTAAGTCCCGGGTCGAACATAGAGAGGAGAACGTTTAATTAAAAATCGCATTTATAATTATTCTCATGAAGTATATTAGCTGGTCAAATTTAATCTACACTAGCTATTCTACTTAAAGAATAAACAATAGAAGAAAGAGAAAGAATACTAAAAAGAGAGCGAATAATACAGAGAAAAGAGAGAGAAAGAGAACAAATATTTGATAATCAACTGTTCATTACAACTAATTTCTATAACTAGAAAGCTGGAAATCTACACTAGAAAGCGATGAAAAGAGAATGGGGTGAGAAGTTATCCTCCTCGACGACTGCTTGGAGGATGAGCCGCGTGGACAGAGCGCCCAGACGATGGGGGTGAGATGCTGGATGAAGGAGAATGGAGCTGGAGGACGAAGAACGAAGTAGGGTGATGTTGCAGCAGGATCCGCTTCTCGAATGGTGGTGAGAAGACAACCATGAGATGCTCCACGAAGGGGGTGACAAGATGTGAAAATTATTTTACTCTAGCTCTAATAGAGCATCCCAGGTATGGGACCAGCTCGTAGAGATTTGGAGGGGGTGAGAGAAGAGGAGAAGGGATGGTGAAATGTGTGGTAGGGGTAGGCCTTTCATAGTTGTATGAATGGGGGGCATAAAGGTCATTTTAACGCTTAGAAATAAATATGATGCCTTTAGTGACATGTATAAGTGTCACTAAAGGCTCGTGACACTATATCCATGCCTCCATCTTCGCTGCTCACTCCGCATCCAACATATTAGAGGTGGCCACATCACCACCCTCTCACCTTCAGGTGTTGCATGCCTTATCATGCCATGCATATCCTCAGCCATCTGATCAAGAGATCAGACGACTTAAAAGCCGCGCGCCACTTAGTCTTACCACGCGCGCAGCACCCATGTGCAATTGCGCAACGTCGCATGCATGCGCACTGTGCTTCCATCCAGTGCACAAGATTTTGCCAAGTAGTACCTGCCTCTGCCACTCGATGATGATCCAGTGATTGAATTTTGATTTGGCGCAGCGCTCTGCGAGACTCGAACGTGCACCTTCAACTCGCGTTTTGAGGTCGTCACCACTGCTCCATGGCTGCTTCTTTGTCGCAAAGATGAATTTTCCTCCAAGTGCTCTCAGCCGTTGGATGGAAATCCAACAGCTAAGATTGAGGGGCTCGGATGAAGAAGAGGAAGGCTGGTGACTGTGGGTGGCTTGAATGGTGCCACGTGGTGCCATATGGGCCATCCATTTTCCAATTCTTGTAGATGGTGTCACAGATGTCAAATTGGGTCAATTTTTGGGCCGTTGGGCTACGATCATCGATCTGAACCCATCCATGCGGTTGGATTTGTCATCTAAACTTTAGAATTACACCACCTCGACCCTTGACCTCTGATCTTTCTCAGACTGCATCTGATGCTACGGAGGTCCGATCGGGGCGATCTTGGAAGCATTGGACTCCAATCGTCGGCCTGATTAGATCCATACAGTTAAATCTTCAATCTGAGGCCCCGATAAATATCTCCTTGTCCCCTAGCCATAAAAAGAGGTGAATTAACCTATATTTTGTAGAAACTAATCTAAATGTAGAATGATGCATGCTATGCAATTTTTATAATGCTGAATGCTTCTATGACACTAGAAACATGCATAAATAGACATTTTAGGCCAATTAGATGTGTACACATCACACCCCCATGCCTATTCTTTTACATGCTATTTATAAAAGAATTAAGATCGAATTACTTGGGCAATAGTTATTTCTCAACAGTAAGGAATTTCTACTAAAAACCTGAACTACAAAGACTCAATGGTGCCCGAGTGTCTGCCAAATTGCAGACCGCCCCAAGCCCTTGCCTTATTCAAAAGCAAATCCATTTTTTTTCTTTCTTTTTCTTCTTTTCTCATTTTTTTGATTTTTGAGTTAAGAGTTTCGGGGTAGCTTTCTACGACTACCCAACCCACCCAAGACTCGAAAAGAACTCTAAGTGTTAGGCATCTTTTTATGTGAATGTGATAGAAACACTGATCAGCAATCAGAATGGACTTCAGGTTTCTACGCCCCTAGGTGACCTTGAAAAGAAATTTTGCCTAAAGTTGTATCTATCCAATTGGTAGATTTCTCCCTACTTTTTATTTTTATGGGGTCAACACAAGGGTGAACCCAGTATATATCTCCCTGGCTTATCCTACTTCCCTGCTTCTTCCTAAGTGTCTAGGAATTATACATGCATTTCGTGAGCTAAGTTCTGGACAACCGGCCAAGAGTTTGTTACCCACGACAACTTGCTAGTCATACTCATACGATGAAGTGTTATTTATTTTTTTCTTATTTTCTATATAAAAATATTTTTTAAAAATATTTTTCTTTTTTTATTTTTTTTATTTTTCTTTTTTTTCTAAGTAATTGGCTTCCCATATCTAAGATTTACCTAAAGGTAGAAAAAAGAGAATAGTCGTGTGGTTAGGCTCTGGACAACCGACCAATGGGCTGTTACCCATGACAACTTGCTAGCCATACCACCCTAGAAGGTTCATTAGCTACCAAATTTTCGTTGAAATCATCGAAAAGTGAGTCGGTGCAAATAGTCTGTAGAAGGTTAGACTATAAGTCCCCTCAAATCAAAGGGCAGGTTGATAACTTGTGTACTTATCACCCCAACTTATTTATCCAATTAGAAATGAATTTATAATGGCGAGGACTTAAGAAACAAATACAAATTTTAGTGGACACCTGGGCTGATTAAACTCGAAGACCTAAAGGGTCTAAGTATTCAAGTCCTAACATATTATTTCCTATGGTTGATGAATTTTTAAAGCCCAAGTTCTCTTTTCCTAATTCAATTTATTTTTTAATAAATAAAGAGAAAACAAAAAAAATCTACGGAGCTAACAAAATGATTCAGAGATGAATATCTAGCTCCCCATGCCTATCTAATGTAGTGTCCTCATTGTATTAAAAAGAAATGAAAAAGAGCGGAGTAGAGTAGAAAGCACCTAAATTTCATGATTACCTAGTTAGCTCCGAGATGAAAACAAACTGTATACATGCTAAATTTATTTCCTTCAGCTAGGCACACTATACATATAAAGAAGAAATAAGGAATTCACAACTGCAGGTCAAGATCAAAATAAAAAGATCAATTTTTGGACCTGTAAGGAGAAGATGTCCACAGATGTGGACGAGGTTGTGGTGCAGACCCATGCCCTAGGGTCGAGTGGTTCTAAGGTTCTGGATGAAATTACGTAGAACCTGAGATCAATATATAAGCGGGGTCGAGCCTGCAATTTATGATGATGCAACTAAAGCCCAAAAAGTCGAATAATAGGAAAATCAAGATCAAAAAGATAATCAATGAATTTGTGCTTGGGTTGCACATCCTCATAATCAAAAATGTCATAAGGGTTATAGTAGAAGGTTGGTGGTTTCAGGCAAATAGGAACCCTTAGACTCAGACTTCTGCTTCCCCCAGAATTGGCTTCCCAAATCTTCATTTCCCAGCTCCTATCCTTCACAATCATAGTTTCTGAGACCTCACAAATGTCATCATCCCCGTATAAAATATCCAAGTCCAAAATTTGTGGCTGAATCAAAATTGACCTGGGTTTGGTAACCTCAAGAAGATAATCATCGTTATGCTCAACAAAGTGTAATTGAGGAATGAGGCTATGAATTAGATCATCCATGAAAACAAGATTTGTATCTTCCAAGCTAGCCCCAACAAGATCAATATCTTCAATTATAGGGCCATCAAATGATTTATCATACTCCTCAGGCCCAGTCGTCTTCCTCAAATCATTTTCCTCAAATTCAGGTGAGACTTCACATAAAAATTATTCACCTTCAGAATCAAAGAATTATGGATCCGCATTTATATATGTCTCAAAATCATCAATCATTTCCTGGTCCATCAAGACATACTTTTCCTCGTACCCTATTCAAGGATCTCAAGTGAAGAAATCAATTCATCCTCAACTAGTTGCTCCAGACCAATCTGGTTATCCCTGGTCTCGTAAAATGTGTCCCCCCTACAGGTGCTTGAGCAGGTTCTAACATTGGCTC
Organism: Thalassia testudinum; assembly: GCA_037157565.1. NCBI lineage: Eukaryota > Viridiplantae > Streptophyta > Magnoliopsida > Alismatales > Hydrocharitaceae > Thalassia > Thalassia testudinum. The sequence continues at coordinate 20,572,235 of JAZHRO010000071.1, read as the reverse complement.
TCCTAAAGGGGGTTCATCCTGGGAATCATCCCAATATTGAACTAAAGTAACCACAAATTTCATCCTCAATTTTGACAACTTCCCAAGTAAAACCTCACACGGATCCTTAAACTTAACATCTTGGAGCCAATCCAACAAATACTTGTTAAGATTGTCAATCATTTGAATCAGAGGCTCCAATTCTTCAGTGTAGGGTGTTGGCTGAGCTTCTAAAGATTGAATGGTGTTCCTTAAGTTAGCCAACACCCTATCTTGGACCTAGTTCACCTGAACCAAATGGTTTAATTCAGGGTTAGGTAGGTTTGGGTTCAATCTAGGGGAGTCAAGGAATTGAGGTTCTTGGTGCCCTCTCTGATAATAGGTCACTTTGGGTTGTTCAAAGAGGGGTGGTGACCTATATGCAGTGTAATCTAAGGGAATGTAAGAGTTGTAATCAAGATATCCTTCTTGATTGTAGATCAGGTTAAATTAATCATCAAAGGGTGGAGATCTATAATTAATGTAGCTCAGAGAAGGATAAAGAATAAAATCATTAGTGTCCAGGGTTAGACCTTGAACATAGAGGTTCAGAATTGTATCCCAATTAGGATTATCCCAACTAGTAGATGGGTGAGAATAAGTCTGGTTGAGATAATAATCATCTTGGGAATAACTAGTGGTAGGAGGGTAGGAGTGGAAATGTGAGTAGGATGTGAAAGGATCCATAACGAAACAGAAGGAAAAGAAAGGTGTCCTGCAATACAAACAATCAAACCTGTCCTTAAGTGAGATAGCCTAAAGATCTACAAACTCTCAGAACCCGCCTTGAGATGAGTGGAACGATTTGGTCTACTTTTCGGTCAATCCAACCAGTTAAAGGAAGGGATTGGGTTCTTCCCTTGGCTTTCGCCTCAGGTTCCTTTGATACCCCCCAACCACGGTTGTTTGACTCTGCTACCCTAGCTAGACATCAGATGGATCAGTAGAAGTAGATTAATCAAAAATAATCTCAATCTGGGTCCCGAAGAGTGAGTCTAATCCTTAAGGCCAACGTCTACTCTATTTTAATTATGCTTAAGTTTAAATGTGCTTGGGAATGTGATGGGCCCTTTATCTGGGTTGCGTCCTTAATGATTGATTGAGATGTGTGAATGAGTGCACAACCAGGGTTTTCAAGCAAGATTATTTGAATGAGTGGATTTTAGAGTTCAAATCTTACTTAAGTAGCTTTTAGGGTTTGAATTAAGGTGAATTCAATCAAGTTCAAGAGGCACACTAGGATTTACAAACACGAGTGAAGATGTTTTCCTTTGAAGTAAAAATAAGATGGAGTGTCTAGTACTGACCTTAAATGTTAACCCTAGCGAGCAAGCTACTTGATGAGTTGTTTTTAGATGGAGTGTGGTGAGCGTTATTTTCGTGAGAAAAGTTAGGGTTTTGAAGATCTCGTCATCGTAGTCTCAAAATCCATAACCAAATAACATTTATACTGAAACTCAAGATGAGCCTTGGGTCAAACATGAGGAGGCGACGTTTGTTTCTTTGAAAATCTGCATTTCTTTTTATTTCTTTTTAATATTTTGTATTTGCTATTTTCTTTGGCATTTTATGATAGTGTGGAAACAAGTAGGAATATTATCTACATTAAGCTATTCTAGAAAGTTGGAAAGAACTATTCTACTTGCTAATTATAAAGGAAGAGAAAGAGAATTGTTGAAGCAGAAAATCTGCGCAAAAGGATTGAGTTTGGAAAACCCGTCGTCGTAGTGTAATTTGCGAGGAAATCCGTCAACAAATAAATTTACCAAAACTTAAATGGAATTCCGGGTCAAACACAAGGAGGTGGACGTTTGATCAAAAATAGCATTTGATTTGTTGTCACGAAGCAGATTAGCTGGTTGAATTAAATCTACACTAGCTATCTACTTAAAGAATAAAGAATAGAAGAGAGAGAGAGAATAATACAAATAAAGATAAAATAGAGAGAGAATGAATAGGTATTTCATAATCATTGAATCAAATAAATACAAAATAGAGAGAGAATGAACAAGTATTTCATAATAATGGAATCAAGTTCATTACATCCAATGACTACACTAGAAAGCAATAAAAGAGGTGGAGAGAGGTTATCCTCCTCGACGACTGCTTGGAGGAGGAGCCACGTTGACGGAGCACCCGGAAGAACATGGTGAGATGCGAGACGGGGGAGAACGAAGACAGACGACCGAGGATGGGGCAAGGCGATGTCACAGCAGGATCCGCTTCCCAAACAGCAATGAGAAGACAACCGCAGGTGCTCCACGAATGGGGATGAGAAGGTTGAAAATTTATAATTTAAACTCTAATGGACCATCCCAAGTTTGGGACAAGCTCCTAGAGCTTTGGAGGGGGTGAGAGAAGAGAGGAAGGGATGAGAAATTCGAGTGGTAGGGATGCCCTTTCATAGAAATGAGAGTTGAGGGCAAAAGAGGCATTTTACTCTTTAAAACATTAATGCACAGGTCTTTAGTGACGAATTTAAATGTCACTAAAGACCTAAACGTGGGCTTAGGTCGTGCACTCGCCCGCCTCCTCAACTTTTACGCAAAAAGCACACGATCACGTTGAAAAATCCTCAGCCGTCCGATCGCAAGATTGGACGGCTTCGGATTCATCTCGCCCGCACCTTCATCGTGCACCTATGAGTGCGATCACACACTCGCATGCATGTCTAATTGTGCGTACGCCCACTCGGGCATCTAGGCGTGCCACTTAGCCGCTCCTCAACCACACGATCATCATCAGACAACCCAATTGGGTCGTGCCTTGCACCTATGTTGATTTGAGGCTTGCAGGGGCTCGACCCTGTGCCTCTATCTCGCTCGTGGGTGCATGGGTGCATGACCAACGCGCCAAGGTTGCCACTTCATCGAGTTTCCATCCAATGCACGTGCGCCCATCGCCGCTGGATCAAGATTCAACAGCCCAGATCTGATCGCACTATTGAGAAGAGAGAGGGAGTGGATGCCTTTGGCCAATGTGGGCAACTGAGATGGTGCCATGTGGCACCATCTTGGCCATCCATCTTCTGTGTATTGTAGATGGTGCCACGGATGTCAGAATGGATCAATTTTTGTACCGTTGGGCTGAGATCGTCGATCCGAACCCATCCGTGCAATAAGACTTGTCATCTGAAGTACGGATTTACACCACCTGGCCTCTTGACCTCTGATCTTTCTTAGATTGCATCTGATGCTACGGAAGTCTGATCGGGACGATCTTGGAGTTGTTGAACTCCAATCATTGCCCTGATCAGATCCGTACAATTGGATCTTCAATCCGAGGCCCAAAATGATATTGTCCTTTTTCCTGACCACGAAAAGGAGAAATCAACCTAAAATTTATACAACCTAATCTAAATGCATGATGATGCATGTTATGCAATATTTATAATGTATGATGCAACTGTACGCCTAAGAACATGCATAAATAGATGGTTTATATGATATAAATGTGTTTACATCAAGAATCAAAAACTACTTCTAAATATATGCTTCAAAAATATTTATTACAATAGATTCTACACTATGAAAGTAGTAAAAGGGAAAGGGGTGAGAAAAATCCTCTTTGTCAACTGCTCGGAGGATGAAGCTGCGTTGACAGGGCCCGGATGGAGATGTGAAGGAGTTGGAGGAAAGAGAATGACATCGGAAGATGAGGGGAGGACGGGTGGCATCATGGCGTGATCCACTTCTCGGAATGGGATTGAGAACATGGCTGATGAGAGCTTCACGAAGGGTGGTGAGATGGTGGAAAATAATTTTCTTTTCTCTAGTGGAGCATCCCAAAGACTTGGGACACAAGATCAAGGTGTGTTTTGAACTCTAGAGTAGGTAACCAGAGCATAGGAAGGGATAAAGTGAAATGGGAGGGGTAGGGGTCCTTTTATAGTGGAGGAGAAGAAACATTTCGTGTATAGGGCATTTAGTGACATCAAAGACACCACTGTAGCCTCATCATAAACGTTGCTAAAGATCCATGCCCGCTGGTCCTCCACTTGCATAGCTAAGGCATGGTCGAAGGAGAGCCGTCTGATCTTCATCGGAGGGCTGCAGATTGCACGGACATCGCGCGCTCAACTGGCACGTCAAATCGGCCATCGGTCAGCGTGTGATCTCGCATGTGCAGATCGCGTGGCGGTCGTCACGCCACATCGCCTCCTCTGCCGCCTGATCTGATCGAACAAGTAAATTTCACCCGCGCTCACTCTACAACGAATTAATTCGCGCGTGGGGTTTCGATCATGCACCGGTTGCTTCCTTCTAAAGCACGTAACCGTTGTGCTATGCATGCAGTTGTGTCGCATTTAAGAATTTCCTCAGCTTGGTGGATCTTGATCCAACAATCGAGATCTCTTCGTGAAGATGCTCCTTTGGGGTGAACGGTGGCTGCGGCCAGTCTTGGGCAGCTATGATGACGCCATGTGGCACCATCATGGTCGTCCATTTTCTTTTCTCTATAGGTGACACCACGGACATCAACTTGAGTTAATTTTCACGTCTGATGTAAACACATTTACACTACTTAAAATGTCTATTTATGCATTTAAGCATAGGATTGCATTTCATGATATAAATATTGCATAACATGCATCATCTTGCATTTAGAGTAGTTTGAATAAAATGGAGGTTAATTGTCTCCTTTTATGTGCTTGGACAGGGCAAACATTTTATCGGGGCCTCGGATCAAAGATCCAACCGTATGGATGTGATCAGGGCGACGATTGGAGCTCAACGACTCCAAGATCGCCCTAATCAGGCATCCGTAGCATCAGATAGTGACTGGGGAACCCTAGAAGATCAAGGGCCAGGATGGTGAAAATCCACACTTCAGATGACAAATTCGACCGCACGGATGAATTCGGATCGACGATCGTAGCCCAACGACACAAAAATCGAGTCAATCGACATCCATGGCACCATCTACAACTTCCAGAAGATGGACGGCCAAGATAGCGCCACGTGGTGCCATCTCAGCCACCCAAACGGCTGCTTGCATCTTGTGAAGGCCCCACGCCCGATCACACTCCGCCGTTGGATCTTAATCCAACGGCTGTGGTCGCTCGCGCTTAAAAGCATCCGCTCGACCATCCGCACCCCATAGTGCAGTGGTCAAGCGCGCTTTCGCGAGTGGCAGACGCGAGATCGAGCCACGGCGAGGGGCTGGAAGGCGCGGCGATTGGGCGCGGGTGGAGCGTCAGATGGAGATCGGACGGTCGCGCGTGCCCGATAGCATCCACGAACAATTGAACGCGCGGCGCGGACGCGCGATAGCACGCGGGCGGGCGCGCAACGCAGCGGGCGGAGACGCATCATAAGCCGTCCGATCTCGCGATCAGACGGCTGAAAATCGACGAACGTGCACATGCCGTTGAGTGCGCGAGCAACCGAGGAGGCACGCGAGAGCCTCCCACGATGCCCACGTTGAGGGCTTTAGTGACGGATTTATCCGTCACTAAAGACCCCTCTTTTATTATTTTGAAGTTGTAATGTCCATTTTGCCCCCACTCCTTGCAACTATAAAAGGAGACCCCCTCCATACGAAATTTTCATCCCTTCTTTATCCTCTCTACCCCTCCAAAGCTCAAGAGAAGCTTGTCCCACACCCGAGATGCTTCTCACGAGATAAAGTCCAATTTTTGTTCCCCTTCGGAAGTGGATCCCGTGACGACGACAGCGTGCTGCTTCGTTCCCGTTCTTCTGCTTCATCCTCCTTCGTTCAGCTTCGTTCTCCTTCGTCCAGGCGTCGTCCCGTCCGGCTCGTCCTCCAAGCAATCGTCGAGGAGGATAACTTCTCTCTCCCATTCTTATTTCAGCTTTTCTAGTGTAGAATTTTCCTACTTTATAGTGTAATTGATTTTCCGCTTTCTAGTGTAACTTTTATTTAGTTTGATTATATAAACAATTGAAATATTGAATGCATGTGCTCTTTCTCTCTCTCTCTCTTTCTTTTAGTTTGATAGCTCCATTGTAATTATATCGCCTTGCTTATCAAAAATCCTAAAAAATATAATTGCGAATATAGATCAACGTAGCCTCCCTGTGTTCGACCCGGAATTCTTTTCGGTATAAATTTTATTTGTTGAACACGAATTCTTCGCTTTCGAACTACAACGACAGGTTTTCCAAAACCAAACACGTAAGCGTAGCGATTCGCAAAACGTTCAACATTTTGGCGCCATTGCCGGGGAGGCAACGATTTCCGATCTTTTCTTCTCATTTCTTGCACTTTATTTGTTTTTCTAACTAGCTTTCTCTTGTGTCTATTATTTTGCGGAGACCTCCATCAAGGAATCAATAAGCGGTAGACTAGAGTAAAGTGCAGTTGAAGACAACTGTAAGTGCTCCCCCATTCTTTTCCCCTCCATAGATTCCATTTGCCACATTAAATCCAAATCCCAATTAACCTAGGTGTTTGCATAAATCCTATGAATAGTTTGGTTGTTTGGATTTTCACTCACATTCATTCCACCCTCATTCATAAAAAATAACAAAAAGATAATCTTGTGGGGTAATTTTCAACAAACACCCACATTCAAGGCACTTGATCAACTCGATTTGTTTTCTACTCAACCGGGTTCTGATCTGTGGAACTGGTACACACAAAGCAACACATAACAGAGTAGAAATCATTCTAGGTTAATCATCTTTGAGTGCCTAACTTAGTGGTGCATTTGTGGCCAATTGTTGGAGTTGTTTGGGCCGCACCACTTTATTTAAAACCAACTAATCAAGTAGCTCCTCCTTAAGGTTTTCAATCTAGGTATATTCCAGGCACTCCACTTTCTTTCTGATTTTAAAGGAAAACAATCTTCACCCGTGTTTTACAACTTGGTTTGCCTAGAAACTTGATTGCAATTCACCTAATTTGAAACCCTAAAAGCTACTTAAGCAAGATTTGAACATTAAAATTCATGCATTATCAATAATCTTCCTTGAAAACCCTGGTTGTGCACGCACTTACACAAATCTCAATCAATCATTAAGGGCACAACCCATTGTAAGGGCCCATCACATTCCATAAGCACCACAATCCCAGGCCTTAATAAAATTGAGTAGACGTTGGCCTTAAGGTTTGATTCGCTCTTCAGGGCCTAGTTTGAGATTATTTTTGATTAACCTACTTATACTGATTAATCTGATGTCTAGCTAGGGGAGTAGCGTCAAACGACCGCGGCTGGGGGGTACACTAGGAACCGGAGGCGAAAGCCAAAGGAAGAACCTTCTCCCCAATCCCTCCTTCTAACTGGTTGGATTAAACAGACGTAAGTAGAGTAAATCACTTATAGTCTTAAGGCTGGTTTTGGGAGTCAATAGATCCTTAGGCTACCCCACTTAAGGACAGCCTTGTTTTGTTGTGCTACAGGGTCCCTATCCCCACTTAAGGACAGCCTTGTTTTGTTGTGCTGCAGTTACCTAATTTCCACAAAAATCATCGAAAAGTGAGTTAGTGCAAATAGTGTGCAGATGCTTTAGACTTAAAGTCCCCTCAAATCAGAGGGTGGATTGATAAGTCGCATACTTATCACCCCAATTTATTAGACAAATTAAAGTAAAATTAACATGGCAAGGACTTAAGAATAAGTCCACATTTTAGTGGACACCTAGGCTGATTAAGCCTAAAGACCTGAAAAGTCTAAGTGTTCAGGTCCTAAAGTATCATTTCCTAAAGTCAACTACTCCGAATGCCTAAGTTCTCTTATCCTAATTCTATTTTTTTTAATTTAAAAAAAAAATTTAAGAAAGTAAAAGAAATTCCACGGAGCTAACAAAATAATTTCAGAATTAAGTATCCACCCCCACCATGCCTAAATGATGCAATGTCCTCATTGTAAAAATAAAGACATGAAAATGGCTGAATAAATAGAATATCACCTGAATTTTGTGAAAATTCAGTTAGCTCCACAGAGAACAGGGAATATACACGCGTGCTAAGTTTATTGCCTTTAGCTAGGCATAATATACAACAAAGAAGAAATTAAGAATTCACAAGTGCGAATAAGAAACGGAATTAAAAGATTGATCCTCAAACCTGCTAGAAGATGTCCATAGATGTGGACCATATTATGGTGTAAACCATGCCCTAGGGTTGAGTGGTTCTGAGGTCCTAGATGAAAATCACCCAGAACCAGAGATCATTGTGCTTTCGGGGTCAGGCCTGTGGCTTTGTGGTATGCAACCCAAGTCTGAAATTCTAGACAAAATAAAGTTCTAAACTAATAGGAGTATTTGTCCATTTGGAATTTGGCTCAAAAAGTTAATCCACTATTCTATACTTGGGTTGAAAATCATCAGAATAAAAAATATCATAAGAGTCCTGATAGAAAGTACGTGGTTTGAGGCAAATAGGAACCCTTAGATCCACACTCTTGTCTTCCCCGGAGTTAACTTCCCATATCTTAATTTCCAAATTCCTATCCTCCAAGATCAATGCTTTCGGGACCTCCAGATCATTGTACACCCCATCAATGATATCCAAGTCAAACAATTGTGGCTGAATCAGAATTGACTTAGGTTCAATCATTTTCAAATCAAAATCATTCATCTCTTTGGGGTGTGTTTGAAGATTAAGGCTAGCGATTGGATCATCTATTATAATAGGATCAAAATCCTCCATGTCAGCCCCAATCGGATCATAATCCTCAGTTATCAAGCTATCAAATGGTTCATCATGCTCCTCGAGCCCATTTGTCTCACTAAAGTCATTTTCCTTAACTTCAAGTGAGACTTCACTAAGAGATTCCTCACTCTCAGAATTAAAGAATCCTTGATCCTCATTTATATATGTCTCAAAATCATATGTTGTTCCTTGGTCTATAGAGACTTTTTTCCTCGCTCCCTGGCTCAAGGATCTCTGGTGAGAAAATCACATCATCCTCTATTGGTTGCTCTAACCCAACCTGGTCATCCCCGATCTCAGAAAAAGTGTCCCCCCGACAAGCACCTAAGCGAGTTTAGACATTGGCTCTCCTGAAGGGGGTTCGTCCTAGAAATCATCCCAATATTGGACTAAGGCAACCACGAATTTCATCCTCAATCTTGATAATTTCCCAAGTAAAAACTCACCCAGTCCCCTATCCTTAACATCTTGGAGCCAATCTAATAAAGAACTATTAAACTCATCAATCATTTTGATCATAGGTTCCATTGCTTCAGTGCATGGTGTTGGCTGAGCTTCTAAAGATTGTATAGTGTTCCTCAAGTTAGCCAACACCCTACCCTAGACCTGGTTCACCTTAATCGAATGGTTCGATTTAGGGTTGGGTGGGTTTGGGTTAAATCTAGGTAAGTTAAGAAATTGAGGTTTTTGGGTCCCTCCCTAATAGTAGGCTGTTTCAGGTTATTCAAAGAATGGTGATGACCTATATTCAGTATATTCCTGGGGAGGGTAGGTGTTATAATAATCATATTCTTCCTGATTGTAGATACATAGGGTTGGTTTGTTCATAAGAAGGCGGTGATTTATAATCAGTGTAGCTCTGGGAAGGATAATACTCATGATCATGATGTCCAGGGTTAGGTCCTAGACATTGAGGTCTAAAATCATAACACCAATCAATGTTATCCCGACTAGGAGTTGAGTCAGGATAGTAATCATTGTGAGGATAAGTGGTGGTAGGAGGGTAGGATTGGAATTGTGTGTATAGTGTAGAAGAATACATGATGAAGTAGGAGGGAAAACAGAGGAAAGAAAGGTGTCCTGCAGTACAATCAATCAAACCTGTCCTTAGGTGAGTTAGCCTAAAGACCTACAAACTCCCAGGACCTATCTTGAGATGACAGAAACGATTTGATCTACTTTTATATGGTTAATCCAACCAGTTAGAGGGAGGAGTTGGGGATAAGGTTCTTCCTTTGTCTTTCACCTTTGGTTCCTTTGATACCCCTCAACCACGGTCATTTGACACTACTCCCCTAGCTAGACATCAGATGGACTAGTAGAAGTAGATTAATCGAAAAAAATCTCAATTGGAGTCCCAAATAGCGAGTTCATTATTAATGCCAATGTCTACTAAGTAGACACACCCTAATGTCTACTTAGTTTTAATTCTTAATGCCAAATAGTGAGATGGGTCCTTTAGATGGGTTGTGCCCTTAATGATCAGTTTTAAAATGTGTGTGCACAACCACGATTTTCAAACAAGGTTATTATGATGTGTCATTTAGGTTTAACCTTGTTTAAGCTTTTAGGGTTTAGTCTTTAGGTGTACTCAATCAAGTTCAGTAGAACACTCCAAGTTTTTGCAAGCACTAGTGATGATATATTCCTTTGAAACTTGAAAAAAATGTGGAGTGCCTGGTTAGTTCCTCAAAATTGAACCCTAAGTGGCAAGCTACTTGATGAATCAGTTTTATCCTAAGTGGTGCAGCCCAAACAGCTCAATCAATTGGCCCTGTTGCACCACTTAGTTAAGGCACACAATAATGTTTAACCTATTCAAATTTTTACTCACTTATTTGTGTGTTGAGTTAAGGTGTATTAAATCCACAGGTCAGATTCCGGTTAAGTGGTAGAATTAATGTAGAGTGGTGTGCCTTAGGTCAAGAGTTGTGGGTGTTTAATGTATATAACTTTCAGTAAATCCCACAATTAGATAGTTTTTTTTTTATTTTTGAATTTATGCATGTAGGTGAGGTGAGTGGAGTGACAATCAAACAACCAAGATCTAACCTAGGGTTTATGCAAGCACCTAAGTGGATTTGGGTTTGAGTAGTGTGGCGAAATGAAATCTAAAGTGGGGGTGGTGCGGATACACTTACAGAACCTTCATCAGCACTTTTCTCCAATCTAACCACTCTAGCTCACCTTAGAAGAGTACCTACAATCACAGTAAAATCAGAGAAAAAGTGAGATAAATGTTAAGTAAGGTGGAAAAATGCAAGAAAAACCAAAGAGCGTTGCCTCCCCGGCAACGGTGACAAAATGGTTAGTGTTATTTTTGTGAGAAAAGCTAGGGTTTTGGAGATCTTGTTGTCGTAGTCACAAAATCCACTAACCAAATAAAATTTATACCGAAACTCAAGATGAGCCCCGAGTCAAACACAAGGAGGCGACGTTTGTTTCTTTGAAAATCCGCGTTTCTCTTTATTTCATTTTGGTATTTTGTATTTGCTATTTTATTTGGCATTTTATGATAGTGTGGAAACAAGTAGGAATATTATCTACACTAAGCTATTCTAGAAACCAGGAAAGAACTACTCTACTTGCTAATTATAAAGGAATAGAAAGAGAATCAAAAACTACTTCTAGATATATTCTTCAAAAATGTTTATTATAATAGATTCTCCACTATGAAAGCAGTAAAAGGGAAAGGGGGTGAGAAAAATCCTCTTTGTCGACTGCTCGAAGGATGAAGCTGCTTTGACAGGGCCTGGATGGAGATGTGGAGGAGTTGGAGGAAAGATAATCGCATCAGAAGATGAGGGGAGGACGGGCGGCGTCGCAGTGTGATCCACTTCCCGGAATGGGGTTGAGAAGATGGTCGATGAAAGCTCCACGAAGGGTGGTGAGATGGTGGACAATAATTTTCTTTTCTCTAATGGAGCATCCTAAAGACTTAGGACACAAGCTCAAGGTGTGTTTTGAGCTCTAGAGTAGGTGAGGAGAGCATAGGAAGGGATGAAGAGAAATGGGAGGGGTAGGGGCCCTTTTATAGTGGAGGAGAAGAAACATTTTATGTATACGGCATTTAGTGACATCAAAGACACCACTATTGCCTCACCATAAACGTCGTTGAAGATCCGTGACCGCTGGCCCTCCACTTGCACAGCTAAGGCATGGTCGAAGGAGAGTCATCCGATCTTCATTGGAGGGCTGCAGATCATGTGGACGTCGCATGCTCAGCTGGCATGTCAAATCGAGCGTTGGTCAGCACATGATCTCACGCGTGCAAATCGCATGGCGATCGTCATGCCACGTCGCCTCCTTTGCCTCCCGATCAAATCCAACGGGTGAATTTCACCCACGCATGCTCTGCAACGAATTAATCCACGCGCGGGGCTTTGATCGTGCACGTGGCTGCCTCGTTCTTGAGCACGTAACCGTTGTGCTATGCACACTATTTTGTCGCATTTAAGAATTTCCGCAGCTTGGTGGAGGGGGCTTCTCAGCCATTGGATCTTGATCCAACGGCGAGATCTCTTCGAGGAGATGCTCTTTAGGGGTGAACAGTGGCTATGGCTGGTGTTGGGCAGCTGTGATGGCACCACGTGGTACGATCATGATCGTTCATTTTCTTTGCTCTATAGGTGACACCACAGACGTTGAATTAAGTCGATTTTCACACCGTTAAGCTACAATAGTCGATTTTGAACCATCTGTGTGGTTGAATTTGTCATTTGAAGCTCCAAATTGTGTCACCTAACCCCTTAGCCGTTGATCTTCCACGACTGCACAATGTGCTACAAGACTCCGATCAAGATAATTTCGGAAGCGTTGGACACCGATCGTCGTCCTGATCAAATCCATATGATCGGATCATCAATCCGAGGCTCTAAAATAAATCTCCTCTCCTAGCCACAAAAGGACGTGATTAACCTAAAATTTATTGATAGCGAAATACGCGTGATTTGTAAAAGCGAATTTTTAACGTCGTTGTAACACGCGAATTCGCATACGCTTTTAAATTTATAAACCTAGATAGGGGAGTATTTATGGTCGTCCAAGGAGACAAAAAATGCAATTCAATTCTCTTGCTAAAAACACATATCAACTTTCTTTTTGGCATTTTAAATATGTAATTTTTTTTTTGTTTTGAAAAGACGAGGGCAAAATGCGAATTGTAACGGAAAGTACTAACACCTACAATTGCTTAACTAAAACTTAAAAGATAGATATATCTTCTTCCTAAGCTCACTCTAGGCAAGTGGAGGCCTAGAGTAATTAGGAAGAAGAGGTGAAACAAGTGCTAGAACCAAAAGTAACAATTGCAATAAAAAGTTAAAAGAAGGCAATTTAATTAACTAGAATTAGTGTTCTTTTCAAGGACAAGTAGAGGAATGCTTCTACTAGAACTAAACAAATTTAAAAGAAAATAAAGAAACACTAATCCTCTTGCAAAATTTGGTGAAGAAGGGAGTCTTCTTGCTCCAAGCCTAGCTGCTCCTTGGCTTGAAAAGGGGGCCTCCTTCTTCTCCTTCCTTGAAAGCTCCTCCAAGGTGGAAGCTACCACCTTCAATGCTCTCTCCAAGGGGTGGGCGTGCACCACCCTCAAAAGCTCCTCCAAGGTGGCATGGACCACCTTCAAGATCTCCTCCAAAGATCTTCCTTGCCTGGCTTCTCCTTTGGCTAGCGTGACTCAAGAGAGAAGGGAAGAGGGGAAGGCACCAAGGGGACAGAGTATCCCCTTAATCTTCTTCTTCTTCTTCTCTCTTGGACGTGGGCTTCTAGGTGGAATATGAGAGTGAATTTGCTAGCCAAGGATGATTTGAATGGTGGTGGGTAGTGGTCTTTTTATAGGGTAGTATGGGGGGGTTAAGGTGCCCCTTGAAATGGAGGGCTAGGATGGAAGGATGGAGGTGGTTGGTGATCCTATGGCCAAGGGTGTTTGGCGCCAACCCAAGGGGTGTTACAGGGGGTGGTTATGGTGGTGTTGGTGACTTTTGGTGGTGGAGAGACACCACCATTTTGGCGCCAACCTAGGGTCTTCTAGAAGGGGGGTTAGGTGGATGGTGGAGATGGTTTTAAGGAGAGGTGTATGGTGGAGATGAAGAAGGTTTTTGGAGGGAAAAGTGGCACCATCAAGGGGGTGGTTAGGGTGGTTTTGGCGCCACTTTTAGGTGTCTTTTGGAGGTGGTGGGTAGGCTAGGTTGGTGCCAAGTAGGTTAGCTTATGTGGAGCTTAGGTGGAGCTAGTTGGGTGGAGTTGTTAGGTGGGTTTTTGGGGTGGTACAAGCCAAGGAAGTTGGAGCATAGCTAAGCTAAGCTGAGCTAAGCTAAGCTAAGCTAGCTTAGCTAATGGAGGAGTAGAGGAGAAGGTGTTGGAGCTAGGGTTTGGAGGGAGGAGCTGAGGAGAAGAATTCTGGAGCTGAAACTGGTGCTGGCTGCTGCTGAAGAGGCTGGAATGGAGCTACTCTAGCTGGCTTAACTTGCTAGTTCTTTGCTAGCTGCTAAGCCAAGCTAAAGTGAGCTAGCTTCTACCATAATGAGCTGAGGTGAGCTAGGTCAGGTGCTCCCGGGGAGGATCAAGCTGGTTGAGGTAGCTAAGGTAGCTTAGCTCAACTGAGTTGAGCTAAGCTGAGTCCCCGGGAGCTGGACTTGAGCTTCCTGAGCTGGGATGAGTTCTTCTTCAGCTGGCTGGAGTTGAGTGGAGCTGGATGTAGCTTGATCTAAGCTGAGGTGAACTCCTGTCAACTCAGCTGAGCTAGCTAGAGCTCCCTGTGGACTAGTGGGAGCTGAGATGAGCTAGACTCAGCTAAGTTGAGCTGGATCTGAGCTGACTTGAGCTAGGGTGAGCTAAGATGAACTCTCTTGAGCTGCCATCCAGCTGAGATTAGCTGAATGGAGCTGGGATGAGCTAACCCTAGTTCAAGTGAGCTAGGTTCCAGCTGTGGTGAGCTGGATCAAGCTGAGTTCCAGCTAGCCTGAGCTTCTCCTTCACCATTTGCCTTCTTGAGTGCTAGGGTTTTAGGGATCTATATATCTGTTCATCCCTAACACTCACAAAAACATATCAAAAAGATAATAAAAAATGCAATGCATGCCTAACCTATTTTATGCCTAAATGCAGCCCAAAAACCCGTTTGCGAAGTAAAATCCTAAGAGCTAGGTTTGTTTTAATGCATAAGAATGATGATAAACTGGCGTTTATCATTTATACAAACTATTATAAATGCATAATGATGCATGATATGCAATATTTACAATATGGAGTGCATCTCTAAGCTTAGGAACATACATAAATAGGCATTTTAACCTAAATGGATGTGCATACATCAGAGTGGTGCAGCCCAAACAACTCAAACAATTGGCCTGATGCACCATTGAATTCGTCACACAAGTGGTTACCTAGTCCAATTTCTACTCAATTATGTGTTCGTTTGCGTGTACCAGTTCTAAATATTGGGTTACTGGTTGAGTATGAAAAATCAAAAGAGGTTGTGTACTCTGTGAGATTTTTTAAAATTTCTTTTTATAAGTGGAGGGTAAGGTGGGTGGAAGTGACAAACAAACAACCAGAACTAACCTTAGGGTTTATGCAAGCTCCTAAGTTAATTAGGGTTTGTGTTATTAGGTGGTGGAATGAAATCTAAGGGGTGGGTGGTTGGGATATACTTACAGACCCTTCAACAACAATTTACTCCAATCTTACAACTCTGGCTTGCCTTAAAAGAGTACCTGCAATCACAGTAAGAAAAGAGAAAAGTGAGGTAAATGATCAGTAAGGTGAGAAACGCAGGAAATCAAAGAACGTTGCCTCCCTGGCAACAGCGCCAAAATGATGAACGCAATTTTATACACGTAAAGTTTGAGTTCAAAAACTCGTCGCTGTAGTTGCATAAAAATCGACTATCAAATACAATTTATAACTGAAACTCTGGTGAGTCCCAGGTCAAACACGGGGAGGCGAACGTTTGATTAAAAATCATTTTTATAGTTATTATTACAAAGTAGATTAATTGGTCAAATTTAATCTACACTACCTATTCTACTTAAAGAATAAACAATAGAAGAAAGAGAAAGAACACTACAAAGAGAGAGAATAATACAGAGAAAAGATAGAGAAAGAGAACCAATATTTGATAATCATCCATTCATTACAACTAATTTCTATAACTAGAAAGCTGGAAATCTACACTAGAAAGAGATAAAAAGTCAAGGGGGTGAGAAGTTATCTTCCTTGACGACTGCTTGGAGGATGAGCCGCATTGACAAAGCATCGGGATGATGGGGATGAGATGCTGGATAAGGGAAAATGGAGCTAGAAGATAAAGAACAAAGCAAGGCAACATCGCAGCAGGATCCGCTTCCCGAATGG
This sequence comes from Thalassia testudinum, assembly GCA_037157565.1. Lineage (NCBI taxonomy): Eukaryota > Viridiplantae > Streptophyta > Magnoliopsida > Alismatales > Hydrocharitaceae > Thalassia > Thalassia testudinum. The sequence continues at coordinate 20,556,242 of JAZHRO010000071.1, read as the reverse complement.
TAGTGAGAAGACAGCCATGGGATGCTGCATGCAAGGTGTGAGAAGATGGGAAAATTATTTTACTCTAGCTCTAATGGAGCATCCTGAGTATAGGACCAGCTCGTAGAGCTTTGGAGGAAGTGAGAGAAGAAGAGAAGGGATGGTGAAATGTGTGGTACGAGTAGTCCTTTTATAGTTGTAGGAATGGGGGGCATAAAGGTCATTTTAAGGCTTAAAAATAAATATGTTGCCTTTAGTGATGCATATAAGTGTCACTAAAGGCCACGACGCTGTATCCGTGCCTCCATCTCTACCGCTCGCTCCACATCCGACGGCTCAAAGGCGACCATGTCACCGGCCTCTCACCTTCAAGCGTTGTGCATGCTATCACGCCACACGTATCCTAAATCATCCAATCAAGAGATTGAATGACTTAAAAGCCACGTGCCTCTTTGTCTTATCACGCGCGCAGCGCCCGCGTGCGATCGCACATCATCGTGCGCGTGCGTGCTATGCTTCCATCCAGCGCACGAGATGGCACCATGTAGCACCTGCCTCTGTCGCTCGATCATGATCTAGTAGTTGAATTTTGATTTGGCATGGCACTCGCGGATGAAGGCGCTCGGCGAGACTCAAGCGTGTGCCTTCAGCTTGCGTTTTGAGGTCGTCACACTACACCACAGCTGCTTCTTTGTCGTGAAGATGAATTTTCCGCCAAGCACTCAGCCATTGGATGGAAATCCAATGGCTAAGATTGAGGGGCTTAGATGAAGAAGAGGAAGGTCAGGGGCTGTGGGTGGCTTGGATGGTGCCACGTGGCGCCATCTGGGCCGTCCATGTTCCAATGCTTGTAGATGGTGCCACGGATGTCGGATTGAGTTGATTTTTGCGCCGTTGGGCTGCGATCATCTATTTGAATCCATCCATACGGTTGGATTTGTCGTCTAAAGTTTAGAATTACACCACTTTGACCCTTAACCTCTGATTTTTCTCGAACTGCATCTGATGCTATGGAGGTCCGACCGGGGTGATCTTGGAGGCGTTGGACTCCAATCATCACCCTGATCAGATCCGTACGGTTGGATCTTCAATCAGAAGTGCGAATAAATATTGCCTTGTCCCCTAGCCATAAAAAGAGGAAAATTAGCCTATATTTTCTACAAACAATCTAAAGGCAAAATGATTCATGCTATTCAATATTTATAATGCTGAATACTTCTATGACACTAGAAACATGCATAAATATACATTTTAGGCTAATTAGATGTATGCACATCAGAAGGTCAAACTTTCACTGTGAATGGTCAGAGGCTAAAACCTTACATTGAGAACATTGGACCTAGACATGTCCTAGAGAAGGTAGCACTTTTAGATTGTTGAGACTTGCATGCCCAGTTGAATGCATTAAACTTTGCACTTGTTGGGAGGCAACCCAACCTAGTTTTGCTTATACATAGTAGGTTAATTTATTTTCAGGTTGGAGCTAATGTTTTTAATGAGAATAATTTAGAACTATTCAGGTGATATCTTCCCTTTCTCATGCATATTTTCTATTCATCGGCATACAATGAGGACATTGCATGAAATAGGAGTGGGGGGGTGGGTAAATTTTTGCTGAGTTACTTATATCTAGCCTCCATCAATTTTACATTTTATATATTATATATATCTATTCAAAACAAAAAAGTGTTTTGTAAATAGCATAAATTGCATGATCTAAGTTAGGGAAGGATGATGAGAATAGGTACTAAGGAGTTGCTAACCTTAAGGGTATGTTCTAAGATCTTATACCTAGACTCTTCAGGTCATAGGTGACTTAATCAATGCATGCACTTCCTAAGATTAAGACCAGTTTCTGAGCCCTTGAAAAGATTGATTAGCCAAAGTAGTAAGTCAATAGTGTAGGAAGTATTTGGCTCAATTATCTACCCTCTGGTTTGGAGGGTTTGGTAAACTAAGCATCCAAAAATTCACTCACTTGAATTGGCTTACGAGCTTTCAAACCTTCAAAAAAATGGGTTTTACCGCAAACCAAGATTGGGGAACCTTTGCAATTAATTGAACTTAATTTATATCAGAACTAATAGAAGCATCTCGAGTCTCCTTAGATTTTGCTTAGGTGATGTTCTTGAGCAGATGAAGGAGAGCCACTTACCTAAAAAAATGAGAGTAAAAGGAGAAAACCCAGAAAGAAAAAATGTAGTAGGAGAAAGAAAAATGTGTAAAAAAAAGAGAGAGAAAAGGAAGAAATGAAAAAAGAAGAGAAAAAAATCAAAAAAAAAAGAGAGAGAAAAGGAAGAAATGAAAAAAGAAGAGAAAAAAATCAAAAAAAAATCCTCTTCGTAGCCTTTACAAAAAAAACAAATCCCAAAAATCCCAAAAGCCCAGCAAGAGTGAGGTATTGTAATAAGATACCAAATGGTCCAATTTGTAAGCACCTCTATTTTGATACACCAAAATTATGTTTATTACTAGACTAACATTTCAAGACTATCTCGGATCAAAGTATTAAAGCTTCTTTCAAGACAGGAGAAGATAATTGCTGATGTGTATCTTTTTCATTTATTTGAGTCTAGGACATTATTGTAAGGAACCTCAAATAAAACTCAAATATGAATTTTTCGTGCATCTTTTTCAAAACCAAACTTTTAGGGTTATTGATCGACCAAATCACTTTAATTGACCGATCAAATCAGTCCATTTTAGGAAGTTGAGAAAAATCCTCTGGATCAACCAGGCAAGCTAATTGATCGATCAATCAGTGATCGACCAACCTTCTTAATTGATTGACCAAATTACCTTTTAATCGACCAATTAACCTTAATTGATCGACCAATTTAATTTCTTATTCAGGCAAAACTTTTTGTATAAATAGAGGTCGCACGCAGTCCATTTTTTCATAACTTTTAAATAGAAACACCATTCAAAAATAGAGCTTCTAGTGCTTATTTCAAAAGGCTTTCACACCCTGTTCTTTACGCTCTTCAAAAGCACGACTCCTCGAACCTCTGCGAAAAATTGGTTTGATCATTTATTGAGGTTCCATAGAATTCATTTTCTTGTTATACCATTTTGTTGTTTTGATTTGCAGATTCCAAGTCTGTTTGGAAGATCTGTGTTGTTGTTTTTGCTTCTCTTTAGGATAAAAAGAGAAGTGATCCTAAGAGGTTGTTCCACCCTTGTTCAAGTAGTACATTAGTGGATTGACTAGTGTTTCCTAGTCGGGAAAATCCTAACCTGGGAATCTTAGGCAGTGGTTTTTACCTGGGAAGGGTTTCCACTATAAATCTTTGTGTATATTGTGTGATCTTTTTTTGTGTCATATTTTTACAATCGATATCACTCTTGATCTTGTGTTTGTGGCCAACTAAGATCTGCAGGCGCACCCTCCTCATTTGGTATCAGAGCCAAACCGTGAAGGAGACATCATACCTCACCTTCACATGCCCCAACAAGTTTTGTAGAGGGACAATCATTTTTCCAACCACCACTATTCAATGGATCGAATTATGATTATTGGAAAAGAAGAATGCAAATTTTTCTTGAAGAAATGGACTTTGAGATTTGGCATATCATCGAGTACAAATATATGCCAAAGAAGAAAGAAGAAAAAGAGCTAACGAAGAAAGAGAAGAAGAAAGCAACAAATAATGCCAAAGCCATGAATGCACTATTTTGTGCATTAGCAAGAGAAGAATTTGTAAAGTTGCTTCATGCAAAAGTGCATCTGAGATATGGAACCAACTCTCTGTCATACACGAAGAAAGCACTGACGAAGAAGTAACATGGGATGATTCCAACCTAAGTTCGGAATAAGATGCTGAGGAACAAAGCCATGAAGACGGAGTTACTCATCTATGTCTCATGGCACCAATAGAATCAAGTGAAGAAGAGGTAAATTCTGATCTTACTTTAGATGAATTATTAGATGCATATCATGATTTATACAATTTAGCTAAAAGATTAAAGATAGAAAACAAGGAACTTAAAGATAAGTACACTAGTTTTGAAAATAAAAACTTAATTTCTCTGTGGATTTAGAAAATAAGAAAAGAGAATTAGATGTAACAAGAATTGTGAACATGGAGTTCCATGAGAAAGTAGAAGATCTCAAGGAACAATATATTCACTTTAAAAACACACTTAATGACCTCAAATATTCTACTAGAACATATGAAGAAAAATATGGGGACATTAAAAAGAAGAATCAAAAGAAGATTAGGCATGCATTTTTATATCAAAAGGCCAAGAGAAGAGAGTCTAATGGACCCTCTAACTTGAAAGGAATTAATAACCATGGACCCAAAAGAATATGGGTACTGAACAATTTATGGAAAATTATGTTGCAGGTTATGGGAAAGATCGACATGGAAATTACAATTAGAGAGGCAACCTTCAACAAGCCAACAATCATCAATTTGGTTATGAGAGATGGTGGAACCAACAATGTCAATGGATGCGAGATTTTTGGTGGAGACCCCCTCCACCTGGCTACTGCTATTAGGTATAACTCCTTATACCTTAGCAGGTATGATTCCCAAAACTAAATCTTTATTACCTGCTTAGTTATAAATAAGTTTTTAATATAAAATTGACTAAGCATTGAATTAATTAATTTGGGATAGCAACTTTATAGAGGGAGAAGAATAAAGAAAATCAAACCTTGATGAGGGATCATTGTTTGAGGGGAAGAATTAAGATCAATTTCTTAATAACATTTAGATAGCATACCTATCTCTGTTGAACTATATAACTCTTACTCAACACTACATTTCATTTTGATATAGTCATTATGTTAGACTATCATGAATTTCATCATCTCCTTATCATAAATTTGATAGTTTTTATATGATAAATTTGACAACACGCTTAATAGAATATTACTTTTAAAAGGAGGAGAAAAATGTAAATTTTATTCTTAGAATTTTACTTGTTTAAGCATGATTAATAATAAGTCGGTTGAGATATATCTTTTTGTTAATATCAAAAAGGAGGAGAATGTTAAGACCTCTGTTTTGATGAAACATATGCTCCCAAAGCTCGCCTAGAATCCATTACTAGACCTCGAGTTGGACACTGATCTTCAGAGCACTATGGATGCCATCATGGCATCATTAGATGATTAGATGTTATATCTGTTTCTATTGGCTTGTATAACTTAATTTTTCTCTAAACATTTATATTTTATGCACTGCTTATCTAGACTCTTTAGTTTTGCATGAATGATTATCTCTCTCAATTACGTGATTACTCTCTTAATCAATGCATGTTGAAAGTTTATCTTGCTTACATTACATGTTTAAGGGGGAGTTTAAATGTAAAATCAACAGCAGCATGTTTTACTTTTTGCTGAAACAAAACAGGGGAGATTTTATACAAAACTATTTTCAAATTTCATAATTATAATTTTGCTGTCATTAAAAAGGGGGAAAATGTAAGCACCTCTATTTTGATACACCATACATTGTTGATCTAGCTTAAATTTTCCCCATCAGCCACTAATTTAAGCTAGATCAACAATCGCAGTCCAACAGTGCAAAAATCAACCCAATCGGAGGTCTACATCACCAGATACAAAGAAAAGAAGGACGACCATGATGGCGCCACATGCCACCATCACAGTTGCCCTTCACCACCACCCCATCTCTGAAGATCATTCCTCGCTCGCTGTGGGCTGTTAGATGACCGTCCAATGATCCACGAGCTGCCAAGTCCCCGCTCCATCCTTACCTCATCAAAGAAGGAGATGATCTCAACCATTAGATCTTCATCCAATAGTCGAGAGCGAAGTTGCCTTACAACGAAAACGCAACAAAACGAAGGAGTAGCGTAGCGATTCGCACCTTCTCTCGCAAGCAAGCGATGCATGCTCAATCCGTACCCTACGAGAAATCAAGAGAACGTTAGGCGTGGCCACAATTAGATCGTTGGATGGAAAACGAAGCATGCCATGATCTGAGCATGCCACAGATAGATGTGGGAACCCACGTGTGATCTCACGTGCTTACTTCAACGCAAAGGCAACGGGCACGATCTTACGATCGGACAGCTGAGGATCAAGCGCTCATTTTGAGCGAGCAAGCACATGAAGAAGAGAAGCGAGCATGCACAGAAGAGCGGAAGTCGTGCGATCATGGATCAAGGGCTTTAGGCATGCCACGTGTCAGCATCTCGTGCGCCTAGAGTGTAGAAGGCAATTTTGAAAGAGTTTTAAAACCAAATCAGGTCCGTGGATCTCTCGATCAACGGATCTGATTAACCTAAGGTTGTTGCATGAGTTGGAGGGCCAAAATACCCTCTTTGCCCTCCATCAAAGCTATAAAAGAAGACCCAAGGCCCTCTTGTTGGATATCTATCTCTCTGTTCCACCTTCCTCCACGGTCTTCTGCCTCTCTCTACAACTCCAACCTTCGTCTCGATACTCTGGATCCAAGGTGTTGTTGCACCTCGCACAAGAATCCCATAAGCGACATTGTCTATCTACCTTTTCTCTCTCTCTCTAGTTACTATTTAGAATAACAATCTTTAATTTGAAAATTATTTCTAAATGTAATACGATTCTAATTATCTAATATCTGATGTTCATATATACATATATACATATATAAATATCTGTTTAGAGCAAGTTCTATTGAAAAGCTTCTGCATAAATCAAGATTGCCTCCCTGCAAATGACCCTGTACTCACCAGATTTTATAAATTTCTTTGTTCCATCACGATTCACACAGCAACGGTAAAATTGAATCTTTCTAATGCGTCTCGCGTCGACGGAAGAGGAGCTCATAAGTCGAATCACTGCACTAAGCACAAATGCTTTAAACTCATGGCTTAACAAACCTTGGTTGGATTTTCTGAACCATAGAAACCTGTACTTGAAACCCAAATCTAAGGCGAGTTAGAATCTGATTCAGTAATGCGATCTATATCTTGGTCGATACTTGAGTGTTGTTGAGTTTTTCTGTGAGAATTTGGGCATACTCTCTGAGGTTGGTGATGAATCATACCTCCTGACTTATATACCTTAGCTCAGATCCATTCTATATTTCTTTTTACATTTTCCTACGGAGTAGCAAAAGTTAGGCATGGGGATGTGATAAGTGCATAATTTAAAGGGATAACATGCTTAATTATGTTATTGTCTTAGCATTATTATATTATACATGGTGCATTTTAGGTCACAATTGCATGTGGACACTTGAGAATTAAGGAGAGGCATTTGAGCTTAACCTATTTTGTTATTTCATGTGGAGCTATTTTATGTGCTTAGATTGCGTTTATACTACTTTATTTTGCACTAATTAAATACTCATCTAATTATGCATTATTTTGTACTCTTGCAGAAATATACTCAATGTTGGTCTCTAATTGTAGAGCACGAGACAAGGAGGCTCGTAGCAAAGACAGAATCCAAAATGGATGTGCATACTAAATGGTATGCAAGAAATACAAAATGTGAGAAAAAGAAAAGAAAAGAAAATAATAATAATAAAATCCTTTCTTCCCTTCCTAAACATTTCCATGGCACTACTCCACTTTCCATTCATCAATTAGCCTCCTAATCACGATTTATTTCCTCTCCTCTTTCTATTTTCCTCCTGTGCACACATTCCTAATTTCTAAAACTCCATGTGCATGCCCTCTTCTTCCTATGCATGTCTTTCCTTTTTCTCGCTACTAATTCCTAATCACAACTCTATTTAATGGCCTCAATGCACGATGACATGGGGATCGGCCCATCCTCTCCCAACTCCTCTCTCATTCTCTCCCCCGCTCTTTGCCCCTCGCGCTCTTCCTTCACTAGAATGCACGTCCTCTCCTCCACCAGTAGCTCTCCACCTCCGTTCTTCTTCTCCTCCAACCGCAACACCTTTTTCCTTACTCAATTTGCGAGCCCAATCATCCCCTCCACTCTCCCTCCTCGCCACCAACGCTCCCGTTCTTCTCTCGACGCTACTGGCTCTGCCTCTTCTTGTAGTTCCAGCCATCCTCTTCGCCACATGTGGCAATCCTCTATCTAGCTACTCTCAAACACACATCCTCACCTCTAGTTGCTCCTCCTCTAGCACCGCTATCCTCTTCCTCCCTCCATCGGCATCCTCTCCTCTCCGACTAACACCTCCGGCCTCCTCCACGTGTAGTCTTCTAGGCAAGCACCTTCTCCTTCCCTTCCTCTTTTTCTTTCTTTCCTTCTTCTCTCTTCTTCTCTTTCCTCTCCTCTGAGCTCACATCCATCTTCCCTCCTCCTCCCTTTTCATCCACTTTTCTCTCCTCCTCCTCTCTCTTTCTATCACGACCACCACCACCCTCTTATTCTTTGTCTCCTTCATTTTCTTCTCATCTTCCTCTATTATCTCTCTTCTTTTCTATCTATTACACCACTATCTCTCTCTTCCTCTCTCTACATGTTCATCATCACATCACCTCTCTTTTGTTATTTTCATATTTTCTCTCGGTGTTTTCTTTCTTATTTTGAGGTTGCTCGACGATTCTTGATGATTCCCATTCTTCCCGCACATCCTCTCCACGACTTTTTTGACTTCTCACTTCCGCTCACATGTTTCGTCGGCAACCGTCAACAACTTTCTCTTCCACCGTCATGACCTCGCTGGACTTCTCCCTGAACTTCTTTACTCTCTTCTTCTTCTTGTTATTCTCTATTTTCTCTGTTTATGTTTTATTTTGACTTTCTAGTAGTAATAAAGTTCTTATTTGCATTTACTTGTTCTCTTTGCATTTGTCTCTGTGCTTGTTTCAATTATATGCTTTTATTAGAAAAAATTCAAAAATAAATAATAAATACTAAATAAAAGTAAATTTAAAAAATAGTTGGCTTAGTTAGGTTAGAAAATACTTAGATATTTCTGCCTCCCTATGAGACAACCCATACTCCCGACATTATTCTTGTATTTTTGGAGATGGTTTTATAAATTTAAAACGACATGTTTTCTCACCTACTAGGGTAGATTTATCATTATCGCAATTCACGACCAACTATCAAGTGAAAATCTTCTTGAAATGAACATATTTTCCTTATTTGAATCTAACTTCTGAGTGGTTGACATTGAAATTTAGGTTATCATGGAAAAGTCATGGATTAGTCTGAGGAATTCAAATTACTACAAATACAAGAATGGAGTGATTTCATTTTTGGAGTAGTGATGACTCTACAATTATTAACGTTAACTATATCAATTAGTCAATTTTGAGGGCACATGTGCAATAATGACATATCATAATGGGCTTGAGAGCATGGCATGCATATTGTGTTAAGATTACTTGTAATTCATGTTTAACGACCATGTGTGCAAGTGCATATTAAAATAAGTCCCAGATGAGCAATCAGACCATACGAATGGATCCGAATCGATGAACGGAGTCCAACAAACTCAAAATCACCTCAATCCAACCTTCGTGGCCCCCACAACAAGCCTGGGAAGTTCTGGTCGTTGATCTAATGATCAACGATCCTCGCCGTGCCATGTGGCACCCACACCAGCCCCACTCCTCTTCATCGCATGCAAGATCGACCACGACCATTCGATCGGCTGAGGGACCGCAAGCCTCACAACCTAATTGCAAGTGTGGCGCAGCGAGCGCGCCTCCACCTCACACGCAAGCGGCAAGCGTTTGAGCCCCGCTGTGCCCCAAATCGTGCTCCAACCGCACCCCAGCCGATTAGAACCATCCGATCACCATCGAACAGCCATGAGGTAGGCTACGTGATGCACTCTCACGTGCCCAATATGTATGTACCCAATAACGCTGCACTTAACGTGCGCAGAAAGTGTGTGAGGCGAATCCAAGCCAGCGCAGAGGGACGACAAAGATCAGATGGCCTACGTTGCGCACACAGGGATCGCACGAGGGAAGAAGCACGCGTGTGCGTGATGGACCGGTGGGAGGAGGCCTTCTCCAACACTTTTGGAATGGGTTTAGCAACATCCTGGATGTCGCTAAAACCCCTGCCTGATTTAGAAACCCTTCCTTCTTTATAAAAACCCCCACACCCTCTCCATTTATGATCATCCCTTCCTAGCTTCTCCTTAGCTCTACCTAGCATGCCTTTCACACTCTTCTAGAGTTGCAAAGCCATCAACGGAAGCCCATCCACTGCTATGACTGTCTCACCTCTCCATTTCGCACCTCTCTATCTTAGTTTAATGCTTATGTGTTTCAAAGCTTTCCTCTAGCATTGTACTTGTGAAACGATTTTACATATGCAATATATTTCCATTTGTTTCATCATATCATGTTTCATGCATGCACAAGTAATCACCATGCTATAATCTCAAGTCTCTAACCCTACTCTCTCTCTCTCTCGTTTTCTCGCAAGCAAACAAAGCAAAGATTTTTGTAACACCCTAAAGTGACAAACTAATCCAATTTCACGCCTCCTCGTGTTTGACACTTGAGCTCACCTAATCCAAATCTTCATTTAAAATTGATGTCGCAAACACATGCTATAACGACGGATTTAACTTAACACGTTTCGACGACGTCAAGTAGGCATTTAATGATGATAGAAAGACATTTAGACAAGGAGAATTTCTTGAACTGATTTTATTCCCATGTAGATGCTATTTGAATGGGTTTTCCATGACCAAGGCACTATTTTCAAGCATGTGATATGTAACGGTTGGTGGCAACATTACATAAATTAGATAGCTCATGGTAAGCAAATCACAGGAGAAGTCAGATATGATAGAATTGATGATTTGGAACAAAGTAATGATAATCAGAGAGATGAATTAAAAGAAATGTTATATGATATAAGAGCAGCAGACCCTGAGGATCAGATGACTATGAGACAATACGAGATTGTAATGAGTTTTACGATACAATCAAGGGAGTAGAGGATCCTATTGCTCCTGGAATAACATTAATGTTGAAGTTGTCATTCCTTCTAAAATTATTTCAGATGAAAGTGATGAATAGAGCAACAGTGAAATTAATGTATGATGTCCTTCAATTCATTGAGGAGCTACTGAATAATCATGTTGGGTACCCTACGTCATGGTATGATGCGAAGAAGCAAATACACAGGTTTGGACAGAAATGCGAGAAGATTGATGATGGTAACACCATAATGGGTCCTAACTAGCCACAATTAGTTAGATTCAAATAATAAATGCTCCTAATTGATCATCTGAGGGTCAAAATTTTGCACTAATTTGATTTGAGAAGAAGACAAGAAAATAGGGTTAATTCTATATTTTAACAGCACATCATAAATGCAGACTAACCATGGGGTTACTTCATTTTGAAAGCGAAAACATAAAAGTGGGTTCACATTGATTGAATCAAGGTTTCACGCATTTCAAGAGCGAAAACAGTACTAAAAGCCCCAATTATCAACCCCACTTAAATTGAAAAGGTTCTAGTCAAGATAAAATCAATCTAAACCTCTTAAAATCATTGAAAAATATTCTAAAAGGTTTGATACCTTCACTTTGATCATCTGAACCCATTTTGACCTAGAATAGAGTTTCAGACGGGAATTTGTTCTAATTTGGGCTTTTGTGCAATTTACAACATCAAACATGGTCAAAAATCAAATCCAAGTTTACCATTAGATTTCTTAGGTCCAATTAGACTAACAACAAAATTTGGGCCCAATCAGAGTCCATCTTGACATAGTTTGCAATTTGGGCCCTAAAAACTCTATTTTTCACACTTAGACCCCTAACTTTTAATTTTCCTTACAAATACGCACCTAACTTCTCGTCACCATTGCAGAAGTGCCCCTGCCACCATTGTCATCTGAACAGGACCTCCAAACCTAGTCAACCGACTTTGACCGATTCGAATCTTCACCAAATCATCTCCAAATCCTTTCAAATTTGGAGGGATTGACATTCAGACGATAAGGAATCAAACCAACCTCATTTCAGAGATTGAGATTGATCCTAGAGCTTAGGCGAGCTCAAGAAAATTGTGTGATTTTGGGTTTCCTAATCCATGACTAATTGAGCGAAATTTCCTAATTCAAGCTCGTATACATGCTTAATTTAAGTTGCCCGAACTCCCAGCATGCTCCTTAGTCGTGAATTGGCCTAGAATCACCTTCTCCCTCATCTCTGGCCAACCCATCATGCACTTTGGTAAGCCCCCTCCGACCTCCACCTCCGCGCGTGCTCACAGCCAACTGACACTGCCAACCTCTCCCTCTCTTCGTCATGAACCTTGCCAGCCAAAGCAAGGTCACCTCTAACCTCCTCATCCTCGCCGTCGACTCCTTCTCCATGTCCGGCCAGCCAACACCAGGCGTGGTCTTCCTTCCCCTCCCTCCAATAAGTTCCTCATCTTCTCCCTCTCCTTTCCTAGCTTCTTTTAAGCTCCATAAACTTAGGTTAGACCCACTCCTATCACCATTCCAGTCTCATCTTCTCCATGGCTGGCAAAGCTCCAGTGAGCTCGTTTGGCCACCACACGCCACCAATCCTCTCGTCACCACCTTCAAAACCCTCTCCATGACCCCACGACCAAAAGCCCCAACCTAATTAGAGCTATTAGTCTCTCCTTCACCTCACCCCACATACCCATCCACGGTCATCATCTCTAACATTGCGTAACCTCCACACACCTCCAAACACTTCACAACAACCACCGTTGCACTCATCGTGCTCTGGCAATTCCTTTGAACCTTTTAATTGGGTCAAAAGTTTGTTCTATTACGTTTCAGGGATCTCATGGAGCTCCACCGTCACCATCAATTTTATGCTTCCATACGCTGCACTCCATCCACCTCCAGTCTTGCTTCAACCACCAGCAGGTGCGGAATGTCTCGACGAAGTCCCTTGTAGAAGTAATTAGAGAATGAGCACCAACGATAGCAGCAATTGAAGTGGGCTTCATCCACTGCACGCAAGCAAGAGAGCTTCAGAATTATTATCCTACATCGATGAAAGCTAAAAAATTTTTTGATTAATAACGTTTCACTGCATTAGCCTTATCACCTCAACTTCATGGGGTGAGGTCCCTCACTCACATGCACCCTTGCCCGTGCCCATGTACGCGGGCCTAGACCTTGACTCAACTACCCAATTACCAGTATACCCTTAACCTAGATCTGAGGAGAGAGAAAGAGGAAATTCTGAGGGGGGAGGAGGGAGGTTTTGCACTGTAGCACCTCGAGTTCCATGCCAACACTTAGGCACAATTTGAGAAGGTGATCTAGGGTTTGAAGTTAAGTCATCTAGGATTTATGTCCGACGTCTAACCTGAGGAAATTTGGTTTTGACATTGGCTCTAATATTGATTCGAGTATTGTTGGGATATTGGGATTTGATTTGAGAATTATAGTTAATTGTGGGGCTTAATTGGTGGTTTCAACTACCATTTTTAGGCTTTCCTTTTATATTTTTGTCACTGATTCTTAAGATACAATATCTAAAGCATTAATTGATTATTCTATTTATGATTGAATCTTGTGCTTATTGATATATTATTTTTGATTGGTGAATTGAGTTTCTACACTTACTCCCTACGAATGACCTCGGAACTCATGGATTTTTCGAGCTTTATAAATTTAAATGTTATATCGATTTTCGTCGCGATACTACGACACTGTTTTCTTAATTACAATGATTTTTGACTGCAACAATCGATGCCTGTCAAAATGATTGTCCTATATAGAAATAAGTACTCAGGATTGAGTAATTGTCCCGAATGTGGTGAGGAAAGGTATAAAGTGGGTAAATCAACAAACACAGGTGGAACAAAATGATCGAAGAAGGTTCTTCATTATTTTCCACTTATCCCTAAGCTACAACGCCTATTGATATTAAGTAAAATAGTAAAATTGATGGCGTGGCATCAGGAGAATAAATTAAGAGATGGATGCATCCATCATCCAATAGAATCTGATGAGTGGAATAGATTTAACATGAATCACGCATCATTCGCAGAGGAGGCACGGAATGTGAGATTGGGACTTGTAAGCAATGGATTCAACCCATTTAAGAACATGTATCTGTCATATTCCATATGGTCGGTGGTCATGTTAACTTATAACTTACCTCCTTGGCTATGCATGTGATCCACATTTATGACGTTTACCCTCCTTATCCCAGGCTCCAAGCAATCAAGAAATGCGATAAAAGTTTATCTACAACCGTTGATTGATGAATTAAAAGTCTTGTGGTACAGTGGTGTTTAAACATATAACCCACACAAGAAAGAATTCTTTCAGTTGCACACAACATTATTGTGGACAATCAATGACTTTCTAGTATATTCTAATTTCTCAAGATGGAGTACGAAGAGGAAGTTTGCATGTCCAATCTGTATGGATGATACTCATCACTTGAGATTGCCTGAAAGAAAGAAGTTCTGTCACTTAGGGCATCGCAGATTTTTGCCCATTGAACGTAGATGGTGAATGTCATAATCCAAAGACAAATTTGATGGTAAAGCATGCCAATATTCCTCGAAGAATATGAAAAATAAACTGAGTAGAGGTTTTGTTAGGTTGTCTGGTGTGAAAATCATGGAGACATTGCAACAGCTCAGTGAACTACATTTGAGTTGTCTTTTCAAAAATGAATTGACTTCCTTGCGACATTCAGGATTTAGGAAGAAAAGCATATTTTTTATGGAGCTTCCATATTGGCAGGATTTAACTATGTGACACAATTTAAATATTATGCGCATTGAAAAGAATGTAATGGACAATATTTTAGATGTATTAAACTCAATAGACGGCCCAAAGGATACAGTTAAAATAAGGAATGATATGAAAAGTTTGTGTATTCGTCCTGAGTTGCACGTTCGAGAAGGCAACTCACTTTCTAGAAGCTATATGTAGTCTTACCAGAGAGCAGAGGCAAAGGATTTTCTCCTTCCTGAAAAACATTCAAGTTCCAAATGGGTATTCATCCTAGCTTTCATGTTGCATAAATGAAGTGCAAAAGAAGATTAGTGGGTTAAAAAGTCATGATTCTCATGTGTACATGTAAATCTTATTCCCATTAGCGATACGTGGAGTGATGCCTGATCCAGTAGTCGATTCATTTACAAAGATGAGTCTATATTTTAAAGTCATATGTTTCAAGACATTAGATCACAAATTGCTAGAGTATTGGGATAGACAAAATGTAATCACACTTTTTAAAATGGAGTAGATTTTCCTACCTGTATTCTTTGACGTGATGGCTCATGTCATGCTTCATCTGCCGAATGAAGCGAGAATCACTGGACTCATGCAATACAGATGGATGTATCCAATTGAACGATATTTGAAGAAGTTGAAAAACTATGTCTTGAATAAGGGAAAGCCAGAAGGGTCAATCATGGAAGGATATCTTGTAGAGGAATGTATTAACTTTTATGCCATGTACATGAATGAGATAGACAATCGATTTAATCGACTTGAACAAAATTATGATGGAGGATTTAATGGTAATGATGAAGATTGCCTATCCATATTTGACATTGGAGGAAGGTCGATCCTCTGTAGCAAGTTCAAGTCAATCTCAAAAATGGATCGACGATTGGATCACTTGTACATTCTAAAGCAAATTCTAGAAGTGGATGAATTTTACAATGGATTCAAAGAATTCTCTGATCCATCTACATGCAAATTGTAGTTCCTTGATTGGTGCAAGGATCGTGTAAATAAACTGAAAGAATAGGGGGATTCAAGGTGGGTATAGGGTTTTGATGTGATTGCTGATATACCTTTGACATATGAACTTTACCATTTTGGTTACACAATTAATGGATTCATATTCAGAGTAAGGTCTATTGATGATGCGAGGGCCACACAACAAGCAGGAGTCGTCATCAATTGTGACCTAAGTACTAGTTGTGATGGGTATTTGATGTCGAGCCCGGATAGGTTGTTAATATGGTGATTTTATCGTTGAAATGTGTATAGTGGTTAACCTAAATCGGACCTAACCATCTCTTTACAAAAAATTTTTAACCTGGCCTACTTGATTTTATCTTGTCACTTTTAGGCCAAGGGTCGAACTCAGGGAAGTGGGGTACAAGTTAAGTTTCTACACCTTTCCTACGAGTCTCTTCCGTTCATTTATTGTGTTTTTGGTGTTTTTCTCATTTATATTTTTTTCTGGTAATCTTTGTCCTTGAGGTACACCCTCAAAATTGAGTTCTTGGCTTTGAGCCAAAACAGGGTTCCAAAATGGGTCTTGCTATTCGCAAGACGGAGTACCTGCAAGTCAAGAATTATCTTTTTCTCTTTTATATATTTTTTATCTTTTTAATAATAGGAAAGCGAAATAGAATAAAGTAAATACAGTATATATATATGTATATATTATGTATATAAAGGGGTGGGGGTGGAGGCGGAGATGGAGTGTAGCACGGTGTCGAGTCGATCGTCATCTAGAGAAACGCAACCAACAAGACTAGGTGCCACGTGGAGTATGGGATGGATGGTGGAAGATGTATGTAACCACGCTTTTTGTACGCGTGTATCAGGGAATATCAGCAACTGGTGCAGATATTCCCGCGATACAGCATATGGTAAATAATGTGAAAATATATATATGTAAATATGTCTATATGTATATATATATATGGTTATAAATATATAGGTATATATATATATGTAGATATATATATGTATATATATAAGTGTATATGTATATATATATATGTGTGTGTGTGTGTGTATGTATATATAACTAGATAGAGGTATATATATATGTATGTATAAGTATATAGTAATATATGTATATATAGATATATGTAGCTAAGTATGTGTGTATATATATATATATATATGTATGTATGTATGTATGTATGTATGTATGTATGTATATATAGTTATAGATATATATATGTATAGATGTATATATATATATATATGTATGTATGTATATAATACTATATAGATGTATATCTATATATGTATATATATATATATATAATAATAATATATGTATATAGGTATATGTATCTAGATATGTATATATATGTATATTTGTATAGATATATGTATATATGTAAGTATATATGTATATTTATAAAAGTATATGTATATATGTATATATATATATAAGTATATAAATATATGTATATATATATGTATATATATATATGTATATATATATCAATATATAAGTATACGTATATATATATATATATGTTTATAATAGAGTATAGGTGTGTGTGTGTGTGTGTGGAAGTGTTAGAGTAGGTGTGTGTGTGCGTCGGTGTAGAGAGAGTGAGAGAGTGTTGTGAGAGTGAGAGAGAGAGCGGCAGAGGAGAGAGCACGCAGCCGCACTGCTGGGGAGTTAAGTTAGGTCGTCTGCAGCTAGCGGGCGTCGTCTGGAGGTCAAGAGCGCACGCGGGCACGTATGCGCGCAGACAAGTGCGCGCTGGAGGGCTAGGGTGCGGAGAGAAGATACGCAATGCACCGTGCTGCATGAGTTCTGGAGTGGTTTGGCAGACGCAAGCGCTGAGGGTGGTCGTTCGCAGACGCTGGAGCGGGCGCTGGCAAGCGCACGTGGGTGAGTACGGGCGAAGCAGACAGGTGCGGATGAGGGCTGGCAGACGCGCAGGCGAGCACGCGCACGGGCGAGGGCCGATTGCGGTGCGCCGGGTGACTGGGAAAGTAAGAAGCTTTCCGGTCACCCCACTGTAGCCACAGTGTCGCAATGACTCACGTGAATAGTGGCTACAATGGTCGTCTGCGCCGCGCAACCGGCAATGGGCGGTGCTGTGAGTGAGGCCGGCTTGCGGCTGGCTCGCGGAGGCTGGCGCGCGAAGGAGAAGGCCTGTGCTGGCCGGTTGCGAGCGCGGAGAGCTCACGATAGAGCACTCGGGCCTGGAGGGAGAGGGCGCCTGCAGCATGCGCGGAAGCTTGTAGGAGCCGCAGGGGGGCGGGGAGGCGCTTGGCCAACCGTTGCAGAGGCGCACAGCAGCCTGTTGCGGGCGGAAGAGGGCTTGCGACAGAGCAGAGAAAGCGGAGGCAAAGAGGACCTGCAGGCGCGCGCGGAGGGGCTGAGGTGCCTGCAGGTGCGCACGGAAGTGGCTGGGGATGCTGCTGCTGCTACCAAGCGACGAGCTTCAGACCTTGAAGCTTGCGGCCATGGCTGAAATGGTTGGAATGGAGAAAACAGTGAAGAAAGCCACCATGCCCACTGGCTCTTTGAAGAGCTGGGCGGTGGTGGTCTCACTGTGGTGGTGTGCACCATAGTGAGAGCTCCTGCCCGCCGGGTATCTCCGAGGAGGGCCGGCGTATGGAGGGGAATGGAGGAGAGGACGGCCTGGAGGAGATGGAGCTGTCGGTGGGTTTTTGGCTGGGACCAGGCCTATTTTGAAGGTGGGAGCTGTGGTCTTTTATAAAGGAAGAAGGCATGGCTGGGAATGGCTGCATGCAGCTGCAGGGAATGGTTGGACCGGCTTGGCAGGGAGAGGCAACTACAGGGAAGGGCAACTGCAGGGAATGGCACACGAGGAGAAGCATGCAACTGCAGGAAAATCAAGTGAAATAAAAATAAAAATAAAAAGATGGTGATTTAGCAGAGATGCACTTGAGGAAAAAAAGTAAATTGCGAGGCCATTTATTAATTCTCCTCTCTTCTCAATTAAATGCATGCATGCATGTATTTTTACAAAATGCAACTATGGAATCCTAATATATATAGGTAGTGCTAGGAAATAGCACAAGAAGGCACTATTGCAGGTGTATTTTTGCAGTGCAATCAGTATTACGATCAAATTGAAGAGAGTGTGGAAATGACTTTCATGTTTGACCGTAGGATGCTTCTATTCAAGTGTGATTGGTTTGATATTTTCAAAGAAGGCATTGGATTCAAAGTGGATAAGAAACATAGTTTCTCGAGTTTAAGTAAGAACCATTGGGTTATTCAGTCATCAAAACCATTCACATTAGCTTGTCAGATAGCACAAGTAATCTACGTGCCTAATAATAGTAGCAACGGGTGGATAATACCTGTTAGAGCTCTATCTTTTGAACAATACAATGCGGGAAAAGATCTTGACCCAGATGATAAATCTGAAGCATATTTGGAAAATGCATAAAGTGAAGTTGGTGCAACTAACATTGATATATAAGGTAATTTGGCATAAGTATTAATACATAACTCAGAAATGAAAATAATTTTTAAAAAATTTTTAGTTATCTATTTTGTTTAAATTTTCTTTAAATTTTTCATTTTTTTCCAAAGCTTATGTTCTTTATTTTTCGAAACTGAATTTTATTTTATTGCCTTCTCATGTAGGATTCTCGCAGTATTGCACGTTTCTGCACTGTTTCTCCACCATTTCGTCACTACGGTGAGGTTCTTCTAACACTTTATTTTTTAAAATACTCTTTTAATGTTACATGTGGGGTGTTCCCACTTAGGTTTATTTTATGTATGGATGATGCATTTACTTTTTTCTTTTGTGATTCTGTGGGGTGTAACCACTATACATGATGCATGTTAATTTTTTTTTGTGATTTTGTGGGGTTTTCCACTTATATTTGACATGTTAATACATAAAATACATAGTTTGTTAATTGATGTAATTAGTGTCATTGAGACGCATAAAATCCAATCAACTCCTAAATTTATAAACCTAAATAGTGGGATATCTACGATTGTCCAAGGAGACCAAATTGTTAGTTGATGATCAAATTCTCTCTCTTTCTCTCTTAAATCCTCACTTGTATTTCTGTTGTTTTGAAATATTTAGGGTTTTTCGATAATCAAGAATTGATTATGCGAAACACGTAACGAAAGAAACTATGCCTATGTGACAATAAAGATCTTCTCTTCTAAGCTCACCCTAGGCAAGTGTGCCTAGGGGTAATTAGAAGGGAAGAGTGTGGTGCACTAAGCTACTAAAAAGAAAACACTAGAAAATAAGAACAATGAAATTGAAAGGCGAATGAGTCTTTTGTATTGCTAATAAAATTAACTACTAGTAACAGAATGCTTGTTACAAGAAAATAAAAAGTAGTTAATACAAAAGAGAAAATAAGAAGATGAAGATATCCACCAGATGAAGTGAAGGATGCTCTCACCCCAAATGCTACTGCTCTCATACTATGAAGAGAGCTCCTCCTACTCATAGCTTCAATGTTGATGCTTCTCTCTATCTCCTCCTAAGGTGGTAGATGTCCACCCTAAGTCCTCCTCCTTGCCTGGCCGTCCTTCCTAGGTTTCTCCTTGGTATGGACTAAGGAAGAAGAGAAAAACAAGGTGGACACCAAGGAGACAAGGGAGTCTCCTTGATCACCTTCCTATTCTTCTTCTCCCCTTGGCGTCTAAGTGTAGGTTTAAGGTAGAGAATAAATGACTAAGGATCCAAGAGAATTGGTGGTTATGTGTGGTATATATAGGATAGGAGGCAAAGGGTTGGTGTGGAGTACGATGATGTTGGGGTTAAGTGGCATGGGGTTAGATATAGGGTTAGGATGGCTTCTTAGTTGGTGGTTATGAGATGGAGGGTGGAGAAGGGTTGGCAACAAATGGAGAGGTGTAGGGAGGCAAGGTTAAAGGTTAGGTTAGTAGGGTTGGCACCATCTTTAGATGGGGTTAAGGTTAGGTGTTTGGCATGGAGGGTAGGAAGGGCTATGATGGGTTATTTGGTGGTGGTTATGGTGATGGAGGGCTAGGGTTAGTTGGCGGAAAAATGGGGGGATGCCTAGGTGGGTTGGTGCCAACTTAAGGGGGTTAAGGGTAGTTATTTTGGTGGAAGGGTGTGTAGTGTTGGCGCTAACATGAGGGATGGCAAGGTAGGTGGTGGTTATGGCATGAAAGGGCACCAACTTTGGTGCCAAAAAGGGACAAGGTGGAGGTTAGGGTTGGTGGTGGTTGGCAATGGAGTAAAGGAGGTGGAGCTAAGCTAAGCTAGCTTAGCTAGTCGAGTAGTAGAAGAAGTGTAGAGGAGCTAGGGTTTTGGCTGGTGTAGAGGAGGAGTTGAGCTGAAAGTCTTCCTAGAGCTGAAAATCTGCTAAAGTTGGTTGCACCTAAGCTCAACAGCTAACTAGTTCTTTGCTAGCCACTAAGCCAAGCTAAATTGAGTTGGCTTCTGCTAATGTAAGCTAAGGGAAGCTAAATATGGTCTTCCCGAAGACAACCTAGTTAGCTAAGCTAGCTAGCTTAAGTTAGGTAGCTAAGCTCAACTAGTTGAGCTGAGTTAAGTCTTTAGGAGCTAGAGTTAAGTTGACCTAAGCTGGTTGAGGACTTCTTCAGCTGACCAGGCTTAGCTAGTTTATGGTAGTAGCTAAGGTCGATCAAGTAGAACTTCCATGGGCTGAATAGAGATGGGAGGAGATGAAAAGAGATGGGTTCAACTGAGTTGAGTTGGCCTAAGCTGCCATCCAGCTGAGGTGAGCTGAATGGAACTGAGATGAGCTAGACCTAGGTGGGCTGAGTTGGAATGAGTTGGAATCCAACTGAGATGAGTTGGATTCAGTTGAGATCCAGTTGAATTGAGCTTCTCCTTCATCTTCTGCCTTTCTCAACGCCAGGGTTTGCACGATATTCTAAATCTGTTCATCCCTGACATTGAAAAAAAGATGCAAAAACAACAAAAATAATGTAATGCATGCCTATCCTAGGAAATGCCTACATGCAATCCAATACCATAATGTAGTTTGGAAAACTTAGGAAGTAGATGTGATTTTCAGGTTAAGAATGATCATAAACTAGTGTTTATCACATGTATATTGAATTTTTATGTTGAATATGGAGAAGAGGAAGGGGAAAGGGAAATGGAGGGTGGAAAGGAATGTTAAGAGGAAGGGAAAGAGGAAGGGAAATGGAGGGGGGAATGGGAAGGAAAAAAAAAGAGGAAGGGAAAGGGGAAGGGAAATGGAGGGGGGAGTGGGAAGGAAAAAGAGAAGGAAGAGAAATGAAGGGGGAATTGGAAGGAAACAGAGGAAGAAGGGAATTGTAAGGGAGAATGGAATGTGAAGAAGAGGAATGGAAAGGGGATTTGAAATGGAGGGGGGAATGGGAAGGAAAAAGGAGGAAGGGAATGGGGAAGGGACATGGAGGAAGGAATTTTTTTTGACATTTGTTTTTATTCCATGCTTCTTTTATTTTCATTTATTTCTATATTTGTTTCATACAGGATTTTTGAAAAATCATAATATATAGGAGAAATGCTGCCAAATTTTTTCTACATATTTAATTATTTGTTTTGTTTCTACGTAGGTGAATGTCAAGAAGAAGGCCAATAGGGTTGGTTGGGCTTGGGCAACCTTCTAGTAGCCTCAGGCTCAAGTCCCCCATCAGCAGCCCCAGGCACCCCACCAGCAATTTTTGAGGCCTAGAGATGTGGCTCAATATCTCCGGAGTTAGGGGACGAGAGGGGGAAGGGGAAGAGTTCGATACCTCCTCCTATGGATTTCCAGGAGGAGGATCCTGAGTATGAGGAGCAGGATGCACCCAACGATGATGAGGAGGAGGACAGTGCTTCATTCAATGAGGGGAATGCTAGGTTGGACGATCAACCAGAGCAGTGGCTGACCCAAATCCTTCCCAGCCGAGACCTTCTACACCATGCCCTTGTCGTACTAGTATGAAAGTTTAATAAATAGTACAATTTATTTATCTCTTTGTAATTTAATATTATGTTATAATTTTTTCTTTCAGGTATGGTACGTAAGGGAAGAGGTCCAATACGAAATAAGGACCTACAGAGACTTCTGCATGAGATCCACATATTAGTCACCATCACACCTGTAAGGGAAGTAGAGGGCTATCCTCCATTCATCAGCAGGCTAGGTGCACTAATGAAGGTGATCATGCCACTCTCCTACTTCAACTAGAAGAAGGTGCCAAAAGAGCTAAGGAGGCAAGTCATTCAAGAGTTAGAAGTAATTCATCAAAACTACTTATTTATATTTCTTCATATATTTTCAAATTATATAATAATTATTGTTCTCCTACTAATGTAGACAATCCTTGACTGGGGCGACAATCTAAATGTCCCCAAATATATCCTCAAGCACACAGTCAGGATCCACAAAGATTGGAGATTGGAGATGAAGAGTAAGATACAAGAAAATTTTAACATTAAATATTTCATTTTTTTTACCATAATTGCATTATTTCTAACATTAAAGATATATATTTTAGTTTTATAAGAACATGAACCATAATGAGGCATTACATAATGGACCTCTTGTGATACAATCAAACGTTTGGAAGGAAGCATGTAAGCATTGGTGTGATCCAGTGACACAGGTAAAAGTATTGTATATATCATAATTTAACTAATTTTGAAGTTAATAAATTCTACCTTTATTTCAGGATCAGGTGCAGA
The DNA here is from genome assembly GCA_037157565.1 of Thalassia testudinum. Taxonomy (NCBI): domain Eukaryota; kingdom Viridiplantae; phylum Streptophyta; class Magnoliopsida; order Alismatales; family Hydrocharitaceae; genus Thalassia; species Thalassia testudinum. The sequence goes on along the minus strand of JAZHRO010000071.1, from coordinate 20,533,007 downwards.
AGAATAAGGACAATAGAGCTAAAGCCCCAGCGAAGACCCATGTCTTAAGTAGAAGGAGCACAGATGGGATGTAATCCTGATACGTCAGTATTTCTATTTTTTTTTTATAACCTTTCAAGATTTATAATTTGTTTCAAATAACTCTTTGAAATTATAGTCTCATATGCATTAAGGTGCCCAGCTGAGTCATGAGGGAAACAGAGAGTAGATTCATGACACATACCAGTAGAGACACGTAAGTTAAATTACAAAAAAAATTATTTCATATCTTAATTAAATTTACATGATATTACTTAACGTAATTGTTGGATCGAAAAATCATCAAAAAAAGGTTGACTTTTGAAACTCGTCGTTGTAGTGTGATAAAAACACATGGATTCATGATAAATTGCTTATTTATGATAGTTCCTAGGCTTAGCATTGCATATCATATTATAAATATTGCATAACATCCATTGCATGGCATTTAGGATAGTTGTATATTTTGTATATTAATTCCTTCATTTTATATGGTCAGAAGGCAATGAGATGTACTTATGGACTTCGGATGAAAAATCCAACCGTATGGATGGATCCGAAGTGACAATCGCAGTCTGACAACATAGAAATCACCTCAATCCAAGCACCGTGGCATCCTCTGCAAGCAATGAAGGGTGGATGGTCCAGATGCTGCCACATGGCACCATCTGGAGCTCCCAAAGTTGCCTGCACATCTCCAAAGGCCGCCCCATCAAGTGATCTCAGCTGTTGGATGAAGATCCAATGGTTGAGAAGCTGCCCTCACCGCACGGGCACAATTCCTCTTCGCAACACACCTGCAAGTGTGGCACAGCGGTAATGTTAAGCGCTCTCAAGAAGCGAGCGCGAGATCGAGCCGCGATTCGCCGTGCCCCACTATAGTGTCAAATGCAATAGGGTAGCCCGATCGCAATCGAGAGGTCGAGATTCCCCATGCGTGATCCAACATCGCCCGCCAACGCGAAGGCACACACCAAATCACACACATGCCATCTAGGGCATGCATTTAAGTCACCCGCGAGTAGCGCTTGCCGTCTGATCTCCACAATCGTGCGAGGCGCGCGATTCAAATCAAAGTGCGCGCAATCTGCGAGCGCGTCTCGACCATACGATGCAGCATCCAACTGCGGCTAGCGCACGCACCAGCAATGCAAAATTCAAACACTGGCAGGCATGCACTCTCCTCTCGCAATCACAGCCATCCGCACCTGATCCAACGGTTGACAATTGCCGTGCCTTTGACATCTGCGGGCATGAGCGTTGGGCGCAGGCTTTACAATGACAGAAGAGCGAGCCTTTAGTGACACTTACAGCTGTCACTAAATGGCCTACGCAGTTCGTGCACCAGCCAAAGCAATGAAGAGGCGCGGATCTTCAGCGATAGCTCGAGCGGCCTTTAGTGACGCTTATAACTCACTAAATGCCTGTGCGCAGAATTCTCTTCTTCCCTCCACTATATAAACACCCCTACACCCCTCATTCCTATTCATCTCTACCTACTCTACTCCCACCTACTCCCAAGCTCTAACAAGCCTACCAACGCTCTGTTAGAGCTTGCTCTAAAGCTCCCAATGCTCCAATTAGTGTAGCAAACCTCTGCCTTACCAAATATTCATCCATCTTCCCATCCCCATTCATAGGTTGCCTTGGAGCCGTCCTCCCACCTCCATTCCGGTAGTAAATCATCTCCGCCTTCTCACCTCCATTCCGAAGCCATGCCAAAGCTTTCCTCTACCCGACATCCTCCTACATCTCACCTTCATCGTCCCGCTCCTCACCTCCTTCTTCTGAGCTTCCGCCAGGCACCATCGTCTCGCCGAACAGTCGATTTGGGAGATTCCTTCTCACCTCCCTCTCTTTTTATGCTTTCATAGTTGATTGCAATTGACATTGAAGTGATATCTATATCGTACTTGTTCCATATCTCTATTGATTCATTCTGCTTGTCTTCTTCTTAAAAAAATACAAAAACATAACAAAACCCTAAAATACCAAAAAGAAACAAATAGAAGTGCGATTTTCAATTAAAGTACACGTCGCCTCCCTATGTTCGACCCGGGACTCCCTTGGAGTTTCGGTATAAATTTTATTTGATCATGAGTTTTGCAACTACGACGACGGGTTACTTGTAACCCGAATTTCAAACTCGCAAAACACGTGCGATCATTTTGGCGTCGTTACAGGGGAGGCAACGAAATTTACTTTATTATTTACTGCGCTTCTTGTCTTTGATCTACTATTTTGCAGGTACCCTAGCATGGAGATCCAATTGCGATAGACTGGAGTAAAGTGCGGGTAGAGTACTCTGTAAGTGTCCCCCACATTCCCCCCCACTAGTTCATTTCGCCACACTCATAACCAAGGCCTAATCTACTTAGGTGTTTGCATAAACCCTAGGATAGAATTGTTTGTCTTGTTTGCCACCTTCATCCACCTCACTCCTGCATTTAAAACAAAAAAAACAAAAAAAAGATACTTTCTGTGGGACGAATCAATAAACACACTTCATACACCCACATTTGAGGCACATAATCGGACTTGATTTTCATCTACTCAACCGGGGTTTTAACCTGTGGACCCGGTACACGAATTCAACACATAAAAGAGTAGAAATCATATTAGGTTAATCACCTTTTTGTGTGCCTTAATCGGTGGTGCATTTGAGATGATTAATTGAATTGCTTGGGCCTCACCACCTAATCTAAAAGAGGTTCATTTTGTAGCTGCCCCATAGGATTCAATAACTAAGTCAAGCCAGGCACTCCATATTTTTCTTGTTTTCTAAAGGAAAATACTTGAACACGTGCTTTCAAAAACAAACTTGGTTTGCCTCACAAAACTTGGTTGAAAACACCTAATATTTGAATCCTAAAAGCTATTAAGCAAGATTCGAACCCTAAAACTCACCTCATCATTAATAATCTTGCTTGAAAACCTCTTGGTTGTGCACATTCACACATTCTCAAACAAATCATTAAGGGCCCATCACATTCCAAAGCACCAATTTCCCAAGCCTAACTAAAATCAATTAGATGTTGGCCCTAAGGATTCATTTGCTCGTTAGGATCCAGATTGAGATTATTCACGATTAACCTACTTACACTAGTCAATCTGATGTCTAGCTAGGGGAGTAGCGTCAAACGACCATGGTTGGAGGGTATACTAGGAAGCGGAGGCACAAGCCAAAGGAAGAACCTTCTCCCCAGTCCCTCCTAACTGGTCAGATTTCTTGGACATATGTAGAGTAAATCGTCCATAATCTTAGGATGAATTCTGAGAGTCAGTAGACCTTAGGCTACCCCATCTAAGGACAAGCTTGTATTCTTGTGCTGCAGGGTTCCCTCTTTTCCCCGTCCTTCCAACTTCCTTCCAATGCATGCTTGGAAGGAGGTCATTGAATCCTAGCTTTGAAGGACCTTAAGACCATTCTAGGAGGCAGAGGTTGAGCTATAGCCAAGCAGATCCCATGGCTGATCAGCAACCATCTCCCCCACCCCCGAACCAGCAAGAGCTGATTCAGAGGCAGTTGGAAGAATAGCAGCAAATGCAGCAATGGTTCCAACTTATGCATGATTAGGGTGCTCGGCCCTTGAAGGACTTTTACGATCCTTCAAACTATGGGGAACATCCCGGCGTCATGATTCCCGCTAGAGACATAGAAATCAAGCCCCAAGTCTTAAGTTTGATTAAGCATTTCCATGGGCTTGGCTTGGAGGACCCATTCCAGCACCTGGAGGATCTGACCACTTTGGTTCAAACCACAAGAGCAAGAAATGTGAACGAAGAGCAAATGATCATAAGGCTTTTCCCCCACTCTCTCAAGGATAAGGCCACACATTGGTACCAGACTATAGGAAGGCTGATTGAAACTTGGGTTGCTCTTAAGTCGGCTTTCTTGAAGAAATTCTTTCCTATCAGAAGGACCAATGCCTTGCGACGGGCGATTACCACTTTCTCCTAGTGGCTGCGATTCTAGGAACTTTTGAGGAAGTGTCCACACCACAAGGTGCCGAAATGGCAACTCGTGCAGATTTTCTATCATGGGTTGGTTGAGCAACTCCGTAATCACGTGGACACCTCATGTGGAGGCAATTTCCTCAACAGGGATGCAGATAGTGCATACGACCTGTTTGAGGAAATGAGCGAGAACTCAATTAATCACGCCTCCATGGATGCATTCAACCGATCCCAACAACCTAGGTCAAGTGCTAATGAGATCCAGGATTCTCATTCATTTGACATGGAATTAATTTGTAATAAACCAGATAAAATGGACTTGGTTGCTAAGAGAATGGAAGAATGGATGTCTGGGAATTCAGGAAACACTTTTATACCTACTCAATCCTAGAATTCGGGATTCCATTCCTCACGAGCTCCCACGGGGCAGGAATTCATGAACCAACTTGATTCGGCTCAACCTGTGAGCCTGGATTTCTCGGAACCTTATGGGTTCCATACTGGGGCCTTTGATCCCAATTTTTCTAATCCTTCCTTCTCTTCATCCTCATCTTATGAGGATGCATATGCAATGCAGGAGAATGTTAGGTCCAACCAGTATTCCAACACTTATAACTCGGGATGGAGGAACGACCCTAACTTCTCTTAGAAAAATCAGGGGCAACAAACCCAAACTCGACCCAGCAACTATGCATCTCAAAAACCTATGGGTCAGGGTCAAGTATACACCCAATTGCCCCTGAGACCAGTTACTCAGCCATCTTGGAATGCCCAACAATCTGCAGGGCAGGCTGATTTAAACCGACAGATAGTGGAAATGCAAGGGTCCATGCTTCAGCTTATGCAGCAAATGAAGACATCATTGGATAACTTGCAATCCGGGTTAATTGCTAACACCCGACAACCTGGATCTCTACCATCCCAACCCATACCCAACCTACGCAATGTGCAAAATCAGGGCAATAGAGCCCAAGGGTACAAGAATCAAAGGGACTCACATGCACATGCTCAAGTGGTTGAGCAAGGTCCCTCATCTTCTTCTTTAGGTTACATGACTAACCAAGGCCCTCCAATCTTCACTAACCCACCTCAAGACCCAAACCCATATGCCTCTGCAAACTCTATCACCTTGAGAAGTAGAAAGCAAACCCGGGACCCTAAATTACCTTCTAGATGCCAAAACCCTAGGGAGTTTGAGAGAGAAGAGGAGGAGATTGAAGAAGACAATAAGGCCCAGGGACAGAAAATTGAAAATCCCACCCATATCCCGTTCCCTGAAGCCCTATTGAAAACCAAGAAGAAGAAAACCATAGATAGCAACGAGGAGCTCCTGGATTTATTCAAGAGCGTAGAGATCAATATTCCTCTCCTCGATGCTATTAAGCACATCCCAAATTACTCTAAATTTTTGAAAGAACTATGTACCCAAAAGCGTAAACTGAGATAACCCACTCCGAGGAAGGTGATTCTCTCTTAGCAGGCAAGTTCTGTGATCCTGCATCACCTTCCTCAAAAGAAGAAAGATCTAGGTGCCCCCTTGATCTCATGCATTATTGGGGAATATAATTTTATAGGGCACTATTGGATCTAGGTGCATCCATCAACCTATTCCCGACTTCTCTTTATGAGAGGTTTGGGTTAGGTGAACTCAGGCCAACCTCAGTAATGCTACAATTAGCAGACCGATCGGTCACCACACCGAGAGGCATTATTGAGGATGTAATTGTCAAGGTCAAGGATTTCTATTTTCCTATAGATTTCCTCGTCCTTGACATGGATGTACCTAATGATTTGAGGAATACGCCCATCATTTTGGGGCATCCGTTCCTAGCTACCGCCAAGGCCAACATAAACTGTGAAGGTAGTAGTATGGAGATCGCCTTTGGGGATAAGAAATTAACTCTGGATATTTTTAAGGTGATAAGAGGATTTGAGGATTGTGGATTCATTGAGGAGCTCAAGGATCAGGATCTTGAGACTTGTATGACAATCAATGCACTCGAGGACTCCACCAGCTTTAGCGAACCCAACCCACAACCCTCCATGGTAGACCTGCCACAACCTAAAGAGGTTGTTGATTTTGTTCATTCCTAGCCTCTTCCACTGGATCGTCCTAATGAATCTTCATCAGCATCCTCTCTACCTCCTATTCTAAACCCACCCCAGCTAGAATTAAAACCATTGCCCAAAAATTTGCAATATGAGTTCTTTGGACCTGAAAACACACTCCCTATGATTATTAGTGCTGATTTGACTAAGGAGTAAGAATCGAGGTTAATTAAGGTCCTTAAGAACAGCAAGAAGGCAATTGGTTGGACCATCCACAACCTTAGGGGGATCAAGCCTGGTGGCGACCTTCCTCTATAGTTTTATTATTTCGTCGTAGTATAGTATAGAGAGGTGATTACCAGTTTAATACAATTTGTTACTCGGAAATAAAGAGTTCCCGAGGTCGAACTCAGGGAGCAAGTTGTATTCTAGGGGTACAAGTTTCTTTTACAAAAATAAAGAAAGAGAGAGAGAGAGAATTTGTTGGCTTTTCTTCTTTTCTCTTTGCTTCTCCTCTTCTTCCTTCCTAGATCTTCTGCTATCTTCCTTTGTTCTTCTTCTTTATCTGCAGTGGTGATGTTCTTCTTCTTCTTCTTTCTTTCTTCTTTTCCTTTCTTCAGATCTTCTTCTCGTGCTCTTCTTCTTCTGCAGAGTCTTCACTTGGCCTCTCTGTGTTCCTCCTCTGCCTCGCCTTCCTTCTCCTTCTTTGCCTTCAGGACGTCGTCTGATTTTCCAATCAGACGACTTAAACCGCTGCTGCTACAGTGCCGTCGGTGCTCCTTCCTTCAGCTTTCGTCGTCCTTCTTCTCTGCCTCGCTCGTCTTCTTCTTCTTCGCCTTTTCCTCTTTGCTTCGAGCAGTCCTGACTGCTCTTCTTCCGTCAGTCTTCTTCTCCGGTTCTTCTTCTTCACCTGTGCCTGCAAACTTGCACCGCTTGATCAGAGAGGGGCAAAACCTATCTCTACCCTCCCCCGCGTCTCTCTCTCACAGAATCTGCTCTTAGGAAAGCTCTCCCAGAGCTGCCGGGTTACCGGGTACGGGTCGCGCCCGGGTCCAGGCCCACCGGCGTGCGTGGTGGGCGAGGAGTGCAGGTCAGTCTAAGTCGGGTCGGGCCAGGTCCGCGGGGCGTGAGCGCGGACGAGACCGGGTAACCGAGCGGGTGAAGGGGACCTCACCCCGTGTGCTGAGGCAACAAGCCTCCAGCACTTTTTCTCTTTATACCGCTGTGCCGCTTCGGAGTCTTCCGAGGTGGGACTAAATGTCCCACCCCAATTTCGCACCTGCGCGGAGGAAGCAGCTGGTAATCGCAGCTTTACGCGAGGGATTCGCCTCAACTGCCGCCTAACGCTTTGCCGAAATGCCCCCGCACAGCCTGGGAGCGTGACCTGGGCGCGGCGCACCTGGAACAGCAGGTCGAAGCTGCTTCGCTTCAACAATGGCGGCGACGAGCGCAGGTACCTGCCCACAGAGAAACGGCCTCTCGGCCCAATCAGAAACGCGGAGGACCTTCGCCGTGGCACGGCGAAGGTGGTCGGGGGGTGTGCAGGCGGCGGGGCGGAGCCTAAGAGCTGCCCTAGGTCGGACTGTGGGTCGGGAGATGGGTTTGTTCGGTGGAGTTGCAGAGGGTGATTTGGGGGAAGTGGAAGGGCGGAGGTTGATCAGGGTGAGGAGGCGGAGGTTCTGCGGTGGTCGGTGAGCCGTGTGGGTTGCTGGAGTGATGGGAGCGGGTCGCCGGAGCAGGGGCCGGAGATGGAGAAGGTGAGGGCGATTGGTCGGATCGGGGTAACAATAAAGATGTAAAATGAGGAAAAGGAAGAGGGGAGAAAGAGGAGGAGTTCTACCTACTTAGCAGGACGAGGAGGGGCCGGAGCGGGCGACAGTCGTATCGACTGTCGCCGGAGAAGAAGATGCCCGGGGGAAGGGGCGGCGGCGAGGAGAGGGCCGGAGAGGCGCCAGCTGGGTGCGGCGTGACGCGGGAAGAGCGAGGGAGGGCAACCCTGCAGCTGGTAGTGCGGCAGAGCGACGAGGAGGAAGAGGGGAGGCCGCCGGAGCTAGAGAGCTTCCTGTCGGAGTGGGAAGAGAGGAAGTGGGGGTCTTTCTCCGTCAGGACCGAGCTCCCCAGAACGGCAGAGCGACGGGGGTATTTATAGAGGCAGAATCAGAGAGGAGGGCGGAGGAAGACGACGTGTCTCCCTCGCCGGAGGACGCCGGAGATGGAAACCCATACCGTCCGTGCTTTCGCACGGCCGGTATGGTGGGTTGCAGCGACCAGGGGGGTGTTCCTGCGACGGCTGACGGCGCAGGGCACCCCCGGTTGTCTTGCCAGACCCTCCCCCTTACCCTGCGCGGCGCCATGCTCCGCGCAAGGTTGCCGGAGCATGGTGCTGGTCAGGTTTTGGCAGGAGGGACCTGAATGCAAAGAACGAAGGAGAGTTAGGGGCATAAATGCGAGGGTTCAAAAGTTGAGGGCCAAAAAGTAAATATATGAGGACCAAAGTGTAAAGTTGGTCAAGAAGGTTTCTTCTTAGGATCAAGTTTTTATACATGACTAAATAGGACCTAAGGAATCTGATGGTGAATTTTATTTCTAGATTAAACCTTGTTTGACTGGTCAATTTATGCAAAAACCTAAATTAAGTTATTAATTGGGTATGGTTCTCAATGTAGGTCAAAATGGGTTCTGAAGGCCAAATTGAAGGTTCTAAACCCTAGAGATTATTTTTCTATGAATTTTAGAGGGTTTATTATATTTTTACTTTGCCTCGAACCTCGTGAATTGAAGTGGGTTTGTTTTAGGGTTACAGATTATCATTTAGTTCCTTGGAATTGCTGTAGCCCTTATCAGATCATCCCACTTTCCTTCTTATTTGGTTTGTTTGACCTATGTTTGGACCCTGAATTACCCTGTATGCAGATTATACTGGTAAAATTGCATTTTTACCCCTTATGACTTGTTTTCTCCTTAAACTCAGAATTCTCTGAGTTAAGCCTTTCCTTGAGTTATGTAGGAGCTTTTATACTTTGTATTAGGTCAAAATGAGCTAGTTATGGCTCATGATGAGGTTCTCATCAAAGCCATCTTATTGTAATCACCATATTTTCATGGAAGATGGATCCTTCCCTTCTCACGAAATGCAAAGGAGACTAAACCCGAATATGCAAGAAGTGGTTAAGAAGGAGATAATCAAGTGACTCGATGCTAAGATTATTTACCCAATCTCGGATAGTCCATGGGTTAGACTCGTTCAATTATATCCAAGAAGGCGGGAATAACTGTTACGACTAATGAGAAAGGGGAAACCTTCACCACTCATTCAACTTCTGCTTAGAGAGTCTGTATTGACTATAGGAAGCTGAACACAGCCACTAAAAAGGATCACTTTCCCCTGCCATTCATCAATCAAATCCTTGAAAGGTTAGCTGGGCAAAAATATTTTTGCTTCCTGGACGGTTATTCAAGGTATAATCAAGTCCCTATCCATCCTGAAGATCAGGAAAAGACAACTTTCACAAGTCCCTACAGAACCTTTGTGACGGAGTGATTCTTGCTTATTTATGATAGCAATAGAATGATATGTCATGTTTTATGTGGTGGAAAATCTCTCAATCAAAACTAAATATCAAATTTAACCATAATAAAGATGTCGCATCCACAGGGAGGAATGGACCAATAAATTCATGAGTAGAGGAATATACTGTTTGCAGACACTATCGCGACTTTAATGTGAGGAATATACTATTTGAAATGGAGCTTGCAATTTCTTTAAAAGTTTAAGGTTATTTATGCAATTTTCACGTCAGGAATTAAGCTCCAAAAATATGTATATGGTGCATGTGTAATGGCATATCATGTAAATTCAACTTGCATGCAAATCTGATTTGAAGTTCAAAGTTAAATGATGCACATAACACAAGTGAAGTAATTTCAGGAAACTATAAGTGCATCAATGCAATGTGGCTTGAATAAAATATTAATATCTAAATGGTAATGGCATTCAATGTAAATATTAATTGAGGAGAAAACAGAGGATTTCTCCTCTCTCTTCCTCGCTTGGACAGATGTGCACGGTTGGCGACAAGAGTTGATGGGGTGGTGCACCTAGACGCGTGCTTCGCGATGGTGGTGACGCGGCGACCGGAGAATAGCCACCGGCCTGTTGGCTCTATTGGAGGAGGATGGCCACACATGGAGAGAAGGAAGAGCGCTGCTGCTGCAGCCCGCGCGGCTGCGCATTGGGCACGCGTGCAAGGGTGTGCTAGGGCGCGCCTGCGGGCGAGGCTGGCTACCTGTGGGTGCTTGTTGGTGGTGTGAGAGCCTACGGGCGGTTGCTTGCAGGGCGTGGTGACAGGTGCTTGCAGTGGGAGCGCTGGAGAGGGCGCTTGGTGCAAGTTGGCACGGGTGCAGCGCCTGCAGGGCGCGCAAGGCAGATGATGGAGGGCGCTGGCGTGGTGCCTACGGGCGGTGGGTCTGGGTGCAGTGCCTACAGGGCACGCAAGGCAGGCGGTGGAGGGCACACAAGGGTGCAGGTTGCCTGCTGGCATGGCTAGCTACAGGGCGCTGGTGGGTCTACACGGGTGCTGGCAATGGAAGATGTGAAGGCAGTGCAGTGAGGGTAGGCTAGGCCAGACAGGCGGTGGAGGGCTTGGCGCGATGAAGGCAATGCAAGGGTGCGGTGGAGATGAAGGCGCTGTGAAGGCAGTGCAAGGGCGCAGTGGAGGTGAAGGCGCTGTGAAGGCAGTGCAAGGGCGCGATGGAGGTGAAGGCACTGTGAAGGCAGAGCAAGGGCACAATGGGCAGGTGATGGGAGTTGGTGCGCACAGTGCATGCTCTCCCCACAGTGCATGCCCTCTTCACGGTTGGGTCCCCGCCAGGGGGAGAAGAAGAAGCCCGCCTCTCTCTCCTACGAACCTCTTTTATCCCCTCCCCCATCCACAAGTCAAGGGATTTTTAAATCCCTTACTAATTTTGGCCAGCGGCTGTTGGGGAGGTGTTGAGGCTGGCCGAAGGTTGAGCGAGGTGTTGAGGCAGCCGTTTGTTTGGGGAAATTTATTTCACCCCCTATTCTTTTCCAACATTATTCCTACAACAACAAAGCATAAAATGATTACATACTAAGTTATAGAATGCGATAGAATAGATGTAAGCTTAAATAATGATGCATGCAAACATTCTATAACTTAATGTAGTTATTAACAAACCTAAAAGGTAAGAATAGAGTTAACTTAGGCATAACAACAGTCCATTAAAATGGACTCATCACTTTGCTTTCCGTAGAATGTCATTCAGGCTTTGCATTGCACCTGCGACTTTTCAAAGGTGCATGTTGGCCATCTTTTTTGACATGGTGGGAGATTGTCTTGAGGTGTTCATGGATGATTTCTCTGTCTTCGGAGATTCTTTTGAGTCCTACCTAGCTAACCTGGAATTGATCCTCCAGAGACGCATCAAAACACGGCTGGTCATTAGCTGGGAAGAGAACCACTTTATGACTTAGGAAGGCATTGTCCTGGGTCATGTGGTCTCTAGTCGAGGTATTGAAGTTGATAAAGCTAAGGTGGATGCTATCTCTAGACTTGCTCCACCCACATCCGTAAAAAAGATTCACTCTTTCCTTGGGCATGTGGGTTTTTACATAAGATTCATTAAGGATTTCTCGAAGGTTGCTCGGCCCTTAAGTAAACTTCTAGCCAAAGACACACCGTTCGAGTTTGATGAATCATGCCATAAGGCATTTGATTTATTAAAAACGGCAATCACCTGTGCCCCAGTGTTGCAACCACCAGTCTGGACAACCCCATTTGAGATTATGGCTGACGCATCTGATTATGCCGTCGGGGCTGTCTTGGGTCAAAAGATTAAGAAAAATCCCTCTGTGATTTACTACGCTAGCAAGACTCTGGATGAGGCCTAAAGGAACTACATTGTTACTAAAAAAGAATTGCTAGCCATAGTTTTCACTTTAGAAAAATTCAGGGCTTATCTGTTAGGTTCCCGTGTCATCATCTATACCAACCACTCGACCTTGAAACATCTCTTGGCCAAAAAGGATGCCAAACCCTGGCTTATTCGCTAAATTCTGCTGCTTCAAGAATTTGATCTTGAAATCAGGGATAAAGCTGGGGCATAAAATGTAGTGGTGGACCACATCTCAAGAATCCTAATTGATTCTCCTCATCCGGATGTCCTGATCTCTAATACTTTTCCGGATGAGACTATCCTTACAGTCTTGGGTATCCAAACCCCCTGGTTTGTGGATATTATCAATTATTTGGCCATTGGTCAAATCCCCCAGGATTGGACCAAACAACAATGGGATAGACTTGTGTCTGAGGCTAAATATTATTTTTGGGATGATCCTGAGCTGTACCGCATTGGCGTAGACCAGATTATTTATCGATGCATCCCAGAAATTGAGTTCCGTAGCATACTCCAGTTCTACCACATATCTATGTGTGGTGGACACTTTTCCGGGAAAAAGACAGCTGCAAAAATCATGCAATCCGGATTCTATTGGCTGTCATTATTTAAGGATGCCCAAGAATTCTCAAAGTCATGCACCCGATGCCAGACACTCAGGAACATGGCTAAGAGAGATATGATGCCCCTGAACCCAATTCTTTCCATCGAAATTTTTGACATTTGTGGCATCGACTTTATGGGACCCTTCCCTCCTTCATTTGGACACCAGTATATTCTAGTTGCTGTTGATTACGTATCCAAGTGGATTGAGGCAATTCCCACCAGGATCAATGACCACAAGGTGGTCATCGATTTTGTGAAGAAAAATTTCTTTAATCGGTTGGGCGTTCCTAGGGCAATTATCAGTGATGGTGGCACACATTTCACTCATGCCCAATTTTAGAATTTACTAGGGAAATACGGGGTGAATCATAGGATTTCCACACCTTACCACCCTCAGACAAACGGACAGGCCGAGGTCTCCAATCGGGAGATCAAAAACATTTTGCAGAAAACCGTTAGGCCTGATAGGAAGGATTGGACCCAAAAGCTAGATGATGCTCTTTGGGCCTACCGTACTGCGTACAAAATGCCTATCGATATGTCTCCGTTCCGTCTGGTGTTTGGTAAGGCATGTCACTTACCCCTAGAACTTGAACGCCGGGCATTTTGGGCCATCAAGAAATGTAATGTAGACCTTGAGTTGGTCGGGAAAACCAGGAAACTCCAACTATCTGAGTTGGAGGAGATTCGAAATGATGCTTATGAAAATGCCATAATCTATAAGGCAAGGACCAAAGCTCTCCATGACCAGATGATTTCACGTAAAAGCTTTAAGTCGAACCAGAAGGTTTAGATTTTCAATTCTTGATTGAAGCTTTTCCCCAGAAAACTCAAGTCTAAGTGGGATGGCCCATTTGTTATTAAGCGGATTTTCCCTAACGAGGCCGTTGAAATCTCTGACCCAAAGATGGGTAATATTTCAAGGTCAATGGATAGCCTCTCAAACCCTTGTTGACCATGTGCTCCCTAAACTTGTCTTGGACAAGGTTGATCTTACCTTGCCTTAACTACCGCGGGCCGATCATCGCCCAGTTGAAGGCACTAAACTTAGCACATGTAAAGACTATTCCAAGCTGACCAGAGTCTCATGGAAACCAGGTGTTATTCTTCCACTTCTACTCTCCTGCATGCTTTCATTTTGAATAATGAGGACATTGAAATAGATAAGCATGGGGGGGTAGAAATATCTTATAATCGTTTTGTCAGCTATAGCAGTAATTTCCTGCTTTCTTTTATTCTATTAAAAAAATTAGAATTAGGAGATGAGAACTTAGGCATTAGGAGTTGCAAACTTTAGGAATTGGTATTTTGAGACCTGTACACTTAGACTCTTCAGGTCTTCGGGCTTAATTAGCCCGGGTGTCCACTCGAATGTGGACTTAGTCTTGAGTCCTCACTAATTCAAATTCATTTTAATTTGGCTAATAAATTGGGATGATAAGTATGCGACTTATCAACCCGCCCTCTGATTTGAGGGGACTTTAAGCCTAAGCATCTACACACTTTTTTTTTGCACTGACTCACTTTCCGGCAGTTTCTTCAGAAATTGGGTAGCTAATGAACTATATAGAGTAGTATGGCTGGCAAGTTGTCTATGGTAACAGCTCATCGACTGGTTGTCCAGAGCCTAGCCACAAGATCATTTTCGTCGTACTGCCTTTAGCTAAAACTTAGATCAGGGAAGCCACCTACTTAGAAGAAAAAAAGAAAAAAATATAGAAAAAAAAATACAAAAAGGAGAAAATAAAAAAAATAAACAAATAAAACCACACTTCACCGCACGAGTATGGCTGGCAAGTTATAGGTGGTAATAGCTCATCAGCTAGTTGTCCAGAACCCAACTCACAAAAAAATGTACAATAATTCCCAAAACACTTACGGAAGAAGCGGGGAAGTAGAATAAACCAGGGAGATATACACTGGGTTCGCCCTTGTGTTGACCCCATAAATAAAAGAAATAGAGAGAAAGCTACCGTTCGAAAAGATAAACCTTTAGGCAAGGTCACCTTAGGTCGTAGAAACCTGAAGTCCATTTTAATGGCCACCTAGTGAGTCTTTCACTATTTTCACAAGATTCTTAGCACTTCGAGTCCTTTTCGAGTCTTGGGTAGGTTGGGTAGCCGTAAAAAGTTATCCCGTAACTCTCAAACTCCAAAAGTACAAAAAGAAAATTAAAAAAGAAGAAAAATAAGAAAAAAAAAATTTGTATCTTCTCTTCTCAAATAAGATGAGGGCTTGTACGATCTGCATTCTAGCAGGCACCCAGGCACTGTTGAGTTTTTGTAATTAAGTCTTGTGGTTGAGATTTTCTAAAGCAATCAATGAATTTTGCCTAAATACTCGAACCCTGATTCTACTTTTATACATAGCATTTAGGTTAATTTTGCTAGGGACTAGCAAAAAGTAAGCATGAGGGTATGATAAATACACATGGATTCATGATAAATTGCTTATTTATGATAGTTCCTAGGCTTAGCATTGCATATCATATTATAAATATTGCATAACATCCATTCCATGGCATTTAGGATAGTTGTATGTTTTGTACATTAATTCCTTCATTTTATAAGGCTAGGAGGCAATGCGACATCCTTACAAACTTCGGATGAAAAATCTAACCGTACGTATGGATCTAGAGTGACGATCGTAGTCTGACAACATAGAAATCACCTCGATCCGAGCACCATGGCATCCTCTGCAAGCAATGAAGGCTGGACGGTCTAGATGCTGCTACGTGGCACCATCTAGAGCACCCAAAGTCACCCGCACATCTCCAAAGGCCGCCCCATCGAGTGATCTCAGCCGTTGGATGAAGATCCAACGGCTGAGAAGCCGCCCTCACCGCGCGGGCACAATTCCTCTACGCAACACACCAGCAGGTGTGGTGCAGCGGTGAGGTCAAGCACTCTCAAGTAGCGAGCGCGAGATCAAGCCGTGATTCGTTGTGCCCCGCTACAATGTCAAATGCAATAGGGTCGCCCGATCGCAATCGAGCGATCGAGATTCCCCACTGATGAGTGGCTACTCATCATGGCTAAAAGGCCGAAATTAAGCTAGACACTAAGCAAAACAATATCAAATTAACATATAAAAAGGGTTAAGTGTGAGAATTAAAGAAAAGACCTAAAACTTTTAATGTGTGTTAAAACCTCCTAATTAGGTCACAAAAATGAGATATTCTGAAAACTAAAGAACAAATGATGATCCATGCATCAATTGAACACATAAACAAGTTTTAAAAGACAAATCAGAAGTAAAATCAATGTCTTAAATGTTCAATTAAGCACATGTAAAAATTTGAAAGCAATTTGACATCATTTAGGCTTAGAAATAAATAGATTACAATTAGGTCCTTCATGCATTACATTTCTACCCTTCAAAACTCCTTCTTGGACCTTTTTGCAAGCCGTAGGGACCCTTCTGTATGACTGCAAGGCCCTTCCAGTTATAGTTCTTTTCACTTTTGGACCTGTACGCTATTCTTCTACCCCTTCGTTCAAGGGTCTTCCTGCAAGTTTTCCCTCATTTCAGAGAGAAGCCGGTGTTCTTCACGCGCACTGTAGCACGCGAAGAACACAGCCATTCTCGACCATCCATCGCACTTTTGATCTCGATCTGCGGCTGGAATCAAATGGAACCTTCGCGCGATTCGGTGCGTGCGTTCACCTCTCTTCCCAGATCTCATCTGATGGTCAGATCTCTCTCTTGACTCGCCGCGCGCTCTACCCATCTCATCCTCACCACCGGCTTAATTTTGATTAACCTCACCCTTGCGGTGATTCCAATCACTGAGCTGCTACTTAAGCACCTCAGTGGTGTCGTGCGCAAAGGATCGCTCCCTCCTACATCTCTTAGCGATCAGTTCGTCCACTCCAGTCTCTCCTCCTCATCTAGACCCTGATTTCACAGCCACCGGCTGTGGAATCATCGCCTGCTCTCGACCCTCCTCGTCGCTAAGGACCTCGTAGCACCTGAGGACGACCCTGGAGTCTCACTAGCAGACTCTTCCCTCCGCTGGAGTCACCCTCCTCCTTTCTTCCTCCTTAGCCGGTTCTTCCTTTTAGTTTAGGTTTTTAATTCTGCACAAGTAGTGTTAGATTTAGTTTGCAGTAGTTTAGAATAGATTTAGTTTTAATTGTTAGTGTTTAATGTTAGCTGTAGTTAGATTAGTCTTAGGAGTAGAATTAGTATTAGATCCCCTCCCTCACCTCCTCTGATCAGTCCAGATCAGAGGGGAAGAATCATCTGTTCATTGTTCAATTTATCTCCCTCTTCATGTTTTGTTTTTCCATCATCCAAATTCTGATTCTTGTTTTTCCTTTTAACGACGAATTTTTCATCAATCACCCACACATCCTGACCCAATTTCAGATCTGATGGTGCACTGCCTCAGATCTGAAAGTGGCGTCACAAGCACCATTTGGGGCTTCTCACTCACTCCATTTGTTTCACAAAAGCCCCTCTGTTTTAAATGGATTGCCTCAGTTTGTCAGAGCACTTTTGATTTGGATTTTAAAGGATTTTTACTCTCTGAAATGTTTTGACAGATCTGACGAATTGAAGGGATTTTTGGTTTTCATTGTGGCCAAGGACTCTGAGAAGTTCTCTGGTGACAGAGAACCAATCAGAAGAGCCTTTCATGATTCTGTTTATACTTTGTTTTGAATGCATTCGCCAGCTTCCATTAAATTTCCTTAATGCATTCTTAGTCTCTTTTTGCTATTTCAGAACTGCCATACACTATTTGTGTTGATGATCATTTCTGTATGGTGATTCTCTAACCTAAGGAGTTTTCCATACTCCTTAAGGTTGCAAGAAACTGGGATTGTATGTTGTTGGTTTTAATTGATTGAGTTAAGTCTTCCTTCATGCTGTCTATGGCATTAGGAAGACTAACTCAATGCCATTTGTTGTTTTGATCTAAAATGATGCTTCTGATAAGGTTTTTTCTTGTTGGGTATTTGAACTGAATTCTTATGTGATTTTCGTGAGATTTAAACCCTTATCAGATTTGGATTTCAACTCTCAAAATTTTTAGTTTGTTTTGAATTTTATCTTACTCCCAGTTACACAGCAACATGCTGCATCTAGCAGCTACATTTCCCTCCATCTCTAAATTCTCCTCTTCTCTACAATTCCCCTCTCATCTGTTGAATACATCCCTCTCTTCAAGTGGACTAACTGCAGCAGCAGTTAGCCCATTTGACAGTGGCTTAAGCCACTGCTGATGCTAAACAAAACACCCTGAACAGCACACCTTCTCATCCCTCTCCATCTTCTCTGACAGTAGCTTAGCTGCTGTTTAAATTGAAATCAAAACTTAATTAACCCTTCTTCCCTCATTTCCTAACTTCCTACTAAAACCTAATTATACATACTTATTTTAAAACTGTAAATATACATATCCATACTATTATAACTATAATATACAGCCTGATTATGTAAGTATACATACATAGATATACTGTAAATACTGCATGAACTTGTATATAAATCGATATACATCTGTAATCTATGTAAATATATGTATATATACTAAACTATTATGTATGTATCCACTTAATAATGTATATATATATAAACAGATCCCTATTTACATATTTAGTAGCTAGATTATAGATTAACTTAGCTAAATTAATAATTTAGAGCTATAATTAAATTAAATAAATCTATAAAATTAGGATAATATATATAGTAAGTAATTTAAGCTAATTAAAGTGTATTTATACCTAGTATAGCTTACTGTAACTTAGTTTTAATTATAAACTACACAGAATTGCTATTTTAGCCTAAATAAAACATAAATAAATTCGTAAAAATACAATAAAAATATGTATTAAATACTTAAGTATGTAAATTAAAACTGTTTAAGGTCAATTAGACCATTTACTAATTATTTTATAAGTAATTAACTATTTAATCACCTAAATCAACCTGTATAATCAGCCTAGTTTAGCGAATTTATTTGTATAGTAAACATATTTAAAATTCAAAATTAATTAATCAATTATGTAGTATTACGTAAATATTTTATTTACCATATTTTATTTTATTTTTTTTAATAATTTATGGCCCCCAAATCGAGGGCCAAAAACATGCCCAGACGCAGCTGCGCCTGATTTCCAGCGCACGATGTGGCGCTGGAATAGCACCACATCGTGTGCTACAAGTCAAGCGCAGCCACATATAAGTTAACTATGCTGTAGATTCACCAGCCGTCACGGCGCCGGGCGCCCAGAACAGCATCCTATTCTATTGGATCCGATTACCCGTTAGCCATGTACTGTCTGATTTGCGATGAATGTGTAATGTGTGTGTGGGGGCCGGGGGCCCGAGCGTGCGAGCATGTGGCGTTTGGCTGAGGCCTGACGCTGAGCTAAAAATGTAACTAAGCCACATAATCTGAGATTAGGGTGCGCTTAATAGAGGTCTGGTCCCACCGTAAAGGTGTTGTGTATCCCTCGGAAAGCGCGCCCGCAAACTAAGCACGTTTTAAACTAATGACATTAGCCTAACCCCCTCCCCACCGCAGCCTCTGAAGTATCTTAAGACAGAAGAAAAGAACAGACGAGTTAACACAAAGAGAAGAAAAAGAGAGAACACAAGAGATAACAAGAACAGAAAGACTTACTGTACATATAGTAGTAGAATAAGTAATATACATACGTATAAGTAAACCCACATAATTACTAACAGAATAAAATGACACTATAAACGTCGCTAAAGACCTCAGTTTGCTTCTTTAGGTTATATATAGTGTTTTCTGAGATTTAGCGACGCTTATATCTATCACTGAAACTGCTGTATATGTTACTATACATAATAGACTAATAAGTTAAGTCTCTACACCATTGCATCCTAAGGTATTATATACTATTATGTTAGTACTAATAGGATAACTTGTAAATACATAGTTTAGAGTATAATAATAGATTGTTTGATGCTTGTTCATAGTTAGTATTTTTGCAAGTATTTCTTAGTAATTAGGTAAATAAAACACACATTCATTCATTCTTTAATAAGATGTAAAGTTTCTTTTTGGAATTAGAGGATAATTTTGAGATCAAATAGTCACCGAATTAAATTCAATAAATTACCTCCCAGTGAACGACCTGGAACAAAACCAGTAAAAATTAGATAAATAAGCAAATGATAATAATGGTTGTAATGACTGGTATTCACCCATACTCACCACTATACGACATTCTTAATGTTATATTATACACCCTATACTACAACGACATGATCATAACAATAATCATTCATCATCATACAACCATTGTGTTATATACACATTACACATTGTACACATCAACATCACCCACGCATGATCCAACACCGCCCACCGATGCGAAGGCGCATGCTAGATCACACGCATGCCATCTGAGGCATGCATTTAAGTCACCCGCAAGCTGTGCCCGCCGTTCGATCTCCACAATCACGCGAGATGCACAATTCAAATCAAAGCGCGCGGAATCTACGGGCGCATCTCGACCGTACGATGCAACATCCAACGGCGACCAGTGCACACGCCAGCAATACAAAATTCAAATGCTAGAAGGCACGCGCTCTCCTCTCGCAATCACATCTGTCCATGCCTAATCCAACAGTTGACAATTTCTACGCCTTTGACAACTACAGGTGTGAGCATTGGGCGAGGGCTTTACAACGACAGAAGAGTGGGCCTTTAGTGACACTTGCAGCTATCACTAAATGGCCTGCGCAGTGCATGCGCCAGCCAAAGCAATGAAGAGGAGCGGATCTTCAGCGACAGCTCAAGCGGCCTTTAGTGACGGTTATAGTTGTCACTGAATGCCTATGCATAGGATTCTCTTCTTCCCTCCACTATATAACCACCCCTACACCCCCCCATTCCTCTTCATCTCTACCTACTCTACTCCCACCTACTCCCAAGCTCTAGCAAGCCTACCAACGCTCTGTTAGAGCTTGCTCTAAAGCTCCCAAGGCTCCTATTAGTGTAGCAAACCTCTGCCTCACCAAATATTCATCCATCTTCCCATCCCCATTCATAGGTCGCCTTGGAGCCGTCCTCCCACCTCCATTCTGGTAGCTGATCATCTCCACCTTCTCATCTCCATTCCGAAGCCACACTAAAGCTTTCCTCTACCCGACATCTCCTACATTCCAGCTCTGTCATCCTACTCCTCACCTCCTTTGTCCGAGCTTTAGCCAGGCGCTGTCGTCTCGCTGAATAGCCAATTCGAGAGATTCCTTCTCACCTCCCTCTCTTTTTACGCTTTCATAGTTGATTGTAATTGACATTGAAATGATATCTATATCATACTTGTTCCATATCTCTAGTGATTCATTCTGCTTGTATTCTTCTTACAAAAATACAAAAAAATATAACAAAACCCTAAAATAGCAAAAAGCAACAAATCAAAGCATGATTTTCAATTAATGTAGACGTCGCCTCCCTGTTTTTGACCCGAGACTCCCTTGGAGTTTCGGTATAAATTTTATTTGATCAAGAGTTTTGCAACTACAACGACGGGTTACTTGTAACCCAGATTTCAAACTCTCGAAACACGTGCGATCATAGTGTAATTTGCGAAGAAATCCATCAATAAATAAATTTTACCGAAACTCAAAAAGAATTCCAGGTCGAACCCAGGGAGGCTACGTCGATTTGAAATCCGCAAATATTTTTTTTGTTGTTTTTGTTTAAAAAGTGAGATAATTACAATGAATTCGATGAGAGAGAGAGAGAGAGAACAAACACTTTATAATATGAATGATGTTTTACAACTACAAAGCAAGAAATATTACAGCTAGAAAGTGGGAAATATTACAACTAGAAAGCAATAAAATCTACTCTAGAAAGAAGTAAAGAGAAAGGAGGTGGGAAGTTATCCTCCTCGACGGCTTCTTGGAGGACAAGACAAACAGGCAAATACCTGGAAGATGAAGGGTGAAGATGGAAGATAGAGAATGAAATAGGAAGAACCAGGGGTGAGGCAGGGCGTCGTCGTCGCAGGACCCACTTCCGGAATGGGGACGAGAAAAACTTTGATTTTAACTCTAAAGGAGCATCCTGGGTTTAGGACAAGCTTCTTTAGAGCTTTAGAGGAGAGAGGTGAAGGAAGGGATGATTGAAATGTGGGGGGCGTAGGCCTTTTTATAGGTGTAGAGGTTGGGAGCAAAATGGTCATTTTAAGTTAAAAACATTAAATGGGGGATCTTTAGTAATGGATATAAACGTCACTAAAGACCCCACGTCACTGAACGTGCACGCGCGCTCACGCCTTCTCCTCTCCTCACTCTTCAACGCCTTCCCACGATCAGATGATCTCAGTCATCCGATCACGAGATTGGACAACCGAGAGATGCTTGTGCCCACTTCCTCTTTAACGCCTCAACGCATGCACGTACGATCGCGCGTGCAAAGGCGTGTCATCGTACGTGTGTACAATCCGCGCCCATCCCTCGTGCCACGTCACTTGCATCTGCGTCGCCCGTGCTTCATCGCATAGCCCAATTTGACCGTGCCTGCTTGCACCCTCGATTTAAGGCACGCGAGGGCTCGAAGTGTTGGTGCTAGAGCACCACGATCATTTGTTTTGATGATGACAAAATCGTAAATAATAATGCATAAAAATCCTCCCCCTTTTTGACATTATCAAAAAGGTTTAATTGATTTTACATTTCCTATAACTCCCCCTTAAAACATGCTCTTCTATGAATTTATTTTAACAAAGGTAATATTCTCCCCCTTTTTGTAACAACAAGATAGCTATTATTTTTCTCCCCCTTACTAAAGGAAATTTAGCTAACTTGCATCTCCCCCTTAAAAATTGACAATTAGCTCATTAATTTTAACTCCCCCTATCTAAATGCTAAATATTAAAAGATAGGGTGAAGAATTTTTACCTCACCTACCATGGCCAATAAAATGGCCCGAATGGTGGTGGTGGATGCCACATCGGATGGAGGTGGTGGATGCCACGATTTAAGGCACGTGAGGGCTCGAACTGTTGGTGCTAGAGCACCACGATCATTTGTTTTGATGATGACAAAATCGTAAATAATAATGCATAAAAATCCTCCCCCTTTTTGACATTATCAAAAAGGTTTAATTGATTTTACATTTCCTATAACTCCCTCTTAAAACATGCCCTTCTATGAATTTATTTTAACAAAGGTAATATTCTCCCCCTTTTTGTAACAACAAGATAGCTATTATTTTTCTCCCCCTTACTAAAGGAAATTTAGCTAACTTGCATCTCCCCCTTAAAAATTGACAATTAGCTCATTAATTTTAACTCCCCCTATCTAAATGCTAAATATTAAAAGATAGGGTGAAGAATTTTTACCTCACCTACCATGGCCAATAAAATGGCCCGAATGGTGGTGGTGGATGCCACGATCATTTGTTTTGATGATAACAAAACACGTGTTATTTAACATTTGCAATTTGAGTCCTAGATTTCAGGTCAATTGCAAATGTGGACGTGTTTAGACGGAGTTCGAGCTCGCATCCAGGACGGATTGGAGGAGCTTGATGGAAAACAGAGGAGGTTCGCGTGGAGCGAAAGATTGAAGATGGAAGGAAATGAAGAATAGGATAGATTTCCTTCTTTTGTACTTGTTGTATTTTTCGTTTCTTTTGTTGCTCTTTATTTCCTTAGATATTTCATGTTAAAGAGCCTCAAAGAACCCTAACAGTAGTCCTAGGAACACCGGCACAACCCTATGATACTTAGGTTTTCTGTAGAATACTTAGAAAACCAATATAGGGTTCAAACAGCACTTCCAGACGTCTAATTCCCAAATCAGACGTCTGATAAAGTATTGTAAGATGTCTGACTGTTGTTTCAGACGTCTGATAACTGTTAGGCTGGACATAGCTAGTTCTGTCTGATGAAATCAGACGTCCAGACCTTAGTCCAGATGTCATAGAAGACGTCTGATGGACTTGCCAGACGTCCAGATAGTGGACCGTTGGCTGGCTTAGCAAACAGTCAAGAATATGACCGTTAGAGCCTTATCAGACGTCCTTAGGTCTTTCCAGACGTCTGATAAATGACCGTTTTGCCTCGGCTGACCCAAAATCTCTTCTCAGAGATTTTCTAGCCGTTGCAACGTTTGGAAATCAATTCCCACAGTAAAAGTAGGTTTCCAGATGTCCAGACATAGTGCCAGACGTCCTGTATGTCGTCTGATGGACTTGCACAAAAACCCTGTTTAGATCTGATTCAAGTCAGGGAGAAACCGGCATAGAATCAGACGTCTGACCTTTAAATCAGACGTCTTAAAGTGGCCTTCCAGACGTCTGATGCCAGAGTTAGACGTCTGATAACCCTGTCAAATGTAATCATTGTCCTGATTTCGGCCTGATTCTCTTGGACTTTGTTCCCAACGGCTATGGAAGCTTTTCTAAGCCTTCCAAAGCCTTCCTAAGGCCTCTATAAATAGAGGGGAGCCTTTTCACACCTAGACACACAAGAAACACTTTGCAATACACTAAGATCAAGTATTTCCACTCTCTTGTGTCCAAGAAGCTCTTGCTCTCTAAGCTCAAGTTCTACATCTTGAGAGCATCATTCCCTTCGCGCACCCGCTCTCCCGCCGTTGTCTACGAGAACGACATTGCGCCGTTGCGTGGCTCACGCACCCGCGTCATCGTCGACGCACTCCTTGCAAAGGGGAGTTTCCTAAATCCTATAGAAGCTTAGGTTTATTACTTTGTTGGCTCTATAGGTTTGTTGTTTATTTTACCTTTATCTTTTGGTTGGGTATTCGCTTTGCGAATTCCCGTCTCCTTTGTGGGACAAAATCCTTCTCGTAGAGAGAAGGCGTTGAGGAATGCTACCCTCGTACTTGTAGCGTGGTTGTATTGAGGTTGAATCACCCTCGTTTTAAGTGATTCGATTTAGTGGATTTGATCAACTAGGTTGATCGGTAAATCTTAACTCGAAAGGGTTAGGTGGTGGTTTTCACCCGGTTTGGGTTTCCACATAAAATTACTTGTGTACTTGTGCGATTGATTTTTTGTGAGATTGCTTTATATTTCAATTCCGCATTTTTTTTACGTTACGCTAATCTCACCCCCTCCAAGTAGGAACCTTCATTTGGTATCAGAGCAGGTCTCGCAAAATCGGTGTTACAAACCGGCGAGGATCTAGATCATGGAGGGAAGCATAGCTGCAATAAGAATCTCCGAAGGGCAGTCCACCGTCCGACCACCCTACTTTGACGGGAACAACTACAGCTACTGGAAGCTGAGGATGAGGATGTGGCTTCAAGCCATGGACTTTGCTCTATGGGGACGTTGCGAAGCCTCATACGAGATCCCAGAGAAACCCGCGGGAGGCTACTCGCAACAACAAATTCGTGAGCTCTCTTTAAACGCAAAGACCATGAACGCCCTTTACTGCGCGCTCAGCTCAGAGGAATTCAACAGAATCTCGCAATGCGCCACCGCATACGAGATTTGGCACACACTCGAGGTAACTCATGAAGGTACCTCTAAGGTAAAAACCTCTAAAATTAATTTACTTTCTCAAGAATTTGAATCTTTTTCAATGAAATCTAACGAGTCTTTAAGTGAGATGAACACTAGGTTCACTCTCATTGTAAATAACTTGAAAGCTTTAGGAAAGACTTTCATCAAGGGGGAGCTTCAAGGGAAGCTTCTTCATTCCCTTGGACCAGGTGAGAACAGAAAGTCACCGCCATCGAGGAGGCGAACGAAATGGAGGAGCTCAACATGGAAGATCTCCTAGGCAATCTGATGGCCTACGAGACTAAGTTGAAGCATAAGAAGAAGGATACACCGGAGCCTAAACCAAAGAAGACTCTCGCCTTCAGAGCCGCGTCGGATAGCGAGGTAAGTTCCGATGACGAAGACTTTAGAATTTTACTTAAAAATTTTTCCAAGTTTTGTAGGGAATTAAAGAAAGAGAAAAAGGAGAAGAAGGAAAGCCTGAGACGTTGCTACCACTGCAACGGGAAAGGGCATCTGCGACCAGAATGCCCTCTTCTCAAAAAGGAGAAGAAGGAAAAGGAGAAGAAATCTAAGAAGAAGGCGTTCCAAGCCACTTGGGACGATTCTAGCTCGGAGGAAGAAGAAGAAAAGACCATAGAAGAAGAAACCGCTTGCTTCGGTTTCATGGCCAGAGGAAGCGACAGTGAAAGCGAAAGCGACTCAGACAACGAGGTAAATCTCGATCTTCAAGAAGCTTTTAATGAACTTTTTGAAGTTAGTAAATCACTAAAAAGAGAAAATAATAGCATTAAAAAGAATCTTAGTTTTCTTAGAAGTGAAAATGATAGGTTAGAAATAAAGCTTAGGGACCTAGAAAGTAGCTCTAGTCCTAATAACCTGCTTTTAGAAAATAAAAATTTAATCAATGAAAATACTAAATTGATTGAGGAAAATGATAGTCTAAAGTTAGAAATCTATGATTTAAAGACTAAGATGCAAACTATAGAAAAAGAAATTGCATGTCTTAGGGAAAATTTTAACAAATTAATCAACAAAGTAGACAAGTTTTATAGCCCTAAGATTGAGAAAGGATCTCCATCAAGGAGACCCGCTAACAGATCCGGATCCAAGCTCACTTGGATGCCGAAGAAAGAATTAGAATCTTGTTTTGTAGGGTTCAGGGATAATTACAACATAAAGGACTGGACCTACAAACTCAAGTCTGGTCAACTCGAGTTGGGAGAACCAAGGAGTAGACCAAGGAGGAGAACAAGAAGACCGACGAGATGGCGAACAAATGACGGACCTGCCGCACGTCGACCACCAGATTGGAGACCGGCGCCGATGCCCGGGCCTCCAAGCTACGGATGGGAGCCCCATCCGATGTGGCATCCACCACCACCATTCGGGCCATTTTATTGGCCATGGTAGGTGAGGTAAAAATTCTTCACCCTATCTTTTAATATTTAGCATTTATATAGGGGGAGTTAAAATTAATGAGCTAAATGTCAATTTTTAAGGGGGAGATGCAAGTTAGATAAATTTCCTTTAGTAAGGGGGAGAAAAATAATAGCTATCTTGTTGTTACAAAAAGGGGGAGAATATTACCTTTGTTAAAATAAATTCATAGAAGAGCATGTTTTAAGGGGGAGTTATAGGAAATGTAAAATCAATTAAACCTTTTTGATAATGTCAAAAAGGGGGAGGATTTTTATGCATTATTATTTACAGTTTTGTCATCATCAAAAAGGGGGAGATTGTTGGTGCTAGAGCACCACGATCATTTGTTTTGATGATAACAAAACACGTGTTATTTAACATTTGCAATTTGAGTCCTAGATTTCAGGTCAATTGCAAATGTGGACGTGTTTAGACGGAGTTCGAGCTCGCATCCAGGACGGATTGGAGGAGCTTCACGGAAAACAGAGGAGGTTCGCGTGGAGCGAAAGATTGAAGATGGAAGGAAATGAAGAATAGGATAGATTTCCTTCTTTTATACTTGTTGTATTTTTCGTTTCTTTTGTTGCTCTTTATTTCCTTAGATATTTCATGTTAAAGAGCCTCAAAGAACCCTAACAGTAGTCCTAGGAACACCGATACAACCCTAGGATACTTAGGTTTTCTATAGAATACTTAGAAAACCAATATAGGGTTCAAACAGCACTTCCAGACGTCTAATTCCCAAATCAGACGTCTGATAAAGTATTGTAAGATGTCTGACTGTTGTTTCAGACGTCTGATAACTGTTAGGCTGGACATAGCTAGTTCTGTCTGATGAAATCAGACGTCCAGACCTTAGTCCAGACGTCATAGAAGACGTCTGATGGACTTGCCAGACGTCCAGATAGTGGACCGTTGGCTGGCTTAGCAAACAGTCAAGAATATGACCGTTAGAGCCTTGTCAGACGTCCTTAGGTCTTTCCAGACGTCTGATAAATGACCGTTTTGCCTCGGCTGACCCAAAATCTCTTCTCAGAGATTTTCTAGCCGTTGCAACGTTTGGAAATCAATTCCCACAGTAAAAGTAGGTTTCCAGATGTCCAGACATAGTGCCAGACGTCCTGTATGTCGTCTGATGGACTTGCACAAAAACCCTGTTTAGATCTGATTCAAGTCAGGGAGAAACCGGCATAGAATCAGACATCTGACCTTTAAATCAGACGTCTTAAAGTGGCCTTCCAGACGTCTGATGCCAGAGTTAGACGTCTGATAACCCTGTCAAATGTAATCATTGTCCTGATTTCGGCCTGATTCTCTTGGACTTTGTTCCCAACGGCTATGGAAGCTTTTCTAAGCCTTCCAAAGCCTTCCTAAGGCCTCTATAAATAGAGGGGAGCCTTTTCACACCTAGACACACAAGAAACACTTTGCAATACACTAAGATCAAGTATTTCCACTCTCTTGTGTCCAAGAAGCTCTTGCTCTCTAAGCTCAAGTTCTACATCTTGAGAGCATCATTCCCTTCGCGCACCCGCTCTCCCGCCGTTGTCTACGAGAGCGACATTGCGCCGTTGCGTGGCTCACGCACCTGCGTCATCGTCGATGCACTCCTTGCAAAGGGGAGTTTCCTAAATCCTATAGAAGCTTAGGTTTATTACTTTGTTGGCTCTATAGGTTTGTTGTTTATTTTACCTTTGTCTTTTGGTTGGGTATTCGCTTTGCGAATTCCCGTCTCCTTCGTGGGACAAAATCCTTCTCGTGGAGAGAAGGGGTTGAGGAACGCTACCCTCGTACTTGTAGCGTGGTTGTATTGAGGTTGAATCACCCTCGTTTTAAGTGATTCGGTTTAGTGGATTTGATCAACTAGGCTGATCGGTAAATCCTAACTCGAAAGGGTTAGGTGGTGGTTTTCACCCGGTTTGGGTTTCCACATAAAATTACTTGTGTACTTGTGCGATTGATTTTTTGTGAGATTGCTTTATATTTCAATTCCGCATTTTTTTTACGTTACGCTAATCTCACCCCCTCCAAGTAGGAACCTTCACGAACGTGCGTCATGGGGTTGCGCATGGAGGCGTTTACCACTGTGCTATCTCTGTGGATTCGCGTGAAGACGATTCAACCGTTGCACCCTCTCATCTATTGGATCAAGATCCAACGACTTAGATCTTGCCTCGCCCGCACCTTCAGAAGTTAAGAAGAGATGCTGCAGCCGATTAGGTAGCTATGATGGTGCCATGTTGTGCCATGATGGCCGTCCATCTTCTGTGTCTTGTAGATGGTGTCACGGATGTCGAATTGGACCGATTTTCACTTTATTAGGTTGCGATCATCGATCCAAACCCACCCGTGCAGTCGGAATTGTCATCTAAAGTGCGGATTTACACCATCTTGGCCCTTGATCTCTAATCTTCCTCGGATTATATTTGATGCTATGGAAGTCCGGTCAGGGCAATCTTGGAGTTGTTGAACTCCGATATCGCCCTGATCAAATCCGTACGGTTGGATCGTCAATCCGAGGCCCCGATTAAATGTCACCCTGTCCCTGCCGACCAAGAAGAACAAATTACTATACAATTTGTCCAATTTGACCTAAATGCATGATGATACATGTTATGCAATATTTACAATGCATGATACTTATATGATACTAAGAACATGCATAAATAGAAATTTTTTGCTAGTCAGATGTATGCACATCACACCCCATGCCTATCTTTTGCTAGTCCCTAGCAAAAACTATATGCTAGTTATAAAAGAATTAGGTCAGATTTCTTGGGCAAAAGTTATTCTTCAACACTAAGAGATTTTTACTAAGGACCTGAACTACAAAGACACAACAGCACCCAGGTGTCTGCCCAAATGCAAACCACCTCAAGCCCTTGCCTTATTCAAAGAAGGATCTTTTTCTTTTTTCCTTCTTTTCTAATTTTTTTGGATTTTTGAGTTTAAGGTTTCAGAGCAGCTTTCTATGGCCACTCAACCCACCCAAGACTTGTAGAGAACCCTAAGTTCTAAGCATCTTTATGTGTGAAATGTGATAGACTCACTGATCGACGATTAGAATGGACTTCGGGTTTCTACACCCCTAGGTGACCTTAAAAAGAAATTCTGCCTAAAGGTGTATCTATTCGACTAGTAGCTTTCTCCCTACTTTTATTTTTATGGGGTCAACACAAGGGCGAACCTAGTGTATATCTCCCTGTCTTATTCTACTTCTCCACTTCTTTCTAAGTGTTTTGGAATTATACGTGTATTTCTTAAGCTGGGTTCTGGACAACCTACCAATGGGTTGTTACCCACGATAACTTGCCAGCCATACTCATGCGGTGAAGTGTGGCTTATTTCTTTTTCTTTTCTTTTCTCCTTTTTTATTTTTTTTTCTTTGTTTATTTTTTTTTAAGTAGGTGGCTTCCCTGATCTAAGATTTACCTAAAGGCAGCAAGAAAAGAATGGTCATGTGACTGGGTCTGGACAACCTACCAATGGGTTATTACCCACGATAACTTGCTAGCCATACCACCCTAGAAGGTTCATTAGCTACCCAATTTCCATAAAAACTACCGAAAAGCGAGTCAGTGCAAATAATGTGTAGATGCTTAGACTTAATTTCCCCTCAAGTCAAAGGGTGGGTTGATAAGTCGTGTACTTATCACCCCAACTTATTTAACCAAATTGAAGTAAATTCAGAATGGCGAAGACTCGATAAAAAAATACACATTTTAGTGGACACTCAAGCTGATTAAGCCCGAAAACCTGAAGGGTCTAAGTGTTTAGATCCTACTATATTATTCCCTAAGGTTGAAAAATCCTAATGCCCAATTATTCTTTCCTAATTCAAATTTTTTTTTAATAAGGAAAAAATAAGTAGGATTTACAAGAATTC
The DNA here is from genome assembly GCA_037157565.1 of Thalassia testudinum. Classification (NCBI taxonomy): domain Eukaryota; kingdom Viridiplantae; phylum Streptophyta; class Magnoliopsida; order Alismatales; family Hydrocharitaceae; genus Thalassia; species Thalassia testudinum. The sequence goes on along the minus strand of JAZHRO010000071.1, from coordinate 20,502,687 downwards.
CACAGAGCTGACAAAATGATTCAGAAATGAATCCACTCCCTTCATGCCTAACTGATGTAATGTCCTCATTAAAAATAAAATGCATGAGAAGCAGGGTAGAATGAAGAAAATATCACCTGTATTCCGTGATACTCGAGGTAGCTCTGAGTCAGACTATACAAGTGCTAAGTTTAATGCCATCAACTAGGAGAGTCCAGCCAAAGAAATCACATTAAGGTTAAAGCAACCTTATCAAAGACAGGTTCTGTAATAACACGGTTAACATAAGGTTTCAGACATTGTCCGTTGACCTTAAAAGAATTAGCCGTCTTTGGGTCAAAGATCTCAACGGCTCCGTTGGGAAATATTCAATCGATGATGAATGGGCCATCCCACTCTGACCTAAGCTTACCGGGAAAGAGCTTAAGTCAAGAATCAAAGAGCCAGACCTTTTAGTTCGACTCAAAGCTCTTGCGGGAAATTACTTGGTCATGAAGAGCTTTGATCCGAGCCTTATAGATCTTGGAATTCTTGTATGCATCGTTTCTAAGCTCCCCCAACTCAGATAGTTGGAGCTTCCTGGTCTTTCCGGCTAAACTTAGATCAAAGTTACATTTCTTGATCGCCCAAAATGCCTGATGTTCAATCTCTACGGGTAAATGACATGCCTTTCCAAACACTTAACGAAGCGGTGACATGCCGATAGGTGTTTTGTACGTCGTACAGTAGGCCCAAAGAGCATCCTCAAGCTTTTGAGTCCAATCTTTTCGATCAGGCCTAACCGTCTTCTGCAGGATGTTCTTGTTCCCCCGATTGGAGATCTTGGCCTATCCGTTCATCTGAGGGTGGTAAGGTGTGGAGATTCTGTGATTTACCCCATATTTAGCTAGTAAACTACGGAACTGGGCATTTGTGAAGTGAGTACCACCATCACAAATGATAGCCCTCGGAATTCTGAACCGACTGAAGATGTTCTTTTTGACAAAATCGATGACCACCATATGGTCGTTGGTTCGGGTGGGAATAGCCTTGATCCACTTGGACAAGTAATCAACAGCAACAAGAATGTACTGGTGGACAAATGAAGGGAGGAAAGGTCCCATGAAATCGATGCCCCAAATGTCGAAGATTTCGACGGGAAGGATTGGGTTTAGAGGCATCATATCTCTCTTGGTTATGCTCCCAAGTGCCTGGCATTGGGAACAATACCATGAGAATTCTTGGGCATCCTTGAATAAAGATGGCCAATAGAATATAGATTGTAATATTTTTGCAGCTATCTTTTTCCCGGAGAAATGTCCACCACACACAAATGCATGGCAGAACTCAAGTATACTTTGTAATTCATTCTCCGGAACACATCGACAAATAATCTAATCAGAGCCGATGCGATACAGTTTAGGATCCTCCTAGAAGGAATATTTGGCCTCAGATTTGAGTCTATCTCGTTGTTGCTTAGTCCAATCATGAGGTATTTGACCAACAGCCAAATAGTTTACTATGTCTGCAAACCACGGGGTTTGGACACCTAACATTGTAAGAATAGTCTCATCCGAAAAAGTATCAGCAATCGAAATATCTGAACGAGGAGAATCACTTAGAAGTCTCGAAAGATGATCCGCCACCACATTCTGTGCCCCAGATTTATCTTTGATTTCAATATCAAATTCTTGAAGCAGAAGAATCCAACGAATGAGCTGGGGATTGGCATCCTTTTTGTCCAAGAGATGTCTTAGGGCCGAGTGGTCGGTGTATATTATGACGTGAGACCCTAAGAGATAAGCCATGAATTTCTCCAAAGAAAAACTATAGCTAGCAACTCCTTCTCAGTAACGGTATAATTCCTCTAGGCCTCGTCCAGAGTTTTGCTAGCGTAGTAGATGACAGAGGGCTTTCTATCGATCTTTTGACCCAAAATAGCCCTGACCACATAATCAGAAGCATCGGTCATGATCTCAAATGGGGCTGTCTAGGCCGATGGTTGCAGCACCGGAGCACAAGTGATTGCCGTTTTAAGGAAATTGAATGTCTTGTGGCATGATTCGTCGAATTCAAACGGCATATCTTTGACAAGAAGGTTGCTAAGAGGACGAGCAACCATGGAGAAATCCTTGATGAATCACCGATAGAATCTCACATGACCAAGAAATGATCGAATTTGTTTGATAGATGTGGGAGGAGGAAGTTTGGAAATAGCATCAACCTTAGCTTTGTCAACTTCAATTCCCCGTTCAGAGATTACATGACCCAAGACGATACCTTCTTGTGTTATGAAATGGCTTTTTTCCCAACTAAGGACCAATCTTGTTTTGATGCATCTTTTAAGGATCAATTCAAGATTAGCCAGGCAGGAATCAAACAATTCTCCGAAAATAAAGAAATTGTCCATGAAGACTTCCATAAACTCTCCCACCATGTCAAAGAATATGGCTAGCATACACCTTTGAAAAGTCATAGGTGCATTGCATAAGCCAAATGGCATTCTATGGAAAGCAAAGATTCCATAGGGACAGGTGAAAGTCATTTTTTCCTAATCCTCGGGATGGATGGGGACTTGATTGTATCCTGAGTAACTGTCTAGGAAACAGAAGTACTTTTTCCTGACTAATCTTTCAAGGATCTTATCGATGAAGGGTAGAGAGAAATGATCCTTTTTGGTGGCTGTGTTTAGCTTCCTGTAATCGATACAAACTCTCCAGGAGGAAGCTAAACGAGTTGTGACAGATTCTCCTTTCTCGTTAGTCATAACGGTAATCTCGGCTTTCTTAGGAATAATTTGCATGGGACTTTCCCAAGGACTATCTGAGATTGGATAAATGATTCCTGTGTCGAGCCACTTAATATTTCTTTCTTGACCACTTCTTGCATATTAGGGTTTAGTCTCCTTTGCATCTGGCAAGAAGGGCAAGATCCATCTTCCATGAAAATTTTGTGATTGCAATAAGATGGCTCAATCCCCCTGAGGACATGGATGGTCCAACCAATTGCCTTCTTGTGTTCCTTTAGGACCTTGATCAGTTTAATCTCCTGCTCCTTAGTCAATCTAGCACTGATAATCACACGGAGCATTTTTTTAGGTCCTAAAAATTGATATTTCAAACTCTCAGGCAATGGTTTCCATTCAAACTGGGGCGGGTCTAAGATGGAAGGGTAGGATGATGCTGATGAAGATTCATCAAGAGGAAGAGGTTGAAAGTGAACAAAATCAATAACCTCTTCAGAATGTGGCAGGTTTGCCACAGAGGGTTGCAGGTTAGATTCATCGAGACAGGAGGAACTTTCAATTGTAGAAACAGCCATACATGTCTCAATATTCAAGTTATCTTCCTCGAGTTCCTCAACATATCCACAATCCTCAAATTTGTTAATCACCTTAAAAATATCCAGTTTCAATTTTTGATCCCCAAAGGCAATTTCCATGCTACTGCTCTCACAGTTGATATTGGCCTTAGTGGTAGACAGGAACAAACACCCCAGAATGATGGGCGTGTTCCTCAAATTCTCAAGTACATCCATGTCAAGGACAAGGAAATCTATAGGAAAATAGAAGTCCTTAACCTTGACAATAACATCCTCAATAACTCCTTTCGGATTTGTGATCGAACGGTCTACTAACTTGATTACACAGCAATCATAGGTCTTAATTGACCTAGATTAAGCTAGGACTTAGCATAAGTTAGGGTTATTCATGCATACATATGCATTATCTACATCTTTACTGCTTTACTTTAGCTATGCATAAAATAATGTTATAATGTGCTGATTAAGTGCATTATGTCAATTGCAGGCAATAAGCAGAGCTGGAGCTGGATCTGGAGCAGGATCTAAAGCTGGATCAGAAATAACAGGAGTTGTAGCAAAGCTGGAGTAGAAGGCTTAGTTTAGATATAGGAACAATAATGTAAGGGGATTAAAAGTTTCCTATTCTATTAAGTAGGAATAAAGCAGTAAAATGTGAAGAGCTTAGGTCCATCCTAGCCCTAGGATAGCCTAGAGACTTTCCCAAGCCTTAGCCACCCTTAGATTAGGTCACAACACCCTAGGAAGCCTTAAAACCCTAGTTCCAACCCTTACTTGGATGTCCAGATAAGTGATAGGACGTCCAAGACCCTTAGCCATCTCCTGCATACCTTAAACCCACTTCTGCAGTGTTATTAGATGTCCAGACATTTTGTCAGACGTCCAATTTCTATAGAGTACTGATGAGAACCTCATCATGAGCCATAACTAGCTCATTTTGACATAATACAAAAGATAAAAGCTCCTACATAACTCAAGGAAAGGCTTAACTCAGAGAGATTCTGAGTTCGCAAAGAAAACAGAAACTAAGGGGTAAAAATGCAATTTCACCAATCCAATCTGAAAACAGGGTAACTCAGGGTCCAAACATAGGTCAAAGAAACCTAATAAGAGGAAAAGTGGGATGAGATGATTCAATAAGGGCTACAGCAACTCCAAGCAATTAAATGACATCCTGTAACCCTAAAAACAAACCTACTTACAAACACGAGGTTCGAGGCAAATTAAAAATAGAATAAACCCTCTAAAATTCATAGAAAAATAATCTCTAGGGTTTAGAACCTTCAATTTGGCCTTCGGAACCCTTTTTGACCTACATTGAGAACCATGCCCAATTAATAACTTAATTTGGGTTTTTGCGTAAATTGACCGGTCAAACAAGGTTTAATCTGGAAATAAAATTCACCATCATAATCCTTAGGCCCCAATTAGTCATGTATAAAAACTTGAACCTAAGAGGAAACCTTCTTGACCAACTTTACACTTTGGTCCTCATTTATTTACTTTTTGGCCCTCAACTTTTGAACCCTCACATTTCTGCCCCTAACTCTCCTTCGTTCTTTGCATTCAGGTCCCTCCTGCCAAAACCTGACCAGCACCATGCTCCGGCGACCTTGCGCGGAGCATGGCGCCGCGCAGGGTAAGGGGGAGTGTCTGGTAAGTAAACCGGGGGTGCCCTGCGTCGTCAGCCGTCGCAGGAACACCCCCTGGTCGCTGCAACCCACCATACCAGCCGTGCGAACGCACAGACGGTATGGGTCTCCATCTCCAGCGTCCTCCGGCGAGGGAGACACGTCGTCTCCCTCCGCCCTCCTCTCTGATTCTACCCTATAAGTACCCCCCGTCGCTCCACCGTTCAAGGAAGCTCGGTCCTGACGGAGAAAGACCCCCACTTCCTCTCTTCCCACTCCGACAGGAAGCCCTCCAGCTCCGGTGGCCTCTCCCCTTCCTCCTCTTCGCTCTGCCGCAATACCAGCAGCAGAGACTTCTTCCTGATTCTCCTCCGCGTCGCGCAATACCGGCGCGCGCTGCTTCAGCCCCGTCGTCGCCGCCGTTCTCTCCCTCTGGGCATTTCTTCTCCAGCTCCGGTAGGTACGAGCCGGCAGCCACTTCGTCCTATTCGTCACTTTAGTTAGGTTAGAATTAGTCGTCTCTACCCCCTCTTTCTTTTCCTCGCTATTTTACATTCAATTAAACCCTCGACCGACCCGACCACCGTCATCTTCCACACTTCCGGCCATCCTCCGACGAGTCGCTCCCGTCATTCCGCCACTCCACACGACTCGCTGACCCTCACAGAACCTCCGCCTCCTCACCCTGATCAACGTCCGCCCTTCCACTTCCCACCACTCGCCCTCTGCAGACCCCCCAAACAAACCCACTTCTTCGCCCGCAGTTTGACCTAGGGCGACCCTCACGCTCCGCCCCGCCGCCTGCCAGACCCCCTACCACCTTCGCCGTGCCACGGCGAAGGTGCTCCGCGTTTCTGATTGGGCCGAGAGGCCGTTTCTCTGTGGGCAGGTACCTGCGTTCGCCGCTGCCATTGTTGAAGCGAAGCAGCTTCTTCACCTGCTGCCCCAGGTGCGCCACGCCCAGGTCACGCTCCCAGCCAGTGCGAGGCGTCTTCGCGAAGTACCAGGCTGCAGTCGAATCGAAGCTCTTGCGCGAAGCCCCCGCGCTTCGCCTCGACTGCCGCTGCTTCCTCCGCGCAGGCATCCAAATTGGGGTGGGACATTTAGTCCCACCTCGTAACTTTTCAGAGGAGCGCGCCCGCATAAAGGCAAAAAGTGCCTTATGTTCGTTGCCTCCTGAGCACGGGGTGAGGTCCCTCTCACTTACCCGCTCGACCCGGCCTCGTCCGCGACCACGCCCCGCGGACCTGGCCCGACCCGACTTAGCCTGACCTGCACTCCTCGCCCACCACGCACGCTGGTGGGCCTAGACCCGGGCACGACCCGTACCCGAATACCCGACAGCTCTGGGAGAGCTTTCCTAAGAGCGGCTTCTGTGAGAGAGAAACGCGGGGGAGAGGGTAGAATTAGGTTTTTCCCCTCTGATCAAGTTGTGCAAGTGTGCAGGCAGAGAAGAAGAAGAAAGACGCCCGCTGAACAGAGAAGAAGGCCGACGAAAGCTGAAGGAAGGAGGAGCACCGAGCGGCACTGTAGCAGCGGCGGATTAAGTCGTCTGATTGGAAAATCAGACGACGTCCTGATGGCAAAGAAGAAGAAGAAGAGCACGAGAAGAAGAAGATCTGAAGAAAGGAAAATAAGAAAGAAAGAAGAAGAAGAAGAACAGGACCGCAAGGGAGAAGAAAAAGAAAGAGACGAGCAGAAACAAGAACTGAAAGAAGAAGAAGAGCATCACTACTGCTGCAGATAAAGCAGAAGAGCCAAGCAGAAGAAGATAAGCAAAGAGAAAAGAAGAGAAGAAGAAAGAAGCCAACAAATTCTCTCTCTCTCTTTCTTTATTTTTTGTAAAAGAAACTTGTATCTCTAGAATACAACTTGCTCCCTGAGTTCGACCTCGGGAACTCTTTATTTCCGAGTAACAAATTGTATTAAACTGGTAATCACCTCTCTATACTATACTACGACGAAATAATAGAACTATAGAGGAAGGTCGCCACCAAGTACCCAAAACAGAACCTTGATTTCCCCCTGACTCAAATTAAACGTCCAGAACTGAAGTCTGGACTTCTGATTTTTGAGTATAAGTCATCTGATCCTATTATTGGACGTCTGATACTGGTCTCCAGTCCCTGTTTTGAGATTCAAATCTTGATCTTGGATCTTTAGCTCCTTAGACCTAATCCCAACCCCATGGGAACCTAAATTAAGGTGTCCTAACCCTAGTACATCACCTCTAAACCTACCTAAGGACCTAATTAGGTCCTCACCAAACCCAATTGACTTAGATCAAGTCAATTACCTTCACCTAAGTCAATTGGACTCATTGAGTCCAATTGAGCTTAGATCTCAACCCACACAAGTTCAATTGGACTTAGTGAGAGTCCAATTGACCTAAACCTAACCTGATTGAGTCATGTCACCCCCAATTAGGCTCACACTCATTCAATTAAACTTAGGTTAAGTTTAATTGCATTTTCACCTTAACAATTAGGGTTTATAACCCTAAAATCAAGACCTACACCTACACAAACTCCTTAGGACCTATCCTAAGCCACCTAGCCATGTAGAGCATGACCACACACACACACCCATTCACGCACACACATCTCTAGAATTCTCTAGAGCTCTCTTGAGATGGCGCCACCTCTTGGTTGCCAAATTTAGTAACCAAGAGGCAATCAAATTGAGATCCACAATTTTTGGATCTCAAAGACCACCTCCACCCTCATGTGGCTGGCCACTCTTGGACTCTCTCTAGAGAGTTCCACACCTCTCTAGAGAGAAGCCATTGGGTCTATAAAAAGACCCCATGGGCAGCCAAGTGCACCCATTCACATCCCTTGGCTTCATTGGCACCACTCACCTCATTAGCTCCATACACACCCACCTTCACTTAGGTTAGCTACTCCACCTCCACGAGATCACCACCATCATGGAGGACATCTTGCCAGGATGCTGGATCAATCCTCCCTCTCTCCAAGGATCGGCCTAAGCTACATTGGTCGCCCCTCATTCTCCTCCCAACCACTCCAAGGCCATCAGGGACCACCCCTGAATGCCCTCTATTCTTTTAGATTTAATTCATGCTCTTCATAATTTTATTGCTTTTATTACTGCTTAATAGCGTAGTCTTACTTCTTCCCCAATGATGCATGTGAAATCCTCCCCATCGATTCTTGTATGCAATCATTTTCTGGTAGCTAGGTTTAATTTTCAAGCATTTATGTACAAACTTTCCTCTAGATTCCTTGTGCAAACAACTCCCCAATGAATGAAAATGCATATATATATATATATCTTTATGTGTTTGAAATCACCAGGAGCTTGATAATTATCGTATTTACGTGATTTAAGTGCCTGCTCTTTAACTACCTATCTATTATGCACCAGCATGTCGTTTCCCGAGGATATTGAAAATCTAACAATAGATGCTTTCTCCATAAATAGTCACCACCTCACTAGAATCGTGCGCACAGAAACTCACACATTCACCTTCGTAATTTATTTGACGCATGCGCATGTGATCCGAGTTAATAACAGAAGTGGTGAAGTTTTAGTTAGGAGATTGGAAACCGGCGTGAGTCTTTAAATGAAGTAGAGTAGTAAAAAGATCGATTTTAAAAGTGAAACAACGCCTCCCAGAGACGAATGACCGGGACTCAAGTCTCGTTATCTTTAGAAATCATTTTTTTGACGAATGTTTTTGTTGGTGCTAGAGCACCACGATCATTTGTTTTGATGATAACAAAACACGTGTTATTTAACATTTGCAATTTGAGTCCTAGATTTCAGGTCAATTGCAAATGAGGACGTGTTTAGACGGAGTTCGAGCTCGCATCCAGGACGGATTGGAAGAGCTTGACGGAAAACACAGGAGGTTCGCGTGGAGCGAAAGATTGGAGATGGAAGACAAGAAGAATAGGATAGATTCTTTTTTATCCTTTCATGTATCTCTTGTATTTATTTTCTTGCTCTTTTTGATTCCTTAGAACATTATGTTAAAGAGCCTCAAAGTACCCTAAAAGTAGTCCTAGGAACATCTGCACAACCCTAGGATACTTAGGTTTTCTGTAGAATACTTAGAAAACCAATATAGGGCTCAAACAGCATTTCCAGACGTCTAATCTCAAAATCAGACGTCTGATAAAGAATTCTAAGACGTCTGACTGTTGTTTCAGACGTCTGATAACTGTTAGGCTGGACTTAGTTTTCTGTCCGATGAAATCAGACGTCCAGACCTTAGACCAGACGTCTTAGGAGACGTCTGATGACTTTGCCAGACGTCCAGTTAGTGGACCGTTGGCTGGCTTAGAAGACACGGCAGTATATGACCGTTAGAGCCTTATCAGACGTCCATAGGTCTTCCCAGACGTCTGATAAATGACCGTTTTGCCTCGGCTGACCCAAAATCTCTTCTCAGAGATTTTCTAGCCGTTGCAACGTTTGGAAATCAATTCCCACGGTAAAAGTAGGTTTCCAGACGTCCAGACTTAGTGCCAGACGTCCTGTATGTCGTCTGATGGACTTGCACAAAAACCCTGTTTAGATCTGATTCAAGTCAGGGAGAAACCCGCATAGAATCAGACGTCTGACCTTGGAATCAGACGTCTTAAAGTGGCCTTCCAGACGTCTGATGCCAGAGTTAGACGTCTGATAACCCTGTCAAATGCAATCATTGTCCTGATTTCGGCCTGATTCTCTTGGGCTTTGCACCCAACGGCTATGGAAGCTTTTCCAAGCCTTCCAAAGCCTTCCTAAGGCCTCTATAAATAGAGGGGAACCTTTGTAACACAAAACACAACAAGAGAAACACAAGAAACACTTTGCAATACACTAAGATCAAGTATTTCCACTCTCTTGTGTCCAAGAAGCACTTGCTCTCTAAGCTCAAGCTCCATCATCTTGAGAGCATCTTTCCCGTTGCGCACCCGCTCTCCCGGCGTTGATAACGAGAGCGACGTAGCGCCATCACGTGGCACACGCACCGCGTCATCGTCGACGCACTCCTTGCAGAGGGGAGTTTCCTATTTCCTATAGAAGCTAGGTTTAATTTTGTTGGCTCTATAGGACTGTTGTTTTATTTTATCTTTGTATTTTGGTTGGGTATTCGCTTTGCGAATTCCCGTCTCCTTCGTGGGACAAAATCCTTCTCGTGGAGAGAAGGGGTTGAGGAACGCTACCCTCGTACTTGTAGCGTGGTTGTACTGAGGTTGAATCACCCTCGTTCAAAGTGATTCGTTTAGTGGATTTTGATCAACTTGGTTGATCGGAAAATCCTAACTCGAGAGGGTTAGGTGGTGGTTTTCACCCGTTTGGGTTTCCACCTAAAAATACCTGTGTACATTGTGCGATTGATTTTTGTGAGATTGCTTTATATTTTTATTTCCGCATATTATTACGTCACCCCTCCTAGCAGGGACGAACCTTCAGTTTTTGCGCAACTATACTACGATTCCGACGACTTTCAAAATGCACGAGAACGCTTTCTGTCAAAACTGCAGCATTACTGAGGTCGACCGAAGTTCACCTAATCTGAACTTCTCATAAAGAGAAGTCGGAATTAGGTTAATGGATGCACATAGATCCAGGAGTGACCTATCAAAGGTGTAATCTCTGATAACACATGAAATAAAAGGGGCACCTAGATCTCTCTTTTTCGAAGGAAGGTAATGTAGGATAACAGAACTAGCCTGCTCAGAGAGTATCACCTTCCTCAGAACAGATTTCATCGGCTTATGCTTCTGGGTGCATAAATCCTTTAAGAATTTAGCATAAGCCAGTATGTGTTTGATAGCATCGAGGAGGGGGATATTAATTTAAATATTCTTGAATAAATCCAAGAGCTCCTCGTTACTATCAACAGGCTTCTTCCTAGGTTTAATCAAGACCTCAGGAAAAGGAATAGGAGTCAGATCTTCTGAATCAGGTTCCTGAGCCTTGATTTCTTCTTCAGAATTCTCCTTTCTTTCCCCAGACTCACCAAGATTTTCTTGACTAGAGCAAGGTAGGTGTTGATCCTGGGTTTGCCTTCCACTCCTCAAAGTAACGGAGTTGGCAGATGCATATGAGTTTGGGTCTTGGGGAGGGTTAGGAAAGATCAGAGGGGCTTGATTAGCCAAAATCCCTGGATTTGATGAAGAAGTAGAAGAGGAAGGATCCTGCTCAACCACCTAAGCATGTGCGTGTGGGTCCCTCTGATTCCCATACCCTTGGGCTTGATTGCCCAAATTCTGTATGTTTCGCGGGTTGGGTATGGGTTAAGATGACAAAGATCTGGGCTGACGGGTGTTAGCAATGAGCCCAATTTGCAAGTTGTTCAGCGAGGTTTTCATTTGTTGCATGAGCTGGAGCATAGAACCTTGCATCTCTACCATCTGATGGTTCAAATCAGCCTGCCCTATGGGTTGACGAGCATTCCAAATTGGCTGATTGACCTGATCGGGGGCAGCTGAGTATAAACATGACCCTAACCCATTAGTCTTTTTGGAGCATAATTATTAGGTCGGAATTGGGTCTACTACCTCAAATTTTTCCAAGAGAAGTTAGGGTGGTTCCTCCAACCAGGATTATAAGGATTGGAATATGGGTTGGACCTAATGTTCTCCTGTACAGCATAGACATCCTCATAGGGTGAGGATGGAGAGAAAGAAAGAGAGGGATCAGAGAAATTGGGATCAAAGGCTCCAGTTTGGAACCCGTGGGGTTTTGAACAATGCTGGCTCACAGGTTGAGCCGCATCCAATTGATTCACGAACTCCCATCCAAAAGGAGCTCGCGAAGAATGGAATCCTGAATTCTGGGATTGAGTGGATCGAGAATTATTTACAGAGTTTCCAACCATCCACTCCTCCTTCCTTTTGGTAACCAGGTCCATCTTATCTAGTTTATTACAAATCAGCTCCATATCGAATGAATGAGAGTCATGGACCTCATTAACATTCTATCTGGGTTGTTGAGACCTGTTAAATGTATCCTTGGAGGCATGTTTGATTGAATTTTCACTCATTTCCTCAAACAAATCATGTGCACTATCTGCGTCTTTGTTAAGGAAATTGCCTCTGCAAGAAGCGTCCATGTGATTTCTGAGTTACTCAGTCAACCCGTGGTAAAAGATCTACACGAGTTGCCATTTCGGCACCTCGTGGTGTGGACACTTTCGCAATAAGTCCTGGAATTGCTCCCCCGGCCACTGGGCAAAAGTAGTAATCACCTGCCTCAATGCATTGGCACGCCCAAATGGAAAGAATTTCTTTAAGAAAGCTTATTTAAGATCGTTCCAAGTTACTATCAGCCTTCCTATGGTCCTGTATCAATGAGCAGCCTTATCCTTAAGAGAGTGGGGAAAGAGCCTCATGATCATTTACTCTTCATTCATGTTTCATGCTTTGGTGGTCTAGACCAAAGTGGTCAAGTCCTCCAAATGCTGAAACGGGTCTTCAAAGCCAAGCCCATGAAAATATTTGATCAGGCTTAACACCTAGGGCTTGATTTCAACGTCTCCAGCTGGAATCTAGACACCAGGACGTTCCCTGTAATTTGAAGGATCATAAAAATCCTTCAAGGGCTGAGTGCCCTACATTCTCTGGAACCATTCTTGCATTCTCTGCATTTGTTCTAGCTGCCTTTGAAACATCTCTTGTTGATTCTAAGGTAGAGGAGGTTGTTGATCGACCATGGGATCAATTTCGCCAAAATTTAATCTACGCCTCCTAGAATTATCTAATGGTCCTTCCAATTGGAGATTCAATGACCTCCTTCCAAGCATAAACTAGGAAGAGGTCGAAAGGACTGGGGATAAGAATCCTGCAGCACAACAAAACAGGCATGTCCTTAAGTTGGGTAGCCTAAGGATCTACAGACTCTCAGAGTTCGTCTTAAGATTATAGATGATTTACTCTACTTGTATCCAGTCAATCCAACCAGTTAGAAGGAGGGGTTGGGGAGAAGGTTCTTCCTTCGGCTTGCGCCTCCGATTCCTAATGTACCCCCCGGCTGTGATCGTTTGATTCTACTCCCCTAGCTAGACATCAGATTGACTAGTATAAGCAGGTTAATCGTGAACAATCTCAATCTGGACCCCAAAGAGCAAATCAATCCTTAAGGCGAATGTCAAATCAATTTAATTTAGGCTTAGGATTGCAGTGCTTATGGAATGTGGTAGGCCTTTAAAATGGGTTGTGCCCTTAATGATTGATTGAATATGTGTGAGTGTGTGCACAACCAAGGTTTCAAGCAAGATTATTTAGATGAGTGGATTTTAAGGTTCAAATCTTGCTTAAGTAGCTTTTAAGGTTTAAAATTAGGTAAATTCAATCAAGTTCAAGAGGCAAACCAGATTTTCAAAACACGGGTGAATATCTTTTCCTTTGAAATCAAAAGTAAAATGGAGTGCCTGGTATTGACCTAAATTGTAAACCCTAAGGGGAAGTTACTTGATGAGTTGATTTTAAATGAAGTGGAGCAGCCCAAATAACTTAAACAATTGGCCTTAATGCACCACTGAGTTAGACACACAAATGGATACCTATTCTTATTTCTACTCGATTATGTGTTTGAGTGTGTGTACCGGTTCCACAGGTTGGAATCCCAATTGAGTAGATAAAAATCAAGTTAGGTTATGTGCCTCGAATGTGGGTGTATGTTAATTTGTCCCACAAGAAGTATCTATTTGGTTTTTTTTTATACGAGGGTGAGATGAGTAGGGGTAGAAATCAAAGTATCCAAAATAATCCTAGGGTTTATGCGAACACCTAGATTAATTAAGGTTTGAATTAGGGTTGTGGAATGAAATCTATGGAGGGGGGGAAGAATGGGGAGCACTTACAGTTGTCTTCAACTTCACTTTACTCCTTTCTACTGCTTGAAGATTCTCTCTTGAGGTACCTGCAAAACAATAGAAGAGAAATAAAAGCAAGTTAGAAAATAATTAAGTGCATGAAATGCGGAAAGAAAAGCAAGATTCGTTGCCACCCCGGTAACGACGCCAAAATGTTGGATCGGAAAATCATTGCAAAAAGATTGAGTTTTGAAAACTCATTGTTATAGTGTGATTTGCGAAGAAATCCGTCAACAAATAAATTTTACAGAAACTCGAAAAGAATTTTGGGTCAAACACAAGGAGCTACGTCGATTTGAAATCGGTAAATATTTTTTTTTTTTGTTTTTGTTTAGAAAGCGAGATAATTACAATGAATTCAATGAGAGAGAGAGCAAGAGACAGAGAGAACAAACACTTTCTAATATGAATGATGTTTTACAACTAGAAAGTGGGAAATATTACAGCTAGAAAGCGTGAAATATTACAACTAGAAGTAGTAAAATCTACTCTAGAAAGTAGTAAAGAGAAAAGAGGTGAGAAGTTATCCTCCTCAACGGCTGCTTGGAGGACGAGCCGAACAGGCCAACACCTGGAAGACGAAGGGCGAAGATGGAAGACAGAGAATGAAATAGGAAGAACCAAGGGTGAGGTAGGGCGTCATCGTCGCGGGATCCACTTCTGGAATAGGGACGAGAAAAACTTTGATTTTAACTCTAAAGGAACATCCTGGGTTTGGGACAAGCTTCTTTAGAGCTTTAGAAAGGGAGAGAGGTGAAGGAAGGGATGATTGAAATATGGGGGGCGTAGGCCTTTTTATAGGTGTAGAGGTTGGGAGCAAAATGGTCATTTTAAGTTAAAAATATTAAATGGGGGGTCTTTAGTGATGAATATAAACGTCACTAAAGACCCCACGTCACTGAACGTGCACACGCGCTCGCGCCTCCTCCTCTCCTCACGCTTCAATGCCTTCCCACGATTAGATGATCTCGATCGGACGGCCAAAAGACACATGCGCCTGCTTCCTATTCAACGCCTCAACGCATGCGCGTACGATCACGTGTCATAGCGTGTGTGCGCAATCCGCGCCCATCCCTCGTGCGACGTCGCTTGCATCTGCACTGCTCGTGCTTCATCACACGGCCCAATTTGACCGCACTCCCTTGTGCCCTTGATTTGAGGCACGCGGGGGCTCGAACGTGCATCACAAGGTTGCACGTGGAGGCATTTTCCACTGCGCTATCTCCGTGGATTGGTGCGAAGATGATTCAACCATTGCGCCCTCTCAGCCGTTGGTTCAAGATCCAACGGCTGAGATCTTGCCTCGCCCGTGCCTTCAGAAGTTGAGATGAGATGCTACGGCCGGTTTGGGCAGCTGTGATGGCGCCACGTGGAGCCATCATGGTTGTCCATCTTCTGTGTCTTGTAGATGGTGCCATAGATGTCGGATTGGATCGATTTTTGCGCTGTTGGGTTGCGATCGTCGATCCGAACCCATCCATGCAGTCGGATTTGTCATATGAAGTGTGGATTTACACCATCTTGGACCTTGAGCTCTGATCTTCCTCAGATTATATCTAATGCTACAGAAGTCCAATCAGGGCGATCTTAGAGTTGTTGAACTTCAATCATCACCCTGATCAAATCCGTACGGTTGGATCTTCAATCCGTAGCCCCGATTAAATGTCGCCCTGTCCCTGGCCACCAAGATGAACAAATTACTATACAATTTGTCCAATTTGACCTAAATGTATGATGATGCATGTTATGCAATATCTACAATCCATGATGCTTATATGATACTAAGAACATGCATAAATAGACTTTTTTGGCTATTCAGATATATACACATCAGTAATTTAATTTTTTCTGGATAATATGGTCAACCTAATTCATCCTTTTAAAGATGCCAACTTTGGTACAGTTCAGCAGCCACTGTCAGCAGAGGAGGCACTCCAGACCATCTTGCCACTCGAGCATGGTGAGTTTGTGCGTAGTGCAGGAAGGAGTGAGACCATCTCCAGCTGGTATGGGAGAAAGGGGGCATCGTCCTCTTCAACTGAGGTAATGGAGATGAGGAAGGAGATTTCGACATTACGCCACCGAGACAAGAAGTAGTGAATTGAGGAGCTAACCACGCAGGTCAGGGACTCTGCGACGCAATTCAAGGAGTTGGCTACGTAGTTACAATAGTCGACTCAGACTATTTAGGAGCTCCTAACGATACTTCAGCGAGGAAGTTTTGATCACCTCTCATTTAGTCAGTTCAAAGATCGTCGTGACGATGACAATGATTTAAGTGGTGCTGGAGGCATTGGTGCCCCAGCTTGATTTCTGTATTTTCATACATTACTATTTGTACATCTACTTTGTAGCAATTATTATATATATGAAATTTTGATTTCGAATCTCATTTTCTTGTTTTAAATGAATGCCTTAGTTTTGGTTGTGTAATTCTTGTTTATAAGATTTCAAATTATTTACAGGTCATCTATATAGCTAAAACTTTTAATTAAAAAAAGACTATTTTCATCGGTTATATAACCGACACCAATAATTTGTCATTAATGTTGGGTTCATCTTGACTGTTACATAACGGACAACAATATTATTATTCTCGTCTGTTTTACCTTAACGAACGAAAATAACGACCTAATTGACGGTTATCCAACTGACGAGGATGCGCTCATTCTCGGCTATTTTAGGTTAATCGACGAGAATGGGCACATTCTCGTTAGTTGTAATCACCATCGAGGTTAATATTTATGTCGACGATGTATTTGAAACAATCGAGAAAAACTTTCCTCCACTATTTGAAACAGACCAGAAAAATACCCACACGTCGAATGAGAGGTCACTTTTGTCCCATTAATAATATTGTAAACCTATCAACAAAATGTAACCGCAACATATACAACATTCTTCGATCATATTTTTCAATCGTGAAATCCCCGTTGGCGATGAATTTTAACAGTTGGACAATGTTGAAAATTTGTTACACCACCTTATTTAAACACTTTTGTGGTAACACTTTTTTGTGTTAAGATTTATTTGTTAAATTTACATTGTGCTACAAATATTTTGCGTATAGCTTTTGGCGCAGCTTTCTTGCATGATGAACCATGTCTTTTGTTTTAATTTAAATTATAAACATATGTTATATTACAAGATACTATATACTCAAAATCTCCCAAGTGAGCACCTAATTTTTTTTTTATTACAAAAGTACACCCATCTCATATTTAATATCACGTCACGTTCTGCTCTTGTATTTCAACGTTTAATGAATTCATTTACGTTTATATATTATATTACAGCATACGAAATGTCATTCTCTCCGTATACTAGACGTATAAGTTTTTGCATGCTGTTGTATTAAACTATTTTCTTTTTTTAAGATACGATTGCAAAATTTTAATCATCTTGTGATATATAATTTTTTGGTCATGACACATCTTTTATAATATGAATATTATTTTATTATAAAATTTATTTCAATTATTACAACGTGTATGCACAATTGTTATAATTATATATTCTTAATATTACCCCCCACATGTTCTTTTTTTACAATATTTTTATGTTTCTAATTTGCATGTTACATTATTTTTAATACTCAACCATTCAGACTTATGCGTTCTTTTTATGTTCTTTTCATACAAATTTGTTGTCCATTAATGATGTTTCGATTATGAAAACTCTTATCATATTAATAATTAATTCATTACTTATTTTTAAAATATTTGATTTGTTGAGAAATTATTGCATCCCATATTTTAGAAAGTTTTTTTATTTCTTTTATTTAAGTTATATTATTTTGACAAACTTTCATTATTTTTGCATAATATAAAATCACTTTTATTACTATAGATGATATTTGATATGATAGTAGGATCTTTATTTAATGGATGTCATCTTACACTCATTTGAATGACAATTGGAGTAATTTTTAAGATTTTGTGGACTCCCTTAAAATGAGCTATTTGGGGGAGGAGAAAGGAGTGCATTTGGCAGGTGGAAGAATATAATACTGTATTCCTTATTGAAGAATAAAAGTGTCCCAACTGCCCCGTTGACTTTTTAATTAATCTATCACGGCTTTCGGCCGGTGGAAAAGGCCACATTACAATCAATAGAGTATCTCATTCATCGGTGTTATCCCCTTAGACTCTAAGGTCCCGTTTTATTTCGGCGGTGGGGAGCGAGAGGATGGGGAGGAACACGAGGGGCTTCTTGGTAGGCCTGGTGGGGGTTGCGCTGACCCTTCTCGCCTACTATCAGACCATCGTCACCAACACGCAGTGCCTCATGGCAGGACTCGTCATTCTCGTCATCGGCCTCCTCGTCAAGGAAGGCTTCCTCTTCCCCCGCCTCGATGACTGATCAACGGACTCCTCTCTTCTCATCTTCTCCTCCCCCGCACCATCATCTCTGTACTCTGAGCTCTGCGGTCAACACCATCTCTAAATTACCCCCCTTTCCGTAGTATTTTATATTTTTATGCTGCTTTTTTGCCATCGTGATATCTCAGATGTGCTGTTTTGTTGTTCTTTTTGTTGTATGGTACAAATTACATTATGTTGATAATAAATCAAGACTAACCAGATAATTTATATTTCAGGAAAAAGTTAATAAACGTCGATATAGGTTTTAGTTTAGTTACGTTCGAATTCAAATATGCCTGGAATACATATTCAGATTCTGAAGCTGCTTCTGCAATATTAGAAAAGCTTTTTCAGGAAGACTAATATATATATATATATATATATATATATATATATATATATATATATATATATATATGGAAGTCCAAATAATATGATACCATATTCCTCACCAAAGAATAAAAGCGTCCCATTGCCCGCACCAACTCTCTGATACGTTAAATCTAGGTGATTTTAAAAGTTGAAAACTGTTTTAGCGGGAAAATAAAGTGATCAATTGAAAGAAATTTTTAAACCAGTAGAGTCTAGGTTGAATACTACGAGTTAATTGTTTAATTTTGAAATCATTCGCTATTTGTTTTTATCCTTTTTACATATGCATTTTTTTTATTTTTGATTAGTGTCTCAAGAGATATAATAGAATAAGATAGCAGGCCACAAATATTACAAGCAAGGAGATTACGAAAAATAATAAAGAGTCTTACAAATCTACGAATAAAAAGTGAAAGAAGAATAAAATTATAAGAGAAGAGAGAATAGAGGGATAGTTGCAAAGTCGCTTAAGGGATGTTTATTAGAAGTCGGAGGAGCTTCAGATCGAGGGCACCGGAAAGAAGATGGAGAAGATTAGAAGGGCACCAATAGAGTCACCAAGGTGGCATGGAGGAATAGGAAAGAGAACACTAGAAGAAGGCTTCTTTGTGAAGGTGGAGGGAAGGTAGTAGCATGGAGGGATTCTAATGGCAGAGGTCCAATGGTGGTGGACAATCATGGTTAGGGAAGGCTATATGGCGGAGGACAGTGTATACTATGTGGTGGAACTAGGGTAAACTTGGTATTACTAAACTAAGCTAAGGAATTAACTAAGGAAGAATGGTGTGTAGGTGTAGGGAGGATAGTGTTTTTATAGGAATCAAAAGAAATATGGACCCTTAGATTTAATCAATGGTTGTGGTTATTCCACCATCTCAAAATCAACTCAACCCCTTAGATGGGCATATGATGGTGGTGGACTAACAAGAGGAGGGGCCGACCATTCGTGGGCTAAATATGAGCCATAGGATGTGTTATGTAGGTTCTAGATTGAGTGAAGTGATGTGGAGTTGAGTGGTGTTAAAGATAGGTTTAAAGTGGACCCTTGGATGGTTGACGGAGGGAGAGGATTAGGCTAGGTCATGGCCAGCCAAGTGGAGTCATGGTGAAGCTATAGTGGCCGACCATTAGGATGGGATTAGGAGTCCTAGATGCTAGGATGGAGGATGGAGATATTGGCCATGGGAGTTGGCTTGGTTGAGAAGAATGGGAAGGGGATATGGCTAGCCATAAGTAGGCTTTAGGAAGCTCTCTAGGGCCAGCTATAAGGTTGAATGGATAGGGTTTTTAGGTTACTAATTAGTGTTACGACTCGATTCCCAAATCCCTACGAGACACGAGAATCGGACCGACTCGACTGATCCCAAGACCCAGTCGTCCAACGAGAAAGTAACCAAAAGAACAGTAAAATAAACCATATTCATCATGCATGTAACTAATAGTAACAAAAGTACAGCAGTAAAGAAAGAACTATTACATTACACACCACCACAACAGTAGAGAATTTAAACAAGTACATAAATATGATGCTTACAATAAAAGAGTACAAGTGTAACAGAATATACTCACTACAATAGAAAAATGGTACAGCAAGTACAACACAAGTAGAACTACTAGGCTCTACTAGGCTCAGCACCCTCCGCAGCCGCAGGCTCTGGCTACTCAACACCTGGTCCTGAAAAGGTGACAAAGGTGACACGTCAGCGAAATGCTGAGTAGAGTGGCAACCAGGTAGCTAAGAAAATAGTAAAGGTAAACAAGTAGCTGTTGTCTTAATTTCTTTCATTATTTTACTCTTTCTTGGTTTATTACTCAGGTCTTTCTCTTGATCTCGAATGCTCCTCGTGGGAACGATCTTGATTGCAGTCTTTTCCGAAAAGTAGAAGTAGCACGTGGCGCTCTCCTGGCCGGGAGAGTCCCCCGTGGTGGTCCTACCCTCAGTCAACCACCCCAAGGTCACTGACAGGCATAACGGTGACTACGGCACGCGCGATAAACGCACGGGTAGCTACCCCGCACTGGCAGACGGTCAGTCATTTCCATTAACGGGTGCGCCCAAAGCACGACACAGAACCAGTATAGGGCAGAGCCCTCTCAGTAATAGGGGTCTAGCCCCTCCACAGTAACCAAACAGGGGTCTTGCCCCTCCACAGTCCGCGCACCCTCGCCTGACTACCCTGGTTTGCCCAGTGAGCCTAACAAGTCGATGTAGGAAGGCTAGCAGAACCTTGGGGCCCATGGGGTGGCTAGCACTCTCCCTACACTAGTAGCTCTCCCCGGTACTGTGTACGTGAGGGCCAAAAGTTGGTACAAAGTGGCCAGACCTAACCCCAGGTCCCTGAGGCGGCTAGTTCCGCTCTGCACTAAACAGGGGGACAGTCACTCTCCTTGGTACTCCGTACTCAAGGGTCAGCTCACTTCTCCAATTCCATTCCATTTATCTTTTAAGAGCTCTACTCCTAATTCCCCGTAGAGTTCATGCTCATATTTCTCTAGCCAAGCCATTTTAGGTTTCATCATTTCAGTTTTATTCTCATATAGCCCGTGTTCCCAACAGTTAATATCCATTCATATACAAGCAGCTATTTATCCAATTATAGGAAATTATCATTGTTCTATCTACTTTTCCAAAACTGCAATTCATGCGTTCACGACATTCGTTTCAGTGTTTCAGTTCCTAGGATTCATGCCACACCCTAAGATCTATCATTCAATCTAGTTTTCCAGTCCTAGGATTCATGCCATACCCTAGGATCTATCATTCAATCTAGTTTTCCAGTCCTAGGATTCATGCCATACCCTAGGATCGATCATCCAATCTAGTTTTCAAGTCCTAAGATTCATGCCATATCCTAGGATCTATCATTCAATCTAGTTTTCAGATCCTAGGATTCATGCCATGCCCTAGAATCTATTATTTATCTCAAAGATGTATTAAAGTTGGTAATTATCCAAGGGTAGCCACTCTACCCTCAAAATCGGGAGTAATGGGGGCGTGATCGGCAGGTCCGCGTGCCTCCGCAACCCCAGAGCCGCAATGGGATGAGGTCCTAATACAAGGATCAATCACAAGGAACCACTCAGAATAGGATATAACTATTTAAAACAAGTAGATAAACTAATTCTGAGAGGAACGGAAACTCAAACGTGGAAATCAGACTTCGAACAGACCCTAAACGAGTCAAAAACGACAACTTTGCCCCATATCAGACGTCTGGAACACCTTCCAAACGTCTTAAAAGATGGTTGAAATCATACCTTACTCTGAGTTGTTCTTCAGACGTCCAAGATCCCGCTGATCTGTCTAGACCTAGTTTCAGACGTCCGTCGATCACTCCAGATGTCTGGAGACGCTCTCCGTCGTCTGGTGACTTGCCCAGACGTCTGATCTGTGTGGGAGGGCGTGTCCTCGCGCCTTCCCGAACGAAACCTGCACGCGTACGCAACCACTCTCAATGTGACACATCTCAGAACTTCGGCGGATCAGCCTGCATGGCTGCATCCGCAAAAAGGAGGAAAATGAGGAATATAGTACCTTTCAGACGTCGGGATCTTCCTCCATATGTCTCCCACGTCATCTAGACGTAGGTCTAGACATCTGATTCTGGGAAATTTTTCCAGAATTAGAACCTTCTCGCCTTCTTCCTGCTGCGTGCGGCTGCGCCGCGCTCGTCCGCCTGCTGCCTGAGCTGCAGCAGTACCGGGGTAACTTCCCCCAGAACCACGCTCCCGCTGCATGCCCGCCGGCCAGCCCTGGGCTACTCCAGTGAGCTTGCTCTCTCTTCCTGACGCGCTCTGCCTCTTCTCCCCTCGCACACCCGACAGCAGCTGCTGCCTGCGCTCTCTCTCACTCGTGCTCAAGCTGGAAGGAGGGGACAGTGGGGCGATGGGTGAGGAAGAGGGAATGGGGAGTGGGTATTTGAAGGCGTCGGGGAGAGAGAAAAGAAAAGGAAAAACACCTGCAAGTCGGCGGGCGAGCGCGCAGACTCGCAAATCGTACGTCGCAAAAATTTATTTTTAGACGTCTAGGAAGGCGTCCAAACATCTTACCAGACGTCTGGACCAACTCCCAGACGTCTTAAAAGATGTTTGATGTCGTGGGTCTTAACAATTAGGGACATTAGGATGATGTGTGGTTGGTGGATAGGTTCTTTAATGGCCAGCTATAAGGTGTGTTCATCAAGCTTGGTGGCCAGCCATTATGCTAAAACTAGAAGGGAATTGTGGACCCTAGGATGGTGTATGTATGGCTAGGATTATCAAGGTTTCGGGTTGCTAAAAATAGGAAAGTCCTAGGTAGCCTTAGGTTGATGATCTAAAGGTTGACAAGGGTTTTCTAACTTGGGTTTAGGACAATGTTAAGTGGTAGAAAGGGTTGTCCTAGAGGTCTAAATAGTGGTGGGTTTAGGAAGGGCCATGTGTCCTTGTCTTCCTCTTCTCTACCTTGTCTTTTTCTTTCTTTGGAGCTCTTGTCCTTGGTCTTCTTATTCTTCATTATTTAGCTTCTACAAAGGTTCTTCTCCTCCCAAAATCAACTCTCTAGCTTCTCAATTTATTCACTCATCCTTAATACCAGCAATATTCACAAAAATAATAATTAGACACTAAATTATGTATAAACCCTAATAATGCATGTATGCATGTGTAACTCTATTTATAACATAAATACAAGTTTTAACTCAGGAACTAACCCAAAATTAAGCATATTATGGTCATAAAATAAAATATTATCATTCTTTAATTAATGTACCACGGCTTTAGGCTAGTGGAAAAGGCCACATTAGAATCAATGGTATATCTCTTTCATGAGCATTATCCCCTTAGACTCTAAGAGTCTATTTTGTTTCAGTGGTGGGGAGTGAAAGGACAAAGAGGAACGCAAGGGGTTTTCTGATAGGCCTTATGGGGGTTGCGCTAACCCTTTTCACCTATTCCCATACCATCGTCACCAACACGTAGTACCTCATGGCGATACTTGTCGGCCTCATCATCAGTCTCCTCGTCAATGAAGGCTTCCTCGTTCCCCTACCCTAATGATTGATCAACCGACCCCTCTCATCCCATCTTCTCCTCCACCACACCATCATCTTTGTGCTCAGCACCATCTCCAAATTCCTCCCTTTCTGTAGTATTTTATACCTTTATGCTGCTATTTGCTACTGTGATATCTAGGATGTGCTATTTTGTTGTTCTTTTTGTTGTATGGTACCATTTACAATCAGTTGAAGATAAATCAAGACTAACCACATAATTTATATTTAAGGAAAAATTTAATAAACGTGAATATAGGTTTTAGTTTAGTTACTTCTAAATTCAAAAATGTCTAGAATACATGTTCAGATTTTGAAGCTGCTTCTGCAATATTGGGTTTGCAACTTTTATTATTGTTGTGGATGTATGAGTACATGATGGTGGGCAGAGGAAGTGAAAAGCTTGTTTAGGATTCAATATCTATATAGGAAAAGTATCTAGTGAGTATTGTTCTCATAAACACCCATTTGAGCACATGTTTCTAACTGTTGAATGGATGTTTCTTTTGATGAAACCACTCTCGTGATTAGTTAATGGTTTTGGGAACACTCCTTCCATACCTCATGAGCTGCTTGTGAATGCGAGCACCGTTACATTGAGGAGTGGAACCACGACCAAGGATCCTCCCTGAATACAGGATCCTGCTCCATCCAAACCCCAACCTCCTCCTCAGGTTGAATCTTCATCCTCTGAATTTGACAAAGAATAACTTAAGGAGACAAAAGCAAAGAACCAACTACTAGACCCAACACCCAAATCTCTGTACCCTTCCTAGAGGCATTAACAAGAGAAATCACGAAAAAAGTAAGGTTATGAAGAACCACGAGGACATGAAGGCTATGTTTTATTGATACTCTTATTTTGATGCAACAAAATTATGTTTTATTATGGACTAATCATTTCAGGTTGCTTAAAGTCAAATTACGAAAAAATGATTATGATCCAAGGATGTTCGACCACAAGGAGAAGTTTTCTTTAGGCTACAGTTGTCTCCTTTTAGTTTTATTGAGTCTAAAACTTTGTAAGGAACCTCAATAATATCAATCGACTCATTTTGAATCTCGATAGATTACAAACTTAGGTTAAACTCTAAGTCTTCAATACTGTTGATAGACTAGTTTTCTTACATTAATTGACCAAACCCATTTGATCGACAAAACCTATTTGCTTAATCGATCAAATTCCTCTAACAATTAAATATTGAAATTATGCTCCAAGTCAATCAATTTCCTTGTTTAATTGATCAACATGGAATTGATAAAAACTTTATTTTAATTAACCAAAGTTTATTTTGATCAACCAATTCCTTATTTTGGTTGACCAACGTTGTAATTACAAACTTTCTAAATCAAGCCTGAAAACACCTATAAATAGGACACCTCAAAGAACTTCTAAGAAGCAAAACGCTCTCTTTCTCTCTAGTGCTTTCATGCATCTACGCCTACAATCATTGCTTTCTAAAGCACGTTCTTCTTCGACCTCAAAAACACGGTTTGCATATTTTCTTGAGGTTCCATAGGAATTATTGTTTTATTTTATATTCCTATTATTTTTTATTTGGGACCCAAGTTGTTTGCAAGTCCAGTTATTCTTCTCTTAGTCAGTTGTAAAAGAGAAGGTTTTATAAAGAGTTTGTGACACCCTCATTGAAGTGGTGCGTTGGTGGATTTGACTAGCATCGACTAGTCGTAAAATCTTAAGCTAGGAGGTTTAGGTAGTGGTTTTTACCCGGAAGGGTTTCCACTCTAAAATCCAAGTGTGATCTTTCTAGTTTGCTGAGATTGGTTTATATTTATTTTGATCTATGGTGAATATTCTTTAAATCTTGCATTTTTATATAAATATACTATTCACCCCCCTTTAGTGTAAACATTAAATCCTACAGGCTCCGTGTGCACTCACATCTGGTATCAGAGCCTGGTTATTTTCAAAAGAGATGTCAAAATCCTTTGAAGTTTATGTTGAGGAGCAGTCAGCTATCAGACCACCACTTTTCGATGGCACAAATTATGGCTATTGGAAGGCCAGAATGCAAATATTTCTTGAATCCATAGATTATGAAGTCTGGGATGTGATAGCTTCCAAGTATAATCGGCTATAGAAGAGGGAAGGCATTGCTATTACCTAAGATCAAAAGAAGATAGTCACCCATAATGCCAAAGCTATGAATCCCATCTTTTGTGGTTTATCTAAGGAGTTCAACCAGGTCTCTGCTTACAAAACAACTTATGAAATCTAGAATACCATTGAAGTAACTCATGAGGGCACTTCAAAGGTAAAGGAAACTCAAATCATCCTTTTGATGCAAAAATATGAGCTTTTCCGCATGAAAAAAGATGAAAACAATAACGAGATGTACACGAGATTCATTGATATTATAAACACCTTGAGAAATCAGGAGATTGCAAATGAAGCCTTGGTATGAAAGATTCTCCTATCCCTCACAAGTGACTGGGAGATGAAGACAATTGTGATTCAAGAATCCAAGGATCTCTCCCAACTATAATTGGATGATCTCATAAGTAGCCTGATGGCCTATGAAGTTCAACTGGAGCATATGAAAGAGCATGAAGGCAAAGGGAAGAAAAAGAAAGACATTGCCTTAAAAGCCAACACTGATTCAGAAGAATCAGATGAGGAAGATGATGACATAGCTCTACTCTCAAGGAATTTCAAAAGATCCTTGAAGAATAAGAAGAGCTGGAAAAAGAAAGAACCTAAGGTTGATCAAGTCATCTACTTCAACTGCAAGAAGAAGGGTCACATGAGAAAAGAATGTCCTCAACTGAAGAAGGAAGCCAAAAGAAGGTCAAGAAACAACCCAAACAAGAAGGGAAGAGGAAATCCCTACAAGTCACTTGGGTTGATAGCGAATTGAGCCCATAAGAAGAAGACATGTCAAGTGAGGAAGCTCTCTATGAACTCATGGAAATAGAAGATGAGGTATCTTCATTTTCCTTTGAGCAATTATTAGATGCTTTCTATAAGTTACATGATTTAGCTAAAGTACTAAAAGTAGCTAACAAAAAGTTGACTAAAGATCTAGATGAAGAAATCGAGTTGAAATATAGATTTCCTTCACAAAATTATCAACTCTCACAAGAGATTACTTCATTAAAGATACACGTAGCAGATAGAACTAGAAAATCTTAAACAAAAGTCCATCACACTTGTAAATGATTTAGCTAAATTTACTAAAGATAGAGCAAATCTTGAAAAATTTGTAGGCACACACACCCAAATCACAACTAAATTTGGTTATCGTATGTTCCCAAAAATGATCATGAAGCCTCACATACACAAACCAACACACATAGCAATTCTAGCCCTAAGGTCAAGAATAGGTTCACGCTTAAACGAGCAACAACTAACAAATACAGACCCAAAAGAAAATGGGTGCCAAAGAAAAACTTGCAATCCTGTTTTGTAGGACATCCACATGAAGGAATCATAAAGTATACAATCTGGCACTACAAAAAAAATAACCTTTAGTGGTGAATTAGATAGTGGCATAGAATGGATTTGCCATTAATTTCTTTGATTTAGTGGCAAATTTTTTTATATGCCACTATGATATTTTCTCAAACAACAATTAGTATTAGTGGTAAATATATTTGTCACTATCTCCTTCAAGTTAGTTGCAATTGTTACTTATGCAACTATAATATTGTTGTTAAACGACAATTTGCATTAGTGACCAATATATTTGCCACTAAAATCTTTGATATAGTAGCAAATTTTACTTATGCCACTATAATATTTTTGTTGAACGACAAATTGGTATAGGTGAAAAGAGAATACTATTTTATCTTTAACATTTTTTTAGTAATATAAAGTGGGAAAACTAAATTCAAATTTATCCCTTTAAACAAAAAAATAAACTTATGATTCCATATAATGTTGAGAAATTTGGAAGCGAAAATTATTAATATTGCAATACCTTATTTTGATGGTTAACAATCAATTTTTAACCACAAATATATATTACACTCTATGTATATAACATATTTTCATTGTAATTTTTGGAACATAATTTAGGGGCAAAGAAATTATGCACTACTAAATTTTTTTTGTTGTCGTATGATTAGTATCTAAATTATAGATAACTACACTACAAGAAAATAGTTCTTCTAAGACGATTGTATGTGACGATAAAATCTATTATCTCAAAAATATTAATATTTTATGATAGTATTAATGTAATCTTTAAAATCTTATTATAATAATCTTTTGCGATGGATAAAAATGATCACAATTGATCAGGGATAGGCAAATATTTAGGTAACTATAAAGAAAGAAAATGCTGCTCACAATTCCAAGGAATAAAAATCTCACTTTTTCGATTAAGCCAACCCACAAGATTTCCCTTCTTCCCCAAATTCACAAATCCAATTTTTTTAAGAAAAATACAAACTCGCTGCTTCCTCTTTTACGCCCACACAAAAACACCCTCCAAAAAAATCACCTTGCTACTTTACCCCTTACCCCCAAAAATAAATCCCCTGCTACTTCTCCCCTCACCCTAAAAAAAATCCCACAACTTGCTTTCTCTTCTCTATGTCACAAAACCCTCACCCCAATCTTAATCGAAAAATTTTCCTCTGTATGGTAATTAGGGAATAATATTCCTTAATTACCATACAGGGGATTTAAAGTGGTGGAGCAGTGTGGGAAACTCGTCTCTTCAAGAGGCGAGTTTACGAAGGCATTTTTTTAAACAAAACTCACCTTTTGAAAAGGCTAGTTTCCCCCTTCACAACCCCTGCCCCTCCGTGTTTAGGGTTTAGGGTTTTTGATAAACTCGCCTCTTCAAGAGGCGAGTTTAGTTTATAAAGAACTTGTGTTTTGAAGAAGCAAGTTTATATGTTATAACTCAGCCCCTCGCCCTTCACTTTCTCCTCTCCTACCATTTGCACCCGACCTCCTGCTTGTGTTATCGTTGCTGACCCTACTGTTGTCGCTGCTGTGGCGACTACTGCTGCTGCTGTCACTGCTGTTGCTACTACTATCGCTGCTGCTGCCGCAGCTATTTCCACTGCGGCTGCTACTATCACTACTATTGCCATTGTCGCTGCTATAGGCACTAGTGTTGCCGCGGCTGGTGGTGCTGTCGTTGTTGCCGCTGTTGCACCTCACACCGCTGGTGCTACTCTCCTCGCCATTTATGGCATTTACTCCCCTGCTCCTCTCCTCTAGCGGTGCTGCTTTGGCGACCTCCACCCCCGCTGCTGTGCATCTTCATCCTTGTTGAAGAGTAAGGTAATACTCAAAATTTTTGTTCTGGATGAAAAGCCTTGCAAGTCAAATTATTCATCGTCATAAGATGCTTGTAATGTCTGATGTGTTGAATCAAAGTCCTTAATCCTATCATAAGTGTTGTAAATCAGAATTTCCAATTTCTTAAGCCATGGTGCTTCCATTATTGCCATGGTGAAAGGCTTCTTAGAAGTATGCTTGCATCGTATGGCCGTCATTGCAAGTAAACCACCCATTTGTCAAGAAGATTGAGTAAGACAGATTGTACCTATTCTTGAATTAACTCTTGAACCATCTAATTATTCTTAAGTTAGCCAACAAGCACAAGTTTTATTTGGAGGTGTGATGCTTGACATCTGTTAGTACCTTCGAACCATTACTACACCTTATAATCTTGTTAGATGCTCCTACCTCTTGCAAGGAGAAAATATAGTAAAGTAATTAGGGTTGAGGTTTATATCATTAAATTCCTTAAATGTGATGTTCTGAATTGTCATTTAATCTCTTTTATGGGTTGATTTGTTCAGGTTATTTTGAATGGCTAAATTTGTGCTGGGTTTGGTCTATTATGGTGGTTCCATTGTCCAAATTGCAAACAGAGTGCAATATGATAGGGATCCATATAAGAGGATAAGGATATATACGAATTGGAAATTTAAGGATTTATTGGATAAGATTTCCTCGACATTAGGTATTAATCGAGGGAGTAATCAAGTAAAGATTAGTCATCGGTTTCCCCGTTATGGAGGGACTAATTTTTGTTTAACCAGTGTGAGCGATCACGATGATTTCGAATGTTTGATCGATTGGGTAGTTGAGGCCTGGAGAGGGAAGATATTTATAAAACTTTACATTGAGGTCGAAGGCGAGAGTTTTCATACACCTCAACCACTAAATGTAGAACGACCTCCACAAGAACCACGTGTCGCACCTCATGGGCAGTTTTCTATTCCAAAACATCCCTTGAGTCGCTTCATGTATGGAATGAATGTCATATGGGTGATGTACCCCTTGACAGGCAAAATGAAGTAGAACATACAGTTCATGAGAATGAATGTAGGGTAAGACACATTTCTCAAGTTGTTGATGACTTTTGTGGCTCACCTCATGAGAATGACACAGACGAAGAAGATGAGTTGAATGAGGGAGAGAATGTCCAAGTGAATGCACCATCTCATGTCCCAACACGTAATAAGAGGGTGCGTCAGTTTGGTTCTAGTAGCAGGTATGACAGCAATCAGTTACCAAAGGATGGAGATGTGTTGTTTTATGGTGATTTGCCACCTCCTCTTGAAAGAGATGACTCTAATGAATGCTCCCATACTGGAATGAGTCATCCAAACACTCAACTGGTTAAGGGGATGACATTTAAAACCAAGCAGGATTTGGTGTTTGCAATTAAGAAATTTCACATTGAGAGTCACAGGAATTTTGAAGTTCAAGAGTCAGATAGAAATGTCTGGTCATTAATATGTGCACGTAAATTTGAAGGTTGCACATGGAGATTGTGAGGTCATTTCAAAACTTTTGATCACCAGTGGGTATTGAGCACTTTGCATGGTCAACACACTTATGGCCATATCCAAGACAATGAAGATCACCCTCAACTCGATTGCAATTTCATGGGTTGGTACCTAATGGGATATGTCAAACGGTCACCTTTGGTTAAGGTAAATTTCTTACTTGAGGTAATTGATGAGAAATTCAAGTACACAATCACAAGGAGAAGGGTTTGGGATGCAAAGTGAAAAGCCATTGAATTGGTCTATGGTGAGTGGGACAAGTCCTATGAAGACCTACCATACCTTCTACATGCCATTAGAGATTCAAATCCCGAGACATTCATAGATATAGAATCAGTTGATATGGATGACACAAACGACGCGGTCTTTGTGAAAGCTTTTTGGGCATACGGACTGTGCATTGAAGCGTTTAACCATTGTCGACCAATTATTTCTATTGATGACACACATCTTTACAGTAAATGCAGGCATAAGCTACTAATTGCGTGTGGTGTGAATGCTGATTGAAAGGTTGTATGGTCGGGACCTAGTTAGGTTGTGTTAATATGGTGATTTTATCGTTGAAGTGTGTATAGTGGATAACCTAAATTGAGCCTAACCATCTCTTTACAAAATATTTTTTTACCTGGCCTATTTGATTTTATCTTGGTCACTTTTAGGCCCAGGGTCGAACTCAGGGAAGTGGGGTTAGAAGTCAAGTTTCTACACCTTTCCTACAACGAATCTCTTCCGTTTGTTTATTGTGTTTTTGGTGTTTTTCTGTTTAGATTTTTTTTTGATAATTCTTGTCCTTGAGGCACACCCTCAAAGTTAGGTTCTTGGCTTTGAGGCAAATCAGGGTTCCAAAACAGGTCTTGCTATTCGCAAGATGGAGTACCTGCAAGTCAAGGATTATCTTTTCTCTTTTATATATATATATATATATTCCTTTTATTGGCAGGAAAGAGAAGCAGAAGTAAAGTAAATATAGTATATATATATATGTATATATTATATATGTATAAAGGGGTGGGGGTGGAGGCGAAGATGGCGAGTAGCACGGTGTCGAGTCAGTCGTCGTCTGAAAGACGCAACCAATAGGATGAGGTGCTACGTGGAGTGTAAGGTGGATGGCAGAAGATGTGTGCGACCACGCTTTTTGTACGCGTGTATCGGGGAATATCAGCAACTGGTGCGGATATTCCCGCGATACCACGTATAGTAAGTAATATGAAAATATATATATGTATATATATAAATATATCTATATGTATATATATGGTTATAAATATATAGGTATAGGTAGCTATATATGTATATATATATATATATATATATATATATATATATATATATATGTAAATATATGTATAGATAGATATATGTATAGATATATATATATATATGTATGTATAGGTATGTATATATAACTATATAGATGTATATATAAATATGTATATGTATATAGTAATATATGTATATAGATATATGTAGATAGATATGTATATATATATATGTATGTATGTATATATAGTTATATAGATAGATATGTATATATGTATGTATATTTATCTATATATATATATGTGTATGTATGTATATAAGTATATGTAGATATGTAAATATATATATGTATATATATATATATATAAGTATATAGATGTATATATATATGTGTGTGTATGTATATAGATTAATACATAGTTATATAAGTACTAATATATGTATAGATATATGTATATATATATATGTATATATATATAAGTATATAGTAGTGAGAGTGTGTGTGTGTGCGATAGTGTGAGTGTGTGTGTATGTGTATTTGCAGAGAGAGAGGGAGAGAGTGCTGTGAGAGAGAGAGAGAGATATAGAGAGAGTGCCTGCTATGAAGAAGAGGAGGGTTAAGCCGTCTGGAGCTTCAGGGCCGACGTTTGAGGCTTCACGCGCGCGCGCAAGCGTGTATGCGCGCAAAGAGGCCAAGCTGGAGGACGTGGGCGCGGAGAGAGGGCCGCAATGCACCGCGCTACGTGAAGATCGGGCGCTGAAGCGGGCGGGTGCGGGCGAAGGGAGACGCGGACGAAGACGCTGAAGCGGGCGGATACGCGGGCGGGTGCGGGCGTTGGCAAACGCGCGGGCGGGTGCTGGAGCGAGATGCGAGGCAGGACGCACGCGCGGGCTAGCAGTGGTTGCGACGCGTCGAGTGACCAGATAAGTGAGAAACTTACCGGTCACCCCACTGTAGCCACAGTGTCACCCCACTATAGCCACAGTGTTCCGCTGAAATGCGTGAACAGTGGCTACAGTGCCTGGGCAAGCCGCGTGACCGGGTGCGCCCGGTGCTGTGAGTGCGGGAGGCTTGCGGCTGGCGCGCGCGAGCTGGCGCATGCGTGGAAGGGTTGCGCCGACTGGTTGCGAGTGGAAAGAGCACGACAGGGCGCGCAGAGAGGGAGGCAAGGGCGCCTGCAGGTGCACACTGGAGGCAAGGGCGGCCTGCAGGCGTGCGCTGGAGGGCCTTGCGGCTGCTGCTGCTGCGTGCGGAGCTTTGAGCTTCAAAGCTTGAAGCTCCTGCTCTAATGGCTGAAATGGCTTGAAAAGTTGAAACAGAGAATACCACCACGCCCACCGGCTCTCTGATGAGCTGGGCGATGGTGGACTCACAGTGGTGGTTATGCACCACTGTGAGGTGCTCCTGCCCGCAGGGTGTCTCCTCAGAGGAGGAGGGCCTGCGTATGGAGGGAGAGGGGAGGAGGCGGCCTGGAGAAGAAGATGCTGTGGAGTTTTTTTTGGCTGGACCAGGCTCCCTGCAAAGAAGAGAGCCGAGATCTTTTTAAAGAGCAAAGAGGGATGCACAGCCATGCCTTGGCTGTGCATGGCCGACAGGGAGAGGCTGTGTAGAGCCATGCTGAGCAGGACATGCATGCTGCAGAGCATGGCGCGAAGAGGAAGAAGAGGCCATTCCATGCAGCTGCAGGAAGAATTTCAAAATCAAATAAAATTAAAATAAAAAGATGGTGAATTTTGCAAAGCAACACTTGAGGAAAGCATGAATTGCGAGGCCATTTTATTTCACTCTCCTCCCCTCTCAATTAAATGCATGCATGCGTGTATTTTTACAAATGCAACTATGGATACCTAATATACACTGGTAATGCTAGGAAATAGCACAAGACGGCACCCTTGCAGGTGTATTTTTGCGGTGCAATCATACCCCCATGCCTATCTTTTGCCAGTCCCTAGCAAAATATTTTTTTGTTGTATTTAGAAATGATCTTTAAGCTGAAGATTTTCTTCTGAGGCAACATAGGTGTGTTTATTGTTGGATATTATGAAAACCAATTGTAGAGAAGACTACCAGTACTTTAAGTCTTACATGACATAGATCATCTCTCGACTAACCAGGACTCTTGATATTTAAACCTTAAGTACAATTTCCAAGACCCAGGAGGTTTTTGCCGTACTCGAGAGCTCAAGAGGTTATGGCTTGTGCTTAGTGAAGGGTCAAGACTGACCAGATGAACATTAAGACTCAAGCCCAGGGTTTCACGAATTTTTAAGTACAGGTTGGTCCTAGTTTCAGCTCATGTCTTCGGATTGACTCTTAAAAAGATGATGGAAACTCAACTCCTATTTTCTGACATTTGTGGCTCAAAGATAACAGGGTATTTGCCTTGAAGAACTTTTTTTAGGAGGAAGACTTTATAGACATTTGCGAGATATACTAACTTATTTACATTTTTTTTTTTTTTGAAACACGTGTCAGTATATCTCTTACAACATTATTTGAAGGAGCGCACTTTTCTTTTTTTTTGGGAGAGTTTCTTTTTTGGTGGAAAGAGTCTGTCCTAAACACATGACTAAAACCTGGGATAAAAAGTCTACCTGCATGTACAAGTAAGGACTTCACCTTCCCTAATGAACACTAGGGTTGGATCTTATGTTCACCTAGTCTTTCTTGATATGTGTAGTGTGAACCAAGATTTCTTAGGCTCTCAAGTAGAAGCAAACCAACGGATCCTGTACTGGTGTCTCAGGTACAAGAATACGTCCTTAGTTAGGAGAGATTCCAATCTATCTTGTCAATGCTCAAGTGAATTAAGCCGAGCCTGAGCGAATCAAGCTTCTGTGGCCTGGAAAGTCTTCAAAACAAAGGTTGAATATCCATAAACACTTATTGTATTTTTGTTTCAGCCTTTACATCATTACTAAACACCATTTTTTATTTTTATTATTATTATTATATATATATATAGGTGGAAACTGCATGATACCATAAAATACCCAGATCCTATGGATGCCTATCCACCCCCCCTATGCCAAATGATGCTATGTCCTCATGTGCATGCAGGGTAGGGTAGAGGAAGGACGAAAGATCGAGTAACAAGAGCTGAGGTGCAGGGTATACAGCAGGGTGGTAGGGTGGGTGGATGGTGGGTGGTGAAGTATCTGGCATTTCTTAAGACGAGAGTGTCCCAGGCGGATCGGAAAATAAGTCAAGAGGAAGAAGTTGGCTCTCAGATTGGCCAAGAAGAGGGGCTTCTTGGATAGATGGATCCAAAAAGGAATAGCCCCAGTGAGAAGTATGTGGGCTCAAGGTCCCAGTGTGGAGTTGCAATTCCGCCTGATTTGGCAGGAAAGAAAGGGCAATCTGGTCTTCAAGAGTGTGGACCAGCGATGAGTAGCCCGGAAATGACTCAGACCATGAGGTATGGGAAGCGGAGAAAACCTTGTCAGAAGTCTGGCCAAGAGAAGATACGGGAATAGGGAGGGATTGGGGAACATCACAATATGTGTCGGTCAGGCAGTCGTCAGTGTTTATAGGTAATCCACAGCAGTCAGAATAGGTCCCAATTAGTCCGATACACACGCTGACGGCCATGTCCTTGTCAGACGTGTCATCCTCGATGCAATCGCAATCAAAGTTCTTGGCTACCTTGAAGATGTTAATCTTGATCTTTTCAGATCCAACAGCAATCTCAATACAGCCCGACTCGCAGTCGATATGGGCACGGGCTGTGGCCAAGAAAGGTCGACCAAAGATGATCGGACAATCAGAAAGTGAGCTAGGAACTTCCATATCTAAAACAAGAAAGTCAATAGGAAAACAGAGACTGTTGACCCTAACCACCACGTCTTCCACCACACCCTTCGGGATTTTGACAGAACGATCTGCCAACTGTAACGTGACAGGGGTGGGTTTCAGATTTCCCAAGGAAAATTTTTCGAGCATGATGGTCGGTATAAGATTTATGGAAAATCCTAGATCAAGCAGGGCACGGTTAAAATTGCAGCCTTGGATGCTGCAGGAAATGAGTGGTGTGCCCGGATGTTTCTGCTTCAGTGGTAGATTTGACAGTATAGCACAACTCGCATGAGGCGAGAGAACCACTGGATTCTTGGTTTTCTTTGACTGTCGCCTGGGTGTTGTGTAGTCTTTGAAAAATCGGGCGATAGTAGGTATGTGGTCGATAGCCTCGAGCAGGGGTACCTTGATTTCAACATCCCTGAACAAATTACGCAGGTTATCAAAAGCCTGCATATCTTTCTTCTTGCCTTTTGGCTCCCTCAATAGAGCCTCAGGGAATGGGATTGATTTTGACACCAATTTGGGTGTATCGTCCTCTCGCAAATGCGGTGCGCATCCCGAATGAGAGGGCGATGAAGAAGACGGGCCAAGATCAGGTCGAGGCGGATTGACGGTCTACTTGCCACTCCTCGTAGTAATAGCATTGGACGATGCGGGTCCAATGGGATCATACGGCGGAGGAGGGTTTGCAATAGGGACATAAGAGTGCGGTGCTGCAGCGGGATTAGCCTGAAATCCCGGTGGAATGCTCGGAGCCTGCAGAATCTGATGAACCTGCCCCTGAGAAGGTCGTACCTATGGTTGAGGACCACAGGGTACAAAATTTCGCGGGTCAGGAACAAGTTGGGCGGGAAGAGTGCCCTGAGATCGAGTTGCCATGCGTAGTTGACTGATCTCAGCATTCTGCTACGCCAATTGGCGCTGAAGAGAGGTCATGTTCTCTTCATGGTGCTTTGACATTTCCGTCATCATTCGCATCAATTTGTCAAGAGGACTTGATGCGTGTTCGGTTTGCGGTACGCAAGGACTCGATGGCGGGTTCGCCATAGGATTAGACTGGGCCCTTGGGATAACGGGTGCGGACAGTCGCATTGGTCCACCAGCGGGGTTTTGGCGCTGCGGGTTGTTGGACCATGCAAAGTTCGGATGATTTCTCCACCCTGGGTTATAAGTGGCAGAGAACGGGTTGTTCCCCAGGGTGCAAGCATCTTCTATGCCAGAAGACGCGTCTGCATGTAAATACGCATCCGAGCACATGGAGGCTTGATCCTCCGTGTCAAAATACTAGCTTGCAGAAGCCAGATCCACATGACTTACCGAGTCGCTCGGCGCGACACTCGGTAAGGAAGGTCTTACAGGGTTTCTTGAGATAAGCCTGGTGTTGGAAGAATTGGGATTGTGACAATGTGGTGAGGTGGGGGTGTTTGCCATAGAACGGGCGGGGTTGGCCAGAAACTCGTCCAGCTTCTTGTGCACGACGGAGACTTCATCCGATTTCTGTGCAATAAGGCTGAGATCAGTGGATGAATGGGAGGGTCCCGTGTCAACTTCGTGGACATTTCGGGGCAGGCTGGTACGATTAAAGGCTACAATGGAGGCATTGTTCATTGAGTTTTCACTCATATTTTCAAATAATTCAAATGCTCCATTCTCGTCTTTATTCATAAAGTTCCCTTTGCAGGAAGAGTATGCAATCTGCTTCAAAGTCTCATTTAGCCCATAGTAGAAAATCTAGGCTATATGCCACTTAGGTAGACCGTGGTGCGGACACTTCCTGAGGAGGTCATTATATCTCTCCCATGCCTCATGAAATTGTTCGCCGTTTTGTTGCGTAAATGAAGTGATAGCACGGCAAAGCGCATTAGTTCGCCCGATTGGGAAGAACTTCTTGAGAAACGTTGTTCGCATCTCTTCCCAAGAGTGGATGGTTCTCCCAAGGGTGCGTAACCACTGCGACGCTTTATCCCGCAATGAAAATGGGAACATTTTCATGAGGACTATAGGTAACCCGATATTTCTTGGTTTAACTGTTTCAGCCAATCGGGTTAGGTCTTCCAAGTGGAGAAAAGGATCTTCACTTGCAAGACCATGGAAGTGAAAATTTATCAGGCCAATTATGTTAGGTTTCAGTTCGAAGTCGTCCCTGCCCATGGGGACCCGAATTTGTCCTATGGTCTCTGTAGTAGCAGGATTTTGATAGGAGCTAAGAGACCTAGGCTCCTCCCGTTCGGGAGGGTTCTGCATTTCCTCCAATGTTTCCCTAATGGCTTCAATTTGTTCATTATACATTTCCATTTAGGCTTGGAGGCGAGTTATGGGATCTAAGGCTCCACCCCTGGTGGGTTTTGAGGGCGGTTTCCTCCCTTGGAATTTGGGGGTGGGCATGCAGCCATGTTTGTGGAGGAGGAGGACGATTCAGCTTCTTTTCTAAATTTATCAGATAATTCACACAGTTCAGGGTTTTGTGACCTCCTCCCAAACATGCACTACCGTAGGAAGAATTGGGGGGGATACGAAGAGAAAAGAGATGAGAGAAATGACGCCACAAAGGTACACTTGATGACAAATCAATACAATCAAATTCCTAACCTCTACAGTGTGCCCTTAGACCTAAAGATCTAAGTTACCTACTATCAGGAACTACAAAACCAAATGCGAGCACCACGGAACCACCGGGCCAGATTGAAAGGCCGTTTTCCCCAGTCTTAGATACCCAATAGCACGCGGGAACCCTCACCAACATGTAGGCGCTACATGCAGGTAGTTAGACCTCCAATCCTTAATAAGGGTCAAGTTACTACCAATTTTAGTTAGAGGCTTAGGATCAAGTGCTTCTGGAATGTGAAGGGCGTTATTTACAGGTAATGCACAAGTGATTGATTTTTAGAGTGTGTAAAACAAGCATGCAACGGGAAAATCTCCCCGAATTGAAGTTTTTAATTGGTGAATGGTTTTTAGAGTTCAACCTTAACTAGTATGGATTTTAGGATTTCGCTGAATTACCAATTCAACCAATCTTCAGGTTTTGAGAGAATACAAGTTTTCTTCTAAGCCCAACAAACCTTTCTTCAATATTAGTTGGTTAATGCATGCTAAAATACAATGGGCTTCCCTAAATGGAGATTTCTATGTGTGGATGCACGAATCAGTTTTAGATTAGTGTGAAAGGGAGCCAAAGCACTTCATTTCAAGTGCTCCCAATCACTAAAAAGATTTCCACACACAAGGCTCAACCAAAAGATAAAGAAAATCAAATTGTTGGGGTTGAAATATTCAGGGTCGAATATTAGGCAAGTGAAAGGTCGTGGTGGAGTTGGAATCAACTCAATTCCAAGTCTCTCCACCAAAAAGGTGATCTCAAATTGCAAATAAGTGAGGCAAAGAGGGGTGGCAATCAATCTTTTTATTTGCCTCAAAGAATACTTCACACTGCGAAAAATTCAAGAATCATGATTCTTGGATTTTCGCTATGTGACGTTTTGCAAGAAATCCCGGGGCGGTGGGAGTGAAGACAAACAATCAAACAAGTGAATTTTAATCCACTTGCCCCAAGAGATCCCAAGAAGTTTTTCTATTTTTTGTTTTAATTAATTTTTTTAGTTTTTCTTTTATTTTATTAAGGTGACAAGCTGACCTAAGTTGCTAAGAAAGGAAGACCTACTTGTTCAGCAACATGTGCGAAGCTCCAGTACGGTGTCAGCGTCTTCACGCTCTCTTTCCCACCTTAGATCTGCCCACGTTTCCGACTTCGTCTGCCTGCCTTCTCCTTGCAACAGGTTCACCTGCACAGCAATAAACAAAAACACCCGTGAAGAGAGAAGAGAAAAATGAAAGGAATGGAATAGAAACTTACTTGAAAGAGCACTTCCCCAGCAATGGTGCCATGAAAGGTCGTATGGTCGGGACCCGGTTAGGTTGTGTTAATATGGTGATTTTATCGTTGAAGTGTGTATAGTGGTTAGCCTAAATCGAGCCTAACCATCTCTTTACAAAATATTTTTTTACCTGGCCTATTTGATTTTATCTTGGTCACTTTTAGGCCCAGGGTCGAACTCAGGGAAGTGGGGTTAGAAGTCAAGTTTCTACGCCTTACCTACAACGAATCTCTTCCATTCGTTTATTGTGCTTTTGGTGTTTTTCTGTTTAGATTTTTTTCTGATAATTCTTGTCCTTGAGGCACACCCTCAAAGTTAGGTTCTTGGCTTTGAGCCAAATCAAGGTTCCAAAATGGGTCTCGCTATTCACAAGACGGAGTACCTGCAAGTCAAGGATTATCTTTTCTCTTTTATATATTTTTTTTATCTTTTTATTGATAGGAAAGAGAAGCAGAAGTAAA
Source organism: Thalassia testudinum (assembly GCA_037157565.1). NCBI lineage: Eukaryota > Viridiplantae > Streptophyta > Magnoliopsida > Alismatales > Hydrocharitaceae > Thalassia > Thalassia testudinum. Next base: position 20,463,000 of record JAZHRO010000071.1, on the reverse strand, counting down.
GTAAATATAGTATATATATATATATGTATATATTATATATGTATAAAGGGGTGGGGGTGGAGGCAAAGATGGCGTGTAGCACGGTGTCTAGTTGGTCGTCGTCTAGAAAGACGCAACCAACAGGACGAGGTGCTGCATGGAGTGTAAGGTGGATGGCGGAAGATGTGTGCAACCACGCTTTTTGTACGCGTGTATCGGGGAATATCAGCAACTAGTGCGGATATTCCCGCGATACCACGTATAGTAAGTAATATGAAAATATATATATATGTATATATGTATATATATCTATATGTATATATATGGTTATAAATATATAGGTATAGGTAGCTATATATGTATATATATATATGTAAATATATGTATAGATAGATAGATGTATATATATATGTATATGTATGTATATATAACTATATAGATGTATATATAAATATGTATATATATATAGTAATATATGTATATAGATATATGTAGATATATATATATATATATATATATATATATATATAGATAGATATGTATATATGTATGTATATATATAGGTAATAGTATATATATATATATATATATGTATATAAGTATATGTAGATATGTAAATATATATATGTATGTATATATATATATATATAAATATATAGATGTATATATATATATAAGTATGTATATAGATTAATACATAGTTATATAAGTACTAATATATGTATAGATATATGTGTATATATATATATATGTATATAAATATATATATATAAATATATATGTATATATATATAAGTATATAGTAGTGAGAGTGTGTGTGTATGCGAGAGTGTGAGTTTGTGTGTATGTGTATCTACAGAGAGAGAGGGAGAGAGTGCTGTGAGAGAGAGAGAGAGATAGAGAGAAAGCGCCTGCTGTGAAGAAGAGGCGGGTTAAGCCGTCTGGAGCTTCAGGGCCGACGTCTGAGGCTTCACGTGCGCACGCAGGCGCATATGCGCGTAGAGAGGCACGCTGGAGGACGTGGGCGCGGAGAGAGAACCACAGCGCACCGCGCTGCGTGAAGATCGGGCGCTGAAGCGGGCAGGTGCAGGTGAAGGGAGACGTAGACGCAGACGTAGACATTGAAGCGGGCGGATACGCGGGCGGGTGCGGGCGCTGGAGCGAGACGCGCGGGCGGGCTAGCAACGGTTGCGGCGCGCCGGGTGACCAGATAAGTGAGAAACTTACCGGTCACCCCACTGTAGCCACAGCGTTCCGCTGAAACACGTGAACAGTGGCTACAGTGCCGGGGCAAGCCGCATGACCGGGTGCGCCCAGTGCTGTGAGTGCGGGAGGCTTGCGGCTGGCGCACGCGAGCTGGCGTGCACATGGAAGGGTTGCGCCGGCTGGTTGCAGGCAGAAAGAGCACGACAGGGCACGCTGAGAGGGAGGCAAGGGTGCCTGCAGGCGCGCGCTGGAGGCGAGGGCGGCCTGCAGGCGTGCACTGGAGGGCCTTGCGACTGCTGCCGCCTTGCTGCTGCTGCTGCGTGCAGAGCTTTGAGCTTCAAAGCTTGAAGCTCCTGCTCCAATGGCTGAAATGGCTTGAAAAGTTGAAACAGAGAATACCACCATGCCCACCGGCTCTCTGATGAGCTGGGCGATGGTGGACTCACAGTGGTGGTTGTGCACCACTATGAGGTGCTCCTGCCCGCAGGGTGTCTCCTTAGAGGAGGAGGGCCTGCGTATGTAGGGAGAGGGGAGGAGGCAGCCTAGAGAAGAAGATGCTGTGGAGTTTTTTTTTGCTGGACCAGGCTACCTACGAAGAAGAGAGCTGAGCTCTTTTTAAAGAGCAAAGAGGCATGCACAGCCATGCCCTGGCTGTGCATGGCCAGCAGGGAGAGGCTATGCAGAGCCATGCTGAGCAGGACAAGCATGCTGCAGAGCATGGCATGAAGAGGAAGAAGAGGCCATTCCATGCAACCGCAGGAAGAATTTCAAAATCAAATAAAATTAAAATAAAAAGATGGTGAATTTTGCAAAGCAGCACTTGAGGAAAATGTGAATTGCGAGGCCATTTTATTTCACTCTCCTCCCCTCTCAATTAAATGCATGCATGCGTGTATTTTTACAAATGCGACTATGGATACCTAATATGCACTGGTAATGCTAGGAAATAGCACAAGACGACACACTTGCAGGTGTATTTTTGCGGTGCAATCACTGATCAATATATTGTGCCTGTTGCTTTCGCTATTGTGTATGAGGAGTCCGCAGACATATGGTGTTGGTTTCTTAAAAAGTCAGATTTTGTCTAATCTATGATCGGGAAGATCAATTTTGTATTATTTCTGATCGCCATGGAAGGATACTTGCTGCAACTGCTAGTGACGATGTTGGGTTACGTCATGCTCATTGGAGGTTTTGTGCACGTCACATTGCAAGCAATTTTAACTCGTCTGTAAAGAATGTGCATCTGAAGAAGTTAGTAATGAGAGCTGCATTGCAATCTTCACCACTTAAATGGGAATTTTGCATGAATACATTGAGGAACATGAGCGAAAATGCTTCCAAATGGTTCGACGAGCATGGAATTGATAAGCAACAATAAACGATGGCTTATGACGGTGGATATAAATTTGGGAACATGACAACAAACTTGAGCGAAAGTTATAATGAGGTTCTGAAAGAAGCTAGGGCATTGCTTATATGTGCCTTAGTTAGAAAAACATTCTATAATTGTGTTATGTACTTTGACAAACATCGTGAAAAAGCACATGCAGCAAGGGGAAGTAGTGAGAGATATATCACATATGCAAATGATATGCTAGAAAATTGGATGAATATAGGGAGAAGCCACAACGTCACTCATTTTCATGGGATTCTTGATCCATACTATATAGTTCTGACTGGTAGGTGTGAGACACCATACGGTTTGAAAGGAGGGAACTTTCACACAGTTGACATAAGGAATGCAACTTGTACTTGCAATAAGTGGTAAACATATAAAATCACATGCTGACATGTATGTGCAGTGTTGACATATAGACGAGTTGACATCCGTACAACTATCTCCCATTGGTACACCTGGGAGCAACAAATGTTAATATACCAAGGGAAATTCGAGCCAATACCTGATCCTAAAGCTTGGCAGTCATACGTATTTCAGAAGCACATCCCTTGGGGGGAGAAGAAACATAATAAAGGGCACCCAAAATCGTCTCATATCCACAACGAGATGGATATTCGAGAAAGCCGACAAAGCAATAGCTGTCGTGTGTGCATGCAAGAAGGTCATACCAGAAGGCATTGCCCCCATTTACAACATGGAACCTCGACGTAGTAGAAAAATCAATAAATGCAGTGTTTGTAGAATTACTGGTCATAATTAAATGTTCCGAACATATTTATTACCTAGGCAAAAATGTTTTAATTGGAGGACATAGCTATCATCATTGGTTTACCGGTGGATCGCTCAGTAGTTACAGGCGTGACCTCTATGCCTAGTTGGAGAGGATTGTGCGATCGGTTACTTGGAGCGGTACCGGGCGAAAGCCAAATATCTGGTTCTAAGGTACAGACCTTCACACACATGCCAGATGATGCAGACGATGAGACTTGTCGTAGATACGCACGAGCTTACATTTTACGGTGCATGGGCAGCATTCTTTTCCCAAACAAGTCCGAGAGCTACATCTCATTGATATACTTGACTTTATTAGGGGACTTGCAAGTGAGGAAAATTTAAAGTTATTGTTACATGATTTATGGCTTAACTTTCGAACATATTTACATCTTTCACTTGTGTTTATTTAATGCATATCACAGGCTGCACGATAGTACAGCTGGGGAGCCGCTTATTTGGTGTATCTCTATCACCAAGTATGCTTAGCTGCCCATACGAGGACTGACGAAATTGGTGGAGCTTTGATCGTGCTACAAGTTTGGGCGTGGGAGAGGTTTCCCCATATAGCACCTATCGTGCATCATCGTCCTGAATGGCAAGGACGACCATTAGGTGCTCGTTGGGTGGCTGCTTTTGATGTCCGAAAGCAGTCAACCTGATCAGTCCACTTTAGTGGAGTGCTAATTAGCCCAAGTACATGTAAAACATGCCTCATTAGATTTCAATTAGAGTTAAGTGTTAGCTTATATTACTTAGAGAATACTTTAATAAAATTTGATACATATATATTTATGCAGAGTTTTGAGTGCAACTTTCACCATCTCCTCCACCAGCAGCTAAGTCGTGCCTCTCGCAACCTATCAACAACAGCACCTCATCGCACGAGCGTTGTTGGAGGAGATCTCGCACGGCTTAAACCAAATGAGGGAAAGTCAGGGAAGATCTGTTAAAGAAGATGCCTGCACGTTGGGTTCAAGAGATAAAAGGAGAAGAACTACGGAGGCTGGGGGCCATCGTCTCTTCCATCCTTCACTACTGTGGAGAAAGCAAACATGGTGGCCAGAGAGCACACTGTGGATTAAAGCCAACTTCGTCGACGCCGCCTACCCCCGGGTGGTGCTCTTTGACAGAGAGCATCACCACCACCACCAGCGCCTACCCGTCACTTCCACCCACATCATCTTCCTCCTCCCACCACCATGCACTCAGAGATCCACCAATGCCATTGCGATCCAGCCCCACCACGAGCACAACCGATCGCCACCCACGTCCTCACCTTCATTCCCCTTCCCTCTCCCACACGGGGAAGCACACCATCCGCAAATCGGCAGCCTCACGAGATCGCTCCACCTTTGGTAAGTCACCCGCTGCCTGTGCACAAGCAGCGCATCCTCGCCCGCGCGTGTAGGCGCACCAACAGCAAGCGCGTGCCCGCGCTCCAACCCGCGCACGCGCGCAGCCACCTAGCAGCAGCCGAGTGCCCTTGCGTGCGCACACCCAGCCCTTATGCTCCCAACCGCGTGCACCCAACCGACTTCCTCCCCTTCTTCTTCTTCTTCCTCCTCTCTGCTAACCGAAGGAACCCAAACCACCCAAAGCGCAGCCACCTCATCCGGCCACCAAGCTTCCTTCCGTCGACGCCATTAACCTCGCCTCACCCTCAAGAACTGGCCAACGCCCGCGCCAAGCCCACCAGCAATCCGTGCACCCCACGGCCAACACCCACCATTGGCGGGCTCTTCCTTGCCGTCCGGCGACCTCCGGCCATCTCCGTCGATGCCACGACCACCATTGCAAAGCTCTCTGAACGCTCAACCTCCTCGAAGCTTCGCACGCCCAACCACGGCCTCCTCCTCGCACGTGCACTAGAGGAAGATTTCCTCTATTTTGAGTTTAATTTATATTTACATTGCATGCCAATGAAGAGAGATGGATTTTTTATTTTTGGATTATTAAATTGAAGTGAATTTGCAAGGATACACTTACATTTTCTTGAATTGCCTTGACTAATGTTATGCACATCATTTAACATTGAAATTGGATTCAGATTTGCATGCAACTAAAAATTACATGACATGCCACAAGACATGCATCATCTACATATTTTTGGAGCTTGATTTCTGATGTGAAATTTATATAAATAACCCTGAACTTCTCATGAAATTGAAATTGACATTCAAAGTACATATTCATTAAATTGATTTCGCAAATACTTTTGCAAACATGATGGCTCTACACTCATGAATTTGTTGCAATCGTTCCTCCCTGTGGATACAACCTAATCCATCGTGGTTAGTTTTACGAATAATTAGTTTTGTTCGTGATTTTTCCACCATGTGATTTCACTACGACGACACATTATTTCTGTTAAGCGAAAAACATCCGATCAAATGGTGCTATTGCCGGAGAGGCAATCGACACAATAAATTCACCTGACTTTATTTCTAATTATTCAAAGTTGCGCATTTATCTGATCATTCTTTATCTTTTTTGTGCGAGGAATCTGACGAGGCGACAGGCATAGTTGAGAGATGATGTCTACCTTGAGCAACATCTACACGCGGAGATAATCGCAGGAGCCTATGGGCCTTGATCCCACATGCGTGGAGACACACAGAGGGCCATCTAGGAGGATTCTTCCTCTTAGACTTCTGATTTAGAATTTTAGAATAGACTCTTTAGGATTAGCCTAGTTATTTATTTTCTCGCCCTTGTACTCTGGGGCTAGTTTGTGGGGGAGTGTCCCCGATTCTTTAGATTCTAGGATCATTCTATGGTAGTTAGATCTTTTGATTGCACATTTATTTTTACAGAAAAAAAAAATCTGAACTGCCTGCTAGAAGCTACATATCCATAGGATGACCATCTAGGATTGCTTGAGCAGCATCTAGATTTTCTTACTGCATTGCATGCATTTTTGCATAGAAGAGTGTTGGAGCAAGGTACGAATTTCTTATCTTATTGCATCAGTTGTCTGCACATGCATTGCATCTAAACATAATCAAAGAAGACCACTTAAACTGATTTGAAAAGATTAATCAAGTGGTCATATTACTTCACGAAAATAAGATAAAATATACAGGAAGTGTTTGAATAACTTGATTGCGGTTTTCAAAAGAAAAATCACTTTTCGCGGTGAATACACACTTCCTGCACTGAGCACGCACTATAGGCACTGCACTAGGACTTGGACCCTTAAGGCTATAGGCATCGATCTCTCTATCGGTGCAAACCCTCCTATCTCGCTTTGAAAAAGTGGTATTAATGTTGATACTCTGAGGAGGGGGGACACCCCTTAAAGGAATTCAAGGGTAGTTAAGAGGCATCGCTAACGCATCACCTCGAAGGAAGGGTTCTCCCTACTTGCATCCCTTGATTCCATCCTTAGAGTACCTTTTTACTTAAGCATCTGAGAATATCATTACAGCAAAGTGTACGTCTTTAGGGCACTCGAAGGTTGATTTAGGGTGCGTAATTGCTTGACAACTTGATTGATCACCCAAAAAGGACTAAAAGTAACCGCAACCTTCTTAACAATCATTGACCAGAAATTTTAAGTGCCTTATTTCTCTTATACCACTTACATGGGAACGAAGAAAATTTGCCTTGACTATATTTGGCCAAGCTGAATAGTTGGAAGAGGACTTAAAGAACTTTAAATCAACAAAAGACCACTTGACTTGTGTTTTCTTGGTATATGCTTGGTAGGCACTCTCTTAGAAACAGTCTTCTCTTCAACCCTGAGCCTGAGAGAATTATAAGTGGTGGGAACACCATCATGAGCCATAACTAGCTCATTTTGAACCAATTAAGTCAATAAATGCTCTTACATAACTGCCAGAGAGTCACAAGTCATTGCATATTCATTCTGGATGAAAAATAAGAAACTAGGGTTAAAACTGTAATTTTACCAGCTTATCATGAATGCAGTACAACCAAGGGGTTTCTTAGAGGTTGAATGAAGGTCAATTGGTCTTAATAAGATAACAAGTGGGATAAGACAGACAGAAAAGAGTTTGCACGTGTTCTAAGAATTAAATGACTTTTAAAATCGTAAAAATAGACCCGCTAAATTAACTGAGGTTTTGATCAGGATAAAATTCACCTAAACCCTCTAAAATTCATTAAAAAAATATTCTATAGGTTTAGAACTTTCAATTTGACCATCAGAACCTGTTTTGACCCAAAACAAAATCACAAACAGACATTTGCCCTAGTTTGGGTTTTTCATAAATTACCCAATAAAATATGGTTAAAACTAAAATACAACTTCACCATCGGATTCCTTAGGTCCAAATTAGGTTTGTATCAAAATTTGGGGCCAAGATGGATTTGTCTTAACCTAGTTTGCAAATTGCTCTTGTCTAATTTCATTTCTACCCTAAACTTTCAAAATCCTTTCAAATAGGCCCCTAACTTTATCATCATTCTCATAAAAAGGTCCCTACCGCCATTAATCCTATTCCTACTTGCTTCGGTGACCTTAAAATGGAACGAACACCCTAATTTCTTGACGAATCCCTTTCAAAATTGAAAGGGAAGTTTGTCAAGAAATTCCCTTCCTATTGAACCTAATCCTAAGCTCTAGAACTTACCCAATCTCTCATGCCAATGCATGAAAGATTTGGGTCTCAAGAAAATCCCAAATCCGGTGATGCTTTCCAAGCTTGGAAAGCTTGTTTCCCAAGCTCAAACCACCTCTAGATCCTTATATAAGAGAGCCCAGATAACCCCGAATTGGGGACGCTCGAAATCGGCCAAGATTCCCCACACTTCCTCTCTCTCCTTCACGGTCGAAGGTTCCTCGACGTCCGAAGATCCCCTCTGCCTTTCCTCGTCGTCCGTCCGCAATACTAGCAGTGAATCTATCTTCCTCACCTCCTTCCACATCTCGCCTTACCAGCAAATGCCTCCTTCTCCATCATCCTCACCGTTTCTCCCTCACTAGAACAACCTTTGTCTCCGACGTCGGCAATACCTCAACCGGTGCCATCTCTGCCTCGCTTCGTCTAACAACCTCCTAGCTAAGTCCCTTACCTTCTGTACTTCACTCTCACACTCATCCCACCTCATTTCGACCACCGACGACCCTCCGCGACTTCATCTCATCCATCTCTAGTGACCAGTTCGACGAAGGATTCCACCCGCTACATGCGACCATCCCCTTCACCAACTACCTCAAAACCTCCGCCTCACCTCTCCGCTCATTTCCCCTCTCCTTATTCACCACTTCACTCACTCACACACCCCCCCAAACACACCCACTTTCACTCACACAGACCGACCTCGACACACACGCACGGACCACGAGATGCCACACAAAATCCCCCATCGCACTCGCGTCCGACGATCCTCCCTGAGCATTCTGACAGAGTCGAGAGGCCATTTTTGTGTTTTCAGGTGTCGAGCTCCTTCTCACCATTAACAGCGAGTTCAAGCAAGCTTTGAAGCTACTCCAGGTGCTTTCGCTCCAGAATTTCACCTCCAAGCGATGCGGAAAACCTCCAGGACTTCGTCCGGGCTGACAATTGGAGGAGTCTACCTCCTCATTGCACAAATTCGATAAAGGAGTTGCTACAGTAGACGTGCGGAAAGGAAGGTGGAACAATAGTCCTACATCATGGAATGCGGGAGCAGTAGAGGAGCATAAATTGAAAAAGTGTTAAAGGCCATTCACCTGATAACACGGGGTAAGGTCCCTCTCACCCATGCACATCTGTGCCTCGTCTGCAACATTGTTCTCAACGTTTTGTGCGGGTTTAAAGGATGTCACGTTGTAGTATAACCGACAAAATGTTTAAACAAATATAAAGAATTTTATTACTCGAACAACTAGAGTATCCGAGGTCGAACACAGGGAGCAATCTCAGTACTTTGTAAAACCAAATAATACAACTGTTTAAATGCAAATATAATTCATTCAAAGAGAGAATTTTAAAAAAGGATTTGGGAAAAAAAAAGTAGAATTGGACGTCTGATTTGTGTATCAGACGTCTTAAATGTGATCTCTCTTTCTCTCTTCTTCTTCGTGGCTCTTCTCCTTTCTTTGCTTCTGTATCTTTCCTTCTTCTCCTGCCTTGCCTTTCTTCTTTCTTCTTCTTCTTCTTTTTCTTCTGATCTCTTTGCAGTCTTCCCTTGTCTTCTTCTTCATTCTTCTCTCTCTTCTGCCTTGTCTTCCTTCTTCTTCTTCTCTGTGAAGACTTCTCCTTTCAATGCTACACAACCTCTTCTTTCTTCTCTTCCTGTTCTGCAGCCGCTAAGTGTTCGTTGCCTGGGTCAGTTCTTCCTTCCTGCACACACCACACAGTAGCAAAAACCTACCCCCGTCCCTCTACCCAAGTGTCTCTCTCTCTCAAGCAATGCACTCACGGACGCTCTCCCAGAGCCACACGGGTAGTAGGGTCGGGTTCGCACCCGGGACCAGGCGCACCGGCAAGTGGTGATGCACGAGGAGTGCGTAGGTCTAGGTCGGGTCGGATCCGCCAGATCCGCGAGGTCAAGCCGCGGACGAGGCGTGTGTGAGGGCAGTGAGGGACCTCACCCCTGTGCTTACGGAGGCACTAAGACGATAACACAAAAAAAACTTATATGGTACCTGAGTGTTGCAATCCCACGATGTGGGACTATCTGGTCTCGCCTTCATGCGCGCCTGCAGAGTTTTGTCGCTCAATTGCCCAAGCTGTTGACTCCTCTGCACTACTGGCTGGCCTCGGTTGCTTCGCGACACTTGCGAGAGTCTGCTGCACCTGCCGCCTGGGAAGCCTAACGCCTGCTGCTGCTCCAAGCTCCCTGCTACTTCGACTGTTAATGGCGGCTGGGGCGTACACCTGACATCCAACAGAACGGCCTATTGGCCCAATCAGAATAGCTGGAAACCTTCGTCGTAGCACGGCGAAGGCGGTGGGTGATGCTGCAGGTTGCCGGTCGGCCTAGGCGTGCATGCCTAGGTCAATCTGTGGCCGGAGATGGTGGGTTGGTCGGGGGGTGCTTGTGGAGGTCTGGAGTGGCAGTGATGGGGTGGAATGGGTTCCTGGTGGTGAGGCGAAGCTCACGAGGTGGTTGGCGAGCCGTGTGGAGTGGCGGAGTGGTGTGGGCGGCTCGCCGGAGTGCGGTCGGAGGCGAGGAAGATGGGGGCGGTTAGGTACTGTCGAGGGGTAATCAAGTAAAATAGTTGGGGGAAAAGAGAGAGGAGAGGATGGAGAACGTATCTGGGGTTGTCTGGAAGGAAGGGAGGCAGCGGAGAGGACGGCTCGTAACTGCCGTCGTCGGGGAAGAAAGACCCTGAGGGAGGAAGCGGCAACGAAGATGAGGTCAGAAGCGCGCGCGTGGGGTACAGCGCGAGGCGGGAGGAAGCAGCGGAGAGGACTCTGCTGCTGGTATGGCAGCAGAGCGACGAGAAGGAGGGGAGGAGGTCGCCGGAGCTTGTGGGTCGTTTGGCCGGAGATGGGAGAGAGAGGAATTTGGAAGGGATCTCCGTCAAAATCAAGCTTGCCTTCTGCGGCAGGGTCTGGGGTGTCTTTTATAGGTGCTGGCCGCACCTACCAGCGCGTGGAGACCGCACAATCAACGCTGCCGGCTCGCCGGATATGGAAGGAAGGTGGATACCCAAATCTCTCGTGCGTTCGCACGAGAGATTGGGTTCACACCAACGATTGTAATTGGCTTTAGAAGGAAGGGAATTCCTCAGAGAATCCCCCTTCCATTTGTGGGAGAGAATCTCTGAGGAATTAGAGAGCAATCTCTCTCGAAACTTAGTCGGAGCTCGGTTCTGCCCTAGCAATGGCGGCAGGACCGGTTTGCAAAGGAGGCGAAGAACCTAGGGGGCTCTCTGCAAAGGTATTCAAAAGATAGGGACCAATTTGTGATTTGGGTGTACTAAATTGCAAAGTAGGTCAAGATGACCTCTCCTTAGGTCCAAATTTTGGTACAAACCTAATTTTGACCTAAGGAATCTAATGGTGAAGTTGGATTTTAGTTTTGACCTCTTTTGACTGGATATTTTGCATAAAAACCCAAATTAGGTTAATTGAAGATCTAGGACCCTAATCTAGGTCAAACTAGGTTCCAAAGGCCAAATTAAGTGTTCTAAACCCTAGAGGATGTTTTTCTATGATTTTTATAGGGTTTACTTGATTTTTATTCTGACTGGAACCTTGTTAATTTAAGCGGGTCTGTTTTAGGGTTACCAAGTGTCATTTAGCTCTTAGATTGCACATAAACCCATATCTGATTAACTCAACCCACTTTTTATCTTATTTGGACCATTTGACCTATGTTTTACTTCTGAGAAATCCCATTTATGTACTGCAATGGTAAAATTGCAGTTTTAACCTTTATTTCATGTTTTCTTCTCAGAGCACTTGTTCCTTCGGTTAAGCGTTCTTCTAGGTTATGTAGGAGCTTTTATCTTCTTTATTGGGTCAAAATGAGCTAGTTATGGCTCATGATGAGGCTCTCATCAAACATCTCCCCCATAGACTTGGCCGACCCATTTACCCACCTAGACTGACCTGCACTCCTCGCTCACCACTGCATGTCGGTGAGCCTGGACCCAGGTACGCTAAATCCGATAACCCGATTACCCATGGCTCTGGGAGAGTGGATCCTAAAGAGAGAAGGAGAGGATAGCTGCGCAGGTTGGGGAGGGTTTTGCTGCTGAAGGCTTTGGATGACACTTAGCCAATTTGAGAAGTTCCCCTCCCCTGTGAGAAGGAGAAGGAAGCAGAAGCAGAGAGAAAGAAGAGAAGGAAGAGAGTCGCGAAAGCAAAGAAGAAGGAGAGGAATCCCAGAAAGGAAGGAACAGAGAACGAAGAAGAAATCCAACCACTGTAGAATCAGACATTTAAGACGTCTGATCCTACCATCAGACAACACATTTAAGCATTATTTCATATATTGATATTTGAATTCCTTAGCTATTATTGTAAGGAGTATATGGTGGTTTAAACCACCATTTTACTCCATTATTTTTGCAAATTGATACTTGATCCTTTATCTGGACAAAATTCGGCAATTGGTGAGATCTCTTCCTTTATCAACTGATGCTTGGAAAATTGCGGTTATCTCTTCGTCACGATTTGTGCTATTTGATGTGGGTGCGATAGATGTAGAGAAGTACTATTTGCAGACTAGCAAATTGGGTGGATTATCAGTGATTTGGCAGCTAGTATCCCCCTTTGATGGCTCTTTGCCTAAGCGTCCCCCTCAAAGAACAACTTCCAGGTCTGGTGTTCTTAAGATCAGAGGTCTGCCTTTGCATCTGAGGTCTAGGAAGGTGGTGGAAAACATGGTTGCTGGGTTTGCATCTGTGGCTGAGGATGTTGTTGTTGGTCTGACTGAAGGAGATGCCAGTGCTCTGAAAGTGAGGGTGAATGTCTTTAGGGCTAGTTCCATTCCTGATAAACTAATTCTCAGGTGTGGGGGCAACTCTTGGATGCTCCTTTTGAATTTTATTATGGCAAACAGGGAGGTCGTGTCTAGACATCACCCCCCCTCTTATGCTGAGGTGCTGAAAACCAAAGTTCCTTCCTTGCAACCAAACTGTGCTAGTCAAGAGGTGGTGGAAGAATGCACTAAAGATAGGGAATTTGTAGATGGGGTAGGGAGCTTGGGAGTTGAGGAGATGAGAACTGAAGCTCTGGAGGATGTGGCTGAAGTACCTCTGATCCAAGAGGTAGCTACAGTGGTGGCTGAAGAAGGGGTGGAAGTGAATGAGATTAATGAAGCTGTGACTGAGGACCTGAAAGCCCATTTTGGTGATCCTGCTGATTCTCTTCTGGTGGACTCCTCTGTGAATTCCTTGGACTTGCAGAATTGCTCTCCTGTGGCTGATGTCGTGCACTTGAAGTCAAAGACTCCTTCTATTGCTAGGATTGGGAAACCTCCCTACAAGCTGAGGCTAAGAAGGCACACTCCTACACAAAGAGTTGATGAATCTGTCATTGCAGCTGTGATGAAGGTTGGCAGAGCTTTTGCAGCTAAGAAGGGGACAGTCCTGACTCCCAAATGAGGGTCCTAACCTGGAGTGTGCGTGGGCTGCGTGATAGAAGTAGGAGGGGGTCTCTGCTTAGATATCTACGAGAATGGGAAATTGATTGTGCCATCCTTCAAGAGACACACATAGATTGTGAGTCTGACAGGGCATGGGTGGAGATGAGAGCAAGTCTTGCAAATGACCTTATGGTGATCAATTCCAATGGCAGATCTGGGGGAATTGCCATCTTGTGGAAGAAGCAGCTACTGTGTTTAGAGGAGGTTTCTGTGGCTAGGCACCTTCTAACTTGCAGATTCAAAAGAGGCTAGGGGGACAATGTCTTCTTTGTGACAGGTGTGTATGGTCCAAATGATCATAGTAGGAGGCAGGAGTGTGGGAGGATTGGAATGTGGTTGCAGATTTTGTAGATGGGGGGGCTTGGCTTGTTGGAGGGGACTTCAATTGTACTTTATTGGGGAGTGACAGACCTAATGGGGTGGTGGACAGCTCTACCACTGGATTCCAATTGATGGTCCAGGCCTTGAGTATGTGTGATTTTCCTTCGTTAGGTGCTGAATTCACTTGGAGGAATGGTAATGGGCTCATGTCCAAGATTGATAGGTTTTCTGGCAATGCTGAGCTGATGAATCTCTTCCAGATGTCCTTTGTGGTCTTGAATGCCCATTCTCTGACCATACACCCTTGGTGTGGGACAATGGTGAATAGGTGGTGGCTGGTTCCTACTTCAAATTTAGAAAGTCTTGGCTGACGGAACCAGGTTTCAGAGACATGTTTGCTAGCTGGTGGAGGTCACAGCAGGGTGAAGGCACGGCTACCTTCAGATTGGCTTCCAAGATTGTGGCTTTGAAAGGTATGCTGAAGGAATATGGAGATATTATCTCTGTCCTCAGACATCAGAAGCGTCGTGAGGCCTTGCTGAAGATTCAAGAACTAGATACCAAGGAAGCTGTGGCTCATCTGTCTGAGCTAGACCTTGCAGATAGAAAGAGATGGCAGGGGGTGGTGATTGAAGAAGACCTAAAACTGGAGATGGATTGGAGGGAGTGTTCTAGGCAGCTGTGGCTAAGTGAGGGGGATGCAAACACTAAATTCTTTCACCTAGCTGCTAGTTCTAGGAGAAGAACAAATCTGATCTCTTCAATTGTTTTAGAGGGGCAGAGAATTACCTCCATATCTGATATCAGAGTTGAGGCTGTCAGGTATTTCAAGGAACCTTCAAGAGCTGCAGGTAGGGGTAGTTGGAGGATGAAAGCTAGTGATCTACCCAAAATTAATGAGACTCAGGGGTCCAGCCTGATTGAACCCATATCTAAAGCTGAAGTCCTGAAGTCCATTAAGGATCTCAACTGTGAAGGGTCGCCTGGTCCTGATGGAATCCAAGTTTTCTTCTACAAAGAACTGTGGGACATTGTGGGCACTGAGGTTATGGATGTGATTAGAGAGTTTGAAAGTGGCAATTTTGGCTTTGAAAGGATAAATAGATCTTATCTGTTTCTTTTGCCAAAGACCTCGGGTGCTGAATCCTTTCAGGAGTTTAGACCTATTGCCCTCTCTAACTCCTTGTACTTGGTGATTGGCAAGGTCCTGGCCAATAGATTGAGGCCCGTCTTGCAAGATCTGATCCATCCTACTCAATCAGTATTCCTCCCTAGCAGATCTCTACAAGAATCATTTATCATGGCCAAAGAGATGATTTGTGGCTCGCATAAGAGAAAATGCAAGGCCTTCCTTTGGAAGGTTGACTTTCGTAAAGCTTATGACTCCATCAGCTGGCCTTATCTATGGGATGTGCTCAAAAGAAGGGGCTTTCCTTCTACTTGGATCTGTTGGGTTAAAAGATGTATTACCACTGCCTCCTTCACCCCTCTAATAAATGGAAAACCCTGTGGTGCGTGGATTCAACCCCAATGTGGTATCAGGCAAGGATGTCCCCTGGCTCCCCTGATCTTCAATTTGGCAGTTGACAGTTTGGCTTGGTTTGGTTGTAAGCTTCCTGAAGCTAGTCTTGTTAGAGGATATTCATTATCTTGCAGGAATAATCTGGCTCTCATTCTTCAATATGCAGATGACACTGTTTTTTTTGTTGAAGGGTCCATGGATGAAGCATTGGCTCTGCATCATATGGTTAATATTTTTTATGATCTTTCTGGCTTGAGATTGAATAGAGATAAGTCTGGTTTGGTCTGCTTTGGTTTACCTGAGGAGGAGCAAGATGCTTTAGCAGCTGTTTTGATGACTCCCCGCATCAGTCTTCCTATCAGATATCTAGGGCTTCCTTTGAGGTGTTCCAGGATGAAGAAGAGTGATTGGAACTTCCTTTTTGACAAGATTTCTATGAAATTGGATGGCTGGCATAGCAGTTTCCTTTCCAAAGGTGGAAGACTTGTCTTGCTCAACTCGGTGGTCACCTCCATCCCTGTTTTCTACTTTTCCATATTTAAAGCACCCAAATCCATTTGGAAAAGGTTGGATGTGATGAGGAAGAGGTTCTTTTGGAAGGGAGCTAGACATGAGGGCAGGTTCTTGCAGCCTCTCAAATGGGATCAAATCTGCTATCCAAAAGAGAGGGGTGGTCTTGGGATTAAATCCCTGAAGCATTTTAATGATGCTTTGCTACTTAAATGGGCTATTAAACTGTTGCAAGGCGACCTGAAGCCATGGTCTGTTCTGATTAAAGATAGATATGGAGCATCCAACAGCACACTGTCCAGACTTCAGGCCAGCTATCCTTCTCCCTTCTGGAAATCTGTGACTAAGGCATTGACTGATCACTTCCATCTGCTGCAATCGTCACTTGGAGATGGCAGGTCCTTCAGTTTCTAGAAGGAGGGGTGGTCTGAGCTGGGTGTCTTGAAGGAGCTCTATCCAAGAGCTTTTGCTGCAGCAACTGACAAGGATGCCACTATCAGCAAGGTCTGGTCCTGCAGCAGCAGCAGCTGGAATCTGGATGGTGAGGAGTCCAGCAGAAGAGCTACCCGGCTGTGGGAAGAAGGGAGAAGGCTTATCTCAGACCTTGAGAGCTTTAGACCTAGGCCTAGAATGGAGGACAAATACCTTTGGGAGGGGATTTATTGTGTCCAATCTAGCTATAACAGAATGTTGAGCGTTGAAGATGGATGGAGATGTGATTTCGTTGACAAGAAGTCTGGCTGTTAAAAATTCCTCTCAAGGTACAAACTTTTCTCTGGCTTTGCAGGAGAGATGGTTTAATCACAAGTGATCTACGCCACAAAAGGTTGGGAACTGATCACCATGTTTTTTCTTGTGTGAGATGGATATTGACAATGTAAATCACCTCCTTTCTTCTTGCCTTGTCACTGATGCCATCTGGAGAAAAATATGTCAGGAGCCATTACCAGAGTGGGATTCTATCTGGCACGGGTTTGATGTGAGAGGGAAACCTCAGGTTCACATGGCCTCTACTATTTGGTGTGTATGGAAGGCAAGGAATGAGAGACTTTTTCAGGAGAGGCTGGTATGTTGTGAAAGTATTGTAAGAGAGTGCTGGTCCCTCATACACTCTTGGGGATCCTTTTTGTAATATCCCTTACATGTTCATATAATATACTGCTTTGAATTGCTATCGTAAGACGATAGCTCTCCTTTCTGTTTCAAAAAAAATTGATACTTGATCCTAGTGTTACATTATTTTAAAATAATTCTTGATTTCAATTCTACAGCTTTCTTGTCTTATATTGCAATTCTTGATATTTAAATTCCCATATTACTCCCTATGTTCAACCTTGGAACTTTTTCGTGTAATAAAATCTATTTGTTTTCAAAGCGATTTCAACTATACTCCAACGTGCATTTTAAAACGACGATATCGCCTTATCAACATTTTGGCACCGTTGCCAAGGAGCAATGGGCAATTTAGAACTCTTGATTACAATTCCTGATTTGGTACTAACTTGCATTATCTCTTTGTTGTTGTTTCAGGAGGGATTCATTGAAGAAAGTTCAGCCATACATCAAACACGCCAGGGGCAGGTAAGTTCTATCTCTTCTCTCTTAAGCCCCTATTCTGAAAAGGTTAAAAGGAAAAAAATCAATTAGGGCTACTTGAATTTTATTCTTAGATTAATCATCAAGTTGCCTGATTTGATCCATTCTATTTAGAAAGCAACAAACCCTTATTTGTTCACCCACTTAAAATTTAAGGTATCTAGGGCTACCACATTCTTGTTTGAGCCCTAGGTATCACATTTGAACAAATTAAATTGGACCAAATCAGAGCCAAGTAAGGATTCCAGTTTAGGGTTTTAGAGACACACTTGCTTAATCAAGAATTTATCTTTCCAAACAAAGTGTGCCTAAGCCTTGATTGAACTGATCTATTCAAGCAAACCCTAAAAATTAGGCTCTTAATCTCACTTGAATCTTAAAAGAGGGACCTAAATTTCTCAAAGGACAAACAGGTGAAGTTGACCCACCTTGTTGGGTCAACCAATCTTTAAATTAGATCACTCTTGCACTCAATACAACTTAAAAGTTCAAGTGAAATCCTAAGCACCCTTGCTCTTAATTAAAACTGGTAGACTTAAGAAGTCAAGTCCCCATTCTGGTCTACCTAGACCATCAGTGACAAGAAAGGTCAGGTGGGGGAAACCCTGTAACCCATGGGGACGCTCTACCGTGTAGGGGTCTTCGCGGGACTCTCCCTCTCTGGCTACCCAGGTAATTCACAGGTGGACAGCTTTTTGACTAAGGGGTATCATCCGCTCCGAACCTCTATAGTCATCCAAAATTTTTGGGTGTCTTGATTGGGTCCATCACATTCTATTCTCATCCAGTTCATCAATGCATGTTTGATAGGAGGTCCTTAAGACCACCCTTGAGGCCTCCATTAGTTATTCACTCCCATCAAGGCCAGGCCTCGACTTCCATGTTTGTGCAGCAACCCCATCACATAGACATCTCTTCTGATTCATCTGAGCTTAACTCTCCTTTCATCATCATGGAACAACCAAAAGAAGAGGACAACCTCGAGAATCAACTTCAGTGCCTTAATGATCTATTCCAAGCCTTTGTGAATCCACCGCAGCGTCCTATGATGCAAGATCATTACAATCCCACCGCGATGGCGATTGAAACTCGAGTCCAAATCCCAGCTGGAGGTCCTGATACTGAACTCAAGCCCAACATGATTCATGTTATTCTGAAATTTCATGGGCTCAATTCCAAGGATCCTTTCCAGCACATTAAACAGCTCAAGCATCTGGCCTAGACCTTTGGGTCAGATGTTCAAAATCAGGATATTTTTCTCATGAAAATGCTCTCCTTCTCTCTCATGGACAAAGTAGCTCGTCGGTATCAGACTCAAATGTGTCCAATCAACACATGGGTTGAACTACAATCCAAGTTTTTAAAAAAGTTCTTCCCAGTTGGTCGGACAAATGCTTTACAACACCAGATCATGCACTTCACACAACAGCCTGGAGAACCACTTCATGAAGCATGGGATCATTTCCTGGATCTCATGCAAAAGTGCCCCCATCATAGAGTTCCCAAATGAGAACAAGTCCAATCTTTTTACCAAGGACTCTGTGAAGATATCCGATTATTCATCAATGCAACTTGCGGAGGAAATATCATGGGTCAACACGAAGACACTGTGTGGGAGATTCTCGAGAATATGTGCGAGAAATCCATCAATAATGACTCATGGGCATATTCGATCAGACAAATGGCCGTGCATTGACAAATCCAAGGGGAGCACATGAGATGCAAGGTCTATCCTCTTCTGTCAACTTGGAACTGATGGCCAGTCATTTGGACAAGGTCTCTATTATTGAGAAGAAGGTGGATGAGCTAACTCGACATCTACAGCAAGCCACCTCTGTGCAAAACCCATTCGCACAGTCGCCCTCTGGGAGGGAAGCTGTGCATAACATCTACCACCGATCTTCTCAGGGGTTGGACCCGTATCCACCCCTGCTGACTCTAGGTCTGAAGGAAACTCCGGACCTGCCTATTCTAGTTGGGGGAACTCTGAACCCTCGTATTCTGACTTTTTTGAGGTACCTCAGACCTGTGAGGACCTCAACACCATCCAGAACGACCCACTCTCTAATACCTATAACCCTTGATGGCGAAATCATCCTAATTTCACATGGGCAAGAAACAATCAGAATCAGAGACCACCATATCAGCCCCGTCCACAAGCTTCTCGTCCATATCAGCTGCCTCAGCCTCGGCCCAACCCCACCTATCAATCTGGGCCAACTCAAGGTGATCAAATGACTCTTATCCTTCAGACTCTGGCTGACATTCAAAAGATGAATGCGGCTATGCAGAAACAGCACAAAGATGAGATCACAGAGGTCTACAATCAACTTGCCTAGATGGCAAATTCCCGCCAACCTGGTACACTCCCTTCGCAACCTCTACCTAATCCTAATAACATGTCGAATCAGAGGCATGTTATAAATCCAAATCAAGGCCAAGCCCACATGATTTACCAGGCCCCTTCTGCTTCATCACCCAACGGGATGGAAGCTTCGACATCATACTCGAGATTTCAGTAGCAGCCACCTATTTTACCTACACCAAACCAGAACTAGGCAGGACTGAATTCAATTATGACCTGTAGTGGCAAAGAAACACAGGACCCACCTTACCCAAGCCACTTTCAACCTGGTAGTGCTAACCCAAACCCTAGGATAGTCATCCAGGATACCCCTGTCCCAGATCAAGAACTTGGACCTATTCCAGAGGAACCATCTAAGGTTCCATTTCCCGAGGCCTTGACCAAGGGAAAGAGGACAACCAAACCCGTGGCACCTGAAGAGGACCTGGTCAAGCTCTTTGAACAGGTCCATATAAACATCCCCTTGATGGATGCAATTCACCACGTATCGGCTTATGCACGATTTCTGAAAGATGTGTGTACACCTAAGCGTAAGCCACGAACCAAAAGTGGGAGCCCAATCGTATTGTCGGAGCAAGCCAGCTCCATCATTTTGAGTAGGCTCCCACCTAAAGCGAAAACCCAGATACTCCCCTGATTTCCTGTACAATTGGTGATATCCAATTTGATAGAGCATTATTGGATCTAGGATCCTCCATAAACCTAATACCTACATCTCTACTTGACCATCTTGAGGAATCTGAGCTTAAACAAACAGAGGTGACATTACAGTTAGCAGATCGATCTATTAAGTCACCTAAAAGAGTTCTTGAGGATGTCATTGTTAACGTTCAAGATTTCTATTTCCTGGTGGATTTCATAGTCTTGGATATGGATGCTCCAAAGAATCCGAAAAACACACCGATCATACTAGGGAGACCCTTTCTGACCACTGCTAGGGCTAACATTAATTGTGAGGAGGGCCAAATTGAACTAAAATTTGGGAACCAGACACTAAAGATCAACATCTTTAAGGCCCAACAAGGGATTAATTGAGAGGTTATAGAACAAATATGTAATATCGAGGTTGTGGCTGATGAACGGTATATCGAGGAAAACCTGACTACTTCTAATCAACCACAAGAGTATCAAAACCTGCAATTAGAGGAGTCCGAACTCAACCTAGACACACCCATAGCCCCTTCCCTTACTCCTGACACCCACCCTGAACCACCCACTGCTGCTGACAACCCTGTTTTAGAACTAAAGCCTCTTCCTGATCATCTAAAGTACGTCTTTTTGGGGTCCAATCAGACGTTTCCTATGATTATCAACTCCAAACTCACACCTAATCAGGAATCCCATCTAATTTCTATTCTCCAGCAACATCGAAGAACTATTGGATGGACTCTCGATGATTTAACTGGTATTAGCCCCTCTTATTGTACACATCACATCTATACTAAAGAGGGCACATGACCTTCCCATGAAATGCAAAGACGTCTAAATCCTAATCTGCAGGAGGTCGTGAAAAAGATCATTAAGTGGTTAGATGCTAGGATCATTTACCCGATCTCCGATAGTCTGTGGGTGAGTCCAATCCAGGTTGTGCCTAAGAAGGCAGGACTCACCGTGATCACGACTGAGACCAGAGAAATCATACCAGCCCGTGTAGCAAATTCGTGGAGAGTCTGCATTGATTACAGAAGACTCAATACCTCCACGAAGAAGGATCATTTCCCACTATCGTTTATTGATCAGATCCTTGAAAAACTAGCGAGAAATAAATTCTTCTGCTTCTTGGATGGGTATTTTAACTATAACCAGGTGGCAATCCATCCTGAGGACCAAGAGAAGACCACTTTCACCTGCCCCAGCTATGATGGTCGGCCTGGATAGGTTATTAATATGATATTTTTATCGTTGAAATGTGTATAGTGGTTAACCTAATTCAGACCTAACCATCTCTTTACAAAATTTTTAACCTGGCCTAATTGATTTTATCTTGTCACTTTTAAGCCCAGGGTCGAACTCAGGGAAGTGGGGTTCAAGTCGAGTTTCTACGTTTTCCTTAAAACGCGTCTCTTCCGTTCGTTTATTCTGTTTTTGGTATTTTTCTTATTTAGGTTTTTTTTCTGGTAATCCTTGTTCTTGAGGCACACCCTCAAAATTGTGTCCTTGGCTTTTAGCCAAAACAGAGTTTCAAAACACGTCTTGCTACTTGCAAGATGGGGTACCTGCAAATCAAAGATTATCTTTTCACTTTTATACCTTTTTTTTTTATCTTTTTACTAAGGAAGCTATCAGATAGAAAGTAAATATAGTAGCTATAGATATATATTTATATGTAGTATATATATAAAGGGGTGGGGGTGGAGGTGACGATGGAGTGTAGCACTATGTCGAGTCAGCCGACGTCTAGAGAGACGCAACCAACACGACTAGGTGCCGCGTGGAGTGTGGATGGAGGATGGATGATGTATGGGACCACGCTTTTTGTACACGCTGTATCGCAGAATATCAGCAACTGGTGTAAATATTCCCGCGATACAGCGTATAGTAAATAACGTGAAAATATATGTACATATGTATGTATATAAATGTATAAGTATATATGTATAGATATATATAGATAGATATATATATATATATAGGTGTATATATATATATATATATATATATATATATATGTATATATGTATATAGCTATGTATATATGTATATAAGTATATATATATAATACTATATAGATATATATATATATATGTATATAGGTATATATGTATCTAGATATATATGTATATATATATATGTGTATATGTATAAGTATATAGATATGTATATATATATATATGTATATGAGTATGTGTATATATATATATATATATATATATTATATATGTATATGTATATATATATTATATATATATGTATGTATACATAACTATATAGATATACTATGTATATATAAGTATATATATATAGATATATGTATATGTATATATATATATATATATATATATATGTATGTATATAAGTTACTATTAATGTGTGAGTGTGTGTGAAAGTGTGAGTGTAGATGTCTGTGTGCGTCGGTGTAGTGTGTGAGAAAGTGTTGTGAGAGAGAGTGTGAGAGAGAGAGAGAGAGAATGGGAGAGAGAGAGCAGGAGAGAGCTGGCAGGAGAGGAGAGAACGGAGGCAGCCGCACTGCAGGAGGCGAGGGAGCACGTTTTAAGTCGTCTGCAGTCGAAGGCCGTCGTCTGAAGGTCGCGGGCGCACGGGGGCGTACTCGCGCAGAGGAGATGAGGAGTCTGCGTCGACCTGCTGCGAGCGCGGAGGCTCGCGACAGCGCGCTCGGAGAAGGAGGCGGGGAGTCTGCAGGCACGCGCGGGCGCTTGCAGAGGCTGGTAGGGAGGCAGGGAGACGCTTGGCCGGCCGCTGCAGAGGTGTGCAGCGGCCGGTTGTGGGTGCGGAGGGCGGGCGACAGAGCGTACTGACGGAAGCGGGGAAGGTCTGCAGGCACGCGCGGAGTGGCTGGGGCGCTTGCAGACGCTCGCGGAAGCTGCGGGGGCCGCTGCCGCTGCTGCTGCTGCTGCTTCCGCTTAGCTGCTGCTGCTGCTACTCCGCTTAGCTGCTGCTGCTGCTTCAAGCTTCAGACCTTGAAGCGGCAGCAATGGCTAGAAGTGCGAGAACGGAAAACAAATGAAAACAGAGAGCCACCACGCCCACCGGCTCTTTGAAGAGCTGGGCGGTGATGGTCTCACTGTGGTGGTGTGCACCACAGTGAGCTCCTGCCCGCCGGGTTTCTCCTCGGAGGAGGACCGACGTATGGAGGGGAGAGGGAGGAGAGGAAGGTGGCGGCCTGCTGGTGGTGTTTCTTTCTTGCTGCAGCCAGCCCCCCATGAAGAAGAAGAACCCGTGGCTTCTTATAGAAGAAGAGAGCATGGTCATGCAGCATGCGGGAAATGGGAGGAATGGCAGCCGCAGGGAATGGCTTGGGCAGGGAGAGGGCGCGGGAAGTTGCAGCAGCGGGAAGGACCGCAGGACAGCAGGGAGAGGCAGCGGAGAAGAAGTTGCAGCCGTAGGAAAAATAAAAATCAAGTGGAGATAAAAAATAAAAGAGATGGATTTTTGTAAAGAGGCACTTGAGGAAAATGTAAATTATGAAGCCCTTTTATTTCATTCTTCCCTCCTCTTAATTAAATGCATGAATGCAACTATTTTTACAGATGCGACTATAGGATTATAATATACATAGTTAATGCTAGAAAATAGCATAAGAAGGCGTCCTTATAGGCGTGTTTTGAGGTGCAAACATATACCCCCATGCCTATCTTTTGCTAGTCCCTAGCAAAACCGTATTTAGAAATGTTCTTAAGCTGAAAATTTTCTTCTGAGATGATATCGGTGTGTTTATTATCGGATATTGTGAGAACCAATTGTAAAGAAGACTACCAGTACTTTAAGTCTTACATGACAAAGATTATCTCTCAACTAACCAGGACTCTTGATATTTAAACCTTAAGTACGATTTCTAGGACCCAGGAGGTTTTTCCATACTCGAGAGCTCAAGAGGTTATGGTTTGTGCATAGTGAAGGATCAAGACTAACCAGATGAACATTAAGACTCAATCCCAGGGTTTCACGAATTTTTAAGTACAGGTTGGTCCCAGTTTCAGCTCATGTCTTCGAATTGACCCTTAAGATGATTACGGAAAACTCAACTCCCATTTTCGAAAAACAAATTATACCGACATTTATGAGATATACTGATTCTTTTGCAACATCTCTTTTTTTTTTTTTTTTTTTTTCTTTTTTTTTGAAACATATGTCAGTATATCTCTTACAACACATTTTGAAAGAGCACACTTTTTTTTTTTTTGTGGGAGAGTTTCTTTTTGGTGGAAAGAGCCACTCCTAAACACAAGACTAAAACTTGGGATAAAAAGTCTACCTGCACGCACAGGTAAGGACTCCACCTTTCCTAATGAACACTAGGGTTGGATCTTATGTTCACCTGATCTTTCCTGATATGTGTAGTGTGAACCAAGTTTACTTAAGCTCTCAAGAAAAACCAAACCAACGAATCCTGTACTGTGTCTCAGGTACAAGAAACGTTCTTAGTTAGGAGAGATTTTGATCTATTTCGTCAATGCTTTAAGTGAATTAAGCCGAGCCTGAGCGAATCAAGCTTCTGTGGCCTGGAAATTCTTCAAAACAGAGGTTGAATATCCATAAACACTTATTGTATTTTTGTTTCAGCTTTTAGATCATTACTAAACACCATTTATTACTAATATATATATATATATATATTTTTTTTTTTTTTTTCTTTTCTTTTCTTTTTTCTTTTTCTTGCATATTTATAAATAGGTGGTAATTGTCTGATACCATAAAATACCCGGATCCTATGGATGCCTATCCACCCCCCCATGCCAAACAATGCTATGTCCTCATATGCATGCAAGGAAAGGCAGAGAACAGACGACAGATCGGGTAACAGGAGCTGAGGTTCAGGGTATAAATCAGGGTGGAAGGGTGGGTGGATGGTGGGTGGTGAAGAGAAAAGCGAAGTAATCGCGATAGAGGCGTGAAAAGTAATGGTGGATGGTGAGAGATTTGGCGTTTTCTGGGACGAGAGTGTCCCAGGCGGATCAGAAAACAGATCAGGAAGAGGAAGTTGGCCCTTAGATTGGCCAAGAAGGGGGGCTTTTTGGATAGATGGATCCAAAAGGGAATAGCCCCGGTGAGTAAGATGTGGGCTCAAGGTCCCAGTGTGGATTTGCAAATCCGCCTGATTTAGCGGGAAAGAAAGGGCAATCCGGTCTTCCATAGTGTGGACCGGCGGTGAGCAGCCCGGCAATGACTCAGACCACGAGGTATGGGAAGTGGAGAAAACCTCGTCAGAAGTCTGGTCAGGAGAAGGTACAGGAATAGGGAGGGATTGGGGAACGTCACAGTTTGTGTTGGTCAGGCAGTCATCAGGTAATTCGCAGCAGTCTGAATCGGCTCCAATTAGTTTGATACACGTACTGACAGTCACGTCCTCGTCAGACGTGTCATCCTTGATGTGATCACTATCAGCATAAGAGTGCGGTGCTGCAGCGGGATTAACCTGAAATCCCGAAGGAATACTCGGAGCTTGCAGAATTTGATGAACCTGTTCCTGAGAAGGTTGTACCTGTGGTTGCGGACCACAGGGTACAAAGTTTTGAGGGTTTGGAACAGGTTGGGCGGGAAAAGTGCCCTGAGATCGAGTCGCCATGCTTAGTTGATTGATCTCAGCATTCTGCTGCGCCAAATGCTGAAGAGAGGTCATGTTTTCTTTATGGCGCTTTGACATTTCCGTCATCATTCGCATCAATTTATCAAGAGGTTTTGATGCGTGTTTGGTTTTCTGTACACAAGGGCCTGATGGCAGTTTGCCATAGGATTAGACTGGGCCTTTGGGATGACGGGTGCGGACGATCGCATTGGTCCACCAGCGGGGTTTCGACGCTGCGGGTTGTTGGACCATGCAAAATTGGGATGATTGTGCCACCCTGGGTTATACGTGGCAGAAAACGGGTTATTCCCTAGGGTGCAGGCATCTTCTATGCCAGAAGACGTGTCCGCATATGTGTCCGAGTACACGGAGGCTTGGTCCTCCGTGTTGAAATACTGGCTCACAGAAGCCAGTTCCACATGACTTACCGAGTCGCTTGGCGCGACACTCGATAAGGAAGGTCTTACAGGGTTTCCAGGGATAAGCCTGGTGTTGAAAGAATTGAAATTGTGACGAAGTGGTGAGGCGGAGGTGTGTGCCATGTTTGTGGAGGAGGAGGATGATTCGGCTCTTTTTCTAGATTTATCAGTCAATACAAGCAATTCAGGGTTTTGTGACCTCCTCCCAAACATGCACTACCGCAGGACGAATTGGGGAGATGAGAAGGGAAAAGGGATGAGAGAAATGACGCCGCAAAGGTACACTTGATTACAAATCAATACAGTCAAGTTCCTAACCTCTACAGTGTGCCCTTAGACCTAAAGATCTAAGTTACCTACTATCACGAACTACGGAACCGAATGCGAGCACCGCGGAAACCACCGGGCCAGATTGAAAGGCCGTTTGCCCCAGTCTTAGACACCCGATAGCACGCGGGAACTCTCACCAGCACGTAGCCGCTACACATAGGTAGTTAGACCTCCAATCCTTAAAAGGGTCAAGTTACTACCAGTTTTAATTAGAGGCTTAGGGTCAAGTGCTTTTGGAATGTAAAGGGCGTTGTTTACGGGTAATGCCCAAGTGATTGATTTTAAGAGTGTGTAAGAACAAGCATGCAACAGGGAAATCTCCCCGAATTGAAGTTTTTATTGGCGAATGATTTTTAGAGTTCAGCCTTAAGTAGTATGAATTTTAGGGTTTTGCTGAATTACCAATTCAACCAATCTCCGGGTTTTTGCAAAAATACAGGTTTTCCTTCTAAAACCCAAGAAACCCTTCTTCAATTATCAATTAGTTAATGCATGCTAAAATGCAATGGGCTACCCTAAATGGAGATTTCTATGTGTGGATGCGCGAATCAATTTTATACCAATGTGAAAGGGAGCCAAAGCACTTCAATTCAAGTGCTCCCAATCACTAGAAAGATATCCACACACAAGGCTTCAACCAACAGATAAAGAAAATAAAATTTTTGGGGTTGGAGTATTCAGGATCGAATCACAGGCAAATTTGAAAAGTCGTGGTGGGGTTGGAATCAACTCAATTCCAAGTCTCCCCACCAAAAAATGTGATCCTGAATTAAAGATAAGTGAGGCAAAAGAGGGATACAAGCAATCTTTTTCTTTGCCTCAAAGAATACTTCCCACGGCGAAAAATCTAAGAATGAAGATTCTCGGATTTTCGCTATGCGAAGTAAGGCAGGAAATCCCGGGGCAGTGGGAGTGAAGACAACCAATCAATCAAGTGAATTTTAATCCACTTGCCCTCAAGAAATCCCAAGAAGTTTTTCTAATTTTTAGTTTTAAAATTTTTTTTTTTTTTTTTTTTGTGTGGTGGCAAGTTAACCCTAATTTGATGAGAAAAGAAAACCTACTTGTTCGGCAACGTGTGCGAGGTTCCAATGAGATGTCGGCGTCTTCACGCTCTCGTTCCCGCCTTGGATCTGCTCACGTCCTCGACTTTGTCAGCCTTCTTCTCCTTCCACCAGGTTCACCTGCACACCAAAAACAATAATACCCGTGAAGAGAGAAGAGATAAATTTAAAGGAATTGGATAGAAACTTACTCGAAAGCGCACCTCCCCGGCAGCGGCGCCAGAAAAGCTATGATGGTCGGCCTGGATAGGTTATTAATATGATATTTTTATCGTTGAAATGTGTATAGTGGTTAACCTAATTCAGACCTAACCATCTCTTTACAAAATTTTTAACCTGGCCTAATTGATTTTATCTTGTCACTTTTAAGCCCAGGGTCGAACTCAGGGAAGTGGAGTTCAAGTCGAGTTTCTACGTTTTCCTTAAAACGCGTCTCTTCCGTTCGTTTATTCTGTTTTTGGTATTTTTCTTATTTAGGTTTTTTTTCTGGTAATCCTTGTTCTTGAGGCACACCCTCAAAATTGTGTCCTTGGCTTTTAGCCAAAACAGAGTTTCAAAACACGTCTTGCTACTTGCAAGATGGGGTACCTGCAAATCAAAGATTATCTTTTCACTTTTATACCTTTTTTTTTTATCTTTTTACTAAGGAAGCTATCAGATAGAAAGTAAATATAGTAGCTATAGATATATATTTATATGTAGTATATATATAAAGGGGTGGGGGTGGAGGTGACGATGGAGTGTAGCACTATGTCGAGTCAGCCGACGTCTAGAGAGACGCAACCAACACGACTAGGTGCCGCGTGGAGTGTGGATGGAGGATGGATGATGTATGGGACCACGCTTTTTGTACACGCTGTATCGCAGAATATCAGCAACTGGTGCAAATATTCCCGCGATACAGCGTATAGTAAATAACGTGAAAATATATGTACATATGTATGTATATAAATGTATAAGTATATATGTATAGATATATATAGATAGATATATATATATATATAGGTGTATATATATATATATATATATATATATATATATATGTATATATGTATATAGCTATGTATATATGTATATAAGTATATATATATAATACTATATAGATATATATATATATATGTATATAGGTATATATGTATCTAGATATATATGTATATATATATATGTGTATATGTATAAGTATATAGATATGTATATATATATATATGTATATGAGTATGTGTATATATATATATATATATATTATATATGTATATGTATATATATATTATATATATATGTATGTATACATAACTATATAGATATACTATGTATATATAAGTATATATATATAGATATATGTATATGTATATATATATATATATATATATATGTATGTATATAAGTTACTATTAATGTGTGAGTGTGTGTGAAAGTGTGAGTGTAGATGTCTGTGTGCGTCGGTGTAGTGTGTGAGAAAGTGTTGTGAGAGAGAGTGAGAGAGAGAGAGAGAGAGAATGGGAGAGAGAGAGCAGGAGAGAGCTGGCAGGAGAGGAGAGAACGGAGGCAGCCGCACTGCAGGAGGCGAGGGAGCACGTTTTAAGTCGTCTGCAGTCGAAGGCCGTCGTCTGAAGGTCGCGGGCGCACGGGGGCGTACTCGCGCAGAGGAGATGAGGAGTCTGCGTCGACCTGCTGCGAGCGCGGAGGCTCGCGACAGCGCGCTCGGAGAAGGAGGCGGGGAGTCTGCAGGCACGCGCGGGCGCTTGCAGAGGCTGGTAGGGAGGCAGGGAGACGCTTGGCCGGCCGCTGCAGAGGTGTGCAGCGGCCGGTTGTGGGTGCGGAGGGCGGGCGACAGAGCGTACTGACGGAAGCGGGGAAGGTCTGCAGGCACGCGCGGAGTGGCTGGGGCGCTTGCAGACGCTCGCGGAAGCTGCGGGGGCTGCTGCCGCTGCTGCTGCTGCTGCTTCCGCTTAGCTGCTGCTGCTGCTGCTCCGCTTAGCTGCTGCTGCTGCTTCAAGCTTCAGACCTTGAAGCGGCAGCAATGGCTAGAAGTGCGAGAACGGAAAACAAATGAAAACAGAGAGCCACCACGCCCACCGGCTCTTTGAAGAGCTGGGCGGTGATGGTCTCACTGTGGTGGTGTGCACCACAGTGAGCTCCTGCCCGCCGGGTTTCTCCTCGGAGGAGGACCGACGTATGGAGGGGAGAGGGAGGAGAGGAAGGTGGCGGCCTGCTGGTGGTGTTTCTTTCTTGCTGCAGCCAGCCCCCCATGAAGAAGAAGAACCCGTGGCTTCTTATAGAAGAAGAGAGCATGGTCATGCAGCATGCGGGAAATGGGAGGAATGGCAGCCGCAGGGAATGGCTTGGGCAGGGAGAGGGCGCGGGAAGTTGCAGCAGCGGGAAGGACCGCAGGACAGCAGGGAGAGGCAGCGGAGAAGAAGTTGCAGCCGTAGGAAAAATAAAAATCAAGTGGAGATAAAAAATAAAAGAGATGGATTTTTGTAAAGAGGCACTTGAGGAAAATGTAAATTATGAAGCCCTTTTATTTCATTCTTCCCTCCTCTTAATTAAATGCATGAATGCAAGTATTTTTACAGATGCGACTATAGGATTATAATATACATAGTTAATGCTAGAAAATAGCATAAGAAGGCGTCCTTATAGGCGTGTTTTGAGGTGCAAACACCCATCGGGACATACACGTTCCGAAGGATGCCCTTCGATCTCTGCAATGAACCCACTACTTTTCAGCGGTGCATGCTCTCCATATTCTCATATATGGTAGGTGAATATCTGGAAGTCTTCATGGATGACTTCTCAATTTTTGGCGAATCATTTGACGATTGCCTCCTGCACTTGGTCCAAATCCTCAGGCGATGCATCGACGTGAACTTGGTTCTTTCCTAGGAAAGAGCCACTTCATGGTGCCTGAAGGAATTATCTTGGGACATCTTATCTCTGAAAAGGGCATCCAGGTTGATCGAGCCAAGGTAAATCTGATTTCCAAACTCCCTATGCCTAACTCATTCAAAGACATCCAATCCTTCCTGGGGCACGTCAGTTTTTACCGGCAATTCATTCCAGACTTCTCAAAGATCGCATGCCCCCTGACTAATCTGCTAAGGATGTCCCTTTTGAAATTACCAAGGAATGCACTCAAGCATTTGAGATCCTATGTGATCGAGTTACCCAAGCACCTACCCTACAGTCCCCTGATTGGTCTCAACCCTTTGAGATCATGTGCGATGCATCAAATTACACTGTAGGTGCAGTACTTGGGAATAAAATAGACGGGAAACCCATGGTCATTTACTACGCTAGCAAGACACTTGACAAGGCTCAACGTAACTACATAGTTACTGAGAAAGAGCTGCTAGCCATAGTATTTTCCCTGGAAAGGTTCAAATCGTATCTTCTGAGTTCTCGTATTATCATTTACTCAGATCACACAGCTGTGAAGCATCTCCTTGCGAAGAAGGATGCGAAACCTCGACTAATCCGTTGGATCTTGCTATTGCAAGAGTTTGACCTCGAGATTCGCAAGGAGGCGAGAAAACAGAACGTGGTAGCTGATCACTTATCCCGCCTTCCTTCTGATATTATCAATCCTTCCGGACCCATTACTGAACATTTTCCCAATGAGCACCTCTGACTATCAGTACAGGACTTCCATGGTTTGCTGATCTAGTAAACTACCTGGCATCACATCAGATCCCATCTGATTGGCCGAAAGCCAAGAAGGATAAATTACTTTCTGATGCCAAGTACTACTTTTGGGAAGACCCGTATCTCTTCCGCATTGGTGCTGATCAAATCATCCGACGATGTGTCCCGCAAGCTGAAATTCAGGACATTTTGTCCTTCTGCCATGACTAGGCATGCGATGGACACTTCTCTGGTCATAAAATCGCAGCAAAAGCCCTCCAGTGTGGCTTCTACTGGCCCACAATTTTCAAAGATGCATACAATCACTGTAAGGCATGCACTCGTTGCTGGATCGTAGGCAACAGGAGCCACCATGATATGATTCCCTTACAGTCAATTCTCGTATGTGAAATCTTCGATGTCTGGGGGATTGATTTTATGGGACCCTTTCCTATTTCGGACAGCTTCGAATACATTCTTCTTGTTGTTGACTATGTGTCCAAATGGATCGAAGCCATTCCGACCCAAACCAACGATCATAAGGTGGTTATTAAATTCATTCATCAGAACATCTTTTCTCCGTTCGAGATTCCACGTGCCATAATCTCTGAAGGAGGGACCCATTTCACGAATGCTCAGTTCAGATCACTGATGACCAAATACGGGGTGTCATACCAAATCTCTACACCTTATCACCCCTGAAACAACAGTCTAACTGAGCTATCGAATCGGGAGATCAAGAAAATCCTCCAGGTCACTGTTCGACCTAACAGGAAAGACTGGTCATCCCGACTTCCGGAAGCTTTGTGGGCTTATAGGACTGCCCACAAAACCCAATTAGGCATGTCTCCCTTTATATTAGTGTACGGGAAGGCATGTCACCTCCCCGTCGAATTGGAGCACAAAGCCTATTGGGCAGTACGGAACTGCAATCTCGATCTTTCTAAGGCAGGAACCCACAAAAAGTTTCAAATGAGCGAGATCAATGACTTACGCCATGATGCGTATAAGAACTCACAAATTTACAAAGAACAGGTTAAGGCCTTTCACGACAAGCACATATCCAGAAAGATCTTTTTCCTTGGTCAAAAAGTCCTACTCTTTGATGCCAAACTCAAATTGCTCCTAGGAAAACTCAGATCAAAATGGATTGGACCATACCTTGTCCGACGAATCTTTGGAAATGGAGCTGTCAAAATCAGTCAACTCAGCCACGACTCAGAACCTTTTGCCGTGAACGATCAGAGACTCAAATTGTTCATTGAACTCATCGATACAAATTTGGCTGAGATATCTTTTACCCTCCATTCTCCCTGAGCTCATTGCGCTCGGCTGATGGCGTTAAACTCAGCGCTTAACGGGAGGCAATCCGTCATTTTTGAAAAGCCCGAAACCCTTCCTGACACATCCTATGCTGAACTCATATTGCACTTTAGGATTCATTCACTAGAACAGTCGACTCCACCTCTGGTACCCGTACCCAAGCTTGAAATCGTCCGCAACAATCATCCCGACCCATTTACCCACCCAACACCTGTTCTAATGAATGATCTAAGCTGAACTCGAACCCACCTAATTAACAATGATATTGCAAATCGTAGGCATGGGGGGTAGTAAAGTGCAAAATGTTGTGAAAATCATTTCACAAGAAACGGTTTCATAAAAAAATCACATATTCCAAAAATGCCAAAAAAAATTGAAAAAGAACAAAAATATGAGAGGAGTGGAAATTTTGATGATATCAAATTTTAAGAAGAAAAAGGGGAGGAGATAAAAATGTCAAAAAGGAGCATAATTTGAAAAGAAAAAGAGGTAGTCATTAGTAAAAGATTAAGGAATTGACTTAGTTCTAGACCATATCAAAAGAAAGAAAATGAAAGGCAAAAAGTGCTAATAAAACAGAGAAGAGATTAGTAGGAACGCTGATTTAGGCCTTTTGAGCTATAATCCTAGGATTAAAAGTTCAAGTACCCGCTAAGATCTGGATAGTCCTCAAGAGGTTGGGGAAAATGCGAAGCTTAAGTATTAGGTCTAAGGCTTAGGGAGCATTTGGCCTCGTTAACTGACCTCTGGTTTGCGAGACTTGGTAACCTAAGCACCCCAATCCACACACAATCTGGTTCAGTGTGCCTAAGTATCAAAATCACGCAAATGCATTTAAATTATTCTAAAAAAGTCACCTAGAATAGGAGTGGCTGATCAACACAAGTTGATTTGGACGAGTTCCTGGTGCGGAGAGGCAGGAAATTCCCTTTGAAGATGCGCAATAACATATCGTCTCCTCAGTGCTTGTCTCCTAGGATATCTACACATCCTACAGGGGTCATGTAAGCATCCTGTGCTGGTTCAGATGCCATGGGTGGCATTATCCTGAAATGTCGATTGCCAGGGTCTGGATTTAGCTACAGAACGCCATGGGCGGGATTATCTCAAAATCTCGAAAGCCAGGGTTCTGGGGGTTGCCATGGGCGGTGCTATCTCGAAGCATCGATTGCTAGGGACCCTACAAGGATTGATGATGGGGACTATGAATCTGATACAGACCGTGTTGTAAAGCTAATCTGAAGCTAGAAATAAAAAGAAAGAGAGAGAAAACACTTCAAAAATAAGGAAAATTTCCTCTATAAAACGCACTGCAAACTAAACCGAGGCTAAAACATGTTACAAGCATAGGTGCTTTAATCGCAGAGTTCAACGAACCTTAGGTTAATTCCTATGGGCCTTAAAAACCTTCACGGCAGACTGAGGCTAAAGCTGGTCAGGTCCAAATCTTGGCTGGTACTTGAGTACCTCTAAGCCTACTATCAGCATTCTAACCTAATATACAAAAGGAAGCATACAACAAAGTTTTTAAGCATCAAGAGATTTTATGGTCTAGAATCAAAGTTAATACCTTAAAATTTTGCTAAGGGACTAGCAAAAGTTAGGCATGGGGGTATGATGGGAACACCATCATGAGCCATAACTAGCTCATTTTGACCCAATTAAGTTAATAAATGCTCTTACATAATCGCCAGAGAGTCACAAGTCATTGCATAATCATTCTGGATGAAAAATAAGAAACTAGGGCTAAAACTGTAATTTTACTAGCTTATCATGAATGTAGTACAATCAAGGGTTTTCTTAGGGGTTGAATGAAGGTTAATTGGTCTTAATAAGATAACAAGTGGGATAAGATAGACAGAAAAGGGTTTACACGTGTTCTGAGAATTAAATGACTTTTGAAACCTTAAAAACAGTCCCGCTTAATTAACTTAGGTCCTGATCAGAATAAAATTCACCTAAACCCTCTAAAATTCATAGAAAAATATTCTATATGGTTTAGAACTTTCAATTTGACAGAACCCGTTTTGACCCAAAACAAAATCACAAACAGACATTTACCCTAATTTAGGTTTTTTCATAAATTACCTAGTCACACATGGTCAAAACCAAAATCCAACTTTACCATTGGATTTCTTAGGTTCAAATTAAGTTTGTATCAAACTTTGGACCCAAGATGAATTTGTCTTGACCTAGTTTGCAAATTGGTCCTATCTAATTTCATTTCTACCCTTAACTTTCAAAATTCTTTCAAATAAGCCCCTAACTTTATCATCATTCTCACAAAATGGTCCCTACTGCCATTAATCATATTCCTACTTGGTTCGGCAACCTCAAAATGGACAGAACGTCCTGATTTCTTGACGAATCCCTTTCAAAATTGAAATGGAAGTTTGTCAAGAAATTCCCTTCCTATTGGACCCAATCCTAAGCCCTAGAACTTACCCAATCTCTCATGCAAATGCATGAAAGATTTGAGTCTCAAGAAATCCCAAATCCGACGACACTTTCCAAGCATGGAAAGCTTGTTTCCCAAGCTCAAACCACCTCTAGATCCTTATATAAGAGAGCCCAGATCCCCCCGAACTGGGGACGCTCGAAATTGGCCGAGATTCCCCATAATTCCTCTCTCTCTTTCACAGCTGAAGGTTCCTCGATGTCCAGAGATCCCTCTGCCTTTCCTCGTCGTCCGTCTGTAATACCAGCGGCGAATCTATCTTCCTCACCTCCTTCCGCATCTCACCGTACCAGCAGACGCCTCCTTCTCCATCATCCTCGTCGTTTCTCCCTCACCAGAACCACCTTCGTCTCCGGCAACGGCAATACCTCAACCGACATCATCTCCGCCTCACTACATCCAACAACCTCCTAGCTAAGTCCCTTACCTTCTGTACTTCACTCTCACACTCATCCCACCTCGTTTCAACCACCGACGATCCTCTGCAACTTCATCTCATCCACCTCTGGCAACCACTCTGGCGAAGGATTCCACCCGCTACACGCGACCATCCCCTTTGCCGAATACCTCAAAACCTCCGCCTCACCTCTCCGCTCATTTCCCCTCTCCTTATTCACCACTGCACTCACTCACACACACCCCCGAACACACCCACTTTCGCGCACACAGACCGACCTCGACATGCATGCACGGACCACGAGATGACACACAAAACCCCTTGTTGCACTTGCTGTAGTCCGGCGATCCTCCCTGAGCATTCTAACAAAGCCGAGAGGCCATTTTTGTGTTTTCAGATGTTGAGCTCCTTCTCGCCATTAACAACGAGTTCGAGCAAGCTTTGAAGCTGCTCCAGGTGCATTCGTTCCAGAATTTCACCTCCAAGCGACACGGAAAACCTCCAGGACTTCATCCGAGCTAACAATTGGAGGAATCTACCTCCTCATTGCACGAATTCGACGAAGGAGTTGTTGCTACAAACATGCGGAAAGGAAGGAGGAACAATAGTCCCACATCGTGGAATGCGGGAGCAGCAGAGGCGCATAAATTGAAAAAGTGTTAGAGGCTATTCGCCTCATAACACGGGGTGAGGTCCCTCTCACCACGCACACCTGTGCCTCGTCTGTGACATCTCCCCTGGGGACCTGGCCAACCCGTTTACCTGCCTAGACTGACCTGCACTCCTCACTCACCACCGCACGTCGATGAGCCTGGACCCGAGTATGCTAAATCCGATAACCCGATTACCCGTGGCTCTGGGAGAGCGGGTCCTAAAGAGAGAAGGAGAGGATAACTACGCGGGTTGGGGAGGGTTTTGCTGCTGAAGGCTTTGGCTGACACTTAGCCAATTTGAGAAGTTCCCCTCCCCTGTGAGAAGGAGAAGGAAGCAAAAGCAGAGAGAAAGAAGAGAAGGAAGAGAGCCGCAAAAGCAAAGAAGAAGGAGAGGAATCCCAGAAAGAAAGGAACAAAGAACGAAGAAGAAATCCAATGACTGTAGAATCAGACGTTTAAGACGTCTGATCCTACCATCAGATGACACATTTGAGCATTATTTCATATATTGATATTTGAATTCCTTAGCTATTATTGTAAGGAGTATATGGTGGTTTAAACCACCATTTTACTCCATTATTTTTGCAAATTGATACTTGATCCTATTGCTACATTATTTTGAGATAATTCTTGATTTCAATTCTATAGCTTTCTTGTCTTATATTGCAATTCTTGAGATTTAAATTCCCATATTGCTTCCTGTGTTTGACCTCGAAACTTTTTTGAGTAATAAAATCTATTTGTTTTCAAAGAGATTTCGACTATACTTCAACGCGCATTTTAAAATGACAATATCGCCTTGTCAACAGAAAGCTAACCAAGAAAGAAGAAAAATGGCTAAAGAAAGACCTGAAGAAGAGATTAGGGTTGGTGAAAATCAGAGAACCTTGAGAGACTATTTCCTCCCTACAACCCACCAAGCCATACCTTTCCGAAGACCTAGAGTGGATAACCCATATGTAATCAAGAGTAGCACCATATCTTTGCTCCCATCTTTTTATGGTACTACTAGGGAGGATCCCTACAGGCATCTTGAGGAATTCACCGAGGTCTATTCCATGATGAAGCTCTAAGGCTTTATTGATGAAGCCCTGATGAGGACTCTATTTCCGTTCCCCCTAAAGGATAAGGCCAAGCACTGGTATCATATCCTCGATGCAAGGGTAAATGATTGGGCCATCCTTAAGGGAGAATTCTTGAAAAAGTATTTTCCTATGAGTAAGACCAACCATTACAGAAGAGAGATTATAGGTTTTACTCAACAGGAAGGGGAGCAATTTCTTGAGACTTGGGAGTGCTTTAATGACCTTCTTAGGTTATGCCCCCACCATCAGGTGCCAAGATGGAAGTTGGTCGAAAGATTCTATAACGGATTATCTGAAAGGCACTGGAAAACCATCAATGCAGCCTACGCAGGAACCTTCATGACCAAAACTGAGGATGAAGCCTAGGCATTATTTGAAACATTAAGTGACAATTCCATACATATGTCCTCTACCTATCAAGAAAGAAAACCATCAATTTTGCAAAGGAAGATAGAGGCCCATGAAGCTGGGGCTACTTAGGATTTGGCTTATCAGATTCAATTGTTGAACTAAAACTTTGATAGGCTTTTAGCAAACCCTGGCATGAACCCTCAAGTAGCCTCTATCTTTCAGGCTTTAAGTGAATGCTCCATTTGCCAAAGCACAACACACGCCACTGCGGAGTGCCACCAAGCAAATCAATTCCTTGAGTTGATTCAGGCCGACTTGAATGCGGCCTAACGTTTCCGCCCACCTCCTCGTAATAACCCGTATTCTAATACTTATAATTTAGGGTGGTGGAACCATCCAAACTTCTTATGGAAGCAAGGTGATGCTTCTAACTCAGGGAATACAAGACCCTTACCTCCCCAACCCATATACCAGCCATCCTATGAAAACCCTCCTCAGCATAAGCCTTCTGAGATGGAGGAAATTAAAGCCATGATGAAAGTGATGCAAAAGCAAAAAAATATGGTCATCCAATCTCAGAATAAGATGATTACTGATATGCAATCCCAAATTGGTCATCTTACTGAGGCAGTTAGGCAGCATGATTTGGGGAAGTTGCCTAGCTCTTCTGAGGAGAACCCAAAGGGCAAGGGGGTCATATTCAGGGAGAACGCCCAAGTTGTGACCGTGCTAAGGAGTGGAAAGAAAATCGACAAGCCTGATAGCACTCCTAGGGTCACGTCTCAAGATTCCCTTCCTACACCTGACCCGACTTCCATCTTCACCGAGGAAGAGCCACATTGCTCTCCCTCTCTTGAAATCACCCACCCTGAGGATGTCGTTAGTCCGCCACCCCTCTCCCGCCATGATGACCCCTCTACCTAGAAGCCGAGGGTGCCCTATCCAGAGCACCTATCTGCTCCTGGGGAATCTTCTATTGGCTCATCTGGAGCCAAGGATAGGACGGAGGAGATTATGGACATTTTTAGGCAAGTCCATATCAACTTGCCTCTATTGGAAGCTATCAAATAGATCCCATCCTATGCCAAGTTTCTAAAGGACCTGTGCACCCAAAATTGCAATCTAAGAGACAAGCTCAAGCCAAGGTCATCCTGCCTGACCATGTTAGCTCGGTTCTCCAACATGGAACACCCCCCAAAATGAAAGACCCAGGGGCCTGTATATTTCAATGGTTATAGGTAACCAACACATTGACAAGGCTCTGCTCGATCTAGGTGCGGGGGTGAACATTTTATCGAGCTCTGTCTACGACCTTTTGGGAGGAGGTGAGTTAAAGCCTTGTCCAGTTATCCTCCAGGTCACAGACAAATCGCTTAAGACACCACAGGGATTACTGGAAGATGTCCTGGTAAGAGTGGAGGACTTCTTCTTCCCTGTTGACTTGCTTGTGCTAGATACTGACCCATCTAATAATCCCACCAAGCCATCCATTATTCTGGGATGCCCCTTCCTGGCCATAGCCAACGCCTCTATCAATTATAGATCAGGGGCACTTAAAATGGGCTATGGAAACAAGAAGATCCGGTTGAATGTTTTTGATACAAGCAATCCAGATTTGAAGATTGTTCTCAGATTGAAGTTGTTGATGAAATAATTGAGGAGACTACTCCAGCACTCTTATGTAGAGATCCCCTTCAAAAGATCATATCTAAGGATCATCCTCCAATTATTAAAGAAACTAAAGGGGAAATACCCGAATTAGAAGAGTTGCTGGGGATACACACAGAGTCTCTGTCCCCACCCTGGACCGTGAAGGTAGATCCAGCACCTGAGGTGGGGACATCTCAACTTAAACCCTCAATCCAAAAGGCTCCTAAGTTGGAGCTGAAACCCCTCCCGAGCACATTGAAGTATGCTTCCTTGGCCCTAATGACATGCTCCCCATTATTATCTCATCTACATTATCTGAATCGCAAGAGGGAGCTCTGCTTGAGTGTTTACAAAGGCACAAGGAAGCAATTGCTTGGTCAATTGCTAATATTAAGGGTGTTGATCCC
Source organism: Thalassia testudinum (assembly GCA_037157565.1). Taxonomy (NCBI): domain Eukaryota; kingdom Viridiplantae; phylum Streptophyta; class Magnoliopsida; order Alismatales; family Hydrocharitaceae; genus Thalassia; species Thalassia testudinum. The sequence continues at coordinate 20,423,270 of JAZHRO010000071.1, read as the reverse complement.
TCCCTTTGCATGCATCATATATACACAGACAAGTCCACGAAACCCTTCCGAGACATGCAGAGAAGGCTCAACCCCAATATGTGAGAGGTTGTTAAAAAGGAGATTCTGAAATGGTTGGATGTAGGAATTATCTATCCCATTTCAGATAGTAAATGGGTCAGTCCTATTCATGTGGTGCCCAAAAAGGCAAGAATCACTGTGGAAGAGAATGACCAAGGAGAGTTGGTAACCACTAGATCCTCAACTGGTTGGAGGGTCTGCATTGATTACCGCCGTTTGAACACGGCTACCCAGAAAGACCATTTCCCCTTACCGTTTATTGATCAAATTTTGGAATGACTGGCAGGGAACAAGTACTTTTGTTTCCTTGACGGGTACTCTAGATATAATCAGATAGCTGTCTTTCTTGTCGATTAGGAGCATACCACCCTCACGAGTCCGTATGGTACATTTGCGTTTCGTCGAATGCCATTCAGGTTATGTAATTCTCCTACCACTTTCCAATGATGTATGATGGTTATCTTTTTTGATATGATCGACGAGTTTGTTGAGATTTTGATGGATGACTTCTCCATTTATGGCTCATCGTTTGACCTATGCCTTTCGCACCTTGATAAAGTCTTAACCCGTTGCGAAGAGGCAAAGCTGGTGCTCAGCTGGGAGAAAAGCCACTTTATGGTCCAGCAGAGCATTATGTTAGGGCATGTAGTTTCCGAGAGAGGATTAGAGGTGGATACCACAAAAATTGATTCCATCTCTAAGCTTTCATCACCCACCAATGTTCGTCAGGTTAGATCTTTCCTTGGCCATGCTGGGTTCTATAGGCGCTTCATTAGAGATTTCAGTAAAATCTCTAAGCCACGCTGTGACCTATTAGCGAAGGATGTTTCTTTCGATTTTGATGACAGATGTGGTGAGGCTTTCCTAGTCTTGAAGAAAGCCCTTATTACTGCGTCGATTCTCCAAGCACCAAATTGGACCCTCCCATTTGAGGTAATGTGCGATGCTTCTGATTTCGTAGTGGGAGCGATCTTAAGTCAAAGGGTTGATGGTAAACCTCATGTGTTGCATTATGTCAGCAAGACCCTTACGGATCCTCAACAAAACTACACGGTCACTGAAAAGGAGCTTCTTGTTGTAGTGTTTGCTTTGGAAAAGTTTCGATCTTATCTTTTGAGATCCAAGGTTGTGGTGTTCACCGATCATTCTGCTTTAAAGCATCTTCTTGCTAAAAAGGACACCAAACCTCGCCTAATTCGTTGGATTATGCTACTCCAGGAGTTTGACCTGGAAATTAAAGATAAGAAAGGAGTTGAGAATGTGGTAGCAGATCATCTATCTAAGATCCCTATTGAGGCATCAAACCCTGCTAGCGGTATCCAAGAGACTTTTACTGATGAGTCTCTAATGGCATTGGAGGCCAAAACTCCTTGGTTCGCTGACATAGTGAACTATCTGGTCATGGGCATCACCCCCAGTACTTGGGACAAGCAAAAGTGAGATAGGTTTTTTGCTGACGCTAAATTTTATCACTGGGAGGAACCCAAGATTTTTAGAATAGGCCCTGACCAGCTTTTCTGCCGTTATGTCCCTGACGAAGAACAAAGGAGTGTTCTGAGTTTCTATCATGACCTTCAATGTGGAGGACATTTTAGTGGAAAAGAGACTACCCATAAGGTTCTTCAGTCTGGCTTTTGGTGGCTGACATTATTCCGAGATGCACATACATATGTGGGCACATATCTACGTTGCCAGCAGACGAAAACCATCGGAAAAAGGGATGAGATGCCCCAGCAACCTATCCTCCCCATTGAGATCTTTGATATTTGGAGCATCAACTTCATGGGTCCTTTTCCTGTGTCCTTTGGATATGAGTACATCCTTGTGGCTGTGGACTATGTATCAAAATGGATAGAAGCCATACCCACGCGAACCAATGACCATTCCGTGGTCTTGGATTTTGTTAAAGCTAATATCATTTCCTGGTATGGGTGCCCAAGGACGATCATAAGTGATGGAGGACCTCACTTCAAGAACGTGCACCTCACAAAACTACTCCAAAATTGGGGAGTCAACCACATGATAGCCACACTTTACCATCCCCAAACGAGTGGACAAGTTGAAGTGTCTAATAGGGAGATTAAATGAATTTTAGAAAAAACTGTCAGGCCCGACTGTAAGGATTGGTCTAAAAAACTAAATGATGCTCTTTGGGCCTACAGAACAGCGTATAAGACTCCCTTGGGCATGTCTCCTTTCCAGCTTGTCTACGGAAAGGTGTGCCATCTTCCCATTGAAATCCAACACAATGCTTATTGGGCTATTAAAAACGTTAACTTAAATCTGGATAAAGCGGGAAAGGCACGTATGCTAGAGTTAAGTGAGCTTGAGGAGCTTTGTAATGAAGCCTATGAAACTTCTCAATCTTACAAGCAATGTACAAAGGTCTTCCATGATAAGCACATTATTAGAAAGGCCTTTGAGCCCAACTAGTCGGTCTGGCTTTTCAATTCCAGACTTAAATTATTTCCAGGAAAGCTAAAGTCCCACTAGGATGGGTCGTACGTTGTTATCAATACCTTTCCTCATGGAGCAATAGAAATTCAGAACCCTACTTTTGGTGTGAGCTATAAAGTAAATGGCCAACGACTTAAACCTTATGTTACTCTTTCAGATGGTCAGGCTTTGGACACACTTCAGCTTGAGGAGCCTTAGCTCCTCCCACTCTCCTCCTCAGGTGATATTCTTCTATTTTATTTTTTCAATGAGGACATTGTCAGTCTTAGGCATGGGGGGGTATAACCTGAGGATGTTTATAGCATTTATAAATATTTGCATGCATTTAGGATAGTGCATTAGCCAAAAAAAAAAAAATCTCTTTTGTTTCTTGAGCTGAATTGGATTAGTCCCGAGCAAAAGTTCTGATCAAGGAAGTTTCATTAAAGATTTTCTTCTTAAATTGTTTCTTAAATTTAGAATCCAGTACAGTTACTTTACTTACACGTAGACTAGGTAATGGATCTTTGTAGAAAATCAATAAGCATTTTTAGTCTACTGAACCCTTGGATAGTTAATAGGGAGTCAGGCATATTATCTTCTATTAGATCCACCTAATATCTGTGAGAGGAAAGTAGAGAGACTACTGGTGCACTAAGTCTAATGCAAGAACTCTTAAGTTCTAGATAATTAGATGATGATACCTTAGAGTTAGGCATAGTTTTCGCTCTCTGTTCCTATGTGCATACATTGTGTGAATTCCTAAAAGTCACCAAATAAGGCAGATACACAGAGATATTGTCCTAATAAAACTATGACTATGGTGGATGGTTACGACCGTCCTTCATAGAGTCCTCAGCTGAAGGAGGGTAGTAATGTCAAAGGCCAGAAATATGATTGTCCTATCCATTCTTTCCCGGTGCCAAGAGTAGGCACTTCCACCAAATAAGCCACACAATATCCTCTTGACTATCATCATCCTTAATAATGCCTCATAAATAAAAGTCTACGTCATGTTGTGTTAGAGTTATAAAAAAAAAAAGGAAGAAAAAATATATATAGAAAGAAGAAGAAAAGAGAAATATTTATATTTAAAAAAAAAAGAAAAAAGAAAAAGGGGGTCCAAGTTTGGAGTTTTATCCTCATATCAGGTGTTCATGTTTTTGAGGCAATAATAAAAACACCCATTGCGATCCACCAAATATGACCCATACCTACTTTTCAGTATTTCTGATCACCCGAATACTAGCTAAGGACTTCTAACTTAGTTGTAGGGTTATTAGGACTTTTATTGACGTGTGAATCCATGTGAGGCCACCAAATATTGAGTACAGTTACAAAATCTAGCAAGATATGTGATCTCAGAAAAGAAGGAAAAAGAGAGAGTGAGTGAGCGCAAGGGAACACAAAGAGAGCGTAGTGTTTAGCCTTTCTCTGAGTTGACTTGTTTGATAGTAAAGATCTAAAGTCTCTAGTAGTAGATTACATGTAGCACCAGATGAGTGTGTGCCACCAAATGTAAATCCATTCAACTCAGTATCTCCTACCTAAGCCGAAAAGCTGGTGTCAAACAACAGATCATTTTCTACTTTATCCTCAAAGGAAGTAGTTGCCTATCCTAGTACAATTTTATCAAGGGTTAAGTATAAACTTCAAATGTAAGTTGGCTTCTCACTTGGATCCGTTTCTCAGGCTACTATCCCGTCACATGTGTCTGGATCTCTAAATTTTTGGAAGAAAAGGAGAAATCTTTTTTGTTGCTTTTATTGTTTTTCACTTTTTGCTAGGGACTAGCAAAACTTAGGCATGGGGGTATTTGATCAGTCCACTTTAGTGGAGTGCTAATTAGCCTAAGTACATGTAAAACATGCCTCATTAGATTGCAATTAGAGTTAAGTGTTAGTTTATATGAATTAGTGAATACTTTGGTAAAATTTGATACATATATATTTATGCAAAGTTTTGAGTGCAACTTTCACCATCTACTCTGCCAACAGCTGAGCCATGCCTCTTGCAACCTATCAACAGCAGCACCTCATCACGTGGGCGTTGTTGGAGATCTCGCATGGCTTAAACCAAATGAGGGAAAGTCGGGGAAGATCTGTTAAAGAAGATGCCTGGGCGTTGGGTTCAAGAGATAAAAGGAGAAGAACTATGGATGTTGGGGGCCATCATCTCTTCCATCCTTCACCACTATGGAGAAAGCAAACACAGTGGCCGGAGAACGCACTGCGGATTAAAGCCAACTTCGTCGACACTGCCTACCCCCGGGTGGTGCTCTGTGACAAAGAGCGTCACCACCACCACCAACGCCTACCCGTCACCTCCACCCACATCATCTTCCTCCTCCCACCACCGTGCACTCAGAGACCCACCAACGCCACTGCAATCCACCCCCACCGCGAGCACAACCGACCGCCACCCACGTCCTCACCTTCATTCTCCTTCCCTCTCCCTCACGGAGACGCACACCATCCACAAACCGCCAGCCTCACTCGACCACTCCACCTTCAGTAAGTCACCCACTGCCTTCACGCAAGCGGCGCGTCCTCACCCGCGCGTGTAGGCACACCGGCAGTAAGCGCGTGCTCGCGCTCGTGCATAGCCACCTAGCAGCAGCAGCACGCCCTTGCACGCACACACCCGGCCCTTGCGCTCCCAATCGCATGCGCCCAGTCAGCTTCCTCTCCTTCTTCTTCTTCTTCCTCCTCTCTACCAACCGAAGGAACCCAAACCACCCAAAGCGCAGCCACGTCGTCCGGCCACCAAACTTCTTTCAGTCGACGCCATTAACCTCGCCTCACCCTCAGGAACTCACCAAGCCCACCAGCAGTCCGTGTACCCTACGGCCAACACCCACCACCGGCAAGCTCTTCCTTGCCGTCCGGCGACCTCCGACCATCTCCGTCGACCCCACAACCACCATCGCGAAGCTCTCTGAATGCTCAACCTCCTCGGAGTTTCGCATGCCCGACCACGGCCTCCTCTTCACGCATGCACAAGAGGAAGATCTCCTCTATTTTGGGTTAATTTATATTTACATTGCATGCCATTGAAGAAAGATGGACTTTTTATTTTTGGATTATTAAATTGAAGTGAATTTGCAAGGATATACTTACATTTTCTTGAATTGGCTTGACTTATGTTATGCACATCATTTAACATTGAAATTGGATTTAGATTTGCATGCAACTAAAAATTACATGACATGCCACAAAACATGCATCATCTAAATATTTTTGAAGCTTGATTTCTGACGTGAAATTTATATAAATAACGCTGAACTTCTCATGAAATTGAAAGTGACATTCAAAGCAGCATATTCATTAAATTGATTTCGTAAATACTTCTGCAAACATGATGGCTCTACTCTCGTGAATTTATTGCAATCGTTCCTCCTTGTGGATATGACCTAATCCATCGTGGTTAGTTTTACTGATAATTAGTTTTGTTTGGGATTTTTCCACCACGTGATTTCACTACAATGACACATTATTTCTGCCAAGCAAAAAATGCCTGACCACAACCAATGTTATGATTCCATATAGGGATGCATTTGACCTCCAAAGTACCAAGCAGGTATATAATTAAACGTTTCGAACATATTTATTACATAGGCAAAAATGTTTTAATTACCAAACTTGTGTGGCAACGCAGGTTTTATGGCAGCCTTACACGCAGGAAATGCAAGAAAACCTGCCTGAATATTGCCTAACTGGGAGGAAGATTTGGTCTGCACGAGTCCCCTTGATATGCTTCCATATAGTGGAGCATCATTTCCCATACCTCATCCTCAGGCAATTTGGAGGTCTTCAGGATGTTCCTTCAGAATGTGATTCAGAAGACAACCTCCATGATATAGATTTGAGGGGGAAATTTGAGATTGATTGGTGTGAACACCATGCCTCGTACATTCAAGATTGAGGGGCGAGGGCAGAACATATCATTCCACTGACACGGATGGATAGCCCTACCGCTACATCGGAATACGAGAATTGGTATAACAACATCACCAGGAGGTTTATCAGTCAACTTGGTGTACTATTAGATTATAACGTTAACTTATACAATTCTTCTTAATAATTACATAACAGTTATATAATAATGCTTGTTGGTTATATATCTCGTCATTATTGTTGGCTTTTGTTGTTCAATATGTGGGTTCGAGTTCGCGAGATGACACGTGATCACTCGGACTTTGCAGACATCAATACCTTAGCTTGCCAAGCAATAGAGATAAACAGTAACACACTAGCACATCATTTTCAAACACCTTGAGCCTCAAGCACCAGACGGTGTGGATGATGAACCTGTAGGAGGGCGTGGGAGGGGACGGGGGTGAGGGTGAGGGCGAGGGCGAGTTCGAGGACATGGCAGAGGAAGGGACCATGGGAGAGGACATGGGAGGGTACAAGGAAATGATCCTGATATTGTGCCGAAGGTGCCACACCCACCACCAGAGGCGCCACAACCTCCAGCAGAGGCAGCAGACCATCCACACCCACCACCAGATGTGCCACAACCTTCAACAGAGGTAGCAGACCATCCACAGGAGGGCTCACACCCACCACCAGAGCTGCCACACCCTCCACCGAATGTGGAACATCCCCATGATTGACAGTCCCATTCTGAGGTATAAATGGCTAATAAATATAATATTCTATTCCTCATGAACTAGTAAATTCTCATCAATTATTTTCATGCAGCAATCTATGCAAGAAGACCCCTCGCAGTCCTCTCAGGCTCACTCGAAGGTAGAACTCTGATGGGAACACCATCATGAGCCATAACTAGCTCATTTGGATCTAATTAAGTCAGTAAATGGTCCTACATAACTACTAGAGAGCCATAATTCACTGTAAATCCATTCTGAGGGAGAGACAAGAAATTAGGGTTAAAATTGTAATTTTACTAGCATAACTTGAATACAGTACAACCATGGGTTTTCTCAGGGGTTAATGAAGGGTCAATTAGTCTGAAAAGGATAACAAAAGGGTTAGAACAGACAGAAAAGGGTTTTCGCATGTTTTAAAAATTAAATGACTTTTGAAATCCTAAAAATAGACCCTCTTAATTAACTGAAGTTCTGATCAGAATAAAATTCACTAAACCTTCTAAAATTCATAGAAAAATATTCTCTAGGGTTTAGAACCTTCAATTTGACCATCAAAATCCATCTTGACCCAAAATAGAGTCTCAGATAGATATTTGCCCTAATTTGAGTTTTTGCATAAATTACCCAGTCAAACGAGTCAAAACCAAAATCCAACTTCACCATTGGATTCCTTAGGTTCAAATTAGATTTGTAGTAAAATTTGGACCTAATCTGAGATTGTTTTCACCTAGTTTGCATTTTGGTCCAAGTCTGACTTTCTTTATCTCCAATAGCCCCTTAGCTTTTGAACTTCTTACAAAAAGCCCCCTAACTTGTTTGTATTCTTCACAAAAAGGCCCCCACTGCAGAGAAATCCTAATCCTAAAGCTCTGGCGACAATCAACCAAGGATTTTTCCTTGATTGATTTATGAAACTTCCTCAAATTTGAACCAGAGATCCCACTTGAAATTCTCTTTCAATTAGACCAATTCTTAAGCTTAAATTCTTTCCCAATCTCTCATGCGAACGCATGAGAGAGTTGAGCTTCCAACTCCGGCAACCTTTTAAGCTTCCCAAGCTCTAAGCACCCTTTAACGAGCTATTTAAGACTCCCCAGAGCAGACCGTTCGGGGCACGCTCTTATTTGACCGAAGTAACCCCTAATTCTTCTCTCCTCGTCCGACCGAAGTTCTCTTCGAGCTCTGGTGACTCTCCTTGCCTCTCCTCATTGTCTGACTGCAATACCAACGGCAAATCCTCCTTCCTTGCCTTCTTCCACGTCTAGCAGCACCAGCCGGCATCCCTATCCCCTTCATCCTCGCCGTCCAACCCCTACCAGAGCCAGCTTCGTCTCTGGCACCGGCCATACCACAACCGGTGCCATCTCTACCCCCATCGTCTGCTACATACCTCAATCAACTCCATAACTTTTCTATGTCACGCCAGTACCTCTAACACTCTGCTTCGACCTCTCCGCCACCCTCTGAGACTCTGCCTTCCATCTCGCCAGCATACCTCTAGCGAGCACCAGCGGCCCCCACAGATCACCTACGCCGCTGCTTCCATGCTCCACACCTCCACCTCGACCTCAAGTGCAACAACCTTAACTTCGTTAGGCCAATTGCTCCTCCAAACCCTCTGTCAAACTCATGCTTCTCCGGCCACCCTCCACGAGGTCGACAGGCCTCTTCACACACGCTCACTACACACCACTGCCACCGTCACACTCGCCGTGCTCCGGTAATCATTCCTGAGCCTTTTGACACGGCCGAAAGGCCTTATTTGTGATTTCAGGTTCCATCCCCCCTCCGCCATCATAGCCGATCAAGTAAGCTTCAAGCTCGCTCCAGGGCACCTTCACTCCAGGCTTTGGCTCCAGACCGCACGGAGTCATCACACGCACACGCCCAGGTCTCTAATTGGGTGAGACACCATCAATAGCTATTGCAATCAGACAAAGAAGCCACCTGCAGGAACATGCAAAGAAGAAAGGACAGATAGTCCCACATCGTGGGTTTTGGAGCAGAAGAGGCTGCATAAATTATTTTTCTGCTATAGGCTTATCGCCTCAGACACGAGGGGTGAGGTCCCTCACACCCCTCACGTGCCTCACCCGCGACCTCTCCTCCGTGGACCTGGTACACTCAACCCACCTAAGCCCACACCTCGGCTACCACCCACACTGGTAGCCCTAGTCCCAGGTACGCTCTTGCCCAAATCCGACTACGCGATACTGTGTGTGGCCTTGGGAAGGTGAGAAAGAGAAGAGCCCAGAGAGAAAGGAAAGAGAGCGCGGGGTTGGGTGGTTTAGCTACAGAAAATAACGGCTGACACTTAGCCGTTTGAAGAAGGATCCCCCTCTGTTTGTGAAGAAGAGAAGAAGAGAAAGAAAAGAAAAGAGAAGTCAAGGCAGAAGAAGAAGAGGCACATAGAGCTAAGGAGAACAGACAGAAGCCAAACAAGAAGGGGAGCTGCACAGGAAGAAAGGCAGAAGAAGAAGAAGAAGAAGAAGAAGAGTAGAAGAACAGAAAGGTAGAGAGGTAGAAGAAGGAAGAAAGAAGAAGAGAAGAGGAAGAGTTTAAGAAGAAGATTTCTTTAAGATTGTTAATTGATATTGTGTCTGATTTGAGTTTCTTAATTAATATTGTGCATCGCTTAACTATCATTGTGAGGAGTAATTGGTTATTCAAATCACCATTTTACTCCATTCTTTTTTCAGTATTGACATTAGCTTTCATTGATATATCATTATTACTTGAAGTTTCATTATAAGTTGCTCATACTGTGCTTGAATTGCAATTTTGAGATTGAATTCCATATTGCTCCCTATGTTCGACCTCGGACTTCAAATTCGAGTAATAAATATTATTTGTTTTCAAAGCGATTTCAACCATACTACAACGCAGCTTTTAAAACCTCGATTTCTCTCATGAACAAACCCCAATAGGATATATAGGCCCATTTCAGGTAATATAAGTCTCTCGTACATTCATAACTCCATTCTTGTTCATATTATTTGACACACTTGCAAATTTTGTATGCAGGAACCTATGTAGAAAGAACCCTCCCAATCCTCTCAGGCTTAATCGGAGGTAGAACCCCACCAGCATATACAAGCCCCATTTCAAGTTATGTTACTCTTGAGTATTATCATTATTCCATTCTTACAAAATTTTTGACATACTTCAAATATTTTCATGCAGCAACCTATGCAACAAGAACCCTCCCAGGCCTCACATTTGCAATCGGAGGTGGAGACCCACCAAGATCTACATGGTCAATCTATGGTAATATGTTAGGGTTTTTTCAACATTTCCAATCTCACCAATACATTAACACTTCAATTATTTTCCTTGCAGCAAACTCAAACTGATGATCCATTTACGACTCCAGCCATTGCGTTATCTACTGTCTCCAAGATAACACCAGGAGCTCTACTTAAGAGAAAGGTAGTAGATATAGAATCCAAGGAAGGGACCTCAATAGTTACTGTTCGTGCCCTGATTGCACAATAAGTTACGCTAATAAATATGCCATCTTATGTTATTTCCTAACATTACCCATGCATCTTATGTAGCCATACTTGCATTTGTAAATATTGACTTGCATGCATTTATAAAGAGGGGAAGAGAGTGACAATAAATGGTCATTCAATCCACTTCTATAATTAACATCTTCATTGTGTGTTGCATTGAAATTTTGCCATTTTCATTTTCTTATTCCATGGCTGCTATGCACGTCTCCATGCACCCTACCTTGCTGCAACATGGAGAGAGGCGTGCACTCCTATAAAAGATCATGCACCCTCCTCTGCTGTGGCAGCCAGCCTCCACCCTCAGACACACCCATTGCTACTCCTCAGACAACACACACAACACCACTCTTCAGACAACACACACAACACCATGCACACCCGCCGACCACTCTCTCTCCCTCTCCCTCACCCTCTCCATACACAGCACCTCTTCGCACAAGTTGAGAAGGGGTACACTGTGCGCAAGAGAGAGTTCACAGTGGTCTTAGACCCCCACTGTGAGCTCCACCACCACCCAACTCCGTCTTGAGCAGGTGGGCGTGGTGGATTCTTGTTTGTTTTTTTTTATTTGCATTTTTTTTTTCTTTTTCATTTTTGTTTGTTGTTTCCTCTCCTCTGCCATTAGTGCAGGGCTTCAAGCTCTGAAGCTCGCGAGCCCAGCACCTCCGTGCACCCCCGAGTGCCACCACGTGCGCAAGCAGACCGCTCCGGCTCTCTTTCCGCGTGCCTTACCGCCTCAGCCGGTCGCCTTCTCGCCGCGCGCACTGTAGTGCACTGTTCACACCTCTCTACTCGACATTGTAGTCACCAGCTCGTTTCTCACTTAGTCGGAGGCTCTACGCTCTCTCTCCTCTGCGCTACCGCCTCCAGCCGGTCGCCATACCCACGTGTCCGCATGCCCGCACGCCCACGCGTCCCTCAGCGCTGCGCAGCCCTTGTGCACTGCATCTCACCCTCTCCACGCATGCGCGTGTTCACCATCACCTCTGCGCCCGCGCGCCTGCGTGCCCAAACGATGACCGATGACCCCAAACAATTTAACCGCTTCTACCCTCTCACACACACAGCAAGCGCTCACCCTCACTCTCACTCTCTCACACTCACACACACAAACACTCATGCACTCACATGCATACATACATAAATATATATATTCACACACTCTCATCCTCACATATATCTATATATATATATATAAATATATATACATATTTATATATATATATAGATATATATATACATATACACATATATATATAGTTATAGATACATATATATACATATATACTCATATATCCACATATCCACATTCTCCCATACACACATTCACCTCATATCTACTACCCACATACCTGTGCACTCACCCCTTCACTGTGCATCGTATCGCGGGAATATTCGCACCAGTTGTTGATATTTCCCGATACTCGTGCAAAGCAAGCGCTTCCACCCACACTCACACACATCCGCTCCACACTCCACGCAGCACTTAGTCTTGTTGGTTGCGTCTTGCTAGACGTGGACCAACTTGACACCGTGCTACATTCCATCTCCATTTCCACCTCCACCCCTATCTATATAATATATAACTATGTATATATATTCTATATCTACTATATATATACATATATATATACTAAGCTAAGCATTTCTTTTCATTTCTTTCCTTGAAATTTATTCTGCTTTCATTTGTCTTTTATTTCTTGCTATTAAAAAGACCAAAAAAAAAGTATAAAAGGGAAAAGATAATTCTTATCTTGCAGGTACTCGATCTTGTGAGTAACAAGATCGATTTTGGAATCCTAAGTTGGCTTCAAGCCAAGGACCATTTGGCTCAAGGCCAAGGACTTCATTTTTTAGGGTGTGCCTCAAGAACAACATTATCACAAAAAAATCTTAAAAGTAGAAAAACCAAAAACATAATAAACGCAAGGAAGAGATACGTTTTAGGAAAGGCGTAGAAACTCCTTGATCTCCTAATCCCCGCCTCCCTGAGATCGACCTTGGGCCTAAAAGTGACCAAGATAAAATCAAGTAGGCCAGGTTAAAAATTTTTTGAAACTGGTGTAGACTCGATTTAGGTTAACTCACTATACTAATTTCAATGATAATATCACCATATTAATAAGACCTCTTCGAGTACGCATCATGCCCCACCGCCACCTCCAATTGCTCTAGATTTCGACGCAACTGGCACACAAATTGAAGATATTGATCGACAGACTCAGTTAGAATGACTTCAACACGATTCTCAAAGTCCTTGAAAGTCATATAGAAGATAGAGAAAGGGACAAAATTAATTTTTCCTCTTGTATCATTTTAACAAAACATCAATGAAAGTTGGTTGTCATACTTTCATTCCTTAATTTTAATTTAAATGCTAAGTTGGTGTATGTGGTTGCTTCGTTTTCATTTAAATGCTTAGTTTGCGTGTGATCGCTTGATTTTCATTTAAATGCTTGGTTGGTCTATGTGATTGGTTAGTTTCCATTTAAATGCTTCATTTTCATTTAAGTCTATGTGAAGTGTTTTAGCCTTTCCATACTGCACGAATGTGTGCAAGGTTTCGATTACAAACTCGCCTTTTGCTGCATTCCTTCATTGGCTAAACAAACTTCGTAGCAGTAGCAGCTGCTGCAATATTTCCAGCAGCAGTAGGCAGCATCAAAAAAAAAAAAAGAGAAACTCGCCTCTTGAAGAGGCAAGTTATGTACAACTACCAAACAACTAAACTCGCCTCTTCTAGAGGCAAGTTTCATATTGCCCTCTGCCCAATCAATCAGATGCCTACTACTATTATTAGACGTTTGATTTCATAATATAAGTCATCTGGAGAAAAAATTAGACGTCTAAAAATATACCTTTTTGATTCTACTCTTCCCTGAATCCGTTGGATCAAAACAGGGATCCAGTGTATAAGTGTCAGACGACGTTCCAGACATCTTGAAGAGGAAAAGGATGTCTGGAATGAACTATGAGAAACTCGTCACTACAAAAGGCGAGTTCTCAACCACTCTCTGATACGCATTTGTGCATGGTTTGTAAAAGTAATGTTTTAAGTCGCTGCAAGGCACAAAAACATATTCGCTTTTAAAATTTGTAAACCTAAATAGGGAAGTATCTAGGGTCATCCAAGGAGGTAATATGTTGCAAAATCAAATCTCTTGCTAGAAAATGGAAATCAACTTTTCTTTTATTGTTTTCAATATGTAATTTTTATAGTTTGAAATAACTAAAGCAACATGGATTTGATGGTAGGAAGATGACTAACACCTAAAATTACTAAACTAAAACCTAAGTGACAAGTAATTCCTCTCTCTAAGCTCACCCTATGTAGGTGGAAACCTAGAGTAATTAGAGAGAGGGGGTGATTACACTAAGGTAAAAGGAAAATTGCGAGAAAAATAATTAAGAAAAGGCAACTTTACTAGAGGAGCAAAATGTCTTAAAAAACCCTAGTAGAGGAATGCTTCTACTACTAGAAATCAAAAATACAAAAAGTAAAAACACTAGTCCACCTGATGATAATGATGGTAAAGAAGAGATAGAGGCAGGGGTTAGGGGTAGCACAGTTGGTGCATCCACTCCCTATAAGGCACTCCCTGTGCGAGGTGCGCGGGTTCGATCCCCCATGACTTGCCCAATCGTGCATAGTGTCCTCATGGGGAGACGCATCGCTAATGTTGTCCCCGCCTCGACTCGGTGTCGGAGAGTGGCCGTGGCTAAGATCACAGATGTGCTCCGTGGCAAGCGAGAAATTCGGGGGCCCTCGAGGGGGTGGGGTCTCCCCCCTCCCTCCCCTTTAAATGTTTCAAAAAAAAGAAAGAAGAGATAGAGGCTTCTTGCTCCAAGCCTAGTAGCTCTCAGGCTTGAAAAGAAGTCCTCCAACTCCTTCCTTGTAAAGGTCCTTCAAGGTGAAGACCTCCAAGACAAGCCCTCAAAGGGGGCATGCCCTATTCTCTCCAAGGTGGATGGTTCCACCTTAATTTCTCCTCCAATGCCTAGCCATCCTCCAATATGAAGAGAGTCTCCTCCTTGGCATGGCACAAGGAAGAAGAGAGAAGGGGGAAGAAGGCACCAAGGGGGTGGGTAGGATGTCCCCTTAATCTTCTTCTCTTCTTCTCCTTCCTTGGCCGTGAGTTAGAGTGGATGTAGGGTGGAATTACACTAAATGGAGGATGAGTTTTTAGTGGTGGTTAGGAGGGTTTTTATAGAGGTGGAGAGGGGGTAGTTGGCATGGGTTAGATGTAGGGCTAGGATGGGTTCTAGGAGGTGATTAGGTGATCCTATGGTGGAGGGTGTTTGGTGCCACCTTAAGGGATGTGGTGGTGGTGGTTATGGTGGTGGAGAGGGACCATAGGTTGGCGCCACCATGGAGAGGTGCCATGGTTTTGGTGCCAACTATGGGAGGCTTCTAGAAGGTGGGTAGGTGTAGGGTGGTGATGGCTTGAAGGGGTAGGTGTAGGGTGGATATGGGAGGTGAAGTTGGTGCCAAAAAGGGGGGTAGTTAGGGTGGTTTTGGCGCCAACTTTTTGGTACCCTTTGGTGGTGATTGAGGGGTGAAAGGTGGTGATGGTGGCGGTGCCAACTTGGAGTGGAGGTGGAGCTAGCTTAGGTGGTCTTAGGTGGGCTTAGTTGGTGGAGCTAGTTAGGTAGGGTATTAAGGTAGTGGCTACCAAGGGAGCTAAAGCATAGCTAAGCTAAGCTAGCTTAGCTAGTAGTAGAGTAGAGGAGGAGGCAATTGGAGCTAGGGTTTGATGGAAGGAGCTGGACAGAAGAAGTTTAGAGCTGAACTAGAGTTGGCAGCTGCTGAAGAGGGTGGCATAGAGCTACTTTAGCTGACTTAGCTTGCTAGTTCTTTGCTAGCTGCTAAGCCAAGCTAAAGCAAGATGGCTTTTGTTGAAAGGAGCTGAGGTAAGCGGGGTTTGATGCTCCTCGGGAGCTAGACTTGAGCTTCCTGAGCTAAGATGAGGTTATCTTCAGCTGGCTGGAGTTGAGTGGAGCTAGATGTAGCTGGCCCTGAGCTGAGGTGAACTCCAGTCAACTCAGCTTAGCTAGCTAAAGCTCCCAGTGAACTGATGGGAGCTAAGATGATCTAGACTCAGCTAAGTTGAGCTGGATCTGAGCTGACTTGAGCTAAGGTGAGCTAAGATGAGCTCTCTTGATCTTCCATTCAGCTGAGATGAGCTAAATGGAGCTGGGATGAGCTAACCCTAGCTCAAGTGAGCTGGATTCCAGCTATGGTGAGCTGGATCAAGCTAAGTTCTAGCTGATTTGAGCTTCTCCTTCACCAATTGCCTTCCTGAGTGCTAGGGTTCTAAGGATCTGACAATTTGTTTATCCCTAACACTCACAAAACATATCAAAAAGACAATAAAAAGTGAAATGCATGCCTAACCTAATTTTTGCCTAAATGCAACCCAAAACCTGTTTGCAGAGTAAAATCCTAAGAGCTAGGTTTGTTTTAATGCATAAGAATGATGATAAACTGGCGTTTATCACACGCCCCGAAGTTCATACTTGGGCGGGTGTGGAAGATGGAAACTCGCCTCTTCAAGAGGCGAGTTCCTCAACCACTCATGCCGCGAACTTGTGCAGGGGGGAGTGGAAGGTCAAAACTCGCCTCTTGAAGAGGCGAGTTTCTCGACTACTCACGTCGTGGATTTGTTGCACGAGCGGAATGGAAGTTGCAAACTCGCCTCTTGAAGAGAAAAGTTCCTCAACCATTCACGCCACGGATTTATGCGCAGGCGGGAGTGGAAGGTCGAAACTCGCCTCTTGAAGAAGCGAGTTTCGTATAAACTTAACTTCCACAAACTCACCATTACAAGAGGTGACTTTACTACAGTTTCTTCTGAACATAAATCCCTTGTATGGTAATTAAGGAATATTATTCCCTAATTATCGTATGGAGGAAAAATTTTCAATCCTAACCTTCGTCGCCCTGCACCTCTTTCTATCGCTCCGTCGATGACCAGCATCCTCATGCCCACTTCCTCTCTGCTGACCTGCCTACAATCCCCTCCACACCTACTTGTGATGTCCTAATCATGTCAACCTCGATCGCACTCCTCTAGTTGCGAGACCTCTTTTCCAACAACCGCCACACCGACCCTTCTTAGGAGAGGTTCACCTTCATCTCCTCCCACCAGCCCTTTCCTCATCTCCTCCCCCACATCTTCCTTAGCCTCCTCATTGGCACCAATGGTTTGGTGGCCAACCCCTTCCCTTCCTTCCATTTTTTTTTTATTAAACCATAGATTGATGCAAGCAACATAACAGAAGTGAGAATATTCAAATGTCTAGTTCCATACATAAAGTGATCGACTTTGATGGTTGGAATAAAATAGTGAAGACAATACTGTACAGTACAAAACCTAACCCATCCCTTTCAATTTTAGAAGCATTTCACTTAGAAATCACCAAACGATAAGAGCATGGGCATGATAGATGTGGGCCAAAAAGATCCAGTTCTCATGGTCATTAGCAGTAGTGATTACCATGGATCCCTTCATAGGTTGGAGGCGACTACATCAATGACGTAATTACAGCTTTTCCTTGTGGTTCGGGATTCCATCTCAAGTATTCTAGAACCTGCATGTACATCCAAAACAAGTTATTTTCCCGCATCACAATGCAGGATGCATTGATATAGAATCTAAAACACTAGAGTAATTAGAGGTTTTCAATTTTCCAAGTCCATCAGTACTATAAATATGACTTTCTTGTTGAAAAGAGAGTTTTGTGTGGTCATTGTTTCATGTCTAGGTTGTAGAGAAGATTGAGGGGATAAAGATTTGGTAAGAGTTCAAGACAAATATGGTAGTAGTCATTTTGTTGTGAGCATTTTTTAATGTATTGTAGGTAGGCAAGTTCTTTAATGTGTAGTGACTATTCTGTTTAGATTTTTCTAATTATGAATTGTAGAAAGGAAGAGAGCATCATTCAGGATTTGGTATATGCTCAAACCAACATATCTACCTTTATATTAGTTCAATGTATTTACTATTCTTTAGTGGATTTCTCTAGGGGCTTCTTTAGTGGCATTTTTTGAACTACTAGGACCTCTCACCATTTGCTAGCCAGTAAACTTGGAATTTTTTTGAAAGGTATCAAAATAGAAGCCTTTCCTTCTAAAAATTTATTGTAAATCATATGTCCTATACCTAGTCCTCTATTTCCTATTCTCCATGTTATCTTTTCATGGTTATCTACGATATATGAATTATAGCTCAATTTGTTTGAGCTCACATTATGTTCATGTTTCATAAAATGATGCCTTCGCTCAAAGAGGCTTTGCAGTCTTTAAGATGAGCCTTATTTGTCATTGGTTTGCCATGTTGGTTTCATACATGCTTTAGTTTAAAACATCATGCATTTCGTGTTGAACTTTAATTCCTGATCAAGAAGGGTACTTTTTTAAGTAAGTTTAAAAGCATGTAGGAAATAAGTTTTAAATTTTGTCTATTTGACATGTGGGAAACAAAAAGGTTATAGTAGAAATGGGAATGTTTTATCCTTCTATTCCATGTCAAGTAAGAAGCATGGAAAGAAAGTCTTGGAGGAAATGCAAATGGGTGGTTTATTAAGTGGGTGGTCTATTAAGTACTATAAGAGTGGAAAGAAATGTATTATAAGCATTAGTCAATTAAGAAATTGATATGGAAAAAATTAAATGCCAAAATCCAAATCACAATCAAGTGTAGAAACTACATTAAGATGCAAAGTCAGATTATGTGTATAAATTAGACAATAATATAAGAATACAACATAAAAATTTCCCTTCCAATTCATCTTTGATTGCGCAGCAATCATAGGTCTTAATTGACCTAAATTAAGCTAGGACTTAGCATAAGCTAGGGTAATTCATGCATGCATGAGCATTACTAGCACCTTTATTGCTTTCTTTTAGCTATGCGTCAAATAATGCTATAATGTACTGATTATGTGCATTATGTCAATTGCAGGTAATAAGCTAATCAAAAGCTAGATCTGAAGTTGGATCTAAAGTTGGATCTGAAGAATAAAGAATAATTGGTGTTGCAGCAGAGCTGGAGTGGAAGACCTAGATTAAATGTAGTAGATAATAATGTAAGGGAGTTAAGGTATGCTATTCTATTAAGTAGGAATAAAGCAATAAATTGTGAAGAACTTAGGTCCATCCTAGCCCTAGGACAGCCTAGAAGCCTCTTCAAGCCTTAGCCACCCTTAGATTAGGTCACCGCACCCTAGAAAACCTTAAAACCCTAATTCTAGCCTCTATTTGGACGTCCAGATGAGTTATAGGACATCCATAACCCTTAACCAACTCTCGCACTCCTTAAACCCACTTCTACAGTGTTATTGGACGTCCAAACACTTGGTCAGATGTCCAATTTCTGTAGAATACCTAAAACAGAACCCAAAATCCCTCCTGACACTGATTGGACGTCGAGACAACAAGTTTGGACTTCTGATTTTTCACTATAAGACGTCTGACACTATTATTAGATGTCAAGAACTGCCCTCTAAACCCTATTTTGAGATTCAAGCCTTGATCTTAGATCTCTAACTCCCTAAACCCGATTCTAGCCCCCTATGAACCTAAATTAAGGTGCCCTAACCCTAGTACATCACCTCTAGACCTCCCTAAGGACCTAATTAGGTCCTTACTAAACCTAATTGACTTGGATCATGGTCAATCTCTTCAGTCTATTCAATTGGACTCATTGAGTCCAATTGAGCCCTGATCTCAGCACACACTGTCCAATTAAACTCAGTGAGAGTCCAATTGACCTAGACCTGACTTAATTGAGTTATTTTACTCTCAATTAAGTTTTCACACACCCAATTAAACTTGTATTAAGTTTAATTGCACTTTACCTTAGTGAATTAGGGTTTACAACCTTAATTTGAGACCTACCTTGACATAAACCCACTAGAACCTAACCTAATCAGCCTAGCCACCTAAGTTTCGACCCACACACACCATCCACACGAAAATACCTAGGCTAGAGTTCTCTAGAACTCTCTACCATGTGTTGTTGCCTTGGTTGCTAAAATTAGCAACCAAGAGCCATTCAATTTTTAGATCCACATTTGGTGGATCCAAAAACCACCATCCATCCTCTCTCTCTCACACTCTCCCGCGAGCTCCCACCATAGGCCTCTCTAGAGAATTCCATAATTCTGTAGAGAGCTTCCCTTAGGTCTATAAAAAGACCTAAGGGGTGGCCATTTGCACCCATCCATCTCTTGGCTTTATTCACTTCCATTTAGGTTAGCTACACTCACTTCCACTCCACCTCCACGAGTTGCTCACCATGGCCACCACCATCTCCACGCCAGGATGCTGGATCACCTCTCCAACCTCTCTCCAAGGGCCGACCTAAGCACCATTGGCTACCCCTCCTTTTCCTCTCAACCATTCAAAGGCCATCAGAGCCTACCTCTGAATGCCCTTATTTCTGCTAGATTAGTAGCTTAATTCTTCATAGTTTACATGCTTTTATTTACTGCTTAGTAGTATAGCTCTTTATTCTCCCCTAATGATTCATGCAAAATCCCCCTATAAATTCATGTATGCGATCATTTTCTGTTAGCTAGATTTATGTTTTCAAGCTTTCCTCTATAAGCTTTCCTTTAGTTCCATGTTGCAAACACCGTCCTGAATGAATGAAAGAAATTTTTCTATATATATATATGTCTATGTGTTGAGAATCACCATGAGCTTATTGCAATATATTTTGTGTCATTAAAGTTGCCTACTTTTAATTCATGATATTCTTGCAACTAAGCATGTCGTGCTTAAATACGTATAACCATAAACCACCATGCAATTTTAAGCAAGTTGAGCGAAAAATATCAATTTCAAATTTGCATAAACGCCTCCCAAAGACGAACGACCAGGACTCAAGTCTCATTATCTTTACAAAATCATTTTTTGACGAACATTTTAGCGCGACTATACTACGATTTCCGACGACTTTAAAATGCACGAAAAATGGCTTTTGTCAATCTTCAAGTGAAAGATTGGTGATGCCCAATTTGAGTTTGATTCATACACACATTCAAACCATATGTACATGCATACACATATATAATTGCCTACAACCTAAAAATTTCCCTTTCCAATTTATCTTCTGGTGATGCCTAATTTGGGTTTGATTCATGTTGAAGCGATCTATCGAGGGTTTATATTATCATCGTTGTAGTTCAAATCCTCAATCGATCGATCAACAAATACAATTTATAACTCAAATATCTAGAAATGAAGTCCGAAGTCGAACACGGGAGCAAGTATTGTAATTCACACGCTAATATAAATGAATGTATATATGAGCACAAGAAATAAGCCAAGAATGATATTCAATGAATAATAACTACTCAAATCTGATTTTCTATAAAAACATGAGTATTGCAAGAGTTTAATGAGGAAAAAAGATGTTTAAGACAAAATAATGGTGATTTGAATCACCAATTATTAGTCTTAAGCATATACATATTAACTACTCAATAATATCAAATAAACCAACAGTAACCAGAACCACTTATATATCCACGAAGGCAAATAGATCCACAGTGCTACTTAGAGGGTTACTAGACGACAGGCCCTCAAATCAGACGACTTAAACGTCGCCTGCTACAAGGCTCTTCAAGAGAGATTCTTCTTTTCCTCTTCTTCTCTTCAGCTCCTTCTTCACAAACACAAAAGCTTTCCTTCTTTTCTTCCATTCCTCCTAACACACAAGGGGAACACAATGCTCTGCAGTGACTAAGTATCGCATTGAGTATATACTTCAAAGAGCAAAACCCTCCCCTCCCTCGCTCTCTCTTTCTTTCCTTCCTCTCCTCCTCTCTCAGAAATTCAGGTTGTAACCGAGTAATCAGATAAGAGCAATATCAGGTCTAGCCCCACCGACATGGATGATGAGCAAGGAGTGAGGGCTTAGGTGGGTCGGGTGAGTGCAGTTGAAGGAGACCTCACCCCCAGTGTCGAGGCGATAAGGCCTAAACACAAAAACATAATAAGCGGGCGCGGGTGTCTTTCTCCCACTGATGTGGGACTAAACCCACAAGCCTTCTTGCGTGCGTCTGCTGCTGTGATGATGCTTCCAATTGAGGTAACTACTGAGGTTGATGCCTTCAATCAAGGACCTGGGAGGGGTCCTGGAATGTATCCGCTTCTCCTGGGCGTGTTGTCTGGAAGCTACGTGGTCGGAGGACTGAAGATGAGGCCAGAGATGATGGCGGTGGCAACGGCGAACAGTGAGACCTGAAAATCATCAACATGGCCTCTCAGCCACATTAAAAGAGCTCATGAGCTTCGCCAAGTGCTGGCGAGTGTGATGGTGGTGGTTGCGTGGTGTATGAAGGTGCGTGGTGGCCGAACAAAGTCGGAGTAGGTCTCGTGAAGGTGGCTTGTTCGGTGGGCGATTTGGATGGATGATAGGGTGAAATAGGAGAGGGGTTTTGTGCGGAGGCGTACAACGAAGCTTGTGGACTTGTCAGCGAGGTGTTTAGAGGTATGAGGTGAGCGAAAGACCTCATCAGAGATGCGGCTGGAGAGTAGGAAGATGGAGGTGAACGGCGACGTCGAGGGTTTGTTTTTGGATTTTGAATAGAGGGAATTAAGCTAAGGATCTAACAGAACCTAGCTAACCCTAAACTAACGGTTGAAAGGGATGGAGAGGCATCGACTTTGATTGGCCGATGTCGGAGGAGTTCAAAGCCGATGCCGGAGAAGGGGAACTCTCTATTGAAGGAGACAATGGTGAGGAAAGGGGAAGACGACACTCGCTGTGACTGGCGAGGCACGGAGGAAGGTAATGAAGATGATAGGTGAGCCAATTTGGCTGTTGGCCATCCCTAGGAAGATGGGGAAGAAGGGCCGCCAGAGCTAGGTCGAAGAAGGGCCAGAGGTAGGGATTTAAAGAGGGTTTTGGCCCTAAACCAAGCTAAGGAGGACACCTTTCCCTTAGGGGTCCTTATATAGGCCTCAAGGGTGGAGTTCCAAGCTTGGAAACAAGCTTGCAAACTTGAGATCTTCATGCAAAATCGGGTATTCCCTCAATCAAAACGTTTGCATCATCTTTTGGGAGAGAAATAGGATCTAAGGTTGGGTTCATTTGGAAGGGGATTCCTTAAGGAATCTCCCTTTCTATTTTGGAGGAGTTTCGTCAAGTAATCGGAGAGAAATCCCTGATTGAAGGTTGCTGGAGTAGCTCTGATCCATTTTGAGGAGAAGATAATAAAATAGGGCTAATTCCACTATTTTAACAGCACATCACAAATGCATATTAACCACGGGGTTACCCAGAGGTTAATTAGAGGTTAATTGATTATAAAAGACTAACAAGTGGGTCCACACTGACTGAATCAGGGTTTCAAGCATTTCAATGACCAAACATGACTAAAAATCCTAATTATTAGTCCTGCTTAAAATGTAAAGGTTCTTATCAAGATAAAATAAATCTAAATCTTCTAAAATTCATATAAAAATATTGTAAGAGGTTTGGTATCTTTGGTTTGACCATCTAAATCCATTTTGACCTATAACGGAGTTTCAGACGAGAATTTACCCTAATTTGGGCTTCAGTGCAATTTACCTAGTCAAACATGATCAAAACTCAAATCCAACTTTTCCATTAGATTCCTTGGGTTCAAATTAAGTTAAGGCCAAAATTTGGACTCAATCAAAGTCCATCTTGACCTATTTTGTAATTTAGTCCCTAAGATCTCTATTTCTTACACTTAAGCCCCTAGGTTTCAAGTTTCTTGCATTTACCCCCTATCTTTCTCATCGTCTTCACACTTAGGTCCCTGCCGCCATTGGAGTGGGAACTCACCCTCAGGCCGAGATTCAAGAGAGATTTTCTTTCTCAAATCAGCTCCAAATCCCTCTAAATTTGGAGGGATTGATGTTCACACGATAGAGAATCAAATCAACTAGGTTTTGGTCTTTGATTCACTACATAGATTGCTGGCAAACTCAAGGAATTCTTGGGTTTCCTACCTTCCAAATCCGTGAGTAGACTCACAAAAATTGAGACATTTAAAGGCCTAAGCTCCCTCTATTTAAGCTCCCCAAGCTTCCAGTGTCTTCCCCAGCTAGGTCTCAGGCCAAATCGCATCTTCCTCCTCTCCTCCAGTTGTCTCCGACCAAAGCTTCAACGACATCCTCCTTCATCCTCCTACAACCTCTCGACCATCAAATTGAGAGTGTCTCCCTCTTCCTTGCCTTCGTCTGCACCTGGTGGGCCAAAGCCAGGGCATCTTCCCTCTCTCCTCATTGCCGCTCCTCCCACCAGATTAGGTTTCACCCTCCATCCCTTAGATTAGGTTCTTCTCCTTTCTCTCTCCCTAGCTTAGGTCTACTCCCTTATCACCTCGATTCGACTGTCGAACCACCGTCTCCCCCTTCATCTTCTCCAGCGCTAGCCGTGCCTCTAGCGAGGCCATGCGACCAGTACACACACTCAAACAACAAACCGCCAACACCACTACCTTTGTCATGATCTCGTTGCCAAAACCCCTCAAATTATTGAGGGTTTTGAGCCCTCCTCCCTGTCGAACACACCTACCTTCGCTTCCCTCTCCATCACCAATAACCCTCCACCTACCCCCAAACACCCTCAAACCACCACCATTGCACTCGCCATGCTCCAGTGATCATCTTGAGCATTTTAATTTAGGTCAAGGGGCTATTTTCTTGTTTTAGGTATCCTCACCAGAGCTACTGCGATCGCTACTTCACTTTGCCTCCGTCCGCCACCATCTGAGGTCCTCCAACCTTGCTTCAACTCTCAAGAGCTGCAGTTTCCTTCCACGACGAGTTCGAGGCTCTCAATTGAGCCTACTTCAACAGCTACACCATGTAATCAAAGGAAGTGGTTCAAGCTACGGCATGAAGAAGACAACAACATTTAGTCCCACCTCGTGCATCTAAAACTAGAAGTATGAATAAATTCAATTGCTGCTAAGGGCTTATCTCCTCGAACACTCACCCTTGCCCACAGTTCACGCACACGAGCCTGAACCCTCTGCCTGTTTACCCGATTACTGTTCACTCGGGTTTGAAATTGAGAGAGAGAGAGATCTGAGGAGGGAGGGGGGTGGTTTTTCCTCAGGATGCGCCTCAGGATGCATGCACACACACCCAACACTTAAGCATTTCTGTGTTGGCTAAGGCTGAGGCTTTGGACATTTAAGATGTTTGTGCCTTGTGCTTCTGCATTGTGTTGAGCTTGATGACTTTGGCTTGGATCTGATCATTGTGTACATATATGATATTTGGCTGGTGTGGATATTTGTAAATAAGTGGTTCAAAACCACTGTTGGAAAATTGAATTGGTTGAGACCTTGGGATATGTGCTTGATTGAGAAAATTAATTGGTGATTCAAATCACCATTTTTAGGGTTTTATTATTATTTTTATCCCATTGATTTCTGTGATACAAATTGTTATTATTATATATCATTTTGAGCGGATCATTTATTCATTGAATATCTTATTGTGATTGATTATTATGCTCATTTACTCTTCATATTTCGACTAGTGTTTTGATTTGCCATATTTTCTCCCTGCATATGACCTCAGAACTCACTTTGTTTCTTCGAGCACTTATAAATTTAAATGTCGATTCGCTTTTGTTGACTATACTACGACACATATTTCAAACTCGACAAAAGCGTGCCAACACTTGGATGACCACCCTTCAACCATTAACTCCCCCCTTTGCAACCCTTAGGATGACACCAATCAACCTTAGCCTTAGATCCTACAACCAACCCATCCTAACCGTCCACTCTAAGGCCACCAAGCCCCCCTCATACCCTTTTATTTGGCGCCAAGAAACCTTGGCCTTTGGATCCCCATAACCACCACCAAAGGCCATCTTGACCATCCACTAAACCCACTCCAACTTTACCCCTTAGCCCTCCTATTAATACCACTCATAACTACCACAATGAGGTACCCTTGGCTAGAGAGTTTCAGTGCACATCCCACCTATACATCCACCATTTTCGGCCAAGGAGAAGAGTAGAAGAAGAAGATTAAGGGGGCATACACCTGCTCCCTTAGTGCCTTCCTCTCCCTCTCTCTTTTACATTGTGTCCACTCCAAGCCAGGAGGTCACTACATCCAAGAAGACGGCTAGGCAAGAGGAGGACTGAGGGTGGAATTTGTCCACCCTAGGAGGAACCAGGAGGTAGGCCATCTGGGCTTGCAAGGAGGGACGTCTAGAAGGAGAATTTCCTTTAGTTTTGGGGTGACCAAAATTGGAGCGGGAATTATACGGAAGCCATCTCATCACTAACCTTTCTCTTTCCTTTCTGTACTTTTAATTTGTGTTGTAGTTAGTGCTTTGTTTTGGAGATTACAAGTGAGGAATTCTTCCCCACTTGTAAGCTTTCCGAATCTTTGTAAAACAATTTTCAATTTATAAAAGCATTCTTCTACAATTATAGCTTGTGTTTGATTTCTGTGTTTTTGCTCCTCCGTTATTCCAAGTCTCCCATACTTGGAGTGAGCTAGAGAAGCAAGACACCAGTTGCTTTCATTACAGCTTCCTGCTTTTTCTTTGCATCTATTTGACAAGTTTTTTGCCCATATCAAAAACCTAAAAAAATTACATATATGAAAATCAAAAAGAAGGTTGATATCCGTGACGCAAGTGAGAGTTTATCAAAGGTGCATTTCTGTCTCCCTTGGGATGACCCAATTACTCTCTGAGTACTCAGTAATTACAAATTTTAAAGGCGGTCGGACTTGCGAGTTACAATGACATTAAAAACCCATTTTAACAAATCGCGCAAATTTGCTATCAACTTAAAATAAAGAAGGAATTTGCAACAGAAATTTCTTGTGGTGAACTTTCCCAGGGTTGGAGTTACGCTAATGTGAGTTTCGCTTTTGATTATCCCTTTTATGAACACATTTTTGAAAATTTAGACCAGTAACATTATTTCTTTGCTTTTAATTACTTTATTCATTCCTTGATGGAATCTACTTAATGTTATATCTCTATTTGCTTAGTATTATGCTCACTTGTGTCTTTGACCATCATCATTGCTTCTCTCTTATAAGTCGCAAGCCCAAGCGCAAAATGCTATATGACCAATTGAGTAAGAAAGACAATTGCTATTCTTATGGGATTGTTAGTTGTGTTATGTTTGTTATTTTATTCCTAATGGGATGGGGAAAACAAATGTAATATGGTATGATAGTTGTCAATGTTTTCATGTGACACAATGGTTATTGGGTTCATGCAATAACTCAATGGTCATAAAGAAAGAAGGAGAGAGTGTTGGTGGTAGTGAGTGTCTCCTTTGGGGTATTGTACTAAGCAATATCATTAGTATATATATGTGTGTGTCTATGCTATGTGCGTTGGTGGGCCAATAGCTACGATATAGATGTGTATATATAGGTTTACTAAGTGTAGATAGGGTGCACATGTTGATGTAGAGATGGTGTCATGAGGGTGAGTGTTTTGGTCACATGCGTGCGTAAATCATGAGTCTTAGCTCTGATGTTGTGTGTCTCGTGCCTTGTGTCTCACGTTCTTGAATCCATTCTTTGTAGTCATCATTTTCTTTCCTTTTGTGAGGATTCTTTAACGCCTTCTTGAGTATTAATTTCTATTTTTGTTTTGTTTGCTAATCAAAGGACTATGACCCTAGTGGATGCACTTGCTATTCGTCATGCTAAATCGGTGTTTAAAATAATCACGTTGCAATATAGCTGAAATAGCGTTCAAACAAATATAAGTTTTATTACTCAAAAAAGTTCCGAGGTCGAACACAGGGAGCAAATGAAATTCACACACTAATCTCAACAATTAATGTAAATTGAACACAAAATATTACTCAAAAACTAATTTGCAATGTAGAGCATATGAGTATATGAAGAGTAAAAAGAACTTTAGACAAAATAATGGTGATTTGAATCACCAATTATAAGTCTAATACATAGACTAGTTACTCAAATTGACTAAAGAGAAAGTATGAAATCAGATGTCTGATTTTGCAATCAGACGTCTTAAATGACTCTTGCTACAGTACCCCTTTGCTTTTCTTTATCTGTGTGCCTTTCCCTTCTTTTCTTTCTCTAACCTTTTCTTTCTTCTCGTCTTCCTTAAGCTTTCTTCTTTTCTAGCCCTTCTTTACTTCTTCTTCTTATGTTCGTCTCAAGCCTTCAGCTCTTTGTCTTCTTTCTTCTTTTGTTCTTCTCAGACCTTTAGCTCTTTGTCTTCTTTCTTCTTTCCTTCTCTGACTCTTCCTTTCTTCTTCTTCTTTGTCTACAATCCTTCTCTTCTTCTTCTCTGGCTGTAGGATCTGTAAATCACAAGCACACTAGAAGGGGGGATTAATAGTGTGGGAAATAAAACTTGCAAGACAAAACAAACCACAAAAACAAAGGCACAAGATATATAGTGGTTTCCCTCACTTGGGTACTCCACTACCTAAGTCTCCTGACTTAGGATTTTTAACCCGATTCCCTCAACTCAGAGGGAATCAATTTACTAATATCAGAGGTAATTAACGAATTACCTCAACCCAATTACAAGATATGAAAAAAAGATAAAGATACAGGTGTAAGCAAAATGTAAATAGAAGCTTACAACTATTTCCTAAGTCTCCAACAAGAGTATATCTTATAACAAGTATAACCAAATCTAATAAGAAAAACTAAGGCGTAAAACAAACGATTGAATACAGAAAAATACGATCGCCTTTGATGATTTGTTGCAAATGGTGAGAGGCCTTGAAAGATATGCAACAAAACAAACTCTTTTTTAGCTTGAAAATTGAGAATTGAAGGTGTAGGCAAGAGTATGATTCTTTTTTAGAGATGTGTGTAAAACAACACTCAAAGAGTGCTTATATAGGCCACTAATCACCTCTCCCATGAATTCTAGCCGTTAAGGGTATTTTAGGAACATTAGAAATATGATTAATTGCAAACTAGCCGTTCAGACTGGTTACAATGGTTAGTTGGTACCGGTACTGAACTCTTGGTACCGGTACTGACTACATACAATTAGTACAGCCAAATCACTGGGTATCGGTACTCATTGTTAATACCGGTACTTGTGACGCACAGACTTAGGTCCTGTGACCTACATTGATGAGTACCGGTACTTGTAACACACAAACTTGGGTCTTGTGACCTACATGTACCGGTACTCATGATGAGTACCGGTACTTGTAAGGTCCAGGCAAAAACCCAGTTCACAAACTGTGACCACTTGATATCGATACTCATGATGAGTACCGGTACTTGATGTTCACAGTTTGGAACTTAGGTCCAAACTTATGCCTAGTAAGTACCAAAGATCATTAGTGCAAATCGATTAGAGAAATCCACTCTACTCTAGGCGACTTTGTTTTGAAAGAGTCAATTTTGAGTTAAGAACCAAGTAAATGAATGATATTATGAATCCTAATTATCTCTACTTTGATTTTAACACCTAGATTATATTTTACTTGTTTGGAGACATACAAAAATTCTAAGATACAATAAAAACTAAAGTCTTCAAAACTTCTTCCTTCATGTGCAATCTTTTTGCTTGAATCCACAGATTATTTTGACCTGAAATTACTTCATAAACATATTATATTTTAAAATGATTTTGTTAACATCAAAACACAGAAGAGAGATGGAACTAGGGTCCAACAATCTCCCCCTTTTTGATGTTGACAAACAAATAAGATACTCATATTAAAAATAAACAGAGACTTAATAAGAGAAGAATAAAAAACTCCACAAGAGAGTGAAAAACCTCCCCCTCAAACTAAGCTCTCCTTATTTTAGAAATGAAGTATCTATTCATTCATTTCATTTCTCCCCCTTTTTGTCAAGCAAGCAAAAAATAAGCAAATACCATAAAGCATGACATTATCAAACAAACATTATCAAACAAATCATCAACTTTCATAACATGATAAAGTTCATGACACAAAAGAAATATTAAGAGCCATAGAAGTTTAACAATCTTAAGAGTCATACAAGCAACAACAAGCTTACATACTTAAAAAACTAAACTAATTTCTATGACGTTTTCTAATAAGTGGTTGTTCATCCTCATCATCGTCGTTGTCATTGTCATTACCATCATCATCGTTGTTGTCATCATTATCATCATCGTCATTGCTGTCGTCATCATCATCGTCGTCTTCTTCATATGAAACATTTTCTTCATCTTCCGTGTCTTCTTCTTCCTCATCTTCATGGATAATAGGTTCTTTTTCTACTACAAAAGATGGATCTTGGAAGTGCTCTATCTTCTTTCACTGTATTCCGGAGGTGCTTTTGGTTGAGTCCGCTTCCCTTGTTTGGTTTGTTGAGTGGAAGATGCAACATAGGAAGACTCAAGAGACATAGAAAGATCATGAAATTTGTGTTCCATGTGACGGAAGGCAAAATTCAGATTGGTTAAATTTTGACCAATATAATTGAAAGTGTTGATCATGTAGGAATCGGTGCCAGACTCATGAGATAGGTTCCTCCAAGGAATTTCGGCTTCCGTAAAGGGATAGGTAATGGGGACAAAAGCCAAAGATGATTCAAGAGGTGGATGAGAAGAAGATTGAGCATTTAGATCAACTTCATCTTCTTCATCATCATTAGTAGATTCCTCTCTAGCGGGTTTCACTCCCATTTTCCGGAGAGTGGTCCATTTGAAATAGACCACTTTTCTAAGAGGAGTGAAATTAGAAAGGTAAATTTTATTTTTACGAAATATGTGAGACACCAAGATATCAAAGGGTAAAGCCGATGCACGATAATGAGGTCTAAGAAAGTGAATGAAAATCGTGTTCTAGTTGACCAGAAATCCTGTAATGATATAATAAATTAAGGGTAAAATGTTAATGGGAATTTTGTAAAAACCCGAATTTTTAGCCCTTAAATTCCATGCTAAGATACGGAAAAGAACACGAGCAAAAAGAGTCATGTTGGAGGCAACCAAAGCTTTGCCCTGGCAATTAGGAAGCAATAGAGTTTCATGAATTTTGTGAGTAGGAAATTTCTCCTTAAGTGTGTTAAAGGGATGACCTTCATTAGGGCATTGGGTGATGGTTGATAAAAATTTAAGAGTAATGGTGATTTTTTGACCAAAAACTTTGGATGTTAGGACTAGATGGCCTCGATTTTCTTGTTCTTGGAGATTAGCAAAAAATAGACAATTAATGTCAGGGTAAACTCCAAGAACATCAGTAAAAAATGCCTCATCAAAGAAATGCATAAGATGCTATTTGGAAAGACAGGTAGTAAACTCAGATTTGAAGAGAAAAATCTTTCCACTCAATAGGCCTGCAGTGATGGAGTTTTAGGCCTTTATACCAATCAAATTTTGATTTAGCATCCTCATTGATGCAAAACTTGTGGAATGCATCTTGAGGTGCTTTTCCCTTACTTTTAGATTTTGGTCCCATCTAAAAACATACAACAACAAGAAATAGAAATACAATTAGAGATAAAGATCATGTGTTCAAGTAACAACACATTTAAGCCTACATGCACCGGTACTGGTGATTGGTACCGGTACTAGTTGGTTTCTGTCCCAACCAGAAATTCGAGCTAGTACCAATACTCATCTTCAGTACCGGTACCTGCTCTCTAAAGTAGGCACTACCGCGCCCAGCGAGTACCGGTACCGATGATGGGTACCGGTACCATCTGGTACCCGATGAAAACATATTGCAGCAGCAGAAATGACGTCAAGAAAGAAAAAAAAAACATAATGTAGATCGACTCAAGGAAAACAAGATTTGATGAGAAGAGAAGAATGTACCTAGGGTATGAAGATTGGAGAGGATTCTTCTTCTTCTAAGCAAGGGCTTGGAGAGACTTGTGGTGGAACTAAGGTTTGGTTGTGAAGAAATGAGGCAAGTGTTTGCACTTGACCTCTTTTATATGGGAGTGGTCATGTGATACCACCTGTAGGATCTGTAAATCACAAGCACACTAGAAGGGGGATAAATAGTGTGGGAAATAAAAATTGCAAGACAAAACAAACCACAAAAACAAAGGCACAAGATATATAGTGGTTCCCCTCACCTGAGTACTCCACTACCTAAGTCTCCTGACTTAGGATTTTTAACCCGATTCCCTCAACTCAGAGGGAATCAATTTACTAATATCAGAGGTAATTAATGGGTTACCTCAACCCAATTACAAGATATAAGAAAAAGATAAAGATACAGGTGTAAGCAAAATGTAAATAGAAGCTTACAACTATTTCCTAAGTCTCCAACAAGAGTATATCTTATAACAAGTATAACCAAATCTAAAAAGAAAAAGTAAGGCGTAAAACAAACAATTGAATACAGAAAAATACGATCGCCTTTGATGATTTGTTCTAATGGTGAGAGGCCTTGAAAGATATGCAACAAAACAAACTCTTTTTCAGCTTGAAAATTGAGAATTGAAGGTGTAGGCAAGAGTATGATTCCTTTTCAGAAATGTGTGTAAAACAACACTCAAAGAGTGCTTATATAGGCCACTAATCACCTCTCCCACAAATTCTAACCGTTAGGGGTATTTTAGGAACATTAGAAATATGATTAATTGCAAACTAGCCGTTCAGACTGGTCACAACGGTTAGTTGGTACCGGTACTGACTACATACAGTCAGTACAGCCAAATCACTGGATGCCGGTACTCATTGTGAGTACCGGTACTTGTGACGCACAAACTTGGATCCTGTGACCTACATGTACCGGTACTCATGATGAGTACCGGTACTTGTAACACACAGACTTGGGTCCTGTGACCTACATGTACCGGTACTCATGATGAGTACCGGTACTTGTAAGGTCCAAGCAAAAACCTAGTTCACAAATTGTAACCACTTGATACCGGTACTCATGATGAGTACTGGTACTTGATGTTCACAGTTTGGAACTTAGGTCCAAACCTGTGCCTAGCAAGTACCAAAGATCATTAGTGTAAATCAATTAGAGAAATCCAATCTACTCTAGGCGACTTTGTTTTGAAAGAGTCGATTTTGAGTTAAAAATCGAGTAAATGAACGATATTCTGAATCCTAGTTATCTCTACTTTGATTTTAACACCTAGACTATATTTTACTTGTTTGGAGACATACAAAAATTCTAAGATACAATAAAAACTAAAGTCTTCAAAACTTCTTCCTTCATGTACAATCTTTTTGCTTGCATCCACATATTCTTTTGACCTGAAATTACTTCATAAACATATTAGATTTTAAAACGATTTTGTTAACATCAAAACACAGAAGAGAGATGAAACTAGGGTCCAACATTGGCCTCCTCTTCTTCTTCTTTGGCTTTCCTCCTTAGAATTCGGCTAAGTATCGGTCGAAGGTTCCTGTAGCAAAACCCTCCCTCTACCCGCACGACTCTCCTCTCTTTTTCTCTCTTAGGATCCACTCTCCCAGAGCCACAGGATATCCGGGTTATCGGGTTAGGCGCATACCTGGGTCTAGGCTCACCGACGTGCAGTGGCGAGCAAGGAGTGCAAGTCAGGTCGAGTCAGGCCAGGTCCGCGGGTGAGGAGTCGTGAACGAGACTGGGTGAAGGTGAGAGGGACCTCACCCCATGGTAATTGAGGCGAACAGCTACTAGCACTTTTGCAATTTATGCGGGTGCAAGCGCCTCTTCGTATCCGAGGTGGGACTAAATGTCCCACCTTCCTTCCATGCAGCGTAGCAGGGAGCATCCTTCACAATTGCCTCAACAACTGAGGCTCGCGACTGCAATTGAAGACTTAAGTGCATGCGCAAGCCACTTCCGTGCGTACTAGGACTTCAACCTGGGATAGCAAGCACTTGGGGCAACCTCAAGCAAGCTTCGAGCTTGCTCTCCAATGGTGGATAAGGTCGTGCACCTGAAATCAACAGAACGGCCTCTCGGCCACGTTAAAGAGTTCAGGGAGCATTGCTGGAGCACGGCGAATGTGCTAGGGGTGGTGGCATGGAGTGAGAGTGACTGTGAGTGCGCACCTAGGTTAAACTATGTGCTTGTGAGTGGGTGTGTTCAAAAAGGCATTTGGGTGTTTGATGGAGCGAATGGAGTGAGGGGAAATGAATGGGAAGGTGTAGTGGAGGTTATAGGGTGGTCGGCGAGGTGGATGGAGGTGCGTGGCGATGGGAACACCTTGCCGGAGGAGTCGCCGGAGATGGAGGAGATGAGGATGTTTTAGTAGCGTTGGTGATCGGTTTTGGGAAATAAAGAGAGAGGGAGAAAGTAAGAGAGAGAGAGGGAACTTTAAAAACCTACTCTAAGGAAGAAAAGGGGGAGGGATCCCACGCTGGTGTGGTTGCCGAACATGGGGAAGACAAACCTCCGTAGGAGAGGCGGCGGCAAAGACGAGGAAGGAATGGCAACAGCTGTTATTGCTCGACGCGGAGGACGGTGATGAAGGTGAATCTGCCGCAAGTATGGCGGATGGACTACGAGAGGAGTCAAAGAGAGACCACCGGAGCTTGCAGAGTTTTGTGGCCGGAAAGGAGAGAGGAAGAGGGGGAGTTCTGGCCGAATTCAAGCTGAGGAGAATGGTTGGACCCTGGGGAGTCTTTTATAGGTCGTTAGAGAGGGTTTTGAGCTTACGAAGCAAGCTTCCCAAGCTTAGAAGGTCACCGGACTTGGGAGCTGTTAAGATACCCAAATCTCTCATGCATTCGTATGAGAGATTAGGAGGGAATCAAAGCACATAGATGGGTTCATACTGGAGAGAATTTCTCAAAGGATCTCCCTTCCAATTTTGGAAGAGATTCTCCAAGCAATTAAGGAGAAATCACCTGTCAAAGGTTGCCGGAGTAGGTTTCCTCCGTTATAATGGCGGAGGGACCTAATTGTGAAGACAAAGAAGAAGTTCAGGGGCTGCATGCAAGGGTTTTGGAAAGTTAGGGGTATAAATGTAATCAGACAGGACCTTTTTGTAAACTAGGTCAAGATGAATTTCCCTTAAGTCCAAATTTTGGTACAAGCCTAATTTGGACCTAAAGAATCTAATGGTGAAGTTGGATTTTGGTTTTGACCATGTTTGAATGGGTAATTTATGAAAAAATCTAAATTAGGGCAAATATCTGTCTGAGACTCTATTTTAGGTCAAGATGGGTTCTGATGGCCAATTTGAAGGTACTAAACCCTAGAGAATATTTTTTTATGATTTTTAGAGAGTTTAGGTGAATTTTATCCTGACCAAAACCTTGGTTAATTAAGTGGGTCTATTTTTAGGGTTTTAAAAGTCATTTAATTCTCAAAACATACACAAACCCTTTTCTGTCTAATCTAACCCACTTGTTATCTTATTAAGACCATTTGACCTTTATTCAACCCTTGAGAAAACCTGTGGTTGTACTGCATTGGTAAAATTATAGTTTTAACCCTAGTTTCTTATTTTTCCCTCAGAATGGTTATGCAATGAATTATGACCTTCAGTTGGTTATGTTGAAGCATTTATTGACTTAATTGGGTCAAAATGAGCAAGTTATGGCTCATGATGGTGTTCCCATCACTTGCTCCTTTGGCTTTCGTGGAGATGGTCACCATTGTGAAGGTAAGAGCAATATCCAGTTATTTATCTCATTATATGTAATTCAGTTTTGTGCTTAATTTTATTGTTTTGTCAAATGTGGATAAATGCAAGGAAAATCTTGCATGTCAATATGATGGTTGCTCCTATAGGGATACTTGGGGCTTGTATGAATGGTCATGCAAAAACCCCCTACTTGAGTTCAAAGGATATATGCATTGGTGAGGGCATCTTCATGTGGTAGTTAGCACTAACTCAATTAAAGTAAAAGAAGGAAAAAAAAAAAAAGGTCTCTCCTTCCATTTGGATTTTCTATTTTGATTTGTTTTTTGAATCTGGTAGTTTATATATCTAGTCATTTTATCTTTTGTTCTTGGATGCATCGTATTTAATGATTGTAGTTTTTTTTAATACATCACCTAGTTTCATGGCTGATGTCTACAGAAAATGGCCAATAAGCATTTGATCCAACATGCATTTATTCATCTTGGACTTCATACTGATGAAGGTGTTGCTAGGGATTTAAATGATCTTGGTGTTGCTTTTTTGCTTTGAATTGAAGTTTGGAAGATTGAAGCTACTATGGCCAATAAGCATCTAATCCAACATGCATTTATTCATCTTGTACTTCATATTGATGGAGGTGTTGCTAGAGATTTGAGTGATCATGGTGCTACTTTTTTGCTTTGAATTGAAGTTTGGAAGACTAAAGCTGCTTTGGATAGCAACAATTTTAAGAGGTTGTTGCTTTTGGTAGTCGAGTCTTCATGATTCATTGTATTTCAATTTTTTCCTATATTTTTTATTTCTTTCTTTATATTACCCTTGAGAGGGGATATTTTGGTGTTGAGGCACTTGTTGCTACTTTGTTTTATATTTTTCTTATTTTCTGATGTATCCCTTTAAAGGACCCTTATTGTAGTTTATTATTAGGAGATCAATAAAATCAGGGTTGCCCTTTTATTTCGATCTTGTTCAAATAAAAATATTTCTCGTTACAGAATATTGATAGTGACAATTAAGTGGTATAACAAGGTATCATTAAAGTAAATTAATAGTGGCAATTAAATGACAAAAGAAAGAGTCATTAACGTAAATCAATAGTGGTGATTTAGAGACAAATAATTGTTGCTAAATAATATCAATAGTGGCAATTAAACGACAAAAGAAAACGTCATTAAAGTAAATCAATAGAGGCGATTTAGTGATAAATAAAAGTTGTTCGATAAAGTATATAATGACATTAATAGTGTCAATTAACTTGCCACTAATATAATTCAATGGTGGCGAAATAGTGGCAAATAAATTATCATTAAAGATCATTAGCGACGTTAATTATGACAATTAAAGTGACACTAATACTAATGATTTTATGGAAATTATACAATTGTCGCTAACTTTTTAGTGATGCCAACGAAGGTGGCAATTGAGCAGCAATTATTTTATGTGTTGCTAATTCCATATAGCGGCAAATAAAAGGCCTATAGTGGCAAATATCAAATGTCATTAAAGGTTATTTTTTTTGTAGTGTGGATCAACAAAGAAAAAGATTGACATCTTGTAGCTGTTAAAAGGAACTTTGGACCTCACAAGCCTACACCAGTGATAGGTCTAAAACCATAGAAGATAGGTCATGGACAGCAGATGCTCCAAGCACATGATACAAGAAGAAGACCTGTTACTCAAGCTAAACTACAAGGAAGGTGGTTTAGTCACATTTGATAGCAACCACAAGGGTTATAGTATTGGTACTAGCCAAATTGGTAACTCTAAAACCTCTCTTGATAATGTTCATCTTGTCAAGGGTTTAAAACACAACCTTCTTAGTGTAGGTCTGAAAGCCTAAGTGGGTGCTGATAGGAGGCGGTTCTCGCGCGTGTTTTGCAAACAGAGATCTCGTCGTAGTATAGTGCGCAAAAATGCTCGTCAAAAATAATTTATAAAATAACGAGACTTGAGTCCCAGTCGTTTGTCTCTGGGAGGCATTTAGAAAATGCAAATTTGAATTCGATCTAGCTCGCTCTACTTATTCAGAAATGCATGCCCATTTACAATAATTTGTATTGATGCACGACATGCTTATTTGCAAGAGAATATAAATTTCGCGCATGAAACTTTAATCACAAGGAAGTATGGCAACCAGCTCATGGTGATTTTCACACATAGACATAAAGATATATAAAAGATGATTTCATTGATTGCAACATAGTGGCTATAGAGTGAAGCTCACAAAAAACTTGTACAGGAAAGCTTGAAAGCAATAAACTAGCTAACAGAAAACGACTGCATACATGAATCTATGGGGGGATTATGCATGCATCATTGGGGGAGAATATGGAGCTACACTACTAAGCAGTAATAAAGCATTAATCTATGAAGAACTACGCTACTTATCTAGCTAATAGAATGAAGGGCATTCGGAGGTAGCTCTGATGGCCTTTGACTTGGTTGAGAGGAGGGGCAGCCAATGGTGCTTAGACCGGCCCTTGGAGAGAGGTTGGAAGTGATCTAGGCCTGGCAAGGAGGTGATGGGGATGCCATGGTGTGCTCATGGAGATGGAGGTGGAGTAATGGAGGTGGAATGAAGCTAAAACTAGATGAAAGGCTAGATGGGTGCAGATGGCCACCCAAAGGTCCTTTAAGTAGACCCAAGGGAGCCTCTCTAGAGAAGTGCGGAACTCTCTAGAGAGGCCTATGGTGGGAGCTCGTGGGAGAGTGAGAGAGAGGATGGATGGGTGGTTTTTAGATCCACATTTGGTGGATCTAAAAATTGAATGCATCTTGGTTGCTATTTTTAGCAACCAAGGCAACAACACATGGTAGAGAGTTCTGTAGAACTCTAGGCTAGGTATTTTCATGTAGATGGTGTGTGTGGGTCGAAACCTAGGTGGCTAGGTTGATTAGGTTAGGTTCTAGTGGGTTTAGTTCAAGATAGGTCTCGAATTAGGGTTGTAAACCCTAATTCATTAAGGTAACATGCAATTAAACTTGATACAAATTTAATTGGATGTGTGAAACCCTAATTGAGAGTAAAACAACTTAATTAAGATAGGTCTAGGTCAATTGGACTCTCATTGAGTCCAATTGGACAGTGTGTGATGAGATCATGGCTTAATTGGACTCAATAAGTCCAATTGAATAGGCTGATGGAATTGACTAAGATCCAAGTCAATTAGGTTTAGTGAGGACTTAATTAGGTCCTCAGGGAGGTCTAGAGGTGATGTACTAGGGTTAGGGTACCTTAATTTAGGTTCCTATGGGATTGGAATTAGGTTTAGGGACCTAGGAATTCAAGATCTAAGCTTGAATTCAAAACAGGAACTAGAGAGCAGTTCTAGACGTCTGACAATAATGTCAGACGTCTTGAAATGAAAAGTTAGACATCCAAACTTGTTTTCTGGATGAAACAGAGGCAGGGAAGAATTAAGGTTCTGTCTGCAGAAATTGGACGTCCAGACCAAGTGTCTAGACGTCTTAAAATGCTGTAGAAGTGGGTTTTAGGTGTGCGGGTTGTGGCTAAGGGTTTTGGACATCCTGTAACTCATCTGGATGTCCAAATAGAACCTGGAAATAGGGTTTTAGGGCTTCCTAGGGTATAGTGACCTAATCTAAGGGTGGTTAAGGATTAGAAAAGCTTCTAGGTTGTCCTAGGGCTAAGATGGACCTAAGTTCTTCGTAGTTTACTGCTTTATTCCTACTTAATAGAATAGCATACCTCAACCCCCTACATTATTGTCTACTACATCTTATTCTTGGTCTTCTACTCTAGCTCTGCTACAACTCTGGCTTCAAGTCCAGCTTCAGATCCAATCTCAAATCCAGCTCCTGAGCTTCTTATTTCCTGCAATTTATATAATGCACCTAATTAGTATATTCTAGCATTATTCTATGCATAGCTATAGAAGGATCAGTAAAGATGCAAATAATGCTTATGCATGCATGAACTACCCTAACTTATGCTAAGTCCTAGCCTAATTCTGGACAATTAAGACCTATGATTGCTACGCAATTAGGTGCATATATTGTCTTGTCACTATTGATGGCTTTTCCTAATTTACTTGGGTATTATTTTTAAGATTATAAAGATTCTACTTTTGAGGAATTTAGAAAATTAGCCAAAAAAATCCAAACTGAGAAAGGTTATTCCATCACTAGAATAAGAAGTGATAATGAAGGAGAATTTGAGAACCAAAACTTCCAAGATTTCTGCTCAACTTATGAGATAAAATAAGAATTTTCCTTTCCTAAAGCAGCTCCTCAAAATAGTGTAGTAGAAAAAAAGAATAGAACCTTACAAGATTGTGCTTGCACAATGCTGTGCAAGTCAAAGCTATCTCAATATTTTTGGGCTGAGGCAGTAAATCTACTTGCTACATACAGAATAAAGCCTCTATCTAACCAATCCTTAAGAAAACACCCTTTTAGCTTTACTATGATAGAGCACCTAAAATTTCCTACTTCAAAGTCTTTGGATGTAAATGCTTTATCTTAAACGCAAAAGAAAACCTAGATAAGTTTAATGCAAAAAGTGATAAAGGAATATTCTTAGGATATTCTTCTATAATCAAAGTCTACAGAGTTTATAATAGGAAGAATTTGACGATTGAAGAGACTTTGCATGTCTCTTTTGATGAATCAGATTAAAAAGAAAAGGCATCAACTAAAAGATCTGATCATCATCTCTTGTTGATACTTTTTCTTGTTGATCTGATTCATCAAAAGTGACATGCAAAGTCTCTTCAACTGTCAAATTCTTCCTATTATAAACTTTATAGCCTTTGCTTCTAGAAGAGTATCCTAAGAATATTCCTTCATCACTTTTTGCATCAAACTTAGCTAGGTTTTCTTTGTGTTCAAGATAACACATTTACATCCAAATACTTTGGAGTAGGAAATTTTAGGTGTCCTATCATAGTAAAGTTCAAAGGGTGTTTTCTTAATGATTGGTTAGATGGAGGCTTTATTCTATATGTAGCAAGCAGTGTTTACTGCCTCAGCCCAAAAATATCGAGGTAGTTTTAACTCGCACAGCATTGTGTGAGCACACACAAGGCTCTATTCTTTGATTCTATTACACTATTTTGAAGAGTTGTTTTAGGAAAGGCAAATTCTTGTTTTATCCCATATGTTGAGCAGAAATCTTGGAAGTTTTGATTCTCAAATTCTCCTCCATGATCACTTCTTATTCTAGTGATGGAATAGCCTTTCTCATTTGGAATTTTTTGGCTAATTTTCTAAATTCCTTAAAAGTAGAATCTTTGCACTAGTGTAAACATTATATTCTACAAGCTCCATGTGCACTCACATGTTTAAGGATGTTCATAATGAAGAACCACAAGGACATGAAGGCTATGTTTAAGGATGTTCATATACAGGTCCCCCTCCTCAAAGCTATCGACCATATCCCAGTCACCTCCTAATTTTTAAAGGACTATTGTACCCCAAGTCAACAACCAAAGAAGGGAAAGAAGGTGATCCTATCTAAGTAGGCAAGTGCAATCATCTTAAGCGACTTATTGCCTAAATAAAAAGATCCTAGAGCACCTCTGATATCTTGCTACTTTCAAGATGCTCATTTCAATAGAGCCTTAATAGACTTGGGATTTGATTGCACAATAATCATAGGACATAAAATGACTAAATTAGGCTAAATAGGGCATGCATTCCATGCATATCTGGCATTTGCACTTCTTGTACATTCTTAGTCTAATTTGTCCATTTTATGGTCCTGTAGTGATAGTGCCATTTTATGTAAATGTAAATCATGTCCATAGGAGAGGGGTGAGACTCATGTTGAAGCGCAAATGTGGGAAGATACGTGAAGACTACATCAAGCAATTCCTGCAATGAAAGAGAAGATGGAAGCATGCACATCAAGACAGTAGAAGAAAGGAGAAATCAAGCCAAGGTCGACCCAGACAACCCATGCACCTCACATTCACACACCACAACTCTGACCTTTGTGCACACACTTTAATTTGAAGCACATGTGTTTACACCACAACTCCACACATGCATACACACATGAGCATACAAATTGCACATAACCCAACCTAAAACCCTATCTAAACCCCCAATTAGATTACCCATTTAGTCCTTGATAAACTCCTATTTACCATCATTCTTAAGCATAAATCACACTTAGTTCCTAGGTTTTCTGCATTTACATTGCATTATCAGGCATGCATTATGCATACTTGCATTCTGGAGCATTGCATGCCTTATTAAGGCTTTGGAGTGTTTTATGTTACTTATTTGCATTGCTGGCTTGTCAAGCACCGCAAGATCACCTAAACCATGGAAAGTTAACAAGACAAGCTAAAACCCTGATAGAAGAAAGAAGATAGAAGACACTCCAGCTATTCTTCAGCTTATTTCTAGCTCAATTAGCTCTCCCCAGCTCCTTTCAGCTCAATTCCATTTAGCTTGGCTACTAGCTATGAGCTAGATAGCTAGGCTAGTTGAGGAGTCTACAACAAACTCTACCTCAGCTTATCTCAGCTCCAAGTAAGCTCAAGTCAGCTCCAAACAACTCTTCTTAGCTATTAACTAGCTCAAACTAGCTAAGCTAGCTCTATTACTTAAAGCTCCTACTTTACTCCTCTACCGTAACTGGCAACCACCTTCTTCCAGAAACCACCACAAACCACCATAAAACCACCACTTCTTCCCTCCATTTTTTACACTAACCATGCATAACCACCACCACCCTTCACACCCCTTCAAGTTGGTGCCAAAAATGGACCCATAAGCACCACCACTTTTGGCGCCAACTTGCCTTCAACTTCCACATTAAATCACCGCCCTCCATCTATCTCCAACAACCATCCTAGTTGATGGTAACACCATCATCGTCCATAACTAGCCTAATTTATCCAAATTCAAGAGATAAATCCTCCTTAATAAATAGAAGAAGGGTGTAATTCAGTTCTGTGTTGAATTCAAGAAGAAAATAGGAAATTGAGTTAATTCTGCTTTTTAACGAGAAATCACGAATGCAGATTAACTAAGGGGTGAATCAATGCCTAATTTAAAGTCAAATGAACTTAAATTCTCAAGAAGTAGGCTTGAACTAACTGAATAAGGGTTTTCTGAGAATTAAAGATTAATTTAATAGTAAAAACCCTATTATAGTCTCACTTAAATTGAATGGGTTTTGGTGGAAATAAATATAATCTAAACTTCATAAAAATCATTAAAAAATGTTTTATGAGGTTTGGAACTTTCACTTTGATCAAATGAACCTATTTTGACCACAAACAAAACCCAAGGAGGAAAATTACTTCATTTTGGGCTATAGTGTAAATCACCTAGTCAAACTTTGTCAAAACCAAAATTTAAGGTCACCATTAGATTCTTTGGGTCCAAATTAGGTTGCCCCTTAATCTTGAGACCAATCAGAGTCTATCTTAACTAAGTTTGCATTTTAGCCTATTTATCCCTATTTATTGCAAAACCACCCCTAGGTTTCAATTTTTCTTCCATTTAGGTCCTTTCCTTCTTCATCCAAAAGAGGCAACAATGGTGGCAGCAAGAAACCCTAATGGGATTGTCCATTAGATCTTACTCTATCAAGCGCACCCGATCTCAAGCTCTAATTTGGAGCCAATCTTCTTTGTCAAGTCGAAATCCATGGGATTCAAAGGTGACAAATTTGCAAGGAAATCTTGTGAATTCAAGGTCAATTGGTGCGAATCCATCTTCTATATAAGTGCTTGAGCATTCCCAAGCACAAACTGGTCAAGAATTAGTCATGATTTCTACTCTTCCTCCTCACATGGTCACTTCGTTCCCCAACTCCGGTGACCTCTCTATTCTCCCTCATCCATGCATGTTCCAGCCAAAAGAGCATCACCACCATCTTCCCCATCTTCCTTTAACTCTAGCCGGCCAAATCTTGGTCACCTTGACCCCTTCATCGTCGCCAAATCCTTCCTTGGAGCTATCATCTTCCTTACGTCTAGCCAGCCAACGTCAGATGCAATTCCACCTCCTTCGTCCAAATTAGGTAGCTCTCCCTCTTCCTTGCTTCTCGTAGATTAGTTTAGGGTTATTAGAATTAGGAATTAACCTCATTTTTTCTCCATTCTTCTCCTTCATTCCCACGGCTGGCAAGAGCTCAGGCGAGCTTCTCCATGGTCACCACACCATCTCCTACCTCATCAACCACTCCACAAGCACCACAATGACTTCGTGATCAAAAGCCCTCAAGAAATTGAGGCAATTGACCAACCAAGACCTCCGTCAGACTCCACCTTCATCTGTCACCTTCCCTACATCCGGCTGACCTTCTTAGGTCATTTCACACCAAATACTCACCACCACCACCTTCATTGGCTCACTGATAAATGCTAGTTTATCATCATTCTTATGCCCTAAAACAAACCTAACTCTTAGGATTTTAACTCTGTAATCAATTTTTTGGGCTACAATTAGGCATTCTCTTAGGTTAGGCATGCATTGCTTTATTTTTGTGTTTTTAATATATTTATTTGAGTGTCAAGGATAAGTAGAGAGTTAAATCCCACTAACCCTGGCACTTTGGAAAGTAGAAGATGAAGAGGACACTACAAGAAAAATCACTATTGGCGACAATTAATTTGCGACGGTCGCCAAACTGTCGCTAATAATAGATAATTAGCGATGGTTATAAATTGCAATGTCTCTAATTAGAGTTGGGAGAGAGTGTCGTGTTTTTGTTAGAAATTTTGCGACGGTTACGAATAACCCGTCGCCAATTGAAAACCTTTAGCAACGGTTAAGGATTAAACATCGTGAAAGAGGACATTTTCGGACGATCAAGAATTAACTGTCGCCAATAAGCACTCCCGCCTTCTGCAGATATTTTGCACGGGTTAATTTTTAGGACATTTCAC
Organism: Thalassia testudinum; assembly: GCA_037157565.1. Classification (NCBI taxonomy): domain Eukaryota; kingdom Viridiplantae; phylum Streptophyta; class Magnoliopsida; order Alismatales; family Hydrocharitaceae; genus Thalassia; species Thalassia testudinum. The sequence continues at coordinate 20,379,266 of JAZHRO010000071.1, read as the reverse complement.
GATGGTCAAGAATGAACCATCACTAATAAGTATCACCGCATAAAATATCTACAAAAGGGTGGGAACTGAAAAGGCAATTCATGTTCATTGGCGACGACTTCTGGATTAACAGCCGCCACAACGTATTTGCAACGGGTAAATGGATTAACCGTTGCTAATGTTAAAGTTGTCAGTTCCTTATTCGCGACGATTGAACTAATCAACTGTCGCGAATTGTTAATATAACTCCCCAATCGTGCCCCCTCCCCTCGAAACCTTGTCGCGCAACTGTTCTCAAGCACTTGCGACTATCAACTCTCCCTCACGTGGCTGCCGCTTCCCCCGACGTCGTCAACTCTCCCTCGCTCCAATGAGCAACCACCACCCCTTACACCCCCTCCCCCCTCCCTACAGCCCGCGCCCTCGCGCTGCCCGCACCACCGCTCCCTACGCCACCCTCTTTCCCACGCCGCCTCCCTCCCCTCACCACCCTCGCCCTCATGCCCTCTTCCCCGCACCATTACCCCCTAGGCCCTCCCTCCCCACACCCTTGCCACCCCCTGCTCCTTGAGCCCACCTCCTCCCCTTCCTCCTTGACCCTCCCCCCTCCCCTCCTCCTGCCTCAGCCACCCCCTCCTCTAAAGCTATGTCCCCTCCCTTTTTTTATTTATCTTTTATTTTTTAAAATATAAATTACCTGTAAAATAAATTTACTTGAAATTAAATTACCTGTAAAATAAAATTACATGTGAAATTTTGTTAAATTTACCTATTAAATAATTTTGGAAATTCAATTTACTTGCAAAATAAATTTTGTTAAATTTACATGTAATTGATTATAATCTTTCACTTGTTAGAAATGATAATTTTATTTAATTTTATCAATTGCATGTTGCTTGTTATTAATTATATGTGTTCACATTTTTTGCTTGTGTTAAATATTTGATTACCAACTCTTAGTAGTACACACACAAATCTAGATGTACTTGAGGGTAAACAATATGTATTCTAATCGCTAGGTTACAAGTTTTGGGAGGTGATAATCATGTCAAAATACTCCCTGTCGACACTTATGATCATGTTATACGGACAATGCAGAGTATTTGTATACCTCACTTACATGTACAATGTTTTGTCTTTATGACATGCCATAAGAGTTGTCGTCCTTTGTTCAGAGAAGTTCTGAACAAAGGGGAGTCCTTGAAGATTTGATTACAACTTAGGGTTGTTACATGGAATCGATGTTTGGAGGAATTTTGGTGGTTTCATTTCTCTCTTCTCTGGTATACCAATTGATCTTATGTACATTCCTAACACAGCCTTAAATGGGAGTTATTGGGAATGTAGTTAAGGTTAGTCTCAGAGGGTATACTGGAGAAGTGTGAAGAGATGTTGTCGAAATTTCTCTAGACACCAGTTACATGTAACAAGTAACGTTGTGATCAAATCTTCAAGGATAGGCTATTAAAGTGAAAATCATAATCAAAATACAAACATATATATAACATATCAATGTTAATTTATAATTAGTGGGTGAATTAGGTACATGTAAGAGGAGTTTTTTTTTTGTAAATGTTTATAGATCTAATATGACATTAACTTGAGACCTTTATATCTGATAATAATTATTTAGATCATTATGGACAAGTCTTGGATTAGTTTGAAAAATTTAGATTACATTTGATATAAGAATGGAGTGAGGGAGTTCTTGGATTGGGCTTTTCATGATGATAGGAAATCATTCAGATGAGGGAAACTTCTATAGTTGATTTTCTGTCCTTGTCGAAGATGCTTAAATGGAGAAGTACATGATTGTAACCCTGTGTTAGAGCACATAATTTGTAATAGTTGGTGGCAACATTACACTAAGTGAATTGCTTATGGAGAATTTGTCGTCGAAACTTATGAAACTGATTCAATGAATGTTGATGAGGAGCCTACTGGTAATATTGAAGGTGATGAGATCGAGGAGATATTGGATGAACTTAGAGTAGCAGATAACATTGTAGACGATAGTAACACATTATGAAGTTGTAACAACTTTTATGATGCTATTAAGGTAGCTGATGAATCGATTGCTCCTAGAGTGAGCTCTATGTCAAGGTTGACATTTCTACTGAAATTATTTCAGATGAAGGTTATCAATAGAGCCACATCTAAGTTAATGTCCAAGGTACCTGAATTTATCGGAGAGCTCCTATCTAAGCCTAAAGTTATCCGGAGTTGTGGTATGATGTGAAGAGACAGATTAGGGTACTGAGCTTGAATTGCGAAAAGATTGATGCTTATCCAAACGATTGTGTATTGCTCAGAAGTGAATATGTTGGTCTTAATACTTGTCCAAAGTGTGGTGCATCAAGATAAGGTTGGAAAATCTGGGAATCAACATGGCAAGAAACAGGCAGAGAAGATCCTATGTTACTTTCCATTAATTCCTAGGCTTCAACACCTATTTATATCAAGTAAGACAATGAAATTGATGGAATGGAATGAGCAAAACAAATCACGAGATAGTTGCATTCATCACCCTGTAGATTATGATGAGTGGATAAAATTTGATAACAAACATGTATCATTCGCGCAAGAATCACGTAATGTAAGATTGGTCTTGCAAGCGACGGATTTAATCCATTTAAGAATATGTATCCATTATATTCAATATGGTCAATGGTGATGGTAACTTACAACCTATTGAAAGAGCGATCTTCATTTTCGTTGAAAACTTTAGCATAAAATGATATGTCGTATTTAATCGCGTGGTAGAAAATCGCTTTTCAAAACATTTTAATTGTCAGAATCTAACCACGAATAGTTAGGTCATCTCCACAGGGAGGAATTAGCCTGTTTAAATTAATAAATAGTGTCTCGTTTATTCGGGAAACTCAATGGATATGCATGCTACTTCGTGCTTTTCTTTTTCTCACATAAATGCTCGTTTTAACCAATTAATCAAGAATGTAGGTGTTATGATGCAAATTCACCATAATATAATATCATGTAAAATAGCGATCTCTATACTGGTAAGCACCGTAAATACTAATTTCTAAAACATAACTTGTTCTCCATAATCCATGCATTCAATCATTCATGTGCCATATATATATATGCAAATAATTTAGATGAAGTAGAAGGAGGACTATGCAATTTCACCACAATAATGTAATGCCTAAAATAAATGAATAGTAAACCTCACAATGGCATTTGTTGTAACTTTTAATCCCAACCAAAACAGAGCATTTGCTCTCTCTCTTTCTCGTGAGAGAGAAAGAGCACCGGTTGGGCTGTCGCGAGCAAGGGATGTTGGTGAGGATGATGGCTATCAAATGGAGGCAGCGGCGTCGACCGAGACGGCCGGAGGTGGCCGGCCGGTGGAGGAGATGAGGATCGAAGAAGGCTGCTGCTGTAGCCGCGCACCTGCTGTGAAGGTGCTGGCGGTTGTTGCGCACGCCTGCGGCCACGGGTGGCAGTGCAGAGCCTGATGATGGGCGTGCGCGCACTTGCGGGCAGAGGCATTGCAGATGGGTGGCGTCAACGCTAGCGGGTGCGGGTGGCAAAGGCGGATGAGGCGGCTGCTTGGTGAGGTGCGCACGCCTGCAGTGAAGGGGCATGGTTGAGCGGAGCGGCCATGCAGCGCCTATGGGGAAGATCTGAACAGGGTGGAGATGGGCGCATGGAGAAGGAGTTAGGCGTGCACCTGCAGATGGTGATGCGGCTGTTAAGCGTCTGCAGGCGCGGCCTGGCAAGGTGAAGACGCGCAGCGCCTTCAGGCGCGGCTGTTGTGAGGTTGTGAAGGCGGGCGCTGGAGAGGGGCACGCCCTACTGGAGCAGGTGAGGCAAGGGCAGTGCTCGCAGGCCGTAGAAAGGCGTTCCTGCAGGGAGATGGGCACTTGAGATGGTGCTAGCTTGGTGCGATGCGGCTACAGGTGCGCACAAGGTGAGGCGATGCCTTTGGGTGCGTGGGGAGGAGGCTTTGGCAGTGGTGTTGGAGAGTTGGAGCGGCTGAAACAGGGAGAGGTAAGGGCGCGAGCAGTGCTTGAACCTGCAAGAGGGGTTTGGCGCGCTTGGTGCTGAAGATGGGCGCCTGGTGGTGGAGCGGGCATGGGCACAGTGCATGCGGTGGAGTTTTTCCCCACCAGGGGGAAGATGGCCTTCCAGTGCACGCTGCCTCCTCTCTTTTAACTCCTCTCTCTCCCCGCGTGCGCCAATCAAGGGATTTTCAAATCGCTTTTCTATTTTTGGCAGGCGGGTGTTGGAGGGGAGAGTTACGACTGGCCGGAGGAAAGGGAAAAGTCTCGCCGGTTGTTGGGGAAATTTGCTCCCCAACCCTTGCTCTTTCTAAATATAATACCTACACATAAAAACAACAAAATCATTACATATTAAGTTATAGAATGTTATAAACTTAAATCATGATGCGTACAAATCTTCTACAACTTAATTGCAATTATTAACACACCTACAAGGTACGATTAAAGATACTTAGGCTTAATATTAGTCCCTAGAAAAAATGAAAAATAATAGAAGTAATAAGAAGATTTCTTCTTTTCTTATTTCAAAACTTTAGAAATCTAGACAAATGTGAAGTGCTGGTAGCCTAGGTAACAAATCCAAGTGAAAGAGCCAATTTGCATCGGGAGTTCGTACATCAGCCTTGGCAAATATTTCTGTCGAGATAGGCAACTACTTCCCTTGGGGATAAAGCAGACGATAATCTGTAATTTGACCCCGGTGTTTGGCTTAGGTAGGAGATATCGAATGGATTTGTATTTGGTGGCACACACTCATCTGGTGCTACATATAGTCTAGTACTGCAGACTGTAGATCTCTAGACTATTAGACAAGTCAACTCTGAGAGAGGCTACACAATTGTGCTCTCTTGATGTTCCTGGGCATTCTCTCTTTTCTTTCTTTCTGAGATCACGAATCTCACCAGATTTAGAAATTGTATTCACTATTTGGTGGCCTCACATGGCATCCACACTTCAATTAAAGTCCTAATAACTCTACAACTAAGTTAGAGTCCTCAACTAGTATTCGGGCGATCAGAAATACTAAAAGGTAGGTATTGGTCATATTTGGTGGAACACGCAAGGTGTTCTATTGCCTCAGAAACAATATTACATTAGAAACTTGGACTTTTTTTTTGTAATATAACTATTTCTTCTTTTTCTTCTTTCTGTTTCTTCTTTTCCCCTTTTTTTTTTTCAATCAACACAACACGATATGGACTTTTATTTACAAGGCATTATTAGGGATGATGATGGTCAAAAGGAAGTTGTGTGGCTTATTTGATGGAAGTGCCTATTCTCGGCACCGGGAAGGAATGGATAGGACAGGCGTATTTTTGACCTTTGACATTATTACCCTCCTTCAACCGAGGACTCTATGAAGGACGGTCGTAACCATCCACCATAGTTATAGCTTTATTAAGACTCAATCTCTGTGTATCTGCATTATTTGGTGACTCTAAGGAATTCACACACAATACGCACATAGGAACAGAGAGTGAAAACTACACCTAACTCTGAAGTATCATCATCTAATTTTCCAGAACTTAAGAGTCCTTACACTAGACTTAGCGCACCAGTAATCTCTCTACTTCTTCTCATAAATATGAGGTGGATCTACTAGAAGATAGTATGCCTGACTCCCTATGAACTGTCCAAGGGTTCAGTGGACTACAAATGCTTATTGATTTTCCTCAAGGATCCATTACCCAGTCTACGTGCACGTGAAATAAATGAACTGGATTCTAAACTTAAGAAATAATTTTGGAAGAAAAACCTCCAAAAACAAATGTATTTTGCTAGGGACTAACCCATTCAGCTTAAGAAAAGAGAATTTTTTTTTATGCTAACCTAAATGCATGAATAATTCCTAAAATGCAAATGCACTCCCCCATGCCTAAATCCTACAATGTCCCCATTGTAAAATTAAAACAGGAGGAGAAAGGAAAAATATCACCTGACACGGTCTGTTGGGTTGCCTCCCAACAAGTGCTGCATTTTCTGTCAGCAGCCAGACTAAGAAGGAACCTATAAGTCTGGTTCCAAACAGAAAAGGTTAGGCCCTAAAAATATGCGTAACAGCGCAGGCCTAGAAAACAGGTAACCACGGATGTTGGCGAGCTGATGATGCAATGTAATTCCAAATGCTCGCCAGAAGAAATGAAAACAGAAAATCTCGTTAGCTACCTGGGGAGGTCTAGGAATAAGAAAGGGAATATGAAAAGAGGCCTCCCGAAACAGAATAAGTGGAGGATAAGAAGGATCCTCCAAAGCAAGATGGGTTTTAAAAGATATAATCATTATTAGTTCAAACCCTTGAATGGCGAGAGTAAAAATTACAAGCATCAATCCATACTCGCCATTCTATCCTAGGATGTATTGGAGTGATATATTCTCCAGAAAGAATGTACATGAGCAGAGATCTGAGCCACGGATCGGTTAGGGAGTATAAGGGTTGTTTGCAGTGTTGGAAGGTAATGGTTAAGTCCAATGAGGGCTTAGTTGGTGTTAGGTCCAATTCCAACAATGATTCAGATTGTGTACACTCCTTAATAGTTGTAGACAACTTTAAGTTATCCTGCCTAGCATTAATGATCGGAGTCATATTTGAATCAAGGGTAGACTCCAAATTACAACTTTTTGATGGTAGGGTCAACATGTTAGAATCATTATCATTCAGCTCATCCCTAGATTCGTTTGGTTCACTCAAATATTTGTCGGGGTGTATATGTGATTCATTAGGAGTTGGATCAGTATCCTCAATTATTTCTAAAGGAGGATCAGTCTTAATATTTTGGAGGAAGCCTATATCATTGAATTCGTTATTATTCTCGGGGTATAAATCCTCAATTGATGTGTTTTGTCCCCGAGAGTCTCCCATAGACTTCTCATTATTTTGTTTGTCCTCCTTTAATATCAACTCCTATTTTGATGGAGGATGACTCTCAAAAGAAAGGAGGAATCTGGATTTAATCATATTATTTCTATCCTCTGGAGGTAAATAGTCAAATGATAAATAATTCTCCTGTGATTCACTCCAGATTTTCAGTCCAGGTTCCTCTGTTGGGGCATCCTCATCCTCTGAATTAGACTCTTCATATCCCTGAGACCAGAATTGATCATCCTCTATTCCCTTAGGGTCACCTTCATTGGGTGCATTTAAATTCTCAGGATGTTGAATGGTAGGTGTTGATTCCCTAAGTAGAGGGTCAGGAGTAGGCTCACTAAGGGTAGAATGGGATTCCACCAAATAATTAATAAGGGAAGTGATAGGAATAATACAACCTTGACCCGGGTTGGTAGGGGTAAGGAGAATACTATCATTGGGGTCAAGGTCCTCAAAAGGTAGCATCTTCCCTTGCTTTTGACTGCAATATAATTCAGGTGGATAATCACTATGATCGTTATCCTCTAGTGGCCGTGTCTCATTGGGAGAGTCTAAGTGATGTCTACCTAAAATTGGATCCCTATTGTCATTAGGTTCCTCAGAATTATTTTCATGATCATGGTTTATTGGGTAGGGATCAGGATTATTGGGAAGCATGTAGCTAAGTTGTCTTATTTCTTTATTTAACTGTTGACTATTCCTCAACATCTCTCCCATTGATTCCATTATTTCCTTTTACTGTTTTTGCATTTCTATCATAAAAGAGGAGAGGCTACTATTATCAGGTTGGGGAGGATAGTCAATTTTAGGCTCTGGTTGCCTAGGGGTATCGGTCTAACCTCGATACGGAAAATCCTGAAAGGTGGGAGGGTTGGGTGCTTGCATGGAAGTAGGGATTTCAGGGCTGAAAAATCCCACTCCTAGGCTCTGCTCAAAAGTGGGAGTTATCAAGCCAGTACTCCCAGGGTAAGAATGAGAATGATCCCATGAATTGTCAATGTTCCCATCAAAGGATGGATACGCTCGGAGCATGGGATCCTGATTAAAAGATGGGAAGTATTGACTCTGATAATCTGAATAATAGGAGTAAAAGTAATCCATTTCTTTAAGCAAAATAATTTTAACTCTCTTAGGATTTAGCAAAAATTCAGAATATAAGCAGAAAACTTCCTAGAGGGTTCTATTGTCAAAGCAAACGCAAATTCAACAGGATCTATTTTTAGTAGATTGTAGGTCTTAGAGTTATATGTTTAGTTGGTGGCCAAACAAGTTTTGCAAAAATTATGCTTCCTAAGCCAACCTTCGCTGGTGCCTATAACCTACTCGCAAGGGATGGAAGTCTCAAATCGAGCCCACACACGAGGAACCGAAGTAACTTGGTGGATAGGCTTATTTATTTTCGACTAACTTCCCTTGTGGTGCAAAAGAGGAGAGGTAGAAATTTATCTAGTGACCTTATGTGTGAGGTGAATAGTGTCTCAAGTGTGCAAACATACGATCGTGTTTTTGATTTTTGAAATTCCGCAAACAGGATCCTTTTGCACATAATTTTCAATCATAGATTTTAAAGTCCAACCTCTTAACAGTCCCAATTTTTTAAAGTGACCACTGAATTAATTTGATTCAAGAACTTTAGTGGTCTTAGATTTAGATTCAATACATATGCATGACAAGTAATTAATGCTCAAGAGAAGACGTACCTTACTCCAGCTTTCTTCGTGCAATGTATGAATGCAATGCAATAAAAATAAACTAGATGCTGCTCATTCAGTCCTAGATGGTCGTCCTATAGATATGCAAATTCTAGCAGGCAGTTCAAATTTTTTTTATATATATATAATAAACAAACAGACTTAATCTAACTAACTAATCGAAATTCAGTTCAAACAGTTCAAATAATCCTATAATCTAAATAAATGGGAACACGCTCCCGAAAATATACTCCCGCATACAAGAGCGATAAGAAATAAAGTGGCACTGGGGACACGTTCCCAAAAATACCCAACAAGGGTCCAAAAGACAGAATTTAAATTCTAATGTCTATCTAACTAAATCTAACTAAAACCTACTGACTAAATCAGAAATCGGCTCCTCCGTAAGCCTATGTGTGTGCGATCAAGGCCCACGTGTTCCTATTGCCATCCTCCAGGTGGCTTCAAGGTCCACCAAAAAGATCGTCTCCGCCGTACGTGCCCGTCGCATTCGCCACGTGTTTTTGCATAGAAGAAAATCCACAGTTAGTAATTCAGAAAAGTTTTCAAAATAGCATAAAAATAACATAAAATTCCCAAAAAATTAATAAGCATTTTTCCTCCTCGGCAACGGCGCCATTTGAAAGAGCGATCTTCGTTTTCGTTGAAAACTTTAACATAAAATGATGTGTCGTTGTATTTAATCGCGTGGTAGAAAATCACTTTTCAAAACATTTTAATTGTCAGAATCTAACCACGAATAGTTAAGTCATTTCCACAGGGAGGAATTAGCCTGTTTAAATTAATAAATAGTGTCTCATTTATTTGGGAAACTCAATGGATATGCATGCTACTTCGTGCTTTTCTTTTTCTCACATAAATGCTTGTTTTAACCAATTAATCAAGAATTTAGGTGTTATGATGCAAATTTACCATAATATAATATCATGTAAAATAGTGATCTCTATACTGGTAAGCACCGTAAATACTAATTTCTAAAATATAACTTGTTCTCCATAATCCATGCATTCAATCATTCATGTGACATATATATATATGCAAATAATTTAGATGAAGTAGAAGGACTATGCAATTTCACCAAAATAATGTAATGCCTAAAATAAATGAATATTAAACCTCACAATGGCATTTGTTGTAACTTTTAATCCCAACCAAAATAGAGCATTTGTTCTCTCTCTTTCTCGCGAGAGAGAAAGAGCACCGGTGGGGCTGTCGCGAGCAAGGGATGTTGGCGAGGATGATGGCTATCCAATGGAGGCAGCGGCATCGACTGAGACGGCTGGAGGTGGCCGGCCGGCGGAGGAGATGAGGATCGGAGAAGGCTGCTGCTGTAGCCGCGCGCCTGCTATGAAGGTGCTGGCGGTTGTTGCGCGCGCCTGCTGCCGCGGGTGGCAGTGCAGAGCCTGATGATAGGCGTGCGCGCACTTGCGGGCAGAGGCGTTGCAGATGGGTGGCATCAGCGCTAGCGGGTGCGGGTGGCAAAGGCGGGTGAGGCGGCTGCTTGGTGAGGTGCGCGCACCTGCGGTGAAGGGGCGAGGTTGAGCGGAGCAGCCATGCAGCGCCTACGGGGAGGATCTGAACAGGGTAGAGATGGGCGCACGGAGGAGTTGGGCGCGCACCTGCGGGTGGTGCTGCGGCTGTTAAGCGTCTGCGGACGCAGCCTGGCAAGGGAAGATGTGTAGCGCCTTCAGGCGTGGCTGGCGTGAGGTTGTGAAGGCGGGTGCTAGAGAGGGGCACACCCTGCTGGAGCAAGTGAGGCGAGGGCAGTGCTCGCAGGCTGCAGAGAGGCGCGCCTGCAGGGAGATGGGCACTTGAGATGGTGCTGGCTTGGCGCGGCGCGGCTGCAGGCACGCGCAAGGTGAGGTGATGCCTTTGGGTGTGTGGGGAGGAGGCTTTGGCAGTGGTGTTGGAGAGTTGGAGCGGTTGAAACAGGGAGAGGTGAGGGTGCGAGTGGTGCTTGCACCTGCAGGAGGGGTTTGGCACGCTTGGTGCTGAAGATGGGCGCCTAGTGGTGAAGGAGCGGGCATGGGCACAGTGCATGTGGTGGAGTTTTTCCCCGCAAGGGGGAAGATGGCCTTCTAGTGCACGTCGCCTCCTCTCTTTTAACGCCTCTCTCTCCCCGCGTGCGCTAATCAAGGGATTTTCAAATCCCTTTTCTATTTTTGGCCGGTGGGCGTTGGAGGGGAGAGTTATGACTGGCCGGAGGAAAGGGAAAAGTTCCGTCGGTTGTTGGGGAAATTTGCTCCCCAACCCTTGCTCTTTTTAAATATAATACCTGCACATAAAAACAACAAAATCATTACATATTAAGTTATAGAATGTTATAAACTTAAATCATGATGCATACAAATCTTCTACAACTTAATTGCAATTATTAACACACCTACAAGGTACGATTAAAGATACTTAGGCTTAATATTAGTCCATTAAAATGGACTCATCACCTACCTCCTTAGATGTGTATGCGATTGTCGTTTATGATGCTGACATTTTGATCCCAGGTCCAAAGCAACCAGGAAATGCAATAGATATATACTTGCAACCATTGGTGGATGAATTGAAATTATTGTGGGATAACAGCATCCAGACATGCGATGTAGGAAAGAAAGAATTCTTTATAATGCGTGATGCATTGCTGTGGACTATCAATGACTTTCCAGCATATACAAATCTATCAAGATGGAGTACAAAAGGAAAATTGGCATGTCCAATTTGTATGGATGACACACACCATCTCCGATTGCCTGAAAGCAGCAAGTTGTGTTACTTGAGTTACTGTAGATTCCTTCCAATTGACCATAGATGGCAAACAACACAATTCAAAGATAGATTTGATGGAAAATCTTATTGATATTCCTTTAGGAATCCAAGAAATAAGCTAAGCACAAATTTTGTTATGTTATCAGGAGTAACAATAATACAAAAATTGCAAGAACTTGGAAATTTAAGATTAGGACGTCTTTTTAAAAAAGACCTTGTTGCATTAAGGCATTTAGGCTTTAAGAAAAAAAACCATTTTCTTCATGCAACTCCTATATTAGAAAGATCTGACAGTTTGGCATAATCTGGATGTGATGCACATAGAGAAAAATGTCATAGACAATATGTTAGATGTCCTAAATTTAATAGATAATCCAAAAGACACAATAAAAGCAAGAAAAGACATGGAGATTTTGGCCATTTATCTAGAGCTACATATGACAGAGAAGGGTGATGGCAGTGTTGAGTTCCCAAATGTTATATACAGGTTAAAGCATGAACAGATTCAGAAAACATTCTCATTTTTGAAGGAGATACGAGTGCCAAATGGCTACTCATCACAGTTGATACGCTGTGTTAATGAATCTCAAAAAAAAATTAGTGGGTTAAAAAGTCATGACTCGCATGTTTATATATTCAAGTGTTTTTCCAATTAGCCATACGTGGAGTCTTACCTGATCCCATTGTAGATGTTTTTACTATTGGTGCTAGTGCACCACGATCATTTATTTTGATAATAACAAAACATGTGTCTTTTAACATTTACTTTTGAATCTTAGTTTTCAGGTCAAATTGCAAATGGAAACGTGTTTAGACGGAGTTCGAGCCCGCATCCATGGCGGATCGAAGGAGCTTGATGGAGAAGAAGGAGCTTCGCGAGGAGCGAAAGTGTGAAGAGAAGAATAGGATAGATTCTCCTTTCATGTATTCTTTTGCTCTTTATTCTTCGTGTCTAGATATATGTTAAAGAGCCTCAAAATACCCTTAAACTAGTCCTAGGAATACTTGCACAACCCTATGATACTTAGGTTTTCTGTAGAGAACTTAGAAAACCAAAATAGGGTTCTGTCAGCCTAATCAGATGTCTAATCTAGAAATCAGACGTCTGATAGTGACTTTTAAGATGTCTGACTTTTGACTCAGACGTCCAATAACTTAGGCTAAACTTAGTAGGTTCTGTCTGATGAAATCAGACATCCAGACCTTAGTCCAGACGTCATAGAAGATGTCTGATGCTTGTGCCAAATTCCAATTAGTGAAACGTTGGCTACCATACTGAACGTTGAGGATTATGCCCGTTAGGCTTATATCAGACGTCCGTAGAGGACCCCAGACGTCTGATATGTGACCGTTTTGCCTTGACTGACCCAAAATCAATTTGTAAGATATTCTAGTCATTAACCTACCTTCGAAAATCCATTCCCACAGCACAATAAGTTTCCAGACATCCAGACCAAGTACCAGACGTCTTGTACGTCGTCTGATGGTTATACACTGGAACCCTGTTTAGGTTTGAACCAAGTTAGGAAGGAAACTCACCTAGAATCATATGTCTGACTTTGTTCCCAAACATCTTAAAGAAAGTTTTCCAGATGTCAGATACCTGAACCAGACGTCTAATGACCCTGTCAGAATCATAATTAATTCTGATTATCGACTGTTTTGCCTTGGGTTCAACCCCAACGGCTATGTGATAGCGTGGGTTTGACCGGGTTGTGTTATATCGTTGTAGTAAAGCCGGTTGTTACCAACGTTTCATATAAAATTTTTTACTCGGAAAAATAAAAGAGTTCCCGAGGTCGAACTCAGGGAGCAAGTTGTATTCTAGAGATATACAAGTTCTATTACAAAAATAAAGAGAGAGAGAGAGAGATGAAAATTTGGCTTCTTCTTCTTTTCTTCTTTCTTCCTCTTTGTCTTTGGTGCTTTCTTCAGATTTTCCCCTCGTGCTCTTCTTCTTCTGTTCTTCCTTGTTTCCTTTCTTTCTTTTTCGTCAGATCGTCTTCTTTTCTTGCTTCTTGCTTCTCTTCATTCCTTCTTCTTCTTTGTCTTCACCTGCCTTGACCTCTCTTTTTCTTCTTTCGCGATGGCCGTTGCTCTTCCTTCTTCTTCAGCGGGTCTTCTTCTTCTTCTTTGGCCTGCACACTTCAGAGTTTATTCGTCAAGAGGCAAAAACCTACTCTACCCCCCTCCCCCGCGTATCTCTCTCTCTGAAATCACTCTTCGGAAGCTCTCCCAGAGCGCTACCGGGTAATCGGGTTCGGGTCAGGCCCGGGTCCAGGCCCACCGGCGTGCGTGGTGGGCGAGGAGTGCAGGTCAGTCTACTCGGGTCGGGCCAGGTCCGCGGAGCGTGGTCACGGACGAGGCCGAGTCGGGTCGGGTCGGGTGAGAGGGACCTCACCCCGTGGTAACTGAGGCAAACAGCATAAGGCAGTTTTTGCCTTTATGCGTCCGCGCGCCTTCGAGAGGTTCCGAGGTGGGACTAAATGTCCCACCCCAATTGAGCGCGCGTCGCGGATGGAGCAGTGGGCGATCGTGGCTTCCCGCGCGGCCTTCGCCCCGTCTGTGAACCAGGGACGTTTCGCGGAGAGTCCCTGCGCAACCTGGGAGTCAACCCTGGGCGAAGGCGTGCCTGCACCTGCAGGTGAAGCAGCTCTGCCTGCGCAGTAATGGCGACGGCGGGCGAGTCACCTGGTCACAGAAGAACAGCCTCTCGGCCAAATCAGACAGGCGGGGGACCTTCGCCGTGGCACGACGAAGGTGGTCAGGAGGTCTGCAGGGGGCGAGATGGAGCTAACTGGTCGTCCTAGGTCAAACTGTGAGCGAGGGAGTGGGTGTGTTCGGTGGGTCTGCAGAGGGTGTTTGGTGGGAAGTGGAGGGGCGGAAGAGGATCAGGGTGAGGAGGCGGAGGTTCTGCGGTGGTCGGCGAGCCGTGTGGGTCGCTGAGGTGATGGGAGCGGCTCGCCGGAGGGTGGTCGGAGGCGGAGAGGATGAGGGTGAACAGGGTCGGTAGAGGGCTTAATTGACTAAATCGAAAGCGGGGAAAGAAAGAGGAGGAGAAGGGGAGTAAGTCTAACTTAACTGCAGGGACGAAGGGGGAGGAACAGGGCGACAGTCGTATCGACTGTCGCCGGAGAAGATGATGCTCAGAGAGAGGGGCGGCGGCGAGCAGAGGGCTGGAGAGGCGCCAGCTGGGTGCGGCGTGGCGCGGGAAGAGCAGGGGAGGAAGTCTCTGCTGCTGGTAGTGCGGCAGAGCGAAGAGGTGGAGGGGGAGGAAGTCGCCGGAGCTGGTGAGCGTCTGCCGGAGAAAGAAGAGAAGAAAGCTGGGGGTTTTCTCCGTCAGATCCAGGCTGCCTTCGTCGGTGGAGCGGCGGGGGGTATTTATAGGGTTGAAGCAGGGAGGAAGGCGGAGGGAGACGACGTGTCTCCCTCGCCGGAGAATGGTCGGAATACGAACCCATACCGTCCGTGCGTTCGCACGGCCGGTATGGGGGGCTACAATGACCATGGGGGTGCTCCTGTGACGGCTGACGACGCAGGGCACCCCCGGTACACTTGCCAGGTCCTCCACCTCACCCTGCGCGGCGCCATGCTCCGCGCAAGGTCGCCGGAGCATGGTGCTGGCAGGGTTTTGCAGGAGGGACCTGTTTGCAAAGAACGAAGGAGAGTTAGGGGCCAAAATGCGAGGGTTCAAAAGTTGAGGGCCAAAGAGTAAATATATGAGGACCAAAGTGTGAAGTCGGTCAAGGAGGTTTCTTCTTAGGCTCAAGTTTTTATACATGACTAATTAGGACCTAAGGAATCTGATGGTGAATTTTATTTTCATATTAAACCTTGTTTGACCGGTCAATTTGCGCAAAAACCCAAATTAAGTTATTAATTGGGCATGGTTCTCAATGTAGGTCAAAATGGGTTCTAAAGGCCAAATTGATGGTTCTAAACCCCAGAGATTATTTTTCTATGAATTTTAGAGGGTTTATTCTATTTTTACTTTGCCTCGAACCTTGTGAATTGAAGTGGGTTGTTTTAGGGTTACAGATTATCATTTGGTTCCTTGGAAGTGCTGTAGCCCTTGCTAGATCATCTCATCCCACTTTTATTCTTATTAAGCTGTTTTGACCTATGTTTGGGCCCTGAATTACCCTGTATGCAGATTATACTGGTAAAATTGCACTTTTACCCCTTATGACTTGTTTTCTTCTCAAACTCAGAATTCTCTGAGTTAAGCTTTTCCTTGAGATATGTAGGAGCTTTTATCCTTTGTATTGGGTCAAAATGAGCTAGTTATGGCTCATGATGAGGTTCTCATCATACCCCCATGCCTAGCTTTTGCTAGTCCCTTAGCAAAAAAAAACTTAAGGTTTCAACCCTTGTTCTAGACCATGAAGTTTTCAATGGTTTTAGATAAGTGCCTTTTTATTTGAGCATAGATTAGGTTAGAATGCTGACCATAGGCCTAAAAGATACTCTAGTACCAATCAAGATCCAAATCTGTCTAGCCTTAGCCTCAGTCTTTTAGCAAAGGTTTTTAAGGCCCACAAGAACTAACCTAAGGTTTATTGGACTTCGTGGTTAAAGCACCCGTGCTTGAAATGATTTTAGCCCTGGCTCAGTTCGCAGTGCGTTTTGTAAGAGAGAGATAGAAAGTTTTTTCTGTTTGGAGAGTTTTCTCTCTCTTTTTCTTTTTAGTTCTAGTCTAGGATTGGCTTTTCAACACGGTCTGTATCAGATTCCTTGCTCCCATCATCAATCCTCAAGGGTTCCTGGCGATCGATGCTTCGAGATAGCACCGCCCATGGCAACCCCCGGAACCCTGGCTATTGAGATTTCGAGATAATCCCATCCATGGTATTCCGTGGCCGAATCCAGACCCTGGCAATTGACACTTCGAGATAATGCCATCCATGGAATCTGAACCAGCAGAGTGCTTACATGCCCCCCGTAGGATATGTAAATATCCTAAGAGACAAGCACCGAGGAGATGATATTTTGTTACGCATCTTCGAGGGGATTTCCCGCCTCTCCGCGCTGGGAACTCGTCCAAATCAACTTGTGTTGATCGGCCATTCCTATTCTAGGTGTTCTTTTCAGATTTTTGCGACGCTTCTGCGTGATTCTGATTTTTATGCTTACTGAACCAGGCTGTGTGTGAGATTAGGGTGCTTAGGTTACTGAGTCCCGTAAACCAAAAATTAGTTAACGAGGCCGAATACTCCCTAAGCCTTAGACCTAATACTTCAGCTTTTCATTTTCCTCAACCTCTTGAGGAGTGTCCAGATCTTAATGAGTACTAAGAGTCTATTCAAGAATGCCTAAGGTTTGCATTCTTACTAATCTCATTGTGCACTTTTCAGTTATTTTCTTGAATGAGGTCTAGAACTTAGGTTAATTCCTTAGTTCCTTACTAATGACTATCAACTTTTCTTATAATTTTGTGCTCCTTTTTCATTTTGTTTCTTTTCTCCTTCACAAAATTTTCCTTCTCCTCTTTTCCTCTTATTCTTTTTCGAAAAATTTTTTAATTTTTATGGTATTTTTGGCATATGTGAATTTTTTTTTTTTTTTTTTTTTTGTTTGAAACCTTTTCTTACAAGTTTTTGCACTTTCCTACCCCCCCATGCCTAAGATTTGCAATGTCCTCATTGCAACCTAGGGGGTCTTAGTTCAGGGTGAACTTCGAGTGCTGAAAGGTGTCAGAACAAGTTTCAGGTTTTCAAAGAGAATGACGGGCTGCCTCCCGTTAAGCGCTGAGTTTTACGCCATCGGCTGGGCGCAATAAGCTCAAGGGGAAAGGAGGATATGAGATGCCTCAGCCAAATCAGTAGAAGTTACATCAATGAACGGCTTGAGTCTTTGACCATTCACGATGAAAGGTTCAGAATCGTGGCTGAGTGGACTGATTTCGATTGCTCCATTTCCAAAAACCTGTCGGACCAAATATGGTCCGACCCACTTAGATCTCAGTTTTCCTGGGAAGAGTTTGAGTCGGGCATCAAAGAGTAGGACCTTTTGACCAGGATGAAAGATCTTTCTCGAGATGTGTTTGTCGTGGAAGGCTTTAACCCGCTCCTTGTAGATTTGCGAGTTCTCGTACGCGTCTGTGCGTAATTCATCGATCTCGCTGATTTGGAGTTTTCTGTGGGTCCCAGCCTTGGAAAGATCTAGATTACAGTTCCGTACTGCCCAATAGGCTTTATGCTCCAGTTCGACGGGAAGGTGGCATGCCTTTCCGTACACCAATCTAAAGGGAGACATGCCCAATTGGGTCTTGTGGGCGGTCCTATAGGCCCACAATGCTTCCGGAAGTCGGGACGACCAGTCCTTCCTGTCAGGTCGAACAGTGACCTGTAGGATTTTCTTGATCTCCCGATTCGACAGCTCAGCTAGACCATTAGTTTGGGGGTGGTAAGGAGTAGAGATTCGGTGAGACACCCCGTATTTGGTCATCAGTGACCTAAACTGAGCATTTGTGAAATGGGTCCCCCCATCAGAGATTATTGCACGAGGAATCCCGAACCTTGAGAAAATGTGTTGATGAATGAATTTGAGAACGATTTTGTGATCACAGGTTCGGGTCGGTATGGCTTCGATCCATTTGGACACGTAGTCCACAGCCAACAGAATGTATTCGAAACCATCCGAAACAGGAAAGGGGCCCATAAAATCAATCCCCCAAACATCAAAGATTTCGCATACTAGAATCGGTTGCATAGGCATCATGTCGCGATGGCTCATGTTGCCCAAAGTCTGGCAACGACTGCATGCCTTGCAATGACTGTATGCGTCTTTGAACAGTGTGGGCCAGTAAAAGCCGCACTGGAGGACTTTTGATGCGGTTTTATGCCCGGCAAAATGGCCACCGCATGCCTGGTCATGGCAGAAAGAGAGGATATTGTTGACTTCCCCTTCCGGGACACATCTCCGGATGATCTGATCGGCACCTATGCGGAAGAGGTACGGGTCTTCCCAAATGTAATACTTGGCATCGGAGCGTAATTTGTCTTTCTTGGCCTTCGGCCAATCGGACGGGGTTTGATGAGATGCCAAGTAATTTACAATATTAGCAAACCATGGAAGGCTAGTACCAATAGTCAGCAGGTGCTCATCGGGAAAATGCTCAGTGATGGGTCCGGAAGGGTCTATCATTTCAGAAGGAAGACGGGACAAGTGATCAGCTACCACGTTTTGTTTTCCCGCTTTATCGCGAATCTCGAGGTCAAATTCTTGCAACAGCAAGATCCATCGGATCAATCGAGGTTTCGCGTCCTTCTTTGCAAGGAGATGCCTCACAGCCGTGTGATCCGAGTATATGATGACATGGGAACCCAGAAGGTATGATCTGAATTTCTCTAGGGCAAATACTACAGCTAGCATCTCTTTCTCAGTAACTGTATAGTTACGCTGAGCCTCATCGAGTGTTTTGCTGGCGTAGTAAATGACCACAGGTTTCTTATCATTTTTCTGCCCCAAAACCGCTCCTACAGCGAAGTCGGATGCATCACACATGATCTCAAAGGGTTGAGACCAATCAGGGGACTGTAGGATCGGGGCTTGGGTGACTCGGTCACGCAGGATTTCAAATGCTTGAGTGCATTCCTTGGAGATTTCGAAGGGAACATCCTTGGAGAGAAGAGTGGTCAGGGGGCGTGCGATTTTTGAAAAATCAGGGATAAATCGTCGATAAAAACCGACATGCCCTAAAAAGGATCGGATGTCCCTGATCGAGCTAGGCATAGGAAGGCGAGAAATCAGATTAACCTTAGCTCGATCCACTTGGATACCTTTCTCCGAAATTGAGTGTCCCAGGACAATTCCCTCAGGCACCATGAAATGGCTCTTTTCCCAGGAAAGAACCAAATTCACGTCGATGCACCGCCTGAGTATCTGGACCAAGTGCTGGAGGCAATCGTCGAATGATGCTCCGAAAACTGAAAAGTCATCCATGAAGACTTCCAGATAATCACCTACCATATCTGAGAATATGGCAAGCATGCATCGCTGAAAAGTAGCGGGTGCATTGCAAAGACCGAAAGGCATCCTTCGGAAAGCGTATGTTCCGAAGGGGCAGGTGAATGTGGTCTTTTCTTGGTCCTCAGGATGGATTGCCACCTGGTTATAACCGGAGTACCCGTCAAGAAAGCAGAAGAACCTATTTCCCGCTAGTTTTTCGAGAATTTGATCAATGAAGGGTAGTGGGAAATGATCCTTCTTCGTGGAGGAATTGAGTCGACGGTAATCTATACAGACTCTCCACGAGTTGGCTAATCGGGTAGGAATGATTTCTCCGGTCTCAGTCGTTGTAGTGGTGAGTCCTGCCTTCTTAGGCACGACCTGAATTGGGCTCACCCAACGACTATCGGAGATCGGGTAGATGATCCCGGCATCTAACCACTTGATGATCTCCTTTTTCACGACCTCCTGCAGATTGGGGTTTAAGCGTCTCTGCATTTCACGAGAAGGTCGTGTGCCCTCTTCTGAATAGATATGATGAGTACAATAAGAGGGACTTATTCCAGTCAAATCATCGAGGGTCCATCCGATGGCTCTGCGATGTTGCTGGAGGACAACAATCAGACGGTATTCCTGTTCAGGATTGAGGTTGGAATTGATGATCACAGGAAGGGTCTGATTAGAACCCAAAAAGATGTATTTCAAATGAGCAGGAAGGGGTTTCAGTTCAAGGATGGGGTTTTCAGCAGCAGCGGGTGGTTCAGTATAGATGTGAGGTTCAAGGGTGGGAGTTACTGGGTTGTTCACATCCGGATTGGACTCCTCTATTTGCGGGTCAAGATCCTTCTGTGGTTGATGAGGCATACTCAAGTCATTCTGGAGGTGTGATTCATCAACCAAAGTCTTGATGTCACAAATTTGCTCGATGACGCCGCAATTAATTCCTTGCTGGGCCTTAAATATATCAATTTTCAGTGTTTGATCTCCAAACTTAAGCTCTATTTGGCCCTCCTCACAGCTGATGTTGGCTCTAGCAGTAGCCAAGAAAGGTCTCCCTAGAATGATTGGTGTATCCCTAGGGTTCTCAGGTGCATCCATGTCTAAGACTATAAAGTCCACTGGAAAATAGAAATCCCGCACTCTCACGATAACATCCTCGAGAATCCCTTTTGGTGACTTTATAGATCGATCTGCTAATTGTAATGTCACCTCGGTTGGTTTCAGCTCAGATTCTTCCAGATGGTCAAGTAAGGATGTGGGTATCAGATTTATAGATGCACCTAAGTCTAACAATGCTCTGTCAAATTGGGTACCACCTATCTTACAGGAGATCAGGGGAGTTCCAGGATCTTTTGCCTTGGGTGGGAGTCTACTAAGGATTACAGAGCTGGCTTGCTCTGACAGAACAATTGGGCTCCCTCCCTTGGTTCGCGGCTTACGCTGGGGTGTACATATATTCTTTAGAAATCGTGCGTAAGCTGGTACGTGGCGGATTGCATCCATCAAGGGGATGTTTATGTGGACCTGCTCAAAGAGCTTGACCAGGTCCTCCTCAGGGGCCACGGGTTTGGTGGTCTTCTTTCCCTTGGTCAGGGCTTCGGGAAACGGGATCTTGGTTGGTTCCTCTAGGATAGGTCCTGGTTGTGGATCTGGAACAGCGGTACCTTGGATAACTATCCTAGGGTCATGATTATCAGGCTGGGAGTGGTTTGGATAACGCGGGTCCTGAGTTGTCTTACCACTACGTGTTGTTACAGAATTTAATCCGGCCTGATTTTGGTTTGGATTTGGTAGGAGGGGTGGCTGCTGCTGAAATCCCGTATGAGAAGTAGAGGCTTCCATCTCGTCTGGAGATGGAGCAGTGGGGGCCTGATAAATCCATTGAGCTTGGCCTAAATTTGGATTCATAACGCGCTTCTGGGTTGGCACGTTATTTGGGTTAGGAAGGGGTTGGGAAGGGAGTGTGCCTGGCTGGCGAGAATTTGCCAACTGGGCCAGCTGAGTTTTAACTTCAGTAAGCTCGTCCTTGTGCTGTTTTTGAATGGCCGCATTCGATTTTTGAATGTCAGCCAGAGTCTGAAGGATTAAGGACATTTGATCTTGATTTGGCCCTGATGGATAAGTAGGGTTGGGCCGAGGCTGAGGCGGCTGGTAGTGATGAGAGGGCTGTGGGCGGGAATGAAAAGGTGGTCTTTGGGTTTGAGAATTTCCCGCCCACTGAAAATTTGGATGGTTTCGCCATCCAGGGTTGTAAGTGTTGGAGAATGGGTCGTTCTGGATGGCGTTGAGGTCCTCGCAGGTCTGAGGAACCTCCTGAGAATCAGGGAAAGGGGGAATGGAGTTCCCCCGGCTGGTGAAGAAAGGATCGGATGATCTTCCAGTCCAAGAATCAGATGGGGATGGATATGGATCCATCCCAGGGGAGGATCGGTGTAGGATGTTTTGCACAGTCTCCTGTGTGGAAGGAGGTTGTGCAAAGGAGTTACGCGCAGAGGTGGCTCGCTGCAAGTGCTGAGTCAGCTCATCCACCTTCTTTTCAATAATTGAGACCTTGTTCAATCGACTGGCCATTAATTCCAGGTCGACTGATGCGGACAGGCCCTGCGTCTCATGTGCTCCCTTAAGATTCGTCGCTGCGCGGGTATTCGTCCTGTCGAATAATCCCATGGAGTCATTGTTGATGGAGTTCTCGCACATGTTTTCGAGAATCTCCCATACGGTGTCTTCATGTTGACCCATGATGTTTCCTCCGCAGGTTGCATTGACGAAAAGGCGGATGTCCTCACGGAGTCCCTGGTAAAAAGATTGGACTTGTTCCCATTTAGGAACTCCGTGATGGGGGCACTTCCTCATGAGATCCTGAAAACGATCCCATGCCTCATGGAGAGGTTCTCCTGATTGTTGAGTGAAGTGTGTAATCTGATGGCGCAAGGCGTTGGTCCGACCAACGGGAAAGAACTTTTTCAAAAACTCGGATTGAAGTTCTTCCCAAGTGTTGATCGGCCGGGTCTGAGTTTGATACCAATGGGCGGCCTTGTCCATAAGAGAAAAGGAGAACATCTTCATGAGAAGAATATCCCGATTTTGCGCATCTGATCCAAAAGTGTGGGCCAGATGCTTAAGCTGTTTGATGTGCTGGAAGGGATCTTCAGAATTAAGCCCATGGAATTTAGGTATAGCGTGAATCATGTTGGGCTTTAGTTCGGAATCAGGTCCTCCAATCGGGATTCTAACTCGAGGCTCAATTGCCACCGCAGCAGGATTGTAGTGGTCCCGCATCATAGGACGCTGTGGTGGGTGCACGAAGTTTTGGAAGAGGTCATTGAGTCGCTGGAGCTGGTGTTCCAGATTATTTTCTTCCTCAACTGGCTGAGCCATGATGGGGGAAGAAGAAGAACTTGGTTCTGAATCAGAAGAGAGAATAATGTGAGGGTGTTGCTGCACAAACACGGGCGTCGAGGCTTGGCCTTGACGAGAGTGAATTTCTAAAGGAGGTCTTAAGGGTGGTCTTAGAGACCTCCTTCCGTACATGCACAGTTGGGAGAGGTAAGTTTAGAAGGTGATGGACCCAATCAAGACACCCAAAAATGTGTTGGGTGACTATAGAGGTGCGGGGCAGATGGACCCCTTGATCAGAAAGATCGTCCACCTGAGAATTACCTGGGCAGCCAGAGAGGGAGAGTCCCGCGAAGACCCCTACACGGTAGAGCGTCCCCACGGGTTACAGGGTTTCCCCCACCCGACCTCTCTTGTCACTGCGGTTCCAGGTAGACCAGAATGGGGATCTTGACCTCTTAAGTCTACCAATTTTAAGATCAGGGTGCTTAAGGTTTCACTTGAACTTTAGTCTTTTTAAGTGCAAAGAGTGACCTAATTTAAGGTTGGTTAACCCAAGGGGTCAACTTTACCTATTGTTTTCTTTAAGAGCTTTTAGGTCCTGTCTTTTAGGGTTCAAGTGTTTAGAGAGAGCCAATTGTTTAGGATTTTTCTTGTTAATTATTTTCAATCAATGGCTTGGGCACACCTCTTTAGGATTTCCTCAATTCTTGATTAAGGGGTGTGTCTCTACTGAAATCCTAATGTTTGACCTTATGTTGGCTCTACTTGGTCCATTTAACTCTTTGTTGGGCAATTAGGGCTCAAGCAAGAATGTGTTAGCCCTTAAATACCCTTAATAGTGTGCAGGAGTGATGAGTTGAAAACATGCAACTTTTTATGGTTACTAAGTATGGAAGACAGGTTAGCCCTATATTGCTTTGTTCTTTTCTTTTCTTTCTCTTTAGAGTGTAGGGGTTAATAGTGAGAGAAAAGATTTACCTGTCTTCGGAGTGGTTGTCGTGTGGTTGCTTGTCTTCTTGAGTTCCTGTAGCTGCACAAAAGAGAGGAGATTATCAGAAATTAAAAGATACAGGAATGTTTACCTCTAGAATAGCCGTTGCTCCCCGGCAACGGCGCCAAAATGATAGCGTGGGTTTGACCGGGTTGTGTTATATCGTTGTAGTAAAGCCGGTTGTTACCAACGTTTCATATAAAATTTTTTACTCGGAAAAATAAAAGAGTTCCCGAGGTCGAACTCAGGGAGCAAGTTGTATTCTAGAGATATACAAGTTCTATTACAAAAATAAAGAGAGAGAGAGAGAGATGAAAATTTGGCTTCTTCTTCTTTTCTTCTTTCTTCCTCTTTGTCTTTGGTGCTTTCTTCAGATTTTCCCCTCGTGCTCTTCTTCTTCTGTTCTTCCTTGTTTCCTTTCTTTCTTTTTCGTCAGATCGTCTTCTTTTCTTGCTTCTTGCTTCTCTTCATTCCTTCTTCTTCTTTGTCTTCACCTGCCTTGACCTCTCTTTTTCTTCTTTCGCGATGGCCGTTGCTCTTCCTTCTTCTTCAGCGGGTCTTCTTCTTCTTCTTTGGCCTGCACACTTCAGAGTTTATTCGTCAAGAGGCAAAAACCTACTCTACCCCCCTCCCCCGCGTATCTCTCTCTCTGAAATCACTCTTCGGAAGCTCTCCCAGAGCGCTACCGGGTAATCGGGTTCGGGTCAGGCCCGGGTCCAGGCCCACCGGCGTGCGTGGTGGGCGAGGAGTGCAGGTCAGTCTACTCGGGTCGGGCCAGGTCCGCGGAGCGTGGTCACGGACGAGGCCGAGTCGGGTCGGGTCGGGTGAGAGGGACCTCACCCCGTGGTAACTGAGGCAAACAGCATAAGGCAGTTTTTGCCTTTATGCGTCCGCGCGCCTTCGAGAGGTTCCGAGGTGGGACTAAATGTCCCACCCCAATTGAGCGCGCGTCGCGGATGGAGCAGTGGGCGATCGTGGCTTCCCGCGCGGCCTTCGCCCCGTCTGTGAACCAGGGACGTTTCGCGGAGAGTCCCTGCGCAACCTGGGAGTCAACCCTGGGCGAAGGCGTGCCTGCACCTGCAGGTGAAGCAGCTCTGCCTGCGCAGTAATGGCGACGGCGGGCGAGTCACCTGGTCACAGAAGAACAGCCTCTCGGCCAAATCAGACAGGCGGGGGACCTTCGCCGTGGCACGGCGAAGGTGGTCAGGGGGTCTGCAGGGGGCGAGATGGAGCTAACTGGTCGTCCTAGGTCAAACTGTGAGCGAGGGAGTGGGTGTGTTCGGTGGGTCTGCAGAGGGTGTTTGGTGGGAAGTGGAGGGGCGGAAGAGGATCAGGGTGAGGAGGCGGAGGTTCTGCGGTGGTCGGCGAGCCGTGTGGGTCGCTGAGGTGATGGGAGCGGCTCGCCGGAGGGTGGTCGGAGGCGGAGAGGATGAGGGTGAACAGGGTCGGTAGAGGGCTTAATTGACTAAATCGAAAGCGGGGAAAGAAAGAGGAGGAGAAGGGGAGTAAGTCTAACTTAACTGCAGGGACGAAGGGGGAGGAACAGGGCGACAGTCGTATCGACTGTCGCCGGAGAAGATGATGCTCAGAGAGAGGGGCGGCGGCGAGCAGAGGGCTGGAGAGGCGCCAGCTGGGTGCGGCGTGGCGCGGGAAGAGTAGGGGAGGAAGTCTCTGCTGCTGGTAGTGCGGCAGAGCGAAGAGGTGGAGGGGGAGGAAGTCGCCGGAGCTGGTGAGCGTCTGCCGGAGAAAGAAGAGAAGAAAGCTGGGGGTTTTCTCCGTCAGATCCAGGCTGCCTTCGTCGGTGGAGCGGCGGGGGGTATTTATAGGGTTGAAGCAGGGAGGAAGGCGGAGGGAGACGACGTGTCTCCCTCGCCGGAGAATGGTCGGAATACGAACCCATACCGTCCGTGCGTTCGCACGGCCGGTATGGGGGGCTACAATGACCATGGGGGTGCTCCTGCGACGGCTGACGACGCAGGGCACCCTCGGTACACTTGCCAGGTCCTCCACCTCACCCTGCGCGGCGCCATGCTCCGCGCAAGGTCGCCGGAGCATGGTGCTGGCAGGGTTTTGCAGGAGGGACCTGTTTGCAAAGAACGAAGGAGAGTTAGGGGCCAAAATGCGAGGGTTCAAAAGTTGAGGGCCAAAGAGTAAATATATGAGGACCAAAGTGTGAAGTCGGTCAAGGAGGTTTCTTCTTAGGCTCAAGTTTTTATACATGACTAATTAGGACCTAAGGAATCTGATGGTGAATTTTATTTTCATATTAAACCTTGTTTGACCGGTCAATTTGCGCAAAAACCCAAATTAAGTTATTAATTGGGCATGGTTCTCAATGTAGGTCAAAATGGGTTCTAAAGGCCAAATTGATGGTTCTAAACCCCAGAGATTATTTTTCTATGAATTTTAGAGGGTTTATTCTATTTTTACTTTGCCTCGAACCTTGTGAATTGAAGTGGGTTGTTTTAGGGTTACAGATTATCATTTGGTTCCTTGGAAGTGCTGTAGCCCTTGCTAGATCATCTCATCCCACTTTTATTCTTATTAAGCTGTTTTGACCTATGTTTGGGCCCTGAATTACCCTGTATGCAGATTATACTGGTAAAATTGCACTTTTACCCCTTATGACTTGTTTTCTTCTCAAACTCAGAATTCTCTGAGTTAAGCTTTTCCTTGAGATATGTAGGAGCTTTTATCCTTTGTATTGGGTCAAAATGAGCTAGTTATGGCTCATGATGAGGTTCTCATCACTATGGAAGCTTTCTAAGGGCTTCAAAAGCCTTCCTAGGCCCTTTATAAATAGAGGAGGACCCTTGCCTTGTAGAAACACACCTTGAATACCATTTCCACATCTCTTATGTCAAAAAGAAGTAGAAGATCATCTAGAAGAAGCTCTAGCTCTCCAAGCTTTTGTTCCACATCTAGAGAGCTTGAATCCAGTTGTGCACCCACTCCCCCTTCACAATTACGAGAGAAACGAGGTGCCCCCATGTGGTTCACGCACCCGCGTCATCACGCTGACGTACTCCCACCAAAGGGAAGTTCCCTTATCTATAGTAGCTAGATTTAATCATTCACTTTGTGGCTCTATAGGTTGAGTTGTAATTTATCTTTGTAATTGTGTTGGGTATTCGCATTGAGAATTCCCATATCTTTCATGAGACAAAATCCTCCTTGTGAAAAGGAGGGGTTGAGAAACGCTACCCTCGTACTCGTAGCGTAGTTGTAAATTGAGGCTGTACTACCCTCGTTAAAGTAGTACGTTAGTGGTTTTGATCGACTTTGTCGATCGAAAAATCTTAACTCGAAAGGGTTAGGTGGTGGTTTTTACTCGATTTGGGTTTCCACCTAAAAATTCTTGTGCCTATTATGTGATTGTGCCTTTTGTGGGATTGTTTACATAATTCCACACTTTATATTATGTCACGCATATCTCACCTCCGCCCGTAGGGAATTACAATTGGTATCAAGGCAGGTTCTTGTTGTTTTGGCGTAACATCCTAGCAAGAAGATCATGAAGGGAAGTAGCTCCATGACGAGGATTCTGGAGGGGCAATCTACCACTAAACCAGCATTCTTTGACGGGAACAACTACCCATACTGGAAGCTGCGGATGAAGACTTAGCTAGAAGCCAATGACTTCACCATCTGGGCCAGATGCAAGATGCCATTCGACATCTCAGAGAAACTCACCGCAGGATACTCGCAGCAGCAGATCCGGGAACTCTCGCTCAATGCAAAGACAATGAACGCATTGTATTTCGCGCTCAGCCCGGATGAGTTCAACCAAATCTCGCAGTACACCACCGCATACGAGATTTGGCACACACTTGAGGTAACTCATGAAGGTACCTCCAAGGTAAAGTCTTCTAAACTAAACTTACTTTCTAAAAAATTTGAATCTTTTTCTATGAAGACCAATGAATTATTAAGTGAGATGAACACTAGGTTCACTCTCATAGTGAACAATCTTAAGGCATTAGGAAAGACCTTCATCAAGGGGGAGCTTCAAGGGAAGCTTCTTCATTCCTTTGGACTGAAATGGGAAAAGGTTACTGCCATCGAGGAGGCGAACGAGGTGGAGGAGCTCAACATGGAGGATCTCCTAGGCAATCTGATGGCCTACGAGACAAAGTTGAAGCAGAAGAAGGATACACCAAAGTCGAAACCAAAGAAGACTCTCGCTTTCAAAACCGCATCGGATAGCAAGGTAAGTTTCGATGAAGAAGACTTTAAGTTTTTACTTAAAAAGTTCTCCAAGTTTTGTAGGGAATCAAAGAAAGAAAAGAAAGAGAATGAGCAAGGTAACCCTAGACGTTGCTACCACTGCAACGAAAGGGGCATCTACGACCCGAGTGCCCTCTTCTCAAGAAAGAGAAGAAGGAGAAGGAGAAGAAACACAAGAAGGCATTCCAAGCAACTTGGGATGACTCGAGCTCCGAGGAGAAGAATGAAACTGCTTGCATGGGTTTCATGGCAATCGCAGGAAGCGACAGCAACAACAGTGACAATGAGGCAAATTCTGAACTCCAAGATGCCTTTGATGAACTCTATGAAATTAGTAAATCATTAAAGGTAGAAAACAAAAACATGAAAAAGAATCTTAGTTTCCTTAAATCTGAAAATGATAGGTTAGAAATAAAACTTAAGGACCTAGAAAGTAGTTCTAGTCCTAAAGATGATGATTTGTCATTAGAAAATCACAACCTAATCATTGAAAATAACACATTGATTGAGGAAAACACTAATTTAAAATTAGAAGTTTCTAGCTTAAAAACTAAGATGCATGCTATTGAAGATGAACTTGCATGTCTTAGGGAGAAATCAAATAATTTGATCAATAATGTAGAAAATTTATCTAGCCCTAAGATTGAGAAAAGATCTCAGTTAAGGAGACCCGCTAACAGAACCATATCCAAATTAATATGGATACCGAGGAAAGAACTAAAATCTTGTTTTATAGGTCATAAAGATTACAACACAAGGAATTGAACCTACAAGCTCAAAAATGGTCAACTCGAGTTTGGAGGATCAAGGAGTAGATCAAGGAGGAGGATGAGGAGACTGATGAGATGACAATCAACCGACCAACCCATCGTACGTCGACTGCTAGATTGGAGACCGGTGCCAATGTCCGGACCTCCAAGCTATGGATGGGAACCCCATCCAGTTTGGCATCCACCTCCATTTGGGCAATTCTACTGGCCATGGTAGGTGAGGTAACCCTTAACCCTATCTTTTTATCATTAGCATATAGATAGGGAGAGTTAAAATTAATGAGCTACTTGTCAATCATTAAGGGGGAGGTGTTAAGTTAGCTATATTTCCTTTAGAAAGGGGGAGAAAGATATATAACTATCTTGTTATTATAAATAGGGGGAGAACATTATTCTTGATTAAAAGAAATTTAACCGAAAAACTAGAAGAGCATGTTTTAAAGGGGAGTTTAGGAGAATTAAAATTAATAAAAACCTTTTTGATAATGTCAAAAAGGGGGAGAATTTTATGGATTATTTTTTATGATTTTGTCATCATCAAAAAGGGGGAGATTGTTGGTGCTAGTGCACCATGATCGTTCATTTTGATGATAACAAAATACATGTCTTTTAACATTTGCTTTTGAGTCTTAGTTTTCAAGTCAAATTGCAAATGAAAACGTGTTTAAACGGAGTTCGAGCTCACATCCATGGTGAATCAAAGGAGCCTGATGGAGAAGAAGGAGCTTCGTGAGGAGTGAAAGTGTGAAGAGAAGAATTGGATAGATTCTCTTTTCATGTATTCTTTTGTAATTCTTTTGCTCTTTCTTTTTTGTGTCTAGATATATGTTAAAGAGCCTCAAAGTACCCTCAAAGTAGTCCTAGGAACACTTGCATAACCCTAGGATACTTAAGTTTTCTGTAGAGAACTTAGAAAACTAAAATAGGGTTCTGTCAGCCTAATCAGACATCTAATCTGGAAATCAAACATCTGATAGTAACTTTTAAGACGAGTGATTTTTGACTCAGACGTCCAATAACTTAGGCTAAACTTAGTAGGTTCTGTCTGATGAAATCAGACATCCAGACCTTAGTCTAGACGTCTTAGAAGACGTCTGATGCTCTTGCCAGACGTCCAATTAGTAAAACGTTGGCTATCATACTGAACGTTGAGGATTATGACCGTTAAGCTTATATCAGATGTCCGTAGAGGACCCCAGACGTCTGATATGTGACCATTTTGCCTCGACTGACCCAAAATCACTTTGTAAGATGTTCTAGCCATTAACCTACCTTCGAAAATCCATTCCCGCAGTACAATAGGTATCCAGACGTCTAGACCTAGTGCCAGATGTCCTGTACGTCATCTGATGGTTATACACTAGAACCCTGTTTAGGTCTGAACCAAGTTAGGAAGGAAACCTGCCTAGAATCAGATGTTTGACTTTGTTCCCAGGCATCTTAAACAAAGTTTTCCAGACGTTTGATACTTGGACCAGATGTCTGATGACCCTTTCAAAATCATAATTGATTCTGATTACGGACTATTTTGTCTTAGGTTCAACCCTAACGGCTGTGGAAGCTTTTTAAGGGCTTCCAAAGCCTTTCTAGGCACTCTATAAATAGAGGAGGACCCTTACCTTGTAGAAACACACCTTAAATACCATTTCCACATCTCTTGTGTCAAAAAGAAGTAGAAGATCATCTAGAAGAAGTCTAGCTCTCCAAGCTTTTGTTCCACATCTAGAGAGCTTGAATCCAGTTGCGCACTCGCTCTCCCTCCGCGATTATGAGAGTGACGAGGTGCCCCCACGTGGTTCACGCACTCGCGTCGTCACGCCAACGCACTCCCACCAAAGGGAAGTTCCCTTACCTATAGTAACTAGATTTAATCATTCACTTTGTGGCTCTATAGGTTGAGTTGTAATTTATCTTTGTAATTGTGTTGAGTATTCGCATTGCGAATTCCCATCTCCTTCGTGAGACAAAATCCTCCTTGTGAAAAGGAGGGGTTGAGGAACACTATCATCGTACTCGTAGCGTGGTTGTAAATTGAGGTTGTACTACCCTTGTTAAAGTTGTACGTTAGTGGTTTTGATAGACTTTGTTGATCGAAAAATCCTAACTTGAAAGGGTTAGGTGGTGATTTTTACCCGGTTTAGGTTTCCACCTAAAAATTCTTGTGCCTATTATGTGATTTATGCCTTTTGTGAGATTATTTACATAATTCCACATTTTATATTACGTCACGCATATCTCACCCCCTTCCGTAGGGAATTACAATTGGTATCAGAGTAGGTTCTTGTTGTTTCGGTGTAACATCCTAGCAAGAAGATCATGGAGGGAAGCAGCTCCAAAACGAGGATTCTGGAGAGGCAGTCTACAACTAGACCTCCATTCTTTGACGGGAACAACTACCCGTACTGGAACCTGCGGATGAAGACTTGGTTACAAGCCAACGACTTCACCATCTGGGCTAGATGCGAGACGCCATTCGACATCCCGGATAAACTCGCTGCAGGATACTCACAGTAGCAGATCCGGGAACTCTTGCTCAACACGAAGACAATGAACGCATTGTATTTCGCGCTCAGCCCTGAGGAGTTCAACCGAATCTTGCAGTATGCCACCGCATACGAGATTTGACACACACTTGAGGTAACTCATGAGGGTACCTCCAAGGTAAAGTCTTTTAAACTCAACTTACTTTCTCAAGAATTTCAATCCTTTTCTATGAAGACTAATGAATCTTTAAGTGAGATGATCACTAGGTTCACTCTCATAGTGAACAATTTTAAGGCATTAGGAATGACCTTCATCAATGGGGAGCTTCAAGGGAAGCTTCTTCGTTCCCTTGGACTGGAATGGGAGCAGAAGGTTACTACCATCGAGGAGGCGAACGAGGTGGAGGAGCTCAACATGGAGGATCTCCTAGGCAATCTGATGGCCTATGAGACAAAGCTAAAGAAGAAGGATACATCAGAGCCCAAATCGAAGAAGACTCTCACCTTCAGAACCGCATCGGATAGCGAGGTAAGTTCCGATGACGAAGACTTTAAGTTTTTACTTAAAAAGTTTTCCAAGTTTTGTAGGGAATCAAAGAAAGAAAAGAAAGAGGAGCAAGGTAACCCTAGACGTTGCTACCACTGCAACGAAAAGGGGCATCTATGACCCGAGTGCCCTCTTCTCAAGAAAGAGAAGAAGGATAAGGAGAAGAAACACAAGAAGAAGGCATTCCAAACAACTTGGGACGAATTGAGCTCGGAGGAAGAAGAAAAAAATCCCGAGAAGAAGAATGAAACCACTTGCATGGGTTTTATGGCAATTGCAGAAAGCGACAGCGACAACAATGACAATGAGGTAAATTATGAACTCCAAGATGCCTTTGATGAACTCTATGAAATTAGTAAATCATTAAAGGTAGAAAAGAAAAACATGAAAAAGAATCTTAGTTTCCTTAAATCTAAAAATGATAGGTTAGAAATAAAATTTAATGACCTAGAAAGTAGTTCTAGTCCTAATGATGATGATTTGTTATTAGAAAATCACAACCTAATCATTGAAAATAGCAAATTGATTGAGGAAAAAACTAATTTAAAAGTAGAAGTTTCTAGCTTAAAAACCAAGATGCATGCTATTGAAGATGAACTTGCATGTTTTAGGGAGAAATCAAATAATTTGATCAATAAAGTAGAAAATTTATCTAACCCTAAGATTGAGAAAGGATCTCAGTTAAGGAGACCTGCTAACAAAACCAAATCCAAATTAATATGGATACTTGGGATGACTCGAGCTCCGAGGAGAAGAATGAAACTGCTTGCATGGGTTTCATGGCAATCGCAAGAAGCGACAGCAACAACAGCGACAATGAGGCAAATTCTGAACTCCAAGATGCCTTTGATGAACTCTATGAAATTAGTAAATCATTAAAGGTAGAAAACAAAAACATGAAAAAGAATCTTAGTTTCCTTAAATCTGAAAATGATAGGTTAGAAATAAAACTTAAGGACCTAGAAAGTAGTTCTAGTCCTAAAGATGATGATTTGTCATTAGAAAATCACAACCTAATCATTGAAAATAACACATTGATTGAGGAAAACACTAATTTAAAATTAGAAGTTTCTAGCTTAAAAACTAAGATGCATGCTATTGAAGATGAACTTGCATGTCTTAGGGAGAAATCAAATAATTTGATCAATAATGTAGAAAATTTATCTAGCCCTAAGATTGAGAAAAGATCTCAGTTAAGGAGACCCGCTAACAGAACCATATCCAAATTAATATGGATACCGAGGAAAGAACTAAAATCTTGTTTTATAGGTCATAAAGATTACAACACAAGGAACTGAACCTACAAGCTCAAAAATGGTCAACTCGAGTTTGGAGGACCAAGGAGTAGATCAAGGAGGAGGACGAGGAGACTGATGAGATGACAATCAACCGACCAACCCATCGTACGTCGACTGCTAGATTGGAGACCGGTGCCAATGTCCGGACCTCCAAGCTATGGATGGGAACCTGATGGTCGGCCCGGATGGGTTGTTAATATGATGATTTTATCGTTGAAATATATATAGTGGTTAACCTAATTTGAACCTAACCATCTCTTTACAGAAATTTTTAACCTGGCCTACTTGATTTTATCTTGTCGCTTTTAGGCCCAGCGTCGAACTCAGGGAAGTGGGGTTCAAGTCGAGTTCCTACGTTGTCCTTAAAACGCGTCTCTTCCGTTCGTTTATTGTGTTTTTGGTATTTTTCTTATTTAGGTTTTTTTTCTGGTAATCCTTGTTCTTGAGGCACACCCTCAAAATTGTGTCCTTGACTTTTAGCCAAAACAGAGTTCCAAAACACGCCTTGCTACTCGCAAGACGGGGTACCTGCAAATCAAAGATTATCTTTTCACTTTTATACCTTTTTTATCTTTTTCTAAGAAGGAAGATAACAGATAGAAAGTAAATATAGTAGCTATAGATATATATTTATATGTAGTATATATATAAAGGGGTTGGGGTGGAGGTGACGATGGAGTGTAGCACTATGTCGAGTCAGTTGACGTCTAGAGAGACGCAACCAACACGACTATGTGCCGCGTGGAGTGTGGATGGAGGATGGATGATGTATGGGACCACGCTTTTTTTGTACGCGTGTATCAGGCAATATCAGCAACTGGTGCAGATATCCCTGCGATACAGCGTATAATAAATAACATGAAAGTATATGTACATATGTATGTATATAAGTAAATATATATATATAAATATATAGTTATATATGTATAGATATATATATATATAGATATATATGTGTATATATATGTATATAAGTATATATATATATATATATATTACTATATATATGTATATATATATATATGTATATAAGTATATATGTATCTAGATATATATATATATGTGTGTATATATATAAGTATATAGATATGTATATATATATATGTATATAAGTATATATGTATATATATATATAAGTATATGTATAAGTATATAGATATATATATACGTGTATATATATATATAAAGATATATTATATATATATGTATGTATACATAACTATATAGATATACTATGTATATAAGTATATATATATAATAGATATATGTATGTATATATATATATATATATATGTTACTATATATAACTATACGTATAGTGTAAGTGTGTGTGTGGGTGTGTGTGTGTGTCGCTGAAGATGTGTGTGTGTTGGTGTAGTGTGTGTCTGTGAGTGAGTGAAAAAGAGAGAGAATACGTGAGAGAGAGAGAGCGGGAGAGAGAGATCAGCAGAGAGAGAGAGAGCGGGCTGGAGAGATCGAGAGCGCGGACAATGGCAGCGAGTTAAGTCGTCTGCTCGCGGCGGCGGACGTCTGACGCCGCGTCGTCTGAAGGCGGAGGCGGACGTCTGAAGACGGCGGGTGCGGGCGCGCCTTCGCGCAGGGTTCTGCAGGCCTGCGCGAAGTCGACGAGCGGGCGATGGCGCGGAGGAGCGAGCGTGGAGGAGGTCTGCAGGTGGTCGCGGAGGGTCGCGGAGGGGGGCAGGGGTCGGCGTGAGGCCGTAGCCGGCTGCTGCTGCTTCAAGCTTCGGAGCTTGAAGCGGCAGCAATGGCGTGGAGACGAATACGAAGAGAAAAGAAAACACCACGCCCACCGGCTCGTTGAAGAGCTGGGCGGTGGTGCTCCCACTGTGGTGGTGTGCACCACAGTGGGTTCTCCTGCTCGCCGGGTGCCTCCTCGACGGAGGGCCGACGTATGGGAGGGGAAAGCGGTGGAGAAGATGGCTGCGGGTTTTTTCAGCAGCTGCAGCAGCTGCGTCGCGAGGATGAAGCTGCAGCTACTTATAGAGGAGGGGAGAGTGGCGTGCCGGCTGCAGCAGGGAGAGGGTGTGCGAGTTGCAGCTATAGGGAGCGGCGTTGGCAGGGAGACGTGACGGGAAGAAGTGCTGCGTGGCTGCTGCATGCAGCTGCGGGAAGAGTGCAGCCGCGGGAAGGAGAGAAAAGAAGAAATCAAGAGGAAAAATAAAAAGAGGGTGATTTTGCAAGGAGGCACTTGAAGAAAAATGTAACTATGTAGGCGATTGTTTCACTCCTCTTCCTCTCTTGATTAAATGCATGCATGCAAGTGTTTTTACAAATGCGATTACAGGATCCTATTATGCAATGTTAA
Organism: Thalassia testudinum; assembly: GCA_037157565.1. NCBI lineage: Eukaryota > Viridiplantae > Streptophyta > Magnoliopsida > Alismatales > Hydrocharitaceae > Thalassia > Thalassia testudinum. The sequence goes on along the minus strand of JAZHRO010000071.1, from coordinate 20,343,990 downwards.
TGCTAGAAAATAGCACAAGAAGGCGTTATTACAGGCGTGTTTTGAGGTGCAAACATATACCCCCATGCCTATCTTTTGCTAGTCCCTAGCAAAATAGTATTTAGAAATGATCTTAAGCTGAAGATTTTCTTCTGAGGTGATACAGGTGTGTTTACTATGGAATATTGTGAGAACCAATTGTAAAGAAGACTACCAGTACTTTAAGTCTCACATGACATAGATCATCTCTCAACTAACCAGGACTCTTGATATTTAAACCTTAAGTACGATTTCCAGGACCCAGGAGGTTTTTGCCGTACTCGAGAGCTCAAGAGGTTATGGTTTGTGCATAGTGAAGGATCAAGACTGACCAGATGAACATTAAGACTCAATCCCAGGGTTTCACAAATTTTTAAGTACAGGTTGGTCCCAGTTTCAGCTCATGTCTTCGAATTGACCCTTAAGATGATGACGGAAAACTCAACTCCCATTTTCTGATTTTTTTTTTTTTTTTTTTTTGTGACTCACCGAAAAACAAAGTATATAGACATTTATGAGATATACTGACTCTTTTAAAACATCTCTTTTCTGATTGATTTTTTTTTTTTTTTTTGAAACACGTGTCAGTATATCTCTTACAACACATTTTGAAACACACATTTTTTTTTTTTGGTGGGAGAGTTTCTTTTTGGTGGAAAGAGTCGCTCCTAAACACAAGACTAAAGCCTGGGATAAAAAGTCTACCTGCGCACACAGGTAAGGACTCCACCTTCCCTAATGAACACTAGGATTGGATCTTATGTTCACCTGGTCTTTCCTGATATGTGTAGTGTGAACCAAGTTTACTTAAGCTCTCAAGAAAAAGCAAACCAACGGATCCTGTACTGGTGTCTCAGGTACAAGAATACATCCTTAGTTAGGAGAGATCTTGATCTATTTTGTCAATGCTTTAAGTGAATTAAGCCGAGCCTGAGCGAATCAAGCTTTTGTGGCCTGGAAAGTCTTCAAAACAGAGGTTGAATATCCATAAACACTTATTGCCTTTTTATTTCAGCTTCAAGATCATTATTAAACACCATTTATTATAATATATATATATTTTTTTTTCTTTTCTTTTCTTCTTTTTTTTTTTTTTTTTTTTTGCATATTTATAAATAGGTGGGAACTGTATAATACCATAACATACCCGGATCCTATGGATGCCTATCCACCCCCCCATGCCAAACAATGCTATGTCCTCATATGCATGCAGGGAAAGGCAGAGGAAGGATGGAAGATCGGGTAACAAGAGCTGAGGTTCAGGGTATAGATCAGGGTGGAAGGGTGGGTGGATGGTGGGTGGTGAAGAGAAAAGTGAAGTGATTGCGATAGAGGTGTGAAAAGTGATGGTGGATGGTGAGTGCTGTTAGGGTGCCTCCCAACAAGCGCTGAATTTAATGTCCCCAGCTGGACTCAGAATGAGGCAAAGAATTAGTTACCCTCCAGCAGGGCAACGGTTTCTCCAACGGGGGCAGGTTCATGAGTCAGATAGGGTTTCAAACGCTGCCCGTTGACCGTAAATTTACGCCCAGATTTGGGATCTTCGATTTCGACGGCCCCATTGGGGAATGGTCTTGAGACCAGAAAAGGACCAGTCCATTTGGACTTTAATTTCCCAGGAAAGAATTTGAGTCGGGCATTATAGAGCCAAACTTGCTGAGATGGCTCAAATTCCTTCCGCCGAACATGGCTGTCATGAAAAGCCTTAGTGCGCTGTTTAAAGGTTAGAGCAGAATCATAGGCTTCACGACGGAGCTCTTCCATCTCTTGGAGTTGGAGTTTCCTTTCTCGTTCACACAAGTCTGGGTCGAGGTTACATTGGCGAACCGCCCAATAAGCGCGGTGCTCCAACTCCACAGGCAAATGACAAGGCTTCCCGTAAACGATTCTATATGGAGACATACCAAGGGGAGCCTTGAAGGCGGTCCGATACGCCCAAAGTGCATCAGTCAGCTTGTCGGACCAATCCTTACGGTCAGGCCGAACCGTTTTCTGGAGAATCTGCTTGATTTGCCGGTTCAACACTTCCGCCTGGCCGTTCGTCTGAGGATGATACGGGGATGCGATACGATGGTGGACTCCGTACCTCCTCAGAAGTGCCCGAAAAGAAGCATGGGTAAAGTGGCTTCCTCCATCCGAGATAATGGCCCGAGGGATCCCAAAACGTGCAAAGATATGGTCTTTGACGAATCGAGTGGAGATAACATGGTCAGCACGGCGCGCGGGAATAGCCTCGATCCATTTTGAAACATAGTCGACGGCCACGAGGATGAATTCGAAGCCGTTGGATGGAGGAAAGGGACCCATGAAGTCAATTCCCCAGATGTCGAAGATTTCCGCAGCTAGGATGTGTTGCAAGGGCATCATGTCACGACGTGCCATTGACCCTAATGACTGGCACCTAGTGCAATGTTTGGCATAAGTGTGCGCGTCCTGGTGAAGGGAGGGCCAAAAGAAACCGCACTGCAAGACCTTGGCTGCAGTTTTCCTCCCAGAGAAATGGCCTCCACAGGCCTGATCGTGGCAGAAGGATAGCACACTGGGGAACTCACTGTCAGGAATACAGCGACGGATGATTTGATCAGCACCTATCCGAAAAAGAAGTGGATTATCCCAGAAATAATACTTTGCTTCTGCCATGAGACGCTCGCGCTGGTTTTTAGGCCAGCCACGTGGAAGAGATCCAGAAGCAAGGTAATTGGCAATGTCGGCATACCACGGTCCACTTGCCACATTTATTGCCAATAGGTGCTCATCAGGAAAAACTTCATTAATTGGCAGAGTAAGTCCAATATGGTCAGGGTCCAGTCTGGAAAGGTGATCAGTCACAACATTCTGGGCTCCGACCTTATCACGAATCTCAATGTCAAATTCCTGGAGCAGAAGGATCCAACGAATCAGTCTAGGCTTGGCATCCTTCTTGTGCATGAGATGGCGAATGGCCGCGTGATCAGTGAAAACAATAACGTGAGAGCCTAGAAGGTAAGAACGGAATTTCTCCAGCCCAAAGACGACTGCCAGTAGTTCCTTTTCAGTGGTAGTATAATTACGCTGGGCCTCGTCCAACGTCTTACTGGCGTAGTATACCACGAAGGGGTGTCTATCGCGTCTTTGTCCCAGGATGGCTCCGACTGCAAGGTCTGAAGCGTCACACATAAGTTCAAAGTCGAGGGACCAATCAGGCGGCTGGAGAACAGGGGCCTTGGTGACAGCATTACGCAGCTGCGTGAATGCTTGTATACAGTCAGGGCCCATGTCGAAGGGCACGTCGGTTGATAGGAGATGAGTTAAGGGTCGAGAAATTTTGGAGAAGTCTTTGATGAATCTCCTATAGAAACCGACGTGTCCCAAGAAGGAGCGGATTTGTTTGACAGAACCAGGCACAGGTAAATCAGCAATGATATCGAGCTTAGCTCTGTCAACCTCGATACCCCTATCGGAGATGATATGTCCAAGAACAATTCCCTCGTGCACCATAAAATGACTTTTTTCCCAGGAAAGCACGAGGTTTACATCAATACATCTCCTAAGGATGCGAGTCAGGTTGGCAAGACATTCGTCGAAAGATGGTCCAAAGACTGAAAAGTCATCCATGAAGACCTCGAGAAAGTCACCCACCATGTCATGAAATATCGCCAGCATGCATCTCTGGAAAGTTGCTGGCGCGTTACAAAGTCCGAACGGCATCCTTCTAAAGGTGAAGGTGCCGAAAGGGCAGGTAAAAGTGGTTTTCTCTTGGTCTCGGGGGTCTATTGCCACCTGGTTATATCCTGAGAATCCATCCAGGAAGCAGAAAAATTTATTTCCCGCTAACCGCTCCAGGATTTGGTCAATAAATGGTAGCGGGAAGTGATCTTTCTTGGTTGCAGCATTGAGTTTCCTATAATATACACACACTCTCCAAGATGTAGGAGTGCGTGTAGGGATGGATTCGCCCCTGTCATTGACACGGATGGTGAGTCCTGCCTTTTTGGGCACAACGTGAATCGGACTCACCCAGGGGCTATCGCTGATCGGGTAGATTATACCCGCATCCAGCCACTTAATGATTTCATTCTTAACGACCTCCCGCATGTTAGGGTTGAGACGTCGCTGCATCTTGCGAGAAGGTCGAGCCTCCTCCTCCGTATATATACGATGAGTGTAGTAGGAGGGACTAATACCAGATAAGTCTGATAAAGACCATCCAATAGCTGCCTTGTGTTCTAGGAGGACCTTAGTTAGTTTGCACTCCTGCTCCATGGTTAATTTTGAACTGATGATTACAGGGAGCATTTCATTTGGTCCCAGGAAAACATACTTGAGTGTATTAGGCAGCACTTTTAGCTCGGGAGTGGATGGGGAAGGATCTGGCATTTCTTGGGACGAGAGTGTCCCAGACGGGTAGGAGAACAAGTTAGGAGGAAGAAACTGGCCTTCAGATTGGCCAAGAAGAGGGGCTTCTTGGATAGATGGATCCAAAAATGAATAGCCCCAGTGAGAAGTATATGGGCTCAAGGTCCCAGTGTGGATTTGTAAATCCGCCTGATTTGGCGGGGAAGAAAGGGCAATTCGGTCTTCATGAGTATGGACCGACAGTGAGTAGCCCGGATATGACTCAGACCACGAGGTATGGGAAGCGGAGAAAACCTTGTTAGAAGTCTGGCCAGGAGAAGGTACTGGACAAGGGAGGGATTGGGGAACGTCACAGTATGCGTTGGTCAGGCAGTTATCAGTGTTTATAGGTAATCCGCAGCAGTCCGAATAGGTCCCAATTAGTCCGATACACGCGCTGACGGCCATGTCCTCGTCAGACGTGTCATCCTCAATGCAATCGCAATCAAAGTTCTTGGCTGCCTTGAATATGTTAAGCTTGAGCTTCTCAGATCCAACGGCAATCTCAATACAGCCCGACTCGCAGTCGATGTGGGCGCGGGCTGTGGCCAAGAAAGGTCGACCGAGGATGATCGGACAATCAGAAAGTGAACTAGGAACTTCCATATCTAAAACAAGAAAGTCAACAGGAAAACAGAGACTGTTGACCCTAACCACCACGTCTTCCACCACACCCTTCGGGATTTTGACAGAACGATCTGCCAACTGTAACGTGACAGGGGTGGGTTTCAGATTTCCCAAGGAAAATTTTTTGAGCATGATGGTCGGTATGAGATTGATGGAAGATCCTAGATCAAGCAAGGCACGGTTAAAACTGCAGCCTTGGATGCTACAGGAAATCAGTGGTGTGCCCGGATCTTTCTGCTTCGGTGGTAAGTTTGACAGTATAGCACAACTCGCATGAGGCGAGAGAACCACCGGATTCTTAGTCTTCTTTGACTGTCGCCTGGGTGTTGTGTAGTCTTTGAAAAATCGAGCGACAGTAGGTATGTGGTCGATTGCCTCGAGCAGGGGTACCTTGATTTCTACATCCCTGAACAAATTACGTAGGTTGTCAAAGGCCTGCGTATTTTTCTTTTTGCCTTTTGGCTCCCTTAGTAGAGCCTCAGGGAATGGGACTGATTCTGGCACAAGTTTTGGTGCATCATCCTCTCGCGAATGCGGTATGCATCCCGAATGAGAGGGCGAAGAAGAAGATGGGCCAAGATCAGGTCGAGGCGGATCGACGGTCTGCTTACCGCTCCTCGTAGTGATAGCATTGGACGATGCGGGTCCAGTGGGATCATACGGTGGAGGAGGGTTTGCAATGGGGATATAAGAGTGTGGTGCTGCAGCAGGATTAGCCTGAAATCCCGGTGGAATGCTCGGAGCTTGCAGAACTTGATTAACCTGTCCCTGAGAAGGTCGTACCTGTGGTTGAGAACCACGGGGCACGAAACTTCGCGGGTTTGGAACAGGTTGGGCGGGAAGAGTGCCCTGAGATCGATTCGCCATGCGTAGTTGACTGATCTCGGCGTTCTGCTGCGCCAATTGGTGCTGAAGAGAGGTCATGTTCTCTTCATGGCGCTTTGACATTTCCGTCATCATTCGCATCAATTTGTCAAGAGGGCTTGATGCGTGTTCAGTTTGTGGTACGCAAGGGCCTGATGGCGGATTTGCCATAGGATTAAACTGGACCCTTGGGATGACGGGTGCGGACGGTCGCATTGGTCCACCCGCGGGGTTTTGGCGCTGCGGGTTGTTGGACCATGCGAAGTTCGGATGATTACGCCACCCTGGGTTATAAGTGGCAGAGAACGGGTTGTTCCCCAGGGCGCAAGCATCTTCTATGCCAGAAGACGCGTCCGCATGTAGATATGCGTCTGAGCATACGGTGGCTTGGTCCTCCGTGTCGAAATACTGGCTCGTAGAAACCAGTTCCACATGACTTACCGAGTCGCTTGGCGCGACACTCGGTAAGGAAGGTCTAACGGGGTTTCTCGGGATAAGCCTGGTATTAGAAGAACTTGGATTGTGACGAAGTGGTGAAGAGGTGGTGTTTGCCATAGATCGGGCGGGGTTGGCCAGAAGCTCGACCAGCTTCTTGTGCACGACGGAGACTTCATCCAGTTTTTGTGCAATAAGGCTTAGATCAGTGGATGAATGGGAGGGTCCCGTGTCAACTTCGTGGACATTTCGGGGCTGGCTGGTACGATTAAAGGCGACAATGGAAGCATTGTTCATCGAGTTTTCACTCATATTTTCAAACAGCTCGAATGCTCCATTCTCGTCTTTATTCATAAAGTTCCCTCCGCAGGAAGCGTCTGCAATCTGCTTCAAAGTCTCATTTAGCCCATAGTAGAAAATCTGGGCTATATGCCACTTAGGCAGACCGTGGTGCGGACACTTCCTGAGGAGGTCGTTATACCTCTCCCATGCCTCATGAAATTGTTCGCCGTTTTGTTGCGTAAATGAAGTGATAGCACGGCGAAGCGCATTGGTCCGCCCGATTGGGAAGAACTTCTTGAGAAACGCTGTTCGCATTTCTTCCCAAGAGTGGATGGTTCTCCCAAGGGTGAGTAACCATTGCGATGCTTTATCCCGTAATGAAAACGGGAACATCTTCATGAGGACTATAGATAACCCGACATTTCTTGGTTTAACGGTTTCAGCAAGTCGGGTTAGGTCTTCCAAGTGGAGAAATGGGTCTTCACTTGCAAGACCATGAAAGTGAAAATTGATTAGGCCAATTATGTTTGGTTTTAATTCAAAGTCGTCCCCGCCCATGGGGACCCGAATTTGTCCTATGGTCTCTGTAGCAGCGGGATTCTGATAAGAGCTAAGAGACCTAGGCTCCTCCCGTTCGGGAGGGTTCTGCATTTCCTCCAATGTTTCCCGAATGGCTTCGATTTGCTCATTATACATTTCCATTTGGGCTTGGAGGCGGGTTATGGGATCTAAGGCTCCACCACCTGGTGGGTTCTGAGGGCGGTTTCCTCCCTCGGGATTTGGGGGTGGGCGTGCAGCCATGTTTGTGGAGGAGGAGGACGATTCGACTTGTTTTCTAGATTTATCAGTCAATTCAAATAGTTCAGGGTTTTGTGACCTCCTCCCAAACATGCACTACCGCAGGAAGAATTGGGGAGATGAGAAGGGAAAAGGGATGAGAGAAATGACGCCGCAAAGGTACACTTGATTACAAATCAATACAGTCAAGTTCCTAACCTCTACAGTGTGCCCTTAGACCTAAAGATCTAAGTTACCTACTATCACGAACTACGGAACCGAATGAGAGCACCGCGGAACCACCGGGCCAGATTGAAAGGCCGTTTGCCCCAGTCTTAGACACCCGATAGCACGCGGGAACTCTTACCAGCACGTAGTCGCTACACACAGGTAGTTAGACCTCCAATCCTTAGTAAGGGTCAAGTTACTACCAGTTTTAATTAGAGGCTTAGGGTCAAGTGCTTTTGGAATGTGAAGGGCGTTGTTTACGGGTAATGCCCAAGTGATTGATTTTAAGAGTGTGTAAGAACAAGCATGCAACGGGGAAATCTCCCCGAATTGAAGTTTGTATTGGCGAATGGTTTTTAGAGTTCAGCCTTAAGTAGTATGAATTTTAGGGTTTTGCTGAATTACCAATTCAACCAATCTCCGGGTTTTTGCAAAAATACAGGTTTTCCTTCTAAAACCCAAGAAACCCTTCTTCAATTATCAGTTAGTTAATGCATGCTTAAAATGCAATGGGCTACCCTAAATGGAGATTTCTAAGTGTGGATGCACGAATCAGTTTTATATCAATGTGACAGGGAGCCAAAGCACTTCAATTCAAGTGCTCCCAATCACCAGAAATGATTTCCACACACAAGGCTTCAACCAAAAGATAAAGAAAATAAAATTGTTGGGGTTGAAGTATTCAGGATCGAATCACAGGCAAGTTTGAAAAGTCGTGGTGGGGTTGGAATCAACTCAATTCCAAGTCTCCCCACCAAAAATGTGATCCTGAATTAAAGATAAGTGAGGCAAAAGAGGGATACAAGCAATCTTTTTCTTTGCCTCAAAGAATACTTCCCACGGTGAAAAATCTAAGAATCAAGATTCTCGAATTTTCGCTATGCGAAGTAAGGCGGGAAATCCCAGGACAGTGGGAGTGAAGACAACCAATCAATCAAGTGAATTTTAATCCACTTGCCCTCAAGAAATCCCAAGAAGTTTTTCTAGTTTTTAGTTTTTCAATTTTTTTTTTTTGTGTGGTGGCAAGTTAATCCTAATTTGTTGAGAAAAGAAAACCTACTTGTTCGGTAACGTGTGCGAAGCTCCAATGCGGTGTCGTCGTCTTCACGCTCTCGTTCCCGCCTTAGATTTGCCCTCGTTCCCGACTTCGTCTGCTTTCCTTCTCCTTCCACCAAGTTCACCTGCACACCAAAAAGCAACAATACCCGTGAAGAGAGAAGAGACAAATTAAAGGAATTAGATAGAAACTTACTCGAATGCGCACGTCCCCGGCAACGGCGCCAGAAAAGTCATGATGGTCGGCCCGGATGGGTTGTTAATATGATGATTTTATCGTTGAAATATATATAGTGGTTAACCTAATTTGAACCTAACCATCTCTTTACAGAAATTTTTAACCTGGCCTACTTGATTTTATCTTGTCGCTTTTAGGCCCAGGGTCGAACTCAGGGAAGTGGGGTTCAAGTCGAGTTCCTACGTTGTCCTTAAAACGCGTCTCTTCCGTTCATTTATTGTGTTTTTGGTATTTTTCTTATTTAGGTTTTTTTTCTGGTAATCCTTGTTCTTGAGGCACACCCTCAAAATTGTGTCCTTGGCTTTTAGCCAAAACAGAGTTCCAAAACACGCCTTGCTACTCGCAAGACGGGGTACCTGCAAATCAAAGATTATCTTTTCACTTTTATACCTTTTTTATCTTTTTCTAAGAAGGAAGATAACAGATAGAAAGTAAATATAGTAGCTATAGATATATATTTATATGTAGTATATATATAAAGGGGTGGGGGTGGAGGTGACGATGGAGTGTAGCACTATGTCGAGTCAGTTGACGTCTAGAGAGACGCAACCAACACGACTATGTGCCGCGTGGAGTGTGGATGGAGGATGGATGATGTATGGGACCACGCTTTTTTTGTACGCGTGTATCAGGCAATATCAGTAACTGGTGCAGATATCCCCGCGATACAGCGTATAATAAATAACATGAAAGTATATGTACATATGTATGTATATAAGTAAATATATATATATATATATATATAAATATAGTTATATATGTATAGATATATATATATATATATATATATAGATATATATGTGTATATATATGTATATAAGTATATATATATATATTACTATATATATGTATATATATATATATGTATATAAGTATATATGTATCTAGATATATATATATATATGTATGTATATATATAAGTATATAGATATGTATATATATATATGTATATAAGTATATATGTATATATATATATAAGTATATGTATAAGTATATAGATATATATATACGTGTATATATATATATATAGAGATATATTATATATATATGTATGTATACATAACTATATAGATATACTATGTATATAAGTATATATATATAATAGATATATGTATGTATATATATATATATATATGTTACTATATATAACTATACGTATAGTGTAAGTGTGTGTGTGGGTGTGTGTGTGTGTCGCTGAAGATGTGTGTGTGTTGGTGTAGTGTGTGTCTGTGAGTGAGTGAAAAAGAGAGAGAATACGTGAGAGAGAGAGAGCGGGAGAGAGAGATCAGCAGAGAGAGAGAGAGCGGGCTGGAGAGATCGAGAGCGCGGACAATGGCAGCGAGTTAAGTCGTCTGCTCGCGGCGGCGGACGTCTGACGCCGCGTCGTCTGAAGGCGGAGGCGGACGTCTGAAGACGGCGGGTGCGGGCGCACCTTCGCGCAGGGTTCTGCAGGCCTGCGCGAAGTCGACGAGCGGGCGATGGCGCGGAGGAGCGAGCGTGGAGGAGGTCTGCAGGTGGTCGCGGAGGGTCGCGGAGGGGGGCAGGGGTCGGCGTGAGGCCGTAGCCGGCCGCTGCAGTGCGCGCGGCGGCGGGCTACAGGTGCAACTGCGAGGCGGACAGAACGGAGACGGAGGCGGGGAACGGGCCTGCAGGCGCGCGCGGAGGGTTGCGCGCCTGCGGGGAAGGTCGCGGAGGAGGCGGGGGGGGTGCTGCTGCTGCTGCTGTCGCCGCGGTTTAGCTGCTGCTGCTGCTGCTGCTGCTTCAAGCTTCGGAGCTTGAAGCGGCAGCAATGGCGTGGAGACGAATACGAAGAGAAAAGAAAACACCACGCCCACCGGCTCGTTGAAGAGCTGGGCGGTGGTGCTCCCACTGTGGTGGTGTGCACCACAGTGGGTTCTCCTGCTCGCCGGGTGCCTCCTCGACGGAGGGCCGACGTATGGGAGGGGAAAGCGGTGGAGAAGATGGCTGCGGGTTTTTTCAGCAGCTGCAGCAGCTGCGTCGCGAGGATGAAGCTGCAGCTACTTATAGAGGAGGGGAGAGTGGCGTGCCGGCTGCAGCAGGGAGAGGGTGTGCGAGTTGCAGCTATAGGGAGCGGCGTTGGCAGGGAGACGTGACGGGAAGAAGTGCTGCGTGGCTGCTGCATGCAGCTGCGGGAAGAGTGCAGCCGCGGGAAGGAGAGAAAAGAAGAAATCAAGAGGAAAAATAAAAAGAGGGTGATTTTGCAAGGAGGCACTTGAAGAAAAATGTAACTATGTAGGCGATTGTTTCACTCCTCTTCCTCTCTTGATTAAATGCATGCATGCAAGTGTTTTTACAAATGCGATTACAGGATCCTATTATGCAATGTTAATGCTAGAAAATAGCACAAGAAGGCGTTATTACAGGCGTGTTTTGAGGTGCAAACAGAACCCCATCCAGTTTGGCATCCACCGCCATTTGGGCAATTCTACTGGCCATGGTAGGTGAGGTAACCCTTAACCCTATCTTTTTATCATTAGCATATAGATAGGGAGAGTTAAAATTAATGAGCTACTTGTCAATCATTAAGGGGGAGGTGTTAAGTTAGCTATATTTCCTTTAGAAAGGGGGAGAAAGATATATAACTATCTTGTTATTATAAATAGGGGGAGAACATTATTCTTGATTAAAAGAAATTTAACCGAAAAACTAGAAGAGCATGTTTTAAGGGAGAGTTTAGGAGAATTACAATTGACAAAAACCTTTTTGATAATGTCAAAAAGGGGGAGAATTTTATGGATTATTTTTTATGATTTTGTTATCATCAAAAAGGGGAGATTGTTGGTGCTAGTGTACCACGATCGTTTATTTTGATGATAACAAAACACGTGTCTTTTAACATTTGCTTTTGAGTCTTAGTTTTCAGGTCAAATTGCAAATGAAAACTTGTTTAGACGGAGTTTGAGCTCGCATCCATGGCGGATCAGAGGAGCTTGATGGAGAAGAAGGAGCTTTGCGAGGAGCGAAAGCGTGAAGAGAATAATATGATAGATTCCCTTTTCATGTATTCTTTTGTAATTCTTTTGCTCTTTATCCTTCGTGTCTAGATATATGTTAAAGAGCCTCAAAATACCCTCAAACTAGTCCTAGGAACACTTGCACAACCCTATGATACTTAGGTTTTTTGTAGAGAACCTAGAAAACTAAAATAAGGTTCTATCAGATGTCTAATCTGGAAATCAGACATCTGATAGTGACTTTTAAGACGTCTGATTTTTGACTCAGATGTCCAATAACTTAGGTTAAACTTAGTAGGTTATGTCTAATGAAATCAAACATCCAGACCTTAATCCAGACGTCTTAGAAGATGTCTGATGCTTATGCCAGATGTTCAATTAGTAAAACGTTGGCTACCATACTGAACATTGAGGATTATGACCGTTAGGCTTATATCAGACGTTCGTAGAGGACCACAGATGTCTGATATGTGATCGTTTTGCCTCAATTTACCCAAAATCACTTTGTAAGATATTCTAGCTGTTAACCTACCTTGGGAAATCCATTCCCACAGTATAATAGGTTTCTAGACCTAGTGCCAGACGTCCTGTACGTCATTTGATGGTTATACAGTAGAACCCTATTTAGGTCTGAACCAAGTCAAGAAGGAAACTCGCCTAGAATCAGATGTTTGACTTTGTTTCCAGAAGTCTTAAACAAAGTTTTCCAGACTTCTTATACCTGATTATGGACTGTTTTGATTTGGGTTCAACCCCAACGGCTGTGGAAGCTTTATAAGGGCTTCCAAAGCCTTCCTAGGCCCTCTATAAATAGAGGAGGACCCTTGTCTTGTAAAAACACATCTTGAATACCATTTCCACATCTCTTGTGTAAAAAAGAAGTAGAATATCATCTAGAAGAAGCTCTAGCTCTCCAAGCTTTTGTTCCACATCTAGAGAGCTTGAATCCAGTTGCGCACCCGCTCTCCCTTCGCGATTACGAGAGCGATGAGGTGCCCCTGCATGGTTCACGCACTCGCGTCATCACGCCGATGCACTCCCACCAAAGGGAAGTTCCGTTACCTATAGTAGCTAGATTTAATCATTCACTTTGTAGCTCTATAGGTTAAGCTGTAATTTATCTTTGTAATTGTATTGGGTATTCGCATTGCGAATTCCCATCTCTTTCGTGAGACAAAATCCTCCCTGTGAAAAGGAGGGGTTGAGGAATGCTACCCTTGTACTCGTAGCATGGTTGTAAATTGAGGTTGTACTACCCTCGTTAAAGTAGTACGTTAGTGGTTTTGATCGACTTTGTCGATCAGAAAATCCTAACTCGAAAGGGTTAGGTGGTGGTTTTTACCTGGTTTGGATTTCCACCTTAAAATTCTTGTGCCCATTATGTGATTGTGCCTTTTGTGAGATTGTTTACATAATTCCGCACTTTATATTACGCCATGTATATCTCACCCCCTCTCGTAGGGAATTACATTTACAAACATGAGTCGATATTTCAAAGCTATCTCTTCAAAGACTTTAGAAGCTGAAATGCTATGTCACTGGGACAAATAAGTTGTTATCACATTGTGTAAAATGGAATAGATTTTTCCCCTAGTTTTTTCCAACATGGTGGTGCATTTAACAATATATTTGGCAAATAAAGCAATGCTCGTAGGCCTAGTTCAATACAGATGGATGTGTCCGATAGAGAGGTATTTGAAAAAACTGAAGGATTATGTGTTAAATAAAATTAAGCCGGAAGGGTCAATTGTGGAGGGATATTTAGTTGAGGAATCCATGAACTTCTGTAGCATGTATTTGGGTGAGACAAACCATGAATTCAATTATTTTGAGAGAAATTATGATGGGCGATACAATAAACATGACGAAGATTGTCTTTCTATTTTTAAAATTCTTGGAAGGTTGATTTTGCACACAGAATTTATTGAGATTCTAAAAGTAGATCGATTATTGACACACTTGTATATATTAAAGCAAATTCTTAAAGTCGACTCTTTCTACAATGAATTTAAACAATAGTTACATCCAAATACACGTGATCTACTCTTTCCTGAGTGGTTAAGCAACATGTTGCTAAAATGAAAGGAAATAATGACCCATAGAGGGTGGAAGATTTTCACGTAATATCTAATCGTTCATTGAGTTATGGATATTACCATTCTCGGTACATCATAAATGGCTTTAGATACAGAATAAAATTTGTTGATGATGTAAAGGCTACACAGCAAGCTGGCGTTGTTGTTCCTTACGAATTAGCTGGTAGGTGTGATGGTTATTATGGACAGATTGATGAAATTCTCGAGATTAGCTTCATATATGATCGCAGACTTGTCCTCTTCAAATGTGAATGGTTTGATATTTTCAGGAAAGGCGTTGGGTTTAAGGTTGATAAGAAGCACAAGTATATAAGTCTAGATAATAACCGTCGAATTCTTCAAAACACTAAGCCATTCACTTTAGCTTGCTAAGTCTCTTAAATCTTCTACGTGACTGATAATAGCAAAAGTGGATGGGTAATTCCCGTTCGAATAATGCCATGTAGTTATTACGATTCTCAAAAGGAAGGGGAACCTGAATTAGAACCTGAAGTATTTCAAGAACTTCAACAATCAGATTTATATCCAAGTGTAACAAACATTGATATATAAGGTATAATTTACAAACATTTGTTTTTATAATATAAATTTCCTCATAAATTATTTTAATACTGATATAATAATTTGTTTACTCTTATTATAGGTTTTTTACACAGTTTTGTTAATTTTTTCCTTCTACATGATTAGTATTGTTTTAGGATAACATTATTCATTGCTTTTAGTTATATGCATGTTTTTCATATGAATTATATCTTTACGTGTTGTTTTGTTACCAATTGTTTCTTTGTGTTGAGCAGATGATGAAACTAAAGAAGTAGACTTCTCATTGGAGTCTTGACACCATCCTTAATACTCAAGACCCTCGTACCACATAACTTCCTTCTCTTTGGCCACCTACACAGAGCCTCCACTACAACAAAAAAATACATAAGATGATGAAGAAATAATGATAATTTATAATATTTATTGTTATATTTTAAATGTAACAACAATTTAAATTATTTATCATTATATTATTTAAAAATAACAACAATTTTATATATTCATCGGTAAACTTATAAAACAACGAAAAAAATCATTATCATTATTTTCTAATCGCAACGAATAATCGTCGTTGCATTATTATTTGTTAATAAAAAATATAAAAGTTAATATACAATTTTTCCAAATAAAAATCCTACGAGCTGTCACGATCAAGCCATCTCTCCCAAGCCCTTGTCACTCTCTCAAACCAAACCCTTGCCGCTCTCTCCCTACTCTCTTCGAAGCCCTCTCGCGATCAAGATCGGGGAAGCTCTCTTGCGCGCCATCACTGGTGCGACCATCACCGATGCCTCGATGGATGCCGATCGCGACCTCTTCCGATGTCTCCTACTTCGTCATCACCCAGTTGAGATCAACGTCGAGGTTGACACGTTGGTTCATCCCCATCTCGAGGTCCTGCAGGCGGCGCTGGAGGAGTAGGGGAGGCGGAAGCTCCAGGTGGCCATCGGGCGGCGTTGTGGCCTGCGCAGCGGCGACTGAGGGAGAAGGACGCGGAGCTCGAGGCGGTGAGGAGGCGCGAAAGAGCTAGATTCGAGGGCGGTGCAGGTCGCCGCAGAGGGGAGGATCTGGCTCCACGAGGAGAGGAGCAACGAGGCGATGGTCGCGAGCCTCCGTGCCATGATCGAACAAGCCGAGGCCTCGACGCACCCCGCGACTAGGGGTACGAGGAGTCGTGCTGCGACTAGGTTGCATCGTTGCATCGCCTCCGCTTGAGCACTGTAGCATCCCTCGCTTCAGGGACCGCAAGATTCTCTCATTCCTTGCTCTAGTTGGTGATCCTTCATTATTCTCTTTTGATTTTAGATATTGCTAGGCATCTAAAGATCCACGAGAAAGTTCCTGAGATTGTTTTGAGGGATAATGTGCCTGAACATAGTTAATTAACAAGTCCCCTGATTCTTCTTCAGGAGGAAGTTCCTTTTCGTAATCATTTAACTGATTATGATTTCTTTACTCTTCCTCTTCATGTCTCTTGGAGTGTACGTTTACATTATTTACTTTTTGTTTTTTTCTTGTACTTCAGAGTAGAAATCAAACAGGAAAGCTGTTCATGTATTATCAAGCGTACTTTTTATCTGGTGTTTGCATTATTTATTTTTTGTTTTTCTCTTGTACTTTAGAGCAGAAATGGCGCAGGAAAGCTATTCATGTATTATCAGGTGTGCTTTTTGTGTTCCTAGTCACTTTTCAGGTACATGTTAGTCATGTTTAATTAGAACTTTACTAAAATTTTTAGAACTACTGATGTTAACCAAAGTTCATTTTCTTTCTTTTTCCTTGTAAACCAATTTGCATTTGTTTTTTATACAGCTCCTCCGTGGAAGCACGCTAATTTTGTGGCTGTAATTCCACTTCTTAATTGCTTTAGACTTATTATATATGGCCTTTCTTTTGTCAACAATGAATAACTTGTTAAATCAGTTACCCATGGAGGAAAGCCCAAGTACTTTCTAATTACGCTTTCCTATCTTCTTCCTTTCCAACGTTATAATCAATTGATCTTTTGAAGTTATAATCAACGATGTAGATCTCCTACTTGTCTTCGTCCTCCTCGTCTCCCTCTTCCTCCTCGGCCCTCTTCTCTTCCTCCTCCTCTTTGGTCCTCTCCTCCTTTAACTATGTATTATGGAATTATGTTTTATATTTTATTTAGATACATTTAATTTTATTTAATGTTTTATAATTCATCTACTGCATATATTTAAGATTTTCATCATTGTTAGTCATTGGAAATTTTCTATATGCATATGTATTCGTGCTTAAAGGTGGATAAGGATATGAGTGCCAATATCCATATCCTTGTCAGACAGTTTTTCCCCCTACCTTGACGATAGAGGGTGCAGGTTAATCTGGGGAAATGTCAGCAAAGCCCACTGGCTAATCTTCTAGGTAATGTGGGTAGTAGGGCTTCAACCTGGAGCCCCTCCATAATGAGGTCAGGATCATTACTGGCTGAACTATATCCTAATGGGCAAAAAATGGGATTCTCATAATAAAAATGTGGAGAGTATTGTCTGGCAAGTGTCATGACTATGATTCAAGGTGTTGCAAGTATGTCACTGATATTTGCAAGTTTGTTACATTTTTTTTTCTTTTTGTTGGTTTAATAGGACAAGAGCTTGGATTTGTCAAGGAAGATAGAAGAAGGGTTTGGTTTGGAGGGACTTGGGATCCTGGCAGTCTCAGATGTGAGTGTTTTGATGCTTCCTTCTCTAATTCCAAGCATTCTTTTCTTGTGTTTAGAGCTTCAAGTGGTTTGGCTTGTAATATAGTCTGTCATTGTTGAGGACCATTGTGATATAGACTTACCATTTCTCCAAAGTATCCAGATATGTTTCTGTTTGTGCATCAATATGTTCTTATCTATGGCAGGTTCCTGGGTATTTGGTGCTACGACGAAATCTATTGCTTCTTGCACCCAGGCATTCATATCTTCACACACTGAACACCATCTAGTCTATTACATATGCTAGAAGATTGCAGAACGTGTGTTCATTGTTCATGTAGGCTTTTGATGTTAAATTATCTTCCTCTCTGTTAGATTAGGTAATCTTCCGAAAGATTTGAAGAAAGAACTTGAAGATCCAGAAAGCAGGTACTCCAGTATAAAATCTATTCTTAAATCTTATTTGTACCTCTTATTGCTTATCCGAAGGATGTGCAATAGCAGTTTTGACACTAAGAATTTTTTTTCCCAGAAGGTGACACAGAGAAGTTCATATAGTAGAAATTACATTTTTTCTTAAAGTAGAAATTATATATTATAGACAAGCTTTAAAGGTCCCATTATCCTGGATTTTAGTGGCAGTCAATTTAAAATCTAGTAAACTTGGAGCAATTCTTATACCAAAACCTATCTTTTAGCAAAACTTAGTTTAAATATGTGTTTATTTTAGTTTAGATTCTATTTTGCTTCAGTCTTAAGGTGTGTTTTGAGTAGTTTAGGTTTAGATAGCATTAGCTCATTATTTTCATTAATGGATTTCTTTCTGCCATTCAAAATGTGTACATGTTTGTATTGTTACTGTTTTGTACACTTTTTCATAGAATTATTTTTAATAATTTGAGATTTTGCATTAAGTTAAGGATCCTAGGGTTCAAATTTCATGCAATTGTAATGTGTACAAAAAAAATAAAATTCAGCAAAGTTGCCTGTTTCATATTTCTTTCCTTATCTGATAGGCTGACTTTGATGAATTATTATGATTTCTACGCTACATATTTTTCTATGTAAACAAAAGCCCATAGTTTCTTTATTTGATGTAGTCTATTCAGCAAAATTTCAGATTTTTTGACAAATAATAAAGTGGGTTATGCGTAGTTTTGTGAGTGTAGAATTATGTGTGTTATGCGATAAAGCATCTATTTCACATTCCCATACCATGCATGATCCAACCTTTAGAATTTGACTCTAAAAAGTAAAGTCTACATTAAGTCTAAAATACACGTTTGACCCTCTCTGTGGGTTTAACCCAGCTCATCCTATTTGCATATATTTTTGGAAAGCTGGTTTTTGGTTAATCATTTAAGGCAGAGCAAAATTTTTGGTTGGTAAGTATCCGAGACTCTTTGCTGAATTGGCCTGAAGAAACTCCCCACTCTACGTGGGCTAATTGCGCCTAGACAATGACATTTTTGGTGTATGGTCTCTTGTCTCGGAATGCAATGCTCTTTATATCCTTAGTTCACTAACAAATGGTTTAAGGCCTCGTAATATGTTTGCATTTGGGGATTGGCAGTTGGATTATTAATAAAAAAAAATATCTGGAGCTTCTAGTGTAATTCATCTTAAATGACCTTTTTTTTTTGTTTTTGTAATATTAGGTGCTTTTATTGTAAATATGAAAAAAATGTAATATGAACAACCAAGCAATTATGGTAGTTCATTTTTCATGTACATTGTTCATAAAGCCTCTAAAATGCACATCCATAAGCATGCATGTTTACATTCTTACTATCCAATGCTCTCCAACAAAATGCTGCATATTGATATCTCTTAGACCAAGCCTTAAGCCCTTTTGCACTCTTGGTGAGCTAGACCACCTATTAGAATTGTAATCTTTGTTGGGACAGTCATACGGTATATTTCCTTTTTTATATTAGCAAGCAACATATTTCCTTAAACATGAAAAGTTGGCTTGTATACTAAAGTAGTGATTTAAATGCTGATGGCATGCTACCAGCATGTCGTCGGTAAGGCTATTTTAGGGAGGGGGCCATGCCGAGATGATTAAAGTATTGATTTACAGGTGTGTTGACGGCATGTCGATGGTGGTGCCGAGTCTGATGCTGTTGGGCGAAGGTGCTGCTGCCACAGGTTGATTTCTGGAATCCTAAGGACATAGAAGGTCGATATTGAGGAATGTAAGGGTTTAAGGACACACACACATAAACGATCATTATGAAATACCTTTATTGTTACACAATCATTATTTTTTGAAAATGATATTTTGATTCATGTGATTTTTTGTAGGCATGCTGTCGGCATGTTCTTGGTATTTCCACGGCATGTTCTCAGTATGTCCATCGGCATGGTCATTGAAAAATAGGCATTTCCACGGCATATCCTTGACATGCCCATGAAATGTATACTTAGAATTTTATTTGCACGACATTGAAATTGGCATTTTAAATCTTGCACTAAAGTTAGGAGGTATTCTCAATCATGTATATCGAACTCATGCTATGGAGTTCTGAAGTTGGGAATTATGGTCACTAAGTTGCCTCCACATATATATCCTTGACAGTTATGTATGGCATGGGAATCTGAAGTTTGGGAGTTGTGAGCAAGGTGTCTATGGCATAAATGGAGAACTTGAGTAGTGGGAGTTGAATTTGATTGTCCAGTGTTTATGGCAAGAAACAACCTAATTGTAGTTTTGAGGACACATCTTTGAATTCGTTACCATCAATGTAACTTTTATTTCTTTGCACAACTAGGAAACAATTCTGCTTTAGTTTCTAGTTAGATTTTTAGGCAGCTAATTAAGGGTGTGCTCTCTAAGAGAGATCCTAGACTGTTTGCTTTTGCACTTCGGCAAGATGCCTCCTTTTCAGCCAATTGGGAGTCTAAAGTCTTATTTAGGCAGCTAATCCTTCTAACTGAAGGATGGAGGTTTTCATGCTACTACAGCAACTGCTTGAGCATGTAAAGCCTTGGATAGGTTTTAGGGATGGTTGTTCTTGGGAGGTATGTTTCCCTTGCCTGTTTTGATTCTTGGTTTCCTTCAAAGGTTCCTTCCTGTAATCAAAAGTTATGGAGGTAGCTCTTGCAAGGCCACCCACAGAGTCCTATGGCTTATTAGTTGATTGATTTTTTCACCCTTATCTGTACCTTATGCTTATAAAAATGCAGCTTAGCATTTTAAAATATTGTTTGAAATTCAGAGGTCCATACAGATCTTTAAAGAAATTCTGATTTCTCTTTTTTTCCATAGTTTTAAGTTAGAAGAATAAGAGATGCACATGAGAAGAGGATTATATTACATCTTTCAATCCTGTACTAGTGGAAACAACATTCTCCACGCATATATTCTTACTAAATGATGCCTTTGAAGAATTGTTTTCGTACACTGCATATTTAATTTGTTAAAAGTGTTATTTCGCAGGTGGGAGATGCATTGAAGCACCTTTTTCCCAGTGTAATTGTTAGGCGTAGTGATCTTTGGATTACTTCTAAGCTATGGTATAATCCATCTTTTACATTTATGGATTCTCTGATGAATTTATGGCATCGGGAGCATCTCTTTCTTTAAAAAGTTCATGGTTACCCAACACTATAAAAGTGTAAACTAACTCAACGTGTTGCACATTTCCAAGCTTATTATTCTATTTGGCCTCTACAACTTGCACGTGCAGTGACATGCAGATATTCACGAAGAAAATTTTCCATATTCAAATTTCAACTTTAGGAGTATTCACAGGGAGCCTTATTTCTGTACCGTCAATCTATTGGAAGGTAGAAAGAAAAAAAAAAAGTGGAATTAAGAAATACAATGCTCCTAGGTTTTTCTTGTTATTTATATCTTAGGACATAGGATCATGGTATTTTTTGGATTGGGATCCAATTTTAACTCTTGTTGGCATGGTTAATGGTGTTAGATATGTGGGAGATGCTCGTGATGTCTCTAAATTACTTTAAGGCAGCAGATGGAGATTATTCCTACCATCAGTTACTTGAAGGATAAGAAATCTAGCAAAGATTGTGTTGAGGATATCGTCAAATCTCTTGGTGTGAAGAAATATCATATCTCTTTTTATGGCAATTTTGTTGTCTTCCTATTATGTTAACGTTATTCCAAGTTATATTAGTTGCTTTCTTATTTTTTATGATCTAATCAGTATTACCAGTAGACAAGATTAATGAATGCATATTAAGCTTACTTGGTTTTTGACATTTAATCAGGGCTTTTTCACTTGATTTTCTTGCATATTAAGCAACTGAGGAGATGTAACAATCTTGTCGACATTCATGATTCATAATGTGCAGTATAGAGGTAAGAATTTATATGCATCATGCTTAAATGATTCTTCTAGGATTACTTTCTAGTAATGCTTGATGGTTCAAATATCTATGAATCAAGTTAGTGATCCTTTTGTTCTTCAGGGGCATTGGCACACATTTTGAGTCCAAAAGATTCAGTGGCTGATTTCGAAGTACATGAATGTGAAATGTTTCTAGTCAGTTATTGTAAAGCAATGTATGATAATGGCTATCATATCCCAATTGATGATGGCTAGGATCACAAGAGTGAACAAGGTGTAGTTAAATTGTGGCGATGCAAGGGTAACTCCAAGGGAATTGGTGTAGTTTGAGAATGTTTGTATTGCTTAGGTTGTCTGAGATGGATTTCACTTTGGAAATCTTTGGTTTTGTTCCTTTTAATTTTATCAAAAGTTTAGCTTCTTTTTTTTTTAATGGTGTTATCATGTAAAATTATTTTAGGTGTATGTTGTATTGGAAATTTCGTCTATGTTGAGGTTCGTGTATCTTTTCATTGCTGGTCTCAAGCTTGGGTAAAGGAGGGTTGGGTTAGGTAGTCGATGGTCAACGTAAAATGTCGGATCTTTAAATATGGATTCTAGGAAGCACTCAGATTTCGTTGGGGCGTTCCTTACTTGCGATGTGATGCATCGACGTTCGGATGTAGTAATAAATGAGTAAGGGTTCTCGTATGAGAAATGCATGCGAGTTAAGAAGTTAGTTTCGTTACATCGCCGTCCAGATGTAGTCCAAAATGAGTAAGGGTTCTCGCACGAGGAACGTATGCAGGTAAAGAAGTTAGTTCTACTACATCGTTGCCCGGATGTAATCCAAAATGAGTAAGGGTTCTCACATGAGGAACGCATGCGAGTAAAGAAGTTAGTTCCACCACTTCGTCATCGAAGTGTCACAAAGAATGCTGAGATTCGGTAGTTGGAATATTGGTACTTTGACCAGCAAGCTCATGAAGATTGTGGATACAATGGTAAGGAGAATGATTCAAATTCTTTACCTTCAAAAGATTAAGTGGGTTAGAGAAAAAGTAAAGAAAATCGAGAGAATATATTTCAAACTATGGTATTCAGGAAGGGACAAAAGTAGAAACGGCGTGGGCATTATAATTCATAAGAATTTGAAGGAGAGTGTGGTTGAGGTTAAGAGATTGGGTGATCGAATTATTTTGATAAAATTAATATTAGAAGTGATTTTGAATGTCATTTCAGTTTATGTACCTCAAGTTGATATGGAGGAAAGAATAAAGAACAAATTATGGGGAGAGCTTGATATGATAATTCAAGGAATCCTACAGAGATGATTTTCTTGGGTGGAGATTTAAATGAGCATATGGGAAAAGATGCTTTAGAGTATGCAGGAGTGCATGGAAATCATGGTTCTGGTGTTAGGAATGAAGAAGGGAAGATGTTCCTTGATTTTACTATGGCTTATGATCTTTTCATAGCAAATATTTTCTTCAAAAAATAAGAGCATTTGATTACCTATAAAAGTAGCTTATCAATAATGCATATCGATTGCTTTGCTTTGAGGAGAAGAGATCGTTTATCTTGTAAAGATTGCAAGATTATTCCAAGGGAGAATTTAACTGCTCAACATTGTCTTTTAGTGTTGGATGTTCATTTGAAGAAGGTAAAGAAGAGAAAATTAGTGTCTAAGAATTTGAGAATTAAATGGTGGAATCTTAAGAAAGAGCAAGTGAGATTTAAAGAGAAGATGATGCAACAAAAGACTTGGGATCTTGATAGTAGTGCTGATGAAATATGGTTAAATATGATAAATTGTATTAAGAAGGTGGCAGAGATGTTAGGTTTGTCTAAGGGAGGTGTTTCAGGACAAAAGGAGACTTGGTGGTGGAGTGAGGAAGTGCAAGAGAAGCTTAAAATTAAAAGAGCCTGTTTTAAAACCTTATATCGAGATAAAATCGATGAAAATATAGAAAACTACAAAAGAGAAAAGAAAGAAGTAAAGAAAATAGTTAGTGAAGTAAAAGTAAAAGTTTGGGAGTATTTTTATAAGAAACTTGATTATAAAGAAGGTGAAAAAGATATTTTCAAGTTAGCTAAAGCAAGAGAGCGGAAAGCAAATGACCTTACACATGTAAGATTCATTAAGAATGAAGAAGGAAGGGTGCTTATAGCTAGTGAGGATATAAAGACAAGATGAAAAAGATATTTTCATAAGCTATTTAATGAAAAATACAAGAATGTTATCATCTTAGGGGAGTTAGCCAACTTAGAAGATTATGTGAATCGGATATGTTATCGAAGAATACAAAAGAAAGTAGAGGATGTTTTGAAGATGATAAAAAGTGGGAGGATTGGATCTGATGATATTCCTATAAACGTTTGGAGAATGATGAGAGAACGGGGTATAAATTGGCTCACAAATTTATTTAATATTGTGTGGAGAGGCAAGAAGATGTCAGAGGAATGGAAGAAAAGTTTTGTGGTGCCTTTATGCAAGAACAAGGGTGACATACACGATTGTTCTAATTATAGAGGTATTAAGTTGATGAGTCATACAATAAAACTTTGGGAAAGAATAATTGAAAGAAGGGTGAAACATATTTCTATGGTAACTGAAAATCAGTTTGGCTTTATGTCAGGCAGGTCTACTATTGAGGCAATACATCTCTTGAGACGTATGGAGACATACAAAGTGAAAAAAAAGGATTTACATATGATTTTTATTGATTTGGAGAAGATCTATGATTCTGTCCCAAGGGATATCTTGTGAAAAATTTTGGAGAAGAGACAAGTGCCAGTTATATATATCAACCTCATAAATGATATGTACTATGGAGCAGCAGCTTGTGTAAAGACTAAGGATGATTTGACGGATGACTTTGATATTACCATTGGTCTACATCAAGGTTCGACTTTAAGCCCTTATTTTTTTACCTTGGTTATGGATGAGTTGACGAAGCATATCTAAGTTGAGGTGCCTTAGTGTATGCTTTTTGCTGATGACATTGTGTTGGTCGATGAGATAAGAGATGGAGTAAACATAAAACTTGAGCTTTGGAGGGAAGTCCTGGAAGATAAAGGATTACGCATAAGTAGGATGAAGACTGAGTGTATGGAATGCAAGTTTAGTAGTAAAGGGAATAATGAAGGGATTAATGTAAAAATTGGAGAAGAATGCATTCCAATGAAAGATATTTTTAAGTACTTGGGATCCATTTTCCAACATGATGGTGGAATTGATGGAGATGTTATACATAGAATTAATGTAGGGTGGTTGAAATGGAGGGGTGCTTCTGGTGTTCTCTGTGATAAGAGGGTTCATTTAAAAGTCAAAGGAAAATACTATCAAGTTGTGGTAAGACTAGCCATGTTGTACGGTTCTGAATGCTGGGCTATAAACTATAGACATGTACAGAAGATGTCTGTGGCAGAAATAAAAATGTTAAGATGGATGTGTGATCATACAAGAAAGGATCGTATTTCAAATGAGTTTATTAGAAAAAGGGTTAGGATGGCACTGATAGAGGATAAAATGAGAGAGGTACGTCTAAGATGGTTTGGACATTTACAAAGAAGGTCACTAGATGCTCCAGTTAGGAGATGCAAGAAGTTGGAGGCTGAACCTGCTAAGAGGGGGCGAGGAAGATCAAATAAATATTGGAAGGAAATTATTAAGTATGATCTCAATTACTTTAATTTAAATCCTGAAATGGCTGAAAATCGATCTGTGTGAAGGCAAATAATCCATATAGTCGACCCCACTTAGTGTAGGAAAAGACTTGGTTGTTGTTGTATGTTACATTGGAAACTTATTTATAATTTTTAGGTGTGTTTTTATAAAATCTTGTCATGAAATTTTAGTTTGATAGAAATCTTTTGACGAATGTTATCAAAAGTTTGTTTATTTGATAAATTACATCTAGTTACAAATAAGATGTAAGTGCCTTAAAGGATGATTGATTACCTTTGCTATCATTTGGATACAATGACAAATTAATCGTTGTTATATACTTTCACAAGACAACGAAAAAAGTCTTATGAAAGTAAAGACAATGAAAATAATCATGGTTAAACATAAGACGTGACAATTTTAATGAGGATTTTATTCGTTGTTTTGGATTTGCCAACGAATACATTATTCATTGTAAGTCTAATAATGGCTTATATAACGAATGTGGCGATGAATAAATTATTCGTTACCAAGTTATAGCACGACGATTTATTCGTCGCTATCTTTATAAAATATTTGTCATCTAGAACCCTTTTTCTTGTAGCTCCTTCTGTGCAGCCGCACAACCTCCCTATACACAGCCTTCCCACACCCAGACCTTCCCTACCCAGCCAACTCCCCCTAAGACCCCCTACACTCTAACCGCCGATACATATTTAGTATGTACTTCAAATTTCGTCCCCCCTGTACACATACATATATCTGTCCTATGTACTTGCACAGTCCCTTTTTATAGGGAAGGAGAAGTCAGTCATCTTTGAGTTTGTGACGTTACTTGAGCTTGAGGATAAGGTTAATGTCGCAAAAAGTAGTTTTTCTTGTAGTGGGAAGCCTAAATTCATCTGGATCTTAGATGAATCCAGCTCATCACAGTTGTATTCTAGCTTAACTTAATTGGGGTTAGTTTATCTCAGCTTCATTCAGCTCGTATCAACTGGATGGTAGCTCAAGCAAGTTCAACTTAGTTGATCCTAGCTTCATTTAGCTCCTCTCAGCTCCATCCAGCTCAAGAAGGTTCTACCCAACTAGGGTTAGCTACTGCTATCAACTAGCTAAGCCAAGTTAGTTGAAGAAGTTCTCAATTAGCTCGGGTGAGCTCAACTCCAGCTCCCGAAGACTCAGATCAGCTCAATTTGGTTGAGCTGAGCTACTTGACCTAAACTAGTTATCTCAGTTAGCTGGGTAATCTTCGGGAAGACCATCTCCTGCTCACCTTAGCTCAACACAGAAGAAAACCAGCTCAACCAAGCTGAGCTTGTTAGTTAGCAAAGAACTAGCTAGCTAAGCTAGCTATTGAGCTCTACTTTAGCCATATTCAGCAGCAATCTAGTTCGACAAGCTCCAATGCAGCTCTCCTATTAAACCCTAGCTTTTCCTTTATTTACCTACTAGCTAAGCTAACCCTAACTCCTCTCCACTCTACATGGTTGTCCAACCTAGCTATTAACTCCACCAAAAATCACCTCCAACTTCTCTTGTTGGTGCCAAAAATAAGCCACCTTCCAACCTTTGCACCTCCTCATTTTGGTGCTGTCTATGGCACCTCATCCAACCACAACCACCAACTTTAAACCACCTCCAAGAATGGCGCCAAAACCCCCCTTAATCCCAACCATACACATCGCCATAACCACCATCCAAACCCTTTAATTTGGTGCCAAGTGAGCATTCTAGAAGTCCCATTTTTTGTGCTAACATGGTGGTACATAACCACCATGGATGGCCAGCCTTTCACCCTTAACCACCCCCTTCATACCTGTTGGGTTGGCACCAACCATCTTCCACCATCCATTCCTTAACCACCCACCTAAATCCCATCTTGGTCATCCATTATCTCCATGCCTACCCCCTCCAATTCCCTTCCTTTTGAAACCCCCATCCTACCACCAATTACACCATCCTTGGCTACCTTTATCTACCAATAAACCCACCTAGATACACTTCCATTTTCGGCCAAGGAAGAAGAGAAGAAGATTAAGGAGGCAACCCTTGCCTCCTTGTTGCCTTCTTCCTCTTCCCTTCTTCCTTGTGTCCAAGCCAAGGAGCACACCTTGAGGGGATGGTGATGAGGTGTGGCTCATCATAGTGAAAATACCCAAGTTAAGTTAGAAATTAGGTTAAACAATTTACAATTAACACAAGAAATGGGTTAAGTGTGAGAATTAAGAAAAATGACTTAAAACATCCAATTCATGTTAAAAATGCATAATTAGGTTATAAAATGAGATATTCTATTACCAAGTGTAAAATGGCGATCCAATTGCAAATTAAACACATCTTTGGGTTTAAAAGTTCAAATTGAAAGTGAAATATTTATAAATGTTTAATTAAGTTTCAATAAAAACTTGGTTGCATTTAGACATCATAGGATCTCGCATTTAGTAGATTACAAATAGGTCCTTCATCCTATACATTTAATTAAGCTAAAACTTTTCCAGGGACTCTTCTGCAAGTCACCAGGGACCTACTTGTAAGATCTAAGGATTGCGCTGCATTACTACTTTCTACTTATGGACTTAGGCACAATTTTTCTACCCCTTCGCCCTTAAGGGTCTGAGTGCAATTAACCCAAAGCACCTGCTTCTTCGCAAGGCACTGTAGCTCATGAAGAATATGGACTACAGTTGCCGTTGATCTCCACCCTCACTGATCTTGCGGTCGATCCTTACCCAATCTTCGTGTGCTCATGTGCATAGATTCATCATTTCCTTCAGATTTCATCCAACGGTGGATCTTCGATTTGGACATTCCCGCGCATCTCCTCTTCACATCTCACCATTTAACCTAACTTCGCCTAATCCCACCACTATGGTCACCAGATCTCCTCACCTATATAATCACCTACCCTGAGCCCTGCGTGTGAAATCAGCTCCCTACCTACACCCTCGAGCTGAGCCTTTATCCACTTCGGTTCTCCTCCCTATATAACTCTGTTTCACTGCCTTGGTAGTGGAATTTCACCTTTCTTTGATTCTCCTCGTCGTTAAGGATTTTGTAGCACCCTAGGGTGACCTAGAGCTCTACTAGAGAGCTTTCACTCCACCGGAGTTTCCTTCCCCAGTTCTTCCTCTCCATCCGTCGGGTGGAGACCCATAGGTCCCATTCGTCCACATAGATTAGGATTTAATGCTTTTTAGGGTAGTTGTTAGTGTAATTTAGATTAAATAGAGTAGAATTAGTGGGATAGTTTATGGATTTAGTGGTAAATTAATGGTAGATTAGGTTAATGGACCCACACCTCCTCTGATCAATTCTGATCAGAGGAGATGAATTCGCTGACAACTTCCTCATCATCCTTCATTTCTTTCTCTCGAAGTTTTAATCACAATTCACCTACTCATTGAAGCATCAATCAGATTTGTTGCTCCGTAGCATCTAGATCTGATTGAGCGCTAATCTCACCTGGGGGGTTCTCCCGCACACTTTATAAATCCACAAAGACCCCCCTAATCTGATTTGAATCAATTTGAGCGTTTACATCAAATTTGTTGGTGTTACTGATTTGAGAATTGTTGATTGAATTTGAGGTCGATTTGATTTAAATGATCGAATTGAGTTGGTTGAGATGGGTTTAAGTGATTTGGATTTGATTTTGATCGTTAAATGTGCTTATGGCCAATTTATCTTTGAGTTACTATTTTCAAACAACTTCTGAGGTAGCCAAAACCTAGGATTTTTGATATATTGAATTGAGGCTTTGGCGATGACCTAATTACTTCCTAAGGATTGCCTAGGATCTCAGAGCACTAAGCAATTGTGTATAGAGTTCCTAGATGATCATATCATGTGGGCAATCTAAAATCAATTGCCCAAATGGGCGACATTTGAGTAGATCTCAAGAAATTTTCATCTGCATTTCAGTGTTTAGATTGAGATATGAAATAGTTAGCAGAGGTCTGGAAATTAATTCTGAGTGAGTTTAAACTCCCTTGTTGATTCTCCTTTTCTATGCTGTCTATGTCTATGAAGGAGAGTCAATTAGGATTTTTAGGGTTTATGACCTTTGTTTTGGTTCTGATACAAATTCAGACCTGTTGGAGAATGTTTGTGGAGTTCTAAAATGAAATTTCTTTGGATTTAACACTTTGATTTAGATCATGAATATTGTGGCAGCATTGGCTGCTGAAATTGAATAGCACAGCAGTAGATCAATCCCTGTTGCGATGATCATGCAGTCAAGCAGTTGAGAATGCAGGTCAGTAGCTGCTACCATGTGGGATTTTGTTTTGCAACATCAGAGGTTGTTGATTTAGCTGAGCAGAAATTGCTGCTATAATCTATCAACAGCTCAGACTGGATTGAAGTGGATTTGAGTTGGGTGTTCAGAAGGAATGAAGAGTTGACTTGTATATAGTGTTAAGAATTTAGTAAACAATCATTCATGCACTTGAAATGAGTTGAAATTTAATTTGAATTGCTTATAAGTGATTTTGAAATCCAATGTCAGTATATTCATGAAGTTTAACTATAATATCTGACATTTTGAAAGAAATTGAATTGAAAGTGAGGTTTAAATGTTTCTACTTCTTTCTTGTTATGTGCTGAAGATATTTGAAGTTAACTAGCTGTTCTCCCACTTAGATTCCATGTTAAGGCCTAAGGTTCCACTTTTAAACATGTTTTAAGGCATCTCATGGGTTAACTTTGCATATAAATAAAATATATAAAAAAATCACAAAAAAATAAAATAAACCTGTCTTGAATAGGTATATTTCTAAGTGTGAGTCAAGTTTTAAAGTAATCTGAATGTCCAGCTTCGTAGAACATATCGGCCGATGGTTCAGTATACTTTGAAATTTAATAAGAAATCTTAAATTGAAAAACATTAAAAAGAACTTTCTCTCTCTCTCTCTCCTCACCCTTAATTTCTCATCCCCTACCTCCATTATGTATATAAAAATTATAAAAATCAGAAAATCCTGAAAAATACTCAAAGATACCTTGTATGGTGTATTTATACTTGTAAATATAATATAAAACTAAGATATATGTATATATTGTAAAATATGTACATAATGTATATAAATAACTTATATATGTAATCTATATATTTAATTAAATATTTAGAATGAATTATAGTATATATAACTTTATTGTATAAGTATATATTAATTCATATTAACTTAAATATATATAAACCTAAGTAATTATAAATATCTATTTATATACCCATAATCATATGTAATACTGTATGTATGTATTTAACTAAATTATATATACTGTATAATACTTGTAGATTAAAGAAAATGACCTAAAATATTAAATTCATGTTAAAAA
The DNA here is from genome assembly GCA_037157565.1 of Thalassia testudinum. Classification (NCBI taxonomy): domain Eukaryota; kingdom Viridiplantae; phylum Streptophyta; class Magnoliopsida; order Alismatales; family Hydrocharitaceae; genus Thalassia; species Thalassia testudinum. The sequence goes on along the minus strand of JAZHRO010000071.1, from coordinate 20,313,504 downwards.
TATATAATTAAGTCATAAAATGAGATATTTTATTACCAATTGTAAAATGATGATCAAATTGTAAATTAACATATTTTTAGGTTCAAAAGTTCAAATTGTAAGTGAAATCATATTCCTAAATGTTTAATTAAGCTTCAATAAAAATTTAGTTACATTTGGACATCAATAGGATCTCGCATTTAGTAGATTACAAATAAGTCCTTCATCCTATACATTTAATTAAGCTAAAAACTTTTCAGGGACTCTTCTGCAAGCCACCAGGGACCTACTTGTAAGATTTGAGGACCACGTCGCATTACTTCTTTCTACTTATGGGCTTGGGCATAATTTTTCTATGCCTTCGCCCTTAAGGGCCTGAGTGCAATTGACCCAAAGCACCTGCTGCTTCGTGGGGCATTGTATCTTGTGAAGAACACGAGCTACAGCTGCCGTTGATCTCCACCCATGCTGATCCTGTGGTCGACCCTTACCCCCAATCTTCGCATGCTCAAGTGCATAGATTCACCATTTCCCTTAGGTCTCATCCAACGGTGGATCTTCGATTTGGACATTCCCGTGCGTTTCCTCTTCACATCTCACCGTTTAACCAAACTCTGCTTAATCCCACCACTATGGTCACTAGATCTCCTCCTCACCTATATAATCACCTACCCTGAGCCTTGTGCGCGACATTAGCTCCCTACGTACCCCTCTCGAGTTGAGCCTTCGTCCACTCTAGTTCTCCTCCCCAGATACCTCTATTTCATTGCCTTGGTAGTGGAATTTCACTTCTCTTTGATTCTCCTCGCCGCTAAGGACTTCGTAGCACCCTAGGGCGACCTAGAGCTCCACTAGAGAGCTTTCACTCCGCTAACATCCACTTGATCATATATCTTCATCATCCCATTGTCGTATTCTTTTCTTTCCCTCGAAGTTTTAATCACAATTCACCCACTCATTGAAGCATCAATCAAATCTGATGCTTTGTAGCATCTAGATTTGAGCGCTAATCTAACCTGGGGGGGTTCTCCCACACACCATAAATCCACAAAGACACCCCCCCATCTGATTTGAATTGAACCAATTTGAGCATTTACATTAGATTTGTTGGCTTTGCTGATTTGAGAATTGTTGATTGAATTCGAGGTCGATCTGATTTGAATGATCGAATTGAGTCCTATTATGTTCTATTGAGTTGATTGAGATGGGTTTAAATGATTTGGATTTGATTTTGATAATTAAATGTGCTTATGCCCAATTTATCTTTGAGTTACTATTTTCAAATGACTTTTGACGAAGTCAAAGACTAGGATTTTTGATGTACTGAATTGAGGCTTTGGCGATGACCAAATTACTTTCTAAGGATCGCCTAGGATCTCAGAGCACTAAGCAAGTGTACAGAGTTCTTATATGATCATATCATGTGGGCAATCTAAAACAAATTCCCATATGGGCGACATCTGAGTTGATCTCAATAAGTTTTCATATGCATTTTAGGGTTTAGATTGAGATCTAAAATAGTTAGCAGAGGTTTGGAAGTTAATTCTGAGTGAGTTTATGTAACGACCCGGTTCCCGAGTCCCTACGAGACACGAGAACCGGACCGACTCAACTAATCCCAAGACCTAGTCGTCCAACGAGGAAGTAACTAAAAGAGCAGTAAAATAAACCACATTCAGCATGAATATAACTAACAGTAAGAAAGTAAAGCAGTAAGGAAAGAAACTACCACAGTATATACCACCAGAACAGTAGAACAACATTCATCATATAATTTGAATTGCAGGTAAAGAAAAGTACAGCGGAAACAAGAACTACTCACTATAACGTGACAAAAGAGGTACAAGAGACAGTGGTAACTCTACTGGACCCCACTCGGCCCAGTGTCCTCTGCAGCCGCTGACCCTGGCTGCTCAACACCTGGTCCTGAAAAGGGTAACGAGTGTAACACGTCAGTAAAACGCTGAGTAGAGTGGCAACTAAACTAAAGACAACAGTAGAGTGTACAGTAGCTGTTATGTTCGATTACTTTCTTTATTCACATCTTTCAATTGTCTCACTATTTCATTTATTCCTCAGATCTTTTTCTTGATCTCGGATGTTCCTCGTGGGAACGATCTTGATTGCAGTCTTTTCCAAAAAGTAGAAGTAGCACGTGATGCTCTCCTGGTCGGGAGAGTCCCCCGTGGTGATCCTACCCTCAGTCAACCACCCCAAGGTCACTGACAGACGTAACGGTGACTACGGCACGCGCGATAAACGCACAGGTAGCTAACCCGTACTGGCACGCGGTCAGTCGTTTCCGTTAACGGGTGCGCCCAAAGCACAGCACGGAACCAGTCCAGGGCAGAGCCCTCTCAGTAACAGGGGTCCAACCCCTCCACAGTAACCAAACCGGGGCCTTGCCCCTCCACAGTTCGCGCACCCTCGCCTGACTACCCTGGTTTGCCCCAGCGGGCCTAACAAGTCGGTGTGGGAGGCTAGCAGAACCCCGGGGCCCGTGGGGTAGCTAGTACCTCCCTACACTAGTAGCTCTCCTCGGTACTACGTACGCGAGGGCCAGCAAGTCGGTACAGAGTGGCCAGTCTTAACCCCGGGTCCTTGGGGCGGCTGGCTTCGCTCTGCACTAAACAGGGGGACAGTCGCTCTCCTTGGTACTCCGTACTCAAGGGCCAGCTCACTTCCCCAATACTATTCCATTCACTTTCCAGGAGTTCTACTCCTACTTCCCCGTAGGGTTCCATCCTTTTTACTCAAACATCCAGGTTTCACTTTCCAGTTTCACATTCTTACAACCCATGTTCTCAACCACGTTATTTATTCACAACAGGTAGCTATTAATTCAAATTACAGGCAGCTTTATATCTCTTTCCATTTTCCAAGACTGCAGTATTATACATTCCACTAGTTTTCCCATCCTAGGATTCATGCCATATCCTAGGATCTATCATACAATCTAGTTTTCCAGCCCTAGGATTCATGCAACACCTAGGAGCTATCATTCCATTTATTTCTTATTCTTAGGATTCATGCAATGTCCTAGGTTCTATTTATGGTTCCATAATTTAATAGATTTTATTGATAACTTAAAGCCACTATACCAGGTACAACGGGAGTAATGGGGGCGTGATCGGGAATCCCGCGTGCCTTCGCGACCCCTGAGACTGCAACAGAACGGGGTCCTATCACAAGGATCAAACACAAGGAGTGTCTCAAAACAGTGTATAGCTACTGTAGATGGGTAGAGGAATTAATTCCGAAAAGAATGCAACTCGAATCGTGGAAAGCGGAACCCGAACGGGCCCTAAACGGGTTGAAAACGACGACACTGTGCAAAATTAGACGTCTGGAACTTCTTCCAGACGTCTTAAAAAGTGGATTAGAGAATTACCTTGTTCTGCGTGGTTTCTCAGACGTCCAGAAGCCTGCGGGGACGTCTGGCCTAGCTTCCAGACGTCCGATGGTCACCCCGGACGTCTGGAGGTCGCTCCCGCCGTTTGGTACTACAGCTAGACGTCTGATCCACGTTGGATGGCGAATCACCGAGCCTGCGCACACCCATCTCCCTCCCTCAGTACGGTTAGTCGACAAGAAGGAAGGAGAAGACGGAAAACTCACCTTTCAAACGTCTGGACAGTCTTCCAGACGTCGACCTCGCTGTCTGGCTATTAGCACAGACGTCTGATTCTGGAAATTTTTCCAGAACCAGGGCGCGACTCGCCCTCCGCTCGCGACGCCGCCCGCGTCGCACCTCGTGCGCCTGCTGCTCGAGCCGCAGCAGGCCTCCCGCGTCATTCCGCGCCCGCTGCGCTCCCTGCCGGCCGGCCCTGGCAGCCCTGGCGAGCTCGCCCTCACGGCTGAGCGTCGCTCTCGCATGCAGCACCCCCTCTGCGCTCACTGCGGCCGTCGCCGCCGCAACAACCCCGCGCCCGCTCTCGCGCTCGCTCACTGGAAGAAGAAGAGGAAAGGGGTGGAGGCGACGGAAGCGAGGGGAGGCGTGGTCTTTTTAAGGCCGCGCGAGGAGGAGAGAGAGGGAGCACGGCAGCGGCGTCTGCAGCCGTAGAGAGGAGAATAAGCGAATATGCGGTCTGCGCGCTCAGGCGCGTAGACGACCCGCGTGTGTCGAAAATAACTGATTTCCAGACGTCTGGAAATGATCCCAGACGTCTGGTAAGACGTCTGGATGTGATCCCAGACGTCTTGTCTGACGTCTGGGCCACCTCCCAGACGTCTTAAAAGACGTCTGGGGCACGCGTTAGTAACAATATAACAAACTCAAAGGAAGTTTCATCCCCGAAACTTGCGCCCACTAGGGTGCGGGAAAAGATGTCCAATTAACCATAACAAACTCAAAGAGGACCGAAGCCGGTCCGAAAAGACGTACCCGCGAAAAGCTCCGGGTACCGCTCCCGCATTGCCGCCTCAGGCTCCCAGGTAGCCTCCTCGTACCGCTGGCTCCTCCACAAAACCTTTATCAGGGGTACTTGCTTTCGTCTCAAACTGCGGATGGCTCGGTCTAGGATCTGCAATGGCCGCTCGGGGTATGTCAGGTCGTCGCCCACCTCAACGCTCTCGTGACTCAGTACATGACTAGAATCGGCTACGTACTTCCTGAGGTTGGACACGTGGAACACGTCGTGCACACCAGAAAGCTGCGAGGGAAGGGCAAGTCGGTAAGCAACGGGTCCAACCCGCTCCAGGACCTCAAAGGGCCCCACAAACCTCGGCGCGAACTTCCCTCTCACCCCAAACCGCTGTAAGCCCTTCATGGGCGAGACACGAAAGAAGACGTGGTCCCCAACCTCAAACTGCACCTCTCTGCGTCTCCGATCCGCGTAGCTCTTCTGTCTGCTCCTGACAGTGCGGAGTCGTCTGTGGATCTGCTCGACTACCTCCTGACTCTGCCGGATCAACCTGGGGCCAACCTCCCACTTGGTCCCCACCTCAACCCAACTCAAGGGTGCCGTACACTTCCGTCCGTACAGAGCCTCGTAGGGAGCCATGCCGATGCTCGAGTGATAATTGTTGTTGTATGCAAATTCTGTCAGGGGCAGGTGCTCCTCCCAAGAGCCCCTCCAGTCCAGTACACAGGCACGCAAAAGGTCCTCAAGTGTCTGTATCGTGCGCTCAGACTGTCCGTCTGTCTGGGGGTGGTAAGCCGTGCTAAACCTCAACTTCGTCCCCAAGGCCTGCTGAAACTCAGCCCAAAACTGGGATGTAAAGCGGGTATCCCGGTCGGATACAATCTCTCGTGGAACTCCTTGTAGTCGTACCACATCACGGATATACCTCTCTGCCAACTGTGCTGGTCCCAAAGTGACTCGGATCGGCAAGAATCGCGCCGTCTTCGTCAGTCTATCCACTATTACCCAGACTGCGTCGTGTCCCCGCTGGGTAACAGGTAAGCCCACCACCAAGTCCATGGTGATGCTCTCCCACTTCCACTCTGGCACTGGAAGCGGCTGAAGCGGCCCTGCAGGCCTCTGATGCTCAGCTTTCACCTGTTGGCACACTAAGCACTGCTGCACGAACTCACCCACATCCCGCTTCATCCGTCTCCACCAAAACTCGCGTCTCAAGTCGTGGTACATTTTCGTGTTTCCGGGATGTATGGTGAATCTGGAACCGTGTGCCTCAGTCAGGAGCTCTCTCAACAGCTCCTTGTCTCTGGGAACGCACAACCGTCCCCCCAAGCATAGCACCTGGTCTGTGAAAGAGAAATCCCCTGGGTCTCCTGACAGTAGTCTGTCGCGCAAAGACTGCAAGTACGGATCGACCATCTGTCCTGTGATGATGCGGTCTATCAGCTCTGGCCTAGTCTGCCGTGTCACCGTCACTGCCCCACAGTACCCTCGTAACTCTAGAGGTCGCCAACTGCTCACCTCCTCCAAAAGGCTCCAATTCTGTAACTGTAGACTGGCCAAGCGTGCGGGCGCCTTATGGCTCAAGGCGTCAGCCACCACATTGGCCTTTCCCGGGTGGTAGGAGATGCTGCAGTCGTAGTCCTTCAGGAGCTCCAACCAACGTCTCTGTCTCATGTTGAGCTCCTTCTGGTCAAAAAGATATCTGAGGCTCTTGTGATCTGTGAAAATCTCGAAGGTCTCACCGTACAAGTAGTGCCTCCAAGTCTTCAGCGCGAAGACAACAGCTGCCAACTCTAGGTCGTGGGTAGGGTAGGTATGCTCATGGGGCTTCAGTTGCCGCGAAGCGTAAGCGACAACGTGACCCCTCTGCATGAGCACACCTCCTAACCCCTACAAGGAGGCATCCGTGTACACAACAAACCCGCCACTACTGTCAGGGATGGTGAGCACGGGAGCCGAGGTCAACCTCTCCTTCAGCTCCAGAAAATACGCCTCACAGGCATCTGTCCAAGCGAAAGGCACGTCCTTCCGGGTCAACTGTGTCATAGGACGTGCAATCTGCGAAAATTCTTCTGATGAATCGTCTGTAGTAGCCTGCCAGTCCCAGGAAACTGCGAATCTCACTGACTGAACGCGGTCTCTCCCACCTGTGCACTGCCTCGACCTTGGCTGGGTCCACCGCCAAGCCGTCTCCAGAGATCACATGACCCAAGAATGTTACCTCCCTCAACCAGAACTCACACTTGCTATATTTGGCGTACAGCCTGCGTCGTCTCAGAGTGTTCAGAACCATCCGCAAGTGCTGTCCGTGCTGCGCCCGATCTCTAAAATAGATGAGTACATCATCTATGAATACCACCACGAACTGGTTCAAGTACGGTCTAAACACCCGGTTCATCAGGTCCATGAAAGCAGTGGGGGCATTGGTCAGCCCAAACGGCATGACCAAAAACTCTTAGTGTCCGTACCGGGTGCGGAAAGCTGTCTTGGAGACGTCGGTCTCCCTGATCCTCAACTGGTGGTACCCAGACCTCAAGTCGATCTTGGAAAACACCGTGGCCCCGCAACTGGTTGAACAAATCGTCGATCCTCGGCAGCGGATATCTGTTCTTGATGGTGATCCTATTCAGCTGTCGGTAGTCCACACAAAGACGTAGGGTCCCATCCTTCTTCTTCACAAACAGTACCGGGGCTCCCCAGGGAGACGCACTGGGCCTCACGAAACCCTTCTCCAGAAGGTCCTGCAACTGAGACTTGAGCTCTCGCAGCTCAAGCGGTGCCATCCTGTATGGCGCGGTGGAGATGGGGCTGGTCCCTGGTACTAGTGAGATCTCAAACTCGATCTCACGCTCGGGCGGTAGTCTTGGTAACTCGTCTGGAAACACGTCAGGGTACTCTCTGACCACCGGGATGCTCTGGAAGTCTGCCACAGGGCTGGGCTCTGCCACCACACAAGCTAGGAAGCCCTCACACCCCTGGCTCAAAAGTCTCATCGCCTGAAGTGCCGAAATGCACCTGAAACCTCCATCCACTGGTTGTTCGTGAAACTCGAAAGAAGGCAACTCCGGAATGGAGAAGACGATCTTCCTCTCAAAACAGTCCACCAAGGCGTGGTAAGCGGACAGCCAATCCATCCCCAGAATCACTCCAAAGTCCTCCATTTGTATCATAATCAGGTCAGCCGGCAGGCTATGTCCCCTGACGCTGACCTCGCAATCCGTGTACACCTCCTCAGCTACAAACAGCTTACCACTCGGACCTCTGATTACGAAAGGATTCTCTAACAGTGTATAATCCTGGTCCAAACTAACTGCGAAACTGGCTGCGACAAACGAGTGCGTAGCGCCGGAATCGAAAAGCATGTAAACGAGTCCGCCGGAAACTGAAACCATACCTACTACCACCGATCCCGAAGCTCTGGCGTCCCTGTGTGTTAGGGCGTTGATACGCCCCTCAGCTCTAGGTGCGGACGAAGCAGCCACACTCTGCGTCGGACGGGTAGGTGCTGGCCGGTACCCTCCTCGCGACTGCTGTCCTCCTCCTCGCGCCTGGGAACTGCGGCCTCCTACGCGTCCTCCAGTGCTCTGCGTGGGAAGTATCTGCTGACCTCCTGCCCTAGACGGGCAGTCCCTCCTGATGTGGCCCGGTTGGCCACACTGGTAACAGAGGGGAACCCGACTCCCGCCCTCAGTGGGTCCCTGCTGTCGGTTGGGCGGGGGTCCGGTGCTGGCGACTGGCCCCTGTCGAGGGCCCCCAAAGGCCACTGATGGCCCTGTAAAACGTGACGGCTCTCCTGTGGACGTCACGTGTCTCCGTTCTCGCCGGCCTTGTGAAAAGTCTGGCTGGAAGGGCCTCTTCCGCCCGCCGTCAGTGTCTCGCGCGGACGGGTTGGTCTCCTCGTAAGTCATAGCTGCCTCTACCACCCTCGAAAACGTAGGCAGCTTCAGGGGTTTGACATACCCCCGGATTGTAGGCCGGAGCCCCTCGGTGAACCTCCAAAGGCGCTCCTCCTCAGTGGCTACCGCTGTCGCTGCAAAGCGGGACAGCTCCAAGAAACGCGTGCGGTATGCGCTCACAGTCATCGTCCCTTGGCGGAGAGTGTGGAACTCCCGCCTCCTCTGGTCCTACCACGTCTGGGGAAAGTACTGCTCGTAGAAGAGGGTGACGAACTGGTCCCACGTCGGCTCGTCCCTCTCTTGTCCCCGGACCGCCCTCCACCACCTGTGTGCCGCACTCTCCAGCTGGTACATGGCAAAGGCCACGCGGCACTCCACCGGGGGGCGAAGGGTGTCGAAGATCTTCTCCAGCTGCTCAAGCCAGTCCTCTGCCTCGGTCGGGTCCTCATCCCCCTTGAAGGATGGGGGCTTCAGCTTCCAGAACTGCCCGAAAAGCTCGAAGTGGCGCTGTAGGGGAGGTGCTGGTGCACCTCCAGGCGAAGGTGCCTCGTGTACAGAAGTATCGGAGGAAGGTGGGGGCTGCGGTGGCCCATCCCCTCCCCCGTGTCCAGCGCCGCGTCCGTCGAGTGGTCCCACAGAGGACTCCCCCTCTGCAGCCCCAGGAGGAGGTGCTCAGGGCGGTGGGTGGAGCTCCTCTCGTACAATGTCTCATATCAGTCTGGTGAGGTCCTAGGCTTGGATGCCCGGGAGTGGTGGCTGGTCCACCGAGACATCAACAACAGCACGTCCACCTCGTCCTCGGCCGCGCCCGCGGCCAGTCTCGCCAGTCCCGCGACGAGGCATCTCCTGTAAGGAGACGCGAAACAAAACGGGAAAACGTCAAAACAAACGGAACGATACCGAATGGAAACGTCTAAGAACTCATGTCAAGAGATATGTTGTGGTGGCTACTCTAGTTATAGACATGTGAATTGGTTATTTTCCAGTCAGTTGATTCACTTCTCGGGACGACCTTGCTCTGATACCATCTTGTAACGACCCGGTTCCCGAGTCCCTACGAGACACGAGAACCGGACCGACTCAACTAATCCTAAGACCTAGTCGTCCAACGAGGAAGTAACCAAAAGAGCAGTAAAATAAACCACATTCAACATGAATATAACTAACAGTAAGAAAGTACAGCAGTAAGGAAAGAAACTACCACAGTATATACCACCACAACAGTAGAACAACATTCATCATATAATTTGAACTGCAGGTAAAGAAGAGTACAGCGAAAACAAGAACTACTCACTATAACGTAACAAAAGAGGTACAAGAGACAGTGGTAACTCTACTGGACCCTACTCGGCCAGTGTCCTCTGCAGCCGCTGACCCTGGCTGCTTAACACCTGGTCCTGAAAAGGGTAACGAGTGTAACACATCAGCAAAACGCTGAGTAGAGTGACAACTAAACTAAAGACAACAGTAGAGTTTACAGTAGCTGTTATGTTCGATTACTTTCTTTATTCACATCTTTCAATTGTCTCACTATTTCATTTATTCCTCAGATCTTTTTTTTGATCTCGAATGTTCCTCGTGGGAACGATCTTGATTGCAGTATTTTCCAAAAAGTAGAAGTAGCACGTGGTGCTCTCCTGGCCGGGAGAGTCCCCCGTGGTGATCCTACCCTCAGTCAACCACCCCAAGGTCACTGACAGATGTAACGGTGACTACGGCACGCGCGATAAACGCACAGGTAGCTAACCCGTACTGGCACGCGGTCAGTCGTTTCCGTTAACGGGTGCGCCCAAAGCACAGCACGGAACCAGTCCAGGGCAGAGCCCTCTCAGTAGTAGGGGTCCAACCCCTCCACAGTAACCAAACCGGGGCCTTGCCCCTCCACAATTCGCGCACCCTCGCCTGACTACCCTGGTTTGCCCCAGCGGGCCTAACAAGTCAGTGTGGGAGGCTAGCAGAATCCCGGGGCCCGTGGGGTAGCTAGTACCTCCCTACACTAGTAGCTCTCCTCGGTACTACGTACGCGAGGGCCAGCAAGTCGGTACAGAGTGGCCAGTCCTAACCCCGGGTCCCTGGGGCGGCTGGCTCCGCTCTGCACTAAACAGGGGGACAGTCGCTCTCCTTGGTACTCCGTACTCAAGGGCCAGCTCACTTCCCCAATACTATTCCATTCACTTTCCAGGAGTTCTACTCCTACTTCCCCGTAGGGTTCCATCCTTGTTACTCAAACATCCAGGTTTCACTTTCCAGTTTCACATTCTTACAACCCATGTTCTCAACCATGTTATTTATTCACAACAGGCAGCTATTAATTCAAATTACAGGCAGCTTTATATCTCTTTCCATTTTCCAAGACTGCAGTATTATACATTCCACTAGTTTTCCCATCCTAGGATTCACGCCATATCCTAGGATCTATCATACAATCTAGTTTTCCAGCCCTAGGATTCATGTAACACCTAGGAGCTATCATTCCATTTATTTCTCATTCCTAGGATTCATGCAATGTCCTAGGTTCTATTTATGGTTCCATAATTTAACAGATTTTATTGATAACTTAAAGCCACTCTACCAGGTACAACGGGAGTAATGGGGGCGTGATCGGGAATCCCGCGTGCCTCCGCGACCCCCGAGACTGCAACAGAACGGGGTCCTATCACAAAGATCAAACACAAGGAGTGTCTCAAAATAGTGTATAGCTACTGTAGACGGGTAGAGGAATTAATTTCGAAAAGAACGCAACTCGAATCGCGGAAAACGAAACCCGAACGGGCCCTAAACGGGTTGAAAACGACGACACTGTGCAAAATCAGACGTCTGGAACTTCTTCCAGACGTCTTAAAAAGTGGATCAGAGAATTACCTTATTCTGCGTGGTTTCTCAGACGTCCAGAAGCCTGCGGGGATGTCTGGCCTAGCTTCCAGACGTCCGATGGTCACCCCGGACGTCTGGAGGTCGCTCCCGCCGTCTGGTACTACAGCCAGACGTCTGATCCGCGTTGGATGGCGAATCACCGAGCCTGCGCACACCCATCTCCCTCCCTCAGTACGGTCAGTCGACAAGAAGGAAGAAGAAGACGGAAAACTCACCTTTCAGACGTCTGGACAGTCTTCCAGACGTCGACCTCGCCGTCTGGCTATCAGCACAGACGTCTGATTCTGGAAATTTTTCCAGAACCAGGGCGCGACTCGCCCTTCTCTCGCGACGCCACCCGCGTCGCACCTCGTGCGCCTGCTGCTCGAGCCGCAGCAGGCCTCCCGCTTCGTTCCGCGCCCGCTGCGCTCCCCGCCGGCCGGCCCTGGCAGCCCCGGCGAGCTCGCCCTCACGGCTGAGCGCCGCTCTCGCACGCAGCACCCCCTCCGCACTCACTGCGGCCGTCGCCGCCGCAGCAACCCCACGTCCGCTCTCGCGCTCGCTCACTGGAAGAAGAAGAGGAAAGGGGTGGAGGCGACGGAAGCGAGGGGAGGCGTGGTCTTTTTAAGGCCGCGCGAGGAGGAGAGAGAGGGAGAACGGCAGTGGCGTCTGCAGCTGCAGAGAGGAGAATAAGCGAATATGCGGTCTGCGCGCTCAGGCGCGCAGACGACCCGCGCGTGTCGAAAATAACTGATTTCCATCCCAGACGTCTTGTCCGATGTCTGGGCCACCTCCCAGATGTCTTAAAAGACGTTTGGGGCACGCGTTCGTAACAGTTTAAACTCCCTTGTTGATTCTCTTTTTCTATGTTGTCTATGGCTATGAAGGAGAATCAATTAGGATTTTTAGGGTTTGTGACCTTTGTTTTGGTTTTGATACAAATTCAGACCTATTGGAGAACGTTTGTGGAGTTCTAAAATGAATTTTCTTTGGATTTGACACACTGATTTGCACCATGAATATTATGGCAGCATTGGCTGCTGAAATTGAATAGCACAATAGCAAATCAATCCCAGCTTGGATGATCATGTAGTCGAGCAGTTGAGTTTGTAGGTCAGTAGCTTCAGTAGCTGCTACCATCTAGGATTTTGTTTTGTAGCATCAGAGGTTGTTGATTTAGCTGAGCAGAAATTGCTGCTATAATTTGTCAGCAGCTCAAACTGGATTGATGTGGATTTGAGTTGGGTATTCAGAAGGAATGAAGAGCTGACTTGTTGCATATGGTGTTAGGAATTTAGTAAATAAGCATTCATGCACTTGAAATGAGTTGAAATTCACATTGAATTGCTTATAAGTGGTTTTGAAATCCATTTTCAGCATATTCATGAAGTTTAATTTTAATATCTGTCATTTTGAAAGAAATTGAATTGAAAGTGAGGTTTAAATGTTTCTCTTTCTTTCTTGTTATGTGCTGAAGATATTTGAAGACTTAACTAGCTATTCACCCACTTAGATTCCATGTTAGGCCTTAAGGTTCCACTTTCAAACTTTCTTTAAGGCCTTACATGGGTTAACTTTACATATAAATAAAATTCATAGAAAAATCATAAAAAAGTAAAATAAACTTATCTTGAGTAGGTATTTTCTAAGTGAGTCAAATTTCAAAGTAATCTGAACCCTCAGTTTTGTAGAATATATCAACCAATGGATCAGTATACTTTGAAATTTAATAAAAGAACTTAAGTTGAAAAATACCAAAATGAATTTTCTCTCTCTCTCCTCATTCTTTCTCTCTCATCCCTTACCTCCATTATATATATAAAACTTATAAAAATTAGAAAATCCTCAAAAATATTCAAAGATATCTTGTATAGTGTATTTATACTTGTAAATATAATTTAAAACTAAGATATATGTATATATTGTAAAATATGAACATAATGTATATAAATAACTTATATATGCAATCTATATATTTAATTAAATATTTAGAATGATTTATTGCATATATAACATTATTGTATAATTATATATTAATTTATATTAATTTAAATGTATGTAAACCTAAGTAATTATAAATACCTATTTATATACCTATAGTCATCTGTAATACTGTATATATGTATTTAATTAAATTATAAATATTGTATAATACCTATAAATTAATTTAATTAGGTAATTACAGTAGGTAATTAAGTTATTAAGTTAATTAAGTAGATTACTAACTCAAAATAAAATAAATTAGTAATGTAAGTTTATATTGAAGTAATTAATCATGTATATTTGTATAGTATTATGTTAAGTACTTTTAAACTATTTATATTGTATTTATAGTATGCTACATTATTTATAACTTAAATATGTATATAACTAACTTAAATATCTATTTAAATGTAAATAAATTAAAATAAATTCTCTAAAATAAATTTAAAATATATAATAAATACTTTAATATATAAATTAATTACATACAAAGTCAATGTAACGATTAATTAACTAATTTGTGCTTTAATTATGGAATTAACCCTTAAATTAATGTGCATAAAATCTTAGCTTTAACTAATTTTAATATATATCTAAATAACTTATTTTCTTAAATTAATTGTACAATTATGTAGCCCTATGTAAGGGCTTTACAATGATATAATTTTATTATAATTTAAACCTTAATTGGACCCTCAAATCGAGGACCAAATCATTGAAATTAGAACATAACATAGCGCGGCGTAGCGCACAGTTGAGCACTAAGGTTAGCGCCACATCATGCGCTACGGGAGCATTGCTGTCGTATAAGTTGTTTCCTGTTGTTGGCTTACCACTCGTCATGGTGCCAGGCGCCCATACCCATACAATACTCTGATCCGAACATGGCATGATATTGAACATATTGAATACTGGTGGGTTGGGGGTCACGCCTTTTAGGTGGGCTTGTATTGGGCCTGTCATGGGCCTGAAATCGGATAGAAATATACAATAATTGAACTAGGGTTGGCCTCTAGCAGTGGTCTGGTCTCACCTTTATGAGGTGCTGTGTATCCCACGAAAAGGGCTGGCCTACCCATAAACAAGCCTAATTTTTGGGTTAATGAACAATGAATTGACTATGTGTCTGTGAGAGAGCATCCTAAATTCGTCTAAGTCTTGAGAAGCAGAGTGAAGAGAAGAGAAGGAAAGAAGTGTGCGAATGCAACTAAATGCTGGATGTGTGTGGTGTGTGTATATGTATATTATAAGTATAAAGATATGTATATAAATAATGTAAATAATTATATGTAAATAAAGTATACGAATGTAAACTATATATGTGTATGTATATATGTATAATATAAGTAATATAGTAGAGCTATTGTTTAAGTCTTAAATGTATATAAATAATACCAAGGTTTTAGTGACATTTATAACAGTCAATGTATATATGTAAATATGTTAGTATACATAGTTGTTTCCCTTATGTTCTGTATACATTTTACTAATGTTATAGCGACATCTAAATATGTTATTGTAAATATAGAATATGTTACTAAAGATATTAGTATGTTAATATAACTTAGTATAAGTATATATTGGTAGCTATTTTTGTACATATATTTCGGTATTACTTAGAATAGTTGTATATAACTAATTTAGTATAGTTGAATAGAGTTTTTAATGCCTGTTATTTGTAAATCTGCTTAAGGCATTGTAGTATTTATTAATTGATTTTTTTTATATAACTAACAAATTCATTATTAATTGATTCATTAATTCATTTTGTTAATAAAATTAGTATTTTTAGAGTAAAAGAACATTTTTTGACATTGAGAATGATGTATATCAATAATTGTCTCATAATGAATGACCTGGAAACTAACCAGCAAAAATTATAAATAAATAAAATGACGACATTGAGTTGCATTGTGACATCTATACTACGACAACGATAACATTAAAACATCATTTTTATTGCAATGCGATCATCGCCTAACAGATGGTCAGGCAGAGGAGGATCCAAGGTGGACATCCACCCTAAGGAGAAAAGGATTCATTATCATCTCAGAGAGGAGGATCTCAGAGGAAGCCCTTTTTAAGTCTAGGATCTTCTGGGCTTGGAGCAAGGTGCCTTCACCTTCAGGTTTAGCAGGAGAATTTTATTTTCTTGTCTTCACTTCTCTTTTTGTATCTTTTTACTCTTGTAGAAGCATTCCTCTACAAGTACTTGTTGTAAGACGTAGTTTTCTTCTGATTAATCCAATTTGCCTTCATCTGTATTTTTATGTGCTAGTCTTGTTATGGCTTCTTTTTGGTTTTCTTAGTGCACCCACTTTCCATCTTTCTTATTACCCTAAGTGCACTTGCCTAGGGTGAGTTTAGAAAGTGAAAGTAGTTTTTGTCACTTAGGCGTAATTTACTTTCGCGTATTCGCATTCTTATTTCCCGATTGTTTCAAAACCCTAAAAACAACAAAAATAAAAAAGGCAAAAACATAAGTGTCGATTTGAGAGAGTGAGAGAATCATCTATTTGATTAACAGTTTGGCATCTTTGGATGACCTTAGATACTCACCATGTCTAGGTTATAAATTTTACAAGTCGATTTGATTTACGTGTTACAACAATTCAAAAACCTGCTTTAATAAATTGCGTAAAAATCCGTATTACTTTTTGGCATCGTTGCCAAGAAGGCACGACTTAGTCTTTTATTTTTCTCTCTCTTGTTTAGTTAGGCTTTCACAAATTTTTGTTTGATTTTGGCCAAGTGTAAAATCAGGGCGAAAGTGGGATCATTGCAACTTGGAGTGAAAGCTTCCATTACCTTTTCTTTCTGTGGTTCTCAGGTAAGTACTTGCCAAAACCCCCTCAGGAATCTCATCAAAAATTTCAAAAAAATATTTAAAATATCAAAAAAATAAAAACAAGAAAAATTTGGGGTGGTGGAACCTTAAAAATCAATTGTTGCTTGTTTGCTTCAATTCCCCACCACCTCCTTATTGGTGTCTTATTTTTGAAAATCCAAACTTCTGTCCTGATTTGTAGAAATCTGGTTTAGGCACTTAGAGGCTTCCTTAAATCACCAAACTTCACCCAAGGAAGCCACTTTGAGTTAGGAACCTTGAGTGACAAGTACAAAAAATTAAAGAATTCGTGGACTAAACAAGGGTCACACCTTGTTTCCTTACTATTTTGTCACTGTCCATGAATTTTATAATTTTTTCTACTTATTAGATTTGAACAAACTTTATATTTCTGGAAACCTTGAGAAATTCTCCACAACATATAAAATTTTTAAAAATTTTTTAGGTCATTTGAGGTTTTTGGAAAATTATTCTTCTGAATCTATCATTTCTGCCCGTTGACACCAGTGAGAAGAAAATTTTCAAAAAATATCAAACAAATTCCTAAAATCTCAAAAACATTATTTTTGGTTTCCTTGTTTGATTTCCCATCAATTGGTGTGTTGTTTTCTTGTTTAAACCACCACCTTTAAAGATTTTGATAAAAAGAGATTCCTTTAGGAGTTGTAAACCTAGGGTTTCACACTTAGGGTTTTGATTTCATTATCTCTTAGTCACACATACGTTAAAGGAATCAAACCTTCACCAATTACAACTTGGTTGCCTTATTGATGAGGTGTGACTCATCATAGCTAAAATGGCTAAGTTAAGTTAGAAACTATGTTAAACACTACCAAATTAATACAAAGAAAGGGTTAAGTGTGAGAATTAATAGAAAAGATCTAAAATATCAAATCTGTGTTAAAAATACAAAATTAGGTCATTTATTGAGATATTATATTAGTAAATATAAAATGGTTATCCAATTGCAAATTGAACACACAATTGAGCTCAAAAGATCAAATCAAAGTAAAATCAACTTCTAATATATTCAATTAAACTTCAATAAAAATTTGGTAGTATTTGGATATCATTAGAACCTTCCATTTAGAGATTCACATTTAGCTCCATTCATAACATTCTATTCACTTTAAAACCTCCAAGGACCTAATTGTAACACCTTAGGGATTGCTCTGTAGTGCTTTCATACCACATACGGGCCTTGTTGATATTTGTCTACCGTTTCGCTAGGAGCCTTTAGTGCAATTTCACTAATAGATCCTGGTGAACGATGCACCTCTTGGTGCACTGTTCATCTCAAGAACACAGATAACCACAACTGTTGATTTCTCATCTCCTCTTGATTTGTGGCTTGAAATCAATCGAAGCTTCACGTGAATCCTCGCGTGGCTTAACCTTTACCCCCAAATCCCATCTAGCGACTAGGATTCAATTTGGCAACGTCGCGCGCTCTCAGACCTAATCCTTGCTGCCCATAATCTAATCACCTAATTCCATCGTGAGGTGACTTGATCCACTGATCACTCTACTTAAGCAGCTTCCTGAGCTCGTGTGCGAAGGATCGCTCCCTCCTCCTTGAGTGATCCTTTCATCCAATCTCTAGTTCTCTCCCTCATTCATCAATTATACTTGTGATAGGGGTGCGACCTTCCCTCATCCAATTCGTCGTTGCAATGACCAGCTGCAGCTCAAGGATCCCATTCCTCGCTGGAGTCTTCCTCATCTCCTTTCGTCGCTGCAGTGACCAGCTACAACCCAAGCATCCCATTCCTCCTTTAGATTAGGACTTTATATTCTTTCTAGGGGTAGAATTAGCATAGTTTTACTGCTTTCTAGTTAATTGTAGTGGTAGATTAGCTCAGGAGTAGAGTAATTTAGATTCGATTCGCATCTCTCTGATCAATTTAGATTAGAGAGACTTTCATGCTCATCATCAAAATTAATCTCCTCGTACATTCCATTTGACTTTCTAATTCCCTCAATTTTAATTTCACTGATCACCCATACATTAAGGTCTAATTTTAGACCTG
Source organism: Thalassia testudinum (assembly GCA_037157565.1). Classification (NCBI taxonomy): domain Eukaryota; kingdom Viridiplantae; phylum Streptophyta; class Magnoliopsida; order Alismatales; family Hydrocharitaceae; genus Thalassia; species Thalassia testudinum. The sequence continues at coordinate 20,295,551 of JAZHRO010000071.1, read as the reverse complement.
AGAATCTTGGTTCTCAGATCTGAAATTAGCTCCAAAAATCACTTTGGGGGTTTCCCATCTATTTCACAATTCCATAAAGACCCCCAATCTTAATTCTATCAACTCGAATTGCTCGATCTTATTTAAATTAATTTTCAGTGTTCAAATCAGTGATTTGGAATTCATTTGGGATCTTTTTCGGATTTAATCGAGCTTTTTGAGATTTAATGGGTTTGATTATGATGTATGAAAGGATTCTAATGTGTTTGAGCTTTCTTTTGATTTGTGGATGAGCATATATCTAATTTATGCCCTTTGTTGGAGAGTTCTATCAAGGAAAATTAGTAATTCTGATTTGAGATGAACAACCCAACGGGTCTTGATCAGTCCACAAAATCACCTTGATCGCCCATTAATGGTGTTCAAGGAGATTAAGTGAGGAGATCAATGAAAGACTCAAAGCAAAAGTCCAATTGGGGCGACATTTCACCCTCCCTATATCCACTTTTATGACTTGATATTGGAGGTTGTGATTGGGATTTTAAAAGATTTTTGAAAGAGGATTAGAAAGGTTTTCAAAGGGGATTGAAAATCCATTCTATAAACATAATTTCAGATCTTCTTTGATTTCAAGATGATTTTCAGACAAGAATGAACACCTGATTTGGATGATTTGTTTACTAAATTCTCCATTAGATTAGTTGAATTTAATGATCATGGCTACACAACAGCCTTTGAAAATATGTTTAAGACGTCTGGTTTTGGATCGAAAACCTTTTGGTAGTTGTTGTTGCTATCCTGTTGTAGTTGTTGCAGCTGTGGCTGCTGGATGGTTGAATCAGTTGGGCAGTAGTTGGAATTTGTGTATTTCAGCTGGCTGACATGTTTGTAATGTGGTTTAAATTTGTAACAATCTTTCATGTATGTTAGAGTCTATAATTTCTTTTGGTTGGCTTGTAATTTGATTGGAAACTCTTTTGTCAGGTAAACTCTGTGTAATCTCCTCAAACTTAGGAAATGAGATGTTATTAAGTTGAAAATCATGTTTATCTGATTGAACACCATATTTTTGACTTGCTAAACATAACTGGGTGCTCATACTGCCAATTTAGTACACTTTCTTCATTCTAAGGCCTTAGGTTTTTAGGTAAAACACTCTTTTAGGCCTTACATGTTTTAGATTTGTAAATAAACAAAAACCTTAAAAGAATTTCAAAAAAATAAAATAAATGTGTAGTGAGTAAGAATAAGTATATTTTTAAGTGTATGCAAAGTTTGAAGGTCATCTGAACTTCTGACTTGATAGAACATATTAGTTGACGATTCAGTATACTTTAAAACTTAATAAAAGAACTCAACTTGAAAAAATCTAAAAATAATTCCATTCTTCTCATTTCTCTTTCCCTCTCATTCCCTATCTTTACTATATATATAAAACCCATAAAAATAAAAAAAACTAGAAAAACACCTAAAAATACTATGTTTACTATGTATATAAATGCATATATAAGTTCTATATTAAGCTATATATGTATATAATATAAAATATGTATATAAACTGTATATATAACTTATATATGTATTTTGTAGTATAACTTAAGTATTTAGGATAACTTAATATATATATAATTTTATTAAAAAAGTAGATATTAACTTAATTAACTTATATGTACTATAAGCTATATAAATTTATAAACGCCAATAAATAAACTTATTTATCGGTAATATCGTACATACATATTTATATGCTTATTATGTACATTGTAATCCCTGTAAACTAATTTAATTATATTTATACAGTAAATAAGTAATTTAATAAGTTATTAGATAGTTTACTAACTTAAAATAAAATAAATTTGTAAATTAAGTTATTAATGGAATAATTTATATTGTATATTTTTATTATAATATTTTAAGTAATTTAAAGTAATTTAACTATATTTATACTGTATTATACTATTTATACCTAATTTATTTGTATAACACCCTGAAATGTATATTTAAATGTATATAAATTAAAATAAAACTTGTAAAATTTAATGAAAATATGTATTAAATAATTTAACATGTATACTAATGTTGTATTAAATCAATTGGACCATTAATTAAGAAATTTATACTGTAATTAACAAATTAACTTATAAATCAATGTGAATAATCAGAAAACTTTGACTAATTTATTTATATAGTAAAATTAATTATTTTTGTAAATTAAGTATATAATTACGTATCTCTATATAAAGACTTTACAACCCTATAATTTATTTTGGAATTGGATCAAAATAGGGCTCTCAAATTGAGGGCTAAAATCAGCAGTTCAACTCAGCTATCGCACGCACAGCTGCGCTTGAGGGGCACATTCAAATAGCACCACATTGATGGTGTTGTACTGCCCACACTGCCTTATTTAGAATTTTTTCCTAGCCCCTCAGTTGTCACGAGGGGCTGTGCACTATGCGTAGGCTTGTGTGGGCCTGGTAATGAGCCATAAATCGGTTAAAATGTGCCAAATGAGAACTAGGGTGGCCTTCGTAGATGTTTGGTCCCACCGAGTAATGGGTGCTGTGTATCCCTTGAAAAGGCTGTCTGCAAATTAAACCATTTTTTGGTTAAAAATCAGATCAAGTCGGTTTGAACCGGTAAAGAAGTGGAGTGAAGAGGCGTGAGTTGAATTTGGTTGAGTGTTGAAAAGCCTCCTTGTGCCTTAGTGTGGTGTGTGTTGTGTGTTAGTGTAGTGTGTGTTGAGTGCGTGAGTGTGTTAATGAGTTGTATAAGTAATATATGTATAAGTAATACATGAGTCTAGTAGTATTGTTTGAACTATATTTGTATATAAATAAAGTATAGCTTGAGTGACGAATCTGTTCGTCACTGTACATAGTATTATATGTTAGTATAGATATTAGTTTTTATCTTAGCTTATGTATATAATTTTTCTAAGGTTATAGCGACACTTTTATACGTTACTGTAGATATATTATATGTTACTGTAGATATTAGTAAATTAATTTAAGTTAGTATATTTCATATTATTGCTCATTTTTGTACCTATAATTATGTATTATTATTATTAGTTGTAAATAGGTAATATAGAGTATTTATTTATGATTTTTGATGCTTGTTTGTAGATAAATATTTTCAAGCATTGTAATTCATTTTTGTATTTAAAATTGATTCATTCTTTCATTAATTGATTGATTCATTCATTATTGTACATAAAATTAATATCTTTTGAATTAAAGAATATTATTGGACTTAGAGAGATATATATCAATAATTATTTTCCAGTGAACATGGAATAAATCAGTAAAAATTAAGTATATGATAAAATCGACGTGACAACGATTTGTATGTGTGACATACTACAATGATATTTAATGCCTCTTTTTAGTACGAATTGGTAGTTGATCATTTTTTTGGCACCATTGTCGGGAATAAAAATCCGTCAACAACGCTTTATTGTAATTGACAAATGTCGCAGAAAGTCGATTAATTTTGGTGCCGTTGTTGGGGATAAAAACTTAACAATGTCGAGAATTTCTTCAATTATTTTTGACATCGTTGCCGGGAGGCAACTCTCTGTACGCTAAAATTATTCTTTAATTCTTTATTTGTAAATAATTTTTTGCTTCTGTATATAAACATTGATTCATTCATATTCATTCATTGTATATTGTGATTCTTTTATTTAGATTCTTTGTTGTATATATATTTCTTTTATTCTTTTATTCTTTTTATATGTAGATTTTTAATTCTTACTAATCATTTGTTATTTTTACAACACTTGAGTAGTGTCTTCTTATAGGCGGAGATCTTCCTGATGGACTCGTTGCACTTCAGACTCGACTTCCTGGAGGAGTTGGTCCATGGAGCTGCATTAGAGTAGTATAGTAGTAGTATAGACTTAAGTATATTACTTAGGATATTTGTTAGGCATAAGTTGTGAGAGCCTGTTCTCACATACTATTGTAATAATTTGGACTCTTTTGGACTCTACATCTCTACTCATCTCTTATTGACACGATTTTTCCGTTCGCAGGTTTTTTGTATTGATTTATTTTTCTTTTATTTTTGTTGCATTGGAAAAAAATACAAAAAAATTATAAAATAAAAATACCAAAAATACCTCATCTTTTTCTAGCATTAGCATCTATTAGGCATCCATATCTAGGTTGCATTATTCTTGCTAGATTTCAATTTCAAGTCAATTGCATTATAGAATTGCTGGAGTCAAATATGCATTTTCTATCCTTAACTATTGCCATCCTTGCATTTACTTAATTAAAAAGATCATCTTTTGATTTGAAAAGAAACTAAAAAGTAAGACGAGTTGCATAGAAAATATCTTCTAAATGCTTGAATCAAATTCAAAAGGAGACATTAAAACTTGTCTGAAACCCTACCTGGTTTTCACCGATACTGTGTTGATTGCTATTGTGCATACAACATGATCACATAAGTCACAAACACACGAGTTTCTATCTCATCTTGAGCAACCACAGGATCTGGATTCGCACGTCAGTCTTATCCAGATTCCCAGTGGATTTTAGGTCTGTACTTTGCTAGGTTATCTTTAGGATAGGTATAATTATTCTGAAACATTTGTTTGTGTACTACTATTGTGCGTATCAGACTCTGGGAAAAAAATTCAATTTATCTCGCTTGCTTGTTTGATTAGTCTTTGATAGGTGAGATTGAGTGGGATTTTGATTTTGTAAGATTGAGATTGTTTACCTCTCTGAGTTAATTTTTTTAAAAATTTATTTTCAAAAATCGACTCAATGGAAGGTAAGAGATCCTAAAATTCTGGATGCTGATGCCCAAACTTCCATTTCTATGCCTTCCACATCCAATTCCGTACCTCTTAAGCCTCAAACTCTCATTCACCACTCCAATCCTGAGGATGATCATGATTCTGTACAATTTGAGGATTTTAAGAACTTCCACATCTCTCTACACATCATTCTCCACCACCACCACCAAACCATAGGTTCCAACCTCCTTCATACCCTAACTTTCCTAACCAACCACCATCGGAGAGAGGATCCTTACTGTTTACAGAGGGTGAGATCGATTTTATAAAATAAATGTTGCATTGTAGTATAGTTGAAATCGCCTTGTAAACAAATTAGATTTTTTTACTCGAATGTTAAGTCTGAGATAGAACACAAGGAGCAAATGGAATTTATTCACTAATCTCAATAAATGTAATTTGAACACTTTAAGTTACTCAAAATCTAATTCAAAATATAATGCAGGAGTTTATGAATATTAAAATGTAGCAATAAAAGAGATTGAGAAGAATTGGATAAAAATTTTGATTCTTCTCTTGGTTCTCTCTTTAGCTTTTCTTCTTTGCCTTTTTTTCTTTCTTCTTTTCCTTGGCTTTGGTTGATGGCTTCCTTCTTTGTTTTCTTTCCTTCTTCTTTGGTTTCCTTCTTTGATTTGGCTTTTAGCTTCTCTCTTCTTTATTTTCTTCTTTGACTTTCTCTTCCTTTAACTTCAACTCTTTCTGCCTTCTCCTTCCTTCTCTGCTTCTGCCTTCTCTGCCTTTCTTCCTTGGCTTCTGATTTCCTTCTCTCTTTCTTCTTCAGTCGTGCCTTCTCCTTCCTTCTTCCTTCAGCTTCCTCAGCCTCCTTTTTTTGCCTTCAAATCCTCAGCTTCCTTTGCAGCTCCTCCTCCTGCCCTTAGCTTCTTCAGGTTTAGCTTCCTCTTCCTTCTTTTTTTCCTTGCACACAAGTGCAAAACCTACCCCTACCCCCTGCGTATGCTCTCTCCTCTCTTAGGTTCGTTCTCCCAGAGCCAATCGGGTACTCAGGTCGGGTCAAGTGCACTCGGGTCCAGGTACATCGGCGTGGGTGGTGCGCGAGGAGTGCACGGTAAACAGGTTAGGCAAGTCAGGTCCGCAGAGCGTGGGTCGTGAACGAGGCGGGCATGTGGGTGAGGGGACCTCACCCCGTGTTCGGAGGCGAATAGTCTCTGACACAAAAATAATTTAAACCACACTCCGCACTCTAAACTTTCCAAGGTGGGACTAAAAGTCCCACCCACTATGCTTGCGCCTGTAGGAGGATGCCTGCTCAATTACTGCGGTTGTGGTGCTTTTTCAAAGCCACTCACTGGCTGGATGTGTGCGTATGTTAACTCCGTGTCACTTGGACCTGTTCGCTTGGAGCCTAACACTTGGGTTGAAGCTTGTGAGCAAGCTTCATGCTGACGCTAATGGTGGCGGAGGCTTGATCTTGCGTTCAAATAATATGGTCTTGTGGCCTCATTAAACCACACAGGAAGCTTCGTCGTGGCATGGCGAAGGTGCTGTGGTAGGTGGCTGGCTGTGGGGTGGCCTAGGTGTGCGTGCCTAAGTTGGTCTGTGGCCGTGATGATGGGTGTGGTTGGGGGGAGTTTGTGGAGGGTATGGCGGTCGATGGAGATGGGGAAAGTGATCAGTGGATGGTGGCGGAGGTTCTGAGGGGTCTGGTGAGGTAGATGGGTGTGTGGAGGTGACAGAGACATTTCGTCGGTGGTCTGCCGGAGATGAAGAAGATGGTGGTGGTCTGTGGTGTCGAGGGGTTGAAGATAGAAATAAAGAAGGGGGAAATGAAGAGAGGAGAGAGGGGAAGAGATTTAACCTAATTAAGTGACGAAGGGAGACAGGAGGGCGGCTGGTGCATACTTGCCGCTGTTGGAGACGAAGGTTCCAGTGAAGGGGTGACGGCCACGACAAAGGGGTATTGGGTGCCAGCGTAGGTTCGGCACGACGCGGAGGAAGGAGGCGGAGAAGACTCTGCCACTGGTATTGTGGCAGAGCGACGAGAAGAGGGAGGAGATGTCGTTGGAGCTCGTTGGATGCTTGGCCGGAGGAAAAGAGAAGAAATTGGAGGTTCTCCGGCCAAACCAAGCTGGAATTGAGCGGCCATATCAGGGGTTTCTTTTATAGGCTCTGGCAGAGGGCCTTGTGCTTGGAAGGCAAGCTTCCAAGCGCAAGTATCCTCACCAGAGTAGGAATGTGCGAGAGACAAATCTCTCGAGCGTTCGCACGAGAGATTGGGTGACAATTAGGGCTTGGAATTGCGCTCATTAGATCGGGAATTCCTCAGAGAATCTCCCTTTCAAATCTGAGAGGGAGTCTCTAGGGATTTGAAAGAAATCATCCTTGAATCCTTGCCGGAGTAGACTCCTTCGTTGTAATGGTGGAGGGACCTAATTGCAAAGAGTGGCGAGGAAGATATGGGGGTCTTCGCAATGGCTTTCAAAAGTTAGGGGTTTAAATGTAATTGGGTGGATTGTTTTGCAAAGTAGGTCACAGTGACCTCTCCTTAGGTTCAAATTTTGGTACAAACCTAATTTGGATCTAAGGAATCTAATGGTGAAGTTGGATTTTAGGTTTGATCATGTTTGATTGAAAATTTTACATAAAAACTCAATCTAGGGCAAATAATTAGCTAGGACCCATATTTAGGTCAAAATAGGTTCCAAAGGTCAAATTTAAAGTTCTAAACCCTAGAGGATATTTTCCCATGAATTTTAGAGGGTTTAGTTGATTTTTATCCTGACCAGAACCTTGTTGAATTAAGTGGGTCTGTTTTAGGGTTACAAGAAGTCATTTAATTCTTAGATTGCACATGAACCTATTTCTAATTGAATCAACTCACTTTTTACCTTGTTAAGATCAGTTGACCTATGTTTAGCCCCTGAGAAATCCTGTTAATGTATTGCAATGGTAAAATTACAGTTTTACCCTTTGTTTCCTGCTTTTCTTTTAGAATGGTTATTCCTTGAATTAGGCCTTCTCTAGGTTATGTAGGAGCTTTTGTTCTCTTTTCTAGGTCAAAATGAGATAGTTAGGGCTCATAATGGTGTTCCCATCACTTACCTACATCTGTTCGAAACATAATTACAAATTAACTCTTATACAACAGGTGCAACAACTTGCACAAGCTGTTAATCTTCTAGCAAACCCTCAATACCAACCTCAACCTAGAAACCCTCAGACACCACCTCAACCTCGTAGGCCTCAACTATAGGATTACTATAATCCCGCAATTGCACAACCTATGCCTGTGGTACATTATCCCGATAGGGGTCGTGCTGCTGAACTAAAGCCAAACATCATTGCATTTATACCTCACTTTCATGGTCTTGTTTCTGAGGACCCTTTTTAGTATTTAGAAGAGTTGAAAAATTTTGCTCGAACTTTGAATCCGCAAGGTCATGATCAGCACAAGCTTTTAATGAAAATGTTTTCCTTTTCATTGAAAGATAAGACAACCTTCTAGTATAAAACCTTAACACAGACTATACCAATAGAAGACTGAGCTTCTTTGGAACATGAGTTCTTAAAGAAGTACTTTCCTATAGGCCGCACAAACACTTTAAGGCATGTCATCACCACATTCACCCGGAATTTAGGAGAACAAATGCACAAGGCTTGGGAGAGATTCCACGAGCTTCTTAGAAAATGTCCTCACCATGGTGTCCCACGTTGGTAACAGGTCCAGATCTTCTATCATGGGCTCCATGATGATACACGGAATTTTGTAGATGCCGCATGTGGAGGTACTTTCCTGTGTCGGGACGAGGGCTTAGCCTTTGAGCTCTTCGAGGGGATGGTCGAAAACTCTATTAACAATGTTTCGATGAGCGTGTTTAATAGAAAGTCTTCTCATTCCCACTCACATTCGGGGGTACATGAAGCCCAATCTAGCAATAGAGATTTAGAATTAGTGGTTAGTCAGCTGGATAAGGTAGGCTTAATAGAGAAGAAAGTAGATGAAGTATGGAAATTCCTATCTAAACCTTCATCATCTTCTTCTCAGTCACCTGCACTACACACTTCTTTTCAGTTTCCCATAAGGAGGGAAACTGTGAACAATCTTTCTATGACACAACCTGCATTATCGAATTATACTTTTTCCTATCCTTTACCAGCTGGAGGAACCTTTGTTCCTCCTTACACTGAATTCTCTACACATTCTATAGCTTCGGAGGAGCTCCACACCATTTACAATGATCCTTATTCACAAACCTATAACCCTGGATGACGTAATCATCCAAATTTCTTGTGGTTGGGAAATTCACAAAGACCTACCTATCAACAACCTTCTGCACTACCATTTCACAATCCGATCCGAGCACCACCTCCACAAACACACGGGTATCCATCGCTTGCCCACTAGCAACCCCAACCCAGGCCTGCCTAATACTCTCAACTTGGACCTACACGAGATGATCGGTTGGGGTCAATCATGAAAGCTCTCGCTAATATGTAACAACAAAATATTGCTATACAACAGAGACAGGATGTGGCGCTAGTTGAGATGAGAGCCCAGTTATCACATTTGACGGAATCCCGTCAACCACATTCACTTCCATCTCAAGCACAAACCCGACCTTTGCAAAGTCAAGCACACTTTATATCACAAACCGTACATGAACCTGAGCTTTATCCTGATCTCAATTCTGTCTATCTTGATCCTACTTCTGATTCACAACTACCTATCCTACCTGATCCTAATGATTTGTCTACGCCGCAATCTAATTTAAATGTCGTCACCACTATCAGTGGTAGAAGCACATTTGATCCATCTTTTCCAACTTCTACATTCTTACTTGGACCTACTACTTCCACTCCATCTGATTCACCTCTTCTAGGACTCTTCTGAGCCTTTAATTGATCCTCCTACTACCCCTTCTGTACCTTTTCCAGAGGCTTTGGAAAAGAAGAGTGAGGAAAAGAAGAAGAAATCTGTGTGGCACTTGAGGAGGATTTGCTTAAGCTCTTTGAGCAAGTTATATAAACATCCCATTGTTGGATGCAATCTGCCACATTCCTCCTTACGCTAAGATTTTGAAAGACCTATGTACACCTAAGCGTAAGGTTAGAATTCAAAAAGGGAGTGGTCCTGTTATTCTCTCGGAACAAGTGAGTTCCCTTATTTCAAACCTCTCTATTAAGAAGAAAGACTGAGGCACCCCTCTTCTCTCCTGCAGGACAGGTAACACCACATTTAATAGAGCATTACTTGATTTAGGTGCTTCCATCAATCTTATACCAACCTCCCTACTGACACATTTCGAGGTTAGCAATTTGAAGCCAACCGAGGTGTCCCTGCAATTAGTTGACAGATTAGGTAAGACACCTCAAGGAGTATTGCAGGCCAAGAAATTTTATTTTCCTTTAGACTTTATAGTCATTGACATGGAAGTATTTGAGGATATCCAGAACATACCTATCATACTAGGAAGAACTTTCTTGGCTGCGGCCAAAGCAAACATAAATTGTGAGGAGGGGCTTATAGAATTGAAATTTGGAGATCAGTGAATGAAAATTGATATATTTCAGGCCCAAAGGGGACCATCCTATAGCTTAATTGAGGAAATCTGTTCCTTGGATTCATTGGATAAATTGGTTGAGGATATATTGATTGATTTACTAAATTTAGAACCTCAACACCTTTTGGACTCTGACTTGACTCTCCTAGAGACACCAACTTTAGAAATTAAGGACTTACTCTATTCCTTTAGTGTCTCTAGGATCTTTTGAGATCTCCACACTTGCTCCTTCACCTGATTCTGTACTTGTTGAACTCAAACCTCTTCCAGACTCTTTAAAATGTCCTCTTAGGACCAGCTCAGACTTATTATGTGATTATCAACTCTTTCTTATCATCTGATCAAGAATCATGACTCTTATCTATCTTGAGAGCACATAGATAGGCTATAGGATGGAGCCTTTCTGACTTAACTGACATTGATCCTTCTTATTGTACACATAGGATTTTTACTGAAGAAGGATCTAGACCCACTAGATAGCCACAACATAGACTAAACCCTACACTTTAGGAGGTGGTTAAAAATGAGATGATCAACTGGTTGGACAATGGAATTATTTTCCATATATCAGATAGTTGATAACTCTACATTTTGTGGCGATAATTCTATCAATTGGGGTTTATCTTAAGGGTAACATGTATAAAAAGCACATCATAAATGGGCATAAGAGCATACTTGCATTGCATATTGAGATTGCTTATAAATCAATGTTAATGGTCATTTGTACAAGTTCATGTCAAAATAGGCCTCAGATGAGTGATCGGACCATACGGATGGATTCAGAATTACGAACGGAGTGCAACAGACTCAAAATCAACCAAATTCGACATCCGGATCTCCCGCAACTAGCCCAAGAAGTTTTGACCGTTGATCTAATGATCAATGGCCACAAAGCTGCCACGTGGCACGAGATTAGTGCATACAAGCCACCGCCCCACTTCTTCCATCATCCGCAGAATGAATCTCAATCGTTCGATCTTTGATCAGACGGCCGAGAACAGCTCCCGCAGCACGCCTTCACCTCATAGCACCACGGAGACATGCTCTAAGCCGTCCGATCTTTGACCGGACGGCTGAGAGCCATGCATCACCCTCGCTCTCTACCATCGTCGAGACCCAACACGAAGATTCGACTGCTGGATCTTTATCCAAAGGTCGGCAGCAGCCAAGCACAAATTCTTCTCCGCGACCATCCACGGAACGCAGCGTAGCAGTCGACACTCCTTCCCTGCGCATCTGACGCAGGATCGAACCGTACCGCGTATCGAATCCAAGGCAAAAGTGCACGCGAGAGAAATCAGATCGTTGAGTGCGTGGACGGCGGAGATAGTGCTACGTGGTGCCCACAGATGCAAGCGATCGAGCATGGGAGTCTCAGCAAGTGATTCGCAAGCGCGCTCCGCGTGCAATCTTAGCCGTCCAATCTTTGATCAGACAGACCTCAAGGTGCGCACACAGATCGCGCGGAAGACCGGCAGGGAGGGGCCTTCACCGACATTTCTGAGGTGATTTTAGCGATGTCCTAGACATTGCTAAAGCCCCTACTTAATTTAGAAACCCCTTCTTCCTATATAAACCCCCTTCAATTACCCATGTAATGGCATTGAATACACGTGCAATTCTTCTACCCCACTCCTAGTTTCCCTTAGCACACTTTGTACTCGTCGGAGTTGACAAGCTGTCGACGGAGCCCTCCACCGCCGTGGTTGCCTTGCCTTCTCCCCTCCTCTCTCCCTTTACTCTAGATTTACTTTACTTTTGTTTAAGCATTTAGCTATTGTTGTATCTATAAAACTCAAGTTGCATGTTGAATGTTGTTTCGTATATAGCTATTGTCTCTCTCTTTTTATCGGGGTTTTCTTATCTTGATTTGCATGAACGCTGTGATCAAAAGACTCTAACCCTACTATCTCTCTCTCTCTCTCTCTCGTACTTTCTTTTCTCTCTTGTGTTTTCTCGTGCGCAAGCAAAACCCATCATTTCCGTGACAACTAAGTGACAGAAAAAGTCGATTTCACGCCTTCCTGTGTTCGACACTCGGACTCATCCATTTCTACATTTAAAACCAACGTTGCGAATGCAAGTTACAACGACCTATTTAGACAAATGCATCCGGCTCATGTCAGTTTTTGGCGTCGTTGCCGGGAAGGCAATGGATTTATTTTGTCGCTTGCATTTTGCATCCATACTCACATCGTCTAACTCATTTTCTCCCTCTACTTGATTGGTTGTAGGAACTTGACGCCTGTGCGGTGAAGGAGCGTGACTCGTGACGGTGGAGATGGAGTGAACACAGCAAAGACTGGTTGTGAGTATCGCTCTACCCGTGGTTGTTTGCTTGCCTAAAAAACTCTAAAAAAAATTAAAATTAGAGAAAAAATCGGCGTGGTGAATGATTGCTTGATCCACATCCTAAACTCATCACCCAACAAAAAAAAAACACTCTAACATTCTTAAAGACAATCTCTTTGGAGTGTTCTTTTTCTTTTTGAGTGATGTTTGCGAAGCCACCATGACTTGACTTGGGCTACATCACTCACCTTAAAATCGACTCACTTGGTAGATTGCATGAACAGTAGGGTGAGAACATTAGGGTTGTTTTCTAGGGCCTCCTCACTCTAAAGGGAATTCACTCTCACCCGTTGTGTGTAAAACTTGGCTTGTCCACTTGAAACTTGTTTGAAAACATTAAGGCACTTCAATCCTAAAAGACATTAAAGTAAGGACAAACGTTAAAAGACACTACATCTTAAATCCTTGCTTGAAAACCATGTCTTGTTAGGTGCACACATATTTGAATCAGATAACTAAGAGGCACCACCCTAATCAATGCCTCATCACATGTCTTGAGTACAAGCACTGACCTAAACCCTCATTAAAATAGAGTAGACGTGCCCTAGGTAGGACTAGTTTCAGTCTCAAAAGGCGTGATTTTAGTTGCTAGGCACTTGCCTTCATTCCCTTCGACTAGGCTGCGGGGAAGTGTCAAACGACCGCGGTTGTGGGGTCTACAGAATCGATGGCGTAAGCTAAAGGAAGAACCTTCCCCACAATCCCCTTGTAATCAATTTAACCAGATTAGCGTTGGGAGGGGCGGTTACGTGCCTACAGACTTGATCGTTCCTTTTGAGATTTCTAGGTCCCTTAAGGAATACACTATAAGGACTAGTCTTGTCTGCTTGTTTGAGCACACACGCTTCTCGCAACTACTTCTCTTCGCATCCCTCCCCGTTCTTCTCTAGTATATGCATGGGAGATGATCAGTTCATCCTGAGCTATTTGTTTTGGGACAGAAAACCCGGGGTAGACTTGATCTTCCTAGAGATATGGCTGAACTTAGAGTAGATGAGGTTGAGGGACCAACCTCCACCAGATACGATGGCCATCATCCAGGCCTGGATTAATGCAAACTACCAGCTTCAGCAGCAGCAGATCCACACTATCATACAAGCCATACATCGGTTGCAGAACCTGCAGGGGCAACCACCACCACCTTTGCAGAACCCACAGAGGCAACCACAACCTGATCCACCACAATTCCAGAACCAACCTAGACCCCTCCGTGACTTTTACGATCCGTCTGCTATTCGGATCGAATCACATCTTAGGGTCCTTGAAGGGGGAGATGATTTTGAGGTAAAACCTAATGTCCTCAGCTTGATTCAAAGCCACTTTCATGGGAGCTCAAATGAGGACCCCTTCCAATACCTAGAAGACCTTGACCAGATTGCCCAGACTGTCAAGCTCAGGAACATCAGCTTAGACATTATTTTGATTAAGATGTTCCCCTTCTCACTGAGAGACAAAGCATCTCACTGGCTTAGAACTTTAGGAAGACCTATCTCTACCTAGGAAGAACTAAGGCATGCATTCTTAAAGAAATTCTTTCCCATAGGAAAGATCAATGCCCTCAGAAGAGCCATTACCACCTTTACACACCAGAGCGGAGAACAATTCCATGAGACATGGGAGAGATTTAACAAATTGTTGAGGAAATACCCACACCATGAGGTTCCAAGATGGCAATTGGCTCAGATCTTCTACCACGGTCTAGACAGCAACCTTCGAAACTTTGTCGATGCTTCATGCGGAGGAAACTTTCTGAACAAAGATGAGGAAAGCGTGTTTGAGCTTTTTGAGTCTATGAGTGAAAATTTGCTCAACAATGCCTCCATGACCTAGTTCAGTCGATCTAGTCAACCCCATGGTGGGATCTATGTGGTACAAGCAAATTTTGGAATGGTTGACATGGATATTATTTCCAAGAAGTTGGATTGAGTGGAATTGGTGGATAAGAAGATAGATGAACTATTGAACAAGACCAGGAACCCGCTACAGACTCTCTCCCTAGCAAAGGGAGCTCACAATGTTAACCTAATTCAGCCACTAAGCCAGATGCACCTGGAACAACCATTGACCATGTTCCAGGGAGGGACCTTTGCTCCCTCAACCCCTGATTATTCTCTTCCCTCCCCCTCGGCACCTTCTATCTTTGAAGATGTCTAGGCTATCCAAGGTTATTCCAAACCTGACCCCTTCTCCAACACTTACAATGCCAGATGGCGTAATCACCCAAACTTCGCTTGGTCGAACCAGAAATTGAATCAATTTTAGAACCAGCCCAAGCCAAACCATCAGCCAAACCCGATCTCCTATCAGCAAGGTCCATCGATTAGACCCCCTATAATCCGAATAGGGCGGCCCCTCCCCCACAAAACCAAATGGACACCTTGATGAAAATGATGGCTGACATGAACCAGAAACACTAGGAGGAAATGGCATTAGTGAAGGGACAGTTGAGCCAGCTGTTAGATTGTAAACAACAGGGATCCCTTCCTTCTTAGCCACAGTTGAACCCATGAAACGTGATTAACAGAGGCCCCAATTCGCAAGGGTTCCAAGGCAATCCCGAGCAGGCCCACATGGTCCAGCCTGCCCCACAAACACCTCCTAGGTTTGGTGCTTCTTCCTCTTCTCAAGGATCAACCCATGGTCCCAATGCCTTTGCAAATGCGGTGACCTTGAGAAGCGGCACTAAAACCCAGGATCCCAAGTGGCCGACTCCTCCTGTGACTTTACTCCCTGAGATACCTCACTCCGAAGACGAGCAAGAAACACCCAAGGACCTAGAGATTGACTCAGTTCAAATCCAGACACCGTACCCCGAGGCCTTGGAGAAGATGAAGAGAAAGAAAGCGGTTGTGGAAAATGAGGAGTTTTTGGAAATTTTTAAGCAGGTTCAGATTAATATCCTACTCCTTGAGGCATCAAGCACATTCCGGCTTATGCTAAGTTCCTAAAGAACGCCTGTACGCCGAAGCGTAAGCCACGACCCCAAGCACCTAGGAAGGTTGTGCTCTCAGAGCAAGCGTGTTCCGTGATATTGAGCAACCTTTCGCTCAAACGAACAGACCTAGGAGCACCCCTGATATCTTGTAATATCAGGGACATGACATTTGATAGAGCGCTCCTGAACTTAGGTGCTTTGATCAATCTGATCCCAACAACCCTGTATCACCAATTCGGATTCGAAGAATTGATGCCCACACCTGTGACCATCCAATTGGCTGATCGATCTGTGAAGACCCCCAAGGGGGTTGTCGAGGATGTAATTGTTTGGGTCAAAGACTTCTACTTTCCAGTCGACTTCTTGGTGCTCGACATGGAAGTCCCTGAATAGCTACAAAACAAACCCATCATCCTAGGCAGACCTTTCTTAGCTACATCTTAGACAAACATCGATTGTGACACGGGATGCATGGAAATTGCCTTTGGAGACAGGAAGATGCAGTTGGATATCTTCAGGACGACAAGTCTTTCGATTACGACTGGATTGAGGAGCACGATCCCGTGGAACCTCTGGTTGAGGACTGCCTCACCCTTAGTTCTGTATCAGACCATCATACCCAACGCTGTGACGACTGTTTTGGCCTATCCCTGTCTGTGCACGCTGACCTCTGTAGAGCTAATTACCATCAACAACCACCGTTCGAGGAGATTGATGCTGATCAACTCCCGACTTTCTCCTACCCATCGAGTGTTGTTCCACCCACACCCGAGCTGAAGTCGCTACATGAAAATCTAAAGTATGTCTTAATTGGACCTGACCTGACCTTCCCAGTGATTATTAATGCCCATCTAACCAAAGATCAGGAACTCAGGTTGACCGCGACCCTATCAAAACATCAAGCAGCCATTGGATGGACCATCTCGGATTTATGAGGAATTAGCCCCACCTATTGCACCCACAAGATCTATCTGGAAGATGGGGCTCGACCTTCTCGTCAAATGCAGAGACGATTAAACCCGAATATGCAGGAGGTCGTTAAAAAGGAAATCATCAAGTAGCTTGACACTGACATCATCTACCTAATCTCCGATAGCCCCTGGGTGAGCCCCACTTAAGTGGTCCCTAAGAAAGTCGGGCTCACCGTTGTCACCAATGAGCTTGGCGAATCCATCCCACCCGCACCACCATTGCATGGCGGGTGTGCATTGATTATGGGAAGCTCAATGAGGCGACCAAGAAAGATCATTTCCCTCTACCATTCATTGACCAGATTCTTGAACGATTGGCAGGGCAGAAATATTTTTTCTTCCTGGATGAATACTCAGGATACAACCAAGTCGCGATGGCTCCCGAAGATCAAGAGAAGACCACATTCACTTGCCCGTATGGCACATTCGTGTTTCGTTGTATGCCATTCGGGTTATGCAACGCACCCGCTACCTTTCAGCATTGCATGCTAGCCATCTTTTTAGAGATGGTGGGTGAATACCTGGAGGCCTTTAAAGATGATTTCTCAGTGTTTGGGAACTCATTCGACCATTGTTTAAGCAACTTGGAGAAAATCCTGAAGCGATGTATTGAGGTTAAC
This sequence comes from Thalassia testudinum, assembly GCA_037157565.1. Taxonomy (NCBI): domain Eukaryota; kingdom Viridiplantae; phylum Streptophyta; class Magnoliopsida; order Alismatales; family Hydrocharitaceae; genus Thalassia; species Thalassia testudinum. The sequence goes on along the minus strand of JAZHRO010000071.1, from coordinate 20,278,362 downwards.
TTGGTTTTGAGCTTGGAAAAAAGTCATTTCATGGTTCAAGAAGGGATTGTCCTCAGGCACATCGTATCGCATAGGGGCATTGAGGTGGATTGAACTAAGGTTGATTTGATTTCTAAACTTCCGCCACCTAGCTCGGTCCGGCAAATCCGATCTTTCCTAGGACACGTTGGTTTCTATCGAAGGTTCATTAAAGACTTCTCCAAACTCTCTAAACCCTTGACCGACCTTCTGGCCAACGATGCCCTATTTCACATGACACCTGATTGCATCCAGGCTTACAACACCCTTAGGGAATCAGTCTCCACCGCACTTGTGTTACAGCCCCCAGACTGGTCCCAGGATTTTAAAATTATTTGTGATGTATCAGACTTTGCCATTGGCGCAGCCCTGGGACAAAGACAAGAAAAGAAATTTGTGGTGATCCACTACGCGAGCAAGACGTTGGATGAGGCCCAACGAAACTATATAGTCATAGAGAAAGAGCTGCTCGTTGTAGTCTTTGAACTCGAAAAGTTCCGATTTTACCTCCTAGGATCCCATGTGACCATTTATACGGACCACTCATTCGGCATTTGTTGGCCAAAAAGGATGCTAAACTTAGGCTCATCAGATGAATCCTGCTCTTGCAGGAATTTGATATGGAAATTCGCGATAAAGCCGGGTCCAAGAATGTTGTGGTCGATCACCTGTCCAGACTCCACTCAGACCACATTGGGCCCTCCTTGCTCTTAACTGATACCTTTCCTGATGAACTTCTTGCTGTGCACGAAAGGAAACTACCCTGGCTTGCCGACTTCGTCAACTATCTGGTAGTAGGACAGACCCTGCACAATTGGTCCAGACAGCAATGGGATAAGTTTTTGGCTAAAGCCAAGCATTATTTCTGGGATGATCCCATGTTGTTTCGCCTCTGTGTCGACCAGATTATCAGGAGGTGTATTCCGGAGGAAGAAGTTCAAAGTGTGCTATCCTTTTATCATTACCAAGCATGTGGTGGCCACTTTTTGGGGAAGAAGACGGCTGCAAAGGTTTTGCAGTCCAGATTTTACTGGCTTTCCTTATTCAAGGATGTACACAGCTTTGCGAAGACTTGCTTTCGCCACCAGACTTTAGGGACCATGACCAGAAAAGACATGATGTCCCTCCAGCCAATTTTGATAGTCGAGATCTTCGACGTTTGGGGCATTGATTTTATGGGCCCCTTTCCACCATCCAACGACTTTGAGTACATCTTAGTCTCAGTAGACTGTCTCAAAATGGATTGAAGTCGTCACCACTCATAGATGTGACGATAAGGCTGTCCTGGATTTTGTTAAGTAAAACATCTTTTCTCGGTTTGGAATACCGAAGGCCATGATTAGTGATGGTGGAAGTCACTTTATCCATGCCCAGTTTCGTGCTCTACTTAGAAAATACGGGGTTACTCACCGTATTGCCACCCTGTATCATCCGCAAACCAATGGGCAAACTGATGTTTCCAATAGGTAGATTAAGAATATTTTGCAAAAGACTGTGAGACCTGATAGGAAGGATTAGTCTATACGACTGGATGATGCCCTGTGGGCATAGAGGATCGCTTTTAAGATCCCGATAGGCATGTCGCCGTAGCGGTTAGTCTTTGGTAAAGCTTTCTACCTTTCGGTCAAATTGGAACACCAGTCTTACTAGACTGTTAAGCAGTGTAACATGGACTCTCAGTTAGCTGGTGCACAGAGGACGCACCAACTCTCCGAGCTTGAGGAAATTCGTCGGGATGCATTTGAGAATAGTCAACTTTACAAGGAAAAGATGAAAGCCGTCCACGACCGACTTATTCATAGAAAGACCTTCGAGCCTAACCAGCAAGTCTAGCTTTTTGATGCCAGACTTAAACTTTTTCCTGGGAAGCTCAGATCCAAGTGGATAGGAGCATATCAGGTGGTTAAACCTTTTCCCAATGGGACGGTTGAAATTGCAGATCTGAACACTGGGCACACTTTCATGGTAAATAGTCAGAGATTAAAGCATTTCCTTGCCTAGGTTCCCCCAAAGGAGGTTGTCACCCTCATCAAGGGTTGACATGAAGCATCGCCTAGTTGGGGGCATTAAACTCAGTGCTTCCTGGGGGCAACCCAGAAGATTTAGATTGATCAGATACATGACATCACTCAGGTGACTTCTTTATGAATCCCTTGTGCATCAATTTATTTGTCAATGAGAACATTGTCCAACTTAAACATGGAGGGGTAGTAATTTGCCTATTCTCAGTTTATTTTATCAGTCTGAATAGAATAAAAAAAATTGATGAATTTAGGAAGCAAAACTTAGGTATTAGGAATTTGTCAACAGTGAGAAATAATATGAAAAGAACCTAAACACTTAAGACTTTTCAGGCCTTCAGGTTCAATCAGCCCTGGCGTTCGCTAAAATATGGATTTAGCCTCGAATCCTTGCAACCTTAATTTATTTTGATTCATCAATAAAATAGGGTGAAAAGTATATGACTTATCAACCCACCCTTTGACTCGGAGGGGCTTTTAGTCCAAGCATCTGCATACATCGTTGCACTGACTCACTCGGAGATTCTGATAGAAATTGGGTAGCTAATGAACCTTTTAGGGTGGTATGGCTGGCAAGTTGTCGTGGGTAACAGCACATTGACCAGTTGTTCAGAGCCCAGCCACAGGATCACTTTTTTTTTTCTTATTACCTTTAGGTAAATTTGAGATCAAGGAAGTCACCTACTAAAAAAAAAATAAGGGAAAGAAAAAAAAGAACAAAATAAGCCGCACTTCACTGCATGAGTATGGCTGACAAGTGGTCGTGAGTAACAACCCATTGGCCAGTTGCTCAGAGTCCAGCTCACATAGTGCACAAAAAAAATCCAAAACACTTAAGGAAGAAGCGGGGAAGTAAAGCAATCTGGGGAGATATATACTGGAAACACCCTTATGTTGACCCTAAATAAAATAAAAGTAGGGAGAAAGTTATCGATCGGACAGAGACACCTTCAGGCAAACACTTCATTTTCCGGTCACCTAGGGGTGTAGAAACCTAAAGTCTGTTTGAATTACCGTTGAGTGAGTCTATCACAATCTTCACATCAAGATGATTAGCACTTAGAGTCTTTTTCGAGTTTTGGGTCGGTTGGGTAGTCGTGAAAAGTTAACGACACACTCAACTCCAAAAATCCAAAAAAAAAGAGAAGAGATAAAAAAGAAAAAAATACATATGTATGCCTTAAAGCGAGGATTCGGGCGATTCATATTTTGGCAGGCACCCGGACACTGTTTAGTCTCTGTAGATCAGGCTCTTAGTATATATCCTCCTGTTGACAAGTAACAAAATGTCTAAGTAATCAATTCCTGAATTCTGACTAAGAATAATGGCTGGGATGAACCTTGCTAGGGACTAGCAAGGAATGAGCATGGGGGTATGATAACTCTACATTTTGTGGTGATAATTCTATGAATTGGGGTTTATCGTAAGGGTAACATGCACAAATAACACATCATAAATAGACATGGGAGCATTACTTGCATTGCACATTGAGATTGCTTATAAATCAATGTTAATCACTTGTACAAGTTCATGTCAAAACATGCCTCAGATGAGCGATCAGGCCACACGGATGGATTCAGAATGACGAATGGAATCCAACGGACTCAAAATCAACCAAATCCGACATCCAGAGCTCCTGCAACTAGCCCAAGAAGTTCTGACTGTTGATCTGATGATCAACGGCCACAAAGCTGCCACGTGGCGTGAGATTAGTGCATACAAGCCACTGCCCTACTTCCTCCATCATCCACAGGATGAATCTCAGTCGTTCGATCGAAGATCGGATGGCCGAGAATGGCTCTGGCAGTACGCCTTCACCGCACAGCACCACGAAGAGACGCTCTAAGCCATTCGATCTTTGATTGGATGGCTGAGAGCCACGCATCACCCTTGCTCTCTACCATTGTCGAGACCCAGCATGAAGATCCGACCGTTGGATCTTTATCCAACGGTTGGTAGTAGCCAAGTGTAAATTCTTCTCCGCGACCATCTGCGGAACGCGGCGCAGCGGTCGATGCTCCTTCCTCGCGCATCTGACGCAAGATTGAATCGCACCGCATATCGAATCCAAGGCAAAAGCGCACGCGAGAGAAATCAGACCGTTGATGAGTGCGCGAATGATGGAGATAGTGCTATGTGGCACCCACAGATGCAAGCGATCGGGCACGCGCGTCTCAGCAAGCGATCCGCAAGCGTGCTCCGCGTGCAATCTTAGCCATCCAATCTTTGATCGGACGACCGTTAAGGTGCACACACAGATCGCATGGGAGGAAGAACAGGCACGTGCAGAAGACCGGCAGGCAGGGGCTTTCACTGACATTTCTGGGGTGGTTTTAGCGACGTCCTGGACATCACTAAAGCCCCTACTTAATTTAGAAACCCCTTCTTCCTATATAAACCCCCTCCAACTACCCATGTAAAGGCATTGAATACACTTGCAATTCTTCTACCCCACTCCTAGCTTCCCTTAGCACACTTTGTACCTATTAGAGTTGAGTTGTCGATGGAGCCCTCCACCGTTGTGGCCGCCTCGCCTTTCTTCCCTCTCTCTCTCTCTCCTTTTACTCTAGCTTTACCTTACTTTTGTTTAAGCATTTAGCTATTGTTATATTTGTAAAACTCAAATTGCATGTTAAATGATGTTTTGTATATAGCTATTGTCTCTCTTTTTACCGGATTTTTCTTATCTTGATTTGCATGAATGTTGTGATCAAAAGATTCTAACCCTACTCTCTCTCTCTCTCTTTCTCTCTTACTCTCTTTTCTCTCCTGCATTTTCTCATGCACAAGCAAAACCCGCCATTTCCGTGACAACTAAGTGATAGAAAAAGTCGATTTCACGCCTCCCTGTGTTTGACACTCGGACTCATCCGTTTCTACATTTAAAATCGACGTTGTGAACGCGAGCTACAATGACCTATTTAGACAAACACATCTGGCTCACGTCAATAGTTAATGGGTAAGTCCTGTTGAAGTTATGCCTAAGAAGGTTGGACTTACCATCATAACCACTGACTTTGGAGAAGTCATCCCTACACGGATTGCTAGTTCGTGGCGAGTATGTATTGACTACCGCAAACTTAATCAAGCCACGAAGAAAGATCATCTCATTGCCCTTCATTGTTCAGATATTAGAAAGATTGGCTGGGAATCGATTTTTTTGCTTTTTGGATTGCTACTCAGGTTACAATCAGGTGGCAATTCACCCCGATGACCAGGAGAAAATGACCTTCACCTGCCCCTACGGAACCTTTGCATTCAGTAGGATGCCATTTGGATTATGCAATGCACCTGCTACATTTCAGCGGTGTATGTTTACAATCTTTTCCGGCTTAGTAGGTGATTGCTTAGAAGTCTTCGTGGATGACTTCTCGGTCTTCGAGAGTACATTTGATGCATGCTTAGATCACTTACTAAGGTCTTGCAAAGATGCATCAATGTGAATCTGGTACTTTCTTGGGAAAAAACACATTTTATGGTACTAGAAGGACTAGTTCTAGGACACCTTATTTCTGAGAGAGGAATAGAGGTTGACTGTACGAAGGTGAAATTGATTTCTGACTTGCCTTTACCTTCGTTGGTTAAACAAATTAGATTTTTTCTCGGGCATGTTGGTTTCTATCGCCGTTTTATAGCAGACTTCTCGAAAATAGCCCGATCTCTTACCAATCTCCTCTCTAAAGATGTAGACTTCCTGATCTCTGACGATTGTGTTCTTGCCTATACGACACTTCGTGATCTGGTTACCAAGGCACCAATATTGCAACCTCTGGATTGGTCTCACCCTTTTGAGATCATGTGTGATGCCTCTGATTATGCAGTAGGGGCTATCCTTGGGCAAAAACTGGATGGGAAACCTATAGTCATTTATTATGCTACCATGACTTTAGATGAAGCTCAGAGGAATTACACTGTCACTAAAAAGGAATTGATAGCTGTAGTATTTGCATTGGAAAAATTTAGACCTTGTCTGTTAGGTTCCCATATTATAGTCTACACTGACCACACTACAGTTCGACATCTTCTCGCCAAGAAAGATGTGAAATCTCATCTGATTAGATGGATCCTGTTATTGCAGGAGTTTGATTTAGAGATTCGTGATAAGGCCAGGAAGCAGAATGTGGTAGCTGACCACTTATCCCGCTTTTCTTCTGAAGTGATATCTCCACTTCCCATCACCGACAACCTCCCTGACGAGCAATTGTTGGTTATCCATTCTGATCTTCCCTGGTATGCTGACATTATCAATTACCTGGCTTTTGGAGCATTTCCCCTTGATTGGAATCAACATCAAAAAGATAAACTTAGAGCTAAAGCTAGTTATTACTTTTGGGAAGAACCTTGGTTATTTAAATCCTACCCTGACTAGATTCTTAGGAAGTGTGTACCTGATAAGGAGATAGAAAGCATCTTGTCGTTCTGTCATGACCAGGCTTGTGGCGGTCACTTCTTAGCCAAAAAGACTGCTGCAAAAGTCCTACAAAGTGGATTCTTCTTGCCTACAATCTTCAAAGACGCAAACGAATATACTAGGGCATGTTCACGATGTTAGTCTTTCGGTAGTATTGGCTGCCGAGACATGATGCACTTAAATTCGATCTTAGTATGCGAAGTCGTTGATATCTAGGGAATTGACTTCATGGTACCTTTTCCAAATTCCTATGGCTTTGAGTATATCTTATTGGTAGTTGATTATGTTTCTAAATGGATTGAAGTCATCCCCACAATGACAAATGATCACAAGATTGTAAATCAGTTTGTTCAGGATTACATCTCTAGATTTGGGGTACCAAAAGCCATCATTAGTGATGGAGGGTCTCACTTTAGGAACATCCACTTTCAGTCCCTACTTCAAAAGTATGGGGTGATTCATAGGATTGCTACACCTTACCACCCTTAAACCAATTGACTAGCTGAATTGTCCAACAGGGAGATCAAGAAGATTTTATAGACTACCATTCGACCTGATAGAAAAGATTGGTCTTTCGACCTTTCTGATGCGTTGTGGGCATATAGGGAAGCTCACAAAACCCCATCAGGCATGTCTCCTTTTAGACTTGTATACGGGAAATCCTGTCATCTTCCTGTAGAACTTGAGCACAAAGCCTATTGGGCCATCTGAAAGTGTAACTTAGACTTAGAGAAGGTCTTTGAGATAGATGAATTAAGGAATAAATCTTATGAAAGTCGAGGATTTATAAGGACAAGTTAAAGGCCTTTCACCCTGGTCAGAAAGTCCTTCTACTTGACTCAAGACTAAAACTCTTCCTAGGAAAACTCATATCCAAGTGGATCACATCTTTCAAGATCTTGAGAATCTTTGACAATGGAGTTGTTAAGATCACTGAGACTGACAAATCTGAACCTTTCACTGTCAATGGACAAAGATTAAAACCTTTCATTAAGCCACATGATCTCAGACTTGTCAATTCTACCATTTTGCTTCAACTTCTTGAACTTACTTTTAGCGACACATCTTTATCTGGGTTTACGCCTAGCTGAAGGCGTAAAACTTAGCAATCCTATCTTCTTTTATATAATTGTTTTCACATTTCTTGCATTAGGTGTCTACCTATGCATTTTAACCATACATTTATTGTTAAATATGTCATGCATTTCACTTCTTAACTCGACTTTCCACTTTGATCTTGTATCAGATTAGAAATCATACGCACAGAGATTTTTATCTCCTTATTTCGACTTCCTTTCATCACCCAGTCTAAGATAGTGAAAAGTAGAGCATGCATTTGCATCCACCCTATTCATACAATGACATTGCATCATTTAAGCATGGGGGGTATAAATGGTGATTCATTTACTGAAATACAATTGTAGACACACCTGTAGTGTATATAGTATAGTAGTATCAAAAATACCAAAAAAATTGAAAAGTTTTGAAAAAGTTGAAAAAAATTACAAAGTCAAAAATACAAAAAAAAATTCAAAAACAAAAATTTCAAACATACAATAAGGGACCTGATCTTTATTGTTGAGGGAGAACTCCAGGGACAATTCCAAGAAAAGAAAATTTCTGAGAAAAAAGATTTGAAAAGAAATATAAGTGTTTAATTATGACCTTCTAGCTAAAAACAAAAATTGACTAAGTGTTTATAGACATTCAACCTTTGTTGGTTAGACTTTCTTGGCCACTGTAGCTTAATTCGTTCAGGTTTTGGCTTAATACACTTTAAGCTTTGATAAGATAGACTACGATCTCTCCTAACTTAGGACGTATTCTTATACCTGAGTCACCGGTACAGGATTCGCTGGTTTACTTTGACTTAGGAGTCTAAGTAACATTGGTTTACACTATACAGTGTTGGGGAAGACCTTATGAATTTGAAATTCAACCCTAGTGTTCATTATTGAAGGTGGAGTCATTACCTGTGTGTGCAAATAGACTCTTTGTCCTAGTCTTTAGTCTTGTGTCTAGGAGAAGCTCTTTCCACCAAAAAACTTATCCACCAAATAAGGTGTGCTCTATCAAATAAAGTTGTCGGAGACATACTGACAGTTACTTGTGAAAAAAAAAAGAGTTTCAGGAAAAGAAATTCTTTGTAGTAAGTCAAGTATGTTATCAAAAGTCTTGTAAATACTTTTCCACCAAAAAAAAGAAACAAAAGTATTTTCAATGTGTAGTACAAATGCCCTGTTCCACCAAATATTCTTTGAGCCACAAACATAATAAGAGTTGGATTTGAGTCTTCCTTATTTTTGAGAGTCAATATGAAAGCATGAGCTGAAGGTAAGACCAATCTAGACTTAAAAAGAAGTGAAATCCCATGATTGAGTTTTGAAATTCACCTGGTTAGTCTTGACCCATCACTAAGCATAGCCACAACCTCTTAGCTTCTGAGTCTTGTAAAACCCTTTGAGTCTTGGAATTCGACTTAACGTTTAAATACCAAGAGTCCTTATTAGTCGAGAGATAGTCTCTGTCATATCAGCCTTAAGTTTTGGTCAGTCTTCTTAAGCGACAGGTTCTCACAATGTCTAGACATAAATATAGCTGGTTTATCAAAGGAAAATCTTTCAGTTTAAAGATCATCTCTAAACACTTTACACTTAACAATTTGAAAAAAAAGAAAAGAAGAAAAATAGATATCTCATCACACTTACCTTATTGATACTTAAAATGCTTTGTACTTTAATGAGTTGTTTGCTAAGAGACTTGAAAACCTAAGCATGGGGGTATGATGAGGTGTGACTCATCATAGCTAAAATGCCCAATTTAAGGTAGAAACTAGGTTAAACACTACCAAATTAACACAAAGAAATGGTTAAGTGTGTGAATTAACAGAAAAGACCTAAAACATCAAATCTGTGTTAAAAATGTAAAATTAGGTCATTTATTGAGATTTTCTATTAATAAATACAAAATGGTGATCCAATTGCAAATTAAACACACAATTGAGCTCAAAAGATCAAATCAAAAGTAAAATTAACTTCTAATATGTTCAATTAAACTTCAATAAAAACATGGTAGCATTTGGACATCATTAGGACCTTGCATGTAGAGATTCACATTTAGGTCCTTCATTCATAACATTCTATTCACTTTAAAACTCCCAAGGACTTAATTGTAACACCTAAGGACTGCTTTGCAGTGATTTCATACCACTTATGGGCCTTGTTGATATTTGTCTACCATTTTGCTGGGAGCCTTTAGTGTAATTTCAGCAATAGATCCTGGTGAACGGTGCACCTCTTGGTGCACTGTTCATCGCAAGAACACAGACAACCACAGCTGTTGATTCCCCATCTCTTAATCTGCGGCTCGAAATCAATCGAGGCTTCTCGCGAATCCTCATGTGGCTTCACCTCTACCCCTAGATCCCATCTAACGGCTAGGATTCAATTTGACAATGTCACACGCCCTTAGACCTAATTCCACCGCGAGGTGACCTGATCCACTGATCACTCTACTTAAGTAGCTTCTTGAGCTTACGCGCAAAGGATTGCTTCCTCCTCCTTGAGTGATCCTTTCATCCAATCTCCAGTTCTCTCCCTCATTCATCAGTTGTACCTATGATGGAGATGTGACCTTCCCTCCTCCAATTTGTCATTGTAGTGACCAGTTGTTGCCTAGGGATCCCATTCCTCGCTGGAGTCTTCCTCATCCCCCTTTGTCGCTACAGTGACCAGCTGCAGCCCAGGCATCCCATTTCTCCTTTAAATTAGGACTTTATATGCTTTCTAGGAGTAGAATTAGCATAGTTTTTCTGCTTTCTAGTTAATTGTAGAGTTAGATTAGCTTAGGAGTAGAGTAATTTAGATTCGATTCACATCTCTCTGATCAATTTAGATCAGTGAGACTTTCATGTTCATCATTATAATTAATTTCCTCGTAAATTCCATTTGATCGCTTTCTAATTCCTTCGATTTTAATTTCACTGATCACCCATACATTAAGGTCTAATTTCAGACATGAGAACCTTGGTTCTCAGATATGAAATTAGCACCAAAAGACACTTTCGGGTTCTCCCATCCATTTCACAATTCCACAAAGACCCCCCGATCTTAATTCTATCAACTCGAATTGCTTGATCTTGTTTAAATTTGTTTTCAGCGTTCAAATTAGTGATTTGGAATTCATTTTGAATCTTTATGGGATTTAATCGAGCTTTTTGAGATTTAATGGGTTTGATTATGATGTATGCAAGGATTTCAATATGTTTGAGCTTTGTTTTGATATGTGGATGAGCATATATCTAATCTAAGCCCTTTGTTGGAGAGTTCTATCAAGGAAAATTGGTAATTCTGATTTGAGATGGAATAAGGACCCAACGGGTCTTGATCAATCCTCAAAATCACCTTGATCACCCATCAATGGTGTTCAAGGAGATTGAGTAAGGAGATCAATGAAAGACCCAAAGCAAAAGCCTAATTGGGGTGACATTTTACCCTCCCTATATCCACTTTTATGACTTTATATTGGAGGTTGTGATTGGGATTTTAAAAGATTTTTGAAAGAGGAGTAGAAAGGTTTTCAAAGGGGATTGAAAGTCCATTCAATAAATGTAATTTCAGATCTTCTCTTATTTCAAGATGATTTTCATACAAGAATGAACACCTGATTTAGATGATTTTTGGATGATTTGTTTACTAAATTCTCCATTATATTAATTGAATTTGATGGTAATGGCTGCATAGTAGCCTTTGAAAATGTGTTTAAGACATCTAGTTTTGGATTGAAGACCTTATAGTAGCTGCTGTTGCAGTTAGCTGTTGCTTGATTAGGTAGCAGTTGCTGATTTTGCTACTGTTGTACTGCTGCAGTTGTTGCAGCTGTGGTCGCTGGATGGCTGGATCAATTGGGCAGCAGCTAGGATTTATTTATTTCAGATGGTTGACATGTTTGTAATGTGGTTTAAATTTTGTAACAAGCTTTTATGTATGTTAGAGTGTATAATTTCTTTTGGATTGGCTTATAATATGATTGGAAACTCTTTTGTCAGCTAAACTCTATGTAATCTGCCCAAACTTAGAAAATGAGTTGTTATTAAGTTGAAAATCATGTTTATCTGATTGAACATCCTATTTTTGACTTGCTAAACATAATTGGGTGCTGATACTGCCAATTCAGTACACTTTTTTCATTCTAAGGCCTTAGGTTCTTAGGTAAAACACTCTTTTAGGCCTTATATGTGCTAGATTTGTAAATAAATAAAACCTAAAAAAAATTCCAAAAAAATAAAATAAATGTGTAGTGAGTAAGAATAAGTATATTTTTAAGTGTATGTAAAGTTTGAAAGTCATCTGAACTTTCGGCTTGGTAGAGCATACCAGCCGACGGTTCAGTATACCTTAAAACTTAATAAAAGAGCTCAACTTGAAAAAATCCAAAAGCAATTCTATTCCTCATCTCTCTTTTCCTCTCATTCCTTATCTCTATTATATATATAAAGCCCATAAAAATTAGAAAAATTAGAAAACCACCTAAAAACACTATGTATACTATGTATATACATGTATATATAAGTCATATATTAAGCTATATATGTATATAATGTAAAATATGTATATAAAATGTATATATAACTTAGATATGTATTCTATAGTATAAATTAAGTATTTAGGATAACTTAATATATATATAACTTTATTAAATAAGTAGATATTAATTTAATTAGCTTATAAATACTATAAGCTATATAAATTTATAAACCACAATAAATAAACTTATTTGTTGGTAATATTGCACATACATATTTATATACTTATTATGTACATTATAATCCCTGCAAACTAATTTAATTATATTTATACAGTAAATAAATAATTTAATAAATTATTAGGTAGTTTACAAACTTAAAATAAAATAAATTAGTAAATTAAGTTATTAATGGAATTATTTACATTGTATATTTTTATTATAATATTTTAAGTAATTTAAAGTAATTTAACTATATTTGTATCGTATTATATTATTTATACTTAATTTATTTGTATAACACCTTGAAACGTATATTTAAATGTATATAAATTAAAATAAAACTTTTAAAATTCAATAAAAATATGTATTAAATAATTTAACATGTATACTAATGTTGTATTAAATCAATTGGACCATTAATTAAGTAATTTATATTGTACTTAACAAATTAACTTATAAATCAATGTAAATAACCTGTAAACTTTGGCTAATTTATTTATATAGTAAAATTAAGTATATAATTATGTAGTCCTATATAAGGGCTTTACAACCCTATAATTTATTTTGGAATTGGATTAAAATAAGGCCCTCAAATTGAGGGCCAAAATCAGCAGTTCAACCCAGCTATCGCACGCACAATTACGCCTGAGGAGCTCATTCAAATAGAGCCACATCGGTGGTGTTGTACAGCCCGCACCGCCTTATTTAGAATTTCTGCATAGCCCCTCTCAGTCGTCACAGGTGCTGGGCACCCGAGCATACTTGCATACACCTATACCTATGTGAGCATGTGAATGAGCATTTGATTGACATTAGCATGAGACTATGCGGTGCACTGGGTCGGGGGCCGTGCACTATGCGTGGGCCTGTGTGCACTCAGTAACGAGCCATAAATCGATTAAAATGTGCCTAATGAGAACTAGGGTGGTCCTAGTAGAGGTCTGGTCCCACCTTGTAATGGGTGCTGTGCATCTTTCGAAAAGGTCACCAGCAAATTAAACCGTTTTTTGGTTAAAAACCAGATCGAGCCTATTTGAACCGGCTGAGAAGTGGAGTGAAGAGGCGTGAGCTAAATTTGGCTAAGTGTTGAAGAGCCTCCTTATGACTTAGTGTGTTGTGTGTTGTGTGTCAGTGTATGTTGTGTGTGTTGAGTGCGTGACTGTGTGTTGATGAGTTGCGTAAGTGTATATGTGTATATAGAGTATATGTATGTTGTATACATGTAAATGGCATAAGTAATATATGTATAAGTAATACATGAGTATAGTACTATTGTTTGAGCTATATTTGTATATAAATAAAGTATAGCTTTAGTGACGGATCTATTCGTCACTGTACATAGTATTATATGTTAGTATAGATATTAGTTTTTACCTTAACCTATAAATATAGTTTTTATAATGTTGTAGCGACACTTTTATATGTCACTGTAGATATATTGTTACTGTAGATATTAGTAAGTTAATTTAAGTTTCTATAGTACATATTATTACTCATTTTTATACCTATAACTAGGTACTATTATTATTAGTTGTAAATAGATAATATAGAGTATTTATTTATGATTTTTGATGCTTGTTTGTAGATAAATATTTTCAAGCATTGTAATTCATTTTTGTGTTTAAAATTGATTCATTCTTTCATTAATTGATTGATTCATTCATTATTGTACATAAAATCAATCTCTTTGGAATTAAAGAATATTATTGGACTTAGAGAGTGATGTATATCAATAACTGCCTACAAGTGAACGACCTGGAATAAATCAGTAAAAATTAAGTGTATAAATAAAATTGACGAGACAACGGTTTGTATCTATGACATATACTACCACGACATTTAAAACCCATATTTAGTATGAACTAGTAGTCGACGATCATATTTTTGGTGCCTTGTCGGGGATAGAAATCCGTTAAAAGTGTTTTATTGTGATTGTTTGACAAATGTCGTAGAAAGTCGATCATTTTTGGCACCGTTGTCGGGGATAGAAACTTGAGAAGAGTGTCGAGAATTTCTTCGATTACTTATCTTGTGTGATCATTCTCAAACTTGTTTGAATATTTAAAAGGGAGAATCCTAAAAATCATCAAAATTTTGATTAAACCCTAGAATCTTCAAACCTAATCCTTACTTGTAAACCCGACTCTTTTGGCTTGGGCACTACATTTTCCCACCCAATTCATACACACATAAAAGAGGAAATAATAAGGCATTATCTCAATTAACATCCATCATATTCCCTGTACACTCTAGCCTTCTAAACCTAATTAAAATTTATAGTAATTTGCCCCCGAAGGTTTCACTAAACTTAGGCTTTATATTTAGGTCTTAAGATTTCTTTTGTTGAATTCAATTCCTTCATCCAAATCTGGTGCCAGATTGAGGGGTTGTGTCAAACGACCAGGTGCGGGTTTATACAAGCCCCCAGTGATTTTCCTTGGACATGCTTTGACCCAACCCTCCCCTTAAGCAGTCTAGCCAGATTAGTTGAAGGAACAACTATCAACTACTGATCTCTTATTTCTTAGGCAACTAAGTCTTAGGTAATTCTAGGGAGTCATCCTTAAGTTAGGTCTAGAATTTTGTTTGCTTGATTGCCCACTTCTTCTCATCTTTTCCCTCCTCTCCTCCCCATTCTTCTATTGCACGCACTGTTGCAGTTGAAATTCGTCATAGTTTAGTGCGAGTACATCGTGTTATAGTATAGTGACGAAAATTAAATTGACAACATTTAAATTTATAAGTGCTCGAAAAATCGTGAGTTTCGAGGTTGTTTGCAGGGAGTAAATATGAAATTCAAGCACTAGTCAAAACATGATAAATAAATGAGCACAATAATCCACAATAAAGATTTGCAATGAATAAATGATCTACTCAAAAAGATATTCAATTAATATCAAATTGTACCTCAGAAATCAATGGGATAAAAAGAATAGTTAGAAGCTAAAAATGGTGGTTTGAACTACCAATTAATCTCAATTAGGCACAAATTCTAATATTACTCAAAATCTCAAATCGAGTCAAATATCACAACAATAATCACAATCACTTATCCATGTCAGCATAATTCTCAATAAGTCCATAGTAACTCAAATCAGATGTTTGATACCCAGGTCAGATGTCCTAAGTATCAAGCACAGTAGCACAAGGCTTTGAAATTCCCTAAGTGTTGACGCACGAATACCAATGATGAATAGTGTAAAACCTTCCCCCTCCCTCCTCAGAATCCTCTTCTCTCTCTTTCCAGAACCGAGTACGGGTATATAGGTAATTGGGTGGAGAGTAGGGGACCAGACCTGCGGGCATGTGATCGCAGGTGAGGAGTGTACAGTGAGTGAGTGAGGGACCTCACCCCTGAGTGTCGAGGTAGTAAGCCCTCCAACACAAATGGATTAAATATGCATTTCCAGTTTATTCTCCCGCAATGTGGAACTAAATCAAGGTGCTTCTGTTGTCATAGCTGCGTGGGGCTAATAGTCTAGTTATTGGAGTTGCAGCTATTGCTTCTCCCAATCGAGGGCCTGGAGAGCGTCATGATGTTGAACTGCATTGATTGAGGGTACTAGCGGTGGTGATGACTGCCAAAGGATGGTGAACAGAGGTGGAGGTCTGGAGCATGCCGGCGACACTTGAAAATTCATGAAAATGACCCTAAGGCCCAATTAACATGCTCAAGGGAATCGCCGTGAGGCGAGGAAGGCCACGGCAGTGTTATTCAAGTGTGTGGAGATGTGTAGTGGCTGGAGGTGGTCAAAGATGATGGCGGTGGTATGGAGATTGTGGGCTTCAAAACCTAAATAGGTTTAGGTCTTTTGTTTGTGGAAGTGAGGCGAAGGTTTAGGTGGCGGTGGTGTGTCGCTTTGTTGAGTGTAGCAACCAGACGAAGCTTGTCGGTGCTTCGCCAGTAGCAAAGATGACAAGATGGAATAGGATGATTTGGAGATGGAATTAGGGTGCTAAGGTCCTAGAGTTATACTAGAGAGATAGAGAGTGGTAGACCTAACTATTGGACGAAGGGGGATGGAATTCCATGTCGGGTTGTCTTTCTAGACGTGGAGAAGATGAAGCCTTCAGTGATGAAGAGGGGCAACGACGAAGGGGAAAGTGGCCTCCGCTGTGGCTAGCGAGAGGTGGACGACGATGAAGTAGGAGGGGCTCCCAATTTGGTCATTGGGAGGCCGTAGGAGGACGAAGGAGGCGAGTTGTCGGAGTTGCAGTGGAGGTGGCCGGATATGAGAAGACTTGGTTGGTTTTGACCGTAATCGGGCTCAAATTGATCGTGGAGTAATGAGGAACTTATGTGGATGTCAATCAGACCTTGATTTGGAAGAATTTGCACATGGGAGTTGAGATTTTGGGAAGTACGATTTTGGAAATTTACAAGCTTCACCTGAGGTCTATGCTTCGAATTGGGGCAGGAGATTTTGATCAATTGATAGTGTAGGATCTCGTGACCAATCCCCTCCAAATTTGGAGGGATCTGGTGTTGAGTTGAAGAAGAAATCTTTAATCAAAGATTCGAGTTTGGGTACGTTTAGGTTTATTCACACTATTAATGGTGGAAGGGGTATTTTTGAGAAGATGATGAAAAAGTTAGGGGGTTAAATGCAATAAACTAGAAACCTAGGGGTCTAAATGTGAGAAATATAATTTCTAAGGGTTAAAATACAAATTAGGTCAAGATGGACTTTGATTAGGAACAAATTTTGGTGTTAAGCTAATTTGGACCCAAGGAATCTAATGGTGAACTTGGATTTGAGTTTTGAACATGTTTGATTGGGTAAATTGCATTGAAGCCCAAATTAGGGTAAATTCCCATCTGAATCTCTATTTAGGTCAAAATGAGTCCAGATGGTCAAATCAAAGGTACCTAACCTCTTTAAATATTTTTCGATGAATTTTAAGAGTTTTAGATTGATTTTATCCTGATCAGAACCCTTTCAATTTAGGTGTAGCTGATAATTAGGGTTTTTAGTCCTATTTTCGCCCTTGAAATGCGTAAAACCCTGATTCTGTTAGTGTGAGCCAACTTCTTGGTCTTATATGTTCATTTGACCTTCAATTAATCCCTGAGCAACCCCATGGTTAATCTACATTTGTGATGTGCTGTTAGAACAACAGAGTTAAACCCTATTTTCTTGTCTTCTCAAATTAGATTAGAGTAGAATTATGGTCCTTAGATGATCATTTAGGAGTATTTATCTCTTGATTCTGACTAGTTTAAGTTAGTTATGACAAATGGTGGTGTTACCATCATTTATGGGAGGCGATCCCAAAATCCACACTTGGAGGGATGTAGACACAATTATTGAGGATAAAATGCCTATTGATATATGTTCCTAGGCTTAGATTTGCATTTCATATTATAAATATTGCATAGCATGCATCATCTTGCATTTAGAGTAATGTATATTTTGGGTTAATTACGTCCTTTGTATGTCCAGGAGGGAAGAAGATTTATTTCAGGGCCTTGAATGGACAATTTGACTGTACGGATTTGATCAGGGCAATGATTGGAGTTTAACGCCTCCGAAATCATCTAGATCGGAATCCCGTAGCATCATATGAAGTCCAAAGAAGATAAACAGCTAGGGGCAATGCGACATCCATACGGACTTCGGATGAAAAATTCGACCATATAGATGAATCCGGAGCGGCGATCGCAGTCTGATAATGCGAGAATCATCTCGATCTGAGCACCGTGACAACCTCTGCAACAGAAAGAAGGTGGACGGTCCATATGGCATCATCTAGGCTGCCCCACATTGGCCAACAGCGTCTAAAGGTGCCCCCTCATAATCAGAGATCTTGCACCACAACCGTTGGATCAAGATCCAACAGCTGAGGTTCCTCCGCGCTGTTAGCATACATGCGCTCCTCGTGACTCAAACGCAGCCTTGCCTCAACGGCTGAACACTTGGCTTGCAAAGAAGGGGCGCGGGTTCGAGACCCGTGGACCCCCTCCTCCAAATCAGCAATTGGGGTGTGCTAGCCAGCGCACGCTCGCAGACGCATGCGCACTAGCTTGCACACCCGCATGCAGTGCCAGCGCAGCGTGAGCAGCACAACGCTAGCATGCTTGCACGTGACATGGCACGTGATGGGCGTGCAAGCACAGTAGCAGCGGGTGTGAGTTGGCATAGACCTTCAGCGACAGTTAGGCGGATCTTTAGCGACGCTTATGGACGTAAGTAATTATCCACATGCGACCAAGCCCTTCATCCTCCACTATAAAAGGACCCATACCCCTCAATCCACCACCATCTCTTCCTTTTTTCTCCTCACCACCTCCAAGGCTTTAGAGAGAGCTTGTCCCAAGCCTGGGATGCTCCTCTAGAATAGAATTAAATATTTTTTCCCTCCCCTCATCTCCATTCGTGGAGCATCCTGCGGTAGTCCTCTCACCTCCCTTCAAGAAGAAGATCCTCACCGCAATGCCATCCTACCCTACCTTCTGTCCTCTGGCTCCGTCCTCGTTCATCTCGCTCCTTACCACCTTCCTCCAGGTGATGTCAGAGCAAGTCATCCTCCGAGCAACTGTTGAAGGGGATTCTCTAACCTATATCTTTCTTTTTGCTTTTGTAGTGTAATCTTTCCCGCTTTCTTAGTTGTAGAAAACATTTACTTTAGAAATATATGTGATTCTCTCTCTCTCTCTTATATTTTGCAAGTAGATTAGTTAGATATAAATTTATCGACCTAATCTCTTGCTTGCTAAAAATATCAAGAAAATTAGAAAAGACAAAAATGACAAAAGAAAATAAAGCGAAATGCATATTTTTCAAAACCAAATGTTCGCCTCCTCGTGTTTGACCGAGGACTCACTTTTCGAGTTTTTGTTATAAATTTATTTGATTGACGGATTTTCTCATGAATTGAATTACGACGATGGTTTTCCAAACCCAATCCTTTCCGCATGCGAATTTGATGCAATCAAGGGACCTTTTGACTCTGCCCCCACACAAAAAGACCCTCTTCTTCTCATTTGCATTCATCAACAAAAATGGAAAACCCCTAAAATAGGTCCAATGTCACTTCCACCTCTCACTTGTAAAACACCTCTAATCCCACCTCTAACCCTCGCACCCAAAATCCACAATCTAACCCACATTTTGACATCCCCATTCCTAACCTCCCGTGCCTGGAATTACCTGAGTTGCCACATGATCAAAACCATGGCCCCCCACAAAATCCCTTATTTATGATGGTTGACCAATTGGCTCAACTTTAGGCAAACTAACAATAGTTGGCTAGGACTGTCACGAACCTAGCCAACCAAGGGCAAAACCTGCCACCCCCTCAGTAGTATGACATACCAGGGGTTGTCATACCAGAAGGGGACTTTGAAATAAAACCAGCTATTCTGAACCTCATTAAGCACTTTCATGGCCTTCCTAGGGAAGATCCATTTAGCCATCTTGAGGAACTTGCAGTCCTCACACAGATGACTTGTTCTCACAATGTGTAAGAGGACTTATGGCTGATGTGGTTATTCCCTCTTTCCCTCAAATATAAGGCCTCTTATTGGTTCAGAACCATTGGTGAACCTATTAACACTTTGCCTCAGTTAAAAAGCGCTTTCCTTAAGAAATTCTTCCTCATTGGTCGTACAAATTCCTTGAGAAGATTTTTTACAACCTTCCAACAAAAACTTGGCAAGACATGACATGATTCTTGGGAAAGATTCTAGAATTGTTTAAGAAGTTTCTCGCACCACGAGGTTCCTTTATGGCAGCTCGTGCAGATCTTCTATCATGGATTAGAAGATCAACTTTGACATTTTGTCAGCGCCTTGTGTGGCGACAACTTTTTAAACAAGGATGCCAAAAGTGCCTATGAATTATTTAAAGAAATGAGTAAAAGCTCATTTAACCACGCTTCCATGACCACCTTTGGAAAGACTACCAACTTGCAGTTTGGTGTTCATGAGATAGGCACTCAATCTATCCCCATCACCCAAGATGACCTCCACATGATCTCCCAGCGACTCGACCAGATGCAATTAAATCAAAATAAGATTGAGGAAAGACTTAACATACCCAACCAAGCTCTACAACTAACCTAACCTAACATTCTAAAGAGAGAAAACTTACATCATATCAATGCTGCCCCTGCTGAGTATAATTATTTTTCTGAGGCATCATATGGTTTAGCTGGGACTTACAATTATCCAAATGGCAATCCCAACCAAGGCATTGAGAATATTTTCATCCTCTAGGATTACTTTAGAAATCCCTCCAACTCAAATTGGAGGAACTACTCGACTCACTCCTAGGCCAATCCGGTTCCTTCCCAAAAACAAAATCAATTTGGAGGCTATGGGCAGAATATGACCTTTTACCAACCTGGGCCATACCAAGATGACATCAATTCCCAAGTTATGAAAACCCTAAAGGGGATGCAAAGTTAAATGTCAGAAGTAACCCATGTTGTTACAAACCTCTACAATCAGATTGGGTTACTTTAACCCAGAGACCTATTGGATATCTGCCTTCCCAGCCTATGCCCAACCCAAACAATCAAAGGAACCACTACCAAGGTGGGAATCCGAATCAAAACTATACTAGCCATCCCCCTATTAACCCAGCACCACAACACCCACTGGGTTTCCACCAACACCAGCCCTCCCGACCTCTTCCTAGGAACAACCACACTGCAAATGCAGTTACTTTGAGGAGTAGGAAAACTACTACAATCTAAGGCCTTTTTACCAAAATGATGAACCCCACCTTGCTCCCATGCAGGTTGACTCTTCCCCCACCCTAACTCAGGAAAAAAAAACATAAAACTCAGAAAACACAAACCCTATTCCCTTTCCCCAAACACTACACTCCACTCCTCCCAAGAAAAAGAAATTTGAGCCCTTTCATCAAGATCTCATGGACTTATTTGGGCAAGTCGAGATAAATATTCCCCTCCTAGATGCCATAAAGTATATCCCTACCTATGCTAGATTTTTGAAAGATATGTGTACTCCAAAATGGCAGGCCAAGAATCTAAGACGGGTGGTCCTCTCTAAGATAGTAAGTTCAGTTGTGCAGAGCTTGTTGCTGCTCAAGAAAAAGGTCCAGGCGCACCCCTCATTTCGATTGTCATAAATGATACCACTTGTGATCACGCCTTTCTTGACTTAGGTGCCGCTATCAATCTCATCCCCTTGATTTTATTTAAGGAATTCAAGTTCGATGAATTAAAACCTTTTGAGGTTATATTACAATTGGCAGACTGATCTACCATCAAACCTAGGGTATTGTCGAAGATGTCATTATCAAGGTCCAGAATTATCTATTCCCTATTGATTTTCTAGTCCTTGACATAGAGGTACCTAAGACTCTCCAGAATGCCCTAATTATTCTTGGAAGACCCTTTCTGGCCACTGCAAAAGCAAATATCAATTGTCATTCCAGAAAAAATGGATATAACTTGTGATGACCAAACCGTTACTTCATATATTTTCAAAGCTTCCAGGAGGCACCATGGTCATGATTTTTTCGAGGACTCTGATGATGAGGTGGAAGCAGTAGTAGAGGAGTCTATGTTGATCCAATCATGTTCTGCTTTGACCACCATTGAAAAAGATTTTATTGATTTAGATTCCAAATTTGATAATGTGGTTGAAGATACTTCGGATCAATTAGGGTTTGAATTTCACCCTCCTAACTTTCCTGAGTTATCAACACACTCACCCACCCTAACTTCACCAACCATTCATACCACTGACGTTTCCCCCACCACTTTTCTGGACCTAACTAATAATCTTGGAGAGCCTGGCATGCATTGGCTTGACTCTCCAAATAATTCTATTTATTTTGATTCTAATTATCCCCTTTCCATAAATTCTTATCTTTTAGGGGATTCTGAAGAAGACTCCATTTGCGAGGGCACATCAATTTCACATTTCCTCCATAATTTTTCCCTACCCTGCTTTAACTTCACGCTCAGCTGAATGGTGTAAAAGATAGCATTGGACAGGAGGTGTTGTGAGTTCGTAAAGTGCGTGTTTGATAAGAAAAGGTATCGTAGTATAGTGTGCAATACGATCAAACAAAAATATTTATAAGGATAACGAGACTTGAGTCCTGGTCATTCGTCTCCGGGAGGCGTTTATGGAAATGCAGATTTGAAATCGATCTCTTTCACTTTACTTGCTTAAAATCTCATGTCGGTTTATGGTGATTTACGTGTTGATGTACGACATGCTAGTTGCCAAAAGATAGTAATCAAAAGCAGGCAACTTCAATCACACAAAATATATTGCAATAAGCTCATGGTGATTTTCACACAGATATATATAGAAAGAAGATTTTCATTCATTCAATTCATGATGGTGGCTACAGCATTAAGCTCGTGGAAAGCTTATTGAAGAATGCTTGGAAATACAAATCTAGCTAGCAGAAAATGATCGCATACATGAATCTAAGGGGGGATTATGCATGCATCATTGGGGGAGAATATAGGGCTACACTACTAAGTAGTAAATAAAGCATGTAAATCTAAGAAGAACTATAATCTAGTCTGTAAAGATCCATTCTAATTTGAGCCTTTTAAGATGTCTGGATTGTCAGTCAGACGTCTAGCGACGACATCGGATGTCTAAAAGCAGGTGTATCGTGAAGGTACGTCTTCCTCGCGGTTACGGCCATGCAGGCTGCACTCTAGAGGCGATCTGCTTGGCTAAAAGTGGTGCGCTACTCTGTCGTGAGCAGGAGCAGCTTTGGGAAGGTGTGTGGCACGTCCTCCCATGCTTTTCGGACGTCTGGACAGCTGACCAGACGACTGAAGACGTTCCCAGATGACCGGAGGACTGGTTAGACGTCTGGAATTGAGTCCAGACGGATGCAGAGTCCTGGACATCTGAGATCACCACAGGACTTGAGGTGAGTCTTTGATGACTTTTAAGACATCTAGACTTGGTTCCAGACGTTTGATTTAGGTTTGCAGACACGTTTTTGACCCTTTAGGGTTCGATCGGGATTCGTTTTACGTAAACGAAATATCAGTGGTTTCCTTGTAAGTTCCTCTACATGTTAGAAACCTTTATATACTGTTCTGAACATTCCGTTGTGATGTGTTCCTTGGTATAGAACTTCGATCTGTTATGTGTATGAGGCTTGTAGAGGCACGTGGACTCCCGGATTGTCTGGTAGAATGGTTCCCCCCTGTTCTATTTATAAATTATGAATGCATCTATGAAAATTAGATAACTGAAAACCTAGGATGTGGCATGAACCCTAGGACGAGAAATGATTGAACCGCTTGCTTGCGTGATTGGAATTGTAGTTACAAATGAATGAGCTAAATTGTTAGCAACTGCCTATTAATAAATACGAGCTGCCTGTTAGAATATGAAATGCCTGAGATAACTAAGCAGTTACTTGTGATGTAGCTTGTTGCATGTGTTAAATTGTGGAAATACGACCTGCATGTGTATAATACGAGAACGGAATTGTGAATGATGAAATCGGGTATGGAATAATATGGTGAATATGAGCATGAACCCTACGGGGAGTTAGGAGCAGAGCTCCTGTAGATGAATGGAAAGGCATGGAAATGTGGATGGGAAGTGTGCTGGCCCTTGAGTACGTAGTACCAAGGAGAGCGATTGTCCCCTTTTTAGTATAGAGCAGAGCTAGCTGCCCTTGGGTTGAGACCTGGGGTTAGGATTGGTCACTCTACACCGACTTCTGTTGGCCTTCGCGTACATGGTACCGAGGTAAGCTACTAGTGTAGGGTGGGAGCTAGCCACCCCACGGGGCCTGGGGTTCAGCTAGCTACTCTACACCGACTTGTTAGGCCCTCTTGGCAAACTGAGGTAGTTAGACGAGGGTGTGCGGACTGTGGAGGGGTGAGATCCCTGTTTGGTTTTGAGGGGATAGACCCCTATTGCTGAGAGGGCTAGGCCTTATACTATTCCATGATGTACTTTGGGCATACCTGCTAGCGGAAATGACTGACCTCGTGCCAGTGCGGGGTAGCTATCCGTGCGCTTATCGCGCGTGCCGTAGTCACCGCTATGTCTGTCTGTGACCTCGGGGTGGTTGACTGGGTGTAGGACTGCCATGGAGGACTCTCCCGGCCAGGAGAGCACCACGTGCACCTTCTACCCTTGGGAAAAGACTGTAATCAAGATCGTTCCCACGAGGAACATGAGAGATCAAGAAAGAAATATGAAAATAAACCAATAGGGTAAAAAGAAATTACTTGTAAAATAAATAACTGGAAAAGATAAATTTACCTGCTAGCCTTTACTACTTTAGATAGTTTGGTTACCACTCTACTCAGAGTTCGCTGACTCTGTTTTCTCATAACCTTTTACAGGTCTAGGAGTTGAGCAGCCCAAGTTACCGGCTGCAGAGGATGCTGGGCTCAGTCGAGCCCAGCAGTAGTTTTCGTACTGTGGTTGTATTTTCTTTTCTACTAGTGAGTTTCAGACTTTTGTTTACTGTTCTTGTTACTGTACTTTTGTTCTACTTTCCTGTTGTTGTGGTGGTATGCACTGACTAGTAGCTTTTACTTCCTTTACTGCTTGTATGCTTTTACTGTTAGTTACATTTCATAATGAATGTGGTTTATTTTATTGCTTTTCGGTTATTTCTTGTTGGACAACTGGGTTTTGAGATTAGTCGAATCGAACCGATCTTGGATTCTGTAAGGATTCGGGAATCGGGTTGTAACATAGTCTAGCAGAAATAATGGCATTCGGAGGTGGCTCCGATGGCCTTTGAGTTGGTTGAGAGGAGGGGTGGCCAATGGTGCTTAGGCCAGCCCTTGGAGAGTGGTTGGAGAGGTGATCCAGCATCTTGGCATGGAGGTGGTGGTGGCTATGGTGAAGCTACTCGTGGACATAGAGGTGGAGTGGATGTGGAATGAAACTAAGCTAAATGGAACCAAGAGTGGATGAAGCCAAGAGTGGATGGGTGCAAATGACCACCCCTTAGGTCTTTTTATAGATCTAAGGGACTCTCTAGAGAAGTGTGGAACTCTCTAGAGAGAGCTCCAAGAGTGGCCGGCCAAGGTAGTTTTTAGATCTACCAAAAGTGGATCTAAAAATTGAATTGTTCTTGGTTGCTAATTTTAGCAACAGAGAGTGGTGCCATCTTGAAGAGGGTTCTAGAGAACCTTAGATGGGTGTTTGTGCGTGAATGGGTGTGTGTATGTGTGTGGACGTGCCCTATGTGGCTAAGTGATCTAGGTTAGGTCCTAAGGGTGTTTGGGTTGGTGTAGGTCTTTAAATTAGGGTTGCAAACCCTAATTGCTAAGGAGGAATTGCAATTAAACTTAACACAAGTTTAATTGAATGAGTGTGAACCTAATTGAGAGTGAAATAACTCAATTAGGTTAGGCTTAGGTCAATTGGACTCTCATTGAGTCCAATTAGACTTGTATGGGTTGAGATCTGAACTCAATTGGACTCTATGAGTCCAATTGACTATGACCTAAGTCAATTAGGTTTAGTGTGGACCTAATTAGGTCCTTAGGGAGGTCTAGAGGTAATGTATTAGGGTTAGGGCACCTTAATTTAGGTTCCTAGGGAGTTAGAATTGGGTTTATGGAGTTAAAGATCCAAGATCAAGGCTTTGAATCTCAAAACAGGAACTGGAGAGCAGTTCCAGATATCCAATAATAGTATCAGACGACTTATACTCAAAAATCAGAAGTCCAGACTTAAATTCTGGATGTCTAATCAGAGCCAGGAAGGATTCTAGGTTCTGTCTTGGGTATTCTGCAGAAATTGGATGTCTTCCCAAGTGTCTGGATGTCCAATAACACTGCAGAAGTGGGTTTAAGGTGTGTGGGAGTTGGCTAAGGGGTTCTGGATGTCCTATAACTCATTTGGACGTCCAGATAGAGGTTGGAATTAAGGTTTTCTAAGGTATTGTGACCTAATCTAAGGGTGGTTAAGGCTTGGGGAAGCTTTTAGGCTATCATAGGGCTAGGATGGTCCTAAGTTCTTCATAATTTACTGCTTTATTCTTACTTAAATAGAGTAGCATATCTCAACTCCTTACATTATTGTCTACTACATCTTATTCTAGGTCTTCTGCTCCAGCTCTGATGCAACTCCAGTTATTCTTTATTCTTTTGATCCCACTTTAGATCTACCTTTTGGTCAGCTTATTACCTGTAATTGACATAATGTACCGAATCAGCACATTATAGCATTATTTTATGCATAGCTAAAAGAAACCAGTAAGGATGCAAGTAATGCTTATGCATGCGTGAACTGTCCTAACTTATGCTAAGTCCTAGCCTAATTTAGGTCAATTAAGACTTATGATTGCTACGCAATCAGGAGGTAACCCATCATTTTTTTCGATTGCATTTTTCTTTTCTTCTCATAGGTTTTAACCATCTTGAATCTGATCACCTTTCACTCAGGTGATCTCTGTTCCCTACTTAATGCATGGGGACATGGCATATCTTAAGCATGGGGAGGGGGTGTTTTAAATTTTGACATGCATTGGAAAATTTTCCTTTTTGCATGCATTCTCATAAAAATTAAAAATATCATAAAACACTTTTTGAGGAAAATTTGAAAACTCTGGATTAAGGTTGAAAATCATTTCAAGGTACACTAAGATTTAACCTTTAACATACTAGAGTCAAGGATGCGGATCCAATTGTTAGAATTTTTGGGTCTTAGTCTAGATCAAGTATCTTTTGAAAAATTCCTCCTGAACTCTTGGTGATTCAGGTGACTTGATCTTATTTAGCAACCTGGAAAGTACTTGGCTTACCTTCTGATCCAAAAACTTGCGTCACTTCTTGGAAGTCTTGTGTCAAAAATTTCACACACAAAACCAACACAACCCAAGCCCAAAAACATCTAAAAAAATCTAAAAAGCCCCCTGTTTAGTCTTAGTAAAAATCTGAGACAGATGATTAGTGTGTGTTCCCACCACTGAGGAAATCACCACTGAGGACGTGATGCCAACATGTTACCACCTCGACGCTACTTCATATTTATATTTCATAACCTTAGGTGGAGTGTTAAGGTGCAATTTTGTGGCTCAAGTATCTTGGATGGTGCTCTACCTATAGTATCGGAGCAAGAGCTTGAGTTCGTTTGGAGTACCCCTTTACACCGCTGTGTTTTGGGGTTGTGAGCTACTGGGGAGTGTCATGGACTGTGCTATCTTGAAGTACCGGTGCTAGAGCCCCCTCGAGGATTGGTAATGGGAATGATGATCTTGATACATTTGTAGTAGGATTGATTTAAGGATAAGCATGGGTGAGCCAAAAAAAGAAAAAAAAATCAATAACACGACCTTGTAAATATCCTAGTAACGTTGGCATATCACAAAGCATTGATGCATGATTTTTAATGTTTATGCTTTTAATGGTTATGCAAGTTGAGAATCGGATTTGAGAGCCAAGGAAATCCTAACTGCGAAAACAATTTTAGGTCATTTGAATTAAAAAAGAGTTAGTTTGTGAAATTTTGAAGGATATATTGATCCTGATTCATCTAACCCTTGGATCCAAAGACGAATCCAGATGTTTTATCTTTAACAAATCCCGCACCTTTCTTGTTTTTAATCAACCAAAGTCCCATGGTAATATTTTCCTCAAAAGTAAAACAAATTAGTTTTTCCCAAAAAAAATCATTTTGTGAAAATCAGTTTTGCTATGATATTAGCAAAAGATAAGTATGGGGGTGTGATAATTGTCAGTTTATCATCATTCTTATGCCCTAAAATAGACCTAGCTCTTAGGATTTTAACTCCACAATTGGATTTTTGGGCTGCATTTAGGCATTCTCTTAGGTTAGGCATGCATTGCATTGTTTTGTGTTTTTAATGTATTTATTTGAGCGTCAGGAATAAGCAAAGAGTCAGATCTCACAAACCCTGGCACCTTGGAAGGTAGAAGATGAAGAGGAAGCCCAAATTTAATTGAATCCTAGTTGAATCTAGCTCATCACAGCTGGATTCCAGCTCAACTTAGTTGGGGTTAGCTCATCTCAGCTCCATTCAACTCATTTCAATTGGATGGTAGCTCAGGCTGGCTCAACTTAGTTGATCCCAACTCCATTTAGCTCCTCTTAGCTCCATCCAGCTCCAGGAGGCTCTACCTGACTAGGGTTAGCTACTGTCATCAACGAGCTAAGCCTGGTTAGCTGAAGAAGCTCTCAACCAACTCGAGTCAGTTCAACTCCAGCTCCCGAAGACTTAGGTCAGCTCAACTACAGCTCCCGAAGAATCAAATTAGCTCAACTTGGTTGAGTAGAGCTACTTGACCTAAGCTAGCTACCTCAGCTAGTTGGGTAGTCTTCAGGAAGACTAGCTCTAGCACACCTTAGCTTAAGACAAAATCATCTCAACCTAGTTGAGCTTGGTAGCTAGTAGAGAACTAGCTAGCTAAGCTAGCTATTGAGCTCTACTTCAGCCATCTTCAGCAGTAGTCTACTCTAACAAGCTCTGATGCAACTCCAGAACAACTCCTCCAGCTAAACCCTAGCTCTTCCTCTTCTCACCTACTAGCTAAGCTAGCTTAGCTAGTTAAGCTAACCCTAGCTCCTCTCCACTCTACATGGCCGTCCAACTTAGCTATTAACTCCACCAAAAATCACCTCCAATTTCTCCTCTTGTTGGCACCAAAAATAAGCCACCTTCCAACCTTTGTACCTCTTCATTTTGGCACCATCTATGGCAACTCTTCCTACCACAACCACCACTTTTAACCACCTCCAAGAATGGTGCCAAAACCCCCCTTAATCCCAACCATACACATCACCATAACCGCCATCCAAACCCTTCAATTTGGTGCCAAGTGAGAGCATTCTAGAAGTCCCATTTTTGTCGCCAACATGGTGGTACATAACCACCATGGACAACCACCCTTTCACCCTTAACCACCCCCCTTCATAGCCCTTGGGTTGGCGCCAACCATCTTCCACCATCCATCCCTTAACCACCCACCTAAATCCCATCTTGGCCGTCCATTAGTTCCACGCCTACCCCCTCCAATTCCCTTCCTTTAAAAACCCCCATCCTACCACCAATTACACCATCCTTGGCTACCATTATCTACCTATCAACCCACCTAGATACACTTCCATTTTCATCCAAGGAAGAAGAAGAGAAGAAGATTAAAGAGGCAACCCTCACCTCCTTGGTGCCTTCTTCCTCTTCCCTTCTTCCTTATGTCCCAGCCAAGGAGCACACCTTGAGGGGATGGCCAGGAAGGGGAGGAGAAGCCAGGGTGGGTGTCCACTCTTAGGAGAGAAGGATTCACCATCATCATAGAGAGGAGGATCTTAGGGGAAGCCTTTTTTAAGTCCAAGATCTTTTGGGCTTGGAGCAAGACACCTTCATCTTCAGATTCAACGAGAGAATTCTATTTTCTTGTCTTTGTTTCTCTTTTTGTATCTTTTTAGTCTTGTAGAAGCATTCCTCTATAAGTACTTGTAAGACATAGGTTTCTTCTGATTAATCCAATTTGCCTTCATCTTTATTTTTATGTGCTAGTCTTGTTATCACTTCTTTTTGGTTTTCTTTGTTCATCCACTTTCCATATTTCTAATTATCCTAGGCGCACTTGCTTAGGGTGAGCTTAAAAAGAGGAAATAGTTTTTGTCACTTAGGTGTAATTTTCTTTCGTGTATTCGCATTCTTATTACCCGATTGTTTCAAAACCCTGAAAAACAAAAATCAAAAAGGCAAAAACATAAGTGTCGATTTGAGCGAGCAAGAGAGAGAACCATTTATTTGATTAATAATTTGGCCTCCTTCTACGACCCTGGATGCTCACCATATCTAGGTTATAATTTTTAAAAGTCTATCAGTTTTACGCGTTACAATGATTCAAAAACTTACTTTAGCAAATCTTGTAAAAATTTGTATCACTCACGGCGAAGTTTCTTGAGTGTTTAATTGGGGCCTAAAGCCCATGTTCTTGTTTTCAGGTACATGCCGACATCATCGTCTTCTCCGATGTCGAGAACCCACATCCGGTGAGCAATTAGTGAAGGATACCTTTCCCCTCATGTGGATTCACTTTGAGAAGCCTTTTAGGTCGTTGGATTCAAGATCCACATTCAATCGAGCTTCAATCAAGGAGCTGTTGCTCATGGCAAGAACAAAGGAGAACCTGGGAACATAGTCCCACATCATTGAGGAAGGAAGCTCGAATTTGGACATATAAGGAATTTCGTGCATTACCATACTGCTTGGATTAAGGGGATCGGGTCCCCACTCAACCCATGTGCACACACACCTGCACACAGGCGTGAATCAGACTTAGGCTGATCCAAGAGTTGGAGGCTTGGATCGAATTTTGCTTTCTGTTGAGAGGCTCTCTTTGGTTTGATTTGGCTAAGTGTTGAGGCTGGCTTTTCTTGAATTGAAAATCATTTTTTTCCCTTAACATTGTAATTTATTTTTGAGTTTTTTAGTGATATTCAATGAATAATATATTCATTTTTCCATCAAACTCTTGTGCCACATTTTATATTTATTTGATTAGTGGTTAAAGTACAAATTAATTTACTCCCTGAGATGACCTTGGACTCATAATTTGAGATATAAATTTAAGTGTTGATTCTTTTTAGTCACTATAGTACGACACGTATTTTAAACCTGACTTTAGCATGTTAGCACTAACCCTTCAATTTTGGCACCAAAAACCCACCTTCTAGAATCCCAAAATTGGTGCCAAAATGGAGCCATCCTTTCATGGTGTGGTTGATGAGAGAAAATGCATGATTTGAAATGATAGGTTTCTATATAATTGTAACATGTAAATCCACACAACTTTTAAAATTTTGTAAACTTGGATTATGGGAGTATCTAGGGTTGTCCAAGGAGGCAAATTTGTTAGTTTATCAGAATATTCTCTCTCTTGCTCTCTCAAATCTCTATTTTATATTTTTGATTTTGATAATTTTTTTAGGGCTTTAGAAAGTATTGGGCAACAAAGGATAAGTAGATATACAAAAAAGAAATCTTACCTTCCTAAACTCACCTTAGGCAAGTGCACCTAAGGTAATTAGGAAGGTGGTTAGTGCAATAGAATTAAAGGCACATGAAACTAAAAGGCAACAATTTTGATTTTTTTTGAAAGCAAGTAGTGTCTACAAAAATTACATGAAGAAGATAGAGGTTAAGCATCTTACCTGGCTGGGTAGCCGTAAAAATTACATGAAGAAGATAGTGTCTTCAATGTAATAGTTAAGCATCTTCGTGAAAAAGTGATAGACTCACAAAACGGCCGTTGAGACGGACTTCAGGTTTCTACGACCCTAGGTGACCTTGCCAAAAGGTTTATCTTTACGATCGGTAGCTTTCTCCCTACTTTTATTTATGGGGTCAACACAAGGGCGAACCCACTGTATATCTCCCCAGTTTATTCTACTTCCCCGCTTCTTCCCTAAGTGTTTTGGGAATTATTGTGCATTTTTTTTGTGAGCTGGGTTCTGGACAACCGACCGATTAGTTGCTACCATTGACAACTTGCCAGCCATACTCGTGCAGTGAAGTGTGATTTTATTTATTTATTTATTTTTTCCTTTTTCTTTTTTTTTTCTTTTCTTTTTGAGTGTTTCTCTTTTTTTTTTTAAGTAGGTGGCTTCCCTGATCTAAGATTTACTTAAAGGCAGTACAACGAAAATGGTCTTGTGGCTGGGCTCTGGACAATCGGCCGATGAGCTGTTACCACCGATAACTTGCTAGCCATACCACCCAAGTCAATCCATTAGCTAACCTAATTTCCATAAAAACTGTCGGAAAGTGAGTCAGTGCAAAAATGTGTGTAGATGCTTAGGCTTAAAGTCCCCCCAAATTAGAGGGCGGGTTGATAAGTCGCATATTTATCGTCCCAAATTATTTACCAAATTAAAATAAATTTTAATTAGCGAGGACTCGAGACTAAATCCACATTCTAGTGGACACCTGGGCTAATTAAGCCTGAAAACCTGAAGAATCTAAGTGTTTAGGTCCTCTCGTATCATTTTCTAAAGTTAATAACTTCCAAATGTCTAAGTTCTCTTTTCCTAATTTCTTTCTTTCTTTTTTTTATCTTTTTTCAAATTTTTAAAAATTTTCTTTTAATTTTATAAGCTAAAAGAAATTTAATGGAGTTAACATAATGATTTCAGGAATCAATTATCCACCCTCCCATGCCTAAATGATGCAATGTCCTCTTTGTAAAAATAAAGACCTGAAAAGGGCGGAGTAAACAGAATATCACCTGAGTGTCGTGAAAATCCGATCAGCTCCGCAGAGAGAAGAGTGTATACACACATGCTAAGTTTAATGCCCTCAACTAGGCATAACATACATACAAAGAAGAAATTGAGAATTCATAAGTGCGGTTCAGAATCAAAATCAAAATATTGATCTTGAAACCCATTCGCATAAGATGTCCACAAATGTGGACGAGATTATGGTGCAGACCCATGCCCAAGGGTCGAGTGGTTCTCAGGTTCTAGATGAAAATCACCCAGAACCGAAGGTTGTTGTGTTTGCGGGGCCAGGCCTACGGTTTAGCGGTGTGCAACCTAAGACCAAAGTGTCAGACAATGGGTAAAGATGGTTCAATAGGTGTGGTTGTCCACTTGACATCTAGCTCAGAAAAATAATCAGTTATTCTAGGCTTGGGTCGCACGTGAAAGATATCATAAGGGTCTGTATAAAAGATAGGTGGTTTCAGGTTAATAGCTACCCTTATATCCAAACTTGTTTTTCTCTCAAAATTAACCTCCCAAATTTTCATTTCCAACTTCCTTCCTCTAAAATCAAGGTTTCTGGGACCTCCAGATCATTGTATACCCCATCTAAAGTACCCAAGTCTAACAATTGTGGCTGAATCATGATTGACTTTGGCACAATGATCTCAAAAGTATGTTCATTCAGCTCTCCGAGGTGTGGTTGAAGAATGGGGCTACTAATTGAGTCGTCAGGTATCGGATCCTCCAAGTTAGCCCCAACTGAATCAGAATCTTCTGTAGTCGGGCTACCAAATTGGTCGTCATACTCCTCGAGCCCATATGTCTCACTAAAATCATTCTCCTCAAGCTTAAGTGAGACTTCACTAAGATATTCCTCACCCTCAAAATCAAAGAATTCATGATCCTCATTTGTATATGTCTCAACATCAAAAGTCATTTCATCATCCAAGGAGACATAATTTTCTTCGTTTCCTAACTTGGGGATCTCGGGTGAATCAATCGGTTCATCCTCAAAGGGTTGCTCTAGACCAATCTGGTCATCTCAAATCTCCAAATCTGTATCCCCCCCCGACAGGCACCTAAGCGGGTTCGGACATTGGCTCTCCTGAAGGAGGTTCATCTTGAAAATCATCCCAAGATTTGACTAGTGCGACCACAAATTTCATCCTCAACCTCGACAATTTCCCAAGAAGAAACTCACCAGGTTCCTATCCCTAACACTTTGGAGCAAATCCAATAGAAAACTATTAAGTTCATCAATCATTTTGATCATAGGCTCTAGTGCTTCAGTGCATGGTGTTGGCTGGGCTTCTAAAGATTTTATGGTGTTCCTCAAATTAGCCAACACTCTATCTTGGATTTGGTTCACCTGAATAGACCAGTTCGATTCAGGTTTGGGTGGGTTTGGGTTGAATCTAGGGGAGTCAAGATGTCGAGGTTCTCGAGTCCCTCCGTGAAAGTAGGTCATTCTAGGTTGTTCAAAGGATGGTGGCGACCTATATTCAGTGGAATACTGGGGAGGGTAGGCGTTATAATCATGATATCCTTCCTGATTGTAGATCGGGTTGGTTTGGTCATCAAAGGATGGAGATCCATAATCATTATAGCTCTAGGAAGGATAATAATCATAGTCTTGTTATCCAGGGTTAAGCCCTGGACACTGAGATCCGGATTCATATCCCCAATTAAAGTCATCCCGACTAGTGGATGGGTAATTACAAGTCAAGTCGGGATAGTAATCATCTTGGGGATAAGTGATGGTAGGAGGATAGGATGTGAAATGTGTGTAGGGTGTGGAAGGGTACATGGTAGAAAAGGAGGGAAAATGGAGAAGAGAAAAGGTGCCCTACAATACAAAAATACAAGCCTATCCTTAGGTCAGGGTGGCCTAAAGGTCTATAGACTCTCAGAATCCGTCCTAAGATTATGGACGATTTACTCTACTTATGTCCAAGCAATCCAACCAATTAGGAGGGACTGGGGAGAAGGTTCTTCCTTTGGCTTGTGCCTCCAGTTCCTAGTGTACCCCCCAGCCATGGTCGTTTGATGCTACTCCCCTAGCTAGACATCAGATTGACTAGTATAAGTAGGTTAATCGTGAACAATCTAAATCTGGATCCCGACGAACGAACCAGTCCTTAGAGCCAACGTCTAATCAATTTTAGTTAGGCTTGGGACAATGGTGCTTCAGGAATGTGATGGGCCCTTTAGATGGGTTGTGCCCTCGATGATCAGTTAAAATGTGTGCACGTGCACAACCAGGGTTTTCAAATAAGGTTATTTGATGATGTGTCTTTTAGGGTTCAGCCTTGTTTAGTAGCTTTTAGGGTTTAATCTTTAGGTATATTCAATCAAGGATTAGTAGAACACTCCAAGTTTTGAAAGCACTGGTGTAGATATATTCCTTTAAAAATCAGAAATAAAATGTGGAGTTCCTGGTTCAGTCCTAAAAATCAACCCTAAGTGGAAAGCTACTTAATGAACTAGTTTTAGATTGAGTAGTGCGGCCCAAATAGCTCAATCAATTGGCCTATTGCACCACTTAGTTAAGGCACACAGAAATGTTTGACCTATTCAGATTTCTACTCACTTATGTGTATTTAGTTGAAGTGTACCAAGTCCACAGGTCAGATCCTGGTTAAGTGGTAGAATTAAAGTGATTATGCACCTTAGGATAAGAAGTTGTGGATGTTAAGTGTGTAGCATTCAGAAAATCCCACAATCAGATAACACTTTTTTTTATTTTTTTTATTTATGTGGATGGCGAGGTGAGTGGATGTGGCAAACAAACAACCAAATCTATCCTAGGGTTTATAAAAAAGCACCTAAGTTAATTTGGGTTTGAGTTATTAGGTTATGGAATGAAAACAAAGGTGGGGGTGGTGTGGGTGACACTTACAAACACTCTACCCACACTTTACTACGGTCTACTGCACTTAGACCTCCATGCTAGGGTACCTGCAAGGTAGTAGATCAAAGACAAGTAGGGTTAGTGCTATGTAAATGCAAAGAAATGCAATAAACAATAAAGTAAATTCCATTGCTTCCCCAGCAACGGTGCCAAAATGGTCGGGCGTGTTTCGCGTTTTAGAAATCAAGGTTACAAGTAACTTGTCGTTGTAGTTGCAAAACACGTCGATCAGATAAAATTTATACCGAAACTCCAAGGGAGTCCCGATTCGAACACAGGGAGGCGACGTTTACTTTATTGAAAATCGCGCTTCGATTCGTTTCTTTTTGGTATTTTGGGATTTTATTATTTTTTTGTATTTTTGAAATAAAAGAAAACAAGCAAACGTATCATAAGATAGAGATGTGGAACAAATCTGATATATATTACTTCCAATGTCAATTACAAGAAACTATAAAAGCATATAAAGAGAGGGGGGTGAGAGGAAATCTCCCGAATTGGCTGTTCGGCGAGACAGCGCCTGGTGGAAGCTCGGACGAAGGAGGTGAGGAGCGGGATGACGGAGGTGAGATGTAGGAGGACGTCAAAGTTGAGGAAAGCTTCAGCGTGGCTCCGGAATGGAGGTGAGAAGACGGAGATGATCTGCTACCGGAATGGAGGTGGGAGGACGGCTCCAAGGTGATCTATGAAGGGGGATGGGAAGTTGGAGTATTTGGTGGGGCAAAGGTTCACTACACTAATAGGTGCCTTGGGAGCTTGAGAATAAGCTCTAATGGAGCGTTGGTAGGTTTGCTAGAGTTTAAGAGTAGGTGGGAGTAGAGTAGGTAGAGATGGCATGGAAGGAAGGGGTGTAGGTCCTTTTATAGCGGAGGAGAAGAGGCAAAAATATATATGGGACAATTAGTAACATCCAGACCGTTGCTGAAAACGTTGCTGTAGACTGCTCATGCCCACTGACACCCACAACTGGCTTTGCTGGCATGCAATGAATTACCAACGGCTGTAAACGTCGCTGTAAGTCCAGCTCATGCGTCACTGTAGGTCCAGCCCATGCATAGCTGGTGCCGCGCTGCTACCTTGCCCCGCGCGCGTGCGCCCATGCGCTGCCACTGCACTGCGTTGTGCACATGCGCGCCTACACGTGCACGCATGCACCTACGCTGCTGCGCGCGTGTGGTGCTGCGTGCATGCACTGGCAGCCTGGGTTGTGCCACGTGGCGCAGTATGGGCCGTCCATCTTCTTCTTGTTGTAGGGGCTGCTATAGAGGTTGGATTGAGTTGATTTTTGCGCCATTAGGCTGTGATCGTCAACCCGAATCCATCCGTGAGGTTGGATTTGTCATTTGAAGCTCTGAATTATGTCTCCTAGTCCCTTGGCTGTTGATCTTCCTCGGACTGCATATGGTGCTACGGGACTCCGATTGAGGCGATTTCAGAGGTGTTGGACTTCGATCGTCGTCTTGATCAGATTCGTTTGGTCGGATTATCAATCCGAGGCTCCGAAATAAATATCCTTCTCTTATAACCACAAAAAGGATGCAATTAACGTAAATTATATACAACTACTCTAAATGCAGAATGATGCATGCTATGCAATATTTATAACATAAAATGCAAATCTAAGACTAGGAACATGCATGAATAGGCATTTTACCCTCAACAAATGAGTTTACATCACTAGCCCATCTGCGTCACCACGTCATGGCTTTCGCAGCCGCTCGATCGCCATCCAACGAGCAAATTTCACCCACGCTTGCCTTCAATGGATTAACCTGCTTACGGGGGCTTGATCACGTGTCATTGAGTTACGCATGGAGGCGTTCTTCACTATGCTATCTCTGTGGATTGTCACAGAGATGATTCAATGCTACGCTCTCTCAGCCGTTGGATGAAGATCCAACGGTTGAGATCTCGCGATGGAGAAGCCTTTAAGAAGGAAGGGTGGGTGGATGATGGCGCTCTTGGATGGCTGGGATGGTGCCACATGGCACCATCTTGGTCGTCCAACTTATTTGGCTTGTTGATGATGCCACATATGTCAGATTGGACTGATTCTCGCGCCATTAAGCTACGATCATCAATCTGAACTTATCTGTGCTGTTGGATTTGTCATCTGAAGTTCGGATTTTCACAACCTTGTTCCTTGA
The DNA here is from genome assembly GCA_037157565.1 of Thalassia testudinum. Classification (NCBI taxonomy): domain Eukaryota; kingdom Viridiplantae; phylum Streptophyta; class Magnoliopsida; order Alismatales; family Hydrocharitaceae; genus Thalassia; species Thalassia testudinum. Next base: position 20,240,938 of record JAZHRO010000071.1, on the reverse strand, counting down.
CCTCTGATCTTCCTCGGACTATGATGTAAACACATTTACACTACTTAAAATGTCTATTTATGCATGTTCTTAAGCATAGGATTGCATTTCATGATATAAATATTGCATTACATGCATCATCTTGCATTTAGAGTAGTTTGAATAAAATGGAGGTTAATTGTCTCCTTTTATGTGCTTGGACAGGGCAAACATTTTATCGGGGCCTCGAATCAAAGATCCAAATGTATGGATGTGATCAGGGCGACGATTGGAGTTCAACGACTCCAAGATCGCCCTAATCAGGCATCCGTAGCATCAGATAATGACCTGGGAACCCTAGAAGATCAATGGCCAGGATGGTGTAAATCCGCACTTTAGATGATAAATCCAACCGCACGGATGAATTCAGATCGACGATCGCAGCCCAACGACACAAAAATCGAGTCAATCCAACATCCGTGGCACCATCTACAACTTCCAGAAGATGGACGACCAAGATAGCACCACGTGGCGCCATCTCAGCCGCCCAAGCGGCCGCTTCATCTTGTGAAGGCTCCGCGCCCGATCATTCTCCGCAGTTGGATCTTAATCCAACGGCTGTGGGCGCTCGCATTTAAAAGCGCCCGCTTGACCATCCGCACCCCATAGCGCAGTGGTCGAGCGCGCTATCGCGAGCGCGGGGCGCGAGTTCGAGTCGTGGCGAGGAGCGGCAGGCGCGAGCGATTGTGCGCGGGTGGAGCGTCAGATGGAGATCGGACGGCTGCGCGTGCCCGATAGCGTCGACGCACAATTGGACGTGCAATCGGATGCGCAATCAGACGCACGGGTGGGCGCGCGATGCAGCGGGAGAAGGAGTGACTTAAGCCGTCTGATCTCGTGATTGGACGGCTAAGGAGCGCTGGACGTGCGTGGGCGTTGATGAGCGGGCAGCCGAGGAGGCGTGCGTGGGCGCGGAAGCGACGCCCACGTCGGGGCTTTAGTGACGGATTTATCCGTCACTAAAGACCCCTTATTTATTGTTTTGAAGTTGTAATGTCCATTTTGCCCCCACTCCTTGCAACTATAAAAGGAGACCCCCTCCATACGAAATTCTCATCCCTTCTTTCTCCTCTCTACCCCTCCAAAGCTCAAAAGAAGCTTGTCCCATACCTGGGATGCTTCTTGCGAGATAAAGTCCAATTTTCGTTCCCCTTCGGAAGTGGATCCCGCGACGACGACGGCGTGCTGCTCCGTTCCCGTTCTTCTGCTTCGTCCTCCTTCATCCTGCTTCGTTCTCCTTCATCCAGGCATCGTCCCATCTGGCTCGTCCTCCAAGCAATCGTCGAGGAGGATAACTTCTCTCTCCCATTCTTATTTATAGCTTTTCTAGTGTAGAATTTTCCTACTTTATAATGTAATTGATTTTCCGCATTCTAGTGTAACTTTTATAAACAATTGAAATATTGAATGCATGTTCTCTTTCTCTCTCTCTCTCTTTCTCTCTCTCTCTCTCTTAGTTTGATAGCTCCATTGTAATTATATTGCCTTGCTTAACAAAAATCCTAAAAAAATATAATTTCGAATATAGATCAACGTAGCCTCCCTGTGTTCGACCCGGAATTCTTTTCGGTATAAATTTTATTTGTTGAACACAAATTCTTCGCTTTCGAACTACAACGACAGGTTTTCTGAAACCAAACACGTAAGCGTAGTGATTCGAAAAAAAAGAGTTCAACATTTTGGCGCCGTTGCCGGGGAGGCAACGATTTTCGATCTTTTCTTCGCATTTCTTGCACTTTATTTGTTTTCTAATTAGCTTTCTCTTGTGTCTATTGTTTTGCAGAGACCTCCATCAAGGAATCAACAAGCAGTAGACTGGAGTAAAGTGTAGTTGAAGACAACTGTAAGTGCTCCCCCATTCTTTCCCCCTCCATAGATTTCATTCGCCACATTAAATCCAAATCCCAATTAACCTAGGTGTTTTGCATAAATCTTAGGAATAGTTTTGTTGTTTGGATTTCCACTCACATTCATTCCACCCTCATTCATAAAAAAAAAAATAAATAAATAAAACAAAAAGATAGTCTTGTGGGGTAATTTTCAACAAACACACAACACACACCTACATTCAAGGCACTTGATCAACTTGATTTGTTTTCTACTCAACCGGGTTCTGATCCGTGGAACTGGTACACACAAAGCAACATATAACAGAGTAGAAATTATTCTAGGTTAACCATTTTTGAGTGCCTAACTTAGTGGTGCATTTGTGGCCAATTGTTTAAGTTGATTGGGCTGCACCACTTCAAATAAAATAAACTCATCCAGTAGCTGCCTATTAGGTTCAACTTTTAGGGATTTACCAGGCACTTCACATTCTTTTTAAACTTTAAAGGAAAACATCTTCACCTGTACTTGCAAAACCTGGTGTGCCAACGAAACCTGCTTGAAAACACCTAAAGTTGAATCCTAAAAGCTACTAAGCAAGATTTGAACCTTAAAATTCACCACATCAAAAATAATCTTGCTTGAAAATCACTGGTTGTGCACACACACACAAATCATTCAATCATTAAGGGCATAACCCATTTAAAGGGTCCATCACATTCCAAATCACATTCAAACCTAGCCCTAAACAAAATAGAGTAGATGTTGGCCTTAAGGATTGGACTCGCTCTTCAGAACCCAGAACGAGATTATTTTCGATTAGTCTGTTTCTACTGTTCAATCTGATGCCTAGCTAGGGGAGCAGAGTCAAACTATCGCAGCTGGGGGGTACACTAGGAACCAGAGGCGCAAGCCGAAGGAAGAACCTTCTCCCCAGTCCCTCCTTCTAACTGGTTGGATTGAACAGACAGAAGTAGATCAAATCGTTCCTTTATCTCAAGACGGGTTTTGAGAGTCTGTCGGTCTGTAGGCTAACCCATTTAAGGACAGGTTTGATTGTTTGTATTGCAGGGCACCTTTCTTCCTCCCGAGTCTCATGAATCCTTCCACATATTTCACACATTCCCGCTCTTTCCCTCCTGTTGTGAATTATCCTCAACATGACGATTATCCCAACTCGTATTGTAATCAACCATCGGTTAGTTGGGATAATTCGGATTGGGGATACAATTCCGGACCCCTGTGTTTAGGGTCTAACCTTGAACACTTTGATTCTGATTTTTATCCTTCTCAGAGCTACATCGATTATAGATCGTCTTCCTTTCATGCACAACCTAGAACGATCTACAATCAAGAAGGATACACCGATCCTTACCCATCCTCTGATTTCACTGCCTTTACGTCATCACCATCTTTTCAACAATCTGAAATGACCTATTATCAGGAAGGGTATAACGAATCTCAATTTGTTAATTCCTCTGCATTGATGTCAAACCCGCCCAACCCTGAACCAACTCGTTTGGTTCCGGTTAATCAGGTTCAAGATAAGGTTCTGGCTAACTTGAGGAATATCATTCAATCTTTAGAAGTTCAGCCAATACCTTGCATTGAGAGATTGGAGCCCCTGATTGAAATAATTGATGATTTAAACAAATCTTTGTTGGATTGGCTCCAGGATGTTAAGGATAAGAACCCGGGTGAGTTTCTACTTGGAAAATTAGCGAAATTGAGGATGAGATTCGTGGTTGCTTTGATTCAATCTTGGAATAATTCCCAGGATGAACCCTCTTCAGGAAAGCCAATGACAGAACCTGCTCAGGCACCTGTTGGGGGGGACACGTGTTACGAGGCTGACCAGATTGAATTAAAACAACCAATGAAGGATGATCTGATTTCTTCACCTGAGATCCCTGAGCCAGGTTATGAGGAAACATATGTCTCCTTGGAACAGAAAGTGACAAATGATTTTGGGATATACATTGATACGGATCCTGATGGTGAAGATTCAAGTTGCGAAGTCTCACACGAGTTTTCTGAACATGATTTCTGTGAGACGATTGGGCCTGAGGAATGTGATAGATCAATTGATAGCCCAATAACTGAGGACACTGATCTTATTAGGGCACACATTACAGATCCAGAATCGCATTTTCTGGAGGAATTAATTCAATGCCCTAATTATCAGTTACACCCTGTTGAGCTTATTGATGATTCTAATTCTGAGATAATTAGACCCAAGTCAATTTTGATTCTGCCACATCATTTAGACTTGGAGATTTCAGACGGGGTGATGAATATACAAGAGGTCCTGGAATTTGATATGCTGAATGAGGAGAATAGGAGCTGGGAAGTTTTGATTTGGGAAGTCAATTTTGGAGGAAATAGAAAATTGAGTCGAAGGGTTCCTTTTAAGCTGAAACCATCAAATCAGAACCCTTACGACATTTGTTTTGAGGATGTCAAACCCAAGCACACATTCAACGATTATCCTTTTGAGCTTCAATTCTCTGTAACCCGACTTTTTGGTCTTGGGTTGCATCCTCAGAAATCGCAGGCTCGATCCCACTTACATTCTGATTTTAGGTTTTGGGTAATTTTTATCCAGAACCTAAGATATTCTCGATTATGGGGTGTGGGTCTGCACCACAATCTGGTCCACATCTGTGGACCTTTGCTGACAGGTCAGAGGGTTCTTCTGTTCATTCTAATTCTGACCTGCACTTGTGAATTCTTCATTTCTTTTCCTTGTATTGTGTGCCTAGCTGAAGGCACTAAAGTCAGTACATATACAGTTTTTCTTAGTTTTCATCTCAGAGCGGACCTGACATTCACGCAATTTAGTTGCTTTCTACGCTTTTCCACTCTGTTTTATGTCTTTTTAATACAATGAGGACATTGCATTAGATAGGCATGGGGGGGTGGATATTCATCTCTGAATTCATTCGTCAGCTCCGTAGATTTATTTTATTTTCTTTTTTTTTTTTTAAAATTCAGAATTAGGAAAGAGAATTTGGGTTTAAGAAAATTTTCAATCTTAGGAAATACTACATTATGATTTGAACACAAAGACCCTTCGGGTCTTTGGACTTAATCAGCCTATGATTCCACTAAAATGTGGATTTATTTTTCGAGTTCTCGCCAACTTGAATTTTATTTTAATTGGAGTAAATAAGTTTGGGTGATAAGTAGAGGACTTATCAACCCGCCCTTTGATTTGAGGGAATTTTGAGCTTTAAGCATCTACACACTTTCTTTGCACTGACTCGTTGTTCGGCATTCTAATGGAAATTGGGTAGCTAATGAACCTTCTAGGGTGATATGGTTGGCAAGTTATCATGGGTAACAACCCATAGGTAGGTTGTCCAGAGCCCAGTCACTGGACCTTTCTTAGTTTGATGCGTTTAGGTAAATCTTAGACTAGGGAAGCCACCTATTTAAAAAAAAAAAAAAAAGAGGAGTAAAGAACAAAAAGAAATAAGCCACACTTCGCCACACGAGTATGGCTGGCAAGTTGTCTGTGGTAACAGCTCATCGACCGGTTGTCCAGAACCCAGCTCAGAAAATGCACTAAAAATTCCCAAAACACTTAGGAAGAAGTGGAGAAGTAGAATAAATCGGGGAGATATACACTGGATTCACCCTTGTGTTGACCCCGTAAAAAAAAAAAAAAAAAAATAAAAGTAGGGAGAAAACTACCGGTTGTAAAGATACACTTTTAGGTAGAATTCTGGTTAGGTCACCTAGAGGCGTAGAAATCCAAAGTCCGTTCTAATTGCCGGTCAACGAGTCTATCACAATCATAATAAGATGCTTAAAGCATAGGGTTCTCATCAAATTTTGGGTGAGTTGAATGGCCGTAGAAAGCCACTCTCAAACCCGAAAATTTGAAAATCAAAAAAATTAGAAAAGAGAAAAAGAGAAAAAAAAGAAGAAAATTTTCTTTTAATAAGGTGAGGGCTTGAAGCGATTTGCATTTTGGCTGATACCCGGGCACTGTTGTGTCTTTGAAAGTTCAGTTCCTAAGTAGACAATTTCTTAATGATTGAAAAATAACTCAAGTTCAAATAATCTAACCTAATTCTTTTATAAATAGCATATAGTTTTTGCTAGGGACTAGCAAAAGATAGGCATGGGGGTATGATGTAAACACATTTACACTACTTAAAATGTCTATTTATGCATGTTCTTAAGCATAGGATTGCATTTCATGATATAAATATTGCATTACATGCATCATCTTGCATTTAGAGTAGTTTGAATAAAATGGAGGTTAATTGTCTCCTTTTATGTGCTTGGACAGGGCAAACATTTTATCGGAGCCTCGGATCAAAGATCCAACCATATGGATGTGATCAGGGCGACGATTGGAGTTCAACGACTCCAAGATCGCCCTAATCAGGCATCCGTAGCATCAGATAGTGACCCGGGAACCCTAGAAGATCAATGGCCAGGATGGTGTAAATCCGCACTTCAGATGATAAATCCAACCGCACAGATGAATTCAGATCGACGATCGTAGCCCAACGACACAAAAATCGAGTCAATCCAACATCCGTGGCACCATCTACAACTTCCAGAAGATGGACGGCCAAGATAGCACCACGTGGCACCATCTCAGCCGCCCAAGAGGCCGCTTCATCTTGTGAAGGCCCCACGCCCGATCGTTCTTCGCCGTTGGATCTTAATCCAATGGCTGTGGGCGCTCGCATTTAAAAGCGCCCGCTCGACCATCCGCGCCCCATAACGCAGTGGTCGAGCGTGCTATCACGAGCGCGGGGCGCGAGTTCGAGCTGTGGCGAGGAGCGGCAGGCGCGAGAGATTGGGCGCGGGTGGAGTGTTAGATGGAGATCGGACGGCCGCGCACGCCAGATAGCGTCGACGTGCAATCGGACGCGCAATCAGACGCGCGGGCGGGCGCGCGATGCAGCGGGAGAAGGTGCGACTTAAGCCGTCCGATCTCGCGATCGGACGGCTGAGGAGCGCTGGACGTGTATGGACGTTGATGAGCGGGCAATCGAGGAGGCGTGCGTGGGTGCGGAAGCGACGCCCACGTCGGGGCTTTAGTGACGGATTTATCCGTCACTAAAGACCCCTTATTTATTGTTTTGAAGTTGTAATGTCCATTTTGCTCCCACTCCTTGCAACTATAAAAGGAGACCCCCTCCATACAAAATTCTCATCCCTTCTTTCTCCTCTCTACCCCTCCAAAGCTCAAAAGAAGCTTGTCCCATACCCGGGATGCTTCTTGCGAGATAAAGTCCAATTTTCGTTCCCCTTCGGAAGTGGATCCCGCGACGACGACGGCGTGCTGCTCCGTTCCCGTTCTTCTGCTTCGTCCTCCTTCATCCTGCTTCGTTCTCCTTCATCCAGGCGTCGTCCCGTCCGGCTCGTCCTCCAAGCAATCGTCGAGGAGGATAACTTCTCTCTCCCATTCTTATTTACAGCTTTTCTAGTGTAGAATTTTCCTGCTTTATAGTGTAATTGATTTTTCGCATTCTAGTGTAACTTTTATAAAAAATTGAAATGTTGAATGCATGTTCTCTTTCTCTCTCTCTCTCTTAGTTTGATAGCTCCATTGTAATTATATCGCATTGCTTAACAAAAATCCTAAAAAAATATAATTGCGAATATAGATCAACGTAGCCTCCCTGTGTTCGACCCGGAATTCTTTTCGGTATAAATTTTATTTGTTGAACACGAATTCTTCGCTTTCGAAGTACAACGACAGGTTTTCTGAAACCAAACACGTAAGCGTAGCGATTCGAAAAAAAAGAGTTCAACAGACTACATCTGATGCTGCGAAAGTCCAATCGAGGCGATCTCAGAGGCGTTGGACTCTAATCGTTGCCCTGATTAGATCTATACGGTTGGATCTTCAATCCTAGGCCTCGATAAATATTACCATGTTCCTTTACCATAAAAAGAGGCAAATTAACCTATAATTTGTACAAACTCATGTTATGCAATATTTATAATGCTAAATATAATTATACGCCTAAGAGCATGCATTAATAGATAATTTACGTGAAATAAATGTGTCTACATCGTATCAGCAACCATTACAACTCCAATCCATGCCTGCAGCTGTGCGAAGAAAGTAGGGACATTAGTCCCACATCGGAAGCGACTAAAAATATGTTATTCATATAGTTTTTGCTACAGTAGCTTATTGCCTCAAGTGATGGGGTGAGGTCCCACTTTACGCCCATGCACCCTTGCCTGCCACTGCATGCTGGCAGGCCTAGACCTGGATCCGACTACTTGGACCCGTTTACCCGATTACCTTGCTCTGATTGTGATTGAGAGAGAGAGAAGGCAATTTCTGAAAGGATTGGGGGGGTTTACACTGTTCATCCTTGGGATACAAGCCTAACACTTAGGAAAATTCAGGTGATCTAAGCTAAATATTTAAGGCATCTGATCCTTGTTCTCAATGTCTAATCTGTGAGAGAATTGGTTCTGACTTGGCTTGAGTACTATTGAGAAATTGAGATTGGGATTCGTGCTTACTGTTGGGGATATTTGGTGGTTTCAACCACCATTTTTCTCTTTTATTTTTACTTTGAGATACAATTTTTTAGCATTAATTGATTATTCTATTTGTAATTGAATAGCCATTGCATCACTATTTCTGATTATTATGATTGGTAAATTGAATTGCTATACTTGCTCCTTGCAAACGACCTCAGAACTCATGATTTTTCAAGCTTTACAAATTTAAATGTCATTTCGCTTTTATTGACTATACTATGACATATCTGTTTTCTAGAACATGGTAGAAGCACTCCAACAATGTGTTTTTAGGCATAATAGTGATGATAAACTGATGTTTATCAAGCAGGTAACCCAATCTTCCTATCCAACCAACACCTCAGCACCCCTTGGGTTTCAATAAGAATCAAGCCTCCTGACCTCCTCCCCTAAATAACCATACTACTAATGCAGTTACCTTAAGGAGAGGGAAGACAACTCAAGATCCTAGTCCCACTACATCCACACATGAAATCTGATCCACAAATAAGTTAACTCTCTTTCCACCCCGATTCAGGAGCCCTCAACTGCAAAAGAGTAAAGCCCTATCCCTTTTCCACAAGCACTTCATTCCACCAACAAAAAGCTAAAGAAATCTGAGCCCTCTAATAAGGAATTAATGGAAATTTTTGGGCAAGTAGAAATAAACATCCCTCTCCTAGATGCAATTAAGTACATCCCTACCTATGCTAAGTTTTTAAAAAAATTATGCACTCCTGAAAGGCAATCTAGAAACCTAGGAAAGGTAATCCTTAGCTCAGTTGTGCAAAACAAACTACCTCTGAAAAAGAAAGATCCAGTCGCTCCTCTAATTCAGGTTGTCATTAATGACATGACTTTTGATCATGACCTTCTTGATTTTGGTGCCTCCATAAATCTCATCCTCATTGTTGTCTTTGAACAATTTGGATTCGGTGAATTAAAATCCGTTAAGGTTATATTACAATTGGCTGACCGATCTACAGTTAAACCAAAGGGGATTGTTGAGGATGTCATTGTCTGGGTCTAGAATTGTCTATTTGTCATAGACTTTCTCATCCTAGATTGAGGTACTAGAGGCATTAAAGAACACTCCAATTATTCTTGGAAGACCTTTTATTGCCACCGCAAAGGCAAATATTGATTGTGATTCTGTCAAGAAGATCACTTGCGGTGGAGAATCAATTGCTTTGGATATTTTTCAGGATTCAAGGAGATTCCAAGAACCTGATTTCTTTGATGATTTAGATTCTTAGATAGATAATTTAGTGGAAGAAACTATGCAAATTTCATACACAGGCACATGCTTTGCAATTGAATCTGTTCCTAAGTCACCTCACCCTCCTACCCTGACTTCACCTTCCACATCTAACTCTTCCCTTCACTCTTTCTCTCTCTCTTCCCCTTTGGACCTCAATTCTGAATCTCTTTTCGAGCCAAGCCCACAATTGGATTTAAAACCATTGCCCAACTCGCTAAAGTATGCTTTCTTGGGACTAAAATAAACTATGCCCCACATTATTAATGCCAATCTTACAGGGGATCAAGAGGAAAACTTCTCCAAGTTTTGAGAAAGAATCGAAAATCCATTGGTTGGACTTTGAAAGATCTTAAGGGTATTAATCCGTCCTTCTGTACTAAAAAAATCTATCTAGAGGATGACTCTCGCCTCTCCCGCCAACCTCAAAGGAGATTGAATCCTAATATGCAGGAGGTGGAAAAATAGATCATAAAGTGGTTGGAGGTTGGCATTATCTACCCTATCTTAAATAGTAATTAGGTTAGTCCTACTCAAGTTCATTAAAAGGTAGGACTAACCATCATCACAAATGATAAAGGGGAAAATATTGCCACTAGGACTGCTTCTTCTTGGTGGGTGTGCATTGATTATAGGAAATTAAACACCACCACCAAGAAAGATCATTTTTCGCTCCCATTCATTGATCAAATCTTGGAGCGCTTAGCTGGACAGGAGTTTTATTGTTTCCTTGATGGATACTCTAGCTATAATCAAGTAGCAGTCCACCCTGAGGACCAAGAAAAGACTACATTTACTTGCCCCTTTGGAACCTTTGCTTTCCAAAGGATGCCATTTGATTTTTGCAAAACACTTGCGACTTTTCAAAGGTGTATGCTTGCAATATCTCTAACTTGGTTAGGTGAATTTCTTAAGGTTTTTATGAACGACTTTCCTATTTTTTGGAGATTCTTTTGACTTATGTCTTCAGAACCTTGATGGGACTCTCCAAAAATGCTCACCTTAGTCCTCAGCTGGGAAAAAAGCCTCTTCGTTGTCTAGGAAGGCATCATCATGGGCCATGTCATTTCTAAAGATGGAATTGCCATAGACTGATCTAAGATTGATGACATTTTTAGACTTCCCCCGCCCAACTCTGTTAAGCAGGTACAATCATTTTTGAGGCATGTGGGATTCTAGTGCAGATTCATCAAAGATTTCTCCAAGATCTCGAAACCCTTGATTCAACTCTTAACTAAAGACCAACCTTTCGATTTCGATGATCAATGCTTAGAGAGCTTCGAGAAATTGAAGAAAGAAGTCACTGAGGAAGCAATTTTACACGGACCTAATTGGAATCATCCCTTCGAATTAATGACTGATGCCACAGATTTTGCTATTAGGGCGGTTCTAGGGCAACGCATTGACAAAAAGCCCATTGTGATCTATTATGCAAGAAAAACCTTAGATGATATACAACAGAATTACACTATTACTGAGAAAAAGCTTCTTGCCATTATGTTTGCCTTAGAGAAATTCTGATCATATCTTTTAGGGTCACATGTCACAGTTTACACGAACCATTCAACATTGAAATATCTGCTGAACAAGAGAGACGCAAACCCCTACCTTATTCAATGGATCCTTTTGCTCCAAGAATTTAACTTGGAAATTGAAGATAAGGTAGGCTCACAAAATGTAGTGGCTGATCATCTCTCCCATCTCGTGATGAATATGCTTACCCCACCAAATATCTTTCTAGATGAAACCCTCCTGGATGTCACTAACCTCCCTTGGTTTGCTCCTATAGCAAGTTATTTGGTGCCTGAAAGAATCCCTGTTGATTGGTCGAAATGTAAATGGGATAAGTTCTTCATCAACAACAAATACTATTTTTGAGAGGAGTCCGATCTGTTCCACATCTGTGCTAATCAGGTCATCCGATGGTGTGTTCCCAACTTCGAATTCATAACATTCTAACAAATTGTCATGTGATGGCATGTGGCGAACAATTTTTAGGCAAGAAAATCACAACCAAAATTCTTAGCTCTAGATTCTATTGGCCCAACATACACAATGATGCTCAAGAATTTGTTCGATCCTGTGTACGTTGCCAGAGCATTAGTGACATGACTCGTAAGGATATGATGCCCCTTAACCCTTGATATTTGGGGCATTGATTTCATGGGATTGTTCGTCAACGCTTGTGGGTACCTGTACATTTTAGTTGCAGTCAACTATGTTTCAAATTGATTGAAGTAGTACCCACTCGCACCAATGATCATCAAGTTGTCATGGACTTTATTAAGAAAAATATTTTCTCAAGATTTGGAGTTCCTAAGGCCATTATCAGTGACAGAGGATCTCACTTCATCCACTCTCAATTCCATCAACTCTTATTTAAATATGGGGTAAATCATAAAATTTTCACTCCTTACCACCCCCAAAACTAATAACCAAGCAAAAGTCTCAAATTGGGAAATTAAAAACATTCTTCAAAAAATGGTTTGGCATGATAAAAAAGACTTGTCCAGCAACCTAGACAACGCTTTGTGGGCTTATCGAATCGCTTTTAAAACTCCAATTGGCATGTCCTCATTTCTCCTGATTTATGGAAAGACATGCCACCTCCCATTTGAATTAGAACATAGGCCTTTTTGGGTAATAAAATAATTCAATTCTGACTTAACTGATGCTGGCAAACATCATAAACTACAATTAATTGAACTAGAAGAAATTCATAATTTTACGTATGAAAACACAAGCATTTACAAAGATTGAAGTAAATTATTCCACGATAAAACATTGTTCGGAAAACTTTTGAACCCAATCAACGTGTTTGGCTTATGCAAGGTTACGCATTTTTTCGGGAAAGTAATTAAAATCCAAATGGATCGACACTTATATTATCCTTAAAACTTACCCATACGATGCTATTGATATCTTCGATCCAAAGACAAATATTTCCTTACAAGTCAACATCAACTATTAAAGCCCTATTTAGATAACTCTCCAAATCAACCTTCTACCTCACAAGATTTGCATGACGTACCTGATTAATCTTGATGTCATTCATCCTAGCTAAAAAGCGTAAAAGACAACCCTTGATGGGAGGTAACCCATCATATTTTCCTACTTTCCTTTTTCCATTTTTTCTCAAGTTCTGACCATACTGATTTCGACCTCCTCTTACTTAGGTGATATCTTTTTGCCTTCCTTATGCATGAGGATATTGCATATCTTTAGCATGGGGGGGACACTTTAAAATTTTGTTGATCTTTTCAAGATTTTCATAACCCAAAAACACAAAAATTTCTAGCTTTTTACATACATTTTTTCAAAAATCTATAAAAATCATATATTCAAAATAAACTTTTTAAGGAATTTTCAAACAACGAAACTAAGGTTGTGACTTTATTTCAATAAAGGTACACATGAGATTTAATCTTTTACAAATGTAAGGACAAATCCAAGGATCCTTTGGTTAGACCTTTCAGATTTGATCAGTATATCTCCTAAAGAAATCCTCCTTAACCCTTGAAGAAACCAATCATCCTTGATTATGTTTAGCAGCTTAAATAGTACTTGACTTAGCTCTCGATCTAGAAATTTGAATTCCTGTTAAACTCAAGTGTCAAATTTCACACACACAGGCCAACAAAAAAATAAAAAAGCCCAAAAACATGCAAATAAATAATTCCCCATGTTTAACTTATGGTGAAACCTAAAGCAGTTTTGATTGGATGAGTCCTTACCATGGCAAAGGAGAAAACTCTCCTTTGAGGAAGTGATGCCAACATGTTACCCCCTCAATGCTTGCTCCATATCTATATACGGAGCAGATAAGCACACCTTGCAGTTCAGTTGTCTCGGATGATACTATCTTGAAGTATTGAAGCGAGAGCCTGAATTCACTGGGAGTTCCTCTCATAGTGCCACGAGGTGTCAAGTTGTACGACTCTTGGAGGTGTCTTGGATGGTGCTTTTATAGGATCGGAGCAAGAGGCTCCTCGAGGATCGGTAACAGGGACAAAGATTCCAACACAATTCTGTTAAGGTTAATCTGAGGCTAAGCATGGGGGAGAAAATAAGAAAAACATAAAAATATAATTTCAAAAAAAAAATGTTGGCCATTCGCAAAGCACTAATACTTGGTTTTTCATCGTCACGCAAATTCTTGATTGATTTCTTAAGTCAAGGAGGTTCTTACTGTGATAATGGTTGATAGGATAATTGGAATCAAAAAGGGGAAGTTTGTCGAATTCTTGGGCAGATACATAGATCCTATTTTATACTAACCTTTAGAGACAAGGATAAATCCTGATGTTTTATCTTAAATAAATCCTATACCTTACTTTTCAAACCAACCAAAGTCCTGTAAAATTATTTCCTCATAAACAAAAAAATTAGTTCTCTCTAATATCATTTTGTGAAATAATTTTTGCTAAGGGACTAGCAAAAATATAAGTATGGGGGTGTAATAAACACCAATTGATCATCATGCCTAAGCTAAAAATCACATCTAGTTCCTAGGGTTTTTGCATTGCATTATGGTATTGGGCTACATTTAGCATTGCATGCATTTTAGGATTTAGGCATGCATTATCATTATTTCTTGTCATTTTATGTGCTTATGCATTCCATTTGATTGCCAGGGATGAGAACACAGTAGCAATCATCTAAACCTAGGCAATATGAAATGAACGCACATTAAAATCAGATAGAAGTTCATTCCAACCGAATTCCAGCTCATCTCAGCTGGATCCTAGCTCTACCCAGCTCATCTCAGCTAGATCGAGCTCATTCTTAGCTCCATCAAGCTCACGGCAACTCAACTCAACTCAGCTTAGCTACTCTCAACTAGCTTAGCTAAGTCAGTTGTAGAATCACCAACCAACTTAGCTCAGGTCATCACCAGCTCATGAAGACTCAACTTAGATCAACCTAATTGAGCTTAACTACTAGACCTAAGCTAGCTAGCCAAGCTAGCTAAGGAGTCTTCAGAAAGATCAATTCCAGCTCACCTTAGCTCGAGATTAATTGAAGTAAGCTCAACTCATCTTTCATCACTTAGCTTAGCTACTAACAAAGAACTATCTACCTAAGCTAGTAGTTGAGCTCTCAGGCATCTCATCTTCAGCTCCTCCAACCCCATGTAGACTCACAATAGCTCACAAAGGTTCCTCCTAGATACCTTTAGCTCATACCCCCTACTAGCTAAGCTAGCTCCACCATAGCTCCTACTCCACACCTCATGACCAGCCACCTAAACCCTAGCCAACAACCACCAACTTCTTGTTTGGTGCCAACACAACCAACCACCAACACCCCTTGGCATCCCTTCAATATGGCGCCAACTCCATGTACCCTTTTACCATAACCACCCCTGTAAATTCCCTCCTTTTGGCGCCAAAAGCAAGGCAACCACCACCTAAACACCCTTCCACTTAGGTGCCAAAAAGAACTCCTGTATCTACCCTTCATCCATTCCATAAACCTATCTCCACCCTCCATTTTGGTGCCAACTTTTAGAAGTTATAGTTGGTGCCAACATGACTTACCCTAACCCTAACCTACCCTTTCCACAACCCCTCACTTGGTGTCACTTATCTCCTACCCTAGATTCTAAACCACCACTCCAAAACACCATCCTAACCCTCCATTCACTCCACTCCAACCCTAACCCTAATCCCATCCAAAGTTGGCACCAATATAGCCTAACCCCACCTAAACCCTACCTCGCTACACCCTTCCAATTGGCGCCAACTTACATCCACCCTCCATGCCTTAACCACCCCCACATGATCCTGTCCTAGCCCTTCATAACAACCCATGTCACCTAGCGCCAACCATCCCTTCCCATCCTATAAATACACCACCACATCTTCCCTTTCCCATCATCCTTGGCTACCCTATTCTATACCTATATCCACTATAGACGTCCAAGGAAGAAGGAGAAGAGAAGGAGATTAAGGAGCCTACCTTGCCCCCTTGGTGACTACCTTATTCTTCCCACTTCCTTGGTACAAAGCCAAGGAGTGCTTCTACTTAGAGGACGGCTAGGAAGGAGACAAGAGAGTGTGGTGGATGTCCACCCTTTAGGAGAGAGCATCATCTTCTAAGGAGCAAGATGAGCACCTTCTTCAAGTCCATGAGCTACTGAGCTTGGAGCAAAAATTGCCTCGATCACTACTTCAAAGATTCTTCTATCTTCTCTTTATATTTTTTGTATCTTCATTTGTGTAATAGTTAAGCATTCCTCTATACTTGGGTGGGTCGGGTCTTGGGCAGGTCGGGTAGTTGTAAAAAGTTATCCCGAAACTCTCAAACTTCAAAAGTACAAAAAAATTAGAAAAGAAGAAGAAGAAGAAAAAAAAAATATCTTCCCTTCACAAATAAGGCAAGAACTTGGGCGGTTTGCATTCTGGCAGACACCTGGGTACTGTTGAGTTTTCGTAGTTTAGGACCTTAGTTAAAATTTTCTATTGTTAATAAATGACTTAGGCCTAAGTGATCTAATCCTAATTCTACTTTTATACAAAGCATATAGTTTAATTTTGCTAGGGACTAGCAAAAGATAGGCATGGGGGTATGATGTAAACACATTTGTTGAGGCTAAAATGCCTATTCATGCATGTTCCTAGTTTTAGATTTGCATTTCATGTTATAAATATTGCATAGCATGCATTATTCTGCATTTAGAGTAGTATATAATTTAGGTTAATTACATCCTTTTTGTGGTTAGGAGAGAAGGATATTTATTTCGGAGCCTTAGATTGACGATCCGACCGTATGGATCTGATCAAGACGATGATCGGAGTCCAACTCCTCTGAAATCGCCTCGATCGGAGTCCCGTAGCACCACCTGCAGTCCGAGGAAGATCAACGGCCAAGGGACTAGGAGACATAATTTGAACCTTCAAATGACAAATCCGACTACGCGGATGGATTCGGGTCGACGATCGCAGCCTAATGGTGTAAAAATCGATTCAATCCATCCTCTGTAGCAGCACCTACAACAAGAAGATGGACGGCCCAAACTGCGTCACGTGGCACAACCCAGGCCACTAGTGCACGCATGCAGCACCACACGCGCGTAGTAGTGCGGGTGCACGCGTGTGCACCTAGGCACGCATGTGCATAGCGCAGTGCAGCGCCAGCGCATGGGCTCGCGCACGCGCGGGGCAAGGTAGGAGCATGGCGCCAGCTATGCATGGGCTGGACCTACAGCGATGCATGAGCTGGACTTACAGCGATGCTTATAGCTGTCGGTAATTCATCGGATGCCAGCAAAGCTAGCTGTGGGCACCAGCGGGTATAAGCTACCTACAGTGACGTTGCCATCGACGGCCTGTATGTCACTAATGGTTCCATACCTATTTTTGCCTCTTCTCCTTTACTATAAAAGGACCTACACTGCCTCCCTTTCAAGCCATCTCTACCTACTCTACTACCACCTACTCCCAAGCTCTAACAAGCCTACCAACGCTCCATTAGAGCTTGTTCTCAATCTCCCAAGGCACCTATTAGTGTAGTGAACCTCTGCCCCACCAAATACTCCTCCAATTTTCCATCCCCCTTCATAGGTTGCCTTGGAGCTGTCCTCCCACCTCCATTCCGGTAGCAGATCATCTCTATCTTCTCACCTCCATTTCGGAGCCACGTTGAAGCTTTCCTCAATACGATGTCCTCCTGCATCTCACCTCCGTCGTCCTGCTCCTTATCTCCTTCGTTCGAGCTTCCACCAGGTGCCGTCGTCTTGCCGAACAGCTGATTTGGGAGATTTCCTCTCACCTCCATCTCTTTATATGCTTTTATAGTTTCTTGTAATTGACATTAGAAGTAATATATATAAGATTTGTTCCACATCTCTATCTTGTGATATGTTTGCTTCTTTTCTTTTATTTTAAAAATACAAAAAAATTATAAAACCCCAAAATACCAAAAAGAAACGAATCGAAGCGTGGTTTTCAATAAAGTAAACGTCGCCTCCCTGTGTTCGACCTGGGACTCCCTTGGAGTTTCGTATAAATTTTATCTAATCGACGTGTTTTGCAACTACGACGACAGGTTACTTGTAACCTCAATTTCTAACACGCGAAATACGGCCGACCAGCGGGCACACACACACACATGATAACTCCCTGATAGACACGTGATCGAATGTGCTCTCTCTCAGCAGTGCGAGGTAACATGCGTTTTAAGCTATCTGATTGAATGATCGGTGGCTGATAGCGATGCAGTGCAATCCGAGGACTAACGGTTGATGGTGAGGAGTTGGGCCACGTGGCTTTATGTGGAGTGTCCGATCTCGATCACATGGCCCTCCTTCTAGGCAAACTTCAGCAACGTAGGGTCTTTAGTAATGCTTGCAAGCATCACTAAAGACCCTGCCATTAATTTCAAGGCTTTAAAAAGACCATTCTACCCCTCTCCCCTTTCTTATAAAAGGGACCCTATACTCCTCATTCTCATTATCCCTTCATCTCTCTCCCTTTCTAAGACTTTAGTGCTCCCAAGCTATGGGAAGCTCCACTAGAGTTAAAAATCAAAAAATTCCACTTCTCACCCCCTTCATAGAGCTCTCGCTAGTCATCCACTCGCCCTTATTCCGAAAGCAGATCCCGTGACGGTGACGTCTTGCCTCATCCCTGGTTCTTCCAAATTTGCCCTTCATCCTCTACCTTCGCTCTCCTTCTTCTAGGCATCATCCATCTGGCTTGTCCGCTAAGCATTTGTCGAGGAGGATAATCTCTCACCCCTTATCTTTTTATCGCTTTCTAGAGTAGATTTTCAGCTTTATAGTTGTAGCAATTAGTTGTAATTGACATTAAATTAGTTATAAAAGTTATTTTCTCTCTCTCTTATTCTCTTTTGTTTATATTCCAAGTAATGTAGCTTCCATTGTGACTGTTTTATTTATAAAAAAAAGTAAAAAATATAATTGCAGATTTAAAATCAACGTATTCTCCACGTGTTCGACCCGGGACTCACCAAAGTTTCGGTAAATTTATCTAATAGCGGATTTTTACGTAACTACAACATATTTTTAACTAAATCTTTTTGTGTACAAAATCTCGTTCATCATGTTGCTACAGTTGTTTTCTTGATTGGAGGTTCAGTACTGCTCCTAAGGGTGACCCACATCAAGTAGGAGTGGTAGCAGGGTGTATGGCAGCTAGAGAGAGGCGGATGGCGGCGATGAATCGACGGTGACAGGAGATCCAGAGAGTACCTGCGGTCACGAAAACGGGCTAAAAGTGCAAATTAAATAGCTCAGAGGTATCGTCGGAGCACGACGAGTGTGGTGGTGGTGATTTCGTGGTGTTTAATGGTCGATGGAGTGTGTACGGTGTTGGAGACGACAGCCGTGGGTGGATGTGTTTGGTGGGGTGGAGAGACCAATAGCTCCAATTAAGTTGGGGCTTTTGATTTTGGGGTCACGACGAAGGTGTTGGAGGTGGCGGCACTATGTTTACGTGTGTGTGGTGCCGGCATGAGCTCACCGAAGGTCGTGCCTAACGTGGAGAAGATGGAATGAGAGAGGGTGAATCGATGCGTGAAACCTAAGTCTGAGGGTGTAGCAAGAATGTAGAGAGGGAGAGATTAGGGGACTTAGGAGAGAGAGCGAGAGCAAGATGCATCCGTCATTGGCCAGTCGGATGCAGAGATGATGATATCGACGACGAGGAAAATGACAATGAAGAAGAGGTAGGAAATGCTCTTGCTTTGGCTGGCAAGATGCGCGATGAAGAGAAGCCTGGCCTTCCAATTTGGTGGTTGATTGGCTAGAGGGAGGTGGAGGAGGTCGTCGGAGTCGAAGAAGACAGTGGTTGGACGAGGAGGGAGGAGTTTTTGGGTCAATTCTTTGCTGGCTTGGATCGTGGAACATTAAGGAGTTTAAATAGAGTTTAATCGCGAGCTGAAATAGGAGAAATTCATGAGTAGGATTCAAAAAATTGGAAAGTAGGGAATTGGAAATTTTTGAGCTCGCTGGAGCTCTGTGCCTAGAGTTAGGAGCCAATATTGTGTTTAAATGATGGGGAATCCTTTTGTGACGTTTCCTTCCAATTTTGGAAATGTTTGGGTGTAGATTGAGAGAGAAATCTCCGATTGAAGATTGGGCGGTGTTAGGTGTAAGTTCTATTCATACTTTTCAGGAAATAGGGACCTAAATGTGAAGATGAGGACAAAGTTATGGGCCTATATGCAATAAACTTGAAACCTAGGGATCTGAATGTGAAGAATAAAGATTTTAAGGACTAAAATGCAAACTAGGTCAAGATGGACTTTGATTGGGCCCAAATTTTGGTGTTAAGCTAATTTGTGTCCAAGAAATCTAATGGTGAACTTGGATTTGAGTTTTGTTCACGTTTGACTGGGTAAATTGCATAATTCCCAAACATGATTAAATTCCTATTTGAATCTCTATTCTAGGTCAAAATGGGTTCAAATGGTCAAAGTGAAGATATCAAATCTCTTAGAATATTTTTTAACAATTTTTAGAAGGTTTAGATTGATTTTATCCTAGCCATAACCCTTTCAATTTAAGTAAGGCTGATAATTAGGATTTTCATCACTATTTTCACCCTCGAAATGCGTGAAAACCCTGATTCAATCAGTGTGAGGCCAATTTTTAGTCTTTTATGTTCATTTGATCTTTAATTAATCCCTGATCAATCTATTGATTAATTTGCCTTTGTGACGTGTTGTTAAAATAATAGAATTAACCATATTTTCTTATCTTCTCAAATAAAATCAGTGTGGAATTACGATCCTTAGATTGTCATTTAGGAGCATTTAACATTTGAATTTGACTAATTTTGGCTAGTGAGGACCCATGATGTTGTTACCATCATACCCCAATGGCTAGCTTTTGCCAGCCCTTAGCAAAATCCTTTGGGGCAAACCAGATCTTTAAGCCAGATTTTAACCTTCAGGATGTCTTACTGAGCTGCATCTCTAGAAATCAGATCAAAATACCAACAATAGGCCTAATTGTACTCAACTACTAGCAAGATACAGACCTGACCATCCTTAACCTTAGGTCTGCAGCGAAGGTTTCTAGGGCCCGTAAAAACCTGCCTAGAGTTCATTGACCCCAGTGATTAAAGCACCAGTGCATATATGTAGCAAGTCCAAGTTCAGTTTGCTAGTGGATTTTTGATAAGAGAGATAGAGAGGGGTATTTATTTTGAGAGTTTTTTTCTCTTTTCTTTTTATATTCCCCAAAATTCAACATCGGATTGGCCCTAAACACGGTCTGTATCAGATTCCTTATCCCTACCATCAATCTTCGAAGGGTCCCTGGCTTTCAATGCTTCGAGATAGCACCACCTATGGCAACCACCAGAACCCTGGCTTTCGACACTTTGGGATGGTGTCACCTATGACTTTCTATAGCTAAATTTAGGCCCTAGCAATCGACATTTCAGGATAATCCCGCCCATGGCACCTAAACTAGCACAGGGTGCTTACATTCCTCTGGTAGGATATTTAGATATCCTAGGAGACAAGAATTCAAGAGACGATTTGTTATTACGCATCTTCGAGGGGAGTATTTTTCATTCCACCTCTCCACATCGGAAACTCGTCCAATCAACTTGTGTCTTTGAGCTACTCCTAAGCTAGATCTTTCGAAAAATATTTTCAAAATAGAACACTTTTGGCATTATATTTCATTAAGCGCACTGAACCAGATTGGTGTGTGACTTTTGGGTGCTTAGGTTACCAAGTCTTGCAAACCAAAGGGGCAGGCAATGGGGTTGAATAATCTCTAAGCCTTAGACTTAATACATTTGCCTCACACTTTCCTCAACCACTTGAGGATTAATTTAAATTTTAACAAATATGTGAATGTTTAAGCCCTAGAATAGGCCTAAGAGGCCTAATATCGGTATCCATCACTTATCTCGTAAGAGTTAGCCCTTCAGGTCTTAATTCATCATCCAATCTAGCCTAGAACTTAGGTAAGTTCCATACTCAATTATAGGGACTAACACAATCATTTCTTTTGTTTGCTCCTTTTTCTCTATTTTTTCTTTTCTCCTCTTCTTCCTCCTCAATTTAGATATTTCATCTCATAAAATGGTCCTCCCTTTTCTCCATTTTTTTTAATGAAATCCCTCAATGAATCAAAATTCATAGTGTTTTGCACTTTAATACCCTCCCATGCCTAAGATTTGCAATGTCCTCATTGTAAATTTGGTGGGTTCGAGTTCAATGTAGATCATATATTAGAATGGGTTTGGGTGCGTGGTGAACGGGTTAGGATGATTGATGCGGGTGATTTCAAGCTCTGATACAGGTATCAAAGGTGGAGTTGGCTGTTCTAATGGACGAACCCTAAAGTGCAATATGACTTTAGCTCAGAGATAGGTCAAAAGGGTCACGGGTTTTTCAAAATGATGGGTTGCCTCTCGTTAAGTGCTAAGTTTAATGCCATCAGCTGGGCGCAATGTGGCTCAGATAGAATGGAGATCAAAAGATGCGGCAATCAGATTCAAATCGGTGAGTTTGAGGAACAGTTTCAGTCTTTAACCATTCACAACAAATGGTTCTGAGTCATGGTTGAGTTCACTGATTTTGACATCTTCATTTCCAAAGATTCATTGGGCGAGAAAGGGCTCGATCCATTTTGGTCTTAGCTTTCCTAGGAAGAACTTGAGCTTGGCATCAAAGAGCACTTTCTGACTTGGATGGAATGATTTTCGCGAGATGTGCCTGCCATGAAAGGCTTTGACCCGCAATTGTAGATACGTGAGTTCTCGTACGCACCATTGCGTAACTCCTCGATCTTGCTCATGAAGGTTTCCAGCCTTCATGAGGTCTAGTTTGCATTTTCATACTGCCTAGTAGGCTTTATGATCCATATCTACAGGGAGGTGACATGCCTTCTTGTACACGACCCTGAATGGAGACATTCCTAGCTGGGTTTTATGGGCGGTCCTATAGGTCCACAAGGCTTCCAGAAGTCAGGTGGACCAATCTTTCCTGTTAGGCCGAATAGTAACTTGAAGGATTTTCTTAATCTCTTGATTAGATAGCTTATCCAATCCATTGTTCTGGGGGTGATGAGTCGAGATATGATGCGACAACCCGCAGTTTTTCATCAAGGACTGGAAGTGTACATTCGTTAAATGGGACCCACCATCGCTGATGATGGCTTTAGGAAACCCAAATCTGGAAAAGATGTTCTGTTGAATGAATTAAAGAACTTTATGATAATTAGTTCTCATGGGCACGACTTTGATCCATTTCGAGACGTAGTCAATGGCAAGTAAGATGTACTCGAAGCTATTAAATCTGGGGAACGGTCCCATAAAATTAATTCCCCATATGTCAAAGATCTCGCACACGATAATTGGATTCAAGGGCATCATATCACATGGGTCCATATTGCCAAGGGTTTGACAACGAGCACATGCCCTACAGTAGGATTGTGCATCTTTGAACATCGTGAGCCAAAAAAACTCACACTGGAGGATCTTTGCTGAGGTTTTACGCCCAAAGTAATGGCCACCGTAGGCTTGGTCATGGCAGAACGAGATGACATCATTGTCCTCGTTGTCGGGAATGCATCTTTGGATTACTTGGTCATTACCGATGTGAAATAGATAAGGATCCTCCTAGACATAGTACTTGGCATCAAAAATCATCTTATCCCACTAGGAGGTCGCCCAATTAGGCGAAACTTCCCCATAACCAAGTAATTCACGATATCAGCAAATTAGGGAAGTCCATTAATGACCAAGAGATGTTCATCCAGAAAATGCTCGATAATAGGTCCGGATGGTGATGGTAACACCATCATTTATCATAACTAACTTAATTTAGTCAGAATCAAGAGATAAATACTCTTGAATGATCGCTTGAGGACCATAATTCCACTCTGATCTAATTTGAGAAGAAGACAAGAAAATAGAGTAATTCTACTATTTTAATAGCACATCATAAATGCAGATTAACCATGGGATTTCTTAGAGTTTAATTGAAGGCAAAATAAACATAAAAGATCGAGAAGTGGGTTTACGTTGACAGAATCAGGGTTTCACGCATTTCGAGGGCGAAAACAGGACTAAAAACCCTAGTTATCAACCATACCTGAATTTAAAGGGTTATGGTCAAGATAAAATTAATTCAAACCTCATAAAATTCATATAAAAATATTCTAAGAGGTTTGGTACATTTGGTTTGACCATCTGAATCCATTTTAACCTAGAATAGAGTTTCAGATAAGAATTTACCCTAATTTGGATTTTTGTGCAATTTACCTAGTCAAACGTGGTCAAAACTCAAATTCACATTCACCATTAGATTCCTCGGGTCCAAATTAGATGAAGATCAAAATTTGAGCCCTATTAGCCTAGTTTGCACTTTATCCCTTGAAAACTCTATTTCTCTCACTTAAGCCCCTAGGTTTTAAGTTTCACACAAAAAGGCCCCTAACATTCTGTCGTCTTTGCGAATAGGTCCCTACCTCCATTGGAAGTGTGAATAGACCTCAAACCCAAACCGCCAAACTTCAATCAAGGATTCCATGTTGATTTGTCAACCAAATCCCTTCAAAATTGGAGGGATTGTTGATTAGGAGATTCCCTACATGATGATCTATCTTACGAGGCCTGATTTGATTCCATCACCTTCGGCGAACTCAAAAAAGTCAATCTCAAAAGTTTGTTTGGCACTTGCCAAATGAAGCTTCTTGCTTCTTTGGCCTTGAATCTAAGCTCTATAAAAACTCCACGAACTTCCCCAGTCAATTTGAGCTCGGTTAAGGCCAAAATCACCAAGTCTTCTCTTCTTCGGCCATCTTTGTCGCGACTCTGGTGATCGTCTTCCTCCATCTTCCTTTGGCCTCCCAACGACCAAATTGGGAGTGTCTCCCTCTTCCTCACCATCATCTGCTACTCTCCAATCAAAGCGAGGGCCTCCTCCTGCTCTCCTCATCGCCATCCCTCTTGCTGGAGGCTTCGTCCTCTCCATGACCAAGAAGCCATGCCAACGTCGAACTCTCGCCCTTTTTGTCCATAATTAGGTCTTCTTTCTTCCTCTCCTTCTTTAGCTTCGATTGAGACCCTTAGGATCTCAATTCGACCATCGTACCACCTTCTTCGTCTCCGTCTTCTTCGCTGTTGGCAAAGCTCTGGCGAGCTTCGTCCGGTTGCTATGCTCAACCAAATGACATGCCACCACCCACACCTTCATCTCACTCCCACAAGAAAAAGCCCTAACCTAATTAGGAGCTTTGCTTCGTCCTTCACCCCACTGGACAACCCATAGCTCTACCATCCTCTTCGACATCGTCCAGCCACCGCACTTCACTAATAACTCAATCACCCCCCCACCATCAGCTTTGCCTCTTCACAGCGAAGCTTCCCACATATTTAATTGGACCCCAAATGGTTGTATTCTTGTCTCAAGTTACCGCTGTCACCAATGTCGTCGTTGCCGTTAGCATCGTCTGGTCGTCATCACCACCGTTGCTACCCTCAATTGGCATGGCTCGACATCGTGACACTCACCAGACCTTGGATAAGAGAGATAAGCCCAGCAGCAGCAGTGATTTCATCCTCAATTCCCTGCAACTACACACGAAGGCAGTAAAGGAAGAGGGCACTTTTTAGTGCCACATCGTAGGAAGAAAATTCAGAGAGTCGTATAAATTGAATTTGTCACATACGCTTATCGCCTTGTACAAAGAGGGGTGAGGTCCCTCACTCGACCGTCACACCTCACTTGCGATCACTGCTTGCGGGTTAGGTCCCCTGTTCACACCCCAGTTACCCGATTACCTGTTACTGATCCGATTCTAAAATTGAGAGAGAGAAGAGGAGTTCTGAGGAGGGAGGGGGGAGGTTTTTGCACTGTTGCTCCTTGAAGTGCATGCCAACACTAGCGAGTTTCAAAGGTTTGTACTTTGGCTGCTGTGGTTGGTGACTTAAGGCGTCTGCCCCACATGCCTGATGTCTGATTGTGGCTTATTTGAGTTACTGTGGACTTATTAAGTAATTTGCTGACATGGTTAAGTGGTTTAGAATCACCGTTGAAACATTGAAACTACTATTGACCTTGGGATATGTGCTTAATCGTGAATTTAATTGGTGATTCAAATCACCATTTTTATCTTCATTTGTATTCTTTTTGTCTCATCAATTCTAAGATACAATTTGCCACTAATTTAATATCTTTCTGAGTAGATTATTTCTTTATTGCATATCATTCTTGTGATTAATTATTGTGCTCATTGTTTATTATTAAGACTAGTGATTGAATTTCATATTTTCTCCCTATGAATGACCTCGGAACTCACAGTTTTTCGAGCATTGTAAATTTAAATGTTGTTATGCTTTTATCGACTATACTACGGTGCTATACTTTTTTAATACACGATAGAAGTTGTAGCAACATTTTGGTGCCGTTGTCGAGGAGCAACGTGCAATTAATCACTAGTCATAATATTCTTGATTGATTGAGATAATTTCTAACTTACCCTATCTACTTTGTTTTGTGTTGCAAGGTACATCACAATGAGATCTTCCATGCAATCAACCACTCCAAGGGCAGGTAAAATTTCTCTTGTTCCTTAATAACCTGCTAATCTTGGGAAGAGAAAAAGAAAATAAATCAATTAAGATCCACTTGCCTTATTTTCCTAATAATTATCATTTAAAGGAAAATAGTTTCTGATTTGCGAAATTGATTTTAAACAGATTGATGTTGGTGCGATTTAATTAGAGATTCCCCATTTTGATTTCCTGTACTTATTAGGGATTTGCGCTAAAATTTCTCAACATCTTGGACTACTCACTTTATTGTTTGAGTTCAAGGTGCCATATTTGGAATTAAATTGGCCTTGAAATAGAGCCAATCTAGGGTTTCCAATTTAGGGTTGTTGAGTGTTAGTATACACTTGCTTACAATTAAGGAAATTGATCTTCCTGCATTTGTGTGCTACCCAAGCCCTTATTTGAACTGATTTATTCAAGTGAACCCTAAAATCAAGGTTCTAAATTCACTTGAATCCTAAAAGTTGGGACCTAATAACTTATTGAGAACCAATCCAGGGTGATTTGGGTGCTTTGACCCAAATTTCATCCTCAACCTTA
Organism: Thalassia testudinum; assembly: GCA_037157565.1. NCBI lineage: Eukaryota > Viridiplantae > Streptophyta > Magnoliopsida > Alismatales > Hydrocharitaceae > Thalassia > Thalassia testudinum. The sequence continues at coordinate 20,214,238 of JAZHRO010000071.1, read as the reverse complement.
AGGCAGGTCAGGTGAAGTTGGTTCGCTTTGTGAATTAACCAACCTACAAATTAGGTCACAAATTTAAGGCAAGTGAAATTCAAGGCACAATTAGGGCTAAAATTGGTAGACCTAGGTCTCAATTCATACATTCTGGTCTACTTGGATTCTCAGTGATGAGGAAGGTCAGGTGGGGAAACCTTGTAACTCGTGGAGATGCTCTACTGTGTAGGGGTCTTTGCAGGACTCTCCTTTCCTGGTTTCCCAAGTAATTCTCGGGTGTGTGGATATTTGATCAAAGAGGTCCATTTTCCTCAAACAGCCTTAGTCATCCAAAATGTTTGGGTGCCTTGATTGGGTCCAATACACATCCAGTCCTTCATCTATTCTTTAGTGTACATGCACAGGATAGGTCCCTAGATTTGACCTAGAGGCCCCAATCTAAAGGAAATCTGATCTGATTTAATCAATTTAATCTAGACCTAAATTTGATTCTCCATCCTGATTCACCACCTAATTTAGAAATGCAACCTGACAACATAGGAAAGATGTTCAAGAAACCTGAATCCTGCATGAGCATCAAAGAGAAAATGATCTAGGTTTCCCTTAAACATAGGGAAGAATTTGACAGGACATCAGATTCCTTTAGTGGCATTCATGTTAATGTATCATAAACAACAACCCTCATTATGAACCGTGCTGGAATGATGCTTACACAAATGATACATGGTTCAACCTAGGATGCTGTTTTACCAAACTACAGTGAATTGTGGAGATTACATAGCACTGAATATCTTCAATGTTTGACAAATCCACAACTTTGGGAAATACACCAGGGTCATTGAGAAACGTGGGTATATGCTAAATATGTTGCAACAAGTCATTGATAAAAAATACTCATATCACTACTCAGAAATTGATGAGACATCTTTTGAGGATCGATGCAATTTCCCAAAGCCCGGGTATGAAAATAGAGGTCATTGTTGTGGACCCCCAACCAAAAATGAACCCAATTATGATTTTGTGCATAATGACATACTTGATCATGATATGGGTTGGGTGGATCCAGTTGCAGGTGTTCCCGACTTTGAGTCAGCCATAGAAAACTGTGAAACTGATCCATCATGCCTAGATTTTCCAAACACCTATGATGAGTAAGATCCAGAATCTTTTAAGGATGTAACTCTCGCACCTTATCTTGTTAAGGTAATCCTTGAGAGTAATTCTAACATTACAATATAATCAAGTCCAGATTCTAGTGACCCAATTCCTACCCCTGACCTAGAATTTAGATCTAAGCCTAGTTGGGATGATCATGAGGCCTAATGCAATGAGAACAAGATTTTATATCTGAATTATAATTTTGGGCCTGTATTTGATGATTATATCTCTTTAGACCCCTTAGAAGAACGAATTGATTTTTTGAAAGTCATACCGATTTACAATACAAAATTAGAGGAGTTGGAAGAGTTAGGATTTGATTGGATCTACCCTAGGTGCCTAGAACTTGAGCCTATGCCTAATAAGAATAACCCTATGAGCTTGGAATTTGAGACTAGGTTATATCATTGTTAGGTTGATAACTTCATGCATCTTGATTTATTTTGTGGTGGAAATCCTAATCTTGAATCAAGTTCATAAACTGATTGTTGCAAATTCTTCGATGATTTCAAATCATACTCTGATTTTGGAAAACAAATGTTTCTAGATGATTATGAGCCAGTTTACGACCTCAATATCCATGATCCATTCTTTGACTCTGATATTGAGGCCAATGATTTGGAGCTTGAAGTAGCTTTACCTCCGACTCTCGAGCCAGAGCCATTCAGAAATCGATCCCAACCCCGACCTGCCACCAGAATCAATTTCTATTCTGACTCACCTTTTTCTAATCTGGTTGCATATGATTCACCACCTTGTTTTGATAGGAATCAAACACTGATCAGACCAACAGTTACCTTTTGTTCACCTTTGATCCCACAAGTAGGGTTCCTACATTCTTCATAGAACCATTATCCTTTGAGGACCCCTACTCTGATTTGGCTGAGCCAATTTCGTCAAACCCTAGATTCACATTTCCATACCTTTTTGAGCCACAAAGCATTTGGTGGGCTCCACACCTATTGATTGATATCCATCCACCCACCATACTGATTAGGTTTGGTCTACATCATCAGCTTATTAATCTGAACAAGCACTTGGTTGGATCAACCAAACTACTTATAAAGGTGCTTATTCTACAAAATTCCTCCAACTGACCACTCCTCCTTGACCACCTTCTGCTCAACTAAAGGCATTGAATTTAACGCTTAACGGGAGGCAACCCGTTATTTTGAAAAACCTGAGACCCTTTTGACCTATCTCTAAGCTGAATTCATATTGCACTTTAGGGTTCGTCCATTAGAACAACCGACTCAACCTTTGATACTTGTATCAGAGCTTGAAATCGTCCGCAATAGTGATCCCTACCCATTCACCCACCCTTTGACCCTATTCCAACCCTTTGAATTAAGCTGAATTCATACCCACCTGGTTTACAATGTGGACATTGCAAAACTTAGGCATGGGGGTATTTAAGTGCAAAACAAATGAAAATTCAATTCTCTAGGGAGAATCTCACTATATATATATATATATATATATATATATATATATATATATATGGAGAAGGGAGGAAAATTTTGAGAATTAATTGAAAAATCTTTCTTGAGGAGGAAAAGAGGAGGAAATGTAAAGACTGTTAAAGGAGCACACAAAAGAAAAAATTGATAATCCTAGCAATTGATTATGGATCCTACTAAATTCTAGACCAAATCAAAACAAGGATTAAGTCCTGAAGTGCTAGTGACAAGGACATAAGTAGGACTACTGACCTTAGGTCTCTTGGGCCTATCGTAAGGCTTAAACACTCACATATTTGTTAAGATATGGATTAGTCCTCAAAAGGATGATGAAAGAGTGAAGATGATGTATTAAGTCTAAGGCTTAAGGATTATTCAACCTTGTTGTCTGCCCTTTGGTTTGTGGAACTTGATAACCGAAGAAATAAAAAATCACACATCGGTCTAATTCAACGCACTTAATGAAGAAAAATGCCAAAAGTGTTCTATTATGAAAAGGTTTTCCCGAAGATCTAGCTTAGGAGCGACTCTAAGACACAAGTTGATTGGATGAGTTCCTAGCGCGGAGAGGTGGAATGAAAAATACTCCCCTCCAAGATGCGTAATAACATATCGTCTCCTTGGTGCTTGTTTCCTAGGATATCTAAATATCCTACCAGGGGCATGTAAGCACCTCGTGCTGGTTCAGGTGCCATTGGCAGGATTATCCTAAAATGTTGATTATCAGGGCCTGAATTTAGCTATAGAACATAGTAGCACTATCTTGAAGTGTCGAAAGCCATGGGCAGTGCTATCTTGAAGTGTCGAAAGCCAAGGACCCTTCGGGGGTTGATGGTAGGGACATGGAATTTGATGCAGGCCGTGTTTGGTCCTGACTCGCCATCAGTTTGGTCCCCTGTTCATGACTCAGTTACTCGATTACTTGTTACTAACTCGATTCTAGAATTGAGAGAGAGGTTGAATTCTGAGGGAGGGGGGATGTTTTGTATTGTTGCTCCTTGAAGTGCATGCCAACACTTAGCGAGTTTCAAAGGTTTGTATTTTGGCTACTGTGGTTGGTGTTGAAGCTACGAGTTGCTACGCTAACGTGTTTGGTTTTGAAAAACCTATCATTGTAGTTTGAAAGCGAAGAACTCGTGTTCAACAGATAAAATTTATACCGGAATAGAAATCCCGGGTCGAACTCAGGGAGGCGGACGTTTGATTTAAAAATACGCATTTGTTTTATTTGTCACGAAACAGAATAATTGATTAGAAACTATCTATCTATTTACAATAAATAGAAGAGAGAGAGAGAATGGGAGAGAGAATATTACAAACAAAAATCAAAATGAGATGTAGAATGAACATGGAATTCATTAACAACGAGATGTTCATTACACTAAACATTATGACTAGAAAGTAGAAAACGATTACACTAGAAAGCAGTAAATCTACTATAGAAAGCATTAAAAAGAATGGAGAGAGAATTATCCTCCTCGGCGGTCGCTTGGAGGACGAGCCGGACGGGATGACACCTAGAAGATGGGGAACGGAGCAGGATGAAGGAGGATAAAGCGGGAAGAACGGAAACAGGGCAGCACGTTGTCATCGTCGCGGGATCTGCTTCCGAAAGGGGGACGAAAATTTGACTTTATCTCTTGAGAAGCATCCCAGGTGTGGGACAAGCTTCTCTTGAGCTTTGGAGAGGGAGAGAAGAGAAGGAAGGGATGAGAATTTCGTATGGAGGAGGTCTCCTTTTATAGTTGCAAGGAGTGAGGGCAATTTGGTCTTTTAAATCTCAAAATATTAAATAAGGGGCCTTTAGTGACAGATAAAACTTTCGCTAAAGCCCCATCGTGGGTGACATGCCCCGCTTGCCCATCTTCCGCGCGCTCAATGCCTTTCCACGTTTGTTAAATCTCGACCATTCGATTGTGAGATCGAACGGCTGAGAGTGCTCCTTGCCGCGCCTCCTCTGCGCACGCTCGCTGCGTCTCATCCCATGTTATGCACGGGCATCTGTTGCGGCATGAGTGCTATTGCGCGCACGCGACCGCTAGATCGAGATCGAGCGGTCAATTGAGCTCCATCGCCATGCCTCAGATGCCGCTCGCACAGGCTCGAACGAGCGCCGCTGTGTCGTGTAAGCGCGCTCGACCAACACGCTACAAGCGTGTTTGTGTCGCGCTTATGATTCATGCGTGCGCATCCACAGCCGTTGGATACACATCCAACGACAGAGATTTTTCGAAGAGAGGGTGCGGCGGGTGTAGCGGCCGGTTGGGCGGCTGAGATGGCGCCACGTGGCTCCATCTTGGCCATCCATCTTCTAGATGATGTAGATGGTGCCATGGTTGTCGGATTAAATCGATTTTCACGTCGTTAGGCTGCGATCATCGATCCGAATCCATTTGTGCGGTCGGGTTTGCTGTCTGAAGTGTGGATTTACACCATCTTGGCCCTTGATCTTCTAGGGTTCCTCGATCTTTATCTGATGCTATAGATGTCTGATTAGGGCGATCTTAGAGTCGTTGAACTCCAATCGTTGCATTGATCACATCTGTATGGTTGGATCTTCAATCCGAGGCCCCGATAAAAATTTTTCCCTATCCCTGAACATAAAAGGAGACAATTAACCTCCATTTTACTTAAATTAATCTAAATACAAAATGATGCATGTTATGCAATATTTATAGTATGCAATGCAATTCTATGCTTAACAACATGCATGAATAGACATCTTATGCAATGTAAACATGTTTACATCAGTTGGTGACTTAAGCCGTCTGCCCCACGTGCCGATGTCTGATTGTGGCTGATTTGGGTTACAGTGGACTTATTAAGTATTGTGCTGACGTGGTTAAGTGGTTTAGAATCACTGTTGAAACATTGAAACTGCTATTGACCTTGGAATTTGTGCTCAATTGTGAATTTAATTGGTGATTGAAATCACCATTTTTATCTTCATTTATATTCTTTTTGTCCTTTCAATTCTAGGGTATAATTTGCTACTAGTTGAATATTTTTTTGAGTAGATTATTTCTTCATTGCATATCATTCTTCTGATTAATTATTGTGCTTATTGTTTATTATTGCGACTAGTAATTAAATTTCATATTTGATCCCTGCGAACGACCTCGGAACTCTCAATTTTTTGAGCATTGTAAATTTAAATGTCGCTACGCTTTTATTGAATATACTACGACACTATACATTTCTAAAACACGGTAGAAGATGTAGCAACAGACTGGTCAATGATCGAAGAAGGAAGTCGAGACAAATGGTTAGTTACCACATTCTTCTTTCCCGCCTTGTCATAAATTTTGAGATCAAATTCTTGCAACAGCAAGATCCGTTGGATTAATCTAGGTTTCATGTCCTTCTTTGTAAGCAAGTGCCTCACTACAGTGTGATCCGAGTAAATGGTGACATGGGACCCCAGGAGGTATGATATGAATTTCTCCAGACCAAATACTATAGTCAGTAGCTCTTTCTCCGTAATCGTGTAATTACACCGAGCCTCGTCCAATGTCTTACTGGTGTAACATATAAACATTGATTTTTCATCGATTTTCTGCCCCAGCACTGCTCCTACTGTGTAGTCATACTCATCGCACATGATCTCGACGGGTTGAGACCAGTCAGGAGATTGTAGGATTGGAGCTTGGGTAACTTGGTCACGTAGGATTTTGAAAGCATGAATGCACTCACTTGTCATCTCAAAAGCGTGTCCTTTGAGAGAAGATTCGTTAAGGGGTGTGTGATCTTTGAGAAATCAGATATGAATCTACGATAGAAACCCACGTGCCCCAAAAATGATCTGATGTCTTTGACCGAGAAAGGAATAGGTAATTTGGAAATCAAATTCACCTTAGCTAGGTCCACTTGGATACCTCTCTTAGAGATAAGGTGTCCAAGCACAATTCCCTTAGGAACCAAAAAGTGTCTCTTTTCCTAGGAGAGAACCAGGTTTACTTCGATGCATCTTTGGAGGACCTGGACCAAGTGCAAAAGGCAATCATCGAAAGATTCGTTGCCTCCCTGACAACGGCGCCAAAAACTGATGTCGACGAATGTGCTTGTGTAAAGTCACTCATTATAGTACGTTTTATGACGTCAATTTTAAATAAAAGTATCGGACGTGAGTCCGAGTGTCGAATACAGGGAGGCGTGGATTCGGATCATATATTCGCTTTCGTGTCACAAAAATTCATTGTTTGTTCGCTTGCAAACTAGAGAGAATGAGAAAGAAAGAGAGAGAGAGGAGAGAGATAGGGTTAGAGAATCATGATAACGATGTGAGAATAGCTAACTACGGAAGAAACAAAAATCATGATGATAGAATAAAGAATCTATTGCATGAGTGAATCAGTTTTACAACTATAATGATAGACGAAAGCTTAAGAAACATAAATAATAGACTAAAACTACGTAAGGAGAGAGGCGAGGCAGCCACGGCAGTGGGAATAATTTGTGCATTTTATGAGCTGGGTTCTGGACAATCAACCAATGGGTTGTTACCCATGACAACTTGCCAGCCATACTCGTGTGGTGAAGTGTGGCTTATTTCTTTTTTTTTCTCCTTTTCTATTTTCCTATTTCCTTTTTTTTTTAAGTAAGAGACTTTCCTGATCTAAGATTTACCTAAAGGTAGTAGTAAAAGAGAATGGTTGATGATAACGTCATCATCAGCCATATCTAGCTTTAATTAGTTATAATCAAGGAATAAATACTCATACATAATTGCCAGAGAACCATAATTCATTGCATAATCATTTTGAAAGAAGTATAGTAAAATAGGGGTAAAAATGCAATTTTAGCAGCACATTTCGATTTCGGAACAATCATGGGATTTTTCAGGGGTTAATCAAAGGTCAAATGGTCATAATTGTCTAACAAGAAGGTCCATGTAGATAGGAATGCATTTTCACGCATTTCAAGAATTAAATAATATCTGAAACCCTAAAAATAGATCCACTTAATCTATTGAGGTTCTGGTTAGGATAAAGCTCACATAAACCCTCTAAAAATCATATAAAAATATTCTCTAGGGTTTAGTACCTTCAATTTGACCATCAGAATCCGTCTTGACTCAAAATAGAGCCACAAATAGACTATTACACTAATTTGGGTTTTTACATAAAGTACCTAGTCAAACTTGGTTGAAACAAATATCCAACTTCACCATTGGATTCCTTAGGTTCAAATTAGGTTTGTATCAAAACTTAGGTCCAATTTGAGATTATTTCGACCTAGTTTGCATTTTGGTCCAAGTCAGATTTTCTTTATCTCAAATTGCCCCTCATCTTTCAAATTTCTTACACAAAACCCCCCAACTTTATCATCATCTTATTCAAAAAGGTCCCCACCGCATAGAACTCTTAATTCTAAAGCTATGGTGATAATCAATCAAGGATTTCTCCTTGATTGATTGTTGAAACTTCCTCAAATTTGAACTGGAGATCCCTCTTGAAATCCTCTTCCAATTAGACCGATTCTTGAGCTTGAACTCTTTCCCAATCTCTCATGCAAATGCATGAGAGATTTGGGTTTCCAACTTCGACTAACCTTCCTATCTCGCAAAGCTTGATTCTCAAGCTGAAACCGACTTCCTACGGCCTATAAAAGAACCCATGTTGCATTCCGCATTTTCTCAGCTAGGTTTTGGGCCAAAAACATCTTCAAATCCCTATATCCAGCCTTCTCCAACCTACGCTCCGGCGGACTTTCTCGACCTCCCTCCTTGTGCCTCCAATGGTTAAATTGGAAGTGTAGCAACCTTCCACGTCTTCCTTCGCGCCTCGCTAGTCAAAGCGAGGGCTATCCTCCTCATTCTTCGCTGCCATCCCTCTCAGGTGCATTCACCTTCCATGGCACCGGTGAGCCACAACTGGTGCCAATTGTGCCTCCTTCAACGCCCTAGAGTAGGCAGTTAGGTTTAGTTAGATCCTTAGGGTAGTTTCCCTTACTCAAAGTCCAAAAATATCCCCTAGATGCCTCTGCCAACCACCTTTGTCTCCACCTCCAGCGAGGTCATCCGCTCGCTACACCCATCCATCCACCTCGCCAACACTCCCATGCTTTGCCATCACCTCGCGATCAAGACCCCTCTCTTGTCTTGCCATTCCATCCACCCAAACACGCCATCGAACAAACCCACCTTCATGCTTCACCTTTGTCACCGACACACGTCCTCCAGTCACCACTCGCTTGCTAACCACCACCATTGAGTTTTCCTTGTCACGGCGGACATTTTGAGCACTCTAATTGGGGATTAGCACCCGTGTTTGTGATTTTCAGGGTTTGTCGCTACTACATTGCTGCTGCCATTACCGACAACATATTCTTTGTGCTTAAGGCCAAGCAACCCCCAGGTACTACGCCCAGGAGTTGCGGATGACCTCCAGGCATCTCACTAGGCAGTCCAGTGGAGGAATCACTACCCACTGCTACTCCAATTGAGGAGACCTCCACCTGCAGCAGCACACGAAGGATGTGGGAATTTAGTCCCACATCGTTAATGAAGAAGCGCACGATAGCGAATAAATTGTATTTGTGTTCTGGGCTTATTGCCTCAGAACATGAGGGTGAGGTCCTCCTTACCCACGTACACAGACCTGACCCGTATACTTGCCTTTACTCCTCGGCTGCAAGCACGCCTACAGCCTTGGACCCGGGTATGTACTTGGCCCGAATACTTGATTACCTGAAAGAGAAGAGGAGGTAGAGAGAAAGAAAGAGAGTACGGGGCAGGGGAGGGCTTTGCTATGGAGAAGAATAGCTAACGCTTAGCTGCTTGAGAAGTTGTTCCCCCTATGTGTAAGAAGAAGAGGAGGTTGAAGAAGAAACCAAAGGAAGGAAAGAAGGAAGAAGAAGAACCGCAGAAGAAAAAGAAAGAGGGAGCACTGTAGCAATGCACTTTAAGTCGTCTAATTGTAAAATCAGATGTTTGATTATCTGTTCCTTCATTTGATTATATTCAGTAAATACTGTATATGTGTTAGGCTAGTAATTGGTGATCCAAATCACCATTATTTTGTCTAGATTTCTTTTTGTCTCTTCATATACTCATGCTATATATTGAATATTAGCCTTTGAGTAATTAATTGTGCTCATTTATATTATTTATTGAGATTAGCGTGTGAATTCCATATTTGCTTCCTGTGTTCGACCTCGGACTTAAATTCGAGTTATAAATTGTATTTGTTGACGAGCGACTTTGGTCTATACTACAATGTACTAATCTTAAACACTGATTTCGCACATGAACATTTTGGCGTCGTTGCTGGGGAGCAATGTATAATTCATTGCTATTCTCTTGCCATATTTTGATTATATTTGAGCACTAACTTGCCCTGTTTGATTTCTTGCAATTTTACAAGGTATACCACGAGGCGATCTTCCACGCAAAATAGCCACTCCAGGACAGGTAACTTTTCTATTCTTCCCCAATCAACCTCTTAATCTTGTGAAGACAAAAAAAGTAAACAATCAATTAGGAATAAATTGCCTTATTTTTATAGTAATCATCATTTAAAATGGCAAGTTTCCTGATTTGCGAACAAATTTCATATCTGATTGAAGCTTGAGGTGATTCTATTAGAGATTCCCATCCTTAATTTTCTGTACCTATTAGGGATCATGCTTAATTCCTAAATCACTTTGGGCTCACACATCTTCTTGCTTGGAGCCCAAGGTTAACAATTGGAGATCAATTGGACTTGGATTAGAGCTAATTAGGGTTTCAATTTTAGGATTTTGGAGTGCTAGTTCATACTTGCCTGCATAAAAGGAAATAACCCTCCTGCATTTGTGTGCTACCCAAGCCCCTGGTTGAAAAGATCTAATCAACAAAAACCTTAAAAATCAGGCTCTAAATTAACTTGAACCCTAAAACCCTTGGACTTGATAACTTGAGAGTTAATTTAGGGTGATTTCTAGATCTTAACCTAGATTTCATTCTAACATCTTTAGGGCAAGTTAGGTGAAGTTGGTCTACCTAGTAGGCCAACCAACCTCCAAATTAGGTCATAAGTCAAATTAACTTCTAGTCAAGTGGAATTAAAGGCACAAATTAGGACCTAAAATTGATAGACTTAAGAGGTCAAGTTATCCATTCTTGTCTACCTGGACCCTCAGTGACATGAAAGGTCGGGTGGGGGAAATCCTATAACCCGTGGGGATGCTCTACCATGTAGGAGTCTTTGCGGGACTCTCCCTTCCTAGCTACCCAGGTAATTCTCAGGTGGACGACTTTCTGATCCAGGGGTATCATCCGCCCCGAACCTCTATAGTCATCCAAAAATCTTTGGGTGCCTTGATTGGGTCTAATAACATCCAGTCCGTCATCTTTTCTGTAGAGCACACACAGGAAGGTCCTTAGGTTTTTAACCTAAGAGACTTCTTTAGATCTTATTGGGAATTTCTAATTTGATTTGATCAACTTCAAATCTAATCTTGAGTTTGATTCTACATCTTTATTCCACCACCTGATTAAAAAATGTAGCCTGGCTATATAGGAAGACTATTTAAGAAACCTGAGTCCCTAATGAACATAAAAGAAAAGATAATTGAGAATGCTTATAGAAACCATGAAGAATATTGTAAAAGGGACATTCAGGATAAATTCAAAAAACAATGGACCACATTTTGAACCGTATGGAGATGATATAGATACAACTAAATCACGGTTCAACCCAGGATGATCTCTTAGCAGAACACATGGAATTGGTGAAATTACACAATAATGATTGTCTGTAATATTGGTCAAATCCTTCAGCTCTGGAAGAACTCCAGAATTTTTTGGGAAAACGGGGAGAATTGCTGAATAATTTGTATAGATCCATTGATAAAAAATACTCGTTAGAAGTTAAGATGACATCTTGGAGTAATTCTAGTAATCCATGTAATTTCCCAAATCCTGGGTTTGATGATCAAGCTTGTTATGGACCCCCAACCCAAATGGAATTTGATTCAAATTACGAACAAATTGACATTTTTGATCTTGAGACGGGTTGGGAAGATCCAATTACAGGTGTTCACAATTTTAAGCCAACCCTAGAAAATCAAGAGCCTGGTTCACCGAGCTTAGATTTCCCAAACACCTATGATACTAAGATTGAATCAGAACCTCTTGATGGTGTAAATTCCATCCCTTATTCTGATATCCCTATGGAGCCCAACCTAGATTCTAGTAATCCAACTCACACCCTTAACCTAGAATCTAGATCTAAGCCTTATCGGGATGATTACAAGGCCCCGTGTGATGGAAATTAGATTTTGAATCTAGATTATGATTCCAGGTCTATATTTGATGATTGCACCTCTTCATGCTCCTTAGAGACAGATTAATTTTTCGAAAGTCATGCCAATTTACGATACAGAAACCAAGGAGTTGGAAGAGTTGGGACTTGATTGGGTTTATCCTAGGAGCCAAGAACCCAAACCCATGCCTCATAAGAACATCTTTTTTAGTTCGGATTTTGAGAATAGGGTAGATCCAAGTCAGGTTGCTAAGTGTACATCTCTTGATTTATTCTGTGGTGGAACCCTGATCCCGAATCAGATTCAGAACATGACTCTCGCAAGTTCTCTGACGATTTTGAATCTTACCCTGATTTCGGAGAACTATTGTTTCCTGACAAATCTAAACCAATTTATGACCTCAGCGACTACAACCCGTCCTTTGATTTTGACACTGAGGTCAATGATTTGAAAGAAACCACTTCTTCCACAGCATATACAGAACCTTCCAAAACTTGTTTCCAACCTCGAACCGCAACCGGACTCAATTTCTACTCTGATTCTCCTCTCGATGAGCTGGTTACACATGATTCTCCTCCACATTTCAATTAGGTTCGGACTTTGATCAGACTGATAATCACGTCCCATCCTTCTTTGATCACTCCCGTAGGTTTCCTACATCCTCCATTGACCCTTTTTCATTTGTGGATCCCTACTTTGACTAGGCTAATCCGATTTAGCCAAACCCTAGCTTTTCACTTCCACTTCTATTTAAGTCACAGAATACTTGGTGGGCTCCACATCTATTAATTCACATATATCAACCCATCAGATTGATTGGGTTTAGGCTACACCATCTACCTGTGGATCTGAACGAGCACTTGGTTGGACCAACCAGGCTATTGATCAAGGTGCTTGTTCTACAAAATTTGTCTGAGTTGACCACTCCTTTATTACCATTTTCTGCTTGGCTGAAGGCATTGAATTTAGCGCTTAACAGGAGGCAACCCGTCATTCCAAAAACCCGAGATCCTTCTGATTATCCGTTTGTACATCACGTCCATTGCACTTCGAGTTCAGTTTTAGAATAGTTGACTCCACCTTTGGTACTCATACCAAAGCTTAAAATCGTCCACAACAGTCATCCCGACCCGTTCGCCCACCTGATTATCCTATTCTAATCCCTGAACCCAAATTGATTTCATACCCTTCGGTTTACAATCAGGACATTGCAAAACTTTGGCATGGGAGGGTGTTGATGTAGACACAATTATTGAGGATAAAATGCCTATTCATGCATGTTCCTAGGCTTAGATTTTCATTTCATGTTATAAATATTGTATAGCATGCATCGTTCTGCATTTATAGTAGTATATAATTTAGGTTAATTTCATCCTTTTTGTGATCAGAAGAGAAGGATATTTATTTTGAAGCCTCAGATTGATGATCCGACTATACGTATCTGATCAAGACGATGATCGGAGTCCAACGTCTCTAAAATTGCCTCGATTGGAGTCCCGTAGCATCATATGCAGTTAGAGGAAGATCAACGACCAAGGGACTAGGTGACATAATTTGGTATTTCAGATGACAAATCCAACCACACAGATGGATTCAGGTTGACGATCGTAGCCCAACGGTGCGAAAATCAACTCAATTCGACCTCTGTAGCACCCCCTACAACGAAAAGAAGATGGATGGCCTAGATCACACCACGTGGAGCAACCCAGGCTGCCTGATGAGAGCCTCATCATGAGCCCTGACTAGCTCATTTTGATCCAAGAAAGAGAATAAAAGCTCCTGCATAACTTAGAAGAAGGTTTAATTGGAGGAATACGTGTTCTGAGAAGAAATCATGAAATAAAGGGTAAAACTGTAATTTTGCCATTGCAGCACATAAAAGGGATTTCTCAGAGACAAAACACAGGTCAAATGGTCTAAATAAGATAAAAAGGGGGTTAATTCAATCAGAAATGGGTTCATGTGCAATCCAGGAATTAAATGACATATGGTAACCCTAAAACAAACCTGCTTAATTCAACAAGGTTCCGGTCAGGATAAAAATCAAGTAAACCCTCTAAAATGCATGAAAAAATATTCCCTAGGGTTTAGAACATTCAATTTGACCTTTGGAACCTAGTTTGACCTAGATTGGGATCCTAGCTCATCAATTGACCTAATTTGGGTTTTTACGCAAAATATCCATTCAAACGTGGTCAAACCTAAAATCCAACTTCACCATTGGATTTCTTAGGTCAAAATTAGATTTGTACCAAAATTTTAACTTAAGGGAAGGTCATCTTGACCTACTTTGCAAATTAGTACACCCAATTACATTTTGACCCTTATCTTTTGAAAATCATTACATAAACCCTCCTAACTTCCTCTCCACTCTTACAAATAGGTCCCTCCACCATTAATCGGGAGGAATCCTTCTCTTGTGAGGAAGGGAGGGGGGATACTCCTTGATCCCTCAGAGATCTCCCAGAATTGGAAGGGAGATTCTCTGAGGAATCCCCTTCCATCTGATCTTAACCACAATCTTTGATTTCTGTCCAATCTTTCGTGCGAACGCACGAAAGATTTGAGATCCCAACTACCTTCTTTCTCCAGCGAGACAACGGTGGCTGAAGGCTTGCCCTCCACGCACCAGAAGCTTGGCCAGCGCTTATAAAAGGACTCCCGACCCTCTGCGAATGGCTCAGACTTGTTTTGGCCGTAGAACCCTCCAAACTTCATCTCTCCTCTCTCTGGTCAAGTAGCCCGCAAGCTCCGACGATTCTTCCCCCTTCTTGTCGCTCTGCTACCATACCAGCAGCAGAGTTCACTCCGCCTCATCTTCCCGCGTCGCGCCGCACCAAGCGCACGCCTCCCTGACCTCCTCCTCGTCGCAGTTATCTCCCTCAGGGTCGTCTTCTCCGATGATGGCATAAATGAGCCATCTGACTCCGCTGCCCCCTTTCACTCCCAACAATCCAGATACGTTCCCCATCTTCCACTCTTTCGTTTCCCTCACTTTATTTCACACAACAGCCTCTCGACCGTCACTGTCCACTTCCACCTTCCTCATCTCCGGCTACCCTCCGGTGAGATGCTCCCGTCACTCTGCAGCCCCACATGTCTCGCCAACCACCGCATAACCTCCGCCACACTTCACTGAATATCCTCCGCTCATCCACAGACCCTCTACACCACCACAATCGCCCCCCGATCAAACCCATCCGTCTGGCCACAGAGCGACCTAGGCACGCATGCCTAGGCCACCCCGCGGCCTGCCACCTACTGCCTCATCTTCGCCGTGACACGGCGAAGGTCCCCCTATGGTTTGATTGAGCTGCAAGGCCCTTTTTGTGTTAGGCAGGTTTCGAGCACCGGCTGCCATTAGCGGTGACTCGAGGAAGCTGCACGCTTGCTCCAGGTCACAGGACTTCAAGATTCCAGGTGCAGCAAACTTGGGGAGGTCTTGCACATCCAGTTGTCCCAGCAGGTGACGCCGCGAGACCAGCAGTTGTGGCAATTGGAGGCACGGTCTGCCGCGGGCACGCGAGAAAGAGCGGTGAGCGTTAGTCCCACCTCGGTAAGTCACAAAGCGTGTGAGTCCTTTATATTAATTTTGGGCTATTGCTGTGTTGCCTCGAATACACTGGGGTGAGGTCCCTCCTCACCTATCCACAGCGCCTCGTCCGTGAGCTCATCATGCAGATCTGGTGCCCTGACCCGACTACCCCCCTCCTGAGCAATCCTCGCACACCACACCCACACCGGTGCGCTTGGACCCAGGCGCACGGCCTGACCCAATAACCCGGCTCTGGGAGAGCATACCGAAGAGAGAATCTGAGAGAGAGAGAGAGAGCAGGTAGGGGAGTAGGTTTTGTTGCGTGGTGCTTGTGTGCAGGAAGTAGGGACTTAGCCGCTGCAAGCGAAGGAGAAGGAAGAAGGAAGGAAGCTCCGTAGAGGAAAAAGAAAGGCAAGGCAGGGAAGAAGAAGCGAAGCCAAAGTGAAGAGGAACTGAAGCAGGAAGAAGAAAGAGATCAAGGGGCAGACCGAAGCAAGAAAGCAAAGGAGGAAGAGAAAGAAAAAGAAGGCAACAACCCAAGAAGAGGCAAGCCAAGACTTGGTCGTAAGAAGAGAATCAAGAAGAGAAGGAAAAAGAAGAGGAGTAGAAGGAGCTAAGGAAGAAAAAGAAGAGGAGCAACCATTGCTGCAGCAGAGCAAATCACCAACAGAAGAGAAGAATTGGAGAAATACTTTAAGATGTCTGATGCAATATCAGACGTCCATTCTTTTTTGAGAAATTTCTTTCTACATCATTCTCATGTCACCTCTATTGAACTAGTCAGTTCTTCTTACTGAAAAGTTGTGTTCTAGGTTTTCGATTACTCAGATTGCTCCCTGTGTTCGACCTCGGATACTCTGATTTTCGAGTTATAAATCTTTATTTGTTTTCATGGAAAGTTCATCTATATTACAACGCAATATTTGTTAAAACATGATCAAGACACGTTAACACTGCCCATGCCCACGCACGCGCCACTGCACGTGCATAGTAGCGTGGGTGCGCACGCGCACGCAGCGGCAGCGTGCGTCATGGTGTGCGGAGCACGTGCCAGCGCAGCGGCAGCGTGGGCGTGTAGGCTATCTTCAGCGATGTTTGCGGTGGATCTTCAGCGACGTTTATGACCGTCACTAAGTGTCCTATATGCGAATTTGTTTCTTTCCTCCACTATAAAATGACACCTACCCCTCCCATTTTTCTTCATCTCTTCCTTTCTTCCTCTCACCACCTCCAAGGCTCTAGAGAGACCTTGTCCCAAGCCTGGGATGCTCCTCTAGAGTAGAAAACCAAATAGTTTTCCCTCCCCTCATCCCCATTCGTGGAGCATCCCGTGGCCGTCCTCTCATTGCCCTTCGGGAAGAAGATCGTCGCCGTGACTCCATCCTGCCCCATCCTCCGTCCTCCGGCTCCGTCCCCGTTCATCCCACTCCTCATTACTTTCCTCCAGGCGACGTCAGAGCGAGTCATCCTTCGAGCAATCGTGGAGGGGGATTTTCTCACCTCTTTCTCTCTTTCTTTCACTTTCGTAGTGTAGATTTTCCTGCTTTCATAATTGTAGAAAACATTCATGAGATAAATAAATAATTGTTCCTCTCTCTCTCTCTCTTTTCTTTTTATTTTTGCAAGTAGATTAGCTAGATTTCATCGACTTGATCTCTTGCCTTATTAAAAATACCAAAAAAACTTAGAAAGACAAAAATGACGAAAAACAAATAAAAGCAAAGCATGGAATTTTTATAAAACCAAACATTCGCCTCCCTGTGTTTGACCCTGGACTTACTTTTTGAGTTTCGGTAATAAATTTTATTTGATAGATGCGTTTTGCGAGCTACGAAAATGGGTCGTCCAAACCTCGATTTAAATTTGCGAAATACGCGTTGAATCATTTTGGCACCGTTGCCGGGGAGGCAACGCTCTTTGGTTTTTCTTGCATTTTTCCGCCTTACCTAACTTTTATCTCACTTTTTCTCTGATCTTACTGTGATTGCAGGTACTCTTTTGTGGTGGGCCAAAGTAGTTAGATCAGAGAAAAGTGAGGATGAAGGTTTTGTAAGTTTATCCCCATCACCCTCACCCACTAGTTCATTTCACCACACTAATAACTCAAACCCAAATCAACTTAGGTGCTTTTTATAAATCCTAGGATAGATTTGGTTGTTTGTTTGCCACCTCCACTCGTCTCACCACCGCATATATTAAAAAAAAAAGAAAAAAAATATACTCTTCTCTTGTGGGATTTTCTGAAAGCTACACACTTAATACCCACAACTTCTCACTCTAAGGTGTATAATCACATCGATTTTACTACTTAACCGGGATCTGACTTGTGGTTCCAGTACACTTAACTTAACACACAAAGAAGTGAGTAGAAATTTGATTAGGTTAAGACTTTTTGTGTGCCTTAATCAAGTGGTGCAATAGGCCAATTGCTTGAACTGTTTGGGCCGCACCACACAATCTAAAATTGATCCATCAAGTAGCTTGCCCCTTAGAGCTGATTTTTAGGGGTGAACCAAGCACTCCACATTATTTTGATTTTTAAAGGAACATATCATCACCCGTGTTTTCAAAACTTGGAGTGTTCTACTAAACCTTGATTGAACCAACCTAAGAATTAAACCTTAAAAGACACATCATCAAATAACCTTGTTTGCAAACCTTGGTTGTGCACGCACACATATTTCAACTGATCATTAAGGGTACAACCCATCTTAAGGACCCATCACATTCCAAGAGCACGATCATCCTAAGCCTGACTAAAACTGAGTAGACGTTGGCCATAAGGATTGATTCGCTCTTCAGGGCTCAGACTGAGATTCTTTTTGATTGATTTGCTTCTGCTGGTCCATTTGATGTCTAGTTAGGGGAGTAGCGTCAAACGACCACAGTTGGGGGGCACACTAGGAATCAGAGGCATAAGCCAAAGGAAGAACCTTCTCCCCAGTCTCTCCTTCTAACTGGTTGGATTGACCTGATAAAAGTAGACCAAATTGTTTATAATCTTAAGACGGGTCCTAGGAGTCTATAGGTCTTTAGGCTAACCCACTTAAGGATAGGATTGATTGTTTGTATTGCTGGGCTTCTTCTTTTTCTTCTGATTTCCCTCCTTACTTCATGTATCCTTCTACATCCTACACTCATTTCACATCCTATCCTCCTATCACCACTTATCCCTAAGATGATTACTATCTCAACTTGACTTGTAATTACCCATCCACTAGCCGGGATAACTTTGATTGGGGATATGAATCTAGACCTCAGTGTCCAGGGCCTAACCCTGGACAACAAGAGTATGATTACTATCCTTCCCAAATCTACAATGATTATGGATCTCCATCCTTTGATAACCAAACCAACCTGATCTACAATCAGGAAGGATATAATGATTATAAGTCCTACCCTCCAAGGTATTCCACTAAATATAGGTCGCTACTATCCTTTGAACAACCTAGAATGACCTACTATCAGGGAGGGACCCGAGAACCTCGACATCTTGACTCCCCTAGATTTAACCCAAACCCACCCAAACCTGAATCGAACTAGTCGGTTCAGGTGAACCAGATCCAAGATAGGGTGTTGGCTAATTTGAGGAACACTATACAATCTTTAGAAGCTCAGCCAACACCATGCACTGAGTCATTGGAGACTATGATAAATATGATTGATGAGCTGAATAGCTCTTTATTGGATTTGCTCCAAAGTGTTAGGGATATGGACCTAGGTGAGTTTCTTCTTGGGAAATTGTCTAGGTTGAGGATGAAATTTGTGGTTGTCCTATTCAAATCTTGGGATGATTTTCAAGATGAACTCTCTTCAGGAGAGCCAATGTTTGAACCTGCTCAGGCACCTGTTGGGGGGGATACATTTTTTGAGATCGGGAATGACCAGGTTGGGCTAGAGCAACCCATTGAGGATGAATAGATTGATTCACCCGAGATCTCCAAGCCAGGAAGCGAGGAAAAATGTCTCTTTGAATAAGGAAATGACAATCGATTTTGAAACATATATAAATAAGGATCATGAATTCTTTGACTCTGAGGGTAAAGAATCTTTTGGTGAAGTCTCACTTGAACTTAAGGAAGAGGATTTTAGTGAGACAATCGGGCTCGAGGAGCATGACGAACTATTTGATAGCCCGATCATTGAAGATTATGATCATGTTGGGGTTAACTTGGACGATTTGAATCTTGATGATTCAATCAGTAGCCCCATTCTTCAACCACACCATAAAGAGATGAATTATGATATTCTTGGGATCACTAGACCCAAGTCAATTCTGATTGAGCCACAATTATTGGACTTGGGTATTTTAGATGGGGTGTACAACGATATGGAGGTCCCAAAAACCTTGATGTTGGAGGATAGAATTGTTGAAATAAAAATTTGGGAGGCTAATTCTGAGAGAACTTTGATTTTGGATCTAAGGGTACCTATGGACCTGAAACCACCTACTTTCTACCAGGATCCTTACGATATCTTTCACGTGCAACCTAAGGTCGAAATAACTGATTATTTTCTGAAATGAGTGTCAAGTGGACATCTGAACCTATTAAACCATCTTTACCCATTGTCCGACACTTTGGTCTTGGGTTGCACACCACAAAACCGCAGGCTTGACCCTGCAAACACAATAATCTTAGGTTCTGGGTGATTTTCATCCAAAACCTTAGAACCACTCGACCCTGGGGCATGGGTCAGCATCATAATTTGGTCCACGTCTATGGACATCTTCTGCGGGTGAGTCGGAGGATTAATCTTTTGATTTTGATTCTGACCTGCACTTGTGAATTCTCAATTTCTTCTTGGTATGTATATTATGCCTAGCTGAAGGCATTAAACTTAGCGCGTGTGTATACTCTCTTCTCTCTGTGGAGCTGATCGGATTTTCACGATACTTAGGTGATATTCTGTTTACTCCACCATTTTCATGTTTTTATTTTTACAATGAGAACATTGCATCATTTAGGCATGGGGGGTGGATACTTTATCCTGAAATTATTTTGTTAGCTCTGTAGAATTTCTTTTATTTTCTTTAAAAAAATTAAAAATTCAAAAAGATAAGAAAAAAAGAATTAGGAGAAGAGAAGTTAGGCATTTGGAAGTTATTAATTTTAGGAAATGATACGATAGGACCTAGACACTTAGACTTTTCAGGTCTTTGGGCTTAGTTAGCCCGGGTGTCCACTTGAATGTGGACTTAGTCTTGAGTCCTCACCAAGTAATTTTATTTTAATTTGGCTAATAAATTGGAATGATAAGTATGCGACTTATCAACCCGCTCTCTGATTTGGGGGGACTTTAAACCTAAGCATCTACACACTTTTTGCACTGACTCACTTTCAGCTATTTCTTCGGAAATTGGGTATCTAATGAACTATCTAGGGTGGTATGATTGGCAAGTTGTCGGTAGTAATAGCTCATTGGTCGGTTGTCTAGAGTCCATCCACAAGACCATTTTCGTCGTACTGCCTTTAAGTAAATCCTAGATCAGGGAAGACACCTACTTGAAAAAGAAAAGAAAAAGAAAAAAAAATAGAAAAAGGAGAAACAATAAAAAATAAAAATAAACAAATAAAACCACACTTCACCGCACGGGTATGGCTGACAAATTGCTTTGGGTAACAGCCCATTGGCTGGTTGTCTAGACCTCAGCTCATAAAAATGCACAGTAATTCTCAAAACACTTAGGGAAGAAGCGGGGAAGTAGAATAAACCGGGGAGATATATACTGGGTTCACCCTTGTGTTGATCCCATAAATAAAAGAAGTAGGGAGAAAGCTACCATTTGAAAAGATAAACCTCTAGGCAAGGTCACCTAGGGTCGTAGAAACCTGAAGTCCATTTTAACGGCCTCCCAGTGAGTCTTTTACTCTTTTTACTAGATGCTTAGCACTTAGAGTCTTTTTCGAGTCTTAGGCGGGTCGGGTAGCCGTAAAAAGTTATCTCGGAACTCTCAAACTCCAAAAGTACAAAAAAATAGAAAAGAAGAAAAATAAAAAAATGTATCTTCCCTTTTCAAATAAAGCGAGGACTTGGGAAGTATGCATTCTGGCAGGCCCCCGGGTACTATTGAGTTTTCGTTGTTTAGGACTTTAGTTGAAATTTCCTATTATTAATAAAGGACTTAGGCCTAAGCGATCGAATCCTAATTCTATTTTTATACATAGCATGTAGGTTAATTTTGCTAGGGACTAGCAAAAGATAGGCATGGGGGTATGATGTAGACACACTTATTGAAGGTAAAATGCCTATTCATGCATGTTCTTAGGCTTAGATTTGCATTTCATGTTATAAATATTGCGTAGCATGCATCATTTTGCATTTAGAGTAGTATATAATTTAGGTTAATTGCGTCCTTTTTGTAATCAGGACAGAAGGTATTTATTTTGAAGCCTCAGATTGACGATCCGATCGTATGGATCTGATCAAGACGACGATTGGAGTCCAATGCCTTCGAAATCGCCTCAATCAAAGTCCCGTAGCACCATATGCAGTTTGAGGAAGATCAATGGCCAAGGGACTAGGTGACATAATTCAGTACTTCAAATGATAAATTCGACCAAGCGGATGGATTTGGGTCGATGATCGCAGCCCAACAGCATGAAAATTGACTTAATCTGACCTCTGTAGCAGCCCCTACAATGAAAAGAAGATGGACGGCCCATATTGCGCCACATGGTGCAACCCAGGCCGCCCATGCGCACGCACACGCATAGCAGTGTGGGTGCGCGTGCGTGCGCAGCGGCAACGCAAGTAGGCACGTAGCACATGGAGGCGTGCGGCACTGCATGCGGAGCGCGTGCCAGCGTAGCGGTAGCATGGGCACGTGGGCAATCTTCAACGACATTTGCGGTAGATCTTCAACAACGTTTATGACCGTCACTAAATGTCTTGTATATGAATTTGATTCTTTCCTCACTATAAAAGGACCCCTACCCCTTCAATTTTTCTTCATCTCTTCCTTTCTTCCTCTCACCACCTCCAAGGCTTTAGAGAGAGCTTGTCCCAAGCCTGGGATGCTCCTCTAGTGTAGAAAACCAAATAGTTTTCCCTCCCCTCATCCCCATTCGTGGAGCATCCCGTGGCCGTGCTCTCATCGCCCTTCGGGAAGAAGATACTCACCACGACGTCATCTTGCCCCATCCTCCGTCCTCCGGCTCCGTCCCCATTCGTCCACTCCCACCACTTTCCTCTAGGTGACGTCAGATCTAGTCATCCTCCGAGCAATCATCGAAGGGGATTTTCTCACCTCTTTCTTTCTTTCGCTTTTGTAGTGTAGATTTTCTTGCTTTCATAATTGTATAAAACATTCATGAGATAAATAGATAATTTTTTTGAAAAGGAGATAAATAGATAATTGTTCCTTTCTCTCTCTTTTCTTTTTATTTTTGCAAGTAGATTAGCTAGATTTCATCGACCTGATCTCTTACCCTATTAAAAATACCAAAAAAATTAGAAAAGATAAAAATGACCAAAAACAAATAAAAGCAAAGCATGGAATTGTTATAAAACCAAACATTCGCCTCCTTGTGTTTGACTTGGGACTCGCTTTTCGAGTTTCGATTATAAATTTTATTTGATGGACGTGTTTTGCGAGCTACGATGACGGATCCTCCAAACCGTGATTTTAATTCGCGAAATATGCCTCGATTAGGTGTTAAATGTGCAAATATACAAAAAATCAAAATTCTGAAGGGTTCTCATAAAAAAATACATATTCCAAAAAAAAATTGAAAAAGAACAAAAAAATGGAGAAAGAGGAGGAAATTTTGAAAAAAATTAAATGCAAATCATTCTTAAGAGGAAAAGAGGAGGTGATTTAAATGTCAAAAAGGAGTAACAATTTGAAATAAAAAGAGTTAGTCATTTGTAAAAGATTATGGAACCTCCTTAGTTCTAGACCAAATCAAAAGAAAGAAATAAAAGTCAAAAAGTGCTAAGAGATACGAAGATTAGTATGAGTGCTGATCTTAGGCCTCTTTGGTTGTGTTTAGGCTTAAAAATTCACGTATCCGTTAAGATCTAGATAGTCCTTAAGAGGTTTTGGAAAATGCGAAGCTTAAGTATTAGGTCTAGGGCTTAGGGATTATTCAGCTTCATTAACTGACCTTTGTTTTACAGGACTCGGTAACATAAGCACCTTAATCCACACACAGTCTGGTTCAATGCGCTTAATAATCAAAATCATGAAAATGCGTTAATTCTGTTATGAAGAGCCACCTAGATTAGGAACAGCTTATCAACACAAGTTGATTTGAATGAGTTCTCGACATGGAGAGGCGGGAGATTCTCCTCGAAGATGGGCAATAACATACCATCTCCTTGGTGCTTGTCTCCTAGGATATCGCAAGCACCTTGTGCTGATTCAGGTGTTGTTTGTCACGCTGAATCGGATTTTAAAAGTGTTGTGTTGTAGTATAGCCGAAATAGCATTGAAAACAGATATAATTTTATTACTTGAAAAGAATTTTGAGGTCGAACACAGGGAGAAAATGGAATTCACGTACTAATCTCAACAATAAATGCAATTTGAACACATAATAATACTCAAAATCTAATTAGGAATGTAGAGCATGAGTATATCAAGAATAAAAATAATTGTAGATAAAATAATGGAGAGCATATGAAAATCAGACATCTGATTTTGCAATTAGACGTCTTAAATGTCTAGTGCTACAGTGCCTTTTCTGATTTCTCTTTCTCTGATTCTCCTTCTTCTTCTCTTCTTTATTTGGCTTCTTTCCTTAGCCTTCTCTGCTTGTAGTCCTTCTCTCCTTCCTTTCTTCTTTTCTTCTTCTACCTTTTCCTTTTCTCTATCTTCTCCTTCCTTCTTCTTCTTCTTTGGCTCTTCTCTTTCTCTGCCATCTGCCTTCTCTTATTCTTCCTCCTTTTCTGCCTGACTTCCTCTTCTTCTTCTCTGAATTGGTTAAGTGTTGGAGCAATCTCTTTAGAGCAAAACCCCCTTCCCTTACGTAGCTCTCCTATCTCTTTCTCTCTTTTCTATTTTAGAGTCGCTCTCCCAGAGCCTTTAGCCGGTCGGGTAATCAAACCTAATGGAGACCCGGGTCCACGTTCACCAACGTGTGTGGTGAGCAAGGAGTGAATAGTTCGGGTAGTCGGGTCGTGGCTAGGTCCGTGGGTTATGTCACAGATGAGTCTGTGAGAGGGGGAAATGTTCAGTGGAGTGAGGGGGAGCTTATGGACTTGTTGGCGAGGGTTGGGATGGCCTGTGGAGGTGGAGCGGCCTCGCCAGAGTTGGTGGTCGGAGATCGAAGGGATGGAGGTATGGAGGTCGGCAGTGGTTGGTTTTGAAGAATAAAGGGTGGAGAAGAATGTAGAGGGGAAAGGAAGCTTACTTGGAAGGTGAAGCGACGAAGGGGACGAGCAGAGGCATCGGGTCTTGTGTGGTCGACGCCGGAGATGAAGGTGGCTCCGGTGAGTGGAGATCGGCGGAGGACGAAGAGAGGGAAGTGCATGCTGGTACGGTGATGTGCAGACGAAGTCAAGGAGGAGGAATCTGCCATAGGTATGGCAGTTGGATGAGTAGGAAGGGTCGTCAGACTTTGAGGAGCCTACGGCCATGAAGGGAAGAGAGGAATTAGGGGTGTTCGCAGCCGAATTCGAGCGTGGAGTGATCGGAGGGGTCTGGGCTCCTTTAAATAGGGCTCTGAAGGTCGGTTAGGGCTTGAGAGGCAAGCTTCCCAAGTAAGGAAAGCTCACCGAAGTTGGAAGCCATTGAGATACCCATATCTCTCATGTGTTCGCATGAGAGATTGGGAGGGAATCATATCTCAAATGAGGGTTCAGACGTGAGATTTTCTCAGAGAATCTCCCTTCCAATTTTGGAAGAGATTCTCTGAGTAATCAGGGAGAACTCTCCTTCCAAAGTTCGCTGGAGTAGGATTCCTCTACTTTAATGGTGAAGGGACCTAATTGAAACAATGTTGGAGAAGTTAGGGGGCTATTTGTAAGGATTTTTGAAAGATAGGGGTAGAAATGTAATCAGGCTGGACCTTTTTGCAAATTAGGTCAAGATGAGTTCCCCTTAGGTCCAAATTATGGTACAAGCCTAATTTGGACCTAAGGAATCCAATGACGAAGTTGGATTTTGGGTTTGGCCACGTTTGACTGGGAAATTTATGCAAAAACCCAATTTAGGGTAAATATCTATTTTGGACCCATTCTAGGTCAAGTTGGGTTCTAATGGCCAAATTGAAGGTTCTGAACTCTAGAGAATATTGTTTTATGATTTTTAGAGAGTTTAGATGAATTTTATCTTGACCAAAACCTTGGTTAATCAAGTGGATCTGTTTTAGGATTTCAAGAAGTCATTTAATTCATAGAACTCACAAAAATCTATTTTTGTCTGATCCAACCCACTTATGATCTTGTTAAGATCATTTGACCTTTGTTTGGCTCTTGATAAAATCCGTGGTTGTACTGTATTAGTAAAATTACAGTTTTACCCCTATTTTCTTATTTTATTCTCAGAAAGGTTATGCAGTGAATTACGACCTTTAGTTGGTTATGTAGGAGCATTTATTCTCTTAATTGGGTCAAAATGAGATAATTAGGGCTCATGATGGTATTCCCATCAGGTGGGTGAGATTATCCAAAAATGTCGATTGCTAGGGCCTGAATTTAGCTATAGAATGCCATGGGCGGTGCTATCTCGAAGCATTGAAAGTCAGGAACCTTGCGAGGATTGATGGTGGGAGCTAGGAATCCGATACAGAACATGTTTGTAGGCCAATCCGAAGCTAGAAATAAAGAAGAAGAAGAGAGAAAACTCTCGAAAAAATGTAAAAATTCTTCTATCTCTCTCTTACAAAAATGCCCTACAAACTAAACCTAGACTAAGCATGTTTAAGCATGGGTGCTTTAACCGCAAAGTTTAACGAACCTTAGGTTAGTTCCTTGGGCCTTAGAAACCTTCACGGGAGACTGAGGCTAAAGCTAGTCAGGTCTGGATCTTGGCTGGTACTTGAGTACCTCTAGGCCTATTGTTAGCATTCTGACCTAATCTACAGAAAAAAAACACACATCAGAAATCTAAGCATAAAATGGCATGGTCTAGAATTTGAGTTAATTACATGAGATTTTGTTAAGGGACTAGCAAAAGTTAGGCATGGGGTATGATGATAACGTCATCATCAGCCATATCTAGCTTTAATTAGTCATAATCAAGGAATAAATACTCCTACATAACTGCCAGAGAACAATAATTCATTGCATAATCATTTTGAAAGAAATATAGTAAAAAAGGGGTAAAAATGCAGTTTTAACAGCACGTTTTGATTTCGGAACAATCATGGGATTTTTCAGGGGTTAATCAAAGGTCAAATGGTCATAATTGTCTAACAAGAAGGTCCATGCAGACAGGAATGGGTTTTCATGTATTTCAGAAATTAAATGACATGTGAAACCCGAAAAATAGACCTGCTTAATCTACTGAGGTTCTGGTCAGGATAAAATTCACATAAACCCTCTAAAAATCACATAAAAATATTCCCTAGGGTTTGGTACCTTCAATTTGACCATTAGAACCCATCTTGACCCAAAATTGAGCCATAGATAGAGTATTACCTTAATTTGGGTTTTTACATAAATTATCCTGTCAAACTAGGTCAAAATCAAAATCTAAGTTCACCATTAGATTTCTTAGGTCCAAATTAGGTTTGTATCAAAACTTGGGTCCAATATGAGAGTTTTTTGACTTAGTTTACATTTTTGTCCAAATCTAATTTTCTTTATCTCAAATGGCCCCTCAACTTTCAAATTTCTTACACAAAACCCTCCAACTTTATCATCATTTCTTCAAAAAGGTCCTCGCCGCACAAAACTCTTAATTTTATAGCTCCAACGAAAATCAATCAAGGATTTCTCCTTGATTGATTGATGAAACTTCCTCAAATTTGAATCGGAGATCCCTCTTGAAATCCTCTTCCAATCAAACCGATTCTTCACCTTCAACTCTTTCCAAATCTCTCATGCAAACGTAGGAGAGATTTGAGTTTCCAACTCCGAGGAACCTTCCTAGCTCACAAAGCTTGATTCCCAAGCTTGAACCGACCTCTTATGGCCTATAAAAGAACCCTATTGCATTCCGCATCTTCTTAGCTAGGTTTTGGGCCAAAAACTTCTTCAAATCCCTATCTATGACCTTCTCTGACCTACACTCCGGTGGACCTTCTTGACCTCCCTTTTTTGCGCCTCCGAAAACCAAATTGGAAGTGCAGTGACCTTCCTCGTCTTCCTCCGCGCCTTGCTAGTCAAAGCGAGGGTTGTCCTCATTCTTCGCTGCTGTCCCTCTTAGAAGCATTCATCTTCCATGGTGCCGGCGAGCCACAACCAGTGCCAATTGTACCCCCTAGAGTAGGTAGTTAGGTTTAGTTAGATGCTTAAGTTAGTTTCCCTCACTCAAAGCCCAAAAATATCCCCTCGATGCCTCCACCAACCACTTTCATCTCCACCTCCGGCCACCCTCCGATGAGGTCATCCACTCGCTACACCCATCCATACACCTGGCCAACACTCCCATGAGCTTCGCTATTACCTAGCGATCAAAAGCCCTCTCTTGTCTTGCCATTCCATCCACCCAAACACGCCATCGAACAAACCCACCTTCACGCTTCAGCTCCGTCACCGACACATGTCCTCCAACCACCACTTGCTTGCTAACCACCACCACTGAGTTCGCCTCGTCATGGCGGACCTTTTGAGCACTCTAATTGGGGCTTAGCGCCCGTGTTCGTGATTTTCAGGGCTTTTCGCAGCTTCGTCGCCGCCGCCATTATCGACGACATATTCTTCGTGCTCAAGGTCAAACAACCCCCCAGGTACTACTCCTAGGAGTTGCAAATGACTTCCAGGCATCTCACTAGGCGGTCCAGTGGAGGAATCACTACCTGCTGCTACTCCAATTGAGGAGACCTCCACTTGCAGCAGCATGTGAAGGATGTGGCACATTTAGTCCCACATCGTTAACGAAGGAGCACACGATAGCGAATAAATTGTATTTGTGTTCTAGGCTTACTACCTTAGAACATGAGGGTGAGGTCCTCCTTACCTGCGTACACAGACCTGACCCGTATACTTGCCTTCACTCCACGGCTGCAACCACGCCCACAGCTCTGGACCCGGGTACGAGCTTGACTCAAATACCCGATTACCTGAAAAAGAAGAGGTGGAAGAGAGAAAGAAAGAGAGTGTAGGGCAGGGGAGGGTTTTGCTATGGAGAAGAATGGCTAACACTTAGCCATTTGAGAAGTTGTTCTCCCTGTGCATGAGAAGAAGAGGTTGAAGAAGAAACCAAAGGAAGGAAACAAGAAGGAAGAAGAAGAAGAACAATAGAAGAAAAAGAAATAATGAGCACTGTTGCAATGCAATTTAAGTCATCTGATTGTAAAATCAGACGTTTGGTTATCTATTCTTTCATTTGATTAGATTTAGTAAATACTCTATATGTGTTAGGCTACTAATGGTGATCCAAATCTCCCTTATTTTGTTTAGATTTCTTTTTGTCTCTTCATATACTCATGCTATTCATTGAATATTAGCCTTTGAGTAATTAATTATGTTCATTTATATTATTTATTGAGATTAGCGCATGTATTCCATATTTGCTCCCTGTGTTTGACCTCAGACTTAAATTCGAGTTATAAATTGTATTTTTTGGTGGGCGACTTTGGTTTATACTACAACGTATTAATCTTAAACACTGATTTCGCACGTGACCAATGGTCCTGTGGCTGGGCTTTGGACAATCGGCCAATGGGCTATTACCCATGATAACTTTCTATCCATACCATCTTAGAAGGTTCATTAGCTACCCAATTTCCGTTAGAACCGCCGATGAGTGAGTTAGTGTAAAACATGTGTAGATGCTTAGACTAAAAATCTCCCTAAATCAGAGGGTGGGTTGTTAAGTCATATACTTATCACCCTACTTTATTGACCAAATTAATATAAATTATGGTGGTGAGAACTCGAGACCAAGTCCACATTTAAGTGGACACCTAGACTGATTAAGTCCGAAGACCTGAAGAGACTACGTGTTGAGGTCCCTAACGTATCATTTCCTAAAGTTGACAAGTTTTTAATACCTAAGTTTTCTTTTCCTAATTTTTTTAAATAAAAAGAAGATAATTCAAGCTGATAATATGTACTCAGAACATACAAATTACCCCCCCCCCCCCCATGCCTAAGTTGGATAATGTCTTCATTGGAAAATAAATGTATGCAAGGGAGTAAGGAAAGAAATTACCTGGGCTTTAGCAATTAATCAGATTAGCTTGAATCCTCTAGGTTGCCTCCCAGGAAGCTCTGAGTTTAGTGCCTTCAGCTGGGAATAGTGCACAAACAACAAGGGATAAATCACTTGAATGGTCTAGGTCAAGAAAGGGAAGACATAATCAGCTAGAGCCAGTATCAGAAGTCCATGGATGCAAACTAGATTATGGTGTAGTCCCATCCCTAAGGGACGGGATCTCTGCAAATGGTGTAACATGCATGCCCGTGTCTGTTCCTCTCTTAATCTGCGGGCATGAAGAAAAGTTGATTTAGATGAGTGTAACCTGAATCTAAAATGTTGGACACTAAAGATGTAGGTTTTGTAATCAGCTTGTGTCCCTTTAAAGTTGTAATCCCTTAAAGTTATATCGATTTCAACGAATTCGAGTTGCAGAATTTCAATTCTGATAGAGCATGTAACAAAATCAAGAGT
Organism: Thalassia testudinum; assembly: GCA_037157565.1. Lineage (NCBI taxonomy): Eukaryota > Viridiplantae > Streptophyta > Magnoliopsida > Alismatales > Hydrocharitaceae > Thalassia > Thalassia testudinum. Next base: position 20,184,132 of record JAZHRO010000071.1, on the reverse strand, counting down.
GTTGAATGTTCGAATTGCTAGCTAACATATTTGGTTTTGGGAAACCTGTCGTTGTAGCTTGAAAGCGAAGAATTCGTGTTCAACAAATAAAATTTATATCGAAATGAAAATTCCACGTCGAACATAGGGAGGCGGGCGTTTGATTTAAAAACTACGCGTTTCTTTTTATTTGTCACAAAGTAATTCAATTTAAAACTATCTAATTATTTACAATAAATAGAAGAGAGAGAAAGTAAGAGAGAGAATATTACACAGAGAAACAAAATGAGATGTAGAATAAACAGGGAATTTATCATTAAGGAGATTGTTCATTTCACTCTTACAACTACAAATCATAAAATAATTACTCTAGAAAGCATTAAAAGAATGGAGGGAGAAATGTCCTCCTCGACGATCGCTTGGAGGTCGAGCAGACTGCTCTAGAAAGCAGTAAATCTATACTAAAAAGTAGTAAAAAGAATAGCGAGAGAGATATCCTCCTCAACGGTTGCTTGGAGGACGAGCCGGACAGGACGACGCCTAGACGAAGGAGGACGAAGCAGAAGAATGGGAATGGAGCAGCACGCCGTCGTCGTCGCGGGATCCACTTCCGAATGGGGATGAAAATTTGGACTTTATCTCGCGAGGAGCATCCTGGGTGTGGGACAAGCTTCTCTTGAGCTTTAGAGAGGTAGAGAAGAGAAGGAAGGGATGAGAATTTCGTATGGAGGGGGTCTCCTTTTATAGTTGCAAAGAGTGGGGGCAAATTGGTCATTACATCTTTAAAACAATAAATGAGGGGTCTTTAGTGACGGATAAAACCGTCACTAAAGCCCCAACGTGGGCGTAGTATCCGCCCACGCGTGCCTCCTCAGTTGCCCGCGCTCAACGCATCCGCCCACGTTCATCAGATCTCAGCCATCCGATCTCGAGATCGGACGGCTTAGGATGCACCATCGCCTGCTGCTGCGTGCCCGCCCCAGCGCGTACGATGCCACGTGAGGTGCGGGCGTGCAATAGCGCGTCATCTCTATTGAGCGCAGACGGCCATCCGATCAAGATTCGACACATGCCCGCGCCCTTCGCCTCCTTGCTGCGGCTCGAACGCGCGTCCGCTGCTCGCGATAGCGCCTTCGACCGCTGTGCTACGAGGCGCGGATGGTCGAGCGGATGCTTTTGGGCGTGGCTGTCTCGGCGGAGAGGGAGCAGGTGCGGAAGCTTCACTCGATGGATGTGGCCGTTTGGGCGGCCGAGATGGCGCCACGTGGTGCCATCTTGGCCATCCATCTTCTGAATGTTGTAGATGGTGCCATGGATATCGGATTGAGTCGATTTTTGCGTCGTTGGGCTACGATCGTTGATCTGAATTCATCCGTGTGGTCGGATTTATCATTGGAAGTGTGGATTTACACCATCCTGGCTCTTGATCTTCTAAGGTTCCCCGGTCACTATCTGATGCTACGGATGACTGATTATGGCGATCTTGGAGTCGTTGAACTCCAATCGTCGCGCTGATCACATCCATATGGTTGGATCTGCGATCCGAGGCCCTGATTTTGCCCTATCCAAGCATATAAAAGGAGACAATTATCCTCCATTTTATTGAAACTACTCTAAATGCAAGATGATGCATGTTATGCAATATTTATATCATGAAATGCAATCCTATGCTTAAGAACATGCATAAATAGACATCTTAAGTAGTGTAAATGTGTTTATATCATACCCCCATACCTATCTTTTGCTAGTCCCTAGCAAAAGCTATATGCTATTTATAAAAGAATTAGGTTAGATTATTTGGGCCCGAGTTATTTTCAATCATTAGGAAATTGTCTACTAAGGAACTGAACTTTCAAAGGCACAACAGCGCCCGAGTATCAGCCAAAATGTAGACTGCCTCAAACCTTCGCCTTATTAAAAGAAAAAATTCTTTTTCTCTTTTTCCTTATTTTTTTTAATTTTTTTGGATTTTCAAATTTTAGGGTTTAAGAGTGGCTTTCTACGGCCATTGAACTCACCCAAGATTTGATGAGAACCCTAGGTTTTAAGCATCTTATTGTGAATGTGATAGACTCGTTGACTGGCAGTTAAAACGGACTTCGGGTTTCTACGCCTCTAGGTTGCCTCAAAAAGAATTCTGCCTAAAGGTGTATCTTTACAACCGGTAGCTTTCTCCCTACTTTTATTTTTTAACGGGGTCAACACAAGGGTGAATCCAGTGTATATCTCCCTGGTTTATTCTACTTCTCCGCTTCTTCCTAAGTGTTTTGGGAATTTTTTAGTGCATTTACTGAGCTGGGTTCTGGACAACCGGTCGATGAGTTGTTACCACCGACAACTTGCCAGCCATACTCGTGTGGCGAAGTGTGACTTATTTCTTTTTTTTTCTTTTCTCCTTTTCTTTTTGATTTTTTTTTTCTTCTTTTCTTTTTCTTTTTTTTTAAGTAGGTGGCTTCCCTAGTCTAAGATTTACCGAAGTGCAGGGAAAAAAATGAAAGGTCCAGTGACTGGGCTCTGGACAACCTACCTATGGGCTGTTACCCACAATAACTTGCCAGCCATATCACCCTAAAAGGTTCATTAGCTACCCAATTTCCGTTAAAATCGCTGAACAACGAGTCAGTGACAAGATAGTGTGTAGATGCTTAAGACTCAAAATTTCCTCAAATTAGAGGGCGGGTTAATAAGTCATGTACTTATCACCCAAACTTATTTACTTCAATTAAAATAAAATTTAGGTTGGCGAGAAATCGAAAAACAGATCCACATTTTAGTAGATACACGGCCTAATTAAGTCCAAAGACCTGAAGGGTCTTTGTGTTCAAATCATAATGTAGTATTTCCTAAGATTGAAAATTTTCTTAAATCCAAATTCTCTTTCCTAATTTCAAATTTTTTTTTATAAAAGAAAATAAAACAAATCTACGGAGCTGACGAATGAATTCAGAGATGAATATCCACCCCCCGATGCCTATCTAATGCAATGTCCTCATTGTATTAAAAAGACATAAAACAGAGTGGAAAAGCGTAGAAATCACCTGAATTGCATGAATGTCAGGTCCACTCCGAGATGAAAACTAAAAAGAACTGTATATGTGCTGAGTTTAGTGCCTTTAGCTAGGCACACTATACAAAGAAAGAAAATGAAGAATTCACAAGTGCAGGTCAGAATTAGAATAAACAGAAGAATCCTCTGACCTACCAACAGAGGTCCACAGATGTGGACCAGATTATGGTGCAGACCCATCCCCCATAATCGAGAATATCTTAGGTTCCGGATAAAAATTACCTAAAACCTAAAGTCAGAATGCAAGCGGGGTCGGGCCTGCGATTTATGAGGATGCAACCCAAGACCAAAAAGTTGGGTTACAGAGAATTGAAGCTCAAAAGGATAATTGTTGAATGTGTGCTTGAGTTTGACATCCTCGAAACAAATGTCGTAAGGGTTCTGATTTGATGGTTTCAACTTAAAAGGAACCCTTCGACTCAATCTTCCATTTCCTCCAAAATTAACTTCCCAAATCAGAACTTCCCAACTCCTATCCTCCTCATTCAGCATATCAAATTCCAGGACCTCTTGTGTATTAATCACCCCGTCTGAAATCTCCAAGTCTAAATGATGTGGCAGAATCAGAATTGACTTGGGTCTAATTATCTCAGAATTAGAATCATCAATAAGCTCAACGGGGTGTAACTGACAATCAGGGCATTGAATTGAATTCTCCAGAAAATGCAATTCTGGATCCGTAATGTGTGCCCTAAGATCAGTTTCCTCAATTATTGGGCTATCAAATGATCTATTAGATTCCTCAGGCCCAATCATTTCACAAAAATTATGTTCTGAAAACTCTTGTGAGACTTCGCAACTTGAATCTTCACCATCAAGGAAATCAGGATCCGTATCAATGTAGGTCCCAAAATCATTTGTCACTTTCTGTTCCAAGGCGATATACGTTTCCTCGTATCCCGGCTTAGGGATCTTAGGTGAAAAAATCAGATCATCCTTAATTAGTTGCTTTAATTCAATCTGGTCAGCCTCGTAACACGTGTCCCCCCCAATAGGTGCCTGAGCGGGTTCTGTCATTGGCTTTCCTGAAGAGGTTCATGCTGGGAATCATTCCATGATTGAATCAAAGCAACCACGAATCTCATCCTTAATTTCGCTAATTTCCCAAGTAGAAACTCACCCGGGTTCTTATCGTTAACATCCTGGAGCCAATCCAGCAATGACTTGTTTAAATCGTTATCATTTCAATCAGGGGCTCCAATCTCTCAATGCAAGGTATTGGCTGAACTTCTAAAGATTGAATGATATTCCTCAAGTTAGCCAGAACCTTATCTTGAACCTGGTTAACCTGAAACAAATGAGTTGGTTCAGGGTTGGGCGGGTTTGGGGTCAAAGCAGGGGAATTAGCGAATTGAGATTCGTTATACCCTTCCTGATAATAGGTCATTTTAGATTGTTGAAAAGATGGTGATGACCTAAAGGCAGTGAAATCAGAGGATGGATAAGGATCGGTGTATCCTTCTTGATTGTAGATTGTATTAGGTTGTTCATGAAAGGAAGACGATCTATAATCGATGTAGCTCTGAGAAGGATAGAAATCAGAATCAAAGTGTTCAGGGTTAGACCCTAAACACGGAGGTCCGAAACTATATCCCCAATCCGAGTTATCCCCACTAACTGATGGTTGATTACAGTACGAGTCGGGATAATCGTCATGTTGAGGAAAATTCACAACAGGAGGGAAAGAGCGGGAATGCGTGTAATATGTGGAAGGATTCATGATAAGCGAGAGGAAGAAAGGCACCCTGCAATACAAACAATCAAACCTGTCCTTAAATAGGTTAACCTACAGACCTACAAACTCCCAAAACCCGTCTTGAGATAACGAAATGATTTGATCTACTTCCGTCTGTTTAATCCAACCAGTTAGAAGGAGGGACTGGGGAGAAGGTTCTTCCTTCGGCTTGCGCCTCCGGTTCTTAGTGTACCCCCCAAGCGCGATCGTTTGATTCTGTTCCCTTAGCTAGACATCAGATTGAACAGTAGAAACAGACTAATCGAAAATAATCTCGTTCTGGGTTCTGAAGAGCGAGTCCAATCCTTAAGGCCATCGTCTACTCTATTTTATTTAGGGCTAGGTTTGAATGTGCTTTGGAATGTGATGGGCCCTTTAAATGGGTTGTGCCCTTAATGATTGATTGATTTGTGTGTGCGTGCACAACCAGTGTTTTTAAGAAAGATTATTTTTTGATGTGGTGAATTTTAAGGTTCAAATCTTGCTTAGTAGCTTTTAGGATTCAACTTTAGGTGTTTTCAAACAAGTTTCATTGGCACACCAGGTTTTGCAAGCACAGGTGAAGATGTTTTCCTTTAAAGCTTAAAAAGAATGTGGAGTTCCTGGTAAATTCCTAAGAGTTGAACCTAAGTGGTAGCTACTTGATGAGTTTATTTTATTTGAAGTGGTGCGGCCTAATCAACTCAAATAATTGACCTGTTGCACCACTTAATTAGGCACATAAATGATTACCTAATCTGATTTCTACTCAATTATGTGTTTGAATGTGTGTACCGATTCTTAAGATCGGTTTACCGGTTGAGTTTGAAAATCAGATGAGGTTGTGTACCTCTATGAGATTTTTTTTTATTATTATTATTTTTAATGTGGGGGTTGGGGTGAGTATGGGTGTCAAACAACAAACAATCTAACCTTAGAGTTTATAAAAACACCTAGGTTGATTGATGTTTGAATTATTGTGTTATGGAATGAAATCTAATGGGTTGGAGGTGGGGGATAACTTACAGAACCTTCCACAACACTTTACTCCGATCTACCGCTTTTGCTTGTCTCGAAAGAGTACCTGTAATCACAATAAGAAAGGAGAAAAGTGAGGTAAATGATTTGTAAGTTAGAAAACGCGAAGAGAAATCAAAGAGCGTTGCCTCCCCGGCAACGGCGCCAAAATGTTGAACGTACGAATTGCTACGCTAACGTGTTTGGTTTTGGAAAACCTATCGTTGTAGCTTGAAAGCGAAGAATTCGTGTTCAACAAATAAAATTTATACTGAAATGAAAATTCCGGGTCGAACACATGGAGGCGGGCGTTTGATTTAAAAACTACGTGTTTCTTTTTATTTATCACAAAGTAATTCAATTTAAAACTATCTAATTATTTACAATAAATAGAAGAGAGAGAGAGAGAGAATATTGCACAGAGAAATCAAAATGAGATATAGAATAAATAGGGAATTTATCATTAAGGAGATTGTTCATTTCACTCTTACAACTACAAAGCATAAAACAATTACTCTAGAAAGTGATAAATTTACTCTAGAAAGCATTAAAAGAATGGAGGGAGAAATGTCCTCCTCGACAATCGCTTGGAGGACGAGCAGACTACTCTAGAAAGCAGTAAAAAGAATAGGGAGAGATATCCTCCTCGACGGTCTCTTGGAGGACGAGCTGGACGGGACGACGCCTAGACGAAGGAGGACGAAGCAGGACGAAGGAGGACGAAGCAGAAGAACGGGAATGGAGCAGCACGCCGTCGTCGTCGCGGGATCCACTTCTGAATGGGGATGAAAATTTGGACTTTATCTCGCGAGGAGCATCCTGGATGTGGGACAAGCTTCTCTTGAGCTTTGGAGAGGTAGAGAAGAGAAGGAAGGGATGAGAATTTTGTATGGAGGGGGTCTCCTTTTATAGTTGCAAGGAGTGGGGGAAAATTGGTTATTACATCTTTAAAACAATAAATGAGGGTTCTTTAGTGACGGATAAAACCGTCACTAAAGCCCCAACGTGGGCATAGTACCCGCGCCCACGCGTGCCTCCTTAGGTGCCCGCACTCAACGCATCCGCCCACGTTCAGCAGATCTCAGCTGTCTGATCTTGAGATCAGATGGCTTAGGATGCGCCATCGCTCGCTGTTGCACACCCGCCCCAGCGCGTATGATGTCGCATGAGGCGCGGGCGTGCAATAGCGAGTCATCTCTATTGAACGCAGACGGCTGTTCGATCAAGATCCGACGCACGCTCGCACCCGCTCGCCTGTGCCCTTCGCCTCCTCGCTGCGGCTCGAACGTGTGTCCGCTGCTCGCGATAGCGCCTTCGACCGTTGCACTATGAGGCGCGGATGGTCGAGCAGACGCTTTTAGGCGTGGATGGTCGAGCGGACGCTTTTAGGCGTGGCTGTCCACAGCCGTTGGATCGAGATCCAACTGCGGAGAGGGAGCAGGTGCGGAAGCTTCACCGGATGCATGCGGCCATTTGGGTGGCCGAGATGCCGCCACGTGGTGCCATCTTGGCCGTCCATCTTCTGAATGTTGTAGATGGCGCCACGGATGTCGGATTGACTCGATTTTTTGCGTCGTTGGGCTACGATCGTCGATCCGAATTCATCCGTGCGGTTGGATTTGTCATTTGAACTGTGGATTTACACCATCCTGGCCCTTGATCTTCTAGGGTTCCCTGGTCACTATCTGATGCTACGGATGCCTGATTAAGGCGATCTTGGAGTCGTTGATCTCCAATCGTCGCCCTGATCACATCCATATGGTTGGATCTTCGATTCGAGGCCCCGATAAAATATTTGCCCTGTCCAAGCACATAAAAGGAGACAACCTCCATTTTATTCAAACTACTCTAAATGCAAGATGATGCATGTTATATAATATTTATATCATGAAATGCAATCCTATGCTTAAGAACATGCATAAATAGACATCTTAAGTAGTGTAAATGTGTTTACATCAAAGAGTTTGACAATGAGCCCTAAGATCAACCATGAGGTCACTCTCCAAAGAAAAATCCATCCCTTCAACTAGGATTTCATTGCTTATTCCCTCCAATTCCTTGACCCCTAGAATATTATCTTCAACCTCTTTCATATTAAACTCAATTTTCGAGGTTGCATTAGTGGCAGGGTTAGTTTCATCCTCTAGCTCAGATTCCTTCCGTTGGCCTTCCTCTAAACTTGTGATGGGAGTTTCAAATAATTCAAAATCGATTATTTTGGAATTGTAATCCCACTCCCCATGTTCAAGTTTGGATGTCTCTTCCACCAAATCACTTTCCTTGGGAAGATTAGATTTGGATCCAAAGACATCGTCCCCCAAATTCTCAGTTTTCTCCTGATGTTTGTCCTCAACTCTCCCCAAATCATGTTCTAAGGAATCCTTAATGACATTTTCTAATGAGTTGTCCAACACTGAGGGAGTATCAATGGTGGACTAAACCAATTTTGGGTAAATAGGTATAGTCCAATTGATCACCATGGGGCCTTGCTTCATGAATTCCGTAGAACGGGTTGCTTGCAACAGTGTTCTTCGACCCTCTTCATCTAGTTGTTGGAACATATCAAGCATGGCTTGTGTCCCCTCAATCAATTCTTGATTCTTTCTATGTAACTCCAACTGAAGGCTATCAAGAACTGTCTAAGTGTCATTAGGTTTCTCTTGGATTTCCTCCTTAGCATTCAAATCAGAGTTGGGAGGGTATGGTTGAGGATGTGTATTAGAGTCTATACTGGGGTTTAGGTTCTTGGGTGGGTCCTCTATTCTATCATTTTCAGGGTCCAATTCCTCAAGAGGCACCATTTTCTATTTAGTCCTACTCCAGAATAATTGAGGTTCTAAGTCCTCCTCCCAGTCGGATTCTTCATCGAGGGTCCAAGGCAGGGTTTGATCATTCTTGATTTGCCTAGGTTTATGACCATCATTTGATTTTCATTTTTCTAAAATCCCTTCCAATCCATAGGTTAAGTAGGAGAGATCTATGAATTCAGATGACCTATCTTGGTTAGGGTCTGGGAAGGGTAGGGGTCTTGGTGTTCTCCTAGAGTGTAGGTCCTATGAGATTGGTTAGTGGGTGGGTGGGTGACAAATCCCATCTACGCACATTTTGAAATCGTCAGAAATTGTAGTATAGTCACGCTAAACTCTCGTCAAAAATGATTTGTAAAGATAACGAGACTTGAGTCCCGGTCATTCATCTCTGGGAGGCGTTTATGCAGATTTGAAATCGATCTTTTTCGCTCTACTTGCTTTAAATCGCATGTTGGTTTGTGGTTATTATGTATTTATGCACGACATGCTTAGTTGCTAGAATATCAGAAATTAAAAGCAGGCAACTTTAATCACACAAAATATATTGCAAAAAGCTCATGGTGATTCTCAACACATAGACATATATACATAGAAAAAGATCTTTCATTAATTCATCATGGTATTTGTAACATGGAACTCGTGGAAGGCTTATAGAGGAAATCTTGAAAACGTAAATCTAGCTAACAGAAAACGATTGCATACATGAATCTAAAGGGGGATTATGCATGCATCATTGGGGGAGAATATAGAGCTACACTACTAAGCTGTAATAAAGGCATGTAAACTATGAAGAACTAAGCTACTAATCTAGCAGAAATAAGGGCATTCGGAGGTGGGCTCCGATGGCCTTTGAGTTGGTTGAGATGAGGAGGGGCGGCCAATGGTGCTTAGGTCGACCTTGGAGAGAGGTTGAGGAGGTGATCCAACATCTTGGCATGGAGATGGTGGTGGCCATGGTGAAGCAACTCGTGAAGGTGGAGTGGAAGTGGAATGTAGCCAAGCTAAATGGAAGCCAAGAGTGAATGGGTGCAAATGGCCACCTCTTAGGTCTTTTAATAGACCTAACGGAATCTCTCTAGAGAATTATGGAATTCTCTAGAGAGGCCTATGGTGGGAGCTCATGGGAGAGTGAGAGAGAGAGAGGATGGATGGTGGTTTTTAGATCCACCAAATGTGGATCTAAAAATTGAATGGCTCTTGGTTGCTAATTTTAGAAACCAAGGCAACAACACATGGTAGAGAGTTCTAGATAACTCTAGGCTAGGTATTTTTCTTGTGTGTGGGTGTGTGTGGGTCGAAACTTAGGTGGCTAGGTTGATTATGTTAGGTTCTAGTGGGTTTAGGTCAAGGTAGGTCTCAAATTAAGGTTGTAAACCTTAATTCACTAAGGTTAAGTGAAATTAAACTTAATACAAGTTTAATTGGGTGTGTGAAACCTCAATTGAGAGTAAAATAACTCAATTAAGTCAGGTCTAGGTTAATTAGACTCTCACTGAGTCTAATTGGACAGTGTATGCTGAGATCAGGGCTCAATTAGACTCAATGAGTCTAATTGAATAGGCTGATGGAATTGACTAAGATCCAAGTTAATTAGGTTTAGTGAGGACCTAATTAGGTCCTTAGGAAGGTCTAGAGGTAATGTACTAGGGTTAGGGCAGCTTAATTTAGGTTCCTATGGAGTTAGAATTGGGTTTAGGGAGCTAGAGATCCAAGATCAAGGCTTAAATCTCAAAATAGGGTCTGCAGGGCAGTTCTGAACGTCTAATAATAGTGTTAGACGTCTTATAGTGAAAAATTAGAAGTCCGGACTTGTCTGGATGTCCAATCAGAGTTAGGAGGGATTTTGGGTTCTATTTTGGTTATTCTGCAAAAATTGGACGTCTGACAAAGGTCTAGACGTCCAATAACACTGCAAAAGTGGATTTAAGGTTTGAGGGAGTTGGCTAAGGGATCTGGACAACCTATAACTTATCTGGACATCCAGATAGAGGCTAGAATTAGGATTTTAAGGTTTCCTAGGGTGTGGTGACCTAATCTAAGGGTAGCTAAGGCTTAGGGAAGCTTCTAGGCTATCCTAGGGCCAGGATGGTCCTAAGTTTTTCATAATTTACTGCTTTATTCCTACTTAAATAAAATAGCATACCTCAACCTTTTACATTATTGTCTACTACATTTAATCTAGGTTTTCCGCTCCAGCTCTACTGCAACACCAGTTATTCTTCGGATCCATCTTCAGATCTAGCTTCTGATCAGCTTATTTCCTGTAATTGACATAATGCACCTAATCAGTACATTATAGCATTATTTTATGTATAGCTAAAATAAAGCAATAAAGGTGCTAGTAATGCTTATGCATGCATGAATTACCCTAACTTATGCTAAGTCCTAGCCTAATTTAGGTTAATTAAGACCTATGATTGCTGCGCAATCATACCCCCATGCCTAAATCTTGCTAGTCCCTTGCAAATGTGAGACTAAATTATTCACAGAAGGGTCCCTAAGGGATTGATTATTTTACCAAGTGTATGGCTATAGATTTTTCTCCTTTTTGTTTTCATCCTATGCTTTAGAAATCCAAACAATCGTGAACGTGTAGCTATGTAGCTTTTGCAACCGATTCGAGTGAAAAACTAATTCACTTCTAAAGCTTGTACTTGACCCCTAGTAAAAATTCTAGCAGGATATGCGGACTTCTTCTTTCGGGGTATTCAAAATATTTTATGAATTTCACATAGCTTTAAGCTTAGGTAGAGAATCTTAGAGGGAAAAGGTTATATATTTGGTGGCTCACTCTCGACTGGTGCTACATAGAGATTAGTACTATAGATTCTAGATTCCCAAATTATTATGTAACTCAACTCAGAGAAAGACGAGAAAAACTATTCTATCTTTTGATTCCTTTGTATTCATTCTCTCTTACTCTTTTTCTTTTTCTTTTCTTTTCTTTCTTTTTCTTAGAGCTCACAATCTCACTAGATTCGCACATATGACCTGTATTTGGTGGTCTCACTTGGCATTAACACTTTAATTGAGTTCTCATAACCCTAACACTAAGTCGGAATTCCTCAGCCAATATTTGGACAGTCAGAAACACAGAAAAATAGGTTAAGGCTATATTTGTGGATCTCAAATTTATTCGGTGGTATTGCCTCAATGCAAATGAAATAAACACTAAATATTCACAAACTCTTTTTTTTTTCTTGCTTTTTCTAATTTTTTTTCAATTTTTTTTTCAAATTTTTCTTTTTTTTTCTATATATAATTTTTTTTCAACACAACACAAGCTAGCATACATTCATGAACTTTATTGAGGAGGCATTATTAGGGATTGATGGTTCTCCAGAGACATTGGATGGCTTATTTGGTGGAAGTGCCTACTCACGGCACCGGGAGAGACGGATAGGACAATGTATTTCTGACCTTGACATCAATACCCTCCTTCAGCCGAGGATTCCGTAAAGAATGGTCGTAACCATCCACCTTAGCCCTAGTTTTATGAAAACTCGTTCTCTGCGCATTTGCCTTATTTGGTGACTCTCAATATTTTGCGCAAAAATGTATACGCAGGAACCGAGAGTGAAAACTATGCCTAATCTCTAAGTATCATCACCTAATTATCTAGGGTTCCGGATTCCTTGCACTAATTTTAGAGCACCAGTACTTTCTATTCTCATCTCACATTATTTGGTGGATTTTTGGAAGAAAATCTACCTAGCTCCCAAAACACTATCCAAGGGTTCAGGAGAAGAAGCACCGCTTCTTCTTGATAGACTAAAGACGTTTATCAGCCTTCACTGTGAATCCATTGCAAATTCTACGTGTGTGTGAAAAATTATACTGGATTCTAGATTACAGGAATCAACTAGAGGAAAAAAATCCTAATGCATTTTCTTGATAAAAATCTTATTCATGAATGTAATATGTATATATGCTATAAACAAGTAACCTCGTATAATTTGTACTTCATAAAATTCTCGTATCGGGTTACATTCAGCTTGATCCGAAATTTCAGAATAGGAAGGGTGAGTAGGTGAGTCAGAAATGGCTATTGCAGACGATTTCTAGCTCCAATGCGAGCATTGGAGGTGCAGTTGGTTGTTCTTTTATTTAGGATCCTAAAGTACGTGTAACATGCAGCTCCGAGGTTTTCCTAAGTGTTAGCATAAAAATTTTTCAGTTTTACTGTATCTACCCCCCATGCCTAAGTTCTTGCATGTCCTCATGCATGAATATAAAAGAAAATAAATACACCAGGGAGTAAATGGGTAGAAATCACCTGCAATTGCTCCTGAAATTATTCATTCAGCATCGGCCAACCTGACAGTATGTAATATGCAGAAAGAAAATATGCTTAAAGAAAAATATGCTATATATAGAAATGAATATGTATAGGATGATGGATGTGGAGTAGATGTTGAGTTTAACGCCTCTAGCTAGGAGAAAACTCAATCACACGTCTTCAATAAGATGAATGATCTCATTAGCTGGAGGAGGTTCTTGGGCCAAAAATGGCTTGAGGTGTTGGCCATTTACCGTAGATATATGCCCAGATTTTGGGTCCCTGATCTAGACTGCCCCATTAGGATATGGGTGAATCACAACATATGGGCCAATCCACTTGGACTTGAGCATCCCTGCGAAAAGTTTTAATCGTGAATCGAACAACCAGACTTGCTGGTTGGGCGTGAATGATTTCCTCTGGATGTGGCGGTCATGAAAGGCCTTGGTCTTATCCTTGTATGTCAATGTGTTCTCATAGGCCTCCCGCCGGATCTCTTCTAATTCGCTGAGTTGGAGTTTTTGTTCTTGACCTCCTGCATCGAGGTCAAGGTTACATTTTCGCACTACCCAAAAGGCACGGTGTTCCAGCTCTACAGGAAGGTGATAGGCCTTGCCATATACCATACGATATGGTGACATTCCGAGTGGGGCCTCGTACGCGGTTCGATATGCCCAGAGTGCATCAACTAATTTATCGGACTAGTCCTTCCTGTTTGGTCTAACCGTCTTTGGGAGAATCATCTTGATCTGACGATTAGATACTTCAGCCTACCCATTGGTCTGCGGGTGATACGGGGTGGCTGTACGGTGATGTACCCTGTATTTCTTTAATAATGTCCTGAAGTGGGCATGGATGAAGTGGCTTCCCCCGTCGCTAATTAGAGCGCGGGGTATTCCAAATCTCTTGAAGATGTATTACCGTATGAAAGAAATGGTCTTATGATCAGCCCGTCTCGTCGGGATGGGCTCGACCCACTTCGAGACATAGTCAATGGCTAGTAATATATACTCGAAGCCATGCGAGTTTGGAAAAGGACCCATAAAATTGATGCCCCAGATGTCGAACACTTCTACAACCATGATGGGCTGGAGTGGCATCATGTCTCTCCTGGTCATAGAACCAACCGACTGGCATCGTTTGTAGTGTTGGGTGTATTCGTGTGTATCTCTGAAAATAGTTGGCTAGAAAAATCTCGACTGCAAAATTTTTGCAGCGATTTTCTGTCCTGAGAAATGACCACCACAAGCATCATTGTGGCAAAAAGATAACACACTGGGGATCTCAGAATCTGGGATGCATCTTCGAATAGTTTGATCCTCTCCAATGCGGAAGAGTAGTGGGTCATCCCAGAGGTAGAATTTGGCCTCCGCAGTAAATTTGAGTTTCTGGTCCTTCGATAGGTTCGCGGGAATTTTGCCTGCGGCAAGATAGTTCGTGATATCCGCGTACCAGGGGAACTCAACAGAGTGAACTGCCAAAAGGGATTCATCTGGAAATTGGTCATGGATAGGCAGGGAATAGGGAATGTGGGTTGGGTACAGTCTGGATAGGTGATCCACCACAACATTCTGCTTTCCGACTTTGTCGCAGATTTCAATATCAAATTCCTACAATAGAAGGATCCATCTGATGAGTCGGGGTTTGGCATCCTTCTTTGCCAACAAATGCCGGAGGGCAGAGTAGTCAGTGAAGATGATGACTTTAGACACTAATAAATAAGATCTGAATTTCTCCAACCCGAATACTATTGCTAGCAGTTCTTTTTCAGTGACAGTATAATTACACTAAGCCTCATTCAGTGTCTTGCTAGCATAGTATATGAAAAAAGGTTGTTTTTCCCGGCGCTGGCCTAAAACAGCACCGACGACAAAATCAGAAGCGTCACACATCATCTCGAAATTAAGCGACTAGTCGGGTGGTTGGAGAATCGGGGAATCAGAGACAACGCTTTGTAAAGTCTCAAAGGCACTGAGACACGAGGTGTCGAATTCGAATGGGGCATCGGCAACAAGGAGATTCATCAAAGGTCGTGCAATTTTTGAGAAATCACGTATAAATCTCCGATAGAAGCTGACGTGATTCAAGAATGATCTGATCTACTTGATCGAGATAGGTGGGGATAAGTGGGAAATAATCTCAAATTTAGCCCTATCGACCTCGAGTCCATTTTTAGAGATTTGTGCCCTAGTACTATGCCCTCCCTCACCATGAAATGGCTTTTCTCCCAGGATAGTACTAAGTTTACCTCAATACACCGTTTCAGGATTTTGGTGAGATTATCAAGATAAGATGTAAAATCATCTCCGAAAATGGAGAAGTCATCCATGAACACCTCCACATAGTCCCCAATCATGTCAGAGAAGATGGCCATCATACAACACTGAAATGTTGCTGGTGCATTGTAGAGGCCGAAGGGCATCTGCTTGAAAGCAAATGTTCCAAAGGGGCATGTGAATGTGATCTTATCTTGATCTTCTAGGCTAATCGCTACTTGATTATACCCTGAGTATCCATCCAGAAAGCAAAAGAAACTGCATCTGGCTAACTGTTCCAAGATCTGATCAATGAAAGGCAAAGGAAAGTGATCCTTCTGGGTAGCCATGTTCAGTTTTCTATAGTCGATGCAGACCCGCCATGATGTCGCAGTGTGGGTCGGGATGGATTCGCCTTTATTATTTTTCACTATGGTGAGTCCTACTTTCTTGGGCACTATCTGGATCGAACTCTCCCATTGGCTGTCAGAGATTGGGTATACAATACCTGCATCCAGCCATTGATCTCCTTCTTAAAAACCTCTAGCATATTCGGGTTTAGCCTTCTTTGAGGTTGTCTTGAAGGTTTCACCCCCTCATCCATGTAAATGTGATGAGTGCAATACGAGGGGTGAATACCGCGGAGATCAGCAATGCTCCTTCCTATAGCAGCCCTATGGTCTTGTAGCATAGCAATCAATTGATGCTCCTGTTCTTCGGATAAGTGGGCACTAATAATGACTGGGTATGTCTCACTTTCGCCCAAGAACACATGCTTATGTGAGTCAGGTAAGGGCTTCAATTCAATCACGGGTGGGTCAGAGTCAGAGATGGGAATAGGAGCAGATTCGAAGGTGGAAATCTGATGATCCGGATGCATGTGAATTCCTGTTGATTTGCGACCTGTGAGATAGTCGGTTGTGACTGCGTTAACAGGAAACCTATTAGCTGTGGTCACGTCTTCTTGTAACAACAAGGGCGATCCAGTAGTGTACGGATCAGGATAGCTAGATTCAGGGGTGCTGTGGTTAGAAACACGCCCTAAACAGTCGGATCCTTGGGGAGATATGTGCAGTGAAGTGGTCATAGTCCTGTGTGGATCGAGGCCCAAGAACCTTGATAGTGTAGATGAATGAGACATTGGGTCATCACAAAGGAGCCCATGTTACCACCGTATATCGAATCTTCGTCTTCACCATCCTCTTCATGCGATCGCAATCAAAATTCCTTGATGCCCTGAATATGTCAAGTCGAAGTCGCTCTTTACCTAGGGCTATCTCCATACACTCGGATGCACAATCAATGTTTGCTCGGGCTGTTGCTAGAAATGGGCGACCCAAAATGATTGGGGCATCTCGGAGATTAGGAGGAACCTCCATATCGAGAACGAAAAAGTCTGTGGGAAAGCAGAATCCCACGGACTTTTATGATCATGTTCTCAACCACTCCTGAGGTGTTTTTACTGATCTATCAGCTAGCTGAATCGTGATCGAGGTAGGATTTAACTCCCCAAATTGAAATCGAGCAAATACGATAGTGGAGTTAGGTTGATTGACGAACCCAGATTTAGAAGGGCCCAATCAAATGGAGAATCCTGAAAGAAGCAGGATATGAGTGGGGTATCAGGGTCTTTCTTTTTCGGCGGCAAGTCAGCTGGAATCACGGTGCTAGCTTCTTTTGACAGTACCGCCGGTTGTCCAATTCTAGGCTGTCACTTCGGGGTACAATAGTCCTTGAAGAACCTAGCAACAATGGGGATGAGATCAATTGCCTCGAGGAGGGGGACCTGAATATGTACTTCCTTAAACATTGACTTCAGGTCAAAATTCTGCATGTCCTTCCGCACTACATTTCACGTCAGAGCCTCAGGTAAAGGGACGGGAATCTCAGGGTCAAGTGGCCTCTTACCCTTATCTACTGTAGGTGGCTCTTGAGATGGAGTCGAACCCACCTGCGGCGAAGGGTGAGAAAAATTAGGACCCGCCTACCTATGTGGTGGGTCGAATGTCTTCCTTCCACTCCTCAATGAGACAACATTTGCATCGGCTTGATGTCCATGAGGTGGTGAGGGAGCGGACGGGGTAGAGTATGCAGGGTTCTGCATCAAAGGCGGCTGGCCTTGAGCATAACTAGGTGGTGTAGGAGGCGCCTGTAATATGGCGTGTGCCTGTCCCTGTGGTGCCTGAAACCTAGGTGGGGCACCTTGTTTCTGCACATACCGAGGGTTCGGGATAGGTTGGGATTGCAAGGCTCCCTGAGTCCTATGCTCTTGCAATAGCTGGTTTTGCATGTTTTGTATAGTTTGTATCTGGTCAGCCATCGGCTTCATTATCTGCAAGCTGTTCTGTGTAGATTTCCTCATCGATTCTTACAGCTCCTCTTTCAGTACCTCCAGAGGGTTAGCCCACTTTGGAGGGTGACTGGTAGCTTGGTGCAGCGACTGGTATATAGAACGGGGTTACTGCTGCTGATACGGGAATGGCTGCTGCCTAGGGTATGTGTTTTGGGCATTCCCGTATTGCTTGGTTTGGTAGTATGGATCTTGATGTGGTCCCTATGAGTTATCAGACCAGGAGAAGTTCGGATGATGGTGCCAACCAGGGTTATACGTCTCTAAATATGGGTTATTACGCCCGTATCTTTGAATAGCACTAACGTCCTCGTAGGCCAAAGATGTTTGAGACGTATATCCATCAAGGGGATATGTATTATAGTATGAGGGTGGTGCGTAACCCTATTCATATGGTGCCAGATCAGGATTGTTTACGGGATCCTGATATGCAGGATCTCGTAAATAAGGGGAAGATGCATCCCGAGTGAGTAGATTAACTCGAGCAGGGGGCTTGGGGTGCATAGGAGGGTCTTGGAGCAGTAGAGTTCAGATCAGATTGACCCTGACTAATTTACTTAATCTTTTTCTCGATTAGGTTTATTCTATCCAGCTGCTTGACGATGATATCCATGTTAGCTCGAATAGACTCGGTGTGAGCCTCATGGGAGCCAACCCGCTGCTGACCAGGTCGATGGAACTGGTTCATGGACGCGACGTTCATCGAGTTCTCTGCCAAAGATTCGAACAACTCAAATGAGCTGTTCTCGTCTTTCGCGAGGAAATTCTCGCCACTAGATGCATGGGCCAGATACCGATGTGTGTCATCCAGCCCATGGTAAAAGATTTGAGCTAGGTGCCATCTGGGTATACCATGGTGCGGGCATTTCCGGAGAAGGTCGTGAAATCGGTCCCAGGCGTCATGTGACTTCTCCCCAGCTCCTTGGGAGAAAGTCGTGATCACACACCTCATCGCGTTCGTTCGACCTATCGGGAAGAACTTTTGCAGGAATTCATGTCATAATTCCGGCCAGGTTCCAATTGGCTTCCCAATGGTCTTGAACTAGTATAAAGCTTTGTCCCTCAGGGAAAATGGGAAAAGCTTCATTAGAACAATCCCAAGATCAACATTCCTGGGTCGAATCATTTTTGCGAGTCGACTCAGGTCCTCTAAGTGCTGGAATGGATCTTCGCTTGAGTTTCCATAAAAATGACTGCTGATCAAACTGATCACATTGGGCTTGAGCTCAAACGCGTCTCCGCCTACGGGAATCCTAACTAAGGGTGCGACGATTGGTGCTGCTGGATCATAGAAATCCTGAAGTTGTTCTCCCCATGGTGGATGCTGCATTCTGTCAAGCGTTGTCAAGATACGGTCCATGCTCTGCTGATGCTGCTCCTTAGGTTCAACAACCTGGGCCTCTAGACGAGCCATCAGGTTCAGATTACCAGCGTCGTGACCTGGTCTAGGTCCAGGTCCAGGATTAGCCATTGCGGCTAAGGGTGTAGAAGAAGTGGGGTGAGAAGATTGTCCTGGCGAGGTACTCGCCTCCTTTGGAGTGGCTCCCAAGGTCCAACCAGTTGAGGTCTAAGTGACCTCCTTCCTTGCATACACCACCCAACCCTGGGTTGGTGTAGCTAAGCCAGACAAGGCTAAGGCCCTGTCAATCAGATGGTCCTTATGATTTGGTGACCAGATTTTTCGTTCTAAGTTTGAATTCTTGAAGAAAAATTCATTGTACAACCGACTGAAAGTGATTCCCGCCTCTCAAGTTAACCCAGCTAGTCTGGTTACGAGGGGACTAAGGGGAAGGTTCTTCCTTTGGCTTACACCTCCAATTCCATTGACCCATGAGCTGCGGTCGTTTAACACTATCCTGCAGACTTAGTCACCAGGTTCGACAAGAGAGGTTGAAAACACCCAAACGAATTCGGGTTGATTTCGTGTTTTAAAATTAATTTGAGCCTATTTTTCTTCAGTTGGGGTTTGTGGTGAGTGGTCCACAAGGTGACCAAGCTCACCGACTAAACACTAGACTTGACTAAGTCTAGGCTATCCCAAATGTGGTTTCTAGATTGTACCTCCAAAGATGTAACATAGGGTTCATGCAATTCTAGGGTTTTTTCTTTGTTCTTTCTTCTTCAGCAGATTAATGAAATTAAGATCAATTCTCTAATAAAAATTGGAATTAGAATAAGTTAAAATTTTGCAAGTAGATTTCTTTTTTAATTATCTTTCTAGAGAATTTTTTTTGTAATTTTTACTATTTCAACCGAATTTCTATAGATTTTTAAATGTCAAGGGGTCAGATCTGGAATTTTGACCCCTGATGGATTTTTCAAATTGAAACAGTATCAAATGATCTTTAAAAATTTGGGAAAAATATGAAAATTAAAGCCAATGAGATCAGCTTTCAAACTTCACCATTTTTGGTCAAAACAGACTCGCGAAGTCCTCGAAATTACTTTTTGAATTTTGAAAAATCTCAAATCTGGGTCAGTCTGACCCCTTTGCACTTTACGAATGTTTAAAATTTGTTTACTTGAAATTTTTTCAAATGAACGGTGCCATTTAAAAGATGGTTTGAAAATGAAAGGCTAACCTAAATTTCAGAATTTTTTGCTCAATAAATTTTCGGCAATTGAATTTTTAATTGGAACTTGAAATATGGCAGAAAATCAGCGGGTGGTGGAGAAGCTTTTAAAAGGTGTTTGAGTTTAAAATACAAACTTTCCACCAAAATAATTTTTTTTTCAAAAAATTTTGAAATTTTCTTTTTCAAGTAGGATTTTTTTTTGAAGGATTTTCAAATTCTTTTTTTTTTTTGCTTTTTCAAACCTAACCTAGGATTCAAAAAGAAACCTAATCTAACTACCTAGATTTTTTTCTTTGATTTTTTTTTCACTTTCTCAAAAATAAATAGGTTTTTTTTTCTTTTTTCTTTCAAATAAATCTAACCTAGGGATCAGAAAGGGAAATCTTAATGTAAGATGAGATGTGCACCTGATTTTTTTAATCTGCGCTCGTTGCGTGTGTAGATTCCCATTTTTCCTATTTTCTTGCACATCAAAAAGACAAGCAGAGGAAGATTTGTCAGTGATAGCTTAAAAAATGATGTTACCTCCCTGGCAACGGTGCCATTTGACAAATCCCATTTTCGTGCATTTTGAAATCGATGAAAATCGTAGTATAGTCGCGCTAAACGCTTGTCAAAAATGATTTGTAAAGATAACGAGGCTTGAGTCCCGATTGTTCGTCTCTGGGAGGTGTTTATGCAAACTTGAAATCGATCTCTTTCGCTCTACTTACTTAAAATCGCTTGTCGGTTTATGGTTATTATGTATTTATGAACGACATGCTTAGTTGCCAGAATATCAGAAATTAAAAGCAGGCAACTTTAATCACACAAAATATATTGCAATTAGCTCATGGTGATTCTCAACACACACACACACACACACACACATATATAGAGAGAGAAAGATCTTTCATTAATTCATCATGGTGTTTGCAACATGGAACTCGTGGAAAGCTTATGGAGGAAAGCTTAAAAACGTAAATCTAGCTAACAGAAAATGATCGCATACATGAATCTAAAGGGGGATTATGCATGCATCATTGGGGGAGAATATACAGCTACACTACTAAGCAATAATAAAATCATGTAAACTATGAAGAACTAAGCTACTAATCTAGCAGAAATAAGGACATTTGGAGGTGGGCTCTGATGGCCTTTGAGTTGGTTAAGAGGAGGAGGGGCAGCCAATGGTGGTTAGGCCGACCCTTGGAGAGAGGTTGAGGAGGTGATCCAACATCTTGGCATGGAGATGGTGGTGGCCATGGTGAAGCAACTCGTGAAGGTGGAGATGGTGGTGGCCATGATGAAGCAACTCGTGAAGGTGGAGTGGAAGTGGAATGCAGCTAAGCTAAATGGAAGCCAAGGGTGAATGGGTGCAAATGGCCACCCCTTAATTTTTTTTATAGACCTAAGGGAAGCTCTTTGGAGAATTATGGAATTATCTAAAGAGGCCTATGGTGGGAGCTCATGGGAGAGTGAGAGAGAGAGGATGGATGGCAGTTTTTAGATCCACCAAATGTGGATCTAAAAATTGAATGGCTCTTGGTTGTTAATTTTAGCAACCAAGACAACAACACATCGTAGAGAGTTCTAGATAACTCTAGGCTAGGTATTTTTCTTGTGTGTGGATGTGTGTGGGTCGAAACTTAGGTGGTTAGGTTGATTATGTTAGGTTCTAGTGGGTTTAGGTCAAGGTAGGTCTCAAATTAGGGTTGTAAATCCTAATTCACTAAGGTAAAGTGCAATTAAACTTAATACAAGTTTAGTTGGGTGTGTGAAACCTTAATTGAGAGTAAAATAACTCAATTAAGTCAGGTCTAGGTCAATTGGACTCTCACTTAGTCCAATTGGATAGTGTGTGCTGAGATCAGGGTTCAATTGGACTCAATGAGTCCAATTGAATAGGCTGATGGAATTGACGAAGATCCAAGTCAATTAGGTTTAGTGAGGACCTAATTAGGTCCTTAAGGAGGTTTA
This sequence comes from Thalassia testudinum, assembly GCA_037157565.1. NCBI lineage: Eukaryota > Viridiplantae > Streptophyta > Magnoliopsida > Alismatales > Hydrocharitaceae > Thalassia > Thalassia testudinum. Next base: position 20,162,126 of record JAZHRO010000071.1, on the reverse strand, counting down.
GAGGTGATGTACTATGGTTAAGGAACCTTAATTTAGGTTCTTATGGGGTTAGAATTGGGTTTAGGGAGCTAGAGATCCAAGATCAAGGCTTAAATCTCAAAACAGGGTCTGGAGGGTAGTTCTGGAAGTCTAATAATAGTGTTAGACATCTTATAGTGAAAAATCAAAAGTCCAGACTTGTTGGCTAGATGTCCAATTTGAGTCAGGAGGGATTTTGGGTTATGTTTTGGGTATTCTGCAGAAATTGGACGTCTTACATGAAATTGCACTAGAGGGGGGGTGAATAGTGAAATTATATTGTATTGTAATACAACAAATTCAATCACACAATATACTCAATTATTTTTAGGTGGAAACCCAAGATGGGTGAAAACCACCACCTAAGCCAATCTCTTGACTTAGGATTTTCGATCACAAGGTGATCAATCCACTAACCACACTACTTAAACGAGGGTAGTGTACCTCAATTACAATTCCCACCTCCGATCCCTAAACGGAGGTTTCTCTCTTCAAGATGAAGAGACGGGGATCCGACAGGCCGGATACCCAAAATACAGAAATTAACAAGTAGAAATAACACCTATAGAGCACCCCAATAATTTAGTTGCTTTCTTATCTAGTAAGCATGAAAAGAACTCCCTGATGATTTGTAGAACGGAGCGAGCCGGGAGTATGGATTTGCCCTTTTATCAGAGTATTAGCACAGCACAAGGACAAGATGGAGCTTAGAGTAGTGAGCAAGAGATTTTTCTAATGGAATTGTATCTCAAGAGGTGTGTTTTGCCAAAGAAGAGTTGTAGTCTATTTATAGGCAAGTTTGGAACCTTCAAGAACACTTGGGAGAGCTCTTCTAGCCGTTGGAGACAAATCCCAAGAGTTTAGGACAAAATCCACACAAAATCAGGGCAATGATGATTCTGACAGCAACATCAGACGTCTAATTTTAATATCAGACGTCTTACAGGACGTCTGATTTTTACTATGGTCGTCTAATATTGCAGGATATCCTTAACGGACTCTATTGGATCAAAAGAAGGACGTCTGATATTATGTCATAAGACGTCTGATTATTTTACTGGACGTCTAATGAATGGTACATTCGTTCCTGTTATCATCGGATCCAAACAGGGTTCTAGGTTTAGAGGATCAGACGTCCTTATGGACGTCTGAGGACATTACCAGACGTCTGGAAACCTAAATACTCTTCCTTCCTGCTTCTGCCAAAAGATTATGTGGCCATAGACAGATACGCACAGAAAATCATGGCCAACGGTTCAAAGGCAGACGTCTGTAAGTGTGTCAAGACGTCTAGAAATTATTTTTGCTGATAAAAAGTCTAACGGTTAGTATGAGGACGTCTGGGTAAGGGATCAGACGTCTGTGAACGGTTATCGACGTCTGAAAGTGAGGTCCTTCAACTGATGTTTATGAGGAGATGAACAAAGGCAGAAATATTTGAAATTAGACGTCTGATACACATGTCAGACGTCTTATGATGGAAAATCAGACGTCTGGACTTTTTAATGGACGTCTGATAAAAGTATAAGTGTTGGGTTTTTTGTTTCTAATTTATCCTAAGTGTAGAGAGCCTAAGTTAGCTATTTATAGGTTATGTTTGGGGGCTCTTTACAGTATTTCTAGACTCAAATAAGATGAAAATTACAACCTTTGAAAGTTTACATGAAAAAAGCCTAAGACCTAATACTTTTGCTACTCGTCTTCACGCTTTTAATCTCCCGTCTTGGAAAGCTTTTTGAATTCCTGCAAATATGTTATTATAGAGAGAAAACAATATGCTACGCTTTATTTATTATTTCATTTTCTACATTTTGTAAAATCATCAAAATATTTTATATGAGTAGTTGAACTAACAATCTCCCCCTTTTTGATGATTTTCAAAATATAGCTGTAGGTTCCTCTTTCCTCCCCCTAAAGGTTGTACTTGATAGCCTTTATCTATTTATTATTCCTTAATTTCTTACCTACATTCTTCTCCCCCTTTTTGAATATCATCATGAAGGGTTGTTGAAAAGGAGTCAAAATCCAAACTACAAGAGTAATATCTACAAAGTAGAGTGCGTGAATAAAATTGCATGTTTAAAAGATGACAAGGCATTAAGGAAAATTGATTAGGAATAGAAATATTTAAGCATGGACTAGCTATTTGTTCCCAAAAATATTAAGTAGAGAGTCAAGGCCTCTTAATACAAACTTAGAATAAAAGACAGAAAAATAGAAGCACTAAAACTATTCTTCTTGATCTTGGCGGCGGCGGCGACGAGCGGGTCCTTGTCCTATCTGCAAATTTTGAACATCTGATCTAAGTTCGTCGATGTCGCGGCGCATGCTTCCCATGTAGGTGTACATCTCGCCGGTTCGACGCAGCAGGAGGGAGATGCCGGAGGAGAGGGAATCTGTGGCTGGATCCCATGCTTCATCAAAGCTCGAGCGGGGAGCTTCTATTTGAAGGGGCCGTGGTTCATGGAAGTCTGGAAAGGGTGGAAGGGGCTCTTCTTCCATGGGTTCGTCGGCGGGCTCAAGATGTTCTCTAAGTATATGCATCTTGGCGGCTGTGGCCCGGTTGTAAGGCTCAATTTTCTTGTCAACAGCTTGGTCAGTTATGGAAATCCGATGGGATGAAAAGATTTTGGATAGAATAGACCCAAACGGAAGTGATGCCCCATGGTCCTCATTCATGACGCGAACAATGAGGCGGCAATAATTGAAAGGAATATGACGAACGGCCGCAAAAAGGAGAGCCTTGTGTTGGCGTGAGATGTAATCAAAGCCTCCTGATTTGTTTAGGAGGTCCCACCCAAAAATGCGAGAGAGTAGACGTGGAAGGGGTTTGAGATTTTTGCACGGTAGAGTGCCAAGGTTTTCAGCATATTTTTCCGGGAGAACTAACTCTTGATTGATGATTTCAGGGTCGTATTGCCTCAGTATGTCATTGAAATCATTTCCCTCATTGGGGATGGCTAGAAGGTCAGAGATAGTTTCAGATGTGATGTGTATTTCACGACCAAATAGGCGGGTATGGAGTTCAAGTTCATCGTTGCTGTAGTCCTCAACGATGTTGGCATAAAAGAGACGGCAAAGATCAGGGAACACACCAAGAGTTCCAATGCCGGAGTGGAATTGACGGTCAAAATATTGGAAAAGATGGAGAGTTTGGAAGTGTTCCCGAAGGTTCAAATGGGCAAAATCATTCCAAACAATAAAACGAGGACATTTAACTTTGGCATTCGCGAAACGACGAAATCGCTGCCTGGCGATGTCACCCCGCAATTGATCTGCCAAATAAGTGGAAGAGGAACTGGAAGATCCCTCAACTTGCTTCCTACGGGGAGGCATATTTGGTGGAATGGGTGGTTAGGTTTAGGAGAAAAGAGTGGTGAGTTGAGGATGGAATACCTGCAAAAAAGAAACAACCATTCAACCAAGCAACATTCACCCAAAACATAGTTTGAAACACTGTAATCATCATGAAAAAAAATATGTGGGAGTATGCCTTGAGGCAATACAACCTGCCATGTAGTTGTGGCAATATACCTTTGGATGCAAGCCACTAAAAAGTCGGCTTGATCCTCATGAGGTAATACCCTTGCCATGGAAGATGCAGCTAGGGCTAAGAAGGTTTTCTTGACCGAGGGTTAGGGCTGACAATGAAATGCACATTTAGGTCAAGTGAATCAAGAAGTGAACTAGATGCTACAAGGCCGTGGGTAAAAGGAGTATGAAAATGCCCTAGGCGTTGAGAGGGTATACCCACGGGAGGAGGGAAGCCTCCAAATGCGCGGTCGAGAGGCAGGGACGACGCGCGCAGAGGAGCAGCAGTTCCGTCAGTCGTCGAAGAGGCGCGACGGTCGTCTGGCTGCGAGCAGAACTTCGCCAGCTGCTGCTGTGGGCCGTCGGGTGTGAGGGAGAGCGGCGCGCAGATCGTGTGGGGTAGGGATTTTGGACAGGAGAGTGGGACCTTTGCGAAGGGGATTTTATATCCCAAGGTCACCGAGCAAGTCTCCCCCTGAAGTTGGGGAGATTTGCATCTCAAACCGTCCAGAGAAAAGCCGCGACGCGCAGATTTTTCCCCGATCAGACGTCTGTCAACGATGTCAGACGTCGGGATTTGGCAGAGGAATTTTTGCCTATTTCAGGGAGACGTCTGTTTTAGTCATCAGACGAATAATCAGACGACTAATTCTAATATAGACGTCTGATTTCTGCAGGAATCTTCCCCAGCAAAAACATTTATTCTCCAGGTTGTCGTCTGATTTCTTACTCAGACGGCAATCAAGACGTCTAAATTTAATATTAGACGTCCGATTTCTGCAGACAGACCTTCCTGGATTTTCGTTAAAAGTTACAGGGTCGTCCGTTTTTCCTGCCAGACGATTCATACGACGTCTAGCCATATATTCAGACGTCCGACAGGCAGTACATGTTCTGTCTCCGAGATAGACGTCTGTCAACACATTTGGACGACAGTTCAGACGTCTGTGTGGAGTACCAGACGTCTGAAATTACTATTTTGTTATATATAAAATCGTCGTCTGTCCCAGATGTTTAGACGACGGATTTTAATGTATAAGACGTCTGATTATTTAATCAGACGTCTGATATTGGACAGAGTGTGCATTTGGATGTTTGAATGAAGGCTTAGTGAAATCAAGGTTCAATCTATGCTCATGACAAAAGAGGTTCCATTAAAACACTAAATTCTTCAAATATCACTTAGCTTACATATGCCTAGTTTCCTACGTATATAATTAAAGCGATCATAATTCAAAGGTTTAGTGAAAATATCAGCTAACTGCAGTTCAGTACAAATAAATTCAACTTCGATTTCTCCCTTAAGTACATTGTCTCTTAGGAAGTGATGTCGAACATCAATATGTTTTGTGCGAGAGTGATGTACGGGATTTTTCGAGAGGTTGATAGCACTAGTATTGTCACATAATATTTTTATCTTATTAAATATCAGGTTAAAATCCTTCAAAGTACTTTTCATCCAAAGTACTTGGGAACATGCTAGTGCAGCGGCTATGTATTCAGCTTCTGTAGTTGATAAAGCTACACTAGATTGTTTCTTTGAGAACCAAGAGACTAGTGATTCGCCTAAGAATTGGCACGTCCCACTAGTACTTTTCCTATCAGTGCGGCTACCTGCGTAGTCCGCATCGCTATATGTAACTAAGTTGAATTGTGGACTCCTAGGGTAGAATAAGCCATAATCAGATGTGTCAACTAGATATCTAAATATTCGTTTTACAGCATTTAGGTGTGATTGTTTAGGATTTGATTGAAACCTAGCGCATAAGCAGGTACTAAACAAAATATCAGGTCTACTGGAAGTTAAATACAGTAAAGATCCAATCATGCTACGATAGAGCTTTTGATCTATGGGCGTACCTGATTCGTCCAAGTCTAAGGAAGTTGTGACACTCATAGGAGTGTTCTTCCCTTTACTTTTGTTCATATCAAATCTCTTCAACATCTCCTTTGTGTATTTAGATTGACACACAAAGGTTCCAATCTCGAGCTGAGTGATTTGCAAGCCCAAGAAAAACTTGAGTTCACCCATCAAACTCATTTCGAATTCTTCCTGCATAATTTCTGAAAACTTTCTACACATAGATTCATTAGTAGCACCAAATATAATATCATCTACATATATTTGAGCTAATAAAATGTCTTTTCCTTTTCTTTTAATGAATAATGTGGAATCAGCTTCCCCTATAGAGAATTTTGCATTTAACAAGTACTCTTTGAGCCTTTCATACCAAGCTCTAGGAGCTTGCTTTAGACCATATAGTGCCTTGTTTAATTTGTAGACAAAATGAGGCTTATCATGAGACTCAAAACCAGGAGGTTGTTTTACAAAAACTTCCTCCTTAATGAATCCGTTAAGAAACGCGCTCTTAACGTCCATTTGAAAGAGTTTAAAGCCAAGAAAGGCGGCATAAGCAAGAAGCATGCGAATTGATTCGAGTCGAGCTACGGGAGCGTAGGTCTCATCAAAATCAATTCCTTCTTCTTGGTTGTACCCTTGTGCTACCAACCGAGCCTTATTTCGAATAACTATACCGGATTCATTCAACTTGTTCCGGAATACCCATTTGGTACCTATTACTGTTTGCCCTTCAGGCTTAGGTACTAGATCCCAAACTTCATTCCTTTGGAATTGGTTGAGTTCCTCCTGCATGGCCATCATCCAAGTTTCTTCGGAGCATGCTTCCTCGACACTCTTCGGTTCAACTTGAGATACAAAGGCGGAGAGACCAAAGGTGCAACTAAAACGAGATCGGGTTTTAACGCCATCAGAAACACTTCCAATGACTTGACTTTCGGGATGATCCCTTTGATATATCCAATCTTTTGGAAGATTATGGATATTGGAGTTTGGAATGTTAGACACATCAATAGTAGAATCATCTTCATCATCCATATTGACTCGGTCAATGGAGGAATGAGGAGATTCATCGAAGGAGACATGAAGGGTTTCCTCCACTGTTAATGTGGTCTTGTTAAAAACCCGATATGCCTTACTACGTGAGGAGTAACCAATAAAGATGGCTTCTTCACCTTTGGCATCAAATTTATCTAAATTAGAGCGGGTATTCAAGACAAAACATCGACATCCAAAAACTTTAAAATAACTAATTTTGGGTATTTTCCCATAGTATAGTTCAAAACAAGTTTTTCGCAATCCGGATCGAATTAAGGTGCGATTTAACACGTAACAAGCCGTGTTAACCGCCTCAGCCCAAAAATACTTCGGTAACCCCGAGTCTATGAGCAATGTTCGAGCACATTCTTGAAGAGTACGGTTCTTTCTCTCAACCACCCCATTTTGTTGAGGTGTTCGAGGAAAAGAGAACTCATGAGCAATACCGTGCTCTAGACAAAAATCATCAAACAAGGAATTTTCAAACTCGCCCCCATGATCACTACGGATACGAGTGATTTGGTAGCCTTTTTCAGTTTGAATTTTCCTACAAAAAATAGAAAAGACAGAAAACACTCTTTCTTTAGATCTCAAAAAGGAGACCCATGAAAACCTCGAAAAATCATCTACAATTACAAGGCAATATTTGCATCCACTGAGGCTCTCATATTTTGTTGGTCCAAATAGATCTAGGTGAAGTAGTTCTAAAGGTCTTGATGTGGATATAACTTCTTTGCTTTTAAAACTAGATTTTATAATCTTACCTAATTTACATGAATCACAAACAAGCTCATTTAAAAATTTTCTTTTAGGAAGACCTCGGACTAGTTCATGTTTAGCTAATTTTTGAACCAGCTTCATATGAACATGTCCTAGTCTTTTATGCCATATACTTAACTCATCATTTGCTATAAGACATTCATAAGTGCCATTTTTATCAAATTCTACAACATAAATGTCTTTAAATCTAGTTCCCTTAAGAAGGGTTTCATTGGTTAATGCATGCATAATTTCAAACATTTTAGAAGTAAACACTACTTTAAAACCCTTATCACATATTTGACTTACACTTAAAAGATTATGTTTTAGACCTTTAACTAGAGAAACATTTGAGATGGGAGAGAGAGGGTTACCTATTTTACCAAGGCCAATAATATGACCCTTGTGGTTGTTGCCAAATGTAACTGTTCCTCCATCCGTAGGTTGGAGGTCCAAAAATAGGTGCTTGTCTCCTGTCATATGTTTGGAGCATCCGGAGTCCATCACCCATCGGCCTCCTTGGTGGTGGAGGTTTCCTTGTCTTCCTCCTTGTAGACCTTCTTCCTCCTACAAAAGATCTTCGATTGTGACTTGGTGTTTCTATAGGTCTTTCTAATTTGAGTCGTCTATCCTTCATTTTGTATATCCAATTTTTGACATTATGATGTCCTTTCATCCCTACAAAACAAAGTGAGAGTTGTCTTTTCGGTATCCATTGTAAAGTGGATCCGTATTTGTTAGTGTTCTCCTTTAGAGGAGGGTCCCTTTTTGGCTCACTTTGACTAGGCTCATAAAAGCCTAATCCAAATTTACTTGAGGAAGGTTTTTGATGGGCAATGAGTTTGTCCAAGTTATCCTTCCCCTTTGTAAATTTAGCTAGGTCCTCAAGAAGTTGGTTTGACTTTTCTTTGAGATGATTTATCTCTACTTTCATTATATCTAGTTTATCTTCTAATGCCCTAATTTCTACTCTAAGTAAGCCATTTTCATCCTTTTTAAAAGAGTTTGATTTTTCAAGCACATGGATTTTGTCGAGTAATTCTTCTCTATCTAAAAATTTTTGTTCACTCATTGCTGTATACAAATCATTTGTTAATGACTCTTTCTCAATCATTAGATTTTTTATTTGCATATTTAAAGCAGTGGTTTCTTTTGTAAGAATTAGATTCTTTTCTTCAAGATCATTGATTAATCTCTTATTTTCTAACTTTTCTTCTTTTAAAGCCTTGCTTTGGGTTTTAGTTTTCTTAAGATCTATATATAGTGAATCAAAGGCATCTTGTAATTCATCCAAAGAGTAGGGGTTTACCTCAGGTTCCTCAGATTCAGACTCGGAACCATCATTTGTTGCCATTAGTCCCAAGCATGCCGTTTCTTCATTTGTTTCCTCCTCCTCTTCTTCTTCGGAGGTGGAGTCATCCCATGTTGCTTGAAACGCCTTCTTCTTGAATCCTTTCGATTTGGAGATCTTCTTGTAGTCAGAAGGCTTCTTGTGTTTCTTCTCATCATCCTTTTTGACTAAGGGACAATCTTTCCTTATGTGACCTCTCTTTTTGCAATTATAGCAAATTAGAGGATCTTCTTCTCTTTTCTTTCCCTTGATCTCTCTTCTATTTCTGAGAAACTTTTTAAACTTTTTAGCTAATAAAATAAATTCTTCGTCATCGGTACTTACCTCATCATCCGACGTAGCTTTGAAGGCTAAGGTCTTCTTCTTTGGCTCCGATGAGGTTGATTTCTTCTTTTGCTCCATTTTTGATTCGTAAGCCATGAGATTCCCAAGTAGATTTTCCATGTCTAGATCCTCTACTTGGTTGGCTTCTTCTATTGCCGTTACCTTTTGCTCCCACTCAGGTCCAAGGGAGCGAAGGAGCTTCCCTTGAAGCTCCCCCTTTATAAATGTCTTTCCTAAAGACTTGAGGTTATTCACGATTAACGTGAATCGGGTGTACATGTCCCCAAGTCTTTCATTCTCCTTCATAGAGAAAGCTTCGAATTCCTGTGATAGCAAGTTTATCTTTGAGGATTTAACTTTAGATGTACCTTCGTGAGTAACCTCCAAGGTTCTCCAGATCTCGTGGGCGGTTTCGCATTGGCTGATGCGGTTGAATTCCTCCGAGCTGAGAGCGCAGTAGAGTGAGTTCATTGCCTTGGCATTCAGTCCAAGGTGATGGATTTGCTCCACTGTGTAACCAGTTTCTGGTTTCTCGGGAATGACGTATGCGGATTCGCATTTCTCCCAAATGGAGAAATCGTTGGCTTGAAGCCACATCTTCATTCTCAGCTTCCAGTAGGTGTAGTTGGTTCCTTCGAAGAGTGGTGGTCGAGTGGTGGATTGCCCCTCCAATCTGCTTGTGGAAATCGCCTTCCCCTCCATGTGATCTTTCCGCAGATGTTACTCTTGTAGGCGGAAAACCTGCTCTGATACCAAATGAAATTGCACTAGAGGGGGGGTGAATAGTGAAATTATATTGTATTGTAATACAACAAATTCAATCACACAATATACTCAATTATTTTTAGGTGGAAACCCAAGATGGGTGAAAACCACCACCTAAGCCAATCTCTTGACTTAGGATTTTCGATCACAAGGTGATCAATCCACTAACCACACTACTTAAACGAGGGTAGTGTACCTCAATTACAATTCCCACCTCCGATCCCTAAACGGAGGTTTCTCTCTTCAAGATGAAGAGACGGGGACCCGACAGGCCGGATACCCAAAATACAGAAATTAACAAGTAGAAATAACACCTATAGAGCACCCCAATAATTTAGTTGCTTTCTTATCTAGTAAGCATGAAAAGAACTCCTTGATGATTTGTAGAACGGAGCGAGCCGGGAGTATGGATTTGCCCTTTTATCAGAGTATTAGCACAGCACAAGGACAAGATGGAGCTTAGAGTAGTGAGCAAGAGATTTTTCTAATGGAATTGTATCTCAAGAGGTGTGTTTTGCCAAAGAAGAGTTGTAGTCTATTTATAGGCAAGTTTGGAACCTTCAAGAACACTTGGGAGAGCTCTTCTAGCCGTTGGAGACAAATCCCAAGAGTTTAGGACAAAATCCACACAAAATCAGGGCAATGATGATTCTGACAGCAACATCAGACGTCTAATTTTAATATCAGACGTCTTACAGGACGTCTGATTTTTACTATGGTCGTCTAATATTGCAGGATATCCTTAACGGACTCTATTGGATCAAAAGAAGGACGTCTGATATTATGTCATAAGACGTCTGATTATTTTACTGGACGTCTAATGAATGGTACATTCGTTCCTGTTATCATCGGATCCAAACAGGGTTCTAGGTTTAGAGGATCAGACGTCGTTATGGACGTCTGAGGACATTACCAGACGTCTGGAAACCTAAATACTCTTCCTTCCTGCTTCTGCCAAAAGATTATGTGGCCATAGACAGATACGCACAGAAAATCATGGCCAACGGTTCAAAGGCAGACGTCTGTAAGTGTGTCAAGACGTCTAGAAATTATTTTTGCCGATAAAAAGTCTAACGGTTAGTATGAGGACGTCTGGGTAAGGGATCAGACGTCTGTGAACGGTTATCGACGTCTGAAAGTGAGGTCCTTCGATTGATGTTTATGAGGAGATGAACAAAGGCAGAAATATTTGAAATTAGACGTCTGATACACATGTCAGACGTCTTATGATGGAAAATCAGACGTCTGGACTTTTTAATGGACGTCTGATAAAAGTATAAGTGTTGGGTTTTTTGTTTCTAATTTATCCTAAGTGTAGAGAGCCTAAGTTAGCTATTTATAGGTTATGTTTGGGGGCTCTTTACAGTATTTCTAGACTCAAATAAGATGAAAATTACAACCTTTGAAAGTTTACATGAAAAAAGCCTAAGACCTAATACTTTTGCTACTCGTCTTCACGCTTTTAATCTCCCGTCTTGGAAAGCTTTTTGAATTCCTGCAAATATGTTATTATAGAGAGAAAACAATATGCTACGCTTTATTTATTATTTCATTTTCTACATTTTGTAAAATCATCAAAATATTTTATATGAGTAGTTGAACTAACATTACAAAGTGTCTAGACATCCAATAACACTGCAGAAGTGGTTTAAGGTGTGTGGGAGTTGGCTAAGGGTTCTGGACATCCTATAACTTATCTAGATGTTCAGATAGAGGCTAGAATTAGGGTTTTAAGGTTTCTTACGGTGTGGTGACCTAATCTAAGGGTAGCTAAGGCTTGGGGAAGCTTGTAGGCTATCTTAGTGCTAGGATGGTCCTAAGTTCTTCATAAGTTACTATTTTATTCCTAGTTAAATAGAATAGCATACCTCAACCCGTTACATTATTGTCTACTACATCTGATCTAGGTCTTCCACTCCAGCTTTGCTGCAACACCAGTTATTCTTCAGATCCAGCTTCAGATCTTGCTTCAGATCTAGCTTCTGATAAGCTTATTACCTGTAATTGACATAATGCACCTAATCTGTACATTATAGCATTATTTTATGCATAGCTAAAAGAAAGCAGTGAAGGTTCTAGTAATGCTTATGCATGCATGAATTACCCTAACTTATGCTATGTCCTAGCCTAATTTAGGTCAATTATGACCTATGATTACTGCACAATCAGTGGGACCTAAAAGAGGAGTCATCATAAGGAGAATCAAGATAAGGATCCCCAAGGTTTGGATTGTAACCTTGGGTGGTTGGGTTGGATGTATCCCAATAGGAAGTTGGTGTAGGTTGAGTAAAATTGGGATATGAGGGGTCTTCTAATTACTTAGGTCCTGGATTATATCCCCAACTAGGCGACTGGTTGTCCCTTGTAAACTGTGGATACAGTCTACTTGAGTTAGAATACAAATCATGTTGGGGATAGTTTGGGAAGGTTGATACGCATTAAAATCCATGAATGGATCAGGGAAGAACAGACGAGAGAATTATGTGTGCACAATCAAGCAAGCAAAACTAATCCCTACAGTGTAGACCTAGGTGACTTATGCCTCAGAAGTAGGTTCCGACCACACAGTGAATTCGATGTTGTCCTTACTCCTGAAGGTGGTAGAGTTGGGAAGGTGAAGCAGGGGGAGCATGTTTTGATGGCTGTTAATTATGCCAAACCCTGGCTTGCTTAAATCGTTTGACAATCAGGCCTCCTAACTCAGCACCTTTTGGAGTAAGCAGACATCACTAATTCACTATGCGTTCAGGAAAATACCCTGAAATGAACTCGATGATTCCTAGGGCCAATGTATACTTAATTTTTAGGACTAGGTTAGTGCTTGTGCGCAAAAATTAAGTGAAGGGTGTTAGGGGGGTTAATGCCTTTAAAATTTCAGTTTAAGCCATGTGCACAATTGGGTGCAAGGACCCAATGCCAAAATAAGTGTTCTTTAACAAGTAAGATTATGATGTGTGATTTTTAAAATTTGAATCTTTCTTTAATGGATTTTAAAATTTCACTTGTTTACGCATTCAAACAAGGCACAAATGTATAGTCACATGGTTGGTGAAGATTGATTTTCTTTTAGACCTTTGTGTGACTATAAAGTTAAAAACATCCTAGTGTGGAAGATCCTAGGGTGTGCAGCTTCTACTCAATGAATCTCTTGTAAGATTCTGTCAAGAACGGTCCAATTGAATGGGAGATTTCACTTGCAGAAATGATATATCAAAAAATTATGTCATCGTAGGAATAGAAATCGTGGTGGAAAATCCCGAACAAAAATATATATCAATGAAAACTAACCATGAATAGTTAGGATGCCATATCCACAGGGAGGAACAAATCAATAAATTCATGAATATTTTTCCTTTATGTTCGCCCAATCGAGTGCAGGATCTGTGCCTAAATTCATTGTGAAACACGACGAAAAGATGTCACATAATAATTTAAGAATGTGAGGATTATGTGTGTAATTTTCCTTCCCTAAAATAAGTCGCAATGGCATGTAATGCAATTATACTTCAAGAAATTGGAATTTCTCTTCTAAGCCATGTAGGTACTTGATGATGCACTTATGTAGGAATTCAAGTCAATGTGTAAGGAGTTGAGTGCATGAGAGGGAAGAGCCAGAAATACGAGGGCATGCATGCAAGAGTCACTACAAATAGATTAATCCAATCAAATATTTGAATAGTGCTATTGGCAATGGCATATTTGGTACATAGAAATGTAACCCAAAATAGGGGATTTCGTCCTCTTGAGCTCGCGTGTAGAGGAGGTGTTGGCGGGTCGTAGGAAGCTCAGAGGAGATTGAGCACTCGAAGGGCTTCACGACGGTGGCCGTGCCGTCGATGGAGATGGCTGGAGCTCGTTGGTCAGAGGGAAGATGCTCGTCGATGGTGAGCTTGACACAGACACACATGGACGGCCGTTGGCAATTTTGAGGGCATGGCTGTGCTTGTGGCAGCGTGGCGAGTGCGGGGAAGTTGATGGCACGGAGAACGACGATGGACGTTGGCTGTTGCATGGAAGGGGGTGGTCGACGGAGATGAGTTCCCTCAATTGGAGAAGATGAATAGTGTTCAAAGAAGGAGAGGATGGGGAGGCTGGCTGCTAGGGCGCGAGCATGCACGCGCTGAAAGTCCCTACTAGGAGGGGGTGACGTAATAATTGCGGAAATAAATATAAACAATATCACAAAATAGGCAATCACAAAATGTGCACAAAGATTTTTAGGTGGAAACCCAAACCGGGTAAAAACCACCACCTAACCCTCTCGAGTTAGGATTTTCCGATCAACCAAGTTGATCAAATCCACTAACCGAATCACTTTGAACGAGGGTGATTCAACCTCAATACAACCACGCTACAAGTACGAGGGTAGCGTTCCTCAACCCCTTCTCTCCACGAGAAGGATTTTGTCCCACGAAGGAGACGTGAATTCGCAAAGCGAATACCCAACCAAAATACAAAGATAGAATAAACAACAGTCCTATAGAGCCAACAAAATTAAACCTAGCTTCTATAGGAAATAGGAAACTCCCCTTTGCAAGGAGTGCGTCGATGATGACGCGGTGCGTGTGCCACGCGACGGCGCTACGTCGCTCTCGTTATCAACAGCGGGAGAGCGGGCGCGTGAAGGCTTGATGCTCTCAAGAGAATGAAACTAGAGCTTGGAGAGCAAGGGCCTCAATTGGACACAAAAGAGTGGAACTAAGTTGCTTAGGTGTGTCTCTTGTTTCTCTTAGTGTGTATCTTGTGTATTTTTGTTTACAAAGGTTCCCCTCTATTTATAGAGGCCTAAGGAAGGCTTTGGAAGGCTTGGAAAAGCTTCCATAGCCGTTGGGTGTAAAGCCCAAGAGAATCAGGCCGAAATCAGGACAATGATTACACTTCACAGGGTTATCAGACGTCTAATTCTGGCATCAGACGTCTGGAAGGCCATTTTAAGACGTCTGATTCCAAGGTCAGACGTCTGATTCTATGCGGGTTTCTCCCTGACTTGAATCAGATCTAAACAGGGTTTTTGTACAAGTCCATCAGACGACATAGAGGATGTCTGGCACTAAGTCTGGACGTCTAGAAACCTACTTTTATCGTGGGAATTGATTTCCAAATGTTGCAACGGCTAGAAAATCTCTGAGAGGAGATTTTGGGTCAGCCGAGGCAAAACGGTCATTTATCAGACGTCTGTGAAGTCCTATGGACGTCTGATAAGGCTCTAACGGTCATATTCTTGAGTGTCTTCTAAGCCAGCCAACGGTCCACTAACTGGACGTCTGGCCAAGTCACCAGACGTCTCCTAAGACGTCTGGTATAAGGTCTGGACGTTTGAATTCATCAGACAGAACTAACTATGTCCAGCCTAACAGTTATCAGACGTCTGAAACAACAGTCAGACGTCTTAAAATCCTTTATCAGACGTCTGATTAGTGAATTAGACGTCTGTAAAGTCAGTTTTAACCCTATATTGGTTTTGTAAGTGTTCTACAGAAAACCTACGTATCCTAGGGTTGTGCAGGTGTTCCTAGGACTACTGTTAGGGTTCTTTGAGGCTCTTTAACATAATGTCTAAGGAAAATGAAGAGCAAGAAAATAAATACAAGAGATACATGAAAGGATAAAAAAGAATCTATCCTATTCTTCTTGTCTTCCATCTCCAATCTTTCGCTCCACGCGAACCTCCTGTGTTTTCCGTCAAGCTCCTCCAATCCGTCCTGGATGCGAGCTTGAACTCCGTCTAAACACGTCCTCATTTGCAATTGACCTGAAATCTAGGACTCAAATTGCAAATGTTAAATAACACGTGTTTTGTTATCATCAAAACAAATGATCGTGGTGCTCTAGCACCAACAATCTCCCCCTTTTTGATGATGACAAAACCGTAAATAATAATGCATAAAATTCTCCCCCTTTTTGACATTATCAAAAAGGTTTGATTGATTTTATATTTCCTATTACTCCCCCTTAAAACATGCTCTTCTATTTATTTTTAACAAAGGTAATGTCCTCCCCCTTTTTATAACAACAAGATAGCTATTATTTTTCTCCCCCTTACTAAAGGAAATTTAGCTAACTTGTATCTCCCCCTTAAAAATTGACAATAAGCTCATCATTTTTAACTCCCCCTATCTAAATGATTATGATAAAAAGATAGGGTAAAGGGTTTTACCTCACCTACCATGGCCAATAAAATGGGCCAAATGGTGGTGGTGGATGCCACATCGGATGGGGCTCCCATCCGTAGCTTGGAGGCCCGGGCATCGGCGCCGATCTCCAATCTGGTGGTCGACGTGCGGCGGGTCCGTCGTTTGTTCGCCGTCTCGTCGGTCTTCTTCTTCTCCTCCTTGGTCTACTCATTGGTTCTCCCAACTTAAGTTGACCAGCCTTGAGCTTGTAGGTCCAGTCCTTTATGTTGTAGTCATCCCTGAACCCTACAAAACAAGATTCTAATTTTTTCTTTGGTATCCAAGTGGGCTTGGATCCGGATTTGTTAGCGGGTCTCCTTGATGGAGATCCTTTCTCAACCTTAGGGCTATAAAAATCATCTACTTTGTTGATTAGTTTGTTAGAGCTTTCCCTAAGACATGCAATTTCTCTTTCTATAGTATTCATCTTAGTCTTTAAATCAGAAATTTCTATTTTTAGACTATCATTTTCCTCAATCAATTTATTATTTTCATTGATGAGGTCTTGATTTTCTAATAATAGGTTATTATCCTTAGGACTAGTTTCTATGTCCTTGAGTTGTTTTTCTAACCTATCATTTTCATTTCTAAGAAAACTAAGGTTCTTTTTAATGCCTTTATTTTCTACCCTAAGTGATTTACTAATCTCAAAAAGTTCATTAAATGCTTCTTGAAGATCGAGATTTACCTCGTTGTCTGAGTCGCTTTCGCTTTCACTGTCGCTTCCTCTGGCCATGAAACCGAAGCAAGCGGTTTCTTCTTCTATGGTCTTTTCTTCTTCTTCTTCCTCCGAGCTAGAATCGTCCCAAGTGGCTTGGAACGCCTTCTTCTTAGATTTCTTCTCCTTTTCCTTCTTCTTCTCCTTTTTGAGAAGAGGGCATTCTGGTCGCAGATGCCCTTTCCCGTTGCAGTGGTAGCAACGTCTCGGGCTTTCCTTCTTCTCCTTTTTCTCTTTCTTTAATTTCCTACAAAACTTGGAAAAATTTTTAAGTAAAATTCTAAAGTCTTCATCGTCGGAACTTACCTCGCTATCCGACGTGGCTCTAAAGGCGAGAGTCTTCTTTAGTTTAGGCTCCGGTGTATCCTTCTTCTTCTGCTTCAACTTAGTCTCGTAGGCCATCAGATTGCCTAGGAGATCTTCCATGTTGAGCTCCTCCATTTCGTTCGCCTCTTCGATGGCGGTGACTTTCTGTTCCCATTCCGGTCCAAGGGAACGAAGAAGCTTCCCTTGAAGCTCCCCGTTGATGAAAGTCTTCCCTAAAGCTTTCAAGTTATTTACTATGAGAGTGAACCTAGTGTTCATCTCACTTAAAGTTTCGTTAGATTTCATAGAAAAAGCCTCAAATTCTTGTGAAAGTAAATTGAGTTTAGAAGTTTTTACCTTAGAGGTACCTTCATGAGTTACCTCGAGTGTGTGCCAGATCTCGTATGCGGTGGCGCATTGCGAGATTCTGTTGAACTCCTCCGGGCTGAGCGCGCAATACAACGCGTTCATTGTTTTCGCGTTGAGAGAGAGCTCCCGGATCTGCTGCTGCGAGTATCCTCCGGCGGGTTTCTCTGGGATGTCGAAGGGGGTCTCGCACCTGGCCCAGACTGTGAAGTCGGTGGCTTGAAGCCACGTCTTCATCCGCAACTTCCAGTAGGTGTAGTTGTTCCCATCAAAGTAGGGCGGACGGGTTGTGGACTGCCCCTCGGAAATCCTGCTTGTGGAACAGCTTCCCTCCATGTGATCTTTCCGCAGATGTTACTCCTGTCGGCGGAAAACCTGCTCTGATACCAATTGAAAGTCCCTACTAGGAGGGGGTGACGTAATAATTGCGGAAATAAATATAAACAATATCACAAAATAGGCAATCACAAAATGTGCACAAAGATTTTTAGGTGGAAACCCAAACCGGGTAAAAACCACCACCTAACCCTCTCGAGTTAGGATTTTCCGATCAACCAAGTTGATCAAATCCACTAACCGAATCACTTTGAACGAGGGTGATTCAACCTCAATACAACCACGCTACAAGTACGAGGGTAGCGTTCCTCAACCCCTTCTCTCCACGAGAAGGATTTTGTCCCACGAAGGAGACGGGAATTCGCAAAGCGAATACCCAACCAAAATACAAAGATAGAATAAACAACAGTCCTATAGAGCCAACAAAATTAAACCTAGCTTCTATAGGAAATAGGAAACTCCCCTTTGCAAGGAGTGCGTCGATGATGACGCGGTGCGTGTGCCACGCGACGGCGCTACGTCGCTCTCGTTATCAACAGCGGGAGAGCGGACGCGTGAAGGCTTGATGCTCTCAAGAGAATGAAACTAGAGCTTGGAGAGCAAGGGCCTCAATTGGACACAAAAGAGTGGAACTAAGTTGCTTAGGTGTGTCTCTTGTTTCTCTTAGTGTGTATCTTGTGTATTTTTGTTTACAAAGGTTCCCCTCTATTTATAGAGGCCTTAGGAAGGCTTTGGAAGGCTTGGAAAAGCTTCCATAGCCGTTGGGTGTAAAGCCCAAGAGAATCAGGCCGAAATCAGGACAATGATTACACTTCACAGGGTTATCAGACATCTAATTCTGGCATCAGATGTCTGGAAGGCCATTTTAAGACGTCTGATTCCAAGGTCAGACGTCTGATTCTATGCGGGTTTCTCCCTGACTTGAATCAGATCTAAACAGGGTTTTTGTACAAGTCCATCAGACGACATAGAGGACGTCTGGCACTAAGTCTGGACGTCTGGAAACCTACTTTTATCGTGGGAATTGATTTCCAAACGTTGCAACGGCTAGAAAATCTCTGAGAGGAGATTTTGGGTCAGCCGAGGCAAAACGGTCATTTATCAGACGTCTGTGAAGTCCTATGGACGTCTGATAAGGCTCTAACGGTCATATTCTTGAGTGTCTTCTAAGCCAGCCAACGGTCCACTAACTGGACGTCTGGCCAAGTCACCAGACGTCTCCTAAGACGTCTGGTATAAGGTCTGGACGTCTGAATTCATCAGACAGAACTAACTATGTCCAGCCTAACAGTTATCAGACGTCTGAAACAACAGTCAGACGTCTTAAAATCCTTTATCAGACGTCTGATTAGTGAATTAGACGTCTGTAAAGTCAGTTTTAACCCTATATTGGTTTTCTAAGTGTTCTACAGAAAACCTACGTATCCTAGGGTTGTGCAGGTGTTCCTAGGACTACTGTTAGGGTTCTTTGAGGCTCTTTAACATAATGTCTAAGGAAAATGAAGAGCAAGAAAATAAATACAAGAGATACATGAAAGGATAAAAAGGAATCTATCCTATTCTTCTTGTCTTCCATCTCCAATCTTTCGCTCCACGCGAACCTCCTGTGTTTTCCGTCAAGCTCCTCCAATCCGTCCTGGATGCGAGCTTGAACTCCGTCTAAACACGTCCTCATTTGCAATTGACCTGAAATCTAGGACTCAAATTGCAAATGTTAAATAACACGTGTTTTGTTATCATCAAAACAAATGATCGTGGTGCTCTAGCACCAACACGCGCATGCAAGGAGGAAGTATTGTGGCTGCACATGAGGTGGTCGCCCGCGCAATGGCGTGGTCGCACGAGGGTGTGACCTCACGATGGCTGCTTGCGCGGTGAGGAGACAAGCCATGCTCATGGGTGGTGTGCACGGGTGTTGGTGGAGGAGGTCGGATGCACTGGTGGCGTGCAGTGGACGCGAGGAGGTGGACGTGCAAGGGTGCGTTGTTGGCTGTGGGTGCACGTAGCTGTAGGCATGCCCTGTGGAGGAGGAGGAGGTCGATGTTGGTGTCTTCTGGATGGAGGAGTAGAGAAGGCAAAACGAAGAAGAAGAGTTCTTGGGGTCGCGGGTCTTTGGACGCCTGGGAAGGTTACCGAACATCTTAACTGAAAGGGCAAGGGGGTGTAGTCGAGGAAGAGGCGGAGCATGGTGGTAATTCATTGGAGACGCAGTTGCAGACTCGGTGTCGAGGAGCGCACTGTCATCATGCTCATCGAGAATGAGGAGGAGCACAGTGGTGGTTCTTTGTCGTGGTCGAGGGTGAGATGCGGTGATGAACGTCGATGGTGGAAGCACGGTGGTGGAAGTTCGCAGTCGTGGACGTGGCCGACGATGGAGTCTTGCGGTGGTGCATGTGTGGTGGCGGAGAGGTTGCCTCCCTACTGGTGGCCGTGGGGAGGAGATGTGGAGAGAGGGGACCTCTCCTGAGAGAGGGTATGCCTCTGGAGTTGCCTCCTTCCCTGTTTATAATGAGAGAGAATATTCGTGAGGGAGAGAGAGGGAGAATAAGAGATTGACGTGATTTCATGTTACCAAATAAAGGCAAGAGAGAGACTTGAGGGAAAATAAGGAAGGAATGCCCTTGATTATTTTGAGAGATGATTCCCTTTGTATATTTTGCTAGAATAAAATTCCCATATTATGGTATCTCAAATTGAGATTTGATGTGATGTCTTTGCCTTTAAAGTGGATAATTAATCCTTCCACAAAAAAAATTAATGTAATTAATACATGAAATGACACATCTAAAGATCACATCATTTTGTCAGTAACATGTATGTTTTAAATTAAATTCTCATCCAAATAATAATGTGCTTAAACACTAAATTAGTCCACAAAAGTGGACCTGTCACCAATCAAAACAAGCAATGACCCTATCTTGACCGAAATCAAATGAGATTTTTAATAAAATTAATTTTAAAATTTTATGAGGATGATAGACTACCTAAATTCACGTTTTCTCAAGAGGGGGTCAATCTGTCTAGAACTTCTAGATCATTGCGTAAGTTTAAGATTTTGATCAGTTAATGCACTAATCAATTTCAAATGCAAAAATAGTCTTCAGATGAAGTGTAGATAATTTCAAGAGCTTCCCAAAAATATGAATCTCTCATAAATCCAAGCTACGTGGAGTTTGTAGCAGCAAGAACAAGCTACAGATCTCCATAACTCAGGACAACCTTGCGCACTTTCAGTAGCGAATTTCTCACGGCCAAACTACAAAAAGTTTAGCTATGAAATTTGAGGTGGAGTTTTCCTACTAAAAGGACCACCTCTGAGATTTTTCTCAAAATTTTTAGAGGTGCTAAGGGTCCTTTAATCGTGTCCTCAACCCGAATTCAGAAAACGATTTTGCGGAGCTAATGAAGACTTAATGGTGGTGTTTTCTTCGACAGACAAAAGAGAGGTTTTCTTTTATAACAGCACCATTTTTTTTAAGTCCCAAGATGATGAGTTACCTTTAGATCATGGGAAGACATGATTGAATCTTTGGATTGATGGCATTCTTCTTGTGCTTCCTTCAACCCAACTTGATTTGTTCTCCACTCGTTGTCACTGCACGCATTTCCTGAAACCACAAAAAGAGAGAGAAAAGCAAGTTAAATAACACGAATACAATTAATTTTCAAGAAAATGAAAGCGAGTAAAAGATCCATTACCTCCCTGGCAACGATGCCAAAAATTGATGGTGACGAACGTGTTTGTGTAAAGTTGCTCATTGTAGTATGTTTTATGACGTCAATTTTAAATTAACGTATCAGATGTGAGTCCAAGTGTCGAAAATAGGGTGGTGTGGAATCAGATCAGATATTTGCCTTCGTGTCACAAAAATTCATCGTTTGTTCACTTACAAACCAGAGAGAATAAGGAAGAAAGAGAAAGAGAGAGGAGATAGATAGAGTTAGAGAATCGTGATAACAATGTGAGAATAGCTAACTATAGAAGAAACAAAAATCATGATGACAGAATAAAGAATCTATTGCATGAGTGAATCAGTTTTACAACTACAATGGTAGACGAAAGCTTAAGAAACACAAATAATAGACTAAAAACTAGCTAAGGAGAGAGGCGAGGCAGCCACGGCAGTGGGGAAATCTTCTATCGGTGGCTCAGCAACTCCAAGGATGTGCTCTTAGCTCTAGAAGGTGGTAGGAGCTCTTGGGTGGAAGATTGGTGCAAACGAGTGGGTAGGTCCCTTTTTATAGTGGTGAAAAGGGATAAAATTTGTTCTCGGGTCAACAGAGACATTCAAAGCGTCGCTGAAGACCCACCACATGCGTCGCCAAAGCTCCCGCCCTTGCACCTGCTGCCTTCATCGCACGTGCTGGCCCATGTGCCCCGCGTGGCGTGTCGCGTGCACATGCCGTGCACATGCATTGGCGCTGCACTGTTGCTCCCCCCATACACGTGCTTGCTATGCGTGCATTGCCGCTGTTGCTGCTGCTTCGTGCCTTAATTGCAAATTGGGGGGGCTGCAGGGATTCGAACCCGCGCCCCTCCCTTGGAGGCCAGGTCTTCAACCAACGTGCCAAGTTGATGTTTGTGTTGAGGAGACTTCTTTTGGGCACGTGATGGAGGAAGCTTCTCAGTCGTTGGATCAAGATCCAACGGCTGAGAATGGATGATCTAGATGTGGCTGGTGTTGGGTGGCTGAGATGGAGCCACG
This sequence comes from Thalassia testudinum, assembly GCA_037157565.1. Lineage (NCBI taxonomy): Eukaryota > Viridiplantae > Streptophyta > Magnoliopsida > Alismatales > Hydrocharitaceae > Thalassia > Thalassia testudinum. The sequence continues at coordinate 20,139,877 of JAZHRO010000071.1, read as the reverse complement.
TGGTGCTATCTAGGCCATCCATCTTTTTTCTATGGCAGAGGATGCCACGGTGCTTGGATCGAGATGATTTCTACGTTGTCAGACTACGATCGTGACTTCAGATCCATCTGTATAGTCGGATTTTTCATCCGAAGCCCGTAAGGATGTTGAATTGCCCCATGGACATTGATATCCCTTAGACTTGTTGTGGGAGCTACGGAGGTTGGATTGAGATGATTTTTAGTTCATTAGACTTCGTTCGTTGATCTGGATCCATCTGTATAGCCTGATTGCTCATCTAAGACCTATTCCAATATGGACTTGTACACAAGGTCGTTAAACATTGATTTTAAGCAACTTAAATGTAAAGATCATGCAATATCCATGCAATGCTCCTAAGTCCACTATAATATGTCATTATTGCACAAGTACCCTCAAAATTGACTCTAATTGATAATATTAACACTGATAATTGTAGGGTCATCAAGCGCTAGTGCACATCGACACAAAGTGAGCGACAGTGCACGGAGCGCGTAGGCCAGTAGCGCAGAGCATGCAGGCCAGTAGCGCAGAGCGTGCGTGCTATAGGCATGTGTAAGCTAGTCTTCAACGACATTTGAGGCAGAGTTTTAGAGATGTCTTTGATGTTGCTGTTGACTCAAGAACGGATTTTGCCACTATAAAAGGACTTACACTCCTCCATTGTTGGGCATCTTTTACCATCTACTACCAAGCAATTCTCCCACCTCCATTGAGCTTCAAAGAAGGTCACGGAGTTGTTGAGCTGCCCATGGAATCCCCTCCACCGCCGTGGCTGCCTCGCCTCTTCATTTAGCTACTAGTTTTCTTTAATGTTTATGTTTGATTAAGCATTCCTCCAGCTTTATTGTTAGACATTTGTGCTTCTGCAATAGAATTCATTATCTTGTTCCAGATTCTACTATTCTATGTTTTAAGCAATGATATTAGTCTACCTTCTTTTAGCAATCAATTTCTCCTATGGATTTCTAACCTTATCATCTCTCTCTCTATTCTTCTCGCAAGCAAACCAAAATGAATATCTTGTGACATTAAAAATGAGAAATAAACTAATCTGATTTCTTGCCTTCCTATGTTCGACACTCGTACTCACTACGATTATTCTTATTAAAATTGAGGTCGTAAGTGCATGCTACAATGAACTACTTAACCTAATGCATTTTTGCGATGTCACTTACGCTTTGGTGTACATAAGTCCTTCAGAAATTGCGTGTAAGCCGGTACATGGCAGATTGCATCTATCAAGGGGAAGCTTATTTTGACTTGCTCAAATAGCTTGACCAAGTCTTCCTCGAGTGCCATTGGTTTAGGTTTCCTATTTTCTTTGGTTAAGGCCTCGGGAAATGGAACCTTTGTTGGTTCCTCTTGGACTGGTTCAAGCTCTGGATTTAGGATAGGTGTATCCTGGATGACCATCCTAGGGGTAGGCTTTGAACTAGCATGGCTGGAGTGGCTAGGATAAGTTGGATCCTGAGTTGTCTTGCCACTATGTGTAGTAACTGCATTTAGGCTAGCTTGGTTTGGGTTTGGAGTCGACAAGAGTGGTGGTTGCTGCTGATATCCTGCATATGATGTGGAAGCCTCCATCTCGTTTGGTGATGGAGTAGAAGGGGTCTGATAGACATAGTGAGCTTGGCCTTGATTCAGGTTCATAACGTGCCTCTGGTTCGACACATTATTCGGATTCGGCAGAGGTTGGGAAGGGAGTTCACCAAGCTGGCGAGTCACAGCCATTTGTGCGAGTTGATTTTAAACCTTTATGACATCTTCTTTGTGCTGTTTCTACATAGCTGCATTAGTCTTCTAGATGTTAGCCAGGGCCTGCAAATTCAAGCTCACTTGATCTTCCTTGGTAGGCTTGGATTGGTAATTTGGTTTGGGCCTAGGCTGACTGGGCTGATATAGTCATGAAGCTTGTGGTCGGGATTGGAATTGAGGTCTCGAGTTTTGATTATTTCTTGACCATGCGAAATTTGGAAGATTGCGCCATCCAAGGTTATATGTGTTGGAGAATGGATCATTCTAGATGATGTGGAGATCCTTGTAGGTCTAAGGAACTCCAGAGTAATCAGAGTATGAGGGTTTAGAGGTCCCCCAACTAGAGTAGGGTGGTCCGGAGATTCCTCTGTAACTAGGATCAGATGGGTTTGGATACGTGTCCATCCCCTAATATGTGTGGTGGTGAATGTTATGCATGGTCTCCCTACTTGAGGGCGGATGTGCATACGTGTTTTGCTGTGAAGAGGTGGCACTTTGTAGATGTTGAGTCAATTCATCCACCTTCTTCTCGATGATGAAGACCTTATCCATGCTATTGGCTACCAACTCTAGGTCGATGGATGTGGATAGGTCACGTGTCTTCTTTGCCCCTCACGTGTTTTTCAATGCGTGGGTGGTTGTCCGGTTGAACACACCCATAGACTCATTGTTTATGGAGTTCTCACACATGTTCTTAAGAATCTCCCAAACAGTGTCTTCGTGTTGACCCATGATGTTGCCACCATAGGTTGCATTGACAAATAACCTGATGCCCTCATGGAATCCCTGGTAAAAAGACTAGACTTGTTCCCATTTAAGAACTTTGTGATGGGGCATTTCCGCATGAGAACCAAAAAGTAGTCCTATGCCTCATGAAGTGGTTCTCCCGCATTTTGCGTGAAATTTGTGATCTGGTGGCTTAAGGTATTAGTGCAACCAACTGGGAAGAATTTCTTTAGGAATTCAGATTGGAGTTCCTCCCATGTGTTGATTGGTCGAGTCAGGGTTTGATACCAATGGGCAGCCTTATCCATAATAGAGAAGGAGACCATCTTCATGAGCAGGATGTCTCGATTCTAAATAGGTGGTCCAAAGGTTTGGGCCAGATGTTTCAGCTATTTGATGTGCTGGAAGAGATGTTCAGAGTTCAGGCCATGAAATTTGGGAATTGCATTGATTAGATTCAGCTTCAATTCAGTGTCAGGTCCTCCAGTTGGGATTTGCACCTTGGGTTCGATTGCCACCACTGCGGGATTGTAGTAATCTTGCATCTGTGGACGTTATGGGGATTCATGAATGCATGGAATAGATTAGTGAGGCACTGTAATTGATTCTGAACATTGGGAATTTCTTCTTCTTGATTCTCCATGGATGTAGATGATGGAGAGTCGGGCTCGGATGTGGAAGGATTGGAAGAGATCTCGATATGATTGGATGGGAACACAAACATTTGAGTTGGGGCTTGACCTTGACGAGAGTGAACTGCAAATGGAGGCCTCATGATTGGTCTTAAGGATGTCCTCCTATACATGGACTATGGAATCGGACGAGGAATAGAATGTGTATTGGACCCAAATCGAGGCACCCAACAAAGCTGGGTGACTATGGAGGTTCGAGGCAGATGGTACCTCTAGATCAAAAACTCACCCACTTGAGAATTACTTGGGTAGTCAGGAAGGAAAATTCCTGCAAAGATCCCTACACGGTAGAGCGTTTCCATGGGTTACAGGGTTTCCCCCACCCGACCTTTGTTGTCACTGAGATTCCATGTAGACCAAAATGTGTAAGCTTGACTCCTAAGTCTACCAATTTTAATCCTACTTGTGCCCTGAATTTCACTTGAACTTGAAGTTGATTTGATTTGTTACCTAATTTGGAGATTGGTTGATTCACAAAGTGAACCAACTTCACCTGACTTGTCCTAAAGTTGAGGATGAGTTTGGGTGAAGAACCTAAATTACCCAGAATTGGTTTGCAAACATGTTATTAGGTCCTAAATTTTAGTGATCCAAGTGATTATTAGAACCATGATTTTAGGGTTCACTTGATTAAATTGATTCAACCAACGGCTTGAATAGCACACAATGCGGGAAATATATTTTCTTTTAAGTTAGGCAAGTGCGTATTCCTGGAAACCCTAATGTGGAATCCCTAGATTGGTTCTATTTTCAAGTCCAATTCTTCCAAATGATGGTACCTTGGGCTCAATCAAGAAGGTGAATAGCCTAAGGAACCTTATGTCCCTAGTAGGTGCAAGTATCAGGATGAGGATCTCTAGTCAAATTGAATCAAATTAGGAAACTGAATGGTGATTACTATGTAAGTAAAGCAATTTGATCCTAATTGATTTCTTTTTCCATCTTTCCAAGAGATGAGGAGCTTAAAGAAGAAAGAAATGTGATTACCTGCCCTTGGTGTGGTTGCTTGTGCGGTCGATCTTTAGATTCACCTGCAACAACACAACAAATCAGATATAGCAAGTCGGAATCAGATCAGAAAGTGTGATTAGTGAATGAAATGTGTGTTGTTCTCTGGCAACGACACCAAAATGTTGGAGTGCTTCTACCGTGTTTTAGAAAACAGATATGTCGTAGTATAGCTGATAAAAGCGAAATGACATTTAAATTTGTAAAGCTCAAAAAATCATGAGTTCCGAGGTCATTCATAAGGAGCAAGTATAGCAATTCAATTTACCAATCACAATAATCAGAAAGATGCAATGGCTATTCAATCTTAAATAGAATAATCAATTAATGCTAAAAAATTATATCTCAGAGTAAAATTAAGGAGATAAAATTGGTGGTTGAAACCACTAAACATTCCCAATAGTAAGCACGAATCCCAATCTCAATTTCTCAACAGTACTCAAGCTAAGTCAGAACCAATTCTCTTTCAGATTAGATGTCAAGAACAAGGCTTAGATGCCTTAAATATCCAGCCTAGGTTACCTAACTGTTAGGCACAGATCCCAAGGATGAACAGTGCAAAACCCCTCCAATCCTCTAAAAAATTCCCTTCTCTCTCAATCAAAATCGGATCAAGGTAATTAGGTAAATGAGTCCGGGTAATAAGATCTGGGTCCAAGCTCGCCAACGAGCGGGAGCGGGTGAGGGTGAGTGGGCATGAATGGGACCTGATCCTATGACTTGAGGTGATAAGCTACTGCAGCAAAAACTATATGAATAAAAAATATTTTGTCTCTTTCGATGTGGGACTAATGTCCACACTTTCTCTGCATAGCTGCAGGTCAGGATTGGAGTTGCAATTGTTGTTGCTGTTGCAGTTGTTTGCTTGATTGGAGGCGCAACACTACTCCTAAGCGTAACCCGCATCGAGTGGGAGTGCTAGTAGGGTGTATGGCAGCTGGAGAGAGGTGGACGATGACGGTGATTCGACAGAGACATGAAGAGATCTGGTGAGTACCTGCAGTCAAGAAAACGTGCTAAAAGCCTATATTAAATAGCTCGGAGGTATTACCAGAGCACAATGAGTGGGGTGGCGGTGATTTTGTGGTGTTTAATGGTTGGTGGACTGCGTACAGTGTTGGAGGCGACGGCTGTGGGTGGGCATTTTTGGTGGGGTGAAGGAGAGACCAATAACTCCAATTAAGTTGGGGCTTTTGATCTTGGGGTGAAGGCGTAAGTGCTGGAGGTGGTGGCATATGTTTGCGTGCATGTGGCGTCGATGCGAGCTCGTACCAAATGTGGAGAAGATGGAATAAGAGAGGGTGAGTAAATGCATGAAACGTAAGTCTAAGGGTGTAGTAATAGTATAGAGAGGAGAGGGAGAGATTAGGGGACTTAGGAGAGAGAAGGAGAGAGATGCTTCTGGCGTTGGCTGGCCGGACGTGGAGATGATGATATCGATGGTGAGGAAAACAACGATGAAGAAGAGCTAGGAGTTGCTCTTGCTTTGGTCAACAAGATATGCGACAAAGAGAAGTTTGGCCTTCCAATTTGGTGGTTGATTTGCTGGAGGAGGGAGATGGAGCCGAAGAAGACGGTGATCGGAGGAGGAAGATGGAGTTTTTCAATCAATTCTTGGCTGGCTTTGATCATGGAACAATGAGGAGTTTAAATAGAGTTCAATCGCAAGCTCAAATTGGAGAAATTTGTGAGTAGGATTTGTAAAATTGGCAAGTAGGGATTTGGAAATTTCCGAGCTCACTGGAGCTCTGTACTTAGAATCAGGAGTCAATATTACATTCAAACGATGGGGAATCCTTAGTGATGTCTCCTTCCAATTTTGGAAGTGTTGGGGTGCAGATTGAAAGAGAAATCACCTATTGAACATTAAATGATGTTGGGTGTAAGTTCTATTCATACTATTCAGGCGGCAAGGACCTAAATGTTAAGACAAAGATAAACTTGAAACTAAGGGGCTTGAATGTGAAGGATAGAGATTTTAAGGACTAAAATGCAAATGAGGTCAAGATGGATTTTGATTGGATCCAAATTTTGGTGTTAACCTAATTTGGACCTAAGAAATCTAATGGTGAACTTGGATTTATGTTTTGATCATGTTTGACTAGGCAAATTGCATAGGAGCCCAAAGTAAGGCAAATTCTCGTTTGAATCTCTATCCTAGGTCAAAATGGGTCTAGATGGTCAAAGTGAAGGTATCAAACCTTTTAAATATTTTTCAATGATTTTTAGAAGGTTTATATTGATTTTATCTTGACTAGAACCCTTTCAGTTTAAGTGGGGCTGATAATTAGGATTTTTAATATGATTTTCACCCTCGAAATGCGTGAAATCTTGATTCAATCAGTGTGGGCCCACTTTTTAGTCTTTTATGTTCATTTGACCTTTAATTAACCCCTGATCAGCCCCTTGGTTAATTTTCATTTGTGATGTGCTATTAAAATAGTAGAATTAACCTTATTTTTTTATTTTCTTCTCAAATCAGGTCAGTGTGGAATTATAATCCTCAGATGGTCATTTACAAGCATTTAACATATGAATCTGACTAATTTTGGCTAGTTTAAACCCATAATGGTGTTACCATCACACATTTATCTCTTAGGTTTTGCATACTGCAATATGGTTTGGGAATTGCGTTTAGGAATTTCTTAGTTTAGGCATGCATTACATTATTTTCCCTTATTTTTGGTTTTTATACACTTCATGTTATTGTGAGGGATCACCATATAGTGAAGGTCACCTAAACCCTGGCAATGTGAAAGGAAAATTATTAAGAAGAAGAAGATGGAACCCATTCCAGCTAGATCTCAGCTAAATCCAGCTCACCTTAGCTGTTTTCCACCTCAACCTAGCTCAATGTAGCTAGATCCTACTCATTCAAGCTCTACACAACTCATGAGAGCTCTACTTGCTCAAGCTTAGCTACTACTCATCAATGAGCTTGGCTTGGTTAGATGAAGAGTCCTCAACCAGCTCAGGTCAGCTCAATTCCAGCTCCTAAAGACTTAACCTAGGTCAACTCAGTTGAGCTTAGCTACCAGAGCTAAGCTAGCTAGCTTAGCTAGCTAAGAAGTCTTCGGGAAGATGAACTCCAACTCACCTCAGCTTCAGACTAGAAAAAGCCAGCCTAATTTATCTTAGCTTAGTTGCTAGTAAAGAACAAGCTAGCTAAGCTAGCTATTGTGTTCACTGGCACCTCTTCTTCAGCATCACCCAGCTTCAGGAAGATCTATGTAGCTCAAGTTTCCTTCCTCTCAGCAAAACCCTAGCTTCTCCTCTACTACTCTACTAGCTAATTTAGCTTAGGTAAGCTTCACTTAAGCTCCTACTCATGGCCATCCCCCCTTTCTACTTAACATGACTATACCACCACTAACCTCTCCTATCTTTAGCGCCAAAAACCACCAACACCACCTCCCTTGCATCCCTTCACCCTTGGTGCCAAAAAGAGGTACCTCTTCACCCCTTAACCACAACCATAACCACCCCATGGTTGGTGACAAAATGACCCCCACATCCCCTCATCATCTCCACCCTACACTTATGCACTAAACCTATCTCCACAATCCACAAGTTGGCACCAAAATAGCTAGCCTTAACCACCCACGAATTAGTGCCAACCACACCTAGCCTAACCCTTAACCACCATCTCCACATCCCTCCAATTGGTGCCATTAACCCTCCACCATAGATCCCATAACCACCACTTCAAAATCATATCTCAACCCTCCATCTCATCCCACGCTACCTTAACCCTAAGCTTCACAAAGGTTGGCACCAACCTTTCCTATCCATTATATAAATGCACCACTAACCACAATCATAAATGCATTTTTGGCTTACGGAATTTTCTACCCATATCTACCCTATTCGGCCAAGGAAGAAGGAGGAAGAAGTTGATCAAGGAGACTCCCTTGTCTCCTTGGTGTTCATCTTCTTCTTCCCTTCTTTCTTGTGCTAACGCCAAGGAGCAACCACCAAAGGGGATGGCTGTTAACATGCTTTCGTCGAGTTTAAAATATGCGTTGTAGTATAGTTAACAAAAGCGAATCAATATTTAAATTTGTAATCTTGAATTGTGAATCCGAGGTTGTCTCAGGGAGCAAGTAATCGTAATTAATCACCAATTAGAAGAATGTAAAAAGAGTGTAATAATCTGACATAAAGAGATAGAATTTGCAATGACTATCAGCCTCAAATAGATAAGAAATGAACTCTTCAATCTTCAAAAATAAATGAAGTGTTTAAGGACAAAAATTTGGTTTTTTCTCCTAAAGCCAACACACCTTAATACTTAGCCTTTTTCATGCCATCAGACATCCAACACTTAGCCATCAGACGTCATAAAGTTCAGCCAAAGCCAGACAAAATCCAAGCTCAAGAACTAGCCCAAGGCCTATACGCAAATCATGATAAAAACCTACCTTGGCTCGTGACTAGGCCCCCCCCGCACATGCGCGGGCGTGTGCATATGCTTGTGAGGAGTATGGGGAATCAACCCCCTGGTGCTTGGGCATCCCTTAAAGGGGCACTTTTCCTTTTATTCCCAAATCCACTTCATCTTTTCACGATGTGGTACTTTAGAAGCTTCCTCTTCTCTTTATTTTAGCAGCATCACATCATGGGAATTTGCTTGCTTGATTGAAGGAAGCTAGTCGTTGGATCTTGAATCCAATGGTGTAGGAAGCTTCCTTAGGTGAATTCGCGTGGAGAGAAGTTTTTTGGTTGTTTGTCTCACCGGATAGAGATGATGATGTTGGAGAAGACGACTTGGTCGGCGGATCACCTAAAACAAGATCATGGGCTCTTAGCCCCAATTAGGCACATAGAAAGCTTCACTGTGAGGTGAAGAATGTGGTGGTGGTGTCAATTTGTTGAAAGAGTGAGTGTGGTGGTCTGCTGAAGTCATGAACGATGGCAATGGAGCGGGTTGTTCGACCAGATGGTTGGGGAGTTAAAAGCTCCAATTTCTTGAGGGATTTTTACTCTTTAAGGTGTTGTGGTGCTTGTGGTGTGGGTGGCTTGCTGATTGGTGGTGTGGAGAAGTGGCTTGAGCTTGTTGGAGGTTCGTTAGCTGCGAGGAAGAAGAGGAAGAACGGCGAGGAGGAGTCATTTAAACTTAAAACTAAATACCTATATCTACTCTACAAGAAGAGAGGAGGAAGGAACCCTACTTAAGTGGAAAAGTTGGGGAGGAACCACGTCCGGTGTTGGCTGGCTGGACATGGGGAAGAAGAGGGCTCCGATGAGGGCGACGATGGTGAAGAATGAGGGAGGAAGACCTAGCTATGGTTGGCTAGTGTTAGAGGAGCATAGGGAAGAAGATGGCGAGTCTAATTTGGTAGTTGGACATGTGGAAGAAGGAGAACGAGGAGGGTCATTGGAGTGCATGAAAACATGGCTGGTGAGGAGGAAGAAGGCGGGTTTTCCGGTTAATTCACAACTAAAATGCACATAAGACCATGCCAAAGCTTATATAGGAGATGATTTGGCCTTCAATTGCAAGGAATTCGCGAGATTCCTCGTGAACTTGGCAAATTAGGAGTCCACTAATCTTGAGTTTGCTGGAGGTCTTGTGCTCCAAGTTGGGGCACGAGATTGGGTTCATTTGGAAGATAATCAATTTGTGACCAAGCCCTCTAAATTTGGAGGGATTTGGATGAGAATTGAGAAAGATCTCCTCAATTGAAAGTTGGCGAATTTGGGTCAGTTATGTTGCTTCCTTCCTTCTTTGTCTCAACGGAGATGATAACGGAAGGACTAAAATGCAATGCAAATCAAAGAATTAGGGGCATTCTTGTAATAAATAGAGATGTTTGGACTAAAATACAAATTAAGTCAAGATGGACTTCGATTGAACTATAAATTTGAGATTAACATAATTTAGACCCAAGGAATCTAGTGGTGACCTTAGATTTTGGTTTTGATGTAGTTAGACTGGGTAATTTACACAAAATCCCAAAATAAAGCAAATTCCCACCCAAAATGGGTTCCTTTGGTCAAAATGAAGGTTTCAAACCTCATAAAATATTTTAAAATGATTTTTAAGAGATTTAGATTACATTTATTTCCACCAAAATCCATTTATTTGAAGTGAGGTTTTAGTTTGGATTTTATTAATAAAATAATCTTCGAAACATGAAAAACCTTGTGTCAGTCAGTTCAAGCCGACTTCTTGGAACTTTAAGTTCATTTGACCATTGATTAATCCCTCATTTATTCTACATTTGAGATTTCTTGTTAAAATAGCTGAATTAACGAGATTTTAGTCTTCTTCTCATGTTTAGTTCAGAACGGAATTACGACCATCTGATGACTATTAAGGAGCATTTATTATTGGATTTTGACTAAATTAAGCTAGCTATGACGGATGATGCTGTTACCATCATACCTGGTCAGGCGTGTTTCACGTGTTAGAAATCGGGGTTATAAGTAACCCATTGTCATAGTTGCAAATACGTCGATCAGACAAAATTTATATCGAAACTCCAAGGGAGTCCCAGGTCAAACACAGGGAGGCGATGTTTACTTTATGTGAAAACTGCACTTCGATTCGTTTCTTTTTGGTATTTTAGGGTTTTATTATTTTTTTGTATTTTGTAAGAAGAAAACAAGCAAATGAATCACAAGATAGAGATGTGGAACAAATTTGATATATATTACTTTCAATGTCAATTACAATAAACTATGAAAGAATAAAAAGAGAGGGGGGTGAGAGGAAATCTCCTGAATCGGCTGTTCGACGAGACGATGGCACCTGGCGGAAGCTCGGAAGAAGGAGGTGAGATGCTGGAGGACGTCGGGTTGAGGAAAGCTTCGGCGTAGCTCAGAAATGGAGGTGAGAAGATGGAGTTGATTTGCTACTGGAATGGAGGTGAGAGGATAGCTCCAAGGTGACCTATGAAGGGGGATGGGAAGTTGGAGGAATATTTGGTGGGGCAGAGGTTTGCTACGCTAATAGGAGCCTTGGGAGCTTGAGAACAAGCTCTAATGGAGCGTTGGTAGGCTTGCTAGAGCTTGGGATTAGGTGGGAGTAGAGTAGGTAGAGATGGCTTGGAAGGGAGGGGGTGTAGGTCCTTTTATAGTGGAGGAGAAGAGGCAAAAATAGGTATGGGACCATTAGTGACATCCAGGACGTCATTAGAAACATTTCTGTAGACAGCTTATGCCTGCTGGCCCCCACAGCTAGCTTTGCTGGCATGCGATGAATTAGCGACTGCTGTAAGCATCGTTGTAAGTCCAGCTCATGCGTCGCTGTAGGTTCGGCTCACGAATAGTTGGTGCTGCACTCCCCCACCTTTGCTATGCGCGCGCACGCCCACGCGCTAGCACTACGCTGGGCTGCATTATGTGCATGCGCCCGTGTGCGCGCGTGCGCACCCACGCTACTACGGGCATGCGATGGCACGTGCGTGCACTGGGCGGCCTGGGCTGCGCCACGTGGTGCAGTCTGGGCCATCCATCTTCTTGTTGTAGGGGCTGGTACAGAGGTCGAATTGAGTCAATTTTCACGCTGTTAGGCTGCGATCATTGACCCGAATCCATCCGCGCGGTCGAATGTGTCATTTGAGACTTCGAATTATATTTCCTAGTCCCTTGGCCGTTGATCTTCCTTGGACTGCATATGGTGCTACGAGACCCCGATCGAGGCGATTTCAGAGGCGTTGGACTCCGATCGTCGTCTTAATTAGATCCGTATGGTTGGATCATCAATCCGAGGCTTCAAAGTAAATATCCTTCTCTCATAACGACAAAAAGGGTGCAATTAACCTAAATTATGTACAACTACTCTAAATGCAGAATGATGCATGCTACGCAATATTTATAACATGAAATGCAAATCTAAGCCTAGGAACATGCATGAATAGGCATTTTACCCTCAACAAATGTGTTTACATCATACCCCGATGCCTATCTTTTGTTAGTCCCTAGCAAAATTAAACTATATGCTTTGTATAAAAGCAAAATTAGGATTAGATCGCTTAAGCCTAAGTCATTTATTAACAATAGAAAATTTCAACTAAGGTCCTAAACTATGAAAGCTCAACAGTACCAGGGTGCCTGCCAGAATGCAGACCCCCCAAGTCCTCGCCTTATTTGAAAAGAGAAGATACATTATTTTATTATTTTTCTTCTTTTCTAATTTTTTTGTACTTTTGGAGTTTGAGAGTTCTAGGATGACTTTTTACGGCTACCTGACTTGCCCCAGACTTGAAAAGGACTTTAAGTACTAAGCATCTTTGTGAAAAAGTGATAGACTCATAAAACAGCCGTTAAGACAGACTTTGGGTTTTTACGACCCTAGGTGACCTTGAATAAAGGTTTATCTTTACGATCGGTAGCTTTCTCCCTACTTTTTTTATTTATGGGGTCAACACAAGAGTGAACCCAATGTATATCTCCCCGGTTTATTCGACTTCCCTTCTTCTTCCCTAAGTGTTTTGGGAATTATTGTGCATTTTTTTTGTGAGTTGGGTTCTGGACAACCGGCCGATGATTTGTTACCACCGATAACTTGCCAGCCATACTCGTGTGGTGAAGTATGGTTTTATTATTCTCTTTTTTTTTTACTTTATCCTTTTTCTATTATTTTTTTTTCTTTTTTCTTTTTCTAAGTAGGTGGCTTCCCTAATCTAAGATTTACCTAAAGGTAGTACAACGAAAATGGTCTTGTGGTTGGGCTTTGGACAACTTGCCGATGAGTTGTTACCTTCGACAACTTGCCAGTCATACCTCTCAAGTCGGTCCATTAGCTACCAAATTTCGGTAAAAATCATCGGAAAGTGAGTCAGTGTGAATAGTACGTAGATGCTTAGCCTTAAAATCCCCCCAAATTAAAGGGTGGGTTAATAAGTTGTATACTTATCATCCCAATTTATCAGCCAAATTAACATGAATTTTAATTGGTGAGGACTCGAGACTAAGTCCACATTCGAGTGGACACCCAGGCTAATTAAGCCTGAAGACCCAAAGAGTCTAAGTGTTTAGGTCCTCTCATATCATTTCCTAAAGTTAATAACTTCTAAATGCCTAAGTTCTCTTTTCTTAATTTCTTTCTTTCTTTTTAATTTTTTCTTCAAATTTTCAAATTTTTTTTTATTTTATAAGAAACTAAAAGAAATTCTACGGAGTTAACATAATGATTTCAGGAATTGATTATCCACCTCCTCATGCTTAAATGATGCAATGTCCTCATTGTAAAAATAAAGATATGAAAAGGGCGGAGTAAACAGAATATCACCTGAGTGTCGTGAAAATCTGGTCAGCTCTGCAGAGAGAAGAGTGTATACACACATGCTAAGTTTAATGCCTTCAGCTAGGCATAACATACATACAAAGAAGAAGTTGAGAATTCACAAGTGCGAGTCAGAATCAAAATAAAAATATTGATCCTGAAACCTGCCAACAGAATATGTCCACAAACGTGGATCGGATTATGGTGCAGACCCATGCCCCAGGGTCGAGTGGTTCTCAGGTTCTGGATGAAAATCACCCAGAACCGAAGGTTGTTAAGCTTGTGGGGTCGGGCCTGCGGTTTAGTGGTGTGCAACCCATGACCAAAGTGTCGGACAATAGGTAGAGATGGTTCAATAGGTGCGGTTGTCCACCTAGCATCTAGCTCAGAAAAATAAATAGTTATTCCAGGCTTGGGTCGCACGTGAAAAATATCATAAGGGTCCATATAGAAGATAGGTGGTTTCAGGTCAATAGGTTCCCTTATATCCAAACTTGTTTTTCCCTCAAAATTAACCTCCCAAACTTTTATTTCCAACTTCCTATCCTCTGAAATCAAGGTTTCTAGGACCTCTAGATCATTGTACACCCCGTCTAAAGTACCCAAGTCCAACAATTGTGGCTAAATCAGGATTAACTTGGGCACAATGATCTCAAAAGTATGTTCATTCAGCTCTTTGGGGTGTGGTTGAGGAATGGGGCTACTAATTGAGTCATTAGGTATCGGATCCTTCAAGTTAGCCCCAATCGAATCAGAATCTTCAGTAGTCAGGCTACCAAATTGGTCGTCATACTCCTCGAGCTTGTATGTCTTACTAAAATCATTCCCCTCAAGCTTAAGTGAGATTTCGCTAAGAGATTCCTCACCCTCAAATTCAAAGAATTCATGATCCTCATTTGTATATGTCTCAACATCACAAGTCATTTCATCATCCAAGGAGACATATTCTTTTTCGTTCCCTGGCTTGGATATCTCGGGTGAATCAATCGGTTCATCCTCAATGGGTTGCTCTAGCCCAACCTAGTCATCTCCAATCTCAGAAAATGTATCCCCCCCGACAGGTGCTTGAGCAGGTTCAGACATTGGCTCTCCTTTAGGGGGTTCATCTTGAGAATCATCCCAAGATTTGATTAGGGCAACCACAAATTTCATCCTTAACCTCGACAACTTCCCAAGTAGAAACTCACCCAGGTCTCTATCCCTAACACTTTAGAGCAATTCTAATAAAGAGCTATTCAACTCATCAATCATTTTTATCATAAGCTCCAATGCTTTAGTGCATGGTGTTGGCTGGGCTTCTAAAGATTGTATGGTGTTCCCTAAATTAGCCAACACCCTATCTTGGATCTGGTTCTCCTTAACCGACTAGTTCGATTCAGGTTTGGGTGGGTTTGGGTTAAATCTGGAGGAATTAAGATGTCGAGGTTCTCAGGTTCGTCCCTAATAGTAGTTCATCTCGAGTTGTTTAAAGAATGGTGATGACCTATTTTCAATGGAATACTGGGGACGACAGGTGTTATAATCAGCATATCCTTCCTGATTGTAGATCGGGTTGGTTTTGTCATCAAAGGATAGAGATCCACAATCATTGTAGGTTTGGGAAGGATAGTAATCATAGTCTTGTTGTCCAGGGTTAGGCCCTGGACACTGAGGTCCGGATTCGTATCCCCAATTAAAGTCATCTCGACTAGTGGATGGGTAAATACAAGTCAAGTCGGAATAATAATCATCTTGGGGATAAGTGTTGGTAGGAGGATAGGATTGGAAATGTGTATAAGATGTGGAAGGGTACATGGTGAAGTAAGGAGGGAAATCAGAAGAGAAAGAAGGAGCCCTGCAATACAAAAATATAAGCCTGCCCTTAGGTTGGGTGGCCTATAGGTCTACAGACTCTCAGAATCCGTCCTAAGATTATGGATGATTTACTCTACTTATGTCTAGGCAATCCAACCAGTTAGGAGGGACTGTGGAGAAGGTTCTTCCTTTAGCTTACGCCTTCGATTCCTAGTGTACCCCCCAGCTGTGGTCGTTTGACACTACTCCCCTAGCTATACATCAGATTGACTAATATAAGCAGGTTAATCGTGAATAATTTCAATCAGGATCCTGATGAGCGAACCAGTCCTTTGGGCCAACGTCTAATCAATTTTAGTTAGGCTTGGGACAATGGTGCTTCAGGAATGTGACGGGCCCTTTAGATGGGTTGTGCCCTTAATGATCAGTTAAAATGTGTGTGCATGCACAACTAGGATTTCCAAACAAGGTTATTTGATGATGTGTCTTTTAGGGTTCAACCGTGTTTAGTAGCTTTTAGGGTTTAATCTTTGGGTATATTCAATCAAGGTTTAGTAGAACACTCCAAGTTCTGAAAACACTGGTGTAGATATATTCCTTTAAAAATCAGAAATAAAATGTGGAGTGCCTAGTTCAATCCTAAAAATCAACCTTAAGTGGCAAGCTACTTGATGAATCGCTTTTATCTTAAGTGGTGCGGCCTAAATAGTTCAATCAATTGGCCTATTGCACCACTTAGTTAAGGCACACAGAAATGTTTGACCTATTCAGATTTCTACTCATTTATATGTGTGTTGAATTAAGTGCACTGGGTTCATAGGTCAAATCCTGGTTAAGTGGTAGAATCGATGTAATTATGCACCTTAGGGTGAGAAGTTGTGGGTGTTAAGGTGTGTCGCTTTCAGAAAATCCCCCAATCGGATAACACTTTTTTTATTTTTTATTTTTTATTTATGTGGATGGCGAGATCAGTGGAGGTGGCAAACAAATAACCAAATCTATCCTAGGATTTATAAAAAGCACCTAAGTTGATTTGGGTTTGAGATATTAGGTTATGGAATGAAAACTAAGGTGGGGGCAGTGTAGGGGACACTTACAAAACACTCTACCCGCACTTTACTCCGGTCTACCAGACTTGGATCTCCATGCTAGGGTACCTGCAAGATAGTAGATCAAAGACAAGTGGGGTTAGTGCTATGTAAATGCAAAGAAATACAATAAACAATAAAGTAAATTCTGTTGCCTCCTAGGCAACGACTCCAAAATGATCGGGCGTGTTTCGCGTGTTAGAAATTAGGGTATAAGTAACCTGTTGTCGTAGTTATAAAACATGTCGATCAGATAAAATTTATATCGAAACTCCAAGGGAGTCCCAGGTCGAACACAGGGAGGCGACGTTTACTTTACGTGAAAACCGCGCTTCGATTCATTTCCTTTTGGTATTTTAGGGTTTTGTTATTTTTTTGTATGTTTGTAAGAAGAAAACAAGCAAATGAATCATAAGATAGAGATGTGGAACAAATCTGATATATATTACTTCCAATGTCAATTACAATAAGCAATGAAAGCATAAAAGGAGAGGGGGTGAGAGGAAATCTCCCGAATCGGCTATTCGGTGAGACGATGGCACTTGGCGGAAGCTCAAACGAAGGAGGTGAGGAGCGGGGCAACAAAGATGAGATGCAGGAGGACGTTGGGTTGAGGAAACCTTCGGCATAGCTCCAGAATGGAGGTGAGAAGACGGAGTTGATCTGCTACTGGAATGGAGGTGGGAGGATGGCTCCAAGGCAACCTATGAAGGGGGAAGGGAAGTTGGAGGAATATTTTGTGGGATAGAGGTTTGCTACACTAATAGGAGCCTTGTGAGCTTGAGAACAAGCTTTAATGGAGCGTTGGTAGGCTTGCTAGAGCTTAGGAGTAGGTGGGAGTAGAGTAGGTAGAGATGGCTTGGAAGGGAGGGGGTGTAGGTCCTTTTATAGTGGAGGAGAGGCAAAAATAGGTATGGGACCGTTAGTGACATCGAGGCTGTCGCTGGAAATGTCGTTGTAGGCAGCTTATGTTCGTTAGTGCACACAGCTAGATTTGTTGGCATGCGATGAATTAGCGACGGCTGTAAGCATCGCTGTAAGTCTAACTCATGCGTCGCTGTAGGTCCAGCCCACTCATAGTTGGTGCTGCGCTCCCTCGCCTTTGCCGAGCGTGCGCGCTCCCACGCGCTGGCACTACGTTGTGTTGCACTGTGCGCTTGCGTGCCCGTGCGTGCACGCGCACCCACGCTGTTGCGCACGTATGCAATGGGTGGCCTGGGCTGCGCCATGTGGCACAGTTTAGGCCGTCCATATTCTTGTTATAGGGGCTGCTACAGAGGTCGGATTGAGTCGATTTTCACGTTGTTAGGCTACGGTTGTCGACCCGAATCCATCCGCGTGGTTGGATTTGTCATTTGAAGCTCCGAATTATGTCTTCTAGTCTCTTGCCCGTCGATCTTCCTCGGACTGCATATGGTGCTACAGGACCCCGATCGAGGCGATTTTAGAGGCGTTGGACTCCGATCGCCATCTTGATTAGATTTATATGGTTGGATCGTCAATTGAAGTCTCTGAAATAAATATCATTCTCTCCTAACCACAAAAAGGATGCAATTTACCTAAATTATCTACAACTACTCTAAATGCAGAATGATGCATGTTATTGATGAGTGGCTACTCATCATGGCTAAAAAGCTGAAATTAAGCTAGACACTAAGCAAAACAATACCAAATTAATAGATAAAAAGGGTTAAGTGTGGGAATTAAAGAAAAAGACCTAAAACTTTTACTTTGTGTTAAAACCTCCTAATTAGGTCACAAAATGAGATTTTCTAAAAACAAAATACAAATGATGATCCATGCGTCAATTGAACACATAAATTAGTATGAAAAGCCAAATTAGATGTATAGTCAATGTCTTAAATGTTCAATTAAGCACATATAGAAAGTTGAAGGCAATTGGACATCATTTAGGTTATGAAATAGATAGTTGACACTTAGGACCTTCACGCATTACACTTTGACCCTTAAAAACTCATTTTTGGACCTGCTTGTAAGCTGCAGGGACCCTTTTGTAAACCTACAGGGCCCTTCCAGTTGTTGTTCTTCTCACTTATGGGCCTGCATGCAATATTTCTACCCCTTCGTTCAAGGGTCTTCCTGCAATTTTTCCCTCATTTCAGAGAGAAGCCTACTGCTCTTCACGCGCACTGTAGCGTGCGAAGAACACGGCCAATCTCAGCCGTCCGTCGCTCTTTAGATCTTGATCTACAGTTGGATTCTATTGGAACTTTCACGCAATTTGGTGCGTGCGTTCACCTCTCTCCCCAGATCTCATTTGACGGTCAGATCTTGTGCTCAACTCACCGCGCGCTCCGCCCCTCACATCCTCGCCGTCGGTTGCATCTTGTTTATTCTCACCTGCGCGGTGATCTCAGCCACTGAGTTGCTACTGAAGCACCTCAGTGGTGTTGCGCGTAAGGGATCGCTCCCTCCTACATCTCTTAGCGATCAATTCGTCCACGCCAGTCTCTCCTCCCCATCCAACCTCTGATTTCACAGCCCCTGCTGTGAAATCATCACCTTCTCTCGACACTCCTCGTCGCTAAGGACTTCGTAGCACCTGAGGATGACCCTGGAGTCTCACTAGCGGACTCTTCCCTCCGCTGGAGTCACCTTCCTCCTTTCTTCCTCCTTAGCCGCCGGCTAAGGACCCATAGGTCCCATTCTTCCTTTTAGTTTAGGTTTTTAATTCTGCATAATTAGTTTTAGCTGTATTTAAGTAGTTTAGAGTAGAATTAGCATAATTGTTAGTGTTTAATTTTTGCTGTAGGTTAAAGTAGCCTTAAGAGTAGAATTAGCATTAATTCCCTTCCCTCACCTCCTTTGATCAGTCCAGATCAGAGGGGAAGAATTCATCTAATCATTTTTCAAATTATCTCCCTCTCCATGTTTTCTTCACAATCCAATTCTGATTTATCTTTTTAACGACAATTTTTCTCATCCTTCACCCACACACCCTGATCCAATTTCAGATCTGGTGGTTTACAACCTCAGATCTGAAACTGGCGTCACAAGCACCTTTGGGGCTTCTCACTCACCCCTTATTTGTTCACAAAAGCCCCTTGATTTTGGGTTGAATTCTTCAGTTTGTTAGATTTCTTTTCAACATGGATTTTGAGGAATTTTTGCTTTCTGAATTGCATTGCCAGATCTGACAGATTGAAGAGGATTGGGATTTCTTGTTGGCAAGGACTCTGAGAGGTTTTCTGGTGATAGAGAACAACTCAGAAGAGCCATCCTTGAATCTGTTTTGCTTTGATTTGAATGCATTTACAAGTTACTGTGAATTCCCTTAATGCATTCTCAGTCCTGTTTTGACACTTCAGAATTGCCATACACCATTGTTTTGATAACTACTTTTGTATGGTGATTTCCTAACCTAAGGAGTTCTCCATACTCCTTAAGGTTGCAAGAAACTGGGATTGGATTTAATGGTTTTAAGATACTGAATTAAGTCTTCCTTTATGCTGTCTATAGCATTAGGAAGAGCTAATTCAGTGTTATTTTTGGTTTTAATCTGAAATGAGGTTTTTGATGAGGGCTTCTTTTTGGGTATTTGAATTGAGATATTGTGTGATTTTCGTGAGATTTAAACCCTTGTTAGATTTGGGATTCACTTAGCTATTTTTTTTAGTTGGTTTTGATTGTTTTTAATCCAAGTTACTCAGTAAAGTGTTGCATCTGGCAGCTACATTATTCCCCTCTTCTCTAAATTCCCTCCTTCTCATCTGCAGAACTCATCCTCCTCTTCAAATGGACTAACTGCAGCAGCAGTTAGCCCATTTGACAGTGGCTTAAGCCACTGCTACAGAAGTACTGAATTCCAACATGTTCTCCTCTTCTTCACCCTCTCTGACAGTGGCTGAAACTGCTGTTAAAAAATTGATGAAATTGAACATAATCAATCCTTTATTCCTAACCTCCTACTAAAATCTAATTGTACATACTTAAATCTAATACTGTATATATACATATACTACTAACTATAACTATAATGTACATAATAACTATGTAAGTATAGATACATATATACTGTATACTGTATAAACTTATATATATCTATATACATATGTAATTTATGTACATATATGTATAAATATTGAATTATTACATATATAATTACTGAATTATGTATATATATGTACTGATTTGCATTTATTCTGTTATAGCCATACTATAGATTAAATTATCTAAACTAATAATTTAGAGTTATAACTAAGTTAAGTAAATCTGTAGACCTAGGTTAGTATATAGTAAGTAATTTAAGCTAGTTAAAGTATATTTATATCTATTGTAGATTACTGTTAATTAGTTTTTAAGATAAACAGCCAAGAGTTGCTATTTTAACTTAAATAAAACATAAATAAATTCGTAAAAATATAATAAAAATATGTATAAAATACTTAAGTATGTAATTTAAATCTGTTTAAGGTCAATTAGACCATTTACTAACTAATTTATAAGTAATTAACCAATTAAGCACCTAAATTAGCTTGTACAAACAACCTACTTTAATTAATTTATTTGTATAGTAAACCTAATTAAAATTAAAAATTAATTAAACAATTATGTATTTTTATGTAAATACTTTATTTTCCATATTTTATTTTATTTTTTTTAATAATTTATGGCCCTCAAATCGAGGGCCAAATGTGCTTCCAGGCGCAGCTGCACTCGATTTCCAACGCAGATGTGGCGCTGGAATAGCGCCACATCGTGCGCTGCAAATCAAGCGCAGCGCTATAAAGTGAATTTCTGCTTATGCTTAAGCAGTCGTCACGGAAGCAGGGCGCCCGAAAAACTGCATATGTATACCTGACCCGATTACCATCTGAGCATACCGTTTGGCGTTTTGTCTGAGATGCGATGAGGATATGAATGTGTGTGTGGCCGGGGGCCCGAGCTTGTGTGCATGCGTCGTTGGGGCAAAGGTCCTGCGTGGAGTCTGAAAGCGTAATTAAGCCACCTAATTGAAGATTTGGGCGCGCTTAGTAGAGGTTTGGTCCCTCCCTCTGGGTGATGTGTACCCCTCGAATGGCGCGCCCGCAAATTAAGCACGTTTTGAATTTGCTTAATAAAAGCTAATGACGACTTAAGTGTATATAACAGAAAAAGATATACATATGTACACGAAGTATAGCCTATTATTTGTATAAGTAAACCTATATAATTACTAACAGAATAAAATGACACCATAAACGTCGCTAAAGACCTCAGTTTTCCCTCCTTACGTTGTATATAGTGTTTTCTGAGATTTAGCGACGCTTATGTCTGTCATTAAAACTGCTGTATATGTTACTGTAGATAACAGACTAGTAAGTTAAGTTTTTACACTATGGCATCCTAGTGTATTAGGTACTATCATGTTAGTATTAATACTATAACTTGTAAATACATAGTTTTTAGTATAGTAATAAATTGTTTGGTGCTTGTTTTTTAGTTAGTTAATTTTTACAAGCATTACAATTAACTTTTAGTAAGTAGGCAAACCATTTTTATATTCATTCATTCTTTAATAAGATGTAAAGTTTCTTTTTGGAATTAGAGGATAATTTTGAGATCAAAGAGTGACCGATGTAATTCAATAAATTGCCTCCCAGTGAACGACCAGGAACAAAACCAGTAAAAATTATATAAGTAAATAATAATAATGGTTGTAATGACTGGTACTCACCCTAACTCACCACTTTGACACTCTTAGTGTTTCATGCTACAACATACTACAACAATCATTGCAATCATCTATTCTATTTTATTCTTATTATTATTAGTTATGCAATATTTATAACATGAAATGCAAATCTAAGCCTAGGAACATGCATGAATGTGCATTTTACCCTCAACAAATGTGTTTACATTAATACCCCCATGCCTAACTTTTACTAGTCCTTAGTAAAATCCTATGGAACAAACTAGATCTCTGGATTGAGTTTTTACTGTCAAGATGCCTGATCATGTCGCCTCTCTAAAAATTAAATTGGAATACCAATTATAGACCAAGATGTACTTAAGTACCTGCCAAGATATAGACTTGAGTCCGCAAGGAAGGTTTCTAAATCCCCAGAATCTGCCTAGAGGTTCGTTGACCCCATTGGTTAAAGCACTTCTGCATATGTGCAACAAGGTTCAGGTTCAACTTGCTAGTGTATTTTTCTAGAAGAGAGAGATATATATTTTTTCGAAAAGAGAGAGAGATATATATTTTTGAGATTTTTCTCTCCTTTATTTTTAGATTTCCTTAAATCCAATAGTGGATTGGCTCTAAACATGGTCTGTATTAGATTCCTCGTCCCCATCATCAATCCTCGAAGGTCCCTAGCAATCGATGCTTCAAGATAGAACCGCCCAGGGCAACCCCCAAAACCTTGGCATTCGCAGTTTGTGATAGTGCTGTACATGGCACTCTGTAGCTAAATCCATGCCTTGGCAATCGACATTTAGAGATAATGTTGCTCATGGCACCTGAACCAGCACAAGGTTCCTACATGCCCCCGGTAAAATATTTAGATATTCTAGGAGATAAGCGTCGAGAAGAGGATATGTTATAACGCATCCTTAAGGGGAGCATTTACTCCTCTCTGTGGTGGAAACTCATCCAATCAACTTGTGTTTTCGAGTTGCTCCTAAGTCAAATTTTTGAGAAAATATTTCTTTTTATAATAGAAACTTTATGGCATTATTCTTTATTAAGCTCACTGTATCAGACCAGTGCGTGAATTTTGGGTGCCTAGGTTACCAAGTACCGCAAACCAAAAAGTAGACAGCGAGGCTAAATATTCCCTATTCCTTGGACTTGGTACATCAGCTTCGTAACTACATCAACCTCTTGAGGAATAGTCCCGACTTAACAAATACGAGAGTGTTTAAGACAAAACAAGCCCAAGAGGCCTAAAGACAGTATCCCTCACTTATCTCTTTTTCTTTAGCACTTCAGTACTTAATTCATCATCTGATCTAGCCTAGAACTTAGGTAAGTTCCCTACTCAATTACTGGGACTAACACAATTTTCTTTTTGCTCCTTTTTCTCTGTTTTTCCCTTCTTTTTCCTCCTCAAAATAGATTTTCAAATCAGTTCAAAAGTTTTCGTCCCCTTTCATCCTTTTTTTTTTTTACGAAACCCCTCAAAAGAATCAAATTTCATGTCATTTGGCACTTTAATAATCCCACGCCTAAGATTTGAAATGTTGTCATCACAAACTAGGTTGGTTCAAGTTCAGCTTAGGTCATAATTTAGAACAGGTTCAGAAGGGTGAGTGAACGGGTTAGGATGACTGTTGCTAATGATTTCAAGCTCCAATATGAATATCGGAGGTGGAGTCGGTTGCTATAAGGTACAAACCCTAAAGTACAATAGTCATTTAGCTCAAAGATGTGTAAGAAGGACCTCGGGTATTCGAATGACGAGTTGCCTCCTGTTAAGCATTAAGTTTAATGCCATCAGTTGGGCGCAATGCAGCTCATGGTGAATGGAGATCAAAAGATTTAGCAGCCAGATTCAAATCGGTAATCTCAAGGAATGGTTTCAGTCTTTGACCATTCACAGCAAAAGGGTCTAAGTCTTGGCTGAGTCCACTGATTTCAACCACTCCATCTCCAAAGATCCTTTGGACTAGAAAAGGTCTGATCCATTTTGATCTCAATTTTACTGGGAAGAGCTTGAGTTGGACATCAAAGAGAAGCATTTTCTGACTAGGATAGAAATATTTTCGTAAGATATGCTTGTCAGGAAAGGCCTTTATCTGCTCTTTGTAGATATGCGATTTCTCGTACGTGTCATTGTGTAGTTCCTCAATCTCACTCATTTGCAAATGGCGGTGGATTCCGACCATCCTGAGATCTAGATTGCACTTCCGTACTGCCTAGTAGGCTTTGTGCTCCATCTCTACAAGGTGACATGCCTTCCTGTAAATTAGTTTGAACGGAGACATTCCTAGCTGGGTTTTATGAGGGATCCTCTAGTCTCATAATACTTCCAAAAGTTAGGTTGTTGTATGCGAAAAGAGGAGATTTAATATGCGTTCATTGTAATACAGTCCTAAATCGCACAACAAAAGATTTAAATTTGTAAAACTCAGATTCAGAAAGGAGTCTGAGATCATTCGTAGTGAGTAAGTGTGCAATTTAATTCACCAATCACAAGAAATATATGCAATTGAAATCAATAACACTTAGAATGATATTTCAATAAAAGTCAGAAGAATAGTGCAAAAAGATTTGGTTAAAATGGTGATTTGAATCACCAAATTAACCCTTTTAGTTTAAGCTCGCAACCACTTAAATGTTTCAACAGTAAACCACAATAAATAATCCTCGTTAATTAAGTATGCAGATATTCCAATAGTAACCAGCAGAAGGCCTCAGACGACAGACTAAAGGCTTCAGACGCCTTAATAGAAGAAGCTCAACAGCCTTTCAAGAGAAGTGCAAGGCTCCTTTCCTTCTAGAGCCTCAAGAACACACCAGCAACACCAATAGAGGCTCAATGGCCTTAAACAAAGCTCGCAGAGGCTAAGTGTTGAGAGAGGGGAAAGCTTAAATCTTGAGGCAGCAAAACCCAACCCCTTCTCTCTCAGATTCTCTTTCTTCCCTTTCCAAGCTCAGAGTAGACCACACCCAGGTAACGGGTAAACGGATCCACCACCTAGACCAGTGAGGAGTGAGTGTGGGCAAGGGTGTGGACAAGCGCACGTGAGGAGCATGTGTATAGAGGCGTGGGGTAGGGACTTGACCCTGGTGTTCGAAGGCGATAAGGCTCCTGCACTTTTTGCCTTTATGCATTGCGAGGGGGCCTTCACTTCATGATGTGTGACTATCTTGCAGAGGTTTCTCACACAGCAGTAGTAGGAGGTGAGGCTTCCAATTGAAATCGAAGAAGTTGGCAGCTATAATTGGATGCCTAAAAGGCTTCTTGGAACTGAGTTGCACGAACTGGAGAGGGAATTGAGGATAAGAACAGCCGAAGAGCTGCTACTGGAGCTAGAGATGATGGCGGAGTGGCGGTTGTCCAGTGAAGTACCTGAAATAGAGAACACAGCCTTGCAGCCACGTTAGAGAAGCTCAGAATGATCGCTGGTGGACGGCAAGTGCGCTGGTGGTGGTTTCATGGAGTGAGGTGTCGTGTAGTGGCCTGGCGAGGTCGAGGAAGTGGTACAGTGAGGGTGGTGTTCGGTGGAGATGTCGAGCGGCCAATCCCCTCAATTTCTTGAGGGGTTTTGGTAGGATGTGGGACAGTGAATGCTTTAGGATCGGTGGCAGGAAAGTTGGTGGTGTGTGGCATGAGGAGGGCTGCACCAGAGAGTTGCCGGAGCAGAGGAAGACGAAGTGGTTATGGTTGTGTCAGCGGTCGAAAAAGGAAAGGAAGGGGTTAGGAAGATTTAGGAAGGAGGGAGGAAGAGAAAGAGAGTGTTAGAGAGGGAGAGAGTGAGTGGATGCGACCGGCTATGATAGGCTGACGTCGGAGGAGTCATTGGCGATACGGCAGCAAGAAAGGAGCGGGTGGCCCTGCTTTGGCTGGCGACGAGGGGAAGATGTTGAGCCAATCAATTTGACTGTTGGCAGGCTCAACGAAGAGGATAGAAAGGCTCACTGGAGACGAAGGTGCGGATGGCCGGAGTTGAGGAAGAGGGATTTTTTGGGCTCAAAACTTCGTTAAGGATTAAGTTTTGAGTTCTAGAGCTTTATATAGAGCTTCTGAGCAAGATATAAACAAGAAAAGGGCTTCTGCAAGGCTTACGATTGAAGGAAAATCACCCAAAAATCTCTTGCGTTTGCATAAGGTTTTCCTTGTGATTTGAAGCCAAGATTAGTCACAATCAATTCCCCGTAGTGTGAACAATTTTATGGGATTTGATGATGATTTAAGTAGGTTTAGGTGCGGTCAAAGGCTTCTTGGAGATCAGTTGACCTCCAATGGTGGAAGGGACTTGCTTGTAAAGGAGATAACAAATTTAAGTGGCTAAATGCAAGGAATTTAAAAGATAGGGGCTTGATTGAGAGAAATATAGTTTAAATGGACTAAAATGCAAACTAGGTCAAGATGGACTCTAATTGGGCTCAAATTTTGATACAAACCTAATTTGGTTCTAAGGAATCTGATGGTGAAGTCAGATTTTAGTTTTGACCAAGTTTGGCTGGGTAATTTGCGTAGAAGTTCAAATTAGGGTGGAACTCTATCTGTGACCCTATTTAAGGTCAAAATAGGTTCCAAAGGTCAAATCAAGGATACCAAACCTCAATAAATTTTATATGAATTTTAGGGGATTTAGATGAATTTTATCCTGACTAGAACCTCTATAATTTAAGCGACTCTGAAATTAGGGTTTCAGGTACTAAATCAATTCTCGAAACGCGTGAAACCCTGTTTCTATCTATATGGTCCATCTTATTAGACTTTAATGCTCATTAAACCTTAGATTAAACCCTAAAAAATCCTTGGTTTTTTTATGTTTATGATATGTTAAAATTATAGAATTAACCCTAATTTCCTATTCTCTTCTCAAAACAGAATGAAGTGGAGTATAACCCTCAGATGGTTATGTATGAGCATTTCTCTTTCAAACCTGATTAAGAGTGGCTAGTTATGGCCTATGATGGTATTCCCATCATACCCTTATGCCTATCTTTTTTCCAATCTTTTAGCCAAAATCTTATGGATCAAACTAGGTTTCTCGGTCGGATGTAACCGTCAGGGTGTCTTACTAAGCTGCATCTCTAGAAATCAGATCAGAATACCAACAATATGCCTAGAGGTACTCAAGTACCAGCCAAGATCCAGATTTGACTAGCTTTAGCCTTAGTCTGCCACGAAGGTTTCTAAAGCCTGAGAAAACTTCCAGAGGTTCATTGACCCTAGCAGTTAAAGCACCTGTACGTAGACATAACATGTCCAGGTTTAGTTTGCCAGTGCATTTTTATAAGAGAGAGAAAGAGAAGGATTTTTCATTTAGAGAGTTTTCTCTCTTTTCTTTTTATTTTTCTCTAAATCCAGCCTTAAATTGGCCCTAAACAAGGTCTGTATCGGATTCTTTGTCCCCACCATCAATCCTTGAAGGGTCTTTAGCTTTCGATGCTTCAGGATAGCACCGCCCATGGCATCCCCCAGAACTCTGGTT
The DNA here is from genome assembly GCA_037157565.1 of Thalassia testudinum. NCBI lineage: Eukaryota > Viridiplantae > Streptophyta > Magnoliopsida > Alismatales > Hydrocharitaceae > Thalassia > Thalassia testudinum. The sequence continues at coordinate 20,112,446 of JAZHRO010000071.1, read as the reverse complement.
TTCAACACTTTGGGATAGTGCCACCTTTGGCGTTCTGTAGCTAAATTCAGGCCCTGGTAATCGACATTTCGGGATAATCCTCCCATGGCATTTGAACCAGCACAAGGTGCATATATTCCCCCGGTAGGTTATTTAGATATCCTAGGAGACAAGAACTGAGGAGACAATATATTATTATGCACCTTCGAGGGGAATTTCCCACCTTTCCACATCGGGAACCCATCAAATCAACTTTTGTTATTGAGCCGCTCCTAAGCTAGATTTTCGAGATGACTTTTCAGAACAGAACACTTTTGGCATGAATTTCTTTATTAAGCGCACTTAACCAGACTTAGTGTGTGATTTTTGGGTGCTTAGGTTATTAAGTCTCAGAAACCAAAGGGCAGTCATTGGGGCCGAATAATCCCTAAGCCTTAGACCTACTACATCAGCCTCGCACTTTCCTCAACCTTTTGAGGACTAATTTGGATCTTAACAAATACACGAGTATTTAAACCCTAAAATAGATCTAAGAGGCCTAGGGTCGGTACTCGTCACTAATGTCCTATGTTTTAGCTTTCCAGGTCTTAATTCATCATTCGATCCAACCTAGAAATTAGGTAAGTTCCATATTCAAATTTTAAGAGGCTAACTCATTTTCTTCTCTTTTTGTTTACTCCTTTTTCTCTTTCTTTTATTTTCTTTTCCTCTTCTCTTTTCATTCAACTCGATTCAAATTGGCCTCTCCTTTCCTCTTTTCTCTTTTTTTTTTGAATGAAACCCTTCCATGCATTGATTTTCATAGCAATTTGCACTTTAATACCCCCATGCCTATGATTTGCAATGTCCTCATTATAAATTAAGTAGGTTCAAGTTCAATTCAGATCATACATTAGAATAGGTGGGTGGTGAATGGGTTAGAATGACTGTTGCGGATGATTTCTATCTCTGATACAAGTATCAAAGGTGGAGTCGGTTGTTCTAATGGACGAACCCTAAAGTACAATATGAATTTAGCAAAGAGATATGTCAGAAAGGTTTCAGGTTTTTCAAAGATGATGGGTTGCCTCTCATTAAGCACTAAGTTTAACGCCATGGGTTGGGCGCAAGGACCTCAAAAGGATATGTCAATCATCGCATTATGGTGAGTGATAGTTGAAAATATGTGATTGTGGTGGATGAGGATCAAGTGATTAAATGTGATCATGATGGCCACAAATGAGTATCAAATTATAATGAAGAGTCATTCCAGAAGTTCTATGATATGGATCAAGTTGATTCATTTCAGGGTGGCTCTTATGGAATTTTTGTAGAGGAATCACTCGGAAGATGTAGTGATCATGAAGTTCTGAAGTAAGATCGTCGTGGGTCTAGGACCCAATAGAGGTGAATCTAATCAGCATATCCTAGATGTGTGGTTCCTCATGTGCAATGTGGCCCAATGGATCCTTTTCTAATGTGTCATCTTGATTTTCCTCTAATGGATGTAAGATCAATTACTCAAAAAATGACTTGAAAATAGGGTTGTATAATGATTCTTCTCTATAGTTTTCATCCAAATAAAAAGTGAATGTTTGGAGAGTGCCTTTTTTATCATCCAATTCCAAATTTGTAAAGGATTCATACTCTCGGTTGTGGTCACTCTCGGTATCTACCATGCCCAATTCTTGGAGATCCTCAAAACAATCATCATAATGAAATGTCTCCAGATCCATGGAATAAAATTATGAATCCCGTTGATTGTTATCCTATTTACCGAAATCCATGCATGTTTCCTTAAGATCAAAGGTGAAAGCCTCCAATACTCTCAATTTGCTGGAATCATGTTCGGCTAAATCGAGATCCTCCAAAATGTGGAAAACTTCCAGTTCTAGCTCTAGGTTTTCTACTACCAAAATGGTCATGAGATCCTGAATCAAACCTAGTTGTTCTACTGAGCATTTTCCTTTTCCTTTAGATGATGCCTCGAAGATATTGATCTCAGTTTGCTTCTCTCCAGAGGCAATTACTATGTGCCTTGATTCATAATTAATTATGGCTCCTGCAGTAGTAAAGAAAGGTCTTCCCAAAATCAAGGGCATATCTTGTATTTGTTGTGGCACATCCATGTCAAGAACTAGGAAATCAACTAAGTAGCTGAAATCTTTGACTCTAACTACCACATCCTCTTCCAGCCCAATCATGGTGATTACGGTTCGGTTAGCCAATTGCAAAGTGACATTAGTGGGTTTTAGCTATCCAATCCGTAGTTTCTCAAATGGGGCGGTTGGGATTAGGTTGACTAAAGCACCAAGATCCAGTATAGCCCGCTTGAAATTTGTACCACCGATCTTGCAGGGGATCAGCGGGATGCCTGGAGTGGATTTCTTAGGAGGTAGATTATTTTGGATTATGGTACTCACACTTTCAGACAGTGCTATCTTCCCTTAGGATGGTTCTTCCACCTCTTTTTTGGATAAGTTAGGTGAAGTTGGATTGAGAGAGAGGTTATCAAGTAATGGGATTGTGACTTGTGCATTCCTTAATGGTCCCGTTACGTTAGATTCCAACAGTACTTTAGTGTGGAGGTGGGATAAGATCTAGGATAGGGGAATAGATTGGCTATCTTGGGGGATGGGTTTCTGTTTCCACCTCTTGGTTTTGTCCTTGACCTTATTATGTTGATCATAGGTTGGGTGAGATTTGGGAGATGGGACTCAGGCCTTGTTTTTGCGATCTTCTCTCATGCCCGCAACATTGATCATAGCACAGTCATGATGCGAAGGTGGAGGAGAGAGAATTGGACCTTGTTGCTGAATAGTGGGATAAGTCATCTGATTTGGATTAGTTGAGGTGGATGAGGCAAACATGCAGGTAAGAGTTAATGGGCATGGCTGAGTGTAGCTTGCTTGCCCTTAAATTTGATTCACCATGTGTTTTTGAGTTGACATAGTGTTTGGATTTGGCAGAGGTTGGGAGGGAAGTGCACTAGGCTAGCGAATCCATGCCATTTGTGCAAGCAGATTTCAATCCTTAGTGATCTCGTCTTTGTGCTGTTTCTGCATAGCCGCATTGGATTTTTGAATGTCAATTAAGGTTTATAGGATTAGAGTCATTTGAACTTCCCTTGACAGCCTAGATTGATAATTTGGATTGGGCCTGGTTTGAGCAGGGCATGGAGCCTGTGTCAGGGCTGGAATTGAGATCTCAGATCTTGATTATTCCTTGACCACACGAAGTTGGGATGATTACGTCAACCAAAGTTATAGGTGTTTGAGAATGTATCATTCTGGATGGCATGGAGATCCTTGCACGTCTGAGGAACCCTAGAGAAGTCAGAATACGAGGGTTCAGAGTTCCCCCAACTAGAGCAGGTAGTTTTGGAGTTTTCTCGGAAACTAAGATCAGACGGGGGTGGATATGGGTCCATGCCCTGATGAAAATGATGATAAATGTTATGCACAGCCTCCCTATCGGAGGGTGGTTGCGCGTACGTACTCTGCTGTGCTAAGGTAGCTCTCTGCAGATGTCAAGGCAGTTCGTCCACCTTCTTCTCAATAACGGAGATCTTGTCCAGGCGATTGGCCATCAATTCCAGGTCAACGGATACGGACAGGCCTTGAGTCTTGTGTGCTTGATTGTACAGTAATCATACAACCTAAATCACCTAAATTAAGCTAGATCCTAGCATAACTTAGGAATAATGCATCATAGGCATCGTAATTTGCACAATAGCTAGTTTGTTAGTCATATAGATAATATTGTCATTTTATGACCTAAAAAAGAGATGATTCTAACCACAGATGATTCGAAGTCACAGATGATAGATCAGACTGTACAGATCTGATCAGAATGATGATGGGAGTCTAATGCTTCTGAAATTGTCTCGATCAGACAACCATGGCATCTTGTGCAATCCATAAAAGAATGGAGATCATAAAGCCAAAAGATAAAGATCTGAGCCTTAAATGAAGAATCCAATTGCACGAATGAATCTGGATTGACTATCATAGTCCAACGGCAAAAAAATCAACCCGATCGGAGGTTACAGCACCAGATATAAGGAAAAGAAGATGGACGGCCACGATGGTGCCACATGGCACCATCATAGCTGCCCCCTCATCACCGCCCCATCTAGGAATGCCACCCTCGCATGTTGTGGGCCATTAGATCTTCATCCAATGGCCATGAGCGTGCCACGCCACCCATCTAGTCGTGCTTCATCAAAGGAAAGGAAATCTAGACCGTTGGATCTTCATCCCATGGACGAGAATATGTTTCCTTAAAGCAAAAACCTAACAATATGGATGCATGGTGCAGCGGTGAGTGCGCTCAACTGCAAGTGCGAGACACGCGTTCGAGCAGTGATGTGCGAGGATTAGGAAGGCAGTGGCATGCACGCACAATTTTGCCATCAGATGGTGATCGAAGGGTGAAGGTGCAACCATGTGGTGTGATCAGAGCGTGCCACAGCCGAATGCGTGATGCCACGCCATTTCTGAAATGCGAAAGCGAGGCACGCATGCACGAGAGCCATCTGATCGTGAGATCGGACGACTGACGATTAGGCGCTAAAAAGAGGTGAGTGGGCACGTGGGAAAAAGAAGAGAACATGCACGGAGGTGTGGGAGCCGTCCGATCCTGAACCGACGCATGAGAGCGTGCCAAGTGTCAAGCCCAGATTGAATCCATGTATAGAGGGCACGTTGGAGGTTATTTTGAGGCTAGATCTGATTCGTTGATCTCTCAATTGAGGGATCTGATTAATCCTAAAGTTGTTGCACGAGATAGGGGGCCAAAAGACTTTTTATGCCCTCCATAAAGGCTATAAAAGAAGGCCAAAGCCCCCCAGTTGAAGCATCTCTCTCCCATCAACTCTAGATATCTTCCACCTTCTCTGCAACTCTCCACCCCTCTGCAACTCTGCTCCGACCTTCATCCTGGTACTCTGGATCTGAGATGCTGTCGCACCTTGCATAAGCCTCCTACAAGTGACATCGTCTCTCTGCTACTTTCTATCTCTCTCTCTATATCTATCTATCTATCTATCTATCTATCTATCTATTTGTTTCATTCTTTATTGTGAAAATTCTATTTTAATTGCAATAAAATTTTGATCTTCTGAATGCATATATCTAATTCCTATACATATATACATATATAAATATCTGTTTAGAACAAATTCTATTGAAACGCTTTTGCGTAAATTGCAATTGCTTCCCTGCGAATGACCCGGTACTCACCGATTTTATAAATTTATTTGTCGACGTATTTTCATGCTATACTACAATTGAATTAACTTTTAAAATGAGAATTATGTGTCGAATAGTACCCCCCGAGTGTTTGTGAATGCACGGGTAGTCGTCCGGTTGAACATACCCATAGATTCATTGTTTATGGAGTTCTCACACATATTCTCAAGAATCTCCCAAACTGTATCTTCATGTTGACCCATGATGCTTCCACCACAAGTTGCATTGACAAAGAGCTTGCTATCGTCACGGAGCCCATGGTAAAAAGACTGGACTTGTTCCCACTTTGAAACTTCGTGATAGGGGCATCTCCACATGAGATCCAAAAAGCGATCTGATGAGTAGGTTTTTGAGAAGAAAAGTTATGGTTTTGAGAAACCCGTCATCGTAGTTGCAAAACTCGCTATCAAATAAAAGGAAGTCTTGGGTCGAATGTGGGGATACAACGTTTGTTTCTTTAAAATATGCATTTTGCTTTGTTTCTTTTTGGTGTTTTGTATTTGCTATTTTTTTGGCGTTTTATGATAGTGTGGAAACAAGCAAGAATATCATCTGTACTAAGCTATTTTAGAAAGCAGGAAAGAACTATTCTACTTGCTAAGTATGAAGGAAGAGAGAGAATAAAAAACTACTTCTAGATAAATGATTGGTAAATGTTTATTACAATTGCTTCTACATTATGAAAGTAGTAAAAGGGAAATGGGTGAGAGAAATCTTCTTTGTCGACTACTCGGAGGACGAAGTTGCGTTGATGTGGCCCGGATGAAGATTTTGAGGAGTTGGGCAAAAAAGAACGGCGTCAGAAGATGAGGGGAGGACGGGCGACGTTGCGGCAAGATCTACTTCAATGAATGGGGTTGAGAAGATGGCTGATGAGAGCTCCACGCATGGTGATGAGAGAGTGGAAAATAACTTTTCTTTTCTCTAATGGAGCACCCTAAAGGTTTGAGACACATGCTCAAGGTATGTTTTGAGCTCTAGAGTAGGTGAGGAGAGCATAGGAAGGGATCATGAGAAGTGGAAGGGGTGTAGGGCTTTATATAGTGGTGGGAGGGTGTATCTCCAACAGCGACATTTAAAACATCGCTGAAGACCTGCCTTGGACGTCACTGAAGGCATCACTCGCCACCGCTGTCATCCGCGCATGTAGGCTGGATCAGGCGAGGATGCATCCCAACTGTCAGATCGCCAATGGATGCTCTAGATTTCGTGTGCATTGCATGCTTGAGATCACACCCGCTCACATGTACGTTTGCGTGTCAGATATTGCATGTGCAAATCGAGCGCATTGAGCAGTGCCACGTGGTGAAGCCTCCACTGCCACGTGAATTAACTTTTAAAACGTGAATTACGCACCAAATAAGTTGGCGCTGTTGTCGGGGAGGCAACGTAAATTTTTGAAGCTTTCTTCGATGCGAATTTGAGATTTCTAACGTGCTATTTTCGTGCATTTCGTGTGTGTAGAAAAACAAGGAAATCAGAATGAAACACGACAATGGGAATTGCAAGTTCGAACCTCAGGTAAGTACCCATAGTTTAGATTAGTTTGATTTAAGATTTGCTTGAACCCAAGTATTAGTTAGAAATACTTGGGCAGCCAGGAAGGGAGAGCCCCACAAAGACCCCTACACGGCAGAGCATTCCCACTGGTTATATGGTTTCCCCCACCTGACCTTCCTTGTCACTGAGAATCCAAGTAGATCAGAATGAGCAACTTGACCCCTTAAGTCTACCAATTTTAGTCCTGAATTTATGGTGCTTTGAATTTCACTTGAACTTTGGAATTGATTTGTGCTTTATGATTTAATTTGAAGGTTGGTTAACCCACCAGGTTGGTCAACTTCACCTAACCTACCCTAAATTTAGGATGATTTGGGTAATAAGCCTAAAATCACCCTGTGTGGTTTGCAAGCAGGTTATTAATTCCCAAGTTTTAGGGATTCAAGTGAATGTTAGAGCCTTCTTTTAGAGTCTTCTTGATTATGTCAATTCAAACAAGGCTTGGGTGACACAATGCAGGAAATCAATTCTCTTTTAATTCAGGAAAGTGTGTTTTCCTCAAGCCCTAAAGATAGAAACCCTAGTTTGGCTCTTTTCCAAGTCCAATTCCTTCCAAATATGGCACCTAGGACACAATCAAGAAGGTGAATAGCCCTAGGCATTTTAAATCCTTGGTGTAGAAATCTGGATGAGGATGTCTAAATAAATCAAATTAGGTGCAAGTTGAACCTAATTGATTCTTCTTTTTAATTCTTTCCAGCAATAGGGGCTTAAGAAGAAGGAAACAAGATTACCCGCCCTTGGAGTGGCTGTCGTGCGACTGATATCTCGTATACCTTGCACAACTGATTGCGCAGCAATCATAGGTCCTAAGTCACCTAAATTAAGCTAGAACTTAGCTTAACATGAACATTCTGCATGCATACGCATCGTATTCTACATCATAGTTGATAGATGTGTTTTATGTATTAAACTATGTTATTTGAGAGGTATTAATGATGGTAGGTAATCCAGGGCTACAGATGACCGATCCAACCTTATGGATTTGTTTGAAATAACGACGGGAGTCCTATGCATCCAAGATCGCATTAATCAGACTCCCATAGCACCCTAAGGAGTCTGTAGAAGAGTAAGAGCCAAGGGGCAAATTGAAGAAGATCCAGACCCCAGATGACAAATCCAATCATACAGATGTATCCGAATTGACGTTTGTAGTCTAATGGTGCAGAAATCAACTTAATCGGAAGCCTACATCATCAGATATAAAGAGAAGAAGAACGGACGGCCACGATGGTGCCATGGCAGCCGCCCCTCACCGTGCTCCCAACCCCTGAAGGCTCCTTGCCTTGTAGCATGGGCCGTTGGATCTTCATCCAACAGCCACGAACGTGCCACATCGCCACCCAGAACAGATTAATATAAATATAATTAAATATATATAGAGGCTCTACGTAGCGCATTGGCTTGCGCACGCGTGTGCATATGTGTAGGGTGTGGGTTCGAGCCCTGCGCTGTGCAAAAATTGGTGCGGGTTGCGGGCGTGCGCGTGCAGAAGGGCATGCGTGATTGGAGGGGCCCAGAGGCACATCCACATGGTGCGATCGTGCAGGGTTGTTGCGATATCTGGAAGGTGCGAGAACTGTGCGTAGGATTTGAATGGTGCGATTAGCGCGCGTTTAAGCCATCCAATTGCAGGATCGGACGACTGAGATGATGAGGTGGGATTTGAGGACGAAAACGCGAAGAAGCGATGCAGGCGCCCAGGAGCCGTGTGATGTGGATCTGAGGCGCAGAGAGTGCCACGTGGCAGTACTAGAATAAACCGACCAAGAAGGATTTAGGAAGAATTTGTACGAGAAAAAAGGTTATAAAAGGACCAAAGGGCCTCCCCTTTGGAAAACAACTCTCTCTCAACTCTCATTCTCTTCTTCTTCCTTCTTCTCCCTCTTCCCGTCATTTCTTCATTTTCATCCGCAAAATCCATTGGGCCACCCTGTCGGATTGACACTGCTCTTCTCAACCTCTTCAAAAGGCCACCATGGACCACCTGTAGTGCCCTTGTTCTATTACAGTAGTAGTTATTTACTTTATGTTTTATTCAAATACATGTATGATATGCAATTAATGTTCAAACTTTCTGCATGATATATATATTGGAATTCATTGTCTCTACTACTTAGTAATTAGATATAGAATAAGTGCATGAAATCAAAAGCATTTTTCTGCCTCTCTGTGATCGACTAGGACTTCTAGTTCCGTTAATTTTATTTGTCGAAATGTATTTTACGCTATGCTACGACGTATTCATCTTTTACGCGATCTAAGCCACGAGCAAATTGGTGCCGCTGTCGGGGAGGCAAGGCGACTTTTGATTTCATCTATAACATACTATTTTTTTGTGTAGAATTAAACCAGAGAAGCGACGAACGAATCAAAGCGGTCACTATGGAAATCAGGTGCACACATTGCTATTAGAAATTCAGCCAGAAAGTAAGTGTTATCTTAAAAATTCAATAGCCATGTTTCTATTGCTCCAAAAATCTTGAAATTTGGATTGGACTTAGATTTTCAAATTATCTTTCCAACGCCACTATTCTCAAAAAGAAATTTCATCTCTGGAATTTTTAAAAATTCGTAGAGTACATATGTGTCAAATTGCTTAAAAATAAAACTTTTATGAACTTTGAAAATCAATTTTGACCAACATACAAATCAGATTTACTCACAATTGGTGGGGTTTGAAAGATAATCAAATTAGATTTCATTATCATATTTTTACAAAATTTTTGGAGCATATTTAATACTGTTTCCAATAGAAAAACCAACACAGGATCTAAATCCTAGATTTGACTCCTTGCTAGTTAAAACTTCATAACCAATTATTGAGAATAGTAAAAATTATGAAAAAATACTATCTAAAAAGCTTATTGAAAAAGGAATCTTCTTGTTAAGTTTCAAATCATTTGAATTTCATCTTTACTTGAGAGTTTATATTGGATTTATGGTCTTTAATTTGAAACAACTTAGAAGCGCATGAGCCAATAGGACCACATTGGATAAACTTGGACCCTAACGAGTCCAAAAGTTAGTCGGTGAGGCGAGTCACCTTGTGGACCACCCACAATAAATATTACATTGAAAAGATAGTTTAAATTCACAAAGAACACATCAAATAACCTGCATTTAGCTTTAAACTTCTGAGTAGTTTCAACCTCTCTTGCAAAACCTGGTGTCTAAGGCTACGGGGTAACATCAAATGACTGCAGCTGCGGGGTAATGGAACCGGAGGCAAAAGCCAAAGGAAGAACCTTCCTCGTAGTCCCCTCGTAACTAGCCTGGCCGAGTTAGCCTGAGAGGCGGGAATTCCTTGCAGTCGGTCTCTTGCTGAATTTTCTTCAACTTGAACTTGAATGAAAAATCTGGTCATCTGATTTTAAGGACCAATTTGATTACAAGACCCTTGCTTTATTCTACCACTAGTCCCTTGTAACTAGTGTAAGGCACTAGGACCCTTCTAGTGTCCTTTGACCATCTTAATCATGGACTCATACTCATCTTACCATTATCAGGGTTCTCATACCCCAACATCTTATGGGTGGGAGATTGCTCCTCATTATTCAGATATGCATGCTCCTTAGGCCTGGGACTTACACACCTCAACCTCTTGGACATCCACACAGATCTCGCAACGCTTAGAGACACCCTCCATGCGGGATCGAGATCTCATTATGATGACTGATTATCTTGATCAGTCCCACCAAAAGCAAGCTCCTACATCTTAAAAGAACCCTCAGATTGTCGAATTGATTCACATAGTCCAGGAAGAAAAGGAGGTCAGAAAAAGGGAATATGAAGACTTAGGAAAAGCAATTCAGGATGAAAGACAAAGAACCCAAGACATCACCTTTAGGGGCCCTAAATTTAGAGAGAATGTATCGTAGGTGGATGGTGAGCCACTCAAGGTTAAGGAATCAACCGCAACCTATAACTGCACTAAACCCACCCACTACCCTTCTGATTCCCTAGAGCAAATCTATTATAACCCTCCATCTTCCCCGAGACTCACATCTGAGGCCATGTCCACACAGATCACCACTAGGGAGCTACCAATAGACTCACAACTACTTCGTAGACTGCAACAAACAACAACAAAGTACAAGGACATAGTTGTGAGATATCTACATCAAATCCAGATCACTACTGATCCAGGGTAGAGACAGACTTTGATTGAAACTGAAGAATCTCTGATGGAAGCCCTTAAAGAGATAGAATCTGTGGCTAGGATGAATCAACAAATTTGCACACTTCAAGATATACTCCTTTTGCAGTACCAAGTTTAAACTAGCCTAAAGGATTTTAGGGAACTTAAGATGACTTTTAGGGATTCTTCAACTCACATGCCCGAAGTAGATGATGTAGGTGATTTTCAAGTGAGAGATGAGATATCGGATGGAATTAAGGGAAATGTTCTTGGCCTATCTGAAAAGAAATTAGTTGAGAGCCCTAGCCTAGAAAATAGTGAGGAAAGTCCCATGATCAATTTTCAATCTAGAAATCCTGAATCTTGGGAGATAGAGATAGAGGATCATGACACCCAAGACTTGGTACATTATGAGACTTGGGTATAGACACTTAATGAGACCCATGATTTGGATTATAAGAGATCTGGAGTGGAATTGCCTAAATCCCTCATGACAAGCTTAGATGATAAATATATTGAAATTCATGAGGATAATTTTGAATTACCAGAGAATCCAATCGAAGCTGAGAAAGAATCTACTAAAATCTCCATTTTCGATTGTCAGGATAATCTGAAAAATTTGGAGGAATTTTTAGATTTGGAGTCAGACGAATTTATCACAGATTCTTTCGCATCTTCGCTTTTGGATATCGAGGATTTCACTAAAGCCACAGAGTAGAAAATGAAAGAATTCGAGGCTTTACTATATTATGATTCTTCACACCTTGGGAAAAATAAATTGCCGCCCAGTACATTTGAGGATTCACACCACAAGTAGAATTTAGGTGATCCGTACGAGATCCTGATCAACCCAAGGATGAGAATGATTTGGGTGAAAATACAGCTGTTAGGATGGAACACAAAATCATATTCGACACACCTACTCTGTAACCACCAACACCCAGATCCAGTCACGAAATGGTTCTTTACACCATTTCTGATTACATCACACGGGTCCCTCCATTCCTATTTCACCACTTTCAGGACCCATATGACTGGTGTCCCACTCTGGATCCTGCATGGCTGCTACTTGCTTCCTATCACTCTAGCACTCGGATTTATTTCTCTTGTAGCACCTGACTACAACTTGTTCTAGGCCTTGTGATTCTATTCTGCCGACCTTGTGGCCTTGGTATTCACGGGCAACTACTCTACATTCGTGGCTTGTTGATGACAGTGGAACACATCTTCCTATCTATCTTTAGTCTGTCTCCTGCAGTCATTGATCCATTTGATGAGTTTTGCCTAGCTGGAGGCGGTAAACTCAGCACATAAATACATACCATATATACATAGCATATTTCATTTTCGCATAATGTTTTGCATATTATTCTGCATATTGTGTATGGCATTGCAGCAATGGCATGAGCTGAATGATAACTCAGAAGTAGTTTTAGGTGATTTCTATCCACATACACCGTGCCTTATTTCTTTTATTCATACATGAGGACATGCGAACACTTAGGTTTGGCAGGTAGTTCATAAAAATTGAAAATTTTTCGCCAACGATTGGGGGATTAGATCATTTTATCAGGAGGTTTTATTAAAGATTTATTCTTTAATAGATTCCTAGACATAGAATCCAGTATAATTTCATACTTGCATGTAGATTTTGCAATGGATCCTCTGCGAAAATCGATAGACATCTCTAGTTTGTCGAGAAGAAGCATCGCTTCTTCTCCTGAACCCTTGGACAGCAATCAGGGAGTCAGGTGAACTATCTTTTAGTAGATCCACCAAAACATAAGGTGAGAGTAGAGAGTACTAGTGCTTTAAGGCTAGTATAAGGAATCTTTAATAATTGAATAATGACACTTGGAGTTGGGCATAGTTTTCACTCTCAGTTCTTGCATACTAAATTTGTGAGAAATTCCATACGAGAGCCACCAAATAAGATAGAAACAAAGAGAGTGGGTTCTAATAAAACTGGGACTGAGGTGGATGGTCATGACCATCCTCTACAGAATCCTCAGTTGAAGGAGGGTACTAATGTCAAGGTCAGAAATATGTCGTCCTATCCATTCCCTACCTAGTGCCGAGAAGAGGCACTTCACCCAAATAAGCCACCCAAAATCCTCTTGGTCATCGCAAAATTCCCCAAGAATGCCTCACGTATAAAAGTACATATGTCGTGTTATGTTGTGTTGATAAATATAGTAGTATGTCGTGTTGTTGCATTATGCCTATAGAATTGCATACAAAGTTTGCTAAAAAAAAGGGGGGAAAAGAAGAACCAGGGAAAAAAAGAAAAAAAAATAAATAATAAAAAAAATATTATATGAAACAGTTGCGTAATGTGAGTCAAGTTAAGTGTTTTGAGGCAAAAACACCTACCACCCTCACGAACCACCAAATATAGCCTTAACCTACTTCTATATTTCTGACCACTTGAATATGGGCTGAGGAGTCTGACTTAGTCGTAGGGTTATCAGAACCTAATTAAAGTGTCATGCCATGTGAGACCAACAAATACATTTGCAAATCTGGTGAGATGTGAGCTTAGGAAGAAAAAGAAAAAAAAGAAAGAAGAGTACAAAAGATTAAAGAGAGCACAGTTTTTCCAGCCGCTCTCTAAGTTGATTTATTCAATAATCTGGAAATCTAAATGCTAAAATACTAGTCTCTAAGAAGCACCAAAAGAGAGCGAGCTACCAAATACAACCTAGTTAACTCAGACATCTCCTACTCAAACCAAACATCAGGGCCAAAATCAGAAAATATTTTATAACCTCAAGAGAAGAGGTTTTCCTATCCCGACAGAATTTTACTAGGGGTCAAGTACAAGCTTTAAATGTATATTGAGTCTTCGCTTGGATCCATTGCAGAAGCTACAACATTATATATTCATAGTTATCTGGAATCTGAATTTTTGGATGCAGCATAAAGAAATAAATCTTTAGTTTAACTCTTGGTAAAATGTATTTAGTCTTGCACTTGCTAGGGACTAGCAAGATTTAGGCATGAGGTGATTGCGCGACAATCATAGGTCTTAATTGTCTAGAATTAGGCTAGGACTTAGCATAAGTTAGGATAATTCATGCATGCAAAAGCATTACTTGCATCTTTACTGCTTTCTTTTAGCTATGCATAAAATAATTCTATAATGTATTGATTAGGTACATTATGTCAATTGTAGGTAATAATAAGCTGATCAGAAGGTAGATCTGAAGTTGGATCTAAAGCTGGATCAGAAGAATAAAGGATAACTAGTGTTGCAGCAAGGTTGGAGTAGAAGACCTAGAATAAGATGTAGTAGACAATAATGGAAGGGGTTGAGGTATGCTATTCCATTTAAGTAGGAATAAAGCAGTAAAATATGAAGAACTTAGGAGCATCCTAGCCCTAGGATAGCCTAGAAGCCTCCCTAAGACATAGCCACCTTTAGATTAGGTCACCACACCCTAGGAAACCTAATAACTCTAATTCCAACCTCTATCTGGATGTCCAGATGAGTTATAGGACATCCAGAACCCTTATCCACCTCCCACACACCTTAAACCAACTTCTACAGCATTATTGGACGTCCAGAAACTTGGTCAGATGTCCAATTTCTATAGAACATCCAAGACAGAACCTAGAATCCTTCCTGACTCTGATTAGACGTCCAAAATTGGAGTCTGGACTTTTGATTTTTGAGTATAAGTCATCTGATACTATTATTGGACGTCTGGAATTGCTTTCCAGTTCCTGTTTTGAGATTCAAGCCTTGATCTTGGATCTCTAGCTCCCTAAACCCAATTCTAGCCCCCTAGGAACCTAAATTAAGGTACCCTAACCCTAGTACATCACCACTAGACCTCCTTAAGGACCTAATTAGGTCCTCACTAAACCTAATTGACTTAGATCATAGTCAATTATCATTGCCTTGTCAATTGGACTCATATGGTCCAATTGAGCTCAGATCTCAACCCATACAAGTCCAATTGGACTCAATGAAAATCCAATTGACCTAAGCCCAACCTAATTGAGTTATTTCACTCTCAATTAGCTTCACACTCATTCAATTAAACTTATGTTAAGTTTAATTGCATTTCCCCACTAGCAATTAGGGTTTGCAACCCTAATTTAAGACCTACACCAACCCAAACCCCCTTAGGACCTAACATAGATCACTTAGACACATAGGGCATGACCACACACACACGCACACACCCATTAACAAACTCCCACACCACCTAGAGTGTTCTAGGTTCTTACAAATGTGGCACCACTCTTGGTTGCCAAAATTAGCAACCAAGAGCCATTCAAATTGGAGATCCACAAATGGTGGATCTAAAAGCCACCTCTCTCTATCCTTGGCTGGCCACTCTTGGAGCTCTCTCTAGAGAGTTCCACTCTTGGCCATTTGCACCCATTCACTCTTGGCTTCCATCTAGTTTAGCTACATCCACCCCCACTCCATCTCCACGAGTAGCATCACCATGGCCACCACTATCTCCACTCCAATATGTTGGATCACCTCTTCAACCTCTCTCCAATGGCCGGCCTAAGCACCATTGGCCACCCCTCCTTCTCCTCTCAACCAACTCAAAGGCCATTGGAGCCCACCTCTGAATGCCCTTATTTCTGCTAGATTAGTAGCTTAGTTCTTCATAGTTTACATGCTTTTATTATTTCTTAGTAGTGTAGCTCTTTATTCTCCCTCAATGATGCATGCAAAATCCCCCCATAGATTCATGTATGCGATCTTTTTTTGTTAGCTAGATTTATGGTTTCAAGCTTTCCTCTATAAGCTTTCCACTAGTTCCATGTTGCAAACACCCTGATGAATCAATAAAAGATTTTTTTCTATATATATATATCTTTATGTTGAGAATCACCATGAGCTTATTGTAATATATTTTGTGTGATTAAAGTTGTCTGCTTTTAATTATTATTTATTGCAACCAGCATGTCGGTACCTGAAAATATTGAGGACTAACTATTAGCTTATTTTCCGTAAACAACCACCTCATAACTAGAATTGTGCGTATTGAAACTCACACTTTCACATTTGTCATCTATCTAACACATCGCATGCAATTAGGGTTCATAATGAAAGTGGCCAAACATTGATATGACAATTAGAAACTGACCTGCGATTTTAAGCAAGTAGAGTGAAAAAGATCGATTTCAAATTTTCATAAACGCGTCCCAGAGACGAACGACTGGGACTTAAGTCTCGTTATCTTTACAAATCATTTTTGATGAGCGTTTTAGCGCCACTATACTACGATTTCTGACGATTTCAAAATGCACGAAAATGGGGTTGTTAAATAGCGCCGTTGCCATGGAGGCAACGTCATTTTTGATTTCGATCTTTTGAGCTATCACTGACAAATCTTCCTCTGCTTGTCTTTTTGATGTGCAGGAAAACAGGAAAGACGGGATCTGCGAACACGACGCGGGAAAAAATTCCAGGTGCACATTATATCTTCCATAGTCTAGGTTTTTTTTGAACCCTAGGTCAGATTTCCTTCTTGAAATTTTATTTGAAAAAAAAGGAAAAAAATGCCTATTTACTTTCATCACAAAGAAAAAAACTATCAAAGAAAAAAGATATAGGTAGTTAGATTAGGGTTCTTTTTGAATCCTAGGTTAGTTTTGAAAAAAGAATTTGAAAATCCTTCGAAAAAGAAAAAAAAATCTTTCTTGAAAAAAAGGATTTCAAAATTTTTTTGAAAAGAAAAAAAAATATTTTGGTGGAAAGTTTGAATTTCAAATTCGAACACCCTTTTAAAAGCTTCTCCACCACCCTCTGTTTTCGGCTAAACTTCAAAGTCTGTTTTAAAAATTCAATTGCGGAAAAATTAATAAACAAAAAATTATGAAATTGGGGTTAGACTTTCATTTTTAAACCATCTTTCAAAAGGCACCATTCTTTTGAAAAAATTTCAAGTAACAAAATTTTAAAAATTCGTGAAGTGCAAGGGAGTCAGACTGACCCAGATTTGAAAATTTTCAAAATTCAAAAAGCAATTTCGAGCAATCCGTGAACTTGGTTTGACTAAAAATGGTGGGGGTTTGAAGGCTAATTTCATTGGCTTTAATGTTCATATTTTTCCTGAATTTTTGAAAGTCATTTCAAACTGTTTCAAAGCAAAAGCTCGACCAGAGGTCAAAATTCCAGATTTGACCCTTTGACATTTAAAAATCTATAGAAATTCGGTTGAAATAGTTAAAATTACATAAAAATATTGTCTGGAAAGATAATTGAAAAAGGAATCTACTTGCAAAATTTCAACTTATTTGGATTCCAATTTTTTCATAGAAGTATTTTTATTCGTGGTCTACTGAAAAAAAAAGACCTAGAATTGCATGAACCCTAGGTTACATCTTTAGGGTTACACTCTAGAGACCTCATTTGGGCTAACCTAGACTTAAGTCTAGTGCTTAGTCGGTGAGCTTGGTCACCTTGTGGGCTACTCACCACAAACCCCAACTAAAGAAAAACATGCTCAATTTAATTTTAAAACACGAAATCAACCCGAATTCGTTGTCATACTACTGGGTGTTTTCAACCTCTCTTGCCAAACCTAGTGACTAAGTCTGCAGGGTAGTGTCAAAAAACCATGGCTCAGGGGTCAACGGAACCGGAGGCGTAAGCCACAGGAAGAACCTTCCCCTTAGTCGCCTTGTAACCAGACTGGCTGGGTTAGCTTGAGAGGTGGGAATTACTTTCAGTCGGTTGTACGATGAATTTTTCTTCAGGAATTCGAACTTAAAATGAACAATCTAGTCACCCGATCATAAGGACCGTCTGATTGATAGGGCCTTAGCCTTGTTTGGCTTGGCTACACCAACCCAGGGGTTGGGTGGTGTATGCAAGGAAGGAGGTCACTTAGACATCAACTAGTTGGACCTTGGGAGCCACTCCCAAGGAGGCGAGTCACCTCGCCAGGACCATCTTCTCCCCCCACTTCTTCTATCCCCTTAGCCGCAATGGCTAATCCTGGACCTAGACTGGGTCAGGACGCTGGTAATCTGGACCCGATGGCTCGTCTAGAGGCCCTGGTTATTGAATTTGTGGAGCGGCATCAGCAGAGCATGGACCGTATCTTGACAACGCTTGACAGAATGCAGCATCCACTGCGAGGAAAACAACTTTGAAATTTCTATGATCCAGCTGCACCGATCGTCGCACCCTTAGTCAGAATTCCCATAGGTGGAGATGCGTTTGAGCTCAAGCCTAATGTGATCGGTTTGATCAGTAGTCATTTTTATGGAAACTCAAGCGAAGATCCATTCTAGTGCTTAGAGGACCTGAGTCGACTCGCAGAAACAATTCGACCCAGGAATGTTGATCTTGGGATTGTTCTGATGAAGCTTTTCCCAATTTCTCTGAGAGACAAAGCTTCATACTGGTTCAAGATCATTGGGAATCCAATTGGAACCTGGCCAGAATTACAACGTGAATTCCTGCAAAAGTTCTTCCCGATTGGTCGAACGAATGCGATGAGGTGTGCGATTACGATTTTCTCCTAAGGAGCTGGGGAGAAGTTGCATGACTCCTGGGATCGATTTCACGACCTTCTCTGGAAATGCCCGCACCATGGTATACCTAGATGGCACCTAGCTCAGATCTTTTACCATGGGCAGGATGACACACATCAGTATCTGGCCGATGCATCTAGTGGCGGGAATTTCCTCGCAAAAGATGAGAACAACGCATTTGAGTTGTTCGAATCTTTGGTGAACTCGATGAATGCCGCGTCTAGGAACCAGTTCTAGCGGCTTGGTCAGTAGCGGGTTGGTGTCTGTGAGGCTCACACCGAGTCTATTCGAGCTAACATGGATATCATCGTCAAGAAGCTGAATAGAATAAACCTAATCAAGAAAAAGATTGACCAAATTAGTCAGGGTCAATTTGACCTGAACTAAGCTGCTTCAAGACCCTCCTATGCACCTCGAGTCCCCCCCTACTCAAGTTAATCTACTCACTTGGGATGCATCTTCTCCTTATTTATGAGATCTTGCATATCAGGATCCCGAAAATAATCCCGATCTGGAACCATATGACCAGGGTTACGCACCACCTGCAGGCTATAATACGTATCCCCTTGATGGATATACGTTTCAGATGTCTCCAGCCTACGAGGATGTCAGTGCCATTCAAGGATACGAGCGTAATAACCTGTGTTCAGAGACGTATAACCCTAGTTGGCGCCAGCATCCGAACTTCTCCTGGTCTGGTAACTCACAGAGACCACATCAAGATCCACACTACCAGACCAGGCAATACGGGAATGCCCAAAACACATACCTTAGGCAGTAGCCATTCCCGTCTCAGCAGCAACAACCCTGTTCTTTATACCAGCCGCTGTACCAAGCTGCCAGTCACCCTCCAAAGTGGGCTGACCCTCTGGAGGCACTGAAAGAGGAGCTGCAAGAATCGATGAGGAAGTCTACGCAGGATAGCTTGCAGATAATGAAGGTGATGGCTAAACAGATACAGACTATACAGAACACGCAAAACCAGCTATTACAAGAGCATAGGACTCAGGGAGCCTTACCCTCCCAACCTGTCCTGAACCCTCGGTATGTGCAGAACCAAGGTGCCTCACCTAGGTTTCAGGCACCACAGGGATAGGCACACGCCATATTACAGGCGCCTCCTGCATCACCTAGTTATGCTCAAGGCTAGCTGCCTTTGCAGAACCCCGCATACTCTGCCCCTTTCACTCCCCCACCACCTCATGGATAGCAAGCCGATGCAAATGTTGTCTCATTGAGGAGTGGAAGGAAGACATTCGACCCACCACATAGGTAGGTAGGTCTTGATTTTTCTCACCCTTTGTCGTAGGTGGGTTCGACTCCATCTCAGTAGCCACCTATGGTATATAAGGGTAAGAGGCCACTTGACCCTGAGATTCCTGTCCCTTTTCCTGAGGCTCTGATGCGAAATGTAGTGTGGAAGGACATGAGGAATTTTGAGGACCTGAAGTCAATGTTTAAGGAAGTACATATTCAGGTCCCCTTCCTCGAGGCAATTGATCACATCCCCGCTGTTGCTAGGTTCTTCAAGGACTATTGTACCCTGAAGCGACAACCTAGAATTGGACGATAGGCGGTACTGTCAAAAGAAGCTAGCACCTTGATTCTAGCTGACTTACTGTCGAAAAAGAAAGACCCTGGTACCCCACTCATATCTTGCTTCTTGCAGGATTCTCCATTTGATCGGGCCCTTCTAGATCTGGGTTCGTCCATCAACCTAGCTCCTATTGTAGTATTTGATCGATTTCGATTTGGGGAGTTAAAGCCTACCTCGGTCACGATTTAGCTAGCTGATAGATCAGTAAAAACACCTAGGGGTGGTTGAGAACATGATCGTAAAAGTCTGCAGATTTTGCTTTCCCACAGACTTTTTCATTCTCGATATGGAGGTTCCTCCTAATCTCCGAGATGCACCAATCATTTTGGGTCGCCCATTTCTAGCGACAGCCTGAGCAAACATTGATTGTGCATCCGGGTGTATGGAGATGCCCTAGGTAATGAGTGACTTCGACTTGACATATTTAGGGCATCGAGGAATTTTGACTGTGATCACATAGAGGAGGATGGTGAAGACGAAGATTCGGCATACTGTGGTAACATTGGGCTTCTTTGTGACGACCCAATGTCTCATTCGTCTGCACTATCAGGGTTCTTGGACCTCGATCCACACAGGACTGAAACCACTGCACTGCACATATCTCCCCATGGATCTGATTGTTTAGGGTGTGTTTCTGACCATAGCACCCCTGAATCTAGCTATCCTGATCTGTACACTACTGGATCGCCCTTGTTGTTACAAGAATACATGACCACAGCTAACGGGTTTCTTGTTAACGCAGTCACAACCGACTATCGCACAGGTTGCGAATCAGCAGGAATTCACATGCATTCGGATCCTCAGATTTCCACCTTCAAATATGCTCCTATTGCCATCTCTGACTCTGACCCACCCGTGATTGAATTAAAGCCCTTACCTGACTCACTTAAGTATGTGTTCTTGGGCGAAAGTGAGACATACCCAGTCATTATTAGTTCCCACTTAACCCAAGAACAGGAGCATCAATTGATTTCTATGCTACAAGACCATAGGGCTGCTATAGGGTGGAGCATTGCTAATCTCCGCGGTATTCACCCCTCATATTGCACTCATCACATTTACAAGGATGAGGGGGCGAAACCTTCGAGACAACATCAAAGAAGGCTAAACCCGAATATGCTAGAGGTTGTCAAGATGGAGATCATCAAATGGCTTGATGCAGGTATTGTATATGCAACCTCTGACAGCCAATGGGTGAGTCCAATCCAGATAGTGCTCAAGAAAGCAGGACTCACTGTAGTGAAAAATAATAAAGGCGAATGCATCCCGACCTGCATTGCGACATCATGGCAGGTTTGCATCGACTATAGGAAACTGAACATGGCTACCTAGAAGGATCACTTTCCTTTGCCTTTCATTATCAGATCTTGGAACGGTTAGCCAGACGTAGTTTCTTTTGATTTCTAGATGGATACTCCTGGTATAATCAAGTAGCGATTAGTCTGGAAGATCAAGACAAGACCACATTCACATGCCCCTTTCGAACATTCATTTTCAAGCGGATGCCCTTTGGCCTCTGCAATGCACCAGCAACATTTCAGCGTTGTATGATGGCCATCTTCTCTGACATGATTGGGGGCTATGTGGAGGTGTTCGTGGATGACTTCTTCATTTTTGGAGATGATTTCACATCTTGTCTTGATAACCTCACCAAAATTATGAAACGGTGTATTGAGATAAACTTAGTACTATCCTGGGAGAAAAGCCATTTCATGGTGAGGGATGGCATAGTACTAGGGCACAGGATCTCTAAAAATGGACTCGAGGTCGATCGGGCTAAATCTGAGATTATTTCCCACTTACCGCCACCTAGCTCGGTCAAGCGGATCAGATCATTCTTGGGTCACGTCGGTTTCTATCGGAGATTTACATGTGATTTCTAAAAAACTGCACAACCTTTGACGAATCTTCTTATTGTCGATGCCCCATTCGAATTCGACACCTCGTGTCTTAGCGCCTTCGAGACTTTACGAAGCGCTGTCTTTGATTCCTCGATTCTCCAACCACCCGATTGGTCACTTGATTTTGAGATGATGTGCGACACTTCTGATTTTGCCGTCGGTGCTATTTTAGGCCAGCGTCGGGAAAAACAACCTTGTAATATACTATGCGAGCAAGACGCTAAATGAGACTCAGTGTAATTATATTGTCACCGAAAAAGAACTGCTAGCAATAGTATTCGGGTTGGAGAAATTTAGATCTTATTTATTAGGGTCCAAAGTTATCATCTTCACTGACCACTCCGCCCTCTGGCATTTGTTGGCAAAGAAGGATGCCAAACCCCGGCTCATCAGATAGATCTTTCTATTACAAGAATTTGATACTAAAATCCGCAACAAAGTCAGAAAGCAAAATGTTGTGGCAGATCACCTATCCAGACTGGACCCAGCACACATTCCTTATTACCTGCCTATCCACGACCAATTTCCGGATGAATCCCTTTTGGTAGTTCACTCTATTGAGTTCCCTTGGTATGCGGATATTGCGAACTATCTTGCCGCAGGCAAGATTCTTGCAAACCTATCCAAGGACCAGAAACTCAAATTTATTGCAGAGGCCAAATTCTACCTCTGGGATGACCTACTACTCTTCCGCATTGGAGCGGATCAGATTATTTGAAGATGCATCCCAGATTTTGAAATCCCTAGTGTGTTATCTTTTTGCCACAATGATGCTTGTGGTGGTCATTTCTCGGAATGGAAAACCGCTGCAAAAATTTTGCAGTCGGGATTTTTCTGGCCAACTATTTTCAGAGATACACACAAATACTCCCAACACTGCAAACAATGCCAGTCGGTCGATTCTATGACCAGGACAGACATGATGCCACTCCAGCCCATCATGGTTGTAGAAGTGTTCAACGTCTGGGGCATCGATTTTATGGCCCCTTTTCCAAACTTGGATGGCTTCAAGTATATATTACTAGCCGTTGACTATGTCTTGAAGTGGGTCGAGGCCATCCCGACGAGACGGGCTAATCACAACACCATCATTTCTTTCATATGGCAATACATCTTTGCAAGATTCGGAATACCCTGTGCTCTGATTAGCGACGGGGGAAGCCACTTCATTCATGCCCACTTCAGAATATTATTAAAGAATTACAGGGTACATCACCGTATAGCCACCCCGTATCACCCGCAGACCAATGGGTAGGCTGAAGTGACTGTCAGATCAAGCTGATTCTCCAGAAGACGGTTAGACCAGACAGACAGGAAGGACTGGTCCGATAAATTAGTTGATGCACTCTAGGCATATCGGACAGCGTACAAGGCCTCACTCGGAATGTAACCATATTGTACGGTATATGGCAAGGCCTGTCACCTTCCTGTAGAGCTGGAACACCGCGCCTTTTGGGTGGTGCGAAAATGTAACCTTAACCTCGATGCAGGAGGTCAAGAACGGAAACTCCAGCTCAGCGAATTAGAAGAGATCCGGTGGGAGGCCTATGGAACGCATTGATATACAAGGGAAAGACCAAGGCCTTTCATGATCGCCACATCTGGAGGAAAGCATTCACGCCCAACTAGCAAGTCTGGTTGTTTGATTTGCGACTAAAACTTTTTCAGGGAAGCTTAAGTCCAAGTGGACTGGCCCATATGTTTTGATTCACCCATATCCTAATGGGGCGGTCCAGATCAGGGACCCAAAATCTTGGCATATATCTACGGTAAATGGCCAGTGCCTCAAGCCATTTTTGACCCAAGAACCTCTTCCAGCTAAAGAGATCATTCATCTTATTGAGGACGTGTGATTGAGTTTTCATCTAGCTAGAGGCGTTAAACTCAGCATCTACTCCACATCCATCATTTATACATATTCATTTTTATATATAGCATATTTTTCTTTAAGCATATTTTCTTTTTGCATATTGCATACTGTCAGGTTGGCCGGTGCTGAATGTATAATTTCAGGAGCAATTACAGGTGATTTCTACCCATTTACTCCCTGTTGTATTTATTTTCTTTTATATTCATGCATGAGGACATGCAAGAACTTAGGCATGTGGGGATAGATACAACAAAGCTAAAAATTTTTATGCCAACGCTTAGGAAAACCTCGAAGCTGCATTTCAAACATACTTTAGGATCCTAAATAAAAGAACAACCGGCTCCACCTTTGACGTGGGGAAGATGCATATGTTTAAAAGGGTCATTATAGCTTGTGCTCGCAATGTCGATTTTAAATGAAGAAACGGACGTGAGTCCGAGTGTTGATCTCAGGGAGGCGTGAAAACCAGATTTTTGTTGCCAATTAATGTCACGGAAATGACGGGTTTTTGCTTGCGAGAAGACTTGGGTGAAAAGCGAGTGAGAGAGAGAGAGAGAGAGAGAATAGGGTTAGAATCTTTCATTCACAACATGCAACTTAAACACAAAAGAGGGCAACTAGATAGGAAACAACTTCATTTGACATGCAACTTTGGCTTTACAATTACAACACTAGATAAATGCTTAAACACAAGTAAAGCTTAAGATAAAGAGAGAAAGAGAGAGAGAGAAGATGGCGAGGCAGCCATGGCGGTGGAAAGGGGCTCCGTTGGTGGCTCATCGGCTTCGGTGATTACAAAGAGCTAATGGTGGCTAGGAGTGGGGTAGAGCACTTACAAGTGAATTCAATGCCTTTCCATGACTGGTTGGATGGTGTTTATATAGGAAAAAGGGTTTTCTAATTTAAGTATGGGCTTTAGCGATGTCCGGGACGTCGCTAAACCGATACCAAATCCGTCGGTGTAGCCCCCTTTGCTCGCCGGTGGTCAGCGCACCCTATGCTTCCTCTGTGGCGATCCGCGCGCATGCATTGTGAGTCGTCCGATTCGATCGAACGGCTGAGATCTTGCGAAGGGCATGCTCGCAGATTGCTGTTGAGGCACACACTTCTGCTGCGTCATCGCATGCATGAGCATCCGTGCGTATTCGTTGCGCTACACGGTTCGATCTTTGCCGTTCGCTGCTGATCGGGCGGCTCGATTTTCCTGCAGCATGCCTTCGCCTTCTATTTGCTACAGAGCGTGGTTCGATCCCGCATTGGATGCGCGGGAGTGGAGCGATCGACCGTTGTGTTGTCGCAGCGGTTGGTCGCGGAGAAGGCGGGTGCGGGGGTGGCTTTCAGCCGTTCAATTGAAGATCGACGGCTGAGAGTTATCCTTCGGGTGAAGGCAAAAATGGGCGGTGGTGAGGGTGCAACGAGTGGGAGCCACATGGCACGTTGTGGGCCGTTGATCATCAGATCAACGGTCAGAACTTCTTGGGCCCATTGCAGGAGTTTCGGATGTCGGATTTGGCTGATTTCGAGTCTGTTGGACTCCGTTCGTTGCTCTGAATCTATCCGTGTGGTCTGATTGCTCATCTGAGGCCTGTTTTGACATGTTCTTGTACACATGGCCGTTAATAATGCATTATAAGCAATCTTGATGTGCAATGCATGCGATGCTCCTATTCCTATTTATGATGTATCCACTGTGTATTTTACCCTTAAGACCATCCTCTTTTGGAATAGTTAGCATTGTACAATGCAGTGTTATCATACCCCCATGCTTACACCTTGCTAGTCCCTAGCAAGGTTTGTTATAGCCATTATTCCCAGTCAGAATTTAAGAAGTAATGACTTGGTCATTTCGTTACTTGTCATTAGGAGGAAATATGCTAAGATCCTGATCTACAGAGACTAAGCAATGCTCGGGTGTCTGCCATAATATGAATTGCCTAAATCCTGGCTTTAGGGCTTGTATATATATATTTTTTTTTCATCTTTTCTTCTTCCCTTTTTTTAGATTTTTGGAGTTAAGAGTATGTTGGTAACTTTTTACGGCTACCTAACCCACCCAAAACTTGGAAAAAAAATCTAAGTGCTAAGCATCTTGGTGTGAAGATCGTGATAGACTCACTCAACAGTAATTCATATAGACTTCAGGTTTCTATACCCTAGGTGACCGGGAAAGGAAGTATTTTGCCTGAAGGTGTATTTATCCGATTGGTAGCTTTCTCCTTACTTTTATTTTATTTGGGATCAACACAAGAATTTTTCCAGTGTATATCTCCCCGGATTGCTCTACTTCCCTCTTCTTCCTTAAGTGTTTTAGGTCTTTTTGTGCATTTAATGAGTTGGATTCTGGACAACCGACCAATGGTCTATTACCCACGATTACTTGCCAGCCATACTTGTGCGGTGAAGTGTGGCTTATTTTGTTCTCTTTTTTTCTTCTTTTCTATATCTCTTTTTCTTTTTCGTTCTTTTTCTTCTTTTCTTTTGTTGTTTAGTAGGTGGCTTCCCTGATCTCAAATTTACCTAGAGGCAATAAAAAGAAAGTGGTCCAGTGGCTGGGCTCTGGACAACCGGCCAATGGGCTATTACCCACGATCACTTGCCAGTCATACCACCCTAGAAGGTTCATTAGCTATTCAATTTCTGTCAGAATCTCCGAGGAGTGAGTCAGTGCAACAATGTGTGTAGATGCTTAGACTAAAAGTCCCTCTGGGCAGGAGGGCGAGTTGATAAGTCGTATACTTATCACCCTAATTTATTGGTGGATTAGACTAGATTAAGGTTGTAAGGATTTGAAGCTAAATCCATATTTTAACGGACACCAGGGCTGATTAAGCCTGAAGGCCTGAAAAGTTTAAGTGTTCAGGTTCTTGTTGTATTATTTCCAACTATTGACAAGTCCCTAGTGCCTAAGTTTTCTTCCTAAATTCAATTTTTTTTATTATTATTCAGACTGATTAAATGAAATCATAATCATGCAATTTACCACCCCCATGCTTAAGTTGGACAATGTCCTCATTGACAAATACATGGATGCAACAGGAGTTTGAAAAGATATTACCTGAGTGAAGTAGAATACTTGATCAGTCTGAATCTTCTGGGTTGCCTCCCAGGAAGTGCTGAGTTTAATGCCTCCAATTGGGCAGTACTTCGTGTCATCCCTCAATGAGGGTGACAATCTCCTTTAGGGGAACCTGGGCTAGAAAGTGTTTCAATCTCTGGCCATTGACTGTGAAAGTGTTCTCAGTATTCGGATCAGTGATTTCAATCGCCCCATTGGAGTGGGGCTTGACTACCTTAAATGGTCCTGTCCACTTGGACCTGAGCTTCCTTGGAAAGAGTTTTAAATGAGCATCAAAAAGCCAAACTTGCTGGTTAGGCTCAAAGGTCTTTCTATGGATGAGTCGGTCGTGGACGGCTTTCATTTTCTCCTTATACAACCGACTATTCTCAAAGGCATCTCGGCAAATTTCTTCGAGCTCAGAGAGTTGGAGCGTCCTCTGCGCACCAGCTAACTGGGAATCCATGTTACACTGCTTGACGGCCCAGTAAGCCTGGTGTTCCAACTCGACAGGAAGGTGGCAGGCTTTGCCAAAGACCAAGTGATAAGGAGACATGCCTATCGGGGTCTTGAAAGCAGTCCTGTATGCCCACAGGGCATCATCCAATCGTGTGGACCAGTCTTTCCTGTCAGGTCTCACACTTTTCTATAGAATGTTCTTGATTTGTCTATTTGAGACCTCGGTCTGCCCATTTGTTTGCAGATGATACAGGGTAGCAATGCGGTGGTTAACCCTGTATTTTCTAAGTAGGGCACGGAATTGTGTGGATAAAATGACTTCCACCATCATTGATCATGGCCTTTGGTATTCCAAACTGGGAAAAGATGTTCTGCTTAACAAAGTCCATGACAACCCTATGATCGCATCGACGGGTGGCGACGACTTCAATCCATTTGGAGACAGTCTACAGAGACTAAGATGTACTCAAAGCCATTGGATGGTGGAAAGGGGCCCATAAAATCAATGCCCCAAACATCAAAGATCTCGACGATCAAAATGGGCTGGAGGGGCATCATGTCTTTCTGGGTCATGGCCCCCAGAGTCTGGTAGCGGGAGCAAGTCTTTGCAAAGCTATGTGTATCCTTGAATAATGATGGCCAATAAAATCCAGATTGCAAAACTTTTGCAACCATTTTCTTTCCTAAGAAGTGGCCACCACAAGTTTGGTTGTGACAAAAAGATAGCACACTTTGAACTTCGTCCTCAAGGATACACCTCCTGATGATCTGGTCGGCACAGAGGCGAAACAGCATTGGATCATCCCAGATATAGTGCTTGGCCTCGGCCAAGAACTTGTCCTGTTGCTGTCTGGATCAACTGTGCAGGGTCTGTCCTATTACCAGGTAGTTGACATAGTCGGCATACCAAGGTAGTTTCTTGTCTTGCACAGCCAGAATTTGTTCTTTGGGAAAGGTGTCGGATAAAGGTAGGGAGGGCTCAATGTGGTCTGGGTGGAGTCTGGATAGGTGGTCGGCCACTACATCCTTTGATTCGGCTTTGTCGTGGATTTCCAAGTTAAATTCTTGTAAGAGCAGGATCCATCTGATGAGCCTAGGCTTAGCGTCTTTCTTGGCCAACAAATGCCGGATGGCCGAATGGTCTATATAGATGGTCACGTAGGATCCTAGAAGGTAAGATCGAAATTTTTCGAGTCCAAAAACTATGGTGAGCAGTTTTTTCTCTGTGACCGTATAATTTCGTTGGGCCTCGTTCAACGTCTTGTTTGCGTAGTAGATCACCATGGATTTCTTGTCTTCTTTCTATCGTAGGATGGCACCTATGGCAAAGTCTGATGCATCACACGTGATCTCAAAATCCTGGGACCAGTCTGGGGGCTGAAGTACAGGTGCTGTGGAGACTAAGTCCCTGAGGGTGTGGTAAGCCTGGATGCACTCAGAGGTCATGTGGAATAGGGCGTCATTGGCCAGAAGGTCGATCAAAGGTTTTGAGAGCTTAGAAAGGTCTTTGATGAACCTTCTATAAAAGCCAACATGTCCAAGGAATGAGCAAATCTGCCATACCGAGCTAGGTGGGGGAAGTTTGGAAATTAATTCAACTTTAGCTCGATCCACCTCGATGCCCTTATGCGATACGATGTGACCGAGGATGATTCCTTCTTGAGTCATGAAATGGCTCTTTTCCCAGCTTAACTCCAAATTGACCTTGATACATCGTTTCCGGATTTTCTCCAAGTTGCTTAAACAGTGGTCGAATGAGTTCCCAAATACTGAAAAATCGTCCTTAAAGACCTCCAAGTATTCACCCACCATCTCTGAAAAGATGGCTAGCATGCAACGCTGAAAGGTAGCGGGTTCGTTGCATAACCCGAATGGCATACGACGGAATGCGAACGTGCCGTATGGGCAAGTGAATGTGGTCTTCTCTTGATCTTCAGGGGCAATTGCGACTTGGTTATATCCTGAATATCCATCCAGGAAGCAAAAATACTTCTGCCCTGCCAATCGTTCAAGAATCTAGTAGATGAATGGTAGGGGGAAATGATCTTTCTTGGTTGCTTCATTGAGCTTCCTGTAATCAATGCACACCTGCCATGAGGTGGTGGTGCGGGTGGGGATGGATTTGCCATGCTCATTGGTGACAATGGTGAGCCCGGCTTTCTTCAGAACTACTTGAGTGGGGCTCACCCACAGGCTATCGGATATGGGGTAAATGATGTCGGTGTCAAGCCATTTGATAATTTCCTTTTTAATGACCTCTTGAATATTCGGGTTTAACCGCCTCTGCATCTGACAGGAAGGTCTAGCTCCATCTTCCAGGTAAATCTTATGAGTGCAATAGGTGGGACTAATTCCTCTTAAGTCTGATATGGTCCATCCAATGGCGGCCTGATGTTCCAAAAGGGTCACAGTCAACCTGAGTTCCTGATCCTTGTTAGATGAGAGTTAATAATCACAGGGAAGGTCTGGTCAGGTCCCAAGAAGACATACTTGAGATTCTCAGGTAGCGGCTTTAGTTCGGGTGTGGGTGGAACAATAGTTGAAGGAAAAGGGAAAGGCGGGAGTTGATCAACATCAATCTCCTCAAATGGTGTTGTTTGGTGGTAATCAGCCCTATAGAGGTCCATGGGCAGAGATGGTGACGGGTCAGAACAGTCGTTATAGGATTGGTGGTCCGAGAGGGAACTAAGGGTGAGGCATTCCTCGACCAAAGGTTCTATGGGATCGTGTTCCTTGATACAGTCACAATCAAAAGACTTGGTCGCCCGAAAGATATCCAACTGCATTTTCTTCTCTCCAAAGGCGATTTCCATACATCCTGTGTCACAATCGATGTTTGCCTCAGCCGTAGCTAAGAAAGGTTTGCCTAAAATTATGGGTGCACTCTGTAGTTTTTCAGGGACTTCCATGTCGAGCACCAAGAAGTCGCCCGAAAAATAGAAGTCCTTGACCCGCACAATCACGTCCTCGACAACCCCCTTCGGGGTCTTCACATATCTATTAGCCAACTGGATGGTGACAGGTGTGGACGTCAACTCTCCGAAACCAAATTGGTGGTACAAGGTTGTCGGAATCAGATTGATGGAAGCTCCTAAGTTCAAGAGTGCTCTATCAAATGTCATGCCCCCGATATTGCAGGATATCAGGGGTGCTCCTGGGTCAGTTCATTTGAGTGGAAGGTTGCTTGATATCACGGAACTTGCTTGCTCTGAGAGCACAACCTTCCTAGGTGCTTGAAGTCTTGGCTTACGCTTTGGTGTACAGGCATCCTTTAGGAACTTAGCATAAGTCGGAATATGCTTGACGGCCTCGAGGAGCGGGATATTAATCTGGACCTGCTTAAAAGTCTCCAAAAGCTCCTCTGTTTCCACAACACTTTTCTTCTTCTTGATAGTCTCCAAGGCCTCGGGATATGGTGTCTGAATGTGGATAGGATCTATTTCTGGGTCCTTGGGTTTTTCTAGTGCCTCTTCTGAGTCGGGTGTTTTAGAAGGTGAAATCTCGGGAAGCGTCAGCCATTTGGGATCCTGGGTTTTGGTGCCGCTTCTCAAGGTTACCACATTTGTAGAGGCATTGGGACCATGGGTTGATCCTTGAGAAGACAAGGACGAAGACGCACCAAACCTAGGGGGTGTTTGTGGGGCTGGTTGGACCATGTGAGCCTGCCCAGGATTGCCTTGGAACCCTTGCGAATTGGGGCCTCTATTAATCATGTTTCGCGGGTTTAGTTGTGGCTGGGAAGGTAGGGATCCTTGTTGTTTACAGTCTAATAGATGGCTTAACTGTCCCTTTACTAAAGCCATTTCCTCATGGTGTTTTTGATTCATTTCAGCTATCATTTTTATCAGGGTGTCCATTTGGTTTTGTGGGGGAGGGGCTGCCCTATTCGGATTGTATGGGGGTCTAACTGGTGGTCCTTGCTGATAGGGTGGCAGGTTTGGCTATTGGTTTGGCCTGGGCTAGTTTTAGAATTGTGGCGATTTCTGGTTTGTCCAAGCAAAGTTTGGGTGATTACACCAGCCGGTGTTGTAAGTGTTGGAGAAGGGGTCAGGTTTGGAATAGCATTGGATAGTCTGTACATCTTCAAGGATAGCAGATGTCGAGGGGGAGGGAAGAGAGTAATCAAGGGTTGAGGGAGCAAAGGTCCCTCTCTGGAACGTGGTCAGGGATTGTTCCAGGTTCAGTTGACTTAAGGGCTGGACCAGGTCAACATTGTAAGCTCCCTTTGCTAGGGAGAAGGTTTGTAACGGGTTCTTGGTCAGGTTTAGTAGCTCATCTATCTTTTTATCCACCAATTCCACTCGATCTAATTTCTTGGCAATAATATCCATGTCAACCATTCCAGAATTTGCTTGTACCTCATAAATCCCACCACGAGGTTGACTGGATCGACTAAACTAGGTCATGGAGGCATTGTTGAGCGAATTTTTGCTCATAGACTCAAACAGCTCAAACTCACTCTCCTCATCTTTGTTTAGGAAGTTCCCACCGCATGAGGCATTGTTGGTGAGCGCTTGATCGTGTTTTAACAGTCAGTTGCATCATAGTATAGGTGACAAAGCGTTGACAACAAATAAAAATTTATTACTCGAAAACCTAAGTATCCGAGGTTGAACACAGAGAGCAAATGGAATTTATTCACTAATTTCAATAATGTAATTGAACACTTAGAATTACTCAAAACTTAATTCAAAATATAAATGCAAGAGTTTAAGAGTCAATTGTGGCAAAAATAAAAGAGTTGGATGTCTGATCGTAGGATCAGACGTCTTAAATGATGGCCTCTTTATTCTTCTCCTTGCAGCTCTCTTCTTCTTCCTTCTCTTCCTTTCTCTGATCTTCCTCTACCCTTAGTTTTCTACAGGTCTTCTTCTTTCCTTAGCTCTGCTTCCCTTGGCTTCAGCTTTTCTTCCTCTTCTTCTTCTGCTTGTCTTTCCCTTTCTTTCTTTCTTTCTTCTTCCTTCTTTAGCCTTAGCTCTCTGACTTCCTCTTCTCTTTGGCTTCGCCTCTTCCTTCTGCCTTGTCTTTCCTTCTCTTTTTCCTCTGCGAGTCTTCTTCTTTCTTTAGCCTTCCTTCCTTCTTCTTCCTTTTGTAGCTGAGTGTCAGCTTCACTTCAGCTGTGCCATCCTTCTCCTTCTTCCCTGCACAAACCTAAGAGCAAAACCTACCCCTCTACCCACCCACGCATCTCTCTCTCTCTGTATATCACTCTTTGGTATGCTCTCCTAGAGTCGGGTAATCGGGTCGGGTCACGTGCCCGGGTCCAGGCGCACCGGTGTGGGTGTGGTGCACGAGGAGTGCTCGGTAGGTTAGTCGGGTCGGGTGCCAGGTCCATGGGGAAGAATGTCGCGGACGAGGCGTGATAGGTGAGGGACCTCACCCCATGTGTATCTCGAGGCGAAGTGAGTAGAACACAAATTCAATATATCGCACGCGCTTCACTCTTGATTTTCCAAGGTGGGACTAATGTCCCACCCGCTTTTGCGCGTTCGCCCACAGGAGCTCCGTCTTCCAATTGCTGCAGCTGGGGCCTTGCAGCGCTAATTGCCTGGACAGCTGAATGCGTGAGACCACCCTAAGCCTCTTGGACCAGGGACCCTGAAGTGCTTCTGCCTAGAGCAAGCTTGCGACCTTCTCGAGCCATCGCTAATGGTGGTAGGTGGTGAAATATGTCACACATGAATACGGCCTTGCGGCCCCATTAAAATACATAGGAAGCTTCGCCGTGCAAAGGCGAAGGTGGGATGGTAGGTGGCAGGCCACAGGGTGGCCTAGGCGTGCGTGCCTAGGTCGCTCTGTGGCTGGGTTTATGGGTTAGGTCGGGGGGTGTTTAGGGAGGTGTAGGTGGTCTGTGAGTGGGTGGATGATGTTCAGTGGAATATGGCGGAGGTTGTGAGGTTGGTGGCGAGACGTGTGGAGGAGTGGAGTGACGGATGTGTCTCGTCGGAGGTTGGCCGGAGATGGGGAAGATGGCGGTGGACAGTGGCAGTCGAGGGGTAATTCGTGAAATAAATTGAGGGGAATTGAAGAAAGGATAGAGACGAGTGATTCTACCCTAACTAAGTGGACGAAGGGGGAGAGATGGCGACTGGCAGTACCTGCTATCGCCGGAGAAGAAGGCGTCCAGTGGAGGGAGACGGCAACGACGACGGGGCTAGAGGTGCTCGCACGGGTGTTGTGCGATGTGGAGGAGGATGGTGAGGACATCTCTGCCACTGGTATGGTGGCAGAGCGACGGGAAAGAGAAGGGCGGCTCTCCGGAGCTCACTGGAATGTTGGTGAGCGCTTGACCGTGTTTTAACAGTCAGTTGCATCGTACTATAGGTGACCAAGCGTTGACAACAAATAAAAATTTATTACTCGAAAACCTAAATATCCGAGGTTGAACACAGGGAACAAATGAAATTTATTCACTAATCTCAATAATGTAATTGAACACTTAGAATTACTCAAAACTTAATTCAGAATATAAATGCAAGAGTTTAAAAGTCAATTATGGCAAAAATAGAGAAATTGGACGTCTGATCATGGGATCAGACATCTTAAAAAGATGTTTTCTCTTTTAACTGTCTCTTATTTCTTCTCCTGTCTACTTTCTCTTCTTCTTCTTTTGACTTTCTTTCTCTGATTTTCCTCTTTTTCTTCTATTCTTCTTTGGCCGTTTGCTTCTCCTTCCTTGTTTCTTCTCTGCAGCTCCTTTCTCTGCTCTTGCCTTTCTTCTTCCTTCTTCTTATTTTCCTCTGTCTTCTGCCTTTGATTTTCTTCCTTCTCTTTCTGTCTGCGGCTAAGTGTCAGCTTCACCTTCTTCTTCTGTGGGTCTTCTTCTTCTTCTTTCTTGCTTCTTCCTCCTTTAGCCTTCCTTAGCTCTGCTTCCCTTGGCTTCAACCTTTCTTCTTCTTCCTCCTTGGCTTCTGCCTTAGCTTCCTTTAGCCTTAACTCTCCTCTAACTTCCTCTTCTCTTTGGCTTCTTTCCTTCTTCCCTGCACACACAACACCAAAGAGAAAAAACTACCCCTCTACCCACCACCGTGGCTCTCTCTCTCTGTATATCTCTCTTCGGTACGCTCTCCCAGAGCCGGGTAATCGGGTCAGGTCGTGTGCCTAGGTCCAGGCGCACCGACGTGGGTGTGGTGCACGAGGAGTGCTTGGTAGGCTAGTCGGGTTCGGTGCCAGGTCTGCGGGGTCAATTCACGGACGAGGTGTGATAGGTGAGGCGAGGGACATCACCCTAGTGATTTCGAGGCAAACAGGGAAGAACACAAAATCAACTTAAACTACTCAGGAAGCGTGAGACTTACCGAGGTGGGACTAAAAGTCCCACCCTCTTCTGCTTGCCTGCAGGAGAGTGTCTTCGCAATTAATGCAATTGCAGGTCTCGCGGTACTCGCTCTTAAGCTGGATTCACTCTCGCCCACAATTTCCGCAGCCTGGGACCCTGAATTCTGGAGTTTGCTTCCTGCAGCTGGAGAACAAGAAAGCTCGAGTGCTCATTAATGGCGGACGGGAACTCTAAACCCTAGGGGATATTTTTCCATGAATTTTAGAGGGTCTAGTTGATTTTTAACCTGACCAGAACCTTGTTGAATTAAGCGAGTCTATTTTAGCGTTACAGAATGTCATTTAATTCCTAGATTGCACATTAACCCATTTCTGATTGAACTAACTCACTTTTTATCTTATTCAGACTATTTGACCTATGTTTTGCCTTTGAGAAATCCCATTTATGTACTGCAATGGTAAAATTACAGTTTTAACCTTTATTTCATGTTTTCTTGTCAGAACACTTATTCCTTGAATTAAGCCCTTCTCTAGGTTTTGTAGGAGCTCTTATTCTCTTTCTTAGGTCAAAGTGAGCTAGTTAGGGCTCATGATGAGGCTCTCATCATACCCCCATGCCTAGCTTTTGCTAGTCCCTTAGCAAAATTTCAAGGTTTTAACTTCTGTTCTAGACCCTTACTGTCTGTCATCAGTTGTGATAAGTGCTTTTCTTTTTTCTTGTGATTAGTTCAGAATGCTTACAGTAGGCCTAGAGGTACTCAAGTATCAACCAAAATCTGGACCTGACCCACTCTAGCCTCAGTCTTCCGCAAAGGTTTTTAAGGCCCGCAGAAACTAACCTAGGGTTTGTTGGACTCCGCGGTTAAAGCACCCGTGCTTGAAATATTTTTAGCCTAAGTTCAGTTTGCCATACATTTTTTGTAAGAGAGAGATAGAAGATTTATTTGTTTGGAGAGTTTTCTCTCTCTTTTCGTTTTATTTCTAGCTTCGGATTTGCTTCTCAACACGGTCTGTATTGGATTGCTCGTCCCCGTCATCAATCCTCAAGGGTCTTTGGCAATCGATGCTTCGAGATAGCACCGCCTATGGCAACCTCCAGAACCCTGGCTTTCGAGATTTTGCTATAATCCCGCCCATGGCGTTCCATGGCCTAATCCAGACCTTGGCAATCGACATTTTGTGATAATGCTGCCCATGGTATCTGAACCAATAGAGTGCTTATGTGCCCCTGGTAGGATATTTAAATATCCTAAGAGACAAGCACTGAGGAGATGATATGTTGTTATGCTTCTTCGAGGGGAATTTTCCACCTCTCTATGCCGGGAACTCGTCCAAATCAACTTGTATTGATCGGTCGCTCCTAATCAAGGCAACTTTTTCAGACCATTGAAACACTTTTTGCGTGATTTTGATATTTATGCTCACTGAACCAGACTGTGTGTGGATTGGGGTGCTTAGGTTACTGAATCCTACATACCGAAGGTCAGTTAACGAGGCCGAATACTTCCTAAGCCTTAGACCTAATACTTAAGCTTCGTATTTTCCCCAACCTCTTGAGGATTATCCAGATCTTAGTGGGTACGTGAATTTTTAAGCTTAAGAGTCTAGCCCAGAAGGTCTAAGATCAGCGTTTCTGCTAATCTCTTTTTGTGTCTCCTTAGCACTTTTCTTTCATTTTGCTCTTTTCTTGATGTGGTCTAGAACTTCGATTAATTCCTTAATCTCTTACTAATGACTATCTCCTTTTCTTTTTCATTTTGTGCTCCTTTTTTGTCATTTTGCTCTTTTTCTCCTCCTTATGATTATGTGGCTCACAAAATTTCCTCCATCCTCCATTTTCTATTCTTTTTCATAATTTTTCAATTTTTTTTGTGTTTTTGACATATGTGAATTTTTTTGTGAGAATCCTTCTGACTTTTTCTTGGTTCTATATGTATACACTTAATCACCCTCCCATGCATAAGTTTTGCAATGTCCTCATTGTAAACGAAGGGTGTGAAATAGTTTGAGGTCAGGGACTTAGAATAGGATACATCGGGTGGGTGAACAGGTCGAAAATGACTGATGCGGACGATTTCAATCTCTACTACGTGTACCAAAGGTGGGATCAACTATCTAAGGCTGAACTCAAGGTGTAGTGGATGTGGAGTACAGACGGATAATTAGACGGGTCTTTGTTTTTGGAATGACGGGTTACCTCCCGTTAAGCGCTAAATTCAACGCCTTCAGCCGAGTGAAAAATGGGGTGGAGAGGGAGTGGTCAAATTAGCGGAATTTTGTAAAACAAGAACCTTGATTAAGAGCCTGGTTCGTCCAACTAGGTGCTTGTTAAGATCAACAGGCTGATGATGCAGCCCAAACCCAATCAGTTTGGTGGGTTGATAGATGTAGATCAACAGATGCGGAACCCACCATATGCAATGAAGTTCTGATGGATGTGGAAATGAAAACTTGGGTTTAGGCTGAGTCGAATCAGCCTGGTCAGAGTAGGGTTCCGAAAAATAATCAGTGCATGGTTTGGAAACCCTACAGGGGTGATCAGAGAATGGTGGATCATGTTTTTCAGTCTGATCGCTACTCGATACCCGGTATAGATGTTGAGTTGAATCATCTGCAAACGGCTCAGTGAGAGGTGAATCAGGATAGAAATTGAGTCCGGTTGTGGGTTGGGGTAGAGAACGGGTTTTGATCAGTTCTGTATGTGTGGAAGAGGTGATTTTTTCAAAATTGGAGTTAGAGAATGAGTCATGTGAGCTGAGGTCATGGATTGGCTTGTTATGATCAAGAAACATATTTTCTCCGATGTTATGGTCAGATTCGAAATTGTCGGAGAGTTTGCAAAAATCTGAATGAGATTCAAGATCATGAGTTCCACCATAGAATAAATCATATGCTGTAAATTCAGCATCCTGACTGGGGTCTAGCCTAGATGTTAATTCTGAGCTTAAAAAGGTGTCCTTATCTGGTAGAAGCTCAGGTTCTAAGCTGGTAGGGCAGACCCAATTGAAACTCCACTCGTCCAACTCCTCAGTTTCTGTATCGTAAATTGGCATGACTTATGAAAAATCAATTGGTTCCTCTGAGGATGTTGGCGAGGGATATTCATCAAATAGAGGTCCAAAATCATATTCTTCATTGCAAAATTGATCTTCCTCATATGGGACCTCGAAATCTTCCCAATAGGTTTCAGATCTAGATTCTGGGCTTAGGATGTGGGTTGCATCACTAGAATCTAGGTACGAATAACCTTCGAGGGTCACCTTATCGGAATAAGGGGTGGAATTTACTCCCTCGAGAGGTTCCGTTCTACTCTCATTATTGCAGGAGTTTTGGGATTCTAAGCCTGGTGATTCATGGTCTAGAGTGGGCTCAACATTGTGTTTTCCTACAATTGGAGCTTCCCAACCTTCTTCAATATTAGGTACATTGTACTCAATCTGGGTTGGGAATTCACAACCATTTTGTGCCTCAAACCTGAGATCAGATTGATCCTCGATGTTGTCCCAAGATGGTTCATCCTCTGTTTGTGGCATATACGGGTATTTCTGGTCGATAATTTATTTTAATAATCTCATTATCTCTTCCCATTTTTCAAGATCATCTTGTTGTCGCTTCCAAAGTTGAGGATTTGTCATGCATTGAAGGTATTCAAGATTGTGTAATTTTTCTATCTCATTGTATCCTGTGATGAGCAAGTCTCGGGTTGATCCTTTTGTGGCTTCTGCCAATAGTACTTGGGCACAAGTTATGATGAAGGTTGTGGTTGTTGGGACATCAACCTAAATGTTTTCTACTGGTGTTGAGGTTTTGTCTTCTTTTTCATAGAATTTCAGCGCATCCTCAATCATCCTATCTCTCATGGATCTCTGATATTCAGGTTTCTTGAATGGTAGTCCTATTTGGTTTGGCTGCATATTTGGATCAGGTGGTGGAGTCAAGATGTAGAATCAGAGTTTGAATCAAGATGTACAATCAAGTTATGAAGCGATTAGATTTGAATAACGAGTCCCACTGAAAATGTATGCGTGTGCTCTAAAGAGAAAAGATGAGGGACTGGAGATGTTTTTGACCCAATCAAGACACCCAAAGACGTTTAGATGACTATGGAGGTTCGAGGCGGATGATACCCCTGGATCAGAAGGTCGTCCACATGAGAATTACCTGGGCAACCAGAGAGGGAGAGTCCCGCAAAGACCCCTACATGGTAGAATGTTCCCACGGGTTACAGGGTTTCCCCCGCCCGACCTCTCTTGTCACTGAGATTCCAGGTAGACCAGAATGGGGACCTTGACATCTTAAGTCTACCACTTTTATTTCAAAGGTGCTTTAGGGTTCTCACTTGAACTTTAGATGTTTTGATATTGTGACCTAATTTAGAGGTTGGTTGACCCAAGGGGTCAACTTCACCTGACCTGTCCTAAAGATGGCAGAATGATTCTAGGCTTGGGACCTAGAGACCACCCTGATTTGACTCCCAGCTTATTAGGTCCAAGATTTTAAGATTCAAGTGATTTTAGAGCTCAATTTTTTAGGGTTTGTCTTGCGTGGATCTCTTCAATCAAGGGCTTGGGTAGCACACTGATGTGGGAGGGTTCATTTCCTTTTATACAGGCATGTGTGAACTAACACTCCAAAACCCTACTGTAGAAACCCTAATTTGGTTCTATTTCCAATCCTCTTTTTCCCAAAAATTCTCTTTGGACTCAAAACAAGAAGTGTGTTGTCTGCAGAGATTAAGCGTGATTTTTATTAGGCATAGGAATTTTATGGGATAGAATCTAAAAAATTTGCTCCAACTTCAAGAAGATTTGAAAATTTTTCGTAAAATCAGGAAATATTTGCCTTAAAGATGGTGATTACTATAGAAAGAAGGCAATTGATTCCTAAATTAGTTGCTTCCTTTTGTCTTTCACGGATTAGGGGATGGTTTAAGGAAGGAAAGAGATTACATGCCCTGGAGTAGTTGACTTGCAGGAGGGATCCTCTCGTGAAATACCTTGCAAG
Organism: Thalassia testudinum; assembly: GCA_037157565.1. Taxonomy (NCBI): domain Eukaryota; kingdom Viridiplantae; phylum Streptophyta; class Magnoliopsida; order Alismatales; family Hydrocharitaceae; genus Thalassia; species Thalassia testudinum. The sequence continues at coordinate 20,072,859 of JAZHRO010000071.1, read as the reverse complement.
ATCACAACAAAGCAAAGTAGGGCAAGTTAGTGTTCAATATGATCAAAAGAATGTAGAGACTAGTGATAAATTGCGAGTTGCTCCCTGGCAACGGTGCCAAAATGTTGGCGAGCACTTGATCGTGTTTTAACAGTCAGTTGCGTCGTAGTATAGGTGACCAAGCGTTGACAACAAATAAAAATTTATTACTCGAAAACCTAAGTATCTGAGGTCGAACACTGGGAGCAAATGGAATTTATTCACTAATCTCAATAATGTAATTGAACACTGAGAATTACTCGAAACTTAATTCCAAATATAAATGCAAGAGTTTAAAAGTCAATTGTGGCAAAAATAGAGAAATTGAACGTCTGATCATGGGATCAGACGTCTTAAAAAGATGCTTTCTCTTTTAACTCTCTCTTATTTCTTCTCCTGTCCACTTTCTCTTCTTCTTCTGACTTTCTTTCTCTGATTTTCCTCTTTTCCTTTTGTTCTTCTTTGGCTATCTGCTTTTTCTTCCTTGTTTCTCCTCTGTAGCTCCTTTCTCTGCTCTTGCCTTTCTTCTTCCTTCTTATTTTCCTCTGTCTTCTGCCTTTGATTTTCTTCCTTCTCTTTCTGTCTGCGGTTAAGTGTCAGCTTCACCTTCTTCCTCTGCGGGTCTTCTTCTTCTTCTTTCTTGCTTCTTCCTCCTTTAGCCTTAGCTCTGCTTCCCTTGGCTTCAACCTTTCTTCTTCCTCCTTGGCTTCTGCCTTAGCTTCCTTCAGCCTTAACTCTCCTCTAACTTCCTCTTCTCTTTGGCTTCTTTCCTTCTTCCCTGCACACACAACACCGAAGAGCAAAACCTACCCCTCTACCCACCCCCGTGGCTCTCTCTCTCTGTATATCTCTCTTCGGTACGCTCTCCCAGAGCCGGGTAATCGGGTCGGGTCGTGTGCCCAGGTCCAGGCGCACCGACGTGGGTGTGGTGTGCGAGGAGTGCTTGGTAGGCTAGTCGGGTTGGGTGCCAGGTCCGCGGGGTTAATTCACGGATGAGGCGTGATAGGTGAGGCGAGGGACCTCACCCTAGTGATTTCGTGGCAAACAGGGAAGAACACAAAATCAGCTTAAACTACTCAGGAAGCGTGATACTTACCGAGGTGGGACTAAAAGTCCCACCCTCTTCTGCTGGCTTGCAGGAGAGTGTCTTTGCAATTGATGCAGCTGCAGGTCTCGCGGTACTCGCTCTCAGGCTGGATTCACTCTCGCCCACAATCTGCGTAGCCTGGGACCCTGAATTCTGGAGTTTGCTTCCTGCAGTTGGAGAACAAGCAAGCTCGAGTGCTTGTTAATGGCGGACGGGAGCTCTACCCTACATGACACAAAAGGAGCCTTGCAGCTCTATCAGACCACAAGAGGACCTTCACTGTGTCACGGCGAAGGTGTGGCAGGGGTCGGCATGGCTTAGACCAGCCTAGGCATGCGTGCCTAGGTCAGACTGTGACCGTGTGAGTGGGTGTGTTCGGTGGAAGCGTGGAGTGCGTTTGGTGGTCTGTGAGTGGGTGGAAAGTGTTCAGTGGGCTGTGGCAGAGGTGTTGAGGTTGGTGGCGAGACGTGTGGAGGTGTAGAGCAATGGATGCATCTCGCCGGAGGTTGGTCGGAGATGGGGAAGATGGTGGTGGACAGTGGCGGTCGAGGGGTAATTCGTGAAATAGATTGAGGGGAATTGAAGAGGGGATAGAGAGGAGAGATTCTAACCTAACTAAGTGGACGAAGGGGGAGAGAGGGCGACTGGCAGTACCTGTTGTCGTTGGAGAAGAAGGTATCTAGTGGAGGGAGACGAAGGCGACGATGGGGCTAGGGATGCTCGCACGGGTGTTGCGCGATGCAGAGGGGGATGGTGAGGACAGCTCTGCCACTGGTATTGTGGTAGAGCGATTAGAAAGAGGAGGGAGGCTCTCCAGAGCTCGCTGTACTACTTGGCTGGAGGAGAAGAAGAAGAAATTGCGATGGAATTCTGGCCAAGTCGAGCTAAGGAGGTGCAGCCGGAGATGGGGGTCATTTTATAGTCGCTGGCAAGGACTCCTATGCTTGGAAGATAAGCCTACGAGCATAAGAGACCTTGCTAGAGATGGAATTCTGTGGGAAACCCAAATCTCTCGTGCGTTCGCACAAGAAATTGGGTGTGAATCAGGGATTAGGACCATGCTCAGATGGAAGGGAATTCCTCAGAGAATCTCCGTTCCAAATCTGGGAGATCTCTGAGGAATCAGGGAGTACTCCCCCTCCATTCCTCGTCGGAGTAGGATTTCTCCCCATTAATGGCGGAGGGACCTATTTGTAAGAGTGGCTTTGAAGTTAGGGGGGTCTGTGCAATGATTTTCAAAAGATAGGGACCAAAATGTAATTGGATGTACTATTTTGCAAAGTAGGTTAAGATGACCTCCCCTTAAGTCCAAATTATGGTACAAACCTAATTTGAACCTAAGGAATCCAATGGTGAAGTTGGATTTTAGGTTTGACCACATTTGACTGAATATTTTGTATAAAAATCTAAATTAAGTCAATTGATGAGCTAGGACCCCAATGTAGGTCAAAATAGGTTCCAAAGGACAATTTGAAGGTTCTAATCCATAGGGGATATTTTTCCATGAATTTTAGAGGGTTTAGTTGATTTTTAACCTGAACAGAACCTTGTTAAATTAAGCGGGTCTGTTTTAGGGTTACAGAATGTCATTTAATTCTTAGATTGCACATTAACCCATTTCTGATTGAACTAACCTACTTTTTATCTTATTTAGACTATTTGACTTATGTTTTGCCTCTGAGAAGTCCCATTTATGTACTGCAATGGTAAAATTACAGTTTTAACCTTTATTTCTTATTTTCTTCTCAGAACACTTATTCCTTGAATTAAGCCCTTCTCTAGGTTATGTAGGAGCTCTTATTCTCTTTCTTAGGTCAAAGTGAGCTAGTTAGGGCTCATGATGAGGCTCTCATCGGGCATCGACGAAGTTCCGTAGGTTGCTGTCCAGACCGTAGTAGATCTAGGCCAATTGCCACCTTGGTACTTCGTGATGTGGGCATTTCCTCGATAGTTCACTAAATCTTTTCCATGCCTCATGGAACTATTCCCTGCCTTGGAGTGTAGAGGTAGTAATGGCTCTTCTGAGGGCATTGGTTTTTCCTATGGGGAAGAATTTCTTTAAGAATGCATGCCTCAGTTCTTCCTAGGTGGTGATGGGTTTACTAGGGTTCTAAGCCAATGAGATGCTTTGTCTCTCAGCGAGAAGGGGAACATCTTCATCAAAATAATGTGAAGGCTAATGTTCCTAGGTTTCACAGTTCCGGCTATTCGGTCAAGATCCTCAAGGTGCTTAAAGGGATCTTCATTTGAGCTTCCATGGAAGTGGTTCTGAATCAGACTCAGGACATTTGAGCTTCCATGGAAGTGGCTCGACTCAAAAAGCAGAAGGATTGTAGAAGTTGCGGAGGGGCCTAGGTAGGTCCTGGAATGGTGGTGGATCGAGTGGCGGTTGCCCTTGTGGGTCTTGGAAAGGTGGTGGTGGTTGCCCCTGTGGGTTCTGCAATCGGTGTATGGCTTGCATGATAGTGTGGATCTGTTGCTGCTGAAGCCAGTGGTTTGCGTTAATCTGGGCTTGGATGATGGCCATTGTGTCTGGTGGGGGTTGGTCTTCAACCTCATCTACTCTGGGTTCAGCAATGTCTCTAGCAGAATCAGGTTGCTTGGATTCTTGTCCCAAAACAAACAACTCGAGATGCAGTGATCTTCTCCCGTGCATACACTAGAGAAGAATAGGAGGGGATGCAGAGAGTGACAGATGCGAGAAGTGTGTGTGTACAACCAAGCAAACAAGCCTAGTCCTTATGCTAATCTGGCCAGGTTGATTATGAGGGGATTGTAGGGAAGGTTCTTCCTTTGGCTTGTGCCGCCGGTTCCATAGACCTCACAACCGCAATCGTTTGACACTTTCCCGTAGCCTAGTCACTAGATTCTACTAAGGGAATGAAAGCCAAGTGTCTAGTGAACAAAACCATGCCTCTTGAGACTTAACCCAGTCCATACTAAGGCATGTCTACTCTGTTTTAAAAGGGCTAGGATAGTGCTTGTGCTAGGGTTATGTGATGAGGTGTTGATTGGGGTAGTGCCTCTTAGTTTTCCAATTCTAGTGTGTGTGCTCCTATTAAAACATGGTTTTCAAGCAAAGATTTTTTAAGATGTGGTGTCTTTTAATGTTTCATCCTTACTTTTGTGTCTTTTAAGATTGACGTGTCTTAATGTTTTCAGACAAGTTTCAGGTGGGCACATCAAGTTTTGCACATAATTGGTGAAAGTGGATTTCCTTTGATGTGAAGAGGCTCTAAAACCCTAATGTACTCATCCTAGTGATCATGCAGCTTCTATTGGATGAGTCGATTTTAGGGGTGAGTGGTGCGGCCCAAGTCAAGTCATGGTGGCTTCGCAAACACCACTCAAAAAGAAAGATAAACACTCCAAAAGGATTAGGTCTTAAGAATGTTAGAGTGTATATATATATATTTTGTTGGGTGATGAGTGAAGGATGTGGATCAGGCAATCACACACCACACCAAAATTTTTTTTCGATTTTATAATTTTTTTTAAGATTTTTTTTTAGGCAAGCAAACAACCACGGGTGAAGAATTACTCACAATCAGTCCTTGCTACACTTACTCCATCTCTACCGTCACGAGCTGTGCTGCTTCATAGTCCAAGCACCAAGTTCCTGCAACCATCAAGTAGAGGTAGAAAATGTGTTAGATGATGTGAGCATGGATGTAAAATGGAAGTGACAAAATAAATCCGTAGCCTTCCCGGCAATGGTGCCAAAAACTGACGTGGGGAAGACGCGTATGTTTAAAAGGGTCGTTATAGCTTGCGCTCGCAACGTCGATTTTAAATGAAGAAATGGACGTGAGTCCGAGTGTTGATCTCAAGGAGGCGTGAAACCTAGATTTTTCTTGTCACTTAATGTCATGGAAATGACGGGTTTTTGCTTGTGAGAAGATGTGGGTGAAAAGCGAGTGAGAGAAAGAGAAAGAGAGAGAGAGAATAGGGTTAGAATCTTTCATTCATAACATGAAACTTAAACACAAAAGAGGGCAAGTAACTAGATAGGAAGCAACTTCATTTGACATACAACTTTGGTTTTACAATTACAACACTAGATAAATGATTAAACACAAATAAAGTAAAGCTTAAGATAAAGAGGAAAAGAGAGAGAGAAGATGGCGAGGTGGCCACGGCAGTGGAGAGGGGCTTCGTCGGCAGCTCGTTGGCTCTGGTGATTACAAAGAGAGCTAATGTGGCTAGGAGTGGGGTAGAGCACTTGCAAGTGAATTGAATGCCCTTCCATGAGTGGTTGGATGGAGTTTATATAGGCAAAAGGGTTTTCTAATTTAAGTATGGGCTTTAGCGACGTCCCAGGCGTCGCTAAACCCATACTAAATCTGTCGGTGTAGCCGCCTTTGCCCGCCAGTCGTTAGCGTGCCCTGTGCTTCCTCTGTGGCAATCCGTGCGCATGCGTTGTGAGCCACCCGATCGAAGATCGGATGGCTGAGATCTCACGAAGGGCGCACTCGCAGATTGCTACTGAGGCGCTCGCTTCTGCCGTGTCATCATGCGCGTGAGCGTCCGCGTGCATCCGTTGTGTCGCGCGATTCGATCTTCGTCGTTCGTTGCTGATGGGGTGGCTCGATTTTCCCGCAGCATGCCTTCACCTTCCATTTGCTACGCAGTGTGGTTCGATCCTACGTCGGATGCGTTGGCATGGAGCGGTCAACCGCTGTGTTGTCGCAGCGGTTGGTCGCGGAGAAGGCGTGTGCGCAGGCGGCTCTCAGCCGTTCGATCAAAGATCAACGGCTGAGAGTTATCCTCTGGGTGAAGGCAAAAATGGGCGGTGGTGAGGGTGAGACGAGCAAGCGCCACGTGGCACGCTGTGGGCTGTTGATCATCTGATCAACGATCAGAACTTCTTGGGCCCATTGCAGGAGCTCCGGATGTCGGATTTGGTCGATTTCGAGTCCATTGGACTTTGTTCATCGCTTTGAATCCATCCGTGTGGTCCGATTGCTCATCTGAGGCCTGTTTTGACATGTTCTTGTACACATGGCTGTTAATAATGCAATATAAGCAATCTTGATGTGCAATGATGCGATGCTCCTATTCCTATTTATCATGTATCCATTGTGCATTTTACCTTTAAGACCATCCCCTTTTGGTAGAGTTAGCATTGTACAATGCAGTGTTATCAACCTCCAATGCTCGCGTTGGAGCTAAAAATCATCCGCAATAGCCACTTTTGACTCACCCGCTCACCTTTTGTTCTAAATCTAGGGCCAAGCTAAATGTAACCCGATACGGAAATTTTACGAAGTACAAATTATACGAGGTTACTTGTTTATAGCATACATACATATTGCATTCATGAATAAGATTTCTATCAAGAGAATGCATTAGGAATTTTATCCTCTAGTTGATTCCTGTAATCTGGAGTCCAGTACAACTTTTCACACACACGTAGAATTTGCAATGGATTCATGGTGAAGGCTGATAAATGTCTTTAGTCTGTCGAGAAGAAGCAGTGCTTCTTTTCCTAAACCCTTGGACAGTATTTTGGGAGCTAGGTGGGTTTTCTTCCAAAAATCCACCGAATAGTGTGAGATGAGAATAGAGAGGACTGGTGCTCCAAGATTAGTGCAAAGAGTCTGAAATCCTAGATAATTAGGTGATGATACTCAGAGATTAGGCATAGTTTTCACTCTTGGTTCTTGCGTATACATTTTTGTGCAAATTGTGAGAGCCACCAAATAAGGCAAATTTGTGGAGAGTGAGTTTTCTTAAAATTAGGGCTAAGGTGGACGGTTACGACCATTCTTTACGGAATCCTCAACTGAAGGAGGGTATTGATGTCAAGGTCAAAAACATACCATCCTATCCATCTCTCCCGGTGCTGTGAGTAGGCACTTCCACCAAATAAGCCACCCAATGTCTCTTGGGTACCACCAATCCCTAATAATGCCCCCTCAATAAAGCTCATGGATGTGTGCTAGTTCTGTTATGTTGAAAAAAAAAGAGAGAAAGAGAAAAAGAAAGAAAAAAAAAAAGATGAAAAGAAATAAAAATGGAAAGAAATTAGAGAATGGAGAAAAAGAAAAGAAAAAAAGAGTGAATATTTAGTGTTTATTTTAGTTGAATTGAGGCAATACCACCAAATAAAGTTGAGATCCACCAAATATGGCCTTAACCCACCTTTCTTGTGTTTCTGACCGCCCGAATACTGGCTAAGGAATTTTGACTTAGTGTTAGAGTTATGGAACTCAATTAATGTGTTAATGTCAAGTGAGACTACCAAATACAGGTCATATATGTGAATCTGGTGAGATTGTGAGCTCTAAGAAAAAGAAAGAAAAGAAGAAAAAGGAAAGCGAGAATGAATACAAAGGAACCAAAAGAGAGCATAGTTTTTCTCGTCTTTCTCTGAGTTGAGTTAGTTGATACTCTGGGAATCTAAATTCTGAAATACTAATCTCTATGTGGCACCAAGTGAGAGTGAGCCACCAAATAAACACCCATATCCCTCAGACATCCTCTACCCAAGCTTAAAGTTGGGGTGGAATTCATAGAATATCTTGAATACCCCAAGGGAAGAAGTCCACCTATCCCGCTAGAATTTTTACTATGGGTCAAGTACAGGCTTCAGAGGTGAATTAGTTTTTCACTCGAATCCGTTGCAAAAGCTACATAGCTACACTTTCACGATTGCCTGGATTTCTAGAGCATAGGATGCAAACAAAAAGGAGAAAAATCTTTAGGCATACACTTGATAAGATAAGCAATCCCTTAAGGACCCTTCTGTGAATAATTTAGTCTTGCATTTGCTTGGGACTAGCAAGATTTTGGCATGGGGGTATAATTGCGCAGTAATTATAGGTCTTAATTGTCCAGAATTAGGATAGGACTTAGCATAAGTTAGGATAATTCATGCACGCAAAAGCATTACTTGCATCTTTACTGCTTTCTTTTAGCTATGCATAAAATAATGCTATAATGTACTGATTAGGTGCATTATGTCAATTGCAGGTAATAAGCTTATCAGAAGGTAGATCTGAAGCTGGATCTAAAGTTGAATCAAAAGAATAAAGGATGACTGGTGTTGCAGCAAAGTTGGAGCTGAAGACCTAGAATAAGATGTAGTAGACAATAATGTAAGGGGTTGAGGTATACTATTCTATTTAAGTAGGAATAAAGTAGTAAAATATGAACTTAGGACTATCCTAGCCCTAGGATAGCCTAGAAGCTTCCCCAAACCTTAGCCACCCTTAGATTCGGTCACCACACCCTAGGAAACCTTAAAACCCTAATTCCAACCTCTATCTGGACGTCCAGATGAGTTATAGGACATGCAAAACCCCTAGCCAACTCTCGCACACCTTAAACCCACTTCTGCAGTATTATTGGACATCTAGAAACTTGGTCAGTCATCCAATTTCTGTAGAATACCCAAGACAGAACCTAGAATCCTTCCTGACTCAGATTAGACATTCAGAATTGAAGTTTGGACTTCTGATTTTTGAATATATGTCATTTGATACTATTATTGGACGTCTGGAACTGCTTTCCAGTTACTGTTTTGAGATTCAAGCCTTGATCTTAGATCTCTTGCTCTCTAAACCCAATTTTAACCCCCTAGGAACATAAATTAAGGTACCCTAACCCTAGTACATCACCACTAGACCTCCTTAAGGACCTAATCAGGTCCTCACTAAACCTAATTGACTTAGATTATAGTCAATTACCATTGCCTAGTCAATTGGACTCATATGGTCCAATTAAGCTCAGATCTCAACCCATACAAGTCCAATTTGACTCAATGAAAGTCCAATTGACCTATGCCCAACCTAATTGAGTTATTTCACCCTCAATTAGGTTCACACTCATTCAATTAAACTTGTGTTAAGTTTAATTGCATTTCCCCACTAGCAATTAGGGTTTGCAACCCTAATTTAAGACCTACACCAACCCAGACCCCCTTAGGACCTAACCTAGATCACTTAGACACATAGGGCACGACCACACACACACACACACACACCCATTCACGCACTCCCACACCACCTAGAGTGTTCTAGGTTCTTCCAAAGGTGGCGCTACTCTTGGTTGCCAAAATTAGCAAGCAAGAGTCATTCAAATTGGAGATCCACAAATGGTGGATCTAAGAACCACCTCTCTCTCTCTTTGGCCGACCACTCTTGGAGCTCTCTCTAGGGAGTTTCACACTTCTCTAGAGAGTCTCCCTTAGGTCTATAAAAAGACCTAAGGGGTGGCCATTTGCACTCATTCACTCTTGGCTTTCATTTAGTTTAGCTACATCCACCTCCACTCCATCTCCACAAGTAGCATCACCATGGCCACCACCATCTCCATGCCAAGATGTTGGATCACCTCCTCAACCTCTCTCCAAGGGCTGACCTAAGCACCATTGGCCGCCCCTCCTCCTCTCAACCAACTCAAAGGCCATCGGAGCCCACCTCCGAATACCCTTATTTCTGCTAGATTAGTGGCTTAGTTCTTCATAGTTTACATGATTTTATTATTGCTTAGTAGTGTAGCTCTTTATTCTCCTCCAATGGTGCATGCAAAATCCCCCCATAGATTCATGTATGTGACCATTTTCTGTTAGCTAGATTTATGTTTTCAAGCTTTCCTCTATAAGGTTTCCACTAGTTCCATGTTGCAAACACCTTGATGAATCAACAAAAGATTTTTTTCTATATATATATATCTACGTTGAGAATCACCATGAGCTTATTGCAATGTATTTTGTGTGATTAAAGTTTCCTGCTTTTAATTATTATTTATTGCAACCAGCATGTCGGTACCTAAAAATATTGAGGATCTAACTATTAGCGCATTTTCCATAAACAGCTACCACATAACTAGAATCGTGTGTACTGAAACTCACACTTTCACATTTGTCATCTATCTAACAAGCACACATAATTAGGGTTCATAATGAAAGTGGCCAAACATTGATCCAACAATTAGAAATCGATGTGCGATGTTAAGCAAGTAGAGCGAAAAAGATCGATTTCAAATTTTGATAAACGTCTCCTAGAGATGAACGACCAGGCCTCAAGTCTCGTTATCTTTACAAATCGTTTTTGACGAGCATTTTATCGTGAATATACTACGATTTTCGATGATTTCAAAACGTGCGAAAATGGGGTTGTCATGGGGGTATGATTGCACAGCAATCATAGGCCCTAACTCGCCTGAATTAGGCTAGAAATTAGCTTAACATGAACATTCTGCATGCATACGCATCGTATTCTGCATCATAGTTGATAGATGTGTTTTATGTATTAAACTATGTTATTTGAGAGGTATTAATGATGGCAGGTAATCTAAGGCTGCAGATGACCGATCCAAAATTATGGATCTATTCAGAATAACGATGGGAGTTCAACGCATCCAAGATTGCATGAATCAGACTCCTGTAGCACCCCAGGGAGTCAGCAAAGGAGCAAGAGCCAAGGGGTAAATTGAAGAAGATCCAGATCTCAGATGACAAATCTAACCATATGGATGGATTCGGATCGATGTTCGTAGTCTAGCAATGCAGAAATTAACTTAATCAGAGGCCTACATCATCAGATATAAAGAGAAGAACGGACGACCACGATGGCACTACGTGGCACCATCACAGCCGCCCCTTGCCACGCCCCCATCCCCTGAAGGCACCTTGCCTCGCAGTGTGGGTCGTTGGATCTTCATCCAACAGCCACAAACGTGTCACATCGCTACCCAGAACAGATTAATATAAATATAATTTAGTATATATTTTAAAGGCTCTACGTAGTGCATTGGCTCACGCGTGCACCCGTGTATACACGGGGCATGGGTTCGAGCCCTGTGCTGCACAAAAATTGGTGCTGGTTGCGGGCCTACGCGTGCAGGTGGGCATGCACGATTGGAGGGGCCCAGAGGCGTGTCCACGTGGTGCGATCATGTGGGGTTGTTGCAAGATCTGGAAGGCGCGAGAACTACGCGTAGGATTTGAATGGCACGATGAGTATGCGTTTAAGCCATCCGATTGCAAGATCGGACGGTTGAGATGATGAGGCAAAATTTGAAGACAAAAATGCGAAGAAGTAGTGTAGGTGCGCGAGAGTCGTGCGATGCGGATCTGAGGGTGCAGAGTGCGCCACGTGGCAGCACCAAAATAATTCAACCAAGAAGAAGGATTTGGGGAAGGATTTGTACGAGAAAAAAAGTTATAAAAGGACCTAAGGGCCCCCCTTTGGAAAACAACTCTCTCTCATTCTCTTCTTCTTCCTTCTACCTCTCTCTTCTCCCTCTTCTTGTAGTTTCTGCATTTTCATCCGCAAAATCCGTTAGGCCACCCTATCGGATTGCCACTGCTCTTCTCAACCTCTTCAAAGGCCACCATGGACCATCCATGGTGCCCTTGTTCTATAAAAGTAGTAGTTATTTACTTTATGTTTTATTCAAATACATGTATGATATGCAATTAATGTTCAAACTTTCGGCATGATATATATATTGCATTTCATTGTCTCTACTACTTAGTAATTAGATTTAGAATAAGTGCATGAAATCAAAAACATTTTTCTGCCTCCCTGTGATCGACTGGGACTCCCAGTTCTGTTAATTTTATTTGTCGAGACGTATTTTGCACTATACTACGACGTATTCATCTTTTACGTGATCTACGCCACGAACAACAACCACAACAAATCAGATAGAATAAATTAGAATTAGATTAGAAATTGTAATATGTGAAATCAAACTTTACGTTGCTCCCCGGAAACTATGCCAAAATGTTGTATGCAAAAGGAGGAGATTTAATATGCGTTTGTTGTAGTACACTCCTAAATCGTACAACAAAACATTTAAATTTATAAAACTCAGATTCAAAAAGGAGTCTGAGATTGTTCGCAAGGAGCAAGTATGCAATTTAATTCACCAATTACAAGAAATATATGTAATTGAAATTAATAACACTCAAAATGATATTTCAATAAAAATCAGAAGAATATTGCAAAAAGATTGGGTTAAAATGGTGATTTGAATCACCAAATTAACCCTTTTAGTTTAAGCTCACAACCATTTAAATGTTTCAACAGTAAACCACAATTAATAATCCTCGTCAATGAAGTATGCAAATATTCTAATGGTAACCAGCAGAAGGCCTTCGACGACAGACCAAAGGCTTCAAATGCCTTAACAAAAGAGGCTCAAGGGCCTCTCGATTAAAGGCACAGAAACCCAAATTAGGGCAGAACTCTGTCCGTGACTTTGTTTAAGGTCAAATCAATAATACCAAACCTCAAGAAATATTTTTTTATGAATTTTAGGAGATTTATATGAATTTTATTCTGACCAGAACCTCTGTAATTTGAGTAGGTCTGCAATTAGGGTTTCTAGTGCTAAATCAGTTCTCGAAACGCATGAAACCCTATTTCTATCTGCAATGACTCTCTTATTTGACTTTAATGCTCATTAGACCTTAGATTAACCCTTAGAAAACCCTTTGCTTATTCTGTGTTTATGATATGTTGTTAAAATTACATAATTTACCATAGTTTCCTGTTCTCTTCTCAAAACAAAATGAAATGGAGTTATAACCCTCAAATGGTTATTTAGGAGCATTTATCTTTCAAACCTAACTAAGAGTGGCTAGTTAGGGCATATGGTGGTGTTCCCATCACAGGTTGACCAGTCCTTCCTGTCAAGTTGAATAGTGACCTGAAGAATTTTCTTGATCTCCCGATTGGAGATCTCAGCTAATCCAAGTACGATGCGACACCCCATACTACTTCATCAAGGACTAGAAATGCACATTCACGAAGTGGGTCTCTCCATCAGAGATGATCATGCACGGGACACCGAACCGAGAGAAGATATGCTCATGAATAAATTTGATTACAACTTTATGATCATTGATTCGATTCGGAATGACTTTGATCCATTTGGATGCGTAGTCCATGGCCAAAAGGATGTATTTGAAATTGTTGGACTTTAAGCATTGACCTATGAAACCAATTCCCCAAATGTTGAAAATCTTGCACACGAGAATCGAATTTAAGAGCATCATGTCGCTGTGGCTCATGTTGCCTAAGGTCTAGCAACGAGCGCGTGCCCTATGGTAATTGTGTGCATCCTTGAAGAGCGTGGGCCAATAGAAGCCTCATTGGAGGATTTTCGCTGCGATTTTGTGGTCAAAGAAATGGCCACCAGGCTTGGTCGTGGCAGAATGATAATATGTCATTGACCTTGATTAACCCATATTTGTGGGTTATTTAAGTATTTAAGTACCTAGACATTAAGTTAATTTTAACATTTAGATAGCATACATTAAGATATAAATGAATTAATTCATATTTTTAGCTTAAGTGCATAATTCATGTGTTGCATCCATATCTAAATGCATTTAGAATTAACCTAGAATTGCATGCATTTGATTAGTTAATTAATTAGATGCATTACATACATTATTTTAATTAACATAGAAGTTAAGGAGTTATGTATAAATAATCATAATTATTTTATTATTGTTCTTCTTCTCCTTCTGCAGGTAACTGCTCCGCCTTTGCCTCCTCCTGCACATTCACAGCTGCTAGCATTCACTCGACAGTGGATCTCCTCTCGTCTGTTTGGATTTCAAATCCTAGTAGCCACAGCTACAAAGGAGGAGGAACGACTACCATTCAGAGGTGGCCTCCATCCCCACTCCTCACCATGCAGAGAACTTGTTCTCATCCACTCCACTACCACCGGCCAACCGCTGCGGAGCCTGGCCGTCGTGGGCGAGCGGGGTGATAGCCTGCTCTGCCATCGCAGAGCTTTGCACTACAAACTCACCGTGCAACTGCCTGACCACCAACTCCACTTTCTCTTCTGTTTCTCTTCCACCTTAAAACAAACCCAACTTCACTCGTCGTCGCCCAGCTCACGCAGCAGTTGGAACTACAGCAACAGAGCACAACCTCCACACACCACTCACTGCACTGCCCCTCGCCTTCAAACGCGCACACCGTGCACACCTCCTCATTGCCCTGCAGAAACGTTGCATGCAGCAAGTCCTTCGTTGACTCCCTGAGCAGCTACACGCATGCACCCGCGTGCCTGCCACATGCATCACCAGCAGTAGCGTCACTCGCATGCAGAGTGCGCTGCGTCTCCACCTGCACCTCCTGTGCCACGCATAGGCACTACCGATCTATGCAGCAGTAGCAGCTGCAGCACCACGCATGCGGCCACGCGTCCTCCAACAGATCCGCCTGTGCACCTCCAGTGCGTAGGAACTTCTGCTCGTTGTGCCTCCAACGAGCAGCACCTCAAGCGGCTTCCCACACGGTACGCAGCAGGTAGCACGAGCGTCCCACGCTGATCAGCCTCACCCCTCCCACATGAAGCTCTCCACCCATACCCGTATGCCCAGCGCACTCACGTCCCCTCACCTTCGTGAGCTTTAGCAGCAAACAGAGCTACAGCCCACCACCACCCACCGTCGACCTCTCCTCCATTCTCTCATCTCCAGCCATCTCATGCCGAGCTGCTACTGCCATCGAGTGCGGCCCACCTCAAAGGACCTCCGACGAGCTTCGTGTCTCCAGCCAAGCCTTCCTTGTCGCACACTGTGGAGGGGAAATCCTTCCCCTGTTTTCCATTTGATTTCTTATTACATTTCATTGCCATTGCAAAGGAGAATTTTTTATCTAATAATATTATATTCTAGTGATTTTATAAGAATCCCCCTCATCTTTCATTGAAATGCGAGTTCAGTGATTACATGCATTGTTATCCTAATCAAAAAGGGATTTTTATCTTGCTTACTTAGGAAAAATAATTGCGAACATTATTATTTTCAAATTTAGCGAGTCTTAATAGGTCATTACCTCCCTATGGACACGACCTACTTTCTTGTGAGTGGTTTAATTTTAATTCTAATTGTTTTGATTAGTCTATTTTCCACCACTTAGAAATACAACGACAAATCTTCTTAATCATCATTTCCGAAAGAGAAAATCGACCTATCAGACCTCGGAATCGAGAACGCATCTTCGGATGATTTGATCAGGACTGATGAGAAAGAAATAAGGATCTTCGCAAACATAATATTTGGCAGCTGAAATCAATTTGTCTTTCTTGGCTTTTGGCTAGTCAGACGGGATCTGGTTTGATGCCAAATAATTGACAATATCGACATACCAGGGAAGCCAGCATCGATGCTCAGAAGATGCTTGTCTAGAAAATGCTCAGTAATAGGTTTGGAGGGTTCAATGATCGAAGAAGGAAGGTGGGACAAATGGTCAGCAACTACATTCTGTTTCTTTGCTTTATCAAGTATTTCAAGGTTGAATTCTTGCAAGAGCAAGATCCATCAAATTAGCCTCAGCTTCGCATCTTTCTTTGTGAGTAAGTGCCTTACAGCGGTATGATCTGAGTAAATAATGACATGGGAGCCCAGGAGGTATGATTTGAATTTCCCCAGATTGAATACTAAAGCAAGTACCTCTTTCTCTGTAATCGTGTAATTAAGCTGAGCCTCATGTAATGTCGTACTGGTGTAATATATTACCATTGGTTTCCCGTCAACCTTTTGTCCAAGAACTGCACCTACTGCATAGTTAAATGCATTGCACATGATCTCAAATGGTTGAGACCAGTTAGGAGATTCTAGGATTGGAGCTTAGGTTACTCGGTCGCACAGAATCTCGAAAGCGTGAACACACTCGCTCGTCATCTCAATGGGTGTGTTTTTTGAGAGAAGATTTGTCAGGAGTGTAATTTTTGAGAAATTAAATATAAACCATCAATAAAAATCGACATGACCCAAAAATGATCAGATGTCTTTGACTGAGGAAGGAACAGGTAATCTGGAAATTAAATTGAGCTTAGCTCCGGTCAACTTGGATACCTTTCTCAGTTTTGAGGTGTCCAACCATGATGCCCTCAGGAACTGTGAAATGGCTCTTTTCCTAGGAGTGAAACAGATTTGTCAATTGATCATTGGATGATATGAACCAAGTGCAGAAGGCAATCATCGAATGTGTTGATAGGGATCTTAGATAGGAGTTTAAATGTTTCATTATAGTAAGATCTCCTAAATAGTTCTCTCAACAAATAAAATTTATAACTTGAAATCTAAAAGAAGTCTGAGGTCGAACACAAGGAGCAAGTATTGCATTCACATGCTAATCTTAATCAAAATATAAATGAGCACAAATATTAAGCCAAGAATTATGATATTCAATGAATACTGCTCAAAGTTGATATCCAATGAGAACATTGTAAGTACCTCTGTTTTGATGAAACAAAATTATGTTTTATTGTGTACTAATCTTTCAGGATCACGCTCGCACAAATCAAGTCAATTATCCTCCGCATGGATCAAAGTGAATATTATCTTTAGTCAATGTAATTCTTTTATATTTCTTGAGTCTAGAATTACTATAAGGAACCTTAGGATTAAAGACAAATCTTTCTAAATCATAAAAGAAACATCTAGATAGTATTGATTGACCAAAATATTAGAATTGATCGATCAAAATAGGAATATTGATCGACCAAATTAGCCTAATGGTCAAATCTGATTTTCCTATAAATGATCGACCAATTAAGTTAATTGATCAACCAAAATGAAAATTGATCGACCAATTAAGTAAATTGATTGACCAATTTGTTCGAATGATTTTTCTCAACATTCCAAAAATGCTCCGTTTTCACCTATAAATAGGGCTCCACATCCCTCATTTCGAAATATACTTTCAAAGAAAAATCCATATAGAAAAAGAGCTCTCGTGCTTTCTCTCAAAGTGCTTGTACGCATCTATTTTCATGCTCTCTAAAGCACGTCAATTCGAACCTCTGCAAAAATCTGGTTTGACTTTCCTTGAGGTTCCATAGGATTATATTATTTTATTTTACATTTTGCTTTGATTACGGATCCCAAGCTGTTGGGAGAAATCCATTGTTGTTGTTTTTGCTTCTCTTTAGGATAAAAAGAGAAGTGGTTTGTAAGAGGTTGTGCCACCCTCGTTCAAGTGGTACGCTAGTGGATTGACTAGAGTTGCCTAGTCGAGAAAATCTTAAGCTAGGAGGCCTACATAGTGGTTTTTACCCATAGGGGTTTCCACTATAAATCTTTGTGTATATTGTGGGATTGTTTTTTTTGTGCCATATTTTTATTACAATCGATATCACACTTGATCTTCTATTTGTGGCCAAATAAGATCTGCAAGCACACTCTAAAACATGAGTATTTCAAGACTTTAAGAGACTAAAAAGATATCTAAGAAAAAATAATGGTGATTTAGATCACCAATTATTAGCTATAATTAAGCACATATCAATTACTCAAATGAATCAAATAAATGAACAGTGATCAAATGTCTGGATATCGAGTCAGACGACTTAAATGTCGCTTGCTACAGTGCTTCTCCTTTGATCTTCTTCTTTAGCTTCTTCTTCTTCTTTCCTTCTGCCCTTCTACCTTTTAGCTCCTTCTCACACACAAGGGAACTCACCTTCTCAGCGACTAAGTGTCACTCAAATCCTTCAGGGGCAAAACCCTCCCCTACCCTGCTTTCTCCTTTTTTCCTTCATCCTCTCCTCTTCTCTCATATATCTGGTTTAATCGGGTATTTGGGTATGCATAAGCAAGTCCAGGGCTACGTGGGTGGGGTCGCAGCTGAGAAGTGGATAGGCAGGTCAGGTGTGTGTAAGGGTGAAGGGGACCTCACCCCCAAGTGTTTGAGGCAAATAGATGCAATCACAAATTCGACTTATGCGACAGTCGTGCCTCTTCCCTCTACGATGTGGGACTAATCAATCCCACTTCTCTTTGTGTGCACTTGCTGCTGTGATGCTCTCTCAATCGAGGTAGCTACTAGGGTTTTCACCTTCAATCAAGGGCCTAGGTGGGTACTTGGGACTTGTCCGCGTGTTCTGGAGTGAAGACCTGGGGTTCGCGTGGCTGAGAACACTAAGAACAACGTCGGCGATATTGGTGCAGTGGTAGAGCGACGACGAGAACCTGAAATAGAGAATAAGGCCTTTCAGCCATGTTAAAATAGCTCAGAAGGGTCGCCAGGGCACAGCTAATGCGGTGGTGGTCGTGGCGTGGAGCGAGAAGCGTTGTGGAGGTCTGGCGATGATGGAGAATGGCGTGCGGCAGTGGGTTGTTTGACGGCATGTTTGGGTGGACGAGAGTATGAAATAGGAGAGGGCTTTTGATGGTGGATGGATGGTGGATCTTTTGGGAGGTTTGGCGAGGTGTATGGAGGTGTGTGGTGAGCGAATGACCTCGCCGAAGAGGTGGCTAGAGCAGAGGAAGATGATAGCGAAAGTCGACGTCGAGGGGTTCTTTTTGGTTTTTGGATAGGGAAAACTAACCTAAGACTCTAAAGGAACTAATCTACCTAATCTAATTGGACAAAGGGGTAGAGTTTGTGTCGGTTGTGGTAGGCCGACGACGGAGAAGATGAAGCCTTCGGTGGAGCGACAAGGAAGATGAGGTAGATGGCATTTGCTGGTATTGCAAGACACGGACGAATGTAGGGAAGAAGGATCCACTCGCTATTATTTTTGAGGGTGGACGAGGAAGGTGGTCGGAGGACTCACCGGAGTTGGCGGAGAAAGAGGTCGAGGAGAAGGGAAGAGGGGGTGTCCAATGTTCTCAACGATTTTGTGCAGATTTAAAGCGTATTACGTTGTAGTATAACCGACAAAACGTTTAAACAAATATAAAGAATTTTATTACTCGAACAACTAGAGTATCCGAGGTCGAACACGGGGAGCAATCTCAGTACTTTGTAAAACCAAAGAATACAACTGTTAAATGCAAATATAATTGATTCAAAGAGAGAATTTTAAAAAGGATTTGTGAAAAAAAAGTAGAATTGGACGTCTGATTTCTGTATCAGACGTCTTAAATGTGATCTCTCTTTCTCTCTTCTTCTCCTTTCTGCTTTTGTATCTTCCTTCTTCTCCTTCCTTGCCTTTCTTCTTTCTTCTTCTTTTTCTTCTGATCTCTTTGCAGTCTTCACTTGGCCTCTTCTTTGTTCTTCTCTCTCTTCTGCCTTGTCTTCCTTCTTCTTCTTCTTCTTCTTCTTCTTCTCGATGAAGACTTCTCCTTTCACTGCTACACAGCCTCTTCTTTCTTCTCTTCCTGTTCTTCAGCTGCTAAGTGTTCGCTGCCTCAGTCGCTTCTTCCTTCCTGCACACACCACACAGTAGCAAAAACCTACCCCCGTCCCTCTACCCAAGCGTCTCTCTTTTTCTCAAGCAGTTCACTCAAGCACGCTCTCCCAGAGCCACACGGGTAGTCGGGTCGGATTCGCACCCGGGACCAGGTGCACCGGCAAGTGGTGATGCCCGAGGAGTGCGTAGGTTTAGGTCGGGTCGGATCCGCCAGATCCGCGACGTCAAGCCGCGGACGAGGCATGTGGGGGTAGTGAGGGACCTCACCCCTGTGCTTACGGAGGCAGTAAGAAGAAAACACAAAAACAATTTATATGATACCTGAGTTTTGCAATCCCACGATGCGGGACTATCTGGTCGGTCTTGCCTTCACGTGCGCCTGCAGAGCTTTCGTCACTCGATTGCCCATGCTGATGGCTCCTCTGTGCAACTGGCTGGCCTCGTTCGCTTCGCGACCTTCGCGAGAGTCTGCTGCACCTGCAGCCTGGGAAGCCTGATGCCCGAAGCTGCTCCAAGCTCCCTGCTTCTTCGGCTGTTAATGGCGGCCGGAGAGTACACCTGACATCCAACAGAACGGCCTATTGGCCCAATCAGAATAGCTGGAAACCTTCGCCGTAGCACGGCGAAGGCGGTGGGCGATGCTGCAGGTTGCAGGTCGGCCTAGGCGTGCGTGCCTAGGTCAACCTATGGCCGGAGATGGTGGGTTGGTCGGGGGGTGCTTGTGGAGGTCTGGAGTGGCAGTGATGGGGTGGAATGGGTTCCTGGTGGTGAGGCGAAGCTCACAAGGGGGTTGGCGAGCCGTGTGGAGGGGCGGAGTGGTGTGGGCAGCTCGCCGGAGGGCGGTCGGAGGCGAGAACGATGGAGGTGGTTAGGTACTGTCGAGGGGTAATCAAGTAAAATAATAGGGGGAAAAGAGAGAGGAGAGGATGGAGAATGTATCTGGGGTTGTCTGGAAGGAAGGGAGGCGGTGGAGAGGACAGCTCGTAACTGCCGTCGTCGGGGAAGAAAGACCTTGAGGGACGAAGCGGCGACGAAGATGAGGTCAGGAGCACGCGTGCGGGGTACAGCGCGACGCGGGAGGAAGAGGCGGAGAGGACTCTGCTGTTGGTATGGCAGCAGAGCGACGAGAAGGAGGGGAGGAGGTCGCCAGAGCTTGCGGGTCGTTTGGCCGGAGATGGGAGAGAGGAAATTTGGAGGGGATCTCCGTCAAAATCAAGCTTGGGTCCAGTGGCAGGGTCTGGGGGGTGTTTTATAGGTGCTGGCCGCTCCTGTCAGCGCGTGGAGAGCGCGCAATTAGGTCTGCCGGCTCGCCGGAGTTGGAAGGAAGGTGGATACCCAAATCTCTCGTGCGTTCGCACGAGAGATTGGGTTCACACCAGCGATTGTAATTGGCTTTAGAAGGAAGGGAAATCCTCAGAGAATCCTCCTTCCATTTTTGGGAGGGAATCTCTGAGGGATTAGAGAGCAATCCCTCTCTGAACCTTGCCGGAGCTCGGTTCTGCCCTAACAATGGCGGCAGGACCGGATTGCAAAGGGGGAGAAGAACTTGGGGGGCTCTTTGCAAGGATATTCAAAAGATAGGGACCTATTTGTGATTTGGGTGTACTAAACTGCAAAGTAGGTCAAGATGACCTCCCCTTAGGTCCAAATTTTGGTATAAACTTAATTTGAACCTAAGGAATCCAATGGAGAAGTTTGATTTCAGGTTTGACCTCGTTTGACTAGACATTTTGCGTAAAAACCCAAATTTGGTTAATTGAGGAGCTAGGACCCTAATCTAGGTCAGACTAGGTTCCAAAGGCCAAATTAAGTGTTATAAACCCTAGAGGATGTTTTTCCATCATTTTTAGAGGGTTTAATCAATTTTTATCTTGATCGGAACCTTGTTAATTTAAGAGGGTCTGTTTTAGGGTTACCAAGTGTCATTTAATTCTTAGATTGCACATAAACCCATTTCTGATTGACTCAACCCTCTTTTTATCTTATTTGGACCATTTGACCTATGTTTTGCTTCTGAGAAATCCCATTTATGTACTGTAATGGTAAAATTGCAGTTTTAACCTTTATTTCATGTTTTCATGTTTTCTTCTCAGAGCACTTGTTCCTTCAGTTAAGCCTTCTTCTAGGTTATGTAAGAGCTTTTATCTTCTTTATTGTGTCAAAATGAGCTAGTTATGGCTCATGATGAGGCTCTCATCATCCAACCTTTAAACCAAACTAAGGAGGAGGGCATGCATCCAGGGTTCTTTTATAGGCCCTAAGGAGGAGTTGTAAGCTTGGAAACCAAGCTTGTAACTCCATGTTATTTGCAAGTAAAACATGTAGATTCAAGGAGTTTGCATGAGCTCCATAAAGGGATTTGGAAGGTAGGAGTAGGTCCAAGTTGAAGAGGATCTCGTCGTGAATGTTCCTTCCAATTTTGGATGGGTTTGGCCGTGAAATCAGGGAGTAATTCCTGATTGAAGTTCGTTGGTGATGGGTTTATGAGTTTGAAGGTGGTGGGGACCTATTGGTGAAGAATATGATGAAGTTAGGGGGTTTTTTGCAAAGATTTCAAAAGTTAAGGGGCTTTTTGTAAGAGAAAGAGTCAAAATAGGATTAAAATGCAAACTAGGTCAAGATGATCTTTCATTGGGCCTAAATTTTGGTACAAACCTAATTTGGTCCCAAGGAATCTGATGGTGAAGTCATATTTAGGTTTTGACCAAGTTTGATTTGGTAATTTGCATAGAATCTCAAATTAGGGCAACTGTCTGTCTGAGACTCTATTTTAGGTCAAAATGGGTTCCAATGGTCAAATCAAGGATAAAAAATCTTAGAAAATAATTTATATGATTTTTAGAAGGTTTATGTGAATTTTACCCTGACCATAACCTCATTTAATTAAGCGGGTCTATTTTTAGGATTTTAGATGTCCATTAATTTTCAAAACGCGTGAAAAACCCATTTTTCTCTGCATGAACCCACTTATTAGACACTTATGACCATTTGACCTTTTATAAACCCCTGGGAAATCCCATGATTGCTTTGAAATTAGGATATTCTGTTAAAACTATAGATTTATCCCTATTTCTAATTAAAGCTAGATATGGCTGATGATGACGTTATCATCAGAATGTTTGACTGAATATCAAGAAGTCATTCATGAAGACTTCAAATTACTTACGTACTGATGGTAACACCATCATGGGCCCTAACTAGCTCATTTTGACCCAAAAAAGAGAACAAAAGCTCCTACATAACCAACTGGAGGTCCTAACTCAAAGAATAGCCCTTCTGAAAGAAAAGCAAGAAACAAGGGGTAAAACTATAATTTTATCATTACAGTGCAACAACGGGATTTCTCATGGGCTAAACACAGGTCAAATGGTCTTAACAAGAAAAAAAGTGAGTTGGTTCAAACAGAAAAGGGTTCATGTGAAATCTGAGAATTAAATGACTTATTGTAACCCTAAAACAGACCCACTTAATTTAACAAGGTTCTGGTTAGGATAAACTTCACCTAAATCCTCTAAAATTTATGGAAAAATATCATCTAGGGTTTAGAACCTTCAATTTGACCCTTAGAACCTATTTTGACCTAAATAGAGGTCTTAGTCAATTGTTTGCCCTAAATTGGATTTTTGTGTAAATTACTTGGTCAAACGTGGTAAAATCCAAAATCCAACTTCACCATTGGATTTCTTAGGTCCAAATTAGGTTTGTACCAAAATTTGGACCTAAGGGGAATTCACCTTGACCTACTTTGCAAATAAGTCCAGCCCAATTACATTTCTACCCCTAACTTTTGAAAACCTTTACAGAAGCCCCCTAGCTTCCTCGTCATTCTTTGCAATTAGGTCCCTCCACCATTACAGCAGAGGGAATCCTACTCCGGTGAGGATTCGAGGGAAAGAACTCCCTGATTCCTCAGAGAATCCCTTCCAAATTTGAAAGGGAGATTCTTTGAGAAATCTCCTCTCTTGTGAACCTAATTTGGAGCTCAAATTTGTACCCAATCTCTCATGCGAACGCATGAGAGATTTGGGTTTTTTTGACCTTCCATCTCTGGCGAGGTTGCCGTGCTTGGAAGCTTGGCTTCCAAGCACAAAACCTTCTGCTAGGGGCTATAAAAGGGTCCCCTGATCATTCCACACATTCCAAGCTTGAATTGGCCTAAGATACCCCCAATTTCCTCTCTTCCCCTCTGGCCAACCACCTAGCAAGCTTCGGCGACTCTTTTCTCCCTCTCTTGTCGCTCTGCCACAATACCAGTGGCAGAGTTACTTTTATCTCCTTCGTTTGCATCTCGTTGCACCAATTGACGCTCCTGCTACCCTCTCATCATCGCCGTCCTCCTCCCACAGGGACTTTCGTCTCCGGTGACGACAAATACGAGCCAGCCGCCTCCTCAGCATCTCCCTTCGTCTAACCACCCTAAAATAATTTCTAACTCTCTGCTCATCCTTTTTCTCTCATTTATTTCTGCTATTATGCCTCGACGTTCGCAAACCACCTTCACCTTCTCCACCTTCGGTCAGACCACTGGTGAGTTGTTCCCGCTGCTCCACACCTCCATCCACCTCGCCAACTACCTCACGAGCACCACCATGCCTCACTGACCTGAAACCCTCTTTCCATTCATCGTGACAACCCCCCATAATGCCTCCCGAACACACCCATATTCGCACGCACAGGGTGACCTAGGCACGCACGCCTAGGCCACCCCACTCCACGTCGACCACCGTACCACCTTCGCTGTGTCCAGGTGAAGCTCCTTGCGTGTTCTGATGAGGCTGCAAGGCCATTTTCTTGTTAATAGGGTTTATCCCTTCGCCGCCATTGACGGAGCACGAAGCAAGCTCGAGAGCTTCATCCAGGACTCCAGGCACCAGGCTCTAGGTCCCAGGCTGTGCGGGTTTCCTTACGCACACCCTTAGCCCAGCATTTGGAGTCGATTCCCACGCAGCTGCTACAATTGGACGCAAACGTTTGCTGTGGGCGCCTGTGTGGAAGGAGGGACATTTAGTCCCACCTTAGAAGATCAGGAGCGGGTGCAGCTGAATAAAGTGAAAAAGTCGCATAGGCTCGTTGCCTCCTGACCATGGGGTGAGGTCCCACTCACCCACTGCCTCGTCTGTGACCCCATGCCATGCGGACCTGGCTCTGACCCGTATACCTGACTAACCAGTGCACTCCTCGTCCACCACGCGCACCAGTGGGCCTGGTCCCGGGCACGCATACTCGACCTGATAACCCGAGAAGGCTCTGGGAGGGCGAGCCTAAGAGAGAAGAAAGAAGAGAGATCGTGGGGAGGGTAGGGGTAGCTTTTGCTCTCAGGAGAAGAAGAGGAAGCCAAAGAAAGAAGAAGAGGGAGCCAAGGAAGAAGAGGCAACTCAAGAAGCTAAGGAAGGAGAAGGAATGGTTGAAGAGGAGCAAGGCTGAAGAAGAGTTGAAGTCAGAAACAGAAGAAGAGAAAGAAGAGAAAGAAGAAGACAAGGGCCAGAGCAAAGAAAGAAGAAATCAGAGAAGAGGAAGAAGAAGAAAGAGCCAAGAAGAAAGAAGACCGTCAATAGAGGAAAGAAAAGAAAGGAGAAGAAAGAAATCAAACAGAAGACAAAGAACTCTGTAGCTCTTGATATTTAAGACGTCTGATTTTCAAAATCAGACATCCATATTATTTTTTGTGCTTCTATATACATTGACATTATATTTCTTGCATTATAACTTTGATTCTTCATTGCATATTATATCAAATTTGAACGTTGTACCGTTGCTGGGGAGCAACGGGCAATTTAGAAATATTGTTCACAACTTCTGATTCAATAGTAACTTGATCTATCTCTTTTGTTGTGATTGTTTCAGGCGAGAAGATTTAAAAGAAAACAGCCGCACAACAACCACACTCGGGGCAGGTAATCTGTGATTATCCCTTTCTCTTAATCCCCTCATTCTAAAAAGGAAAAACAAGGTAAAAATCAATTTTGGCCTACCTACTTTCCATATTTAGCTAATTCACCAAAGTTGCCTGATTTTGATTTCAACAAATCTTGAATTGTGCATCCATTTAAGGTAACTAGGGCTACCACCTTCTTGATTGAGCCCTTGATACCATATCTGTGGCAACTAAATTGGACCAATTAGAGCCAAATTAAGGATTCCAATTTAGGATTTTAGAGACACATCTTTTCTAAGCAAGAATCAACTTTTCCAAAAGAGGTGTGCCTAAGCCTTGATTGAAAAGACTCATTCAACAGAAACCCTAAAAATCAAGCTCTTAATTTCACTTGAACCCTAAAAGAAAGGAACTAAAGCTCTCAAAAGGATAAATAGGTGAAGTTGACCTCTTGTTGGGTCAACCAACCTTGAAATTAGGTTACTTTTGCACTCAAAACATCTAAAGTTCAAGTGGAACCCTAAGCACCTTTGATCTTAAGTAAAAGTGGTAGACTTAAGAGGTCAAGGTTCCCATTCTAGTCTACCTAGAATCTCAGTGACAAGAGAGGTTGGGTGGGGGAAACCCTGTAACTCGTGGGGACGCTCTACCGTGTAGGGGTCTTTGTGGGACTCTCCTTCTCTGGTTGCCCAGGTATTTCGCAGGTGGATGGCTTTTCTGACTAAGGGGTATCATCTGCCCCGAACCTCTACAGTCATCCAAATTTTTTGGGTGTCTTGATTGGGTCCAGCACATTCTACTCTCGCCTAAACCAGCAGTGCATGTTTGGTAGGAAGTCCTTGGGACCATCCTTAAGACCTCCTTTAGCAACCCACTCCCACCGAGGCCAAGCCTCGACATCCGTGTTTGTGTAGTAACCCCACCACATAGACCTCTCCTTTGATTCATTAGAACTAAGTTCTCCTTCTTCTATCATCATGGCACAACCAATTGAAGAAGAGAACAATCTTAAACACCAACTCCAGCACCTGAATAATCTATTTCAGAACTTTGTAAACCCGCCACAATGTCCTATGATGCAAAATCACTATAATCCCGTTGCGGTGGTGATCGACCCTCGAGTCCAAATCCTAGCTGGAGGTCCTGATTCTGAACTCAAGCCCAACATGATTCATGCTATCCCAAAGTTTCATGGTCTTAACTCCGAGGATCCCTTCTAGCACATCAAACAACTCAAACATCTGGCCCAGACCTTCGGGTCAAATGTATAAAGCCGGGATATTCTTCTTATGAAGATGTTTTCCTTCTCTCTCATGGACAAGGTATCTCATTGGTATCATACTCAGACACGTCCAATCAACATGTGGGTTGAACTACAGTTTGAATTTTTAAAAAAGTTCTTCCCCGTTGGTTGGACTAATGCCTTGCGCCATCGAATCACACACTTCACTCGGCAATCTGGAGAACCTCTTCATGAGGCATGGGACTGTTTCTTAGATCGCATGCGGAAGTGCTCCTATCACGGAGTTCCTAAATGGGAACAAGTCTAGTCTTTTTACCAGGGACTCCATGAAGACATTCGCTTGTTCGTCAATGCAACCTGCGGAGGAAACATCATGGGTCAACATGAAGACACTGTGTGGGAGATTCTCGAGAATATGTGTGAGAACTCCATCAATAATGACTCCATGGGCTTATTCGATCGAATGAATGCCTGCACATCGATGAATCCAAGGGGAGTACATGAGATGTAGGGCCTGTCCACATCCGTTGACTTGGAACTGATGGCTAGTCGGTTAGACAAGGTCTCTATCATCGAGAAGAAGGTGGATGAGCTGACTCGACATCTATAGCGAGCCACCTCTATGTAAGCCACCTCTTGGGAGGGAAACTATGCAGAACATCTATCACCAATCTTCTCAGGGGATGGGCTTGTATCCACCCCCGTCTGACTCCAAGATCGGAGGAAACTCTGATATGATCTACTCTAGTTTGGGGAACTCTAAACCCTCATACTCTAATTTTCCTGAGGTTCCTTAGACCTACGAGGACCTCAACATCATCTAGAATGACCCATTCTCCAATACCTATAACCCTGGATGGCGGAATCATCTCAACTTCCTATGGGCGGGAAATACTCAAAATCAAAGACCACCTTATAAAACCTATCCACAAGCTCCTCGTCCATATCAGTCGCCTCAGTCTCGACCCAACCCCACCTATCAATCTAGGCCAACCCAAGCAGATCAAATGACCCTTATCCTTCAGACTCTGGCTGACATTCAGAAGATGAATGTGGCAATGCAAAAATAGCACAAGGACTAGATCATATAGGTTCGCAATCAACTCGCCCAGATGGTGAATTCCCGCCAATCTGGCACACTCCCTTCAAAACCTCTGTCAAATCCAAATAATGTGCCAAACCAGAGGCGCATTATGAACCCAAATCCGGGCCAAGCCCACATGATTTATCAGGCCCTTTCTGTTCCATCACCCGACGGGATGGAAGCTTCAACATCTTATGTGGGATTTCAACAACAGCCACCTATTTTACCAACCCCAAACCAAAACCAGGCAGGACTGAATTCTGTAACAACTCGTAGTGGTAAAGCAACTCAAGACCCACTTTATCCAAGCCACTCTAAGCCTGGTAGTAACCCAAGACCTAGGATAGTTATCCAAGACAACCCTATCCTAGATCAAGAACCTGGACCTATTCTAGAGGAATCAACCAAGGTTCCACTTCCCAAGGCCTGATTGTGCAGCATTTATAGATCTTAATTGACCTAAATTAGGCTAGGACTTAGCATAAGTTAGGGTAATTCACGCATGCATAAGAATTACAAGCATCTTTACTGCTTTCTTTTAGCTATGCATAAAATAATGATATAATGTACTGATTAGGTGCATTATGCCAATTACATGTAAAAAGCTGATTAGAAGGTAGATCTGAAGCTGGATCTAAAGCTGGATTAGAAGAATAAAGGATAACTGGTGTTGTAGCAGAGCTGGAGAGGAAGACATAGATTAGATACAGTAGACAATAATGTAATGGGTTGAGGTATGCTATTCTATTTAAGCAGGAATAATGTAGTAAAATATGAAGAACTTAGGACCATCCTAGTCCTAGGATAGC
Source organism: Thalassia testudinum (assembly GCA_037157565.1). NCBI lineage: Eukaryota > Viridiplantae > Streptophyta > Magnoliopsida > Alismatales > Hydrocharitaceae > Thalassia > Thalassia testudinum. The sequence continues at coordinate 20,044,620 of JAZHRO010000071.1, read as the reverse complement.
CTAGAAGCTTCCCCAAGCCTTAGCCGCCCTTAGATTAGGTCACCACACCCTAGGAAACCTTAAAACCCTAATTCTAGCCTCTATCTGGACATCCAAATAAGTTATAGGATGTCTAGAACCCTTAGCCAACTCTCGCACACCTTAAACCCACTTTTGCAGTGTTATTGGACGTCCAGACACTTGTCAGACATCCAATTTCTGTAGAGTAGCCAAGACAGAACCTAGAATCCCTCCTTACTCTGATTGGACGTCCAGACAACAAATTTGGACTTTTGACTTTTCACTATAAGACGTCTAACACTATTATTGGATGTCCAGAATTGTCCTCCAGTTCCTATTTTGGAATTCAAGCCTTGATCTTGGATCTCTAGCCCCCTAAACCCAATTCTAACCCCATAGGAACCTAAATTAAGGTGCCCTAATCCTAGTACATCACCTCTAGACTAAGGACCTAATTAGGTCCTCACTAAATCTAATTGACTTGGATCTTAGTCAATTCCATCAGCCTATTCAATTAAACTCATTGAATCCAATTGAGCCCTGATCTAAGCACACACTATCCAATTGGACTCAGTGAGAGTTCAATTGACCTGGACTTGACTTAATTGAGTTATTTTAATCTCAATTAGGTTGCCACACACCCAAATAAACTTGTATTAGGTTTAATTACACTTTACCTTAGTGAATTAGGGTTTACAACCCTAATTTGAGACCTACCTTGACCTAAACCCACTAGAACCTAATCTAATCAACCTAGCCACCTAAGTTTCAACCCGCACACACCCACACACACCATCCACATGAAAATACCTAGCCTAGAGTTCTCTAGAACTTTCTACCATGTGTGGTTGCCTTGGTTGCTAAAATTAGCAACCAAGAGCCATTCAATTTTTAGATCCGCATTTGGTGGATCTAAAAACCACCATCCATCCTCTCTCACTCACTCTCCCACGAGATCCTACCATAGGCCTCTCTATAGAATTCCATAATTCTCTAGAGAGATTCCCTTAGGTCTATAAAAAGACCTAAGGGATGGCCATTTGCACCCATTCACTCTTGGCTTCCATTTAGCATAGCTACATTCCACCTCCACTCCACCTTCATGAGTTGCTTCACCATGGCCACCACCACCTCCACGCCAAGATGCTGGATCACCTCTCCAACCTCTCTCCAAGGGTCAGCCTAAGCATCATTGGCCGCCCCTCCTCCTCTCAACCAACTCAAAGGCCATCGGAACCCACCTCTGAATGCCCTTATTTCTGCTAGATTAGTAGCTTAGTTCTTCATAGTTTACATGCTTTTATTAGTGCTTAGTAGTGTAACTCTATATTCTCCCCCAATGATGCATGCATAATCCCCCCTTAGATCCATGTATGCGATCATTTTCTACTAGTTAGATTTGCATTTCAAAGCATTCGTCTATAAGCTTTCCATGAGCTTAATGTTGTAGCCACCATCATGAATTGAATGAATGAAAATCTTTTTGTATATATACATCTATGTGTTGAGAATCACCATGAGTTTATTGCAATATATTTTGTGTGATTGAAGTTGCCTGATTTTAATTACTATCTTTTGGCAACTAGCATGTTGTACATCAATATGTAAATCACCATAAACTGACATGAGATTTAAGCATGTAGAGTGAAAGAGATCGATCTCAAATCTTCATTTCCATAAACTCCTCCCAGAGACGAACGACCGGGACTCAAGTCTCGTTACTTTTATAAATACTTTTGTTGATCGTATTACGCACTATGCTACGACGCTTTTTCCTATCAAAAACGTGCTTTATGATTCCTAAAAAAAATGGCACCGTTGCTATGGAGGCAACGTCATTTTTTATTTCAACCTCTAGAATTATCACTGATAAATCTTCCTCTGCTTGTCTTTTGATGTGTAGGAAAGCAGGGAAAAACAGGATCTACGCACGCGAGCGTGGGAAAAAAAATGCCAAGTGCACATCATTTATTTCTTAGTCTAGGTTTGATTTGAACCTTATGTTAGATTTCCTTCTAGCAATTTCATTTGAAAAAAAAAACTATTTATTTTCGTGAAAAAAAATAAAAAAGTCTAGGTAGTTAGATTAGGTTTCCATTTAAATCTTAGGTTAGTTTGCTTAAAAAAAAAGAGAAAAAAAAATTTGAAAAAAAAACCTTTTCCCTTCAAAAAAAAATTTCAAAAGTTTTTGAAAAAAAAATGTTTTAGTGGAAAGTTTGAATTTCAAATTCAAACACCTTTTCAAAAGCTTCTCCACCACCCTCTGATTTCAGTCAGGCTTCAAATTCTGATTTAAAAATTCAATTGTTGAAGACTTAATGAGCGAAAAATTTTAAAATTCGGGCTATATTTTCATTTTCAAATCACCTTTCAAACAGCTCTTGTTCTTTTGTAAAACTTTCAAGTATAAAATTTTTAAAAATTCACGAAGTGCAAGGGGGTCAGACAGACCTAGATTTGAGATTTTTCAAAATTCAAAAAGCAATTCCGAGCAATCCACGAATTTGTTTTGACTAAAAATGGTGAGGTTTGAAAGCTGATTTCATTGGCTTTAATTTTCATATTTTTCCTAAATTTTTTAAGATCATGTGGTATTATTTCAATTTGAAAAACTGATCAGGGGTCAAAATTCCAGATCTAACCCCTTGACATTCAGAAATCCCTAGAAATTCGTTTGAAATAGTAAAAATCACAAACAAAAATTCTCTGAAAAGATAATTGAAAAAGGAATCTACTTGCAAAATTTCAACTTAGTTGGATTCCAAATTTTATCAGAGAATTGGTCTTAATTTTGTGGTTTGCTGAAGAAGAAAAAAATAAAAAAAACCCTAGAATTGCATGAACCCTAGGTTATACCTTTAGGGTTATATTCTAGAGACGACATTTAGGCTAACCTTGACTTGTCAAGTTTAAGGTTTAGCCACTGAGCTTGTTCACCTTGTAGGCCACTCACCATAAACCCCAATTGAAAATAGGTTAAAATTAATTTTAAAATACGAAATTAAGCCGAATTCATTGTCATACTACTGGGTGTTTTCAATATCTCTTGCCAAACCTGGTGACTAGGTTTGTGGGGTAGTGTCAAACGACTGCGGCTAAGGGGTAATGGAACCAGAGGCATAAGCCAAAGGAAGAACCTTCCCCTTAGTCCCCTCGTAACCAGACTGGTTGGGTTAGCTTGAGAGGCGGAAATCACTTTTAGTCGGTTGTACGATGAATTTTTTTCTTCTGGAATTAGAACATAAAATGGAAAATCTAGTCATCTTGTCATAAGGACCATCTGATTGACAGGGCCTTAGCCTTGTCTGGCTTGGCTACACCAACTCAGGGGTTGGGTGGTGTATGCAAGGAAGGATGTCACTTAGACCTCAACTGGTTGGACCTTCGGAGCCACTCCCAAGGAGGCAAGTCACTTCGCTCAGACCATCTTCTCCCCCACCTTCTTCTTCTATCTACTTAGCCACAATGGCTAACCCTGGATCTAGACCTAATTAGGATCCAGAAGAGTTGGACCCACGAGCTTACCTGAGAGCCTGGGTCATTGAATCAGCTCAATCTTGGGATCAGAACCCAAGGTGGCAAAGATGACTTTTTACTTCTCCTGATCCTTCTCCTCGGGTTACTAAAATGGTTAACCCATATCTTAACCCTCGATATTATGACCCATACCAGTCGATCCCTCAAAGGACTGCATCTTATAACCTAGGATATGGATTTCATACTCCTGCTTCTCACCCATGGAATATGGGTAGACCTGATTCACACCCTGGAATCCCTGAAGAACTACCGGTGCATATGTGACCACATTACAGAATATAGAGAGCTATAGCTAGTGCTAAGGAGAAGGCCGCATTCTACCTACACGAAATCCAAGCTATCACTGAGCCGAACCAAAGACAAAGCTGGTTTCCGTATCAATAAGCTGTGATAGAGCTCCTTCAGGAAACAACAGGGATAACAAGGCTAATTGGACAAAATTGGGAAACTCAAGAACTATTGCTTGTGAGATATCAAGTGGAAAATAGCCTTGAGGACCTCGAAGAATCTGAAATGACTACGCCGGAAGGACACATAGAAGATTCTCGGTAGCAGATGCTGGAAGATCATTCAGGAGAAGAAGAATCTAGCTTGGATATGAGACAGGAGCAGGAAGAATGTTGAATGGGTTCGTTTGAAAACTCCGTTCAGGAAATTGAGGAGGAAAGGATTGATATCTCCAGGACTGAGCCACAATTGGATTATCCTAAATCCTGGGAGATACCTCATGGGTTAGAAAACCCAACTGAGACAAGGGAAGTAGATCTAGTTAAGGATATGGATCTTGAGGGAAACATTACATGCGACACTACTGATCAATCTAGGCCACTTCCCATTATAGGTGAACCTGTGCTAGAGCCAACATCTACTGATCTACACTCTTCTTCTTTCACCTACATCCCTAATTCGAATGTTAGAGATTTTGAGATGATACTTTCTATCCCTGATCCTGGCATCCGAAGGCCAGAAATAGCTATGGATGATTTGACCGAAGAAATAAATATGCTACTTGAGGCAGGAATTACTAAGGAACCCAATGCATATGAAGGTGAAGCTTTGAGCAGAATGAGTTGGGGACGCACTTAGCATCCTAGTCAGTCTAATGGATGGCTCGACTCAGAGCCTGAAGAGTTATCTTCTGATGAATCAGATATGAGTACGGATGAGGACGAAGTAATTTCTGATGAGGGTTTTAGTGACCTCCCCACAGATCTTCTACTTTCACGGATACCCCGATATGATACAGAGCCTAGAGAGGGCATGATCTTTGATGTCAATTATCGTTATGAGGATCCCTATCACTCAGATTCTAGTTCTGAGATACATTTTGATCTACTCCCTCAGCACCTTCCTACTGAATTGTGGGACATGATAAATCAGCTGAATCAACATCATGATCCCCCCTCTAATTATCCTCTATTCTCCACCACTACTCCACACCTTCTTATAGCTAGAATTTTTGGAGTAGGGGTGCACAATCAGCTGGTTCGCATCTCCGGACCATTGATTCTAGGAGCATACGAGCACATCGTTCTCTTAATATTGACCGGCTCCTATGCTAAAACTGATACATCTAATTGAGTTCTCACCCAGCTGGAGGCGTTAAACTCAGCACGTATAGATAGCATTCTACCAGCATTTATACATAACCATTTTTATACATAGCATATTTTTCTTTTAAGCATATTTCTCTTGCATATTACATACCGTCAGGTTGGCCGATGCTGAGGTGATTTCTACCTGTTGACTCCCAGTTGTACTTTTGTTCTTTTATATTCATGCATGAGGACATGCAAGAACTTAGGCATGGGAGGGTAGATACGTCAAAACTGAAAATTTTTATGCCAACACTTAGGAAAACTTCAGAGCTGCATGTCAACCATACTTTAGGACCCTAAATAAAAGAACTGACTCCACCTCTAATGCTCGCATTCGAGCTAAAAATCGTCCGCAACAGCCACTTCCAACTCACCCACTCACCTTTTGTTCTAAATTTAGGGTCAAGCTGAATGTAACCTGAATGGGAAATTTCATGAAGTATGAATATAAGAGGTTACTTGTTTATAGCATTTATACATAGTGCATTCATGAATAAGATTATCTTATTAAGAGAATGCATTAGGGATTTTATCCTCTAGTTGATTCCTGTAATCTGGAAACCAGTATAATTTTTCACACACGTAGAATTTGCAATGGATTCATGGTGAAGGCTGATAAACATCTTTAGTCTGTCAAGAAGAAGCAGTGCTTCTTCTCCTGAACCCCTGGACAGTATTTTGGGCGTCAGGTAGATTTTCTTCCAAAAATCCACCAAATAGTGTGAGATGAGAGTAGAGTGTACTGGTGCTCTAAGATTAGTACAAGGAATCTAGAATCCTAGATAATTAGGTAATGATACTCAGAGATAAGGCATAGTTTTCACTCTTGGTTCCTACGTATACATTTTGTGTCAATTTTGAGAGCCACAAACTAAGGCAAATATGCGGAGAGCGAGTTTTCATAAAACTAGGGCTAAGGTGGATGGTTACAACCATTCTTTATGGAATCCTTGGCTGAAGGAGGGTATTGATGTCAATGTCAGAAATACACTGTCCTATCCATCTTTCCCTGTGCTGTGAGTAGGCACTTCCACCAAATAAGCCACCAAATATCTCTTGAGTACCACCAATCCCTAATAATACCTCCTCAATAAAGTTCATGAATGTGTGCTAGTTGTGTTGTGTTGAAAAAGAGAAAAAAAAATAAAAATAAAAAAAATGATGGAAAGAAAGAAAAATGAGAAAAGGAAGAAAAAGCAAGAAAAAAAGAGTGTGAATATTTAGTGTTTATTTCAATTGCATTGAGGCAATACCACCAAATAAATTTAAGATCCACCAAATAAGGTCTTAACCTATCTTTCTTATGTTTTTGACCGTCCAAATACTGGTTGAGGAATTCTGACTTAGTGTTAGAGTTATGGGAACTCAATTAAAGTGTTAATGCCATGTGAGACCACTAAATACAGGTCATATATATGAATCTGGTGAGATTGTGAGGTCTAAGGAAAAGAAAGAAAAGAAAAAGAAAAAGAGTGAATGAATACAAAGGAATCAGAAGAGAGCATGGTTTTTCTCATCTTTCTCTGAGTTGAGTTACTTGATAGTTCAGGAATCTAGATTCTGAAATACTAATCTCTATGTAGCACCAAGTGAGAGTAAGCTACCAAATAAACACCCGTATCTCTCAAACGTCCTCTACTTAAGCTTAAAGCCGGGGTGGAATTCATAGAATATCTTGAATACCTCGAGGGAAGAAGTCCACCTATCCCGCTAGAATTTTTACTAGGGATCAAGTACAGGATTTAGAGGTGAATTAGTTTTTCACTAGAATTCATTGCAAAAGCTACATGGCTACACTTTCACGATTGTCTGGATTTCTAGAGCATAAGATGAAAACAAAAAGGAGAAAAATCTTTAGGCATACATTTGATAAAATAATCAATCCTTTAGAGACCCTTCTGTAAATAACTTAGTCTAGCATTTGCTAGGGACTAGTGTTTAACGCACTTGATCGGGTTTTAAAAGATAATATGTTGTAATATAGCCGACAAAGCGTTCAAACAAATAGAGAATTTTATTACTCGAAAAACTAGAGGATCCGAGGTCGAACACAGGGAGCTATCTGAGTACTTTTAAAAACCAAAGAATACAACTTTTAAATGAAAGATAATTGATTCACAGAGAGATTTAAAAAAAATAGTTGCTGAGAGAGAACAGAATTGGACATCTGATTTCTTTATCAGACGTCTTAAATGTAGTGTAGTCTTCATGTTTGGCCTTCTTTCTTGGTCTTTGCTTTCTCTGCAGTCTTCCTCCTTACTTCTCTCTTCTGCCTTCTTCTTCTTCTTCGTAGGTTCTTCTTCTTCTTTTCTTCTGATCTACAGGGCTTCCTCTTCCTTGAACCTCTTTAACTTCTTCTCTCTTTCCTGTGAAATCTTCTCCTTCCCTGGTCTTCTTCCTGCCTTTGCTTCTTTTCTCCTCTGTCCTCATCTTCTTTTTGTCTGCAGTCCCTCTTTTCTTCCTTCTCTTCTCTGCGCAGCCTCTTCTTCTGCTTCTTCTCTTCTTTTTCTCCTTGCGGCTAAGTCTCTTTTCTTCAACGCCCGGCCTGCCTACACAAGAGAGAAAAACCTTCCCTATCCCTCTACCCATGCGTCTCTCTCTCTCTGAAATTCTCTCAAGGATGCTCTCCCAGAGCCACAGGTAATCGGGTCGGATTTCGCACCCGGGACCAGGCGCACTGGCAGGTGAGTGATGCGCAAGGAGTGCTCAGGTTGGGTCAGGTCGGAGCCCACCAGATCCGCGAGGTGAAACCGCGGATGAGGTGAGCGTGGGATAAGGTGAGGGACCTTACCCCTGTGCGTTTGGAGGCGAATAGTAGATAACACAAAAATAATTTAAAGCATACCTATGCTTCGCGTTTCACCGATGTGGGACTATCAAGCCTGCCCCAATCTCGCGCGCGCCGGCAGAAGATTCTTCGTGCAATTGCCAAGGCTGCGGGCTTCGCAGCGCTACTTGCTGGACCAGATGGCTCCACACTGCTCGCGCGAGTCTGCTGCACCTGAAGCCTGGAGCTGCTAACGCCTGGAGCTGCTGTGAAGCTACTTTAACCATCAATGGCAGCAGGAGCTGAAACACTGTCCAACACAGAACAAGCCTCTCGGCTTAATCAGACCAGCTGGGGACCTTCGCCGTGACACAGCGAAGGTGGTGCACGGTGCTGCAGGTCGTGGGATGGCCTAGGCGTGCGTGCCTAGGTCGACCTGTGACCGGATGTGTGGGTGAGTTTGGGGGGCTATTGTGGAGGTGTGGAGTGGCAGTGGAGGGGCGGAGATTGTTCCTTGTGGTGGGGCGGAGCTTATGAGACGGTTGGCGAGCCGTGTGGAGGGGCGAAATGGTGGGGGCGGCTCGCCGGAGGTCGGTCGGTGATGTGGAAGATGAGGGTGGTCAGGAAATGTCGGGGGGCAATTAAATGAAATAAAAGAGGGAAAAGAGAGAGGGGAAGATGGAGAAAGTATCTAGGGTGATCTGGAAGGGAGGGAGGCAGGGGAGTGGATGGCGCGTAGTTACCATCGTTGGAGAAGAAGAACCCTGAGGGAGGGAGCGGCGACGAGGACGAGGTCAGGAGAACGCGCGCCTGGTACTGCGTGACGCGGGAGAAAGAGGCGAAGTGGACTCTGCTGCTGGTATGGCAGCAGAGCGACGAGAAGGAGGGGAGGAGGTCGCCGGAGCTTGCGGGTTTCTTGGCCGGAGATGGAAGAGAGGAAAATTTGGGGGAATCTCTGCCAAAACAAGTCTGAAGATCTGCGGCCGGGTCTGGGGATCCTTTTATAGGTGTGGGCTGAACCTTCTAGTGCGTGGAGGGCGCACAATCACCTCTGCCGGCTCGCCGGAGAAGGAAAGAGGGTGGATACCCAAAGATTGTGATTGGCTTTAGATGGAAGGGAATTCCTCAGAGAATCTCCCTTCCATTTCTGGAGGGGAATCTCTAAGGAATCAGAGAGTAATCCCTCTCTAAACCTCTCCGGAGGTCGACTCTGCCCTAACAATGGCGGTAGGACCTGATTGCAAAGGTGGCGAGGAAATTAGGGGGCTCTTTGCAATGATTTTCAAAAGATAGGGGCCAAATTATGATTTGGGTGTACTAAATTGCAAAGTAGGTCAAGATGACCTCCCCTTAGGTCCAAATTTTGGTACAAACCTAATTTTGACCTAAGGAATCCAATGGTGAAGTTGGATTTTAGGTTTGACCTCGTTTGACTGGATATTTTGCGTAAAAACCTAAATTAGGTCAATTAATGAGCTAGGACCCTATTCTAGGTCAGACTAGGTTCCCAAGGCCAAATTAAGTGTTCTAAACCCTATAGGATATTTTTCCATGATTTTTGGAGGGTTTACTTGATTTTTATTCTGACCGGAACCTTGTTAATTTAAGCGGGTCTGTTTTAGGGTTACCAAATGTCATTTAATTCCTAAATTGCACATGAACCCATTTCTGATTGACTCAACCCACTTTTTATCTTCTTTAGATCATTTGACCTATATTTTGCTTCTTAGAAATCCCGTTTATGCACTGCAATGGTAAAAGTGCAGCCTTAACCTTTAATTCATGTTTTCTTCTCAGAGCACTTACTCCTTCATTTAGGCCTTCTTCTAGGTTATGTAGGAGCTTTTATCTTCTTTATTGGGTCAAAATGAGCTAGTTATGGCTCTTGATGAGGCTCTCATCAACTAGCAAGATTTAGGCATAGGGGTATGATTGTGCAGAAATCATAGGTCTTAATTGAACTAAATTAGGCTAGGACTTAGCATAAGTTAGGGTAATTCACGCATGCATAAGCATTACTAGCATCTTTACTGCATTCTTTTAGCTATGCATAAAACAATTCTATAATGTACTGATTAGGTGCATTATGCCAATTACAGGTAATAAGCTGATCAGAAGGTAGATCTGAAGCTGGATCTAAAGCTGGATCAGAAGAGTAAAGGATAACTGGTGTTGTAGCAGAGCTGGAGTGGAAGACTTAGATTAGATATAGTAGATAATAATGTAAGGAGTTGAGGTATGCTATTCTATTTAAGCAGGAATAAAGCAGTAAAATATGAAGAACTTAGGACCATCCTAGCCCGAAGATAGCCTAGAAGCTTCCCCAAGCCTTAGCCACCCTTAGATTATGTCACCACACCCTAGGAAACCTTAAAACCCTAATTCTAACCTCTATCTGGACGTCCAGATAAGTTATAGGATGTCCATAACCCTTAGCCAACTCCCACACACCTTGAACCCACTTTTGCAGTGTTATTGGACGTCCAGACACTTGGTCGGACGTCCAATTTCTGCAGAATAGCCAAGACAGAACTTAGGATCCCTCCTGACTCTCATTGGACGTCCAGACAACAAGTCTGGACTTCTGACTTTTCACTATAAAATGCCTGGCACTATTATTGGACGTCCAGAACTGTCCTCCAGTTCCTGTTTTGGAATTCAAGCCCTGATCTTGGATTTCTAGATCCCTTAACCCAATTCTAATCCCATAGGAACTTAAATTAAGGTGCCATAACCCTAGTAAATAACCTCTAGACCTCCCTAAGGACCTAATTAGGTCCTCACTAAACCTAATTGACTTGGATCTTAGTCAATTTCATCAGCCTATTCAATTGGACTCATTGAGTCCAATTAAGCCCTGATCTCAGCAAACACTATCCAATTGGACTCAGTGAGAGTCCAATTGACCTAGACCTGACTTAATTGAGTTATTTTACTCTCAATTAGGTTTCCACACACCCAATTAAACTTATATTAAGTTTAATTGCACTTTACCTTAGTGAATTAGGGTTTACAACCCTAATTTGAGACCTACCTTGACCTAAACCCAGTAGAACCTAATCTAATCAACCTAGCCACCTAAGTTTTGACCCACACACACCCACACGCACCATCTACATGAAAATACCTAGCCTAGAGTTCTCTAGAACTTTCTACCATGTGTGGTTGCCTTGGTTGCTAAAATTAGCAACCAAGAGCCATTCAATTTTTAGATCCACATTTGGTGGATCTAAAACTACCATCCATCCTATGTCTCTAACTCTCCCACAAGCTCCCATCAAAGGCCTCACTAGAGAATTCCATAATTCTCTAGAGAGCTTCCCTTAGGTCTATAAAAAGACGTAAGGGGTGGCCATTTGCACCTATTCACTCTTGGCTTCCATTTAGCTTAGCTACATTCCACCTCCACTCGACCTTCACGAGTTGCTTCACCATGGCCACCACCACCTCCACGCCAGGATGTTGGATCACCTCTCCAACCTCTCTCCAAGGGCTGGCCTAAGCACCATTGGCCGCCCCTCTTTCTCCTCTCAACCAACTCAAAGGCCATCGGAGCCCACCTCCAAATGCCCTTATTTCTGCTAGATTAGTAGCTTAGTTCTTCATAGTTTACATGCTTTTATTACTGTTTAGTAGTGTAGCTCTATATTCTCCCCCAATGATGCATGCATAATCCCCCCTTAGATTCATGTATGCGATCGTTTTCTGCTAGCAAGATTTGTATTTCCAAGCATTCCTCTATAAGCTTTCCACGAGCTTAATGCTGTAGTCACCATCATGAATTGAATGAATGAAAATCTTTTTCTATATATATATCTATGTGTCGAAAATCACCATGAGTTTATTACAATATATTTTGTGTGATTGAAGTTGCCTGCTTTTAATTACTATCTTTTGGCAACTAGCATGTCATACATCAATACATAAATCACCATAAATCGACTTGAGATTTTGAGCAAGTAGAGCGAAAGTGATCGATTTCAAATCTGCATTTCCATAAACTCCTCCCAGAGACAAATGACCGGGACTCAAGTCTCGTTACCTTTATAAATATTTTTGTTGATCGTATTGCGCATTATACTATGACGCTTTTTCCTATAAAAAATGCACTTTATGATTCCCAAACAAGGCCTTAATAAATGGAAAGGGGATAAACAAACCCGTGGCTCCTGAGGAGGATCTGGTCAAGCTCTTTGAACAGGTCCACATAAACATCCCCTTGATGGATGCAATCCGCCACGTACCCGCTTATGCACAATTTCTGAAGGACGTTTGTACACCCAAGCGTAAGCCGCGAATCAAAAGTAGGAGTCCGATCGTACTTTTAGAGTAAGCCAGCTCTGTCATTTTGGGCAAACTCCCACCTAAGGCTAAAGACCCAGGTACTCCCCTGATTTCATGTACCATTGGTGATACCCAATTCGATAGAGCCTTATTAGATTTAGGTGCCTCCATAAACCTAATAACTACATCCCTCCTTGACCAGCTTGAAGAATCTGAGCTTAAGCCGACAGAGGTGACATTGGAGTTAGCTGATCGATCTATTAAGTCACCTAAAGGAGTACTCGAGGATGTCATCGTTAGGGTACGGGATTTCTATTTCCCAGTGGATTTTATAGTCTTGGATATGGATGCACCTGAAAACCCAAGGGATACACCAATTATACTAGGGAGACCCTTTCTGGCCACTGCTAGGGCCAATATAAATTGTTAGGAGGGCCAAATTGAACTAAAATTCGGGAACCAAACACTGAAAATTGACATCTTTAAGGCCCAACAAGGGATTAATTGTGGTGTTATAGAACAAATATGTGATATCAAGGCCGTGGTTGATGAACCGTATATCGAGGACAACTTGATTACTCCCGATCAACCACAAGATCAAAACCTGCAATCAAAGGAGTCTGACCCTGATCTAGATACACCTATAACTCCTTCCCTTGCTCCTGACACACACCTTAAACCGTCCGCTGCTGCTGATAATTCCGTTCTGGAACTCAAACCTCTTCCCAACCATTTGAAGTACATCTTTTTAGGTTCTAATTAGACGTTTCCTGTGATTATAAACTCCAGACTCACACCTGACCAGGAATCTCGTTTGATTACTGTTCTCCAGCAACATTGTAGAGCCATTGGATGGACTCTCGATGATCTAACTGGTATCTGCCCCTCTTACTGCACACATCGTATCTACACCAAGGAGGGCACACGACCTTCCTGTGAAATGCAGAGATGTTTGAATCCTAATCTGCAAGAGGTTGTGAAAAAGGAGATCATTAAGTGCTTAAATGCAGGGATCATCTACCCGATCTCCGACAGTCGGTGGGTGAGTCCAATCAAAGTTGTGCCGAAGAAGGCAGGACTCACCATTATCACGATTGAAATCGGAGAAGTCATACCGACTCGTGTGGTGAACTCATGGAGAGTCTGCATTGATTATAGAAGATTCAATTCCTCCACGAAGAAGGATCATTTCCCACTACCGTTTATTGATCAGATCCTCGAGAAATTAGTGGGAAATAGGTTCTTTTTGGATGGGTACTCCCGTTATAACAGGTAGCGATGCATCTTGAGGACCAAGAAAAGATCACTTTCACCTGCCCGTTCGAGACTTACTCATTCCAAAGGATGCTGTTCGGTCTCTGCAATGTACCCGCTACTTTTCAGAGGTGCATGCTTGCCATATTCTCAAATATGGTAGGTGATTATCTGGAAGTCTTCATGGATGACTTTTTAGTATTCGGAGAATCATTTTATGATTGTCTCCAACACTTGGTCCAAATCCTCAGGCGATGCATTGACGTGAATCTGGTTCTTTCCTGGGAAAGAGCCATTTCATGGTGCCTGAAGGAATTGTCCTAGGACATCTTATTTCAGAAAAAGGCATCCAAGTTGATCGAGCCAAGGTGAACTTGATTTCCAAACTCCCTATGCCTAACTCGATCAAGGACATCCGATCTTTTCTGGGGCATGTCGATTTCTACCGTCGATTTATTCCTGATTTCTCGAAAATCACATGTCCCCTGACCACTCTACTCTTTAGGGATGTACCTTTTGAAATCTCCAAGGAATGCACTCAAGCATTTGAAATCCTCTGTGACCGAGTTACCCAAGCCCCGATCCTACAGTTCCCTGATTGGTCTCAACCCTTTGAGATCATGTGCAATGCATCTGATTTCGTTGTAGGAGCGGTACTGGGGCAGAAAATTGACGGGAAACCCATGGTCATCTACTACGCTAGCAAGACACTTGACGAGGCTTAGTGTAACTACACAGTTACTGAGAAAGAGCTGCTAGCCATAGTATTTGCCCTAGAAAAATTTAGATCTTATCTCCTGGGTTCCTGTGTTATCATTTACTTGGATCACACAGCTCTGAGGCATCTCCTTGCGAAGAAGGACGTGAAACCTCGATTAATCTGTTTGATTTTGCTGTTGCAAGAATTTGACCTCGAGATTCAGGACAAAGCGGGAAAATAGAATGTGGTAGCTAATCACTTGTCCCGCCTTCCTTCTGAGATCATCGACCCTTTCGGACCCATCATGGAGCATTTCCCTGATGAGCATCTTCTGACAATCAATATAGGGCTTCCATGGTTTGCTGATGTGATAAACTACCTGGCATCACATCAGATCCCGTCTAGTTGGCCGAAAAGCCAAGAAGGACAAATTGCTTTCCGATGCCAAGTATTACTTCTGGGAAGACCCGTATCTTTTCTGCATCGATGTTGATCAAATTATTCGACGATGTGTCGAGGAAGCAAAAATTCAAGACATATTATCTTTCTACCATGACCAGGCATGCGGTGGACATTTTTCAGGTCATAAAACCACAGCAAAAGTCCTCCAGTGCAGCTTCTATTGGCCCACAATTTTCAAAGACGCATACAATCACTGTAAGACATATACTCATTACCAGACCTTAGGAAACATGAGTCATCGTGATTTGATGCCTTTACAACTGATTCTAGTATGCGAAATCTTTGACATATGGGGGATTGATTTTATGGGACCCTTCCCTGTCTCGGACAGCTTCGAGTACATTTTACTCGCTGTTGACTACGTGTCCAAATGGATCGAAGCCATTCCGACCTGAACCAATAATCATAAAGTGGTTATCAAATTCATTCATCAGAACATCTTTTCACTGTTTGGGATTCCACGTGCTATAATTTCTGACGGAGGGACCCATTTCACTAACGCTCAGTTCAGGTCACTGATGACCCAATACGGGGTGTCACACAGAATCTCTACCCCTTACCACCCCCGAACTAATGGTCTAGCTGAGCTATCAAATTGGGAGATCAAGAAAATCCTCCAAGTTACTATTCGACTTGACAGGAAGGACTAGTCATTCTAGCTTTCGAAAGCTTTGTGGGCTTATAGGATCATCCACAAAACCCAATTAAGTATGTCTCCCTTCAGATTGGTGTACGGGAAGGCATGTCACCTCCCCGTCGAGTTGGAGCACAAAGCCTATTGGGCAGTACGGAACTGCAACCTAGATCCTTCTAAGGTAGGAACCCATAGAAAGCTTCAAATGAGCGAGATCGATGAATTACGCCATGACACGTGTGTGAACTCGCGAATTTACAAAGAGCAAGTTAAGGCCTTTCACGACAAGCACATATCAAGAAAGATCTTCCATCCTGGTCAAAAGATCCTACTCTTTGATGCCAAGTTTAAACTGTTCCAAGGAAAACTACGATCAAAATGGATCAGACCCTACTTAGTCCAACGAATCTTTGGAAATGGAGCCATGAGATCAGCCCACTCAGCCATGATTCCGAACATTTCATCGTGAATGGTCATAGACTCAAATTGTTCATTGACTTGACCGATACAAATTTGGCTGAAATATCCTTTACCCTCCGTTCTCCCTGAGCTCATTGCATCCAGCCGATGGCGTAAAACTCAACGCCTAATGGGAGGCAACCCGTCATTCTTAAAAAACCCGAAACATTTTTTGACATTCCGATGCTGAATTCATATTGCACTTTAGGGTTCATCCATTACAACAGCCGACCCCACCTTAGGTACTTGTACCCGAGTCCAGAAATCGTTCACAATAGTTACCTCAACCCATTCGCACACCCAAAATCTATTCTAATGAGTGATCTAAGTTGAATTCGAACCCACTTAATTTACAATGGGGACATTGCAAATCGTAGGCATGGGAGGTATGAAAGTGCAAAACACCATGAAAACTCATCTCACAAGAAAAGGTTTCAACAAAAAAATCACACATCACAAAAAAATCAAAAAAATGAAAAAATCTTGAAAAAAATAAAAAATACTGAGGGGAGAGAAAATTTTGAGGCCATACAAATCATAAGGAGAAAATGAGGTGGAAAAGAGCAAAATGTCAAAAAAGGAGCACAAAATGAAAAAGAAAAAAAGATAGTCATTAGTAAGAAATTAAGGGATTAACTGAAGTTCTAGACCATATCAAGAAAAAAAGAAAAATGAAGGAAAAAGTGCTAATGAGACACAAAAGATATTAGTAGGAATGTTGATCTTAGGCCTCTTGGGCTAAACTCTTAGGCTTAAAAATTCAAGTATCCATTAAGATCTGGATAGTCCTCAAGAGGTTGGGGAAAATACGAAGCTTAAGCATTAGGTCTAAGGCTTAGGGAGTATTTGGCCTCGTTAACTGACCTTTGGTTTGCGGGACATGGTAACCTAAGCACCCTAATCCACACATAGTCTGGTTCAGTGTGCATAACTATCAAAATCATGCAAAAGCATTTAAATGTTCTGAAAAAGTCACCTAGATTAGGAGTGGCCAACCAACATAAGTTGATTTGGACGAGCTCCAGATGCGAAGAGGTAGGAAATCCCCCTTGAAGATGTGTAATAACATATCGTCTCCTTAGGTGCTTGTCTCCTAGGATATTTACATATCTTATCGGGAGCACGTAAGCACCCTGTGCTGTTTTAGATGCCATGGGTGGCATTATCACGAAATGTTGATTGCCAGAGTCTAGATTTAGCTACAGAACAACATGGGCGGGATTATCTCGAAATCTCGAAAGCCAGGGTTCTGGGGGTTGCCATGGGCGATGCTATCACAAAGCATCGATTGCCAGAGACCTTTCGAGGATTGATGATGGGGACAAGGAATCTGATACAGACCGTGTTGAGAAGCCAATCCAAAGCTAGAAATAAAAAGAAAAGAGAGAGAAAACTCTCCAAACAAATAATCCTCTGTCTCTCTTACAAAAAGATGCACTACAAACTGAACCAAGGCTAAAATACGTCTTAAGCATGGGTGCTTTAACCGCGGAGTCCAATGAACCTTAGGATAGTTCCTGTGGGCCTTAAAAACCTTCGCGGAGGACCAAGGCTAGAGCTGGTCAGGTCTAGATCTTGGTTGATACATGAGTACCTCTAGGCCTACTGTCATCATTCTAACCTAATAAAAAAGAAAAGAAAAAGCACTCATCATAATTTGTGAACATCAAAGGAATTCATGGTCTAGAACAGAAGTTAAAACCTTAAAATTTTGCTAAGGGACTAGCAAAAGCTAGGCTTGGAAGTATGATGGGAACACCATCATGAGCACCAACTAGCTCATTTTGACCCAGAAAAGAGAACAAAGGCTCCTACATAACCAACTAGAGCTCCTGACTCAAAGAATAACCCTTCTGAAAGAAAAGTAAGAAATAAGGGGTAAAATTGTAATTTTACCATTGCAGTGCAACAACGGGATTTCTCATGGGCTAAACATAGGCAAATGGTCTTAACAAGATAAAAAGTAGGTTGGATCACACAGAAAAGAGTTCATATGAAATCTGGGAATTAAATGACTTCTTGTAACCATAAAATAAATCCACTTAATTTAACAAGGTTCTGATTAGAATAAAATTCACCTAAATCCTTTAAAATTGATGGAAAAATATCCTCTAGGGTTTATAACCTTTAAATTGGCCCTTAGAACCTATTTTGACCTAATAGGGGTCTTAGTCAATTTTTTGCCCTAAATTAGGTTTTTATGTAAATTTCCCAATCAAACATATTCAAATCCAAAATTCAACTTCACCATTGGATTCCTTAGGTCCAAATTAGGTTTGTACCAAAATTTAGACCTAAGGGGAATTCACCTTGACCTACTTTGCAAACAAGTCCAGCCCAATTACATTTCTACCCCTAACTTTTGAAAACTTTACAGAAGACCCCTAGCTTCCTCGTCGTTCTTTGCAATTAGGTCCCTCTGCCATTACAGTGGAGGGAATCCTACTCCGGCAAGGATTCGAGGGAAAGAACTCCCTGATTCCTCAGAGAATCCCTTCCAAATTTGAAAGGGAGATTCTCTGAGAAATCTCCTCTCATGTGAACCTGATTTGGAGCCCCAATTTGTACCCAATCTCTCATGCGAATGCATAAGAGATTTGGGTCTTTCTAACCTTCCATCTCTAACGAGGTTGCTATGCTTGGAAGCTTGGGTTCCAAGCATAAGACCTTCTGCCAGGGGCTATAAAAGGGTCCCCTGATCATTCCGCACATTCCAAGCTTGAATTGGCCTGAGATACCCCCCAATTTCCTCTCTTCCCCTCCGGCCAACCACCCAGCAAGCTCCAGTGACCCTTTTCTCCCTCTCCCGTCGCTCTGCCACAATACTAGTGGCAGAGTTACCTTTATCTCCTTCGTCCACATCACGCAGCACCAGCCGACGCTCCTGCTACCCTCTCATCGTTGCCGTCCTCCTCCCATTGGGACTTTCGTCTCTGGCGATGGCAAATACGAACCGGCTGCCTCCTCAGCATCTCCCTTCGTCTAACCACCCTCAGATAAGTTCTCTCTCTTTGCTCATCTTTTTCTCTCGTTTATTTCTATTATTACGCCTTGACATTCGCAAACCACCTCCACCTTCTCCACCTCAGGTCAGACCACCGGCGAGGTGTTCCTTCCGCTCCACGCCTCCATTCACCTTGCCAACTACCTCACGAGCACTGCCATGCCACACTGACCCTAAACCCTCTTTCCATTCATCGTGACAACCCCCCCAGAATGCCCCCCGAACACACCTATATTCGCACGCACAGGGTGACTTAGGCAAGCACGCCCAGGCCACCCCACGCCACGTCGACCACTGTACCACCTTCATCGTGTCTAGGTGAAGCTCCTTGCGTGTTCTGATGAGGCCGCAAAGCCGTTTGCTTGTTGATAGGGTTTAGGCCTTCGCCGCCATTGACGAAGCACGAAGCAAGCTCGAGAGCTTCATCTAGGACTCTAGGCACCAGGCCCCAGGTCCCAGGCTGTGCGGGTTTCCTTCTTGCACACCCTCAACCCAGCAATTGTAGTCGACACCCACGCAGTTGCTACAATTGGACGTGATGTTTGCTGCGGGTGCCTACGAGGAAGGTGGGACATTTAGTCCCACCTCGGAAGATCAGGAGCGGGCACAGCTGAATAAAGTGAAAACGTCGCATAGTCTCGTTGCCTCCTGACCACTGGGTGAGGTCCCACTCGCCTACCACCTCGCCCGTGACTCCACGCCACGCGGACCTGGCTCTGACCCGTATACCCGACTAACCCATGCACTCCTCGCCCACCGCACATGCCGGTGGGCCTGGTCCTTGGCATGCATACCTGACTCGATAACCCGAGAAGGCTCAGGGAGAGCGAGCCTAAGAGAGAAGAAAGAAGAGAGATCATGGGGAGGGTGGGGGTAGGTTTTGCTCTCAGGAGAAGAAGAGGAAGCCAAAGAAAGAAGAAGAAGAGGGAGCCAAGGAAGAAGATGAGGCAACCCGAGAAGATAAGGAAGGAGAAGGCACGGTTGAAGAGGAGCAAGGCTGAAGAAGAGCTAAAATCAGAGACAGAAGGAGAAGAGAAAGAAGAGAAAGAAGAAGACAAGGGCCAGAGCAAAGAAAGAAGAAATCAGAGAAGAGGAAGACGAAGAAAGGGCCAAGAAGAAAGAAGGTCGTCAACAGAAGAAAGAAAAGAAAGGAGAAGAAAGAGATCAGACAGAAGACAAAGAAGAGCAGCATTGTAGCACTTGATATTTAAGACGTCTGATTTTCAAAAACAGACGTCCATATTAGTTTTTGTGCTTCTATATACATTGACATTATATTTCTTTCATTATAACTTTGATTCCTCATTGCATATTATATCAAATTTGAAAGTTGTAATCTTGATTTCTAGACACTAATTTGCTCCTTGTGTTCGACCTCGGATTTACATTTTCGAGTAATAAAATTTATCTATTTTCAAAGCAATTTTGGCTATATTACAATGCTTTATTTTTAAAACCCAATTTCACCTATTAAACACCTACCATGTTAGAGAATATGACTAGCATACACCGCTGAAAAGTGGCAGGCACATTGCATAGCCCAAATGACATCCTATGGAATGCGTACGTACCATAGGGGCTGGTAAAGGTGACCTTCTCCTAATCTTCAAGATGAATTGCCACTTGGTTATATCTAGAGTATCCATGTAGAAAATAGAAAAATCGATTTCGCGCCAGCTTTTCGAGGATCTGGTTAATAAATAAGAGAGGGAAATGGTCTTTCTTCATGGAGGTATTTAGTTTTTGATAGTCAATATAGACTCTTAATGAGTTCGCAATTCGTGTCGAGATGCTTTCTCTGGATTTAGTTGTAATCATGGTGAGCCCCACCTTTTTAGGCACAACTTAGATGGGACTCACCCAGCGGCTATTAGAGATGGGGTAAATGATTCTTGCACTAAGCCACTTGATGCTCTTTTTCACGACCTCCTAGATATTCGGGTTAAGTCTTTTCTGCATCTCACGATAAGGTCATGAGTCTTCTTCAGTATAGGTACGATGGGTGCAATACAAGGGACTTATTCCAGTCAAGTCATCTAGAGTTCAACTAATGGCTCTACGATGCTGTTGGAGGATAGAAATTAGCTTTGTTTCTTGATCAGGTGTGAGTCGAGAGTTGATAATCATTGGAAATGTATGATTCGAACCCAAAAGGACATATTTCAGATGGTTCGGGAGAGGTTTCAGCTAGAGAACTGGGTTATCAATAGCGGGTGGGGGTTCGGGGTTAGCCTCATAAGCTAAGGTGGAGGCTAAGGATAGGTCTAAATTAGATTCAGGCTCCCTAATCTGTCGGTCAAGATCTTCTTGTGATTGAAGTTCTTAGAGAATCGGGTTCACCTCGAGAATTGGATCCTTAACAAAAGAACTGATGTCACTCCCTCAATTGCCCCACTGGTTATTCCTTTCTGGGCCTTAAAAATATCGATCTTTAATGTTTTATCCCTAAAGTTTAACTCAATCTTGCCCTCTTCATAATTGATATTCTCCCTAGCAGTCACTAGGAATGGTCTCCACAAGATGATCGGTGTATCTCTTAGATTTTCAAGGGTATCCATATCCAAAACTATGAAATCCACCAGAAAGTAGAAATCTCATACCCTAATAAGAACATCCTCAAGAACTTCTCGTGGTGACTTAATTGATCTGTTAGCCAATTGTAAAGTCACCTCAGTTGGTTTGAGCTTGGTTTCCTCAAGGTGATCTAGTGGGGAGATGGGAATCAGGTTTATGGAGGCTCCTAAATCTAATAAAGCTCGATCAAATTCTAGGTTTCCTATCTTGCAGGAGATCAAAGGGGTGCCAGGATCCTTTGCTCTCTGTGGGAGTTTACTCAAAATTATGGAGCTTACTTGCTCTGACAGAACAATCGGACTCCCGTCTTTATTTCACAACTTATGCTTTGGTGTACACAAATTATTTCATGGCTTACGCTTTGGTTTACACAAATCCTTTAGAAACCGTGCAGAAGCCAGTATGTGGTGAATTGTATCCATCAAGGGAATGCTTATTTGGACTTGCTCAAAGAGTTTGACGAAGTCCTCCTCAAGTGCCATGGGCTTAGATTTCCTATTTCCTTTGGTCAAGGCCTCAGGAAATGAAATGTCTATAGGTTTCTCGAAGATTTGTTTAGGCTCTAGATCTGGGGTGGGTTTATCCTTGATATCCACCCTAGGTTTAGGTTTTAAACTGCTCAGACCAAATTGATTAGGATAAGGTGGGTCTTGGCTAGTTTTGCCACTACTTGTAGTGATAGAGTTTAGGCTTGCTTGGTTTGGATTTGGAGTTGGTAGAAGAGGAGGTTGCTGCTGATATCCCGCATATGGAGTAGAAACCTCTGACCCTTCAAGTGGAGGTGTAGAAGGGGTTTGATAAACATAATGTACTTGGCCTTGATTTGGGTTCGCAACGCACTTCTAGTGCACCACGTTGTATAGAGTCGGTAGAGGTTGTGAAGGAAGTGCACTAGGCTAGTGAGTCTCGGTCATCTGTGTGAGATGGTTGCAAACCTCTATAATTTCTGCGTTATGCTGCGTCTGCATGGCAGCATTGGTCTTCTGTATATCATCCAAAGTTTGTAGAATTAGGCTCATTTGGTCTTCCTTGCTAGGCCTAGTTTGAAAGTTTGGGTTGAGCCTAAGATGAGTGGGCTGATATGGTTGCAGATTTTTTGGTCGAGATTGGAATTGAGGTCTAGAGTTTTGATTATTTTCGAGAAGGCAAAATTCGGATGATTATGCCATCTAGGGTTGTAAGAGTTGGAGAATGGATCATTTTAGATGGCGTGGAGCTCCTCGCATGGTTGAGTAGCTCCCGAGTAATTAGAATACGGGGGTTCAGAGATCCCCCAACTAGATTAGGATGGTTTAGAGTTTCCTCCGAAACCAGGATCAAATGGGGGTGGATACACATCTATCCCTTGATATGAGTGGTGGTGAATGTTATGCATGGCCTCCCTCCTTGTGGGCAGACGTGTATACATACTTTGCTAAGAAGAAGTGGCCCTCTGGAGTTGGCGAGTCAAATCTTCCAATTTCTTCTCAATAATGGAGACCTTATCCAATCGACTGGCCACTAACTTCAGATCAACGGATGCAGATAGGTCTTGTGTCTCGTGCGTCTCTCTGGAGTTTGTCAATGCATGGGTAGTCATCCGGTTGAACATACCCATAAACTCAATGTTTATGGAGTTCTTGCACATGTTCTTATGAATCTCTCAAATGGTGTCTTCATTTTTACCCATGAAGTTGACTCCATATGCTGCATCGATAAATAATTAGATATCCTTAAGGAGTCTCTGGTAAAAAGATTGGACCTGTTCCAATTTAGGAACTCCGTGATGAGGGCATTTTCGTATGAGATCCAGAAAGCGATCCTATGCCTCATTAAGTGGTTCCCCTACATTCTGTGTGAAATGTGTGATTTGGTGCTTCAGGGCATTAGTTCATCCAACTGGGAAGAACTTCTTGAGAAATTCAACTTGTAAACCCTCTTAGGTGTTGATCGGTCGAGTTAGAGGCTGATATTAATGGGCAGCCTTATCCTTCAAAAAGAAGGGGAACTTCTTCATGAGCAGGGTGTTCCGATTTTGAACATTTGGCTCTAGAGTCTGGGCCCAATGTTTCAACTCCTAGATATCTTGGAAAGGGTCTTCAGAGCCTAATTCGTGAAAGTGGGGGATCAAGTTGATAATATTTGGTTTCAACTTAGAATCAGGTCCCTTAGCTGGAATTCGCACCTTGGGTTTGATTGCCACAGCTGCGGGATTGTAGTGATCTTCCATCTGCGCAAGCACTCGCGGGTTGGCCAATGCGTGAATTAGATCGTTAAGAGTCTGCAACTGGTTTTGTAGGTTTGGAATCTCACCCCTTCTTGTTTTGGGTTCTCCATGGAAGCAAAGGATGGAGAGATGGGTTCATATGTAGATGAATCAGATGAGATATCAAGAGTATCAAAAGAGAACCTAAATAAGTTGGTCGGAGTTTGACCCTAACGAGAATTGAACGGGAAATTTCACTTGTCAGAAAAGTATGTCGTCATAATAATGTAAATCATGGTGGAAAAGTCCTAGATCAAAAATATATATCAGTGAAAACTAACCACGGTGGATTAGGTCATATCCATAGGGAGGAACAACTGTAATAAATTCACGAATACTTTCCCCATATATTTGCCCAATCATGTGCGGAATCCAAGCCCAAATCTGATACAAAATGAGGTGAAAGAAAGAAGACACAATAACTTAAGAATGAAAAGGTTATGTGCGTAATTTTCCCTCAATAAAATAACCCACAATGACATGTAATGTAATTACACTTCAAGACATTGGGCTTTCTCCTTTAGGCCATGTGAATGCTTGATGATATCTTATGCATGCATGTTAATAATCTAATTCAACATATAAAGAGTTGACTGCTTGAGAGAAATAGAGGGGAAACTTAAGGGCATGCATGCAATTTTAGTTCACTAAAATAATCAAATCCAAAATTCAGGAGTTGGCAATGGTAATAAATGTAAATTTTAATACATGCCAAAATAGAGGATTGAATCCTCATGCTCGTGCATCCATGTGAGGTTGCGGACGGCCATAGGAAGCTCAGTAGAGGTAGAGTGGCGTGAGGCCGATTTGATGGTGGGGGTGGCACGTCAAATGGTGGTTGGTGGTCACCAGTCGGAGAAGAGTAGTACACCCACGGTGGGTGGTTTTGGGCATGTTCATGGGGTGCGGTTGGCTCATCGGAGGGTGTGGTTTAGCTCGTGGTGGCATGGCGAGTCTGATG
This sequence comes from Thalassia testudinum, assembly GCA_037157565.1. Taxonomy (NCBI): domain Eukaryota; kingdom Viridiplantae; phylum Streptophyta; class Magnoliopsida; order Alismatales; family Hydrocharitaceae; genus Thalassia; species Thalassia testudinum. The sequence goes on along the minus strand of JAZHRO010000071.1, from coordinate 20,020,141 downwards.
GAGTCTCGGCCTAAAGGAATGAGGCCAGAGGTGTCGGTTGCGTGGAGGTATTGACGGGTAGCTTGGGGTTCTCATCGACGGTAGAGAAGAAGATGAAGATGAAGAGGTTAGGCAGTGCATGGCTTGTGAGCGCTTATGGGCACGTGTAGGCGGTGGTGTCCGTGCGGTGAGGGCGAGCAGCAGTCAGAGGTGGTTGCACGTGATTCCGTGGAGGCGTCAGTGACAGTGCTAGGTTACTACGCACGATGGGGGTGGGACGCGAGGGTTCTGTTGCGGGCACACTGAGGTGGTTGGTCTCGGGTGAGGCTGGTGGTGCGTGCGAGGGTGAGGCTGCGTGTGCGGCTGTCAGTGTCGAGGGGCATGGAAGAGGCTATTGCATGGTGTGTCAAAAGTGGCTTTCCTCCTACTGTCATGGAGAGATGAGAGAGCCAAAGAAGAAGGTGCTGCACGTTGGTAGAGAGGAGCTCGTGGTGGCGAAGAGGAGCTTGCTGAAGAGGTAGTGAATGCTGTGATGGTCACGGAGCAAGCCACACGCTATTACTGTATGGCTTGCCACGGTCAGAGTTCGTCGCATGGAAGCTCATGGGAAGGAGGCCGAGGAGCAATGCTGAACGACGGAGGGCAGGGTAGCGATCGTAGCGATCAGTGGTTGTGGCCGACAGAATTGAGACAGAAGGCACGGTGACAAGGGTGCGAACGTCTATTGCATGGTGGGGATGTGGAGAGGGGCTCTCCCCTCTATGTAGGAAGAAGATGAGGGGATGGTGGTTTTGTTGGTTCCTTTATCGGGGAGAGGAGATGATCCCCTGTCATCCTCCATGGGCCTTTTTATGAAGAGGAAGAAAATAAAAGAATGAAAGATTTGATGATAGAGAGTTTCTTTTTTTGTAAGGGAGATTGACAAAGACCAAAGAGGCAAGATAGATTCAATGAGATTTTAGAATTCGATGGAACCAAATATGAACTCTCCCTTGTGTTTCTTATTTTAGGAAGATCCCTTATTGATTTCTTTCACAACAAACTTTTCATAATTCATATGTAGGATATTATTTTGAATTATCTCATGCAATAAGTACACACATGAATAATTAATTATATGGAACATGTACTACATCAAGGGATTACACACGACTCCACTACTTTCCTCTGTATTATATACTTAAAGTCTCCTTTAATCTTATAATTAATTGTTCTTAGGTGCACTTAATGTCTACTAAAGTAGACTTATTAAATATCCCCATGACTAAGTTTTACTAGTCTTAAGCAAAATCATACGAAACGGACCAAGTCTCTAGGCCGGATTTTATCGTTAGGATGCCTTATCCTGCTGCATCTCTAGAGACTAGATTGAAATACCAACTATCGACCTAAAGGTACTTAAGTACCAGCCAAGATACAGACCTGACTAGCCTCATCCTTGGATCTGCCACGAAGGTTTCTAAGGCCCACAAAAACTACCTAGCGGTTCGTTGACCCTAGAGGTTAAAGCACTTGTGCATATGTGCAGCAAGTCTAGGTTAGTTTTCTCGTGCATTTTTGGTAAGAGAGATAGAGAGATGTTATTTCGAGAGTTTTCTCTCTTTTCTTTTTAAATTATCCTAAGCCCAACATCGAATTGGCCCTAAATGCGATTTGTATCGGATTCCTTGTCCCCACCATCAATCCTCGTAGGGTCCCTAGCAATCGATGCTTCGAGATAGAACCACCCATGGAAACCCCCAGAACCCTAGCTTTCGACACTTTGGTATAGTGCTGCCCATCGCGATTTGTAGCTAAATTTAGATCCTGGCAATTGACATTTCAAGATAATGCCGCCAATGGCATTTTAACCAGCATAAGTGCTTCCGTGCCTCCGGTATGATATTTAGATATCCTAGGAGACAAGCATCGAGGAGACGGTATGTTATAGCATATCTTCGAGGGGAATATTTTTCATTCCTCCCCTATGCACTGAGAGCTTGACCAATCAACTTGTGTCTTCGAGCCACTACTAAGTCAAATTTTCAGGAAAACATTTTTAGAGCAAAATTCTTTTTGGCATTATTCTTCATTACGTGCATTGAACTCGACCGGTGTGTGATTTTTGGGTACCTAGGTTACCAAGTCCCGCAAACCAAAGGGCAGGTAATGGGTCCGAATACTCCCTAAGCCTTAGACTTAATACATTAGCCTTGCAACTCCCTCAACCTCTTGACGGATAGTCCAGATCTTAACAAATACATTAGTGTCTAAGCTCTAAATTAGACCCAGGAGGCCTAAAGTTAGTACCCCTCACTTATCTCCTCTTTAGCACATCAGGACTTAATTCATCATCCGAACCCACGCAGAACTTAGGGGACTTAATTCATCATCCGATCACACCCAGAACTTAGGTAACTCTTCCATGATCAAATGCTAGGACCATCACAAATTTTGCACCTTTTCCTCTTTGTATCTCTCTCCTCTTCTTTCTCTTTGTCCACCTCACTATAATTGCAATGCTCACAAAGATTTCATCTCTATCTTTGTCTTGTCTCTCTTTTTTTTATTTTTTTTTGCAATAAAAGTCCTAGTTACATGTATGCAAAATATGTATAATGCTATGTACAACCTCAGGTATACCCCCCCATGCCCAGATCTGACAATGTCCTAATTGGAAAGTGAAAGCAAGGAAAGATATTACTTAAGGTAGAGAGTGTTTGGAGCAAGGCTCCTCCAATCTGTAGGTGTCCAATACCTGATCATTAGAAAGAGTAACATACGGTTTCGAACATTGGCTATTTACCTTGAAAGTCTCACCAGATGAGGGATTCTGGATCTCAACTGCACCATGCAAGAACACCTGCATGACAGTGTATGGCCCATCCCAACGGAACTTAAGTTTCCCAAGAAATAGCTTGGGTCTAGAATTGAACAACCATACCCATTAGTTGGGCTCAAAGGTTTTGCGGAGGATGCGTTTATCATGAAAGACCTTAGTGCACTCTTTATAAGCCTCAGCAGTCTCATAAGCCTCATTCCTTAATTCTTCAAGCCCAATCAGTTGTAATAAGTGCGCATTGCCTGCGTTCTCGAGATTCATGTTGGCATTCTTAATATTCAAATAAGCTCTATGCTCAATCTCAATAGGAAAGTGGTAGGCTTTGCCATACACTATACGAAATGAAGACATACCCAAGGGGGTCTTATAAGCAATTCTGTATGCCCATAGATCATCTAGTTTCTTTGACCAATCTTTCTTGTCGGGGCTTACAGTTTTCTCCAGAATTCGTTTGATCTGTCTATTGGACACTTCAACCTATCCACCCGTCTGCAGGTGATACGGGGTGGTCACCTTATGGGTGACATCAAGACTTTTGAGTATATGGGTGAAGTGTGCATTCCTGAAATGAGGTCCCCCATCACTAATGATCATCCTTGGGTAGCCAAATTGGGAAATGATATTGGCCTTAATGAAAGTCAGGATCACGGAGTGATTGTTGGTCCTAGTTGAAATAGCCTCTGTCCACTTTGACACATAATCAACTGCCACGAGGATATATTCATAGTCGTGAGACGATGGGAAAGGGCCCATAAAATCTATGCCAAAGACGTTGAATATCTCGATCGGAAGATAGGTTGCTGGGGCATCTCATCTCGCTTCCCAATCGTTTGAGTCTGTTGACAACGTAAACATGCCTCCACATAAGTATATGTGCCCTTGAAGAGTAAGGGCCACCAGAAATCAGACTAGAGAACCTTATATGCAGTTTTCTTTGCACTAAAGTGTCCTCCATAGTGCAGTGTGTGACAGAAATTCAAGGCACTCTGTTGGTCCTCCTCTGGAACACACCTACATATGACTCGATCACGACCTATTCTAAAGAGCTCAGGGTCCTCCCAATGATAATACTTAGTGTCAGTGAGAAATCCATCTTGCTTCTGCTTATTCCACATAGTGCGGGTTTCACCAGTGACCAAGTAGTTGATGACATTGGCATACCAAGGTGTCATTGGCCGTACCACCATCATCGTTTTGTTAGGAAAAGTGTCATGAATGTCCTCCGACGGGGTTGAGGCCTCAACTAGGATCCTAGATAAATGATCAGTGACTACATTTTTGGCCCCTTTCTTGTCACGGATATCAAGGTCGAACTCGTAAAGTAACAAAATCCATTTAATCAGCCTAGGTTTGTTGACCTTCTTAGCTAGCAAATGCTTCAAGGTCGAATGATCAGTATACACCACAACCTTAGATCCCATAAGATAAGACCTAAACTTCTCTAGAGCAAATACTATCGCAAGAAGTTCCTTTTCTGTCACAGTGTAGTTTTGCTATAGATCAGTAAGGGTCTTGCTAGCATAGTACAACACATGAGGCTTTTTATCAACCCTTTAACCAAGGATCGCTCCTACGATAAAATCCGAGGCATCGCACATCAATTCAAATGGGAGGGTCCAATCAGGTGTTTGCAGGATAGGCACGGTTATGAGGGCCTCCTACAAGACTTGGAAGGCCTCGGCACACTTTGCATAAAAAATGAAGGTAGTATCCTTCTCCAGTAAGTCTTAAGCTGGCCTAGAAATGTTGCTAAAATCTTTAATGAAATGCCTATAAAAGCTAGCATGGCCTAGGAATGATCGGATCTACTTGACATTGGTGGGCAGTGGAAGCTTTGAAATGGACTCAGCCTTGGCTTTATCCACTTCTAAACCTTTCTTGGACACTACATGCCCAAGAACAATGCCTTGCTGAACCCTAAAATGGCTTTTCTCCTAGCTGAGCACCAATCTTGTCTCTTTGTAGCGAGTGAGAACCTTGTCTAAATGTGAGAGATAGTGGTCAAATAACGAGCCGTATATGGAAAAGTCATCCATGAAAACCTCTACAAACTTGTCAATCATGTTCGAAAAGATGGACATCATACACCGTTGAAATGTTCTCGGAGCATTACATAGTCTAAATGGCATCCTATGGAAAGTAAATGTGCCATAAGGGCTTATGAAAGTAGTGCGCTCCTGGTCCTCTGAAAAGACAACAATCTGATTGTACCCAAAATATCCATCGAGAAAGCAGAAGTATTTATTCCCCACCAATCTCTCCAGCATCTGATCATTAAATGATAGAGGGAAGTGGTCGTTCTGGGTAGTGGTATTAAGGTGACGGTAGTCTATGCATACCCTCCATCCTATTGTGAGTCAAGTGGTAACTTGGTCCCCTTTTTCATTGGTCTCCATCATGAATCTCACTTTCTGGGCACCACATGAATCATACTGACCCATTTACTACCAGAAATAGGGTAGATTATCCCCACATCCAACCATTTTAAAATTTCCTTCTTCACCACTTCCTGCATGTTGGAGTTTAACTGTCTCTACATATCTCGGAAGGGTTTCACAGAGTCATCTATGTGAATGTGATGCATGCAGAAAGTGGAGTCAACCCTTTTGATGTCAGCTATAGTCCAAGCAATGGCTTCCTTGTGCCATCTTAGTCATTCAATCAATGCTCCCTCTTACGTCTCAGGTAGAGCAGTCGAGATGATAATAGGAAACATATCATTGTGCCCAAGGAAAACATATTTGAGGGTCTCTGGAAGTGGTTTAAGCTCCAAGTTTGGGGCTTTCTGAATCGAGGGAATTATGTTCGATGTCCCCACCTCTAGTAGCGGATCTACCTTGGTTGTCCATGGAGAGGAGAGGGACTCAACTTTGACACCCAATGAGTCTTCTAATTCTGACATATCACCCTCTCCTTCTTCTAGATTTGGGGTATAGTCCTTAAGAATGACCATTTGGAGGGGATCATCACGCAAAAGAGTTGGCGTCATCTCCTCTACAATTTCATCAGTCACCTCGATTTGGGAACAATACTCCAGTCTGGGTTGTTTATAGGCATCAAACACATTTAGCCAGATTTTCCAGTTCCTAAAAACCATCTTGAGCACCCCTGATTTGCAATTGATGGACGCATTGAACATAGCCAAAAAGGGATGCCCTAAGATAATCAAAGGTATGGTGGGCATGTTAGATGGGTCAATATCAAATATGAAAAAGTCGATGGGTAAGAAGAAGTCCTCCACTTGCACCAAGGCATCTTTTAAAAGCCCGCATGGTGTCTTTAATGATCTATTAGCTACTTGGAGGATAATAGGACTAGGCTTCAATTCAACTCCTCCTAATAGCTCATAGACCGAGCTCGACAATATATTAAGCCCCGTGCCTTATTCGAGGAGAGCCTCATCGATGCATTGGTCTTCAATGGCCACAGAAATATATAGGGCTCTTCGGTCCTTCATTTTGCGAGGTGTACCTTATTGTATGATCGAGTTGACTAAGTTGGATAGGATGACCTTAGCCTAGACCTGTTTCCTTGATTTTCTCTTCTGCGTGCATAGGTTCTTCAGAAATTTAACATAGGATGGGATTTGCTTGATAGCATCCAATAGAGGCAAGTTAATGTGAACTTGATTGAATGTCTCCATTATTTCTTCCCTCCTATTGTTGGCTCTAGATGAGCCAGCAACAGTTGCCTCAAGGGCGGCTAAACATTCAGGAAAAGGTACTCTTGGCATTTGGGTGGAGGGCTTGTCATGGCAGGACTGGGTTGGAGCAGGGACAACATTGTCTGGATGGGTGATTTCAAGCAAGGAGGGGCGAAGTGGATCTTCCTCAGTGGATGTGTAAGTGATCGTTAGGTTGTTAGGAGGGGTGACTGTTGAGGCTCATAGAGCGCATTTTTGATAAGAAAAAGTGTTGTAGTATAGTGAGCAATACGATCAAAAAAAATAATTTATAAGGATAACGAGACTTGAGTCTTGGTCGTTCGTCTTTGGGATGCGTTTATGGAAATGCAGATTTGAAATCGATCTCTTTGCTCTACTTGCTTAAAATCTCATGTCAGTGTATGGTGATTTAAGTATTGATGTACGACATGTTAGTTGCCAAAAGATAGTAATTAAAAGCAGGCAACTGTAATAACACAAAATATATTGCAATAAGCTCATGGTGATTTTCACACATAGATATATATAGAAAAAGATTTTTATTCATTCAATTCATGATGGTGGCTACAGCATTAACCTCGTGGAAAGCCTATAAAGGAATGCTTGGAAATACAAATCTATCTAGCAGAAAACGATCGCATATATGAATCTAAGGGGGATTATGCATGCATCATTGGGGGAGAATATGGAGCTACACTTCTAAGCAGTAAATAAAGCATGTAAATCTAAGAACTATAATCTAGTCTAGCAGAAATAAGGGCATTCGGAGGTGGCTCCGATGGCCTTTGAGTGGTTGAGAGAAGGAGGGGCGACCAATGGTGCTTAGGCTGGCCCTTGTAGAGAGGTTGGAGAGGTGATCCAGCATCTTGGCGTGAAGGTGGTGGTGGCCATGGTGAAGCAACTTGTGAAGGTGGAGTGGAGGTGGAATGTAGCTAAGCTAAATGGAAGCCAAGAGTGAATGGGTGCAAATGGCCACCCCTTAGGTCTTTTTATAGACCTAAGGGAAGCTCTCTAGAGAATTATGGAATTCTCTAGAGAGGCCTTTGGTGGGAGCTCATGGGAGAGTGAGAGAGAGAGAGGATGGATGGTGGTTTTTAGATCCACCAAATGTGGATCTAAAAATTGAATGGCTCTTGGTTTCTAATTTTAGTAACCAAGACAACAACACATGGTAGAGAGTTCTAGAGAACTCTAGGCTAAGTATTTTCGTGTGGATGGTGTGTGTGGGTGAGTGTGGGTCAAAACATAGGTGGCTAGGTTGATTAGGCTAGTTTCTAGTGGATTTAGGTCAAGGTAGGTCTCAAATTAGGGTTGTAAACCCTAATTCACTAAGGTAAAGTTAAATTAAACTTAATATAAGTTTAATTGGGCGTATGGAAATCTAATTGAGAGTAAAATAACTCAATTAAGTTAGGTCTAGGTTAATTGGACTCTCACTGAGTCCAATTGGTTAGTGTGTGCTGAGATCAAGGCTCAATTGGACTCAATGAGTCCAGTTGAATAGGCTGATGAAATTGACTAAGATCCAAGTCAATTAGGTTTAGTGAGGACCTAATTAGGTCCTTAGGGAGGTCTAGAGGTGATGTACTAGGGTTAGGGCACCTTAATTTAGGTTCCTATGGGGTTAGAATTGGGTTTAAGGGGCTAGAGATCCAAGATCAAGGCTTGAATTCCAATATAGGAACTGGAGGGTAGTATCAGACATCTAATAAAGTTGTCAGACGTCTTATAGTGAAAAATTAGAAGTCCAATCAGAGTCAGGAGTGTTTCTAGGTTCTGTCTTGGGTATTCTACAGAAATTGGACGTCTGACCAAGTGTCTGGACGTCAAATAGCACTGTAGAAGTGGGTTTAAGGTGTGTGGGAGTTGGCTAAGGGTTCTGGATGTCCTATAAGATAGAGGCTAGAATTAGGGTTTTAGGATTTCCTAGGGTGCGGTGACCTAATCTAAGGGTGGCTAAGGCCTGGGGAAGTTTCTATGATATCCTAGGGCTAGGATGGTCCTAAGTTTTTAATAATTTACTACTTTATTCCTACTTAAACAAAATGGCATACCTCAACCCCTTACATTATCGTCTACTACATCTTATTCTAGGTCTTCTGCTCCAGCTCTGCTGCAACTCCAGTTATTCTCTATTCTTCAGATCCAGCTTTAGATCTACCTCTTGGTCAGCTTATTACCTGTAATTGACATAATGCACCTAATCAGTACATTATAGTATTATTTTATGCATAGCTAAAAGACAGTAGTAAGGATGCAAATAATGCTTATGTGTGAGTGAACTGTCCTAACTTATGCTAAGTCCTAGCCTAATTTAGGTCAATTAAGACCTATGATTGCTACGCAATCATACCCCCATGCCTAAATCTTGCTAGTCCCTAGCAAACGCAAGACTAAGTTATTCACATAAGGGTCCCTAAGGGATTGATTATTTTATCATGTGTTTGCCTAGAGATTTTTCTCCTTTTTGTTTTCATCCTATGCTCTAGAAATCCAGACAATTGTGAAAGTGTAGCCATGTAGCTTTTGCAACGGATTCGAGTGAAAACTAATTTACCTTTAAAGCCTATACTTGACCCCTAGTAAAAATTCTAGTGGGATAGGCAGACTTCTTCCCTCGAGGTGTTCAAGATATTCTATGAATTCCACCTGACTTTATGCTTAGATAGAGAATCTTAGAAGGAAAAGATTATATATTTGGTGGCTCACTCTCGACTGGTGCTACATAGAGATTAGTACTATAGATTCTAGATTCTCAAATTATTACGTAACAGAACTAAGAGAAAGACGAGAAAAATTATGCTTTCTTTTGATTCCTTTGTATTCTTTCTCTCTTACTCTTTTTCTTTTTCTTAGAACTTACAATCTCACCAGATTTACACATGTGTTCCGTATTGGTGGTCTCTCATGGCACTACTACTTTAATTGAGTTTTCATAACCCTAACATTAAGTCGGAATTCCTCAGCCAATATTCGGGCGGTTAGAAACACAGAAAAAATAGGTTAAGGCCATATTTGGTGGATCTCAAATTTATTTGGTGGTATTGCCTCAATGCAACTGAAATAAACACTAACTATTCACATACTCTTTTTCTTTGTTTTTTCTTCTTCTAATTTTTTTTCTTCCTTTTCTTTGTCTTTCTTCTTTTTTTCTCGTTTCTCTTTTTTTTTCATATTTTTTTTCTATGTAATTTTTCTTTTCAACACAACACACACTAGCATACATTCATGAACTTTATTGTGGAGGCATTATTAGGGATTGGTGGTACTCAAGAGACATTAGGTGACTTATTTGGTGGAAGTGCCTACTCACGGCATCAAGAGAGACGGATAGGATGGTGTATTTCTAACCTTGACATGAATACCCTCCTTTAGCTGAGGATTCCGTAAAGAATGATCCTAACCATCCACCTTAGCCCTAGTTTTATGAAAACTCTCTCTCCGCGTATTTGCCTTATTTGGTGGCTCTCAAAATTCACACAAAAATGTATACACAGGAATTGAGAGCGGAAACTATGCTAAATCTCTGAGTATCACTACCTAATTATCTAAGATTCCGGATTCCTTATACCAATCTTAGAGCATTAGTACACTCTACTCTCATCTCACACTATTTGGTGGATTTTTTTGGAAGAAGATCTGCCTCACTCCCAAAACACTATCAAGGGGTTCAGGAAAAGAAGCATTGCTTCTTCTCAACAGACTAAAGACGTTTATCAGCCTTCATTGTGAATCTATTGCAGATTCTACGTGTGTGTAAAAAATTATACTGGATTCCAGATTATAGGAATCAACTAAAGGATAAAATCCCTAGTGCATTCTCTTGATAAAATTGTTATTCATGAATGCACTATGTATATATGCTATAAACAAGTAACCTCGTATAATTTGTACTTCGTAATTATATGTATCTAATGCACCTCATCGTCATCAGTACTCATCTCTGATTCATTGGAGGCTGACTCTTCAGGCTCTGAGTCGAGCCATCCATTAGATTGACAAGGATGGTAGGTGCATCCCCAGCTCATTCTGCTCAAAGCTTCATCCTCACATGCATTGGGTTCCTCAGTAATTCCTGCCTCAGGTAGCTTATTTATTTCTTCATTCAAGTCATCCATAGCTACTTCTGGTCTTTGGATGTCAGGATCAGGGATAGAAAGTGTCATCGCAGAATCTCTAACATCTGAATTAGGAATGTAGGTGAAAGAAGAAGAGTGCAGATCAGAAGATGTTGGCTCTAGCACAGGTTCACCTAGAATGGGAAGTGGCCTAGAATGATTAGTAGTGTCACATGCAATGTTTGCCTCAAGATCCATATCCTCAAGTGGATCTACTTCCCTTATCACGGTTTGGTTATCTGACCCAAGAGGTATCTCCCAAGATTCAGGATAATCCGATTGTGGCTTAGTCCTGGAGATAGCAGTCCTTTCCTCAATTTCCTAAATGGAGTTCTCAGACGAACCCATTCTGAATATTTCCTGCTCCTGTCTCATATCCAAGCTGGATTTTTATTCCCCTGAATTATCTTCTGGCATTTGCTCCTGAGAATCTCCTGTGTGTCCTTCTGACGTAGTCGTTTCAGATTCTTCGAGGTCGTCAAGGCTATTTTCCACTTGATATCTCAAAAGTAGTAGTTCTTGAGTTTCCCGATTTTGTCCAATTAGCCTTGTTATCCCTGTTGTTCCCTGAAGGAGCTCCATCATAGCTTGTTGATACAGAATCTAGCTTTGTCTTTGGTTTGACTCAATGATAGCTTGGATTTCATGTAGATAGAATGCGTCCTTCTCCTTAGCACTAGCTATAGCTCTCTGTATTCTATAATGTGGTTGCATATGCACTGGTAGTTCTTCAGGGGTTCCAAGGGGTGAATTAGGTCTACCCATATTTCGTGGGTGAGAAGCAGGAGTACGAAATCCATATCTTAGGTTATAAGATGTGGTCCTTTGAGGGACCGGCTGGTATGGGTCATAATGTCTAGGGTTAGGATATTGGTTAACCATTTCGGTAACCCGAGGAGAAGGATCAGGCAAAGCAAAAAGTCATCTTCGCCACCTTGGGTTCTGATCTTATGGTTGGGCTGATTCAGTGACCCGGGCTCTCAGATAAGCTCGTGGGTCCAGCTTTTCTGTATCCTGATTAGGTCTAGATCCAAGGTTAGCCATTGTGGCTAAGCAAATAGAAGAAGAGGGTGGGGGAGAAGATGGCCTAGGTGAAGTGACTCGCCTCCTTGGGAGTAGCTCCCAAGGTCCAACTAATCGAGGTCTGAGTGACCTCCTTCCTCGCATGCACCAACCAACCCCTAGGTTGGTGCAGCCAACTAGACAAGGCTAAGGCCCTGTCAATCAGATGGTCCTTATGATCAGATGACCAGATTTTTTGCTTAAAGTTCTAATTCCTGAAGAGAAAATTCGTCATTCAACCGACTGAAAGTAATTCCCACCTCTCAAGCTAACCCACCTGTCTAGTTACGAGGGGACTAAGGGGAAGGTTCTTCCTTCGGCTCATGCCTCCGGTTCCGTTACCCCCGAGCCGCGGTCATTTGACATTGCCCAGCAGACTTAGTCACCAGGTTTGGCAAGAGAGGTTGAAGCCACCCAGTAGTACGACAATGAATTCGGGTTTGCTTACGTGTTTTAAAATTAATTTGAGCCCATTTTTCTTCTTCAATGGGGTTTATGGTGAGTGGTCTACAAGGTGACTAAGCTCACCGGCTAAACACTAGATTTGACTAAGTATAGGTTAACCGATATGTGGTCTCTAGAATGTAACCCTAAAGGTATAACCTAGGGTTCATGTAATTCTAGGTTTGTTTTCTTTTCAGCAGACCACGAAATAAAAATACTTCTTTAGCGAAAATTGGAACCCAAATAATTTAAAATTTTGCAAGTAGATTCCTTTTTCAATTATCCTTTCAGGTAATTTTTTTTTTTTTTACTCTTTTAACCGAATTTCTAGGGATTTTTGAATGTCAGGAGGTCAGATCTGGAATTTTGACCCCTGGTCGGTCTTTCAAATTGAAATAGTATCAAATGAACTTCAATAATTTGGAAAAAATATGGAAATTAAAGTCAATGAGATTAGCTTTCAGACCCCACCATTTTTAGTCAAAACAAATCCGCGGATTGCTCGGAATTGATTTTTGAATTTTGAAAAATTTTGAATCTGGGTCAGTTTGACCCCCTTTCACTTTGTGAATTTTTAAAAATTTTCTACTTTGAATTTTTTCAAATGAACGATGTCGTTTGAAAGGTGGTTTAAAAATAAAAATCTAGCCCGAATTTCATAATTTTTCGCTCATTAAGGTTTTGACAATTGAATTTTTAAATCGAAATTTGTAGCCTGGCCGAAAATCAGAGGGTGGTGGTAAAGCTTTTGAAAGGTATTTGAATTTGAAATTCAAACTTTCCACCAAAAATTTTTCTCAAAAAAAGAAATTTGAAATTTTTTTTCAAGAAGGATTTTTTTTTTCAAAGGATTTTCAATTTTTTTTTTTTGCATTTCCAAAACTAACCTAGGATTCAAAAAGAAACCTAATCTAACTACCTAGATTTTTTTTTCTTTTTCATGAAACTAAATAGGCTTTTTTTTTTCTTTTTCTTTCAAATAATTCTAACCTAGGGTTCAAAAAGGGAAATCCTAATCTAAGATGAGATGTGCACCTGATTTTTGTTTTAATCTGTGCTCGTTGCATGCATAAATTCCCGTTTTTCCTGTTTTCTTGCACATCAAAAGACAAGCAGAGGAAGATTTGTCAGTAATAGCTCAAAAGATTGAAATAAAAAGTGACGTTGCCTCCCTGGCAATGGTGCCATTTGTTGTGGCTTGTAGATTGCATTTTTGATAAGAACAAGCGTCGTAGTATAGTACGCAATATGAGCAACAAAAATAACTTATAAGGATAACGAGACTTGTGTCTTGGTTGTTCGTCTCTGGGAGGCATTTATGGAAATGCATATTTGAAATCGTTCTCTTTCACTCTACTTGCTTAAAATCTCATGTCGGTGTATGGTGATTTATGTATTGATGTACGACATGCTAGTTGCCAAAAGATAGTAATTAAAAGCAGGAAACTTTACTCACACAAAATATATTGTAATAAGCTCATGGTGATTTTCACACATAGATATATATATATTTTGAAACGAAAAGGAAAGCTATCGTCTTACAATAGCAATCTGGAGAGGTATATTATATAAACAAGTAAGAGGAATTACAAAATAGATCCCCACGTATGTATGAGGGACCAGCACTCTCTTATAATTTTTTCACAGCACACCGGTCTCTCCTGAAAAAGCCTCGCATTTCTCGCCTTCCACACACACCAGAGAGTGACAGCCATACGCACATGTGGCTTCTCTCTCATACCAAACCCATGCCAGATGGAATCCTGAGTTGGTAGTGGCTCCTGACAAGTCCTCCTCCAAATAGCATTAGTGACCAGGCAAGATGAGAAGATATGGTTCACATTGTCAGTGTGCATCCCACATAAGTAACATTCATGATGAGCAGCTCCCATCCTTCTGTGTCGCAGATCACCTGTGATCAAACCATCTATCCTACATAGCCAAAGGAATATTTGTACCTTAAGGGGGATTTTCAGAAGCCAATTTTCTTGTCAATGAAATCACAGCTCCACCTACTTCCATATTCCCAGATTCTATTGTAGCCACATTGCACAATGTAGAACCCCTCCCAAGTGTATTTGTCCTCCACTCCAATCCTTGGCCTAAAGCTTTCAAGATCTGATAGCAGCTTCCTCCTTTCATCCCACAGCCAGGTGCCCCTCCTGGTGGAGCCTTCTTCATTCAAATTCCAGCTGCAGCTACTGCAAGACCAGAATATGCTGACAGTTCCCTCCTTATCAGATGCTGCAGCATAGGCCCTTGGATAGATCTTCTTTAGGACACCTAGCAAGGACCAACCTTCCTTCCAGAAGCTGAAGGTTCTGCCATCCCCAAGAGTCGGCTGCAGTAGATGCAAGTGATCAGCCAAAGCTCTGGTTATTGAATTCCAGAATGGTGATGGTCTGTTGGGCTGCAGCCTTGATAGCATATTGTTTGAAGCTCCATAAATATCCTTGATCAAGGCAGTCCAGGGTTTCAACTCTCCTTGCAAGAGCTTAATTGCCCACTTAAGCAATAAAGCATCATTGACTTGTTTCAGAGACTTAATCCCAAGTCCACCCCTGTCCTCTGGTTGGCAAATCTGCTCCCACTTCAGTGGTTGCAAGAATCTGCCCTCATGCTTGGCTCCCCTCCAAAAGAATCTTTTTCTCAATACATCCAACCGTTTCCATATGGATTTAGGGGCTTTAAAGATGGAAAAGTAGAAAATAGGGATAGAAATGATCACTGAATTGAGCAAGATAAGTCTTCCACCCTTGGAAAGAAAGCTGCTATGCCATCTATCCAATTTCACTGAAATTTTATCAAAGAGACAGCTCCAATCTTTTTTCTTCGTTCTAGAGCATCTCAATGGTAGCCCTAAATATTTAATAGGAAGGTTGATGCGGGGGTCCCCAAAATAGCAGCAATAGCACCTTGCTCAGCCTCAGGTAGGCCAAAATAGACCAAACTTGATTTTTCTCTATTCAGCCTAAGGCCTGAGAGCTCACCAAAGATGTTGACCATATGACACAAAGCTAGTGCTTCATCCATAGATCCCTCCACAAAAAAATTGTATCATCCTCATACTGAAGTATAGGAGCCAAAGTACTCCTGCAAGATAAGGAGTACCCTCTAATAAGACCTGCTTCAGCAAGTTTACAAGAATACCAGGCCAAGTTGTCAACTGCCAGGTTGAAAACCAAAGGTTCCAGAGGACATCCTTATCTGATCCCACATTGGGGCTGAATCCAAGCACCACAAGGTTTCCCATTTATCAAAGGAGTGAAAGAGGCAATTGTGATACACCATTTCACCCATTGAATCCAAACAAGGGGAAAACCTCTTCTTTTAAGAACTTCCCAAAGATAGGGCCAACTGATGGAGTCATAAGCTTTGCGGAAATCAACTTTCCATAAAAAAGCTTTACACTTCCTCTTGTGCCAACCACAAACCATCTCCTGGACCATGATAAAAGATTCTTGTAGAGATCTATTAGGAAGGAAGGTTGTTTGAATAGGGTGGATCAGCTCTTGCAAAATAAGGCTCAATCTATTGGCCAAGACCTTGCTAATCACCAAATAAATCGAGTTAGAGAGGGTAATTGGTCTAAACTCCTGAAAAGATTCAGCCCCCGGAGTCTTTGGCAAAAGAAAAAGAAAGGATCTATTAATTCTTTCAAAGCCAAAGTTGCCAATCTCAAATTCTCTGATCACCTCTATCACCTCAGTGCCCACAATATCCCATAACTCTTTGTAGAATAAAACCTGAATCCCATCAGGACCAGGTGACCCTTCACAATTGAGATCCCTGATGGCTTTCAAAACTTCAGCTTCAGACACAGCAGCGGTCAGGCTGGACCCCTGATTCTCTGTGATTCTGGGAATGTCACTAGCTGCCATCCTCCAACAGCCCCTATCAGCAGCTCTTGAAGTCTCCTTGAAGTACCTGACAGGCTCAGCTCTGATATCAGAGATGGAGGTAATTCTCTGCCCATCTTTAACAATAGAGGAGATCAGATTGATTCTTCTCCGAGAGCTAGCAGCCAAGTGGAAGAATTTAGTGTTTGCATCCCCCTCACTTAACCATAGCTGTCTTGATCGTTCCCTCCAATCCATCTCTAGCTTCAGGTCTTCTTCAGCCACCACCCCCTGCCATTTCTTTTTGTCAATAATATCCTACTCAGATAGCCAAACATTGGCTTCCTTGGCATCTAGTTCCTGAATCTTCATCGGGGCTTCTCTACGTCTCTGATGCCTTAGGACAGAAATAACATCACCATATTCCTTTAACATCGCTTTCAAGGCCAACATTTTGGGAGCCAACCTGAAGGTAGCCATGCCCTGAACCTGCTGAGCCCTCCACCAACCTGCAAGCATTTCTCTGAATCCCGGTTCCCTCAGCCATGACTTCCTAAATTTGAAGTAGGATCTAGCCAACACCTATTCCCCATTGTCCCAAACCAGGGGAGTATGGTCAGAGAATGGACATTCAAGGCCATAGACAATGGACAATAGGAAGATGTCCAGCAGCCCAGCATTGCCAAAGAACCTATCAATCTTGGACATGAGACCATTACCATTCCTCCAAGTGAATTCAGAGCCCGAGGAGGGAAATTCACTCAAGCCTAAAGTGTGCACCATCAGCTGGAAGCCAGTGGCAGAGCTATCCACCACACCACTGGGTCAGTCACTTCCCACCAACACACAATTGAAATCCCCTCCAACAAGCCAGACCGCCCCATTCACAAAATCCACAGCCAAATTCCAATCCTCCCAAAGCTCCTATCTTCTACTAGGATCACTGGGACCATACACACCTGTCACACAGAAGTCACTGTCCCCCTGATCTCTTTTGAACCTACAAGTCAGTAGGTGCCTAGCCAAAGATGCCTCCTCCAAATGCAGCACGTGCTTCTTCCACTAGATGGCAATACCCCTAGATCTACCATTAGAGTTGATCATCACAATGTCATTAGTAAGACCTACTTTCATCTCTACCCAAGCCTTGTCAGACTCACTATCAATATGTGTCTCCTAGAGGATGGCACAATCAATCTCCCATTCTCGCAAATATCTAAGCAAAGAAGCCTTTCGACTTATATCGTGCAGCCCATGCACATTCCAAGTAAGAATCCTCATTTGGCCATCTGATCAGTCCCCTTCTTTGCAGCAGAGACTTTGTTAACCTTCATCACAGCTGCAATGGCACACTCATCAACTTTTTGTGTAGGATTATGTCTTCTCATCCTCAACTTGTATGGAGGTCTCCCAAGACCATAGGTAGGAGTCTTAGATTCCAGTTGCAGATCACCAGCCACATGAGAACTACATTTTATATCTAAGGAGTTCACAGGGGGATTTTCCATATCAGAACCAGCAGGAGCACTGGCAGGGGAAGTCACAACTTTCAAGTCCTCAGTCACAACTAAATTCATTGTTGGTACCTCCCCCCTTCACATAGATATATATATATAGCAAAAGATTTTTATTCATTTAGTTCATGATGGTGGTTACAGCATTAAGCTCGTGCAAAGCTTATAGAGGAATGCTTGGAAATACAAATCTATCTAGCAGAAAATGATCGCATACATGAATCTAAGGGGGGATTATGCATGCATCATTGGGGGAAAATATGGAGCTACACTACTAAGCAGTAAATAAAGCATGTAAATCTAAGAAGAACTATAATATAGTCTAGTAGAAATAAGGGCATTTGGAGGTGGCTCCAATGGCCTTTGAGTGGTTGAGAGGAGGGGCGGCCAATGATGCTTAGGCTGGCCCTTGGAGAGAGGTTGGAGAGGTGATCCAGCATCTTGGCTTGGATGTGGTGGTGGCCATGGTGAAGCAACTTGTGAAGGTGGAGTGGAGGTGGAATGTAGCTAAGCTAAATGGAAGCCAAGAGTGAATGGGTGCAAATGGCCACCCCCTAGGTCTTTTTATAGACCTAAGGGAAGCTCTCTAGAGAATTATGGAATTCTCTAGAGAGGCTTATGGTGGGAGCTCGTGGGAGAGTGAGAGAGAGAGGATGGATGGTGGTTTTTAGATCCACCAAATGTGGGTCTAAAAATTGAATGGCTCTTGGTTGCTAATTTTAGCAACCAAGGCAACAACACATGGTAGAGAGTTCTAGAGAACTCTAGGATAGGTATTTTTGTGTGGATGGTGTGTGTGGGTGTGTGTGAGTCGAAACTTTGGTGGCGAGGTTGATTAGGTTAGGCTCTAGTGGGTTTAGGTCAAGGTAGGTCTCAAATTAGGTTTGTAAACCCTAATTCACTAAAGTAAAGTGCAATTAAATTTAATACAAGTTTAATTGGGTGTGTGGAAACCTAATTGATAAGAAAATAACTCAATTATGTTAGGTCTAGATTAATTGGACTCTCACTGAGTCCAATTGGGCAGTGTGTGCCGAGATCAGGGCTCAATTGGACTCAATGAGTTCAATTGAATAGGTTGATGGAATTGACTAAGATCCAAGTCAATTAGGTTTAGTGAGGACCTAATTAGGTCCTTAGGGAGGTCTAGAGGTGATGTACTAGGGTTAAGGCGCATTAATTTATGTTCCTATGCGGTTAGAATTGGGTTTAAGGGGCTAGAGATCCAAGATCAAGGCTTGAATTCCAAAATAGGAATTGGAGGATAGTATCAGACGTCTAATAAAGTTGTCAAACATCTTATAGTGAATAATCAGAAGTCCAGACTTGTTGTTTAGACGTCCAATCAGAGTCAGGAGGGTTTCTAGGTTCTATCTTGGGTATTCTGTAGAAATTGGATGTCTAACCAAGTGTCTGGACATCCAATAACACTGCAGAAGTGGGTTTAAGGTGTGTAGGAGTTGGCTAAGGGTTCTGGACATCCTATGACTCATCTGGACATCTAGATAGAGGCTAGAATTAGGGTTTTAGGGTTTTCTAGGGTGCGGTGACCTAATCTAAGGGTGGTTAAGGCCTGGGGAAGTTTCTAGGCTATCCTAAGGCTAGGATTGTCCTAAGTTCTTCATAATTTACTACTTTATTCCTACTTAAATAGAATAGCATACCTCAACCCCTTACATTTTTGTCTACTACATCTTATTCTAGGTCTTCTACTCCAACTCTGCTGTAACTCCAACTATTCTTTGTTCTTCAAATCCTGCTTTAGATCTACCTCTTGGTTTTCTTATTACCTGTAATTGATATAATGCACCTAATCAATACATTATAGCATTATTTTATGCATTGCTAAAAGAAAGCAGTTAGGATGCAAGTAATGCTTATGCATGCGTGAACTGTCCGGTCCTAGCCTAATTTAGGTCAATTAAAACCTATGATTGCTACGCAATTAATGACCGTAGGAGTGAGTTCAGGTTTGGATAGTTGTTTGCCACTCCTTAGAATGGTCACAATCTTAGCATGCTCCCTTATGAAGGGTCCTTTACCTTAGGATTCTCCTCATATGAGCTAGGCAACTTCCCAGGATTACGCTATCTAACAACCTCAACAAGATGACCAATTTGATATTACATTTCTTGGATTGCCTTATTCTGAGATTGAATGATCATACTCTGGTTTTCTTGCATGGCCTTCATCATAGCTTTCAGGTCATCCATCTCAAAATTGTTGGACTGAGGAGGTGGCTAGAATTGTTGTGCCTGAAAGGGTTGGGTGGGTTGGGCTCTTGAATTCCTTGAGTTGGAAGCATCACCTTTCTTCCATGAGAAATGGGGATGGTTTCTCCACACAGGATTGTAGGTGTTTCCAAAAGGGTTGTTCTTGGGAGGTGGATGAAACCCTTGGGCAGCATTCAAGTCTACTTGAATTAATTTGGGAAATTGATTAGCCAAATGGTACTCAATAGTGGCGTGAAGAGTGCTTTGGCAAGTGGAGCATTCAGAAAGAGGCCAGACTTGGGAAGCTGATTGCATGAATGTGCCAGGGTTTGTCATGAGTCTTTCAAAGTTCTGATTCAACAACTACATTTGGAAGGCTAAATTCTGAGTAGCCCTAGCTTCACTATCTTCCGCTTTTGGAGGATGGAAGGTTTTCTATCCTAATAGGCTGAGGTCAAGTGGATAGAATTGTCACTCAATGACTCAAATAATGCCAAGTCTCATCCTTCGTATTGGTAAGAAAGGTTCCAGCATAAGAAGCATCCACTGTTTGCCTATGCTTATCAGAAAGTCTAGTATAAAACCTCTCTACTAGTTTCCATTTAGGCACTTGATGATGGGGGCATAATCGAATAAGATCATTGAAGTGCTCCCAAGTCTTGTGGAATTGTTCCCCATCTAATTGAGTAAAACCCATGATCTCCCTCCTGAAGTGGTTGGTTTTGCTCATTAGGAAGTATTTCTTCAAGAATTCTCCCTTCACGGTGTTCCAATCGTTCACCCATGCATCTAAGGTGTGATACTAGTGTTTTGCCTTGTCCTTAAGGGAGAAGGGAAAGAGGATCCTCATTAGAGCTTTGTCAGTAAAGTTCTAAAGCTTCACCGTGGAGCAGACCTCGATGAAGTCCTCCAAATGCTAGTGGGGTCCTCCCTAGTAGTACCATAAAAGGAGGGCAACAAGGATATGGTACCGCTTTTGATCTCATATGGATTATCCCCTGCCAGTCACCTCAGTGCTTGAGTGGATTGGTTGGCTGAAATGAAGTAGTCCCTCAGAGTCCTTTGTTGATTTGCTCCTTGATTAGCCATTTCTTCTCTCTTTTCTCTTTGATGGGCTCTCCTAAGGATTCTCTTGGGCTCAGGATCAAACACTAGACTACTCTCAAGAGAACGTCTACCAGGCATGCAATATCTACCATTCACAATTCAAGTTCTTGTCAATTGAGTGAGTGAAACTCCTACTCAATAGATGATCGAAAAGGGTCAGGGTGATGTCCCTTTGTTCCCACGTAATTGGTATAAGAGGAAAATGGCTACTTGAGATCCTGACCAACTCTCTTTTTAGGGGTTGAGGTAAAATTGGTTGATATTGATGGCCAAACAAGTTATTCAATGCAGTTATGCGACCTAATCCAACGTTTGAGTGCCCTAGGACCAATACCTTGCTTCAATGATACTCTCAGGTGATCTAGTGAGAAGTTACTCCAAGGACAGAACAAAGGGATGCAAGTAGGGTGAACCCTTCCTTTGAGGCAATGCGAATGCCATGCCTCTTAACTACCCTTTTGTTCCTTTAAGGGGTGTCCCCTTCCTTGAAGTATCAAAGCACTTAGTCATAGGATAGTACCACCCCTAAAAAGTGAAATAGGTGGTTCTGCACCGATAAAGATATCGGTGCCTATGGCCTTAAGGGACTGAGACCTAGTGCGCTGCCTAGTGTGCATGCTCAATGTCAGAAGTGCGCATCACACCGCAAATCAATTTGATTTTGAGAAGAATTGCACACAAGTCCCTTTTGATCAGATCAAATGTGATTTTGATTTTAAGGTCGAATCTAATTAGCAGTCCTAATTTTAGTTAGGCGACCACTGAATTAGGTCAATTCAATCAATTTGGTGGTCTTGAGATTTAATGCACATGCCATGAGTGAACAGGAGCTAGATGTAATGATAGAACGATATACCTGACTCCAGCAATCTTTGTACAAATATGTACGCAATGCAAGGAAAGAGATCTAGTATGCTTTTCAATTACCCCTAAATGTGCGCACCTAAGGGTATGCAACTCTTAAACAGGCAACTAGATATTTTTGTCTTTCTCTTTTTAGAGCAAGTAGGCAGAAACTGAATCACTCACACACAGAGAAATATCCCTAGTTGCTAAAGAAAGTGGAGACAGACCCCCAAAAATTAACCCCGATGCTACAAGGGTGAGAAGAATGAAATGAAATAAATTCGATGATGAAGGAGAATCCCTTATGAAAGCGGGATCTAGGTTTCCTTCTCTTTGCATCTTCTCTATGTGCGTGGAAGTCGCTCAAGGTCGACATCGTCGCTCAGTTGCACCTATCATCTCATTAGATTCCTCGCATAGAAAAAAAAAACTAGTTAGATCAATGTGCACCTCAGAATAATACCAAAATATAATTGTGAAAATCTATTACGTTTGTTGTCTCCCCAGAAACGTCATTTGAATGGGAAATTTCGCTTGTCAGAAAAATGTCAACGTAATAATGTAAATCGTGGTGGAAAAGTCTCAGATCAAAAATATATATCAGTGAAAACTAACCATGGTGGATTAGGACGTATCCACAGGGAGGAACAACTACAATAAATTCACGGATACTTTCCCCATATATTCGCCAATCATGTGTGGAATCCATGCCTAAATCTGATGCGAAATGAGGTGAAAGGAAGAAGACACACAAAAGCTTAAGAATGTGAGGATTATGTGCACAAGTTTCCCTCAATAAAATAACCCACAATGGCATGTAATGTAGTTAGACTTCAAGACATTGGGCTTTCTCCTTTAGGCCATGTGAATGCTTGATGATATCTTATGCGTGAATGTTAAGAATCTAATTCAACATATAAAGAGTTGAGTGCATGAGTGAAAAAGAGGGGAAACTTAAGGGCATGCATGCAATTTCAATTCATTAAAATAATTGACATCGAAAAACACGTGAAGATAATTCGTTCATTGTTGCAAGTGTTTATGACATCCATTTTAATAAGAAAATTGAACGGTGAATGTGAGTGTCGAACATAGGGAGGCAAAAATTGGGTCAATTAGTCACTTATTTTATTGTCACATGGTGATTGTGCTTGCTTGCATAAAGAAAAGAAAGAGAGAGAGAGAGTGGTAGGGTTTATTGATTCATGATAATAGTATGGTGATTGCTAACTATGAATGAAACAAAGACATGATGAAGTAAGATGATAATACAAGCTAATATATTGCATAAGCAAAATCATTTTACAACTACAATGCTAGATGAAAGCTTAAAGAGACATAAACATTAAACTAAAGAAACTAGCAATTTGATGGGAACACCATCATAGGCCTTAACTGGTCATTTTTAGTCAGGTTTAAAAGAAAAATGCTCCTACATAATCATCTGAGGTTTATAACTCCACTTCATGTTATTTTGAGAAGAGAATAGGAAACTAAGGTTAATTATGTAATTTTAATAGCATATCTTGAACATAGAATAACTAAGGATTTTGTTAGGGGTAAAATGAAGGTCAAATGGGCATTAAAGGTTAATAAGTGGGTCCATGCAGATAGAATGGGGTTTCACGCATTTCGAGAACCAATACAGCACCCAAAATCCTAATTTCTGACTCGGCTAAATTACAAAGGTTATGATCAGGATAAAATTCATTTAAATCTCTTAAAATTCATAAAAAAACATTCCTTGAGGTTTGGCATCCTTGATTTGACCTTTGGAACTTATTTTGACTTTAAATAAAGTCACAGACAGAGTTTTGCATTAATTTGGGTTTTTACGCATATTGCCTTGTCAAACTTGGTCCAAACTGAAATCCGACTTCACCATCAAGTTCCTTGGATTCAAATTAGGTTGTTACCAAAAGTTGAGCCCAATCAGAGTCCATCTTGACCTAGTTTGCATTTTAACCCATTTAAACTCTATTTTTCACACTTAAGCCCCTAGCTTTCAAAATATTTGCATTTAGCCCCCTAACTTCTCATCATTTTCTTCAAAAAGGTCCCTACCATGCTTTAACAGTGTGAACTCAAATACACCGACCTTCAATCTGGGATTTCTCCCTGATTTCTCAATCAATTCCTTCCAAAATTGGAAGGAATGATCTTTAGAGAATCCGGAATCATTTGAACCTTGTCTTAGACTCCAATTATCATCCAGGAGCTTGTGCAAACTCCTCAAGATCAGGGATCTTTTTCCTTAAAAATCCAAGCTCTTCGAGCTTGTTTCCAAGATTGGACCAAGCCCTATGACCTTTAAAAGTTCCCCCATCACAAGACCATGCTCCTTAGCGAGCTTTTGGCTCAGAATCACCCTTCTTCCTCTACCTTCGGCCTACCCCAGACTCGTCTCCGGCGACCCCCCAACTCCGGCCTCTTTGCTTGCTGCCATGTACTATAGGCAGCAGGTTCTTCTTCGTCTTCGTTGTCCGCACCTCGTCACACCTGCAAGGGGCTTCCTCCCCCTTTTGACATCGTCGTTTCTCTCCCAGAGCTTCCTTTGTCTCCTACGTCAGCCAATCATAGCCGACGTCACCTTTGCCCTCTCATCATCTGCAGCCTCCTTAGTTTGACTCCTCACCTTCCCCTAACCCGACTCACACACTTAAACTCCACATTTGCACGCACACACGACCCTGCCACCATCACCTTCCCTAGCTCCGGCCATACTCCGGCGAAGCCCTCCGCACGCCACACAACACCAAAACGCCTGCCATCATGCCCATTAGCTTCGTCATCACCCTATGGCCAAAAGCCCTATCAACATTAGGGTTATTGATGAATGCAACCACCCATCGAACACTATCACCTTCATGCATCTTCCTCGACCTCGCCAGGACACCATATGCACCCTCACTCCATGAAACCACCACCAGCGTACTCGCCATCCACCGACGATCCTTTTGAGATTCTTTGACGTGGTTGCGAGGCTGTATTCTCTATTTTAGGTACCCCACCGGAGCACCGCCGCTGTGACCATCTTCTTTGACCTCTACTGTAGTTCTCCGGCCACATTCATCCATGACACTACTCCCAGGTCGTGCGGCCTAGTTCTAGGATGCTTCCCAGGCATCCAATTGTAGTTGCCAGTGTCTCCTTTATCTTCAATTGACACCTTCACCGTCTATAGCTACTGTGTGAAGATGTGGGAACTTAGTCCCACATTGTAAAGTGAAGCACCTCCAATAGCGCATAAAGGAAAAAAGTGACGTGGCCTTATCGCCTTTGAACACTGGTGTCAGGTCCTTACCTCAGGCCCCTGCACATGCTGTGCGTCACATGCTCGTCCACACCCTTGCCCGTGCTCAAGCCTCACGGGTTTGGGCGGTGGATCAGGTTACCCGATACCCAGGTTCGATCTAATTCTAAGCTTGGAAAGAAAGAACATTTGAAAGAGAGAGGGGTGGGTTTTGCTTCCTTGGGATTTGAACCTTTCCCTCTCTCTATACTTAGCAAGATTTGTGTGAGGCCCTTAAGCCTCTATTGGTTCTTGTAAGCACCTCTGTTTTGATACACCAAAATTATGTTTATTTCTAGACTAACATTTCAGGATTATCTCGGATTAAAGCATTAAAGTGTCTTTCAAGACATGTGAAGATAGTTGCTGATGTGTGTCTTTTTATCTTTATTTGAGTCTAGGACATTATTTTAAGGAACCTCAAATAAAACTCAAATATGGATTTTTTGCGCATCTTTTCAAAACCAAGTTTTTAGAGTTATTGATCGACCAACCACCTTAATTGAACGACCAAATCATCTTGATCGACCAACCAAACTAATTGACCGATCAAATCAGCCCATTTTTGGAAGTTGAGAAAAATCATTTTGATCAACCAAGTTAATTGACCGATCAATCAGTGATGGGCTTAATTGATAGACCAAATTTCCTTTTGATCGACCACTTTAATTTCCTATTCAAAAAAACTTTTAGTATAAATAGAGGTTGTACATAGCCCATTCTTTTATAACTTTCAATAGAAATACCATTAAAAAATAGAGCTTCTCGTGCTTATTTCAAAAGGTTTTCACGCCCCGTTCATCACATTCTTCAAAAGGACGATGTCTTGAACCTTTGCGAAAAATCGGTTTGATCATTTATTGAGGTTCCATAGAGTTCATTCTTGTTATTCTATTTTGTTGTTTTGATTTACGGATTCCAAGTTTATTTGGAAGATCTGTGGTTGTTGTTTTTCTTTCTCTTCAGGATAAAAAGGGAAGTGATTGTAAGAGGTTGTGCCACCCTTGTTCAAGAGGTACCATTTAGTGGATTGGCTAGCATTGCTTAGTCGGAAAAATCATAAGCTTGGAGGCTTAGGCAGTTGTTCGTCGCGCTAAGTTGGGGTTTAAAATGTGTTGTGTTGTAGTACAGCCAAAATAGCGTTCAAAACAGATATAATTTTATTACTTGAAAAGATTTTCTGAGGTCGAACATAGGGAGAAAATTGGTATTTAGAAATCAAGATCACAATTCAGAATTAAAAGAGTATGCAATAATATCAGTATCAAAGTGCAAAAATATGAGAGTAAAATGGTGATGTAGATCACCAAATTCTCCTACAATATCACCAAATAATTCAATGTATGAATATGCAATGTAAGCCAATGTTCTGTCGTCTGATGAAGGAATCAAACGACTTAAAGTGTCTGATTTCTTCTTCTTTGCTTCTTCTTCTTCTTTCTCTGCCTTGGCTTACTTCTCTGAAGTCCTTCTCTTCCTCTTTGGCTTTCTCTGTCTTTTGTCTTTCCTCTTCCTTTGCCTTTCTTCTTCCTTGGCCCTTAGCTGCCCTGGTCTTCTCTTCTTCTTTCTTCTTCCTTCAGCCCTGCGATCCTCCTCTTCTTCTTCTCTTCTTCCTTCTCTGGTTGATTGCAACTATGTGTTGGCCGAAGAACCTTGTAGCAAAACCCTACCCCTACCCGCGCGACTCTCCTCACTTTCTCTCTTAGGATTCGCTCCTAGAGCCACATAGGAATTTGAGTAATCGAGTCAGGTGCGTACCCGGGACCAGGCCCATCGGCGTGCGGTAGTAGGCAAGGAGTGTAGGTCGGGTCAGGTCAGGCTAGGTTAGCGAGGGCATGTCGCAGACGAGACCAGGTCGGGTAAGTGGGACCTCACCCCGTGGATCTGAGGCAAACGACTTCTTTCACTTTTATAATTTATCTGGGTGCGGGCGATCTTTCACTTCCGAGGTGGGACTAAATGTCCCACTTGTCTTCCGTGCATCTGTAGCAAGGAGTGACTCTCTCAATTTGTGAGGCTGCAGAGGCACACAACTTCAACTGAGGGCTTGGATGCGTGCACGAGAGAATTCTGCTTGTCCTGGGGCAATAGCCTGGCCGTAGCAAGACCTGGGCAAAGCTTCAAGCAAGCTTCAAGCTTTGAGCCAATGGCGGATGGGGCCAGATACCCGAAAACACAAGAACAGCCTTGCAGCCACATCAAATCATTTAGAAAGCATCGCCGGACCACGGCGGATGTGGTGGGGATGTCAGCGTGGCTCGGGGGTGCCTGTGAGAGCATGCCTAGGGCACACCGTGTGCGAGTGAGTGGGTGTGTTCGGGGAGGTGTTTGGGTGAGTGGCGCGGTGAGTGGAGTGAGGGGAAATGATCAGTGAAGTGAGGCGGAGCTCGTGGGCTTGTTGGCAGGGCTGTGGTGGCCTGTGGAGGTGGGATGGCCTCGCTGGAGTTGGAGGTCGGAGGTGGAAGGGATGGAGGTGCAACGGGCGTCAGCGGTCGATTTGAAGTGGAATAAATGTTGAAATAAAGTAGAGGTGAGAGGGACCTTATCTGGGAGGTCAAGGGATGAAGGGGGCGAGCGAGGGCATCATGTTTGTTATGGCCTAAGTCAGAGATGAAGGCGGCTCCGATGAGGTGGGATCAGCGAGGACGAAGAGAGAGAAGCACCAGCTGGTATGGCGAGATGCAGACGAAGTCAGGGAAGATGGATCTGCTGCAGGTATGGTGGTCGGATGATGAGGAGGAGCAAGAAAGGTTGCTGGACATCATGGAGCCTACAACCGTGAAGGGAAGAGAGGAATTAGGGGTATTCACGGCCGAAATCGAGCGTGCAGGAGTCAGAGAGGTATGGGCTCCTTTAAATAGAGCTCTGAAGGTCGGTTAAGGCTTGGGAAGCAAGCTTCCCAGGCTTAGAATGTCACTGGCGATGGAAGCTTTTTAGGATACCCACATCTCTCATGCGTTCGCATGAGAGATTGGGAAGGAATTAGATATCAAATATGGGTTCATATTGATGGGAATTTCTTAGAGGATCTTCCTTCCAATTTTGGAAGTGATCCTCCAAGCAATCAAGGAGAATTTCCAAGTTGAAGGTTGCCAGAGTAGGTTTCCTCCGCGATAATGGTGGAGGGACCTACTTTTGAAGACGATGAGAAAGATAGGGGGCTATTAGCAAGGGTTTTTGAAAGCTAGGGGTAGAAATGTAATCAGGTTGGACCTTTCTGCAAACTAGGTCAAGGAAAACTAATCTTGGATCTAAATTTTGGTAAAAACCTAATTTGGACCTAAGGAATACAATGGTGAAGTTGGATTTTGGGTTTGACCATGTTTGACTAGGAAATTTATGCAAAGACCTAATTTAGGGCAAATATCCGTCTGAGACCCCATTCTTGGTCAAGATGGGTTCTAATGGTCAAATTGAAGGTACTAAACCCTAGAGAATTTTTTTCTATGATTTTTAGATGGTTTTAGTGAATTTTATCCTGACCAGAACCTTAGTTAATCAAGTGGGTCTATTTTTAGGGTTTCAAGAAGTCATTTAATTCACAGAGCACACACAAACCCTTTTCTATTAAATCCAACCCACTTATTATTTTATTAAGACCATTTGACCTTTGTTTAGCCCTTGAGAAAATCCATGGTTGTATTGCATTGGTAAAATTACAGTTTTACCCCTTGTTTCTTCTGTTTCTCTCAGAAAGGTTGTGTAGTGAATTATGACCTTCAGTTGGTTATGTAGGAGCATTTATTCTCTTCTTTGGGTCAAAATGAGCTAGTTAGGGCTTATGATGGTGTGCTCATCATAACACCATGCCTAGCTTTTGTTAGTCCCTTAACAAAATTTTAAGGTTTTAACTTTAATTCTAGACCATTGAATCCTTTGATGCTCAAAAACTATGATGTGTGCTTTCTTTTGTAGATTAGGTTAGAATGTCGACAGTAGGCCTAGAGGTACTCAAGTAACAACCAAGATCAAGACTTGACCAGCTTTAGCCTTAGTCTACCGCGAAGGTTTCTAAGGCCCACAAGAACTATCCTAAGGTTCATTGAACTCCATGGTTAAAGCACTAGTGCTTGTAACATATTTTAGCCTCGGTTCAGTTTGTAGTGGGTTTTTGTAAGAGAGAGACAGAGGATTTTCTTTATTTTTGGAGAGTTTTCTCTCTCTTTTCTTTTTATTTCTAGCTTCGGATTGGCTTCACAACATGGTCTGTTTTGGATTCCTAGTCCCCATCAATCCTCGAAGGGTTTCTGGCAATCGATGCTTTGAGATAGCATCGCCCATGGCAACCACCAGAACCTTGGCTTTCGAGATTTCGAAATAATCCCACCCATGGTGTTCTGTAGCTAAATCCTGACCCTAGTGATAGACATTTCAGGATAATGCCACCCATGGCATTTGAACTAGCACAGGTGATAACAATGCACATTGGGGTGATAATTCTGTTAAATAGGGCCCATCTTAAGAATAAAAGGCACAACATAAGTAGAATGGGAGCATTGAATGCATCATATACCAAGATTGCTTATAAAACTGTATTAATAGCCATTTGTGTAAGCACTTGCCAAAGCAGGCCTCAGATGAGCAATCAGACCGCATGGATGGATTCAGAACGACGAACGGAGTCCAACAGACTCAAGATCGGCCAAATCCGACATCTGAAGCTCCGACAATGGGCTCAAGAAGTTCTGACCGTTGAGCTGATAATCAACGACCCTCGTTGCGCCACGTTGCCCCCGCTCACCGCACGCCACTCCTCCTTCAGCTGAGATCAAATCTTGGCCGTCGATCTTCGATCGGACGACCGAGAACCGCACGCCTGCCTGCAGTTGCCACGACAAAGCGGGGGCGTGGCACAACGGTTAGCGCACACGCCCGCACGCACGCGACGCGGGTTTGAGCGGCACGGTGCGAAGAATTGAAGACGAAGGAGTGCATGGCGAAATTGGGCCGCCCGATCAGCAGCGAGCAGCCAAGATCACGCCACGCGGCACGCCCTCAGATCGCAGGCGCCCACACGCACGCGCACGCCGGGCGACGACGCTTGTGCACACGTGCGCCAGAGGCGCGATCCGAGCGCATCCAAGGGAAGATCTCAGTCGTCCGATCTTCGATCAGACGGCTCTCACACAGCGGCCACGGATTTGGCGCGAAGAAGAACGGCGCGGGCAGTTGACCGGTGGGCTAGAGGGCTTCATCGACGCTTTTGGAATGGTTTTAGCGACATCCCGGACGTCGCTAAAGCCCCTTCTTCTTTTAGAAAGCCCTTCTCCCTATTTAAACCCCCTCCAACCACTCATTCAAGGCATTCACTTCCCTTGCAACTACTCTACCCCTCTCTTAGCTAGCTTTAGGCCCTCTTGTAATCGCCGTAGACGATGAGCCACTGACGGATTCTCCTCCACCGCCGTGGCTGCCTCACCGCTCTGGCCCCCTCTCTCTCTCTTCCTTTCTTTTAAGCTGTCCTTTACTTATGTTTAAGCATGTATCTAATGTTGTAATTTGTGAACTAAAGTTGCATGATTAATGAAGTTACTTTTCATTCATTTGTTTACTTTAATTTCTATTTAAGTTGCATGATCAAGCAAGAAACAACTCTAACCCTAATCTCTCCCTCTCTCTCTATCCCTCTCTCGCTTTTTAACCATACCATTCGCAAGTAAAACTCCGCAATTTCCGTGACAAGTGATAAGAGAAATGCGATTTTCACGCCTCCCTGAGACCGACACTCGGACTCACCTCCGTTTCCTTACTTTAAAATCGACATTGCAAGTGCGACTATAACGACACTTCTTAACATACACGCACAAGCGCACGTCAGTTTTTGGCAATGTTGCTAAGGAGGCAACGGATTTGTTTTGTCACTTCCATTCCACATCCATTCTCACATCGTCTAATGCCCTATTTTCCTTTTTACTTGATGGTTGCAGGAATTCGGCACTTGGATGGTGAAGCGATGCATCCCACGACGGTAACAAGGGAGTAGGCACAACAAGGACTGATAGTGAGTAATTCTTCAGTCATGATTGTTTGCTTGCGTGAAAAAACTAAGAAAATTGTAAAAGTTGAAAAGGATTTCCGTGGTGTATGATTGCTTGACCCACATCCTTAACACATCACCCCACAAAAAAAATGTACACTCTAACATTCTGAATAAATTCTTGGAGTATTCTTTTCTCTTTTTTTTTTAGTGGTGTTTGCGAAGCCACCGTAAGTTGACCTGGGCCGCGCCACTCAACCCTAAAATCGACTCATGTAATAGAAGCTGCATGATCATTAGGATGAGTACATTAGGGTTTTAGAGCCTCTACAAAATAAAAGGAAACCTACTTTCACCGAATTGTGTGCAGAACTTGACGTGCCCACTGAAACTTGTCTGAAAACATTAAGACATGTCAACCCTAAAAAGCACTAAAGTAAGGATGAAACACTAAAAGACACTACATCTTAAAAATCCTTGCTTGAAAACCATGTTTTGATAGAAGCACACACCTTGAAAGTGGAAAATTAAGAGGCACCACCCTAATCAACACCTCATCACATAACCCTAGCACAAGCACTATCCTAGCCCTTTAAAACTGAGTAGACGTGCCCTAGGCAGGATTGAGTTAAGTCTCGAAAGGTGAGGTTTTGTTCACTGGGCACTTGACTTTCATTCGCTTGGTAGAATCTGGTGACTAGGCTGCGGGGCAGTGTCAAACGACTGCGGTTGTGGGGTCTACGGAATCGGAGGTGCAAGCCAAAGGAAGAACCTTCCTTGCAATCCCCTCATAATCAACCTGGCCAGATTAGCCTTGGGAAGGGGAGTCCAGTGCTTACGGACTTAATCACCCTTTGTGAGATTTCTAGGTCTCCTAAGGAATACACCATAAGGACTAGGCTTTTGTGCTTGATTGAAACACATTTCTCGCATCTTTCGCCCTCCGCATCCCCTCCTGTTCTTCTCTAGTATATGCACAGGAGACGCTCACTGCATCCCAAGTTATGTGTTTTGCGGCAGGAATCTAGGCGACGTGATTCTATTAGAAACATGGCTAAACCTAGGGTAGATGAGGCTGAGGATCAACCCCCACCAGACGCAATGGCCATCATCCAAGCCCAAATTAATGCAAACCACCAGCTTCAGCAACAACAAATCCACACCATCATGTAGGCCATACAACGGTTACAGAACCCACAAGAACAACCACCACCACCTTTCCAAGGCGTACAAGAGCAGCCACCACTCGATATACCACCATTTCAGGATCAGCCGAGGCCCCTTCGCGATTTCTATAATCCCTCTGCTATTAGAGTCGAGCCACACCTTAGGATTCCTGAAGGGGGAGATGATTTTGAGCTGAAATCGAATGTCTTAAGTTTGATCCAGAACCACTTTCATGGAAGCTCAAATGAGGACCCCTTCTAGCATCTAAAGGATCTCGACCGCATAGCGCAAACTGTGAAACCTAGGAATATTAGCCTTGACATTGTTCTAATCAAGATGTTTCCCTTCTCATTAAGAGACAAGTCTTCTCATTGGCTTAGAACCTAGGTAGACCCATCATCACCTGGGAAGAACTGAGGCATGCATTTTTAAAGAAATTCTTCCCCATAGGAAAGACCAATGCCCTCAGAAGAGCTATTACTACCTTTACACTCCAGGGTGGGGAACAATTTCATGAGGCGTGGGAAAGATTTAATGAACTCTTGAGGAAATGCCCACACCACGAAGTACCAAGGTGGCAATTGACCCAGATTTTCTATCTCGATCTGGACAGCAACCTACGGAACTTCGTCGATGCCTCATGCGAGGGGAACTTCCTGAACAAGGGCGAGGAGAGTGCATTTGAGCTCTTTGATCTATGAGCGAGAATTCACTCAACAATGCCTCCATGACCCAGTTCAACAGGCCTAGTCAACCCCGTGGTGGGATTTATGAGGTACAAGCAAATTCTGGAATGGTTGACATGGACATCATTGCCAAGAAACTAGATCGAGTGGAATTGGTAGACAGAAAGATTGATGAGCTACTGAACCAGACTAGTAACCCCTTACAGACTTTCTCCCTAGCAAAGGGAGCGCATAATGTTGACCTGGTCCAGCCCTTAACCCAACTGAACCTGGAACAACCCCTAACCACGTTCCAGGGAGGGACCTTTGCTCCCTCAACCCTTGATTATTCCCTTCCCTCTACATCAACATCGGTTATCCTTGAAGATGTGCAAGATGTCCAAGGTTATGTGAAACCTGACCCTTTCTCCAACACTTACAACACTGCCTGGCGTAACCACCCCAACTTTGGTTCGACAAATCAGAAACCACCACAATTCCAAAACTAGCCCAGGCCAAACCAGTAGCCACACTTGCCCTCCTATCAGCAAGGACTACCAGTTAGACCCCAATATAATCAGAATAGGGCAACCCCTCTCCCACAAAACCAAATGGACACCCTAATAAAGATGATGGCTGACATGAACTAGAAACATCAGGAGGAAATGGCCTTGGTAAAGGGACAGTTAAGCCAACTCTTGGACTGTAAACAACAAGGATCCCTACCTTCCCAGCCACAACCAAACCTGCGAAACATAATTAACAGAGGCCCCAATTTGTAAGGGTTCCAAGGCAACCCTGGGCAGGCTCACATGGTCCAGCCAGCCCCGCAAACACCCCCTGGGTTTGGTGCTTCTTCGTCCTCGTCTTCTCAAGGATCAACCCATGGCCCCAATGCCTCTGCAAATGTGGTGACCTTGAGAAGCAGCACCAAAACCTAGGATCCTAAATGGCCGACTCTCCCTGAGACTTCACCTGCTGAAATACCTGACTCAGAAGAGGCACCAAACAAGGACCCAGAAATAAACCAATCCACATTTAGACACCCTATCCTGAGGCCTTGGAAACAATCAAGAAAAAGAAGAATGTTGTGGAGACTGAGGAGCTGTTGGAGATCTTTTAGCAAGTACAGATTAATATTCCGCTCCTTGAAGCCGTCAAGCACATCCCTGCTTATGCCAAGTTTTTAAAGGATGCCTATACACCCAAGCGTAAGCCGAGACCTCAAGCACCTAGGAAGGTTGTGCTCTCTGAACAGGCAAGTTCCGTAATATCAACAACCTTCCGCTCAAGCAAACTGACCCAGGAGCGCCCCTGATTTCTTGCAATATCGAGGACATGACATTTGATAGAGCGCTCCTGGACTTAGGTGCTTCTATCAATCTGATTCCAACAACCCTGTACCACCAATTTGGTTTCGGAGAGTTGACACCAACCCCTGTCACCATCCAGCTGGCTGATAGATCAGTGAAAACCCCGAAGGGGGTTGTCGAGGACGTGATTGTACGGGTCAAGGAATTCTATTTCCGGGTCGACTTTTTGGTGCTCGACATGGAAGTCCCAGAAAAATTACAGAATGCACCCATAATATTAGGCAGACTTTTCTTAGCTATGGCTAAGGCAAACATTGATTGTGACATGGGATGTATGGAAATCGCCTTCGAGGATAGGAAAATGCAATTGGATATCTTTCGGGCGACAAAGTCTTTTGATTGCGATTGCATTAAGGAACATGATCCCGTGGAAACTCTGATCGAGGAATGCCTCACCCTTAGTTCTGTATCAGACCACCAAACCCGTAATGACTGTTCTGACCCATCACAATCACTACCCACGGACCTCTGTAAGGCTGAGTACCATCACACAACACCATTTGAGGAGATCGATGTTGATCAACTCCCGCCCTTTCCCTTCCCATCGACTGTGGTTCCACCCACACCTGAACTTAAGCCATTGCCCAAGAATCTCAAGTATGTCTGCTTGGGACCTGACCGGACCTTCCCAGTGATTATTAATTCTCATCTAGCCAAGGATCAGGAACTCAGGTTGATTGCGACCCTTTGAGAACATCGGGCCGCCATTGGTTGGACCATTTCTGACTTAAGAGGAATTAGCCCCACCTATTGCACCCATAAGATTTACCTGGAAGACGAGGCACGACCCTCCCGCCAGATGCAGAGACGTTTAAACCCAAACATGCGGGAGGTCGTTAAGAAAGAAATTATCAAATGGCTTGACGCCGACATCATATATCCTATCTCCAATAGCCCCTGGGTGAGCCCCACTCAAGTGGTTCCAAAGAAAGCTGGGCTCACCGTTGTCACCAATGATCATAGCGAATCCATCCCCACCTGCACCACCACCGCATGGCGGGTGTGTATTTATTATAGGAATCTCAATGAAGCCACTAAGAAGGATCATTTCCCCTTGCCATTCATTGACCAAATCCTTGAAAGATTGGCAGGGTAGAAGTATTTTTGCTTCCTGGATGGATATTCAGGATATAACCAAGTCGCAATTGCTCTGGAGGATCAAGAAAAGACCACATTCACTTGCCCATACGGCACGTTTGCATTCCGTTGAATGTCGTTCAGGTTATGCAATGCACCGGGACTTTCTAGCGTTGCATGCTAGCCATTTTTTCAGAAATGGTGGGTGAATACTTAGAAGTCTTTATGGATGATTTCTCTGTATTTAGGAATTCATTCGACCATTGTCTAAGCAACTTAGAGAAAATCCTGAAACGATGTATCGAGGTTAATTTGGTGTTAAGTTGGGAAAAGAGCCATTTTATGGTTCAAGAAGGAATTGTCCTCGGTCACATCATATTGCATAGGGGCATCGAGGTAGATCGGGCTAAGGTTGATTTGTTTTCCAAACTTCCTCCTCCTAGCTCAGCTCAACAGATTTGCTCGTTCCTAGGACATGTTGGCTTCTACCGAAGGTTCATTAAAGACTTTTCCAAGATTTCCAAACCCTTGACCGACCTTCTAGCCAACGACACCATATTCCACATGTCTTCTGATTGCATCCAAGCTTATCACACCCTCCGGGACTTAGTCTCCACCGCACCGGTACTTCAACCCCCAGACTGGTCCCAGGACTTTGAGATTATGTGTGATGCATCAGATTTTTCCATAGGCGCTGTCCTGGGACAAAGGCAAGATAGGAAGCCTGTGGTGATCTACTACACGAGCAAAATGTTGGACGAGGCCTAACGAAATTATACGGTCACAGAGAAGGAGCTGCTCGCTATAGTCTTTGGACTTGAAAAGTTCTGATCGTATTTGCTGGGATCCCACGTGATGATTTACACTGACCATTCAGCCATCCGGCACTTGTTGGCCAAGAAGGATGCAAAGCCTAGGCTCATCAGATGGATCCTGCTTTTGCAGAAATTTGACTTGGAAATCCGAGACAAGGTCGAATCGAAGAATGTGGTGGCTGACCACTTGTCTAGACTTCATCTGGACCACATTGGACCCTCCCTACCTCTATCTGATGCCTTCATTGATGAACACATCCTAGCTGTGCAAGAGAAGAGAATGCCATGGTATGCTGACTACATCAACTACCTGGTTGTAGGACAAACCCCGCACAGCTGGTCCAGACAGCAACGAGATAGGTTCTTGGCTGAGGCCAAGCACTATTTCTGGGATGATCCCATGCTGTTTCGCCTCTGTGCTGACCAGATCATCAGGAGGTGTATCCCCGAAGACGAAGTTCAGAGTGTGCTTTCCTTTTGTCATGACTAGGCTTGTGGTGGCCACTTCTCTGGAAAGAAAATGGCTGCAAAGGTTCTGCAGTCTGGATTTTACTAGCCGTCCCTATTTAAGGATGCACACAACTTTGCCAAGACTTGCTCACGCTGCCAAATGCTGGGGACCATGACCAAGAAAGATATGATGCCCCTCCAACCCATTTTGATTGTCGAAATCTTCGATGTTTGGGGTATCGATTTTATGGGCCCCTTTCCACCATCCAACAGCTTCGAGTACATCCTGGTCTCGGTAGACTATGTTTCCAAATGGATTGAAGCCGTCGCCACACGCCAATGCGATCACAAGACTGTCATGGACTTTGTTAAGAAGAACATCTTTTCTCGATTTGGAATACCCAAGGCCATGATCAGTGATGGTGGAAGCCATTTTATCCATTCCCAATTCCGTGCCCTACCTAGAAAATACAGGGTGATCCACTACATTGCTACCCTGTATCATTCACAAACAAATGGGCAGACCGAGGTCTCAAATAGACAAATCAAGAACATTTTACAGAAGATTGTGAGACTTGAAACGAAAGATTGGTCCACACGACTTGATGATGCCCAGTGGGCATACAGGGCCGCTTTAAAGACCCCGATAGGCATTTTGCCTTATCGCCTGGTGATGAAAGCCTCATCATGAGCCATAACTAGCTCATTTTGACCCAATAAAGAAGATAAAAGCTCCTACATAACCTAGTAGAAGGCCTAAATGAAGGAATAAGTGCTCTGAGAAGAAAACATGAAATAAAGGTTAAAGCTGTAATTTTACCATTGCAGTACATAAACGGGATTTCTCAGAGGAAAAACATAGGTCAAAAGGTCTAAATAAGATAAAAAGTGGGTTGAGTTAATCAGAAATGGGTTTATGTGCAATTCTGGAATTAAATGACATTTGGTAACCCTAAAACAGACCCGCTTAAATCAACAAGGTTTTGGTTAGGATAAAAATCAAGTAAACCCTCTAAAAATCATGGAAAAATATCCCCTAGGTTTAGAACACTTAATTTGGCCTTTGGAACCCAGTTTGACCTAGATTAGGGTCCTAATTCATCAATTAATCTAATTTAGGTTTTTACACAAAATATCCAGTCAAACGTGGTCTAACCTAAAATCCAACTTCACCATTGGATTCCTTAGGTCCAAATTAGGTTTGTACCAAAATTTGGACCTAAAGGGAGGTCACCTTGACCTACTTTGCAATTCAGTACACCCAAATCATAATTTGGTCCCTATCTTTTGAAAATCATCACAGAGAGCCCCCTAACTTCCTCGCCACCTTTGCAATCAAGTCCTTCTTCCATTATTGGGGAAGAATCCTGCTCCAACGAGGATTAGAGAGGGAATACTCTCTGATTCCTCAGAGATCCCCTCCCAGAAATGGAAGGGAGATTCTCTGAGGAACTCCCTTCCATCTAAGGCCAATCACGATCTCTGGTGTGAACCCAATCTCTCGTGCGAACGCAGGAGGGATTTGGGTATCCACCCTCTTTCCTTCTCTGGCGAGCCGGCGGAGGTAATGGCGTGCCCTCCATGCTCTAAAAGCACGACCCAGTGCCTATAAAAGAACCTCCAAACCCGGTCGCCCAATTTCAGCTTGACTTGGCTGGACTTCCACCTCAAATTCTTCTCTTTCTTCTTCGGCCAAGGGTCCAGCGAGCTCCGGCGAGCCCCCCTCCCCTCCCTCTTCACTCTGCCACAAAACTAGTGGTAGAGTCATCTTCCTGATTCTTCTCCGCGTCGCACAACACCTGCGCACGACGCCTCAGCCCCGTCGTCGCCGCCGTCTTCCTCCTCTGGGCAGCTTCTTCTCCGGCGACAGCAGGTACAGCTGTTTGCCTCTCCGTCCCCCTTCGTCCTTGTAGTTAGGTTTAAACTATTCTCCTCTATCCCCTCTCTCATTCCCCTCACCTTATTTCATCAATCGACCCTCGACCGTCGCTAACCACCGCCATCTTCCTCGCCTCCGACCAACCTCCGGCGAGTCGCCCCCATCATTTCGCCCCTCCACACGCCTTGCCAACCATCTCATAAGCTCTGCCTCACCACAAGGAACACTCTCCGCCCATCCACCATCCCACTACTCCTCCACCACAGCCCCCCGAACACCCCCACACTTCCGATCACAAGACGACCTAGGCACGCACACCTAGGCCGTCCCACAACCTTCTTCACCGTGCACGACCTTCACCGTGCCACGGCGAAGGTCCCCAGCTGGTCTGATTAAGCCGAGAGGCTTGTTTTGTGTTTGGCAGTATTCCAGCCCCTGCCGCCATTGACGGTTGAAGCAGCTTCGAAGCAGCTCCAGGCTTCAGTAGCTCCAGGCTTCAGGTGTAGCGGACTCGGGCGAGCAGTGCGAAGACATCTGGTCCAGTAAGGAGCGCAGCGAAGCCCGCAGCCTTGGCAATTGCAGGAAGAGTCTTCTGCGAGCGTGCGCGAGAGCAAGGCGGGACTAATAGTCCCACATCGTGAAGTTACAAGCGGCTGAAGAGGTATAAAGTGATTTTGTGTTATTAGCTCTTCACCTCCGAACGCACGGGGGTGAGGTCCCTCGGCTTACCCACGCTCGCCTCGTCTGCGGTTTCACCTCGCGGATCTGGTGGGCTCCGACCCGACCCTATCTAAGCACACCTCGCGCATCACCCTCACGCCGGTGCGCCTGGTCTTGGGTGCGAAATCCGACCCGATTACCCGTGGCTCTGGGAGAGCATCCTGGAGTGAATTTCAGAGAGAGAGAGATGTGAGGGTAGAGGGGCAGGGTAGGTTTTGCTTCCACCTCTCTGTGCAGGCAGGCTGAGCGAAGAAGAGAAGAAACTTAGCCAGGGAAGGAAAGAAGGACTGCAGACAAAAAGAAGAAGACAGAAGAGAAAAGAAGCAAAGGCAGGAAGAAGATCAAGGCAAGAAGAAGAACTATAGACAAAAAGAGGAAGAAGAGAAGAGACCAAAGAAGAAGTCTTCGCAGAAGAGAGAAGAGAAGGAAGGAAGAGAGACTGCAGAGAAAGAAGAAGAAAGGCAAAGTGAAGACTGCAGAAGAAAGAAAGCAAAAGAAAAAGGGAAAACATTTTTAAGACGTCTGATCACAAGATCAGACGTCCAATTTTACTCTTTTGTCATAATTACCTTTTAACCGCATACATTCATATTTGAATTCAAGTTTTGAGTAAATTAGAGTGTTCAATTACATTTGAGATTAGTAGTAAATTCCGATTGCTCCCTGTGTTCGACCTCGAATACTCCGATTTTCGAGTAATAAAATCTTTATTTGTTCACGACGCTTGATCACCTATACTACAACGCAATAACTGTTAAAACACGATCGAGCCATGTCGCCATCAACATTTTGGCACCGTTGCCAGGGAGCAACGGGCACTTTTAAAGCTTTTGATTACAACTTTTTGATCCAATATTTGACCTAACTCCTCTCTTTTGTTGTGCTTATTACAGGGAAAGCAAAAAGGAAAGAAGAGCAGCTGCACAATAGACACTCCAAGGAACAGGTAATTTCCATAAGCCCTCTCTCTTAACTCCCTCAAAACCTGAAAAAAAAAAAGGGAGAACAATCAACTTAGGGCTACCTGTTTCATATTTAGTAACTCATCAAGTTGCCTGATTTTCATTTCAACACATTTTTATCTGCTCATCCAACTAAGGTAACTAGGGCTAAAACTTTCTTGATTGAGCCTTAGGTACTAAACTCTGAGGCAACTAAATTGGACCCACTAGAGCCAATTTAAGGATTACAAAGCTAGGGTTTTTAGAGACACACCTTATCTTAAACAAAGAAACAAATTTTCCCAAAAGAGGTGTCCCTAAACCTTGTTTGAAAAGATCTACACAAGAAGAACCCTAAGCAAATCAGGCTTTTAATCCATTTGAACCTTAAAAGAAAAGGACCTAAAAGCTCTTAAAGGAACAAAAGGTGAAGTTGATCCCTTGGGTCAACCAACCTTAAAATTAGGTTACTTTTTCACTCAAAATACTTAAAAGTTCAAGTGGAACATTAAGCACCTTGATCTTAAAGTAAAAAAGGTAGACTTAAGAGGTCAAGGTCCCAATTCTAGTCCACCTGGAACCACAATGACAAGAGAGGTCGGGTGGGGGAAACCCTGTAACTCGTGGGGACGCTCTACCGTGTAGGGGTCTTTGCGGGACTCTCCCTCTCTGGCTGCCCAGGTATTTCTCAAGTGGATGACCTTTCTGACTAAGGGGTCCATCCGCCCCGAACCTCTATAGTCACCCAACAATTTTTGGGTGTCTTGATTGGGTCCAACACCTTCTAATCTCATCACATCCTTCGGTGCATTTTCGGTAGGAGGTCCTTAAGGCCTCCTTTAGAAATTCACTCTCGTCGAGGCCAAGCCTCGACGCCCTTGTTTGTGTAGTAACCCCACCACATAAATCTTTCATCTGATTTAGACCCTGGTTCTCCTTCTTCTTCCATCATGGCACAACCCATTGAAGAGGAGAATAACCTTGAACACCAACTTCAATGCCTTAATGATCTCTTTCAGAACTTTGTAAACCCACCGCAGCGACCTATGATGCGAGATCACTATAATCCCATTGCGGTGGCGATCGAACCTCGAGTACGAATCCCGATTGGAGGACCTGATTCTGAGCTGAAGCCCAATATGATTCATGCCATACCAAAGTTTCATGGGTTTAACTCCGAGGATCCATTCCAACACATTAAACAACTCAAGCATCTGGCCCAGACCTTTGGGTCAGATCTACAAAATCGGGATATCCTACTCATGAAAATGTTTTCGTTCTCTCTCTTGGACAAGGCCGCACATTGGTATCAAACTCAGACCCGTCCGATCAACACATGGGAAGAACTTCAATCCGAATTTTTGAAAAAATTCTTCCCCGTTGGCCGGACGAATGCCTTGCGCCACCAGATCACTCATTTCACTCAACAACCGGGAGAACCTCTTCATGAAGCATGGGATCAATTCTTAGATATCATGCGAAAGTGCCCCCATCACGGAGTTTCTAAGTGGGAACAAGTCCAGTCTTTTTACCAGGGACTCCGTGAAGATATTTGTTTATTCGTCAATGCAACATGCTGAGGAAACATCATGGGTCAACATGAGGACACGGTGTGGGAGATTCTCGAAAACATGTGCGAGAAATCCATAAATAATGACTCCATGGGCTTATTCGACAGGACGAATGCCCGCGCATCGACGAATCTAAGAGGGACACATGAGATGCAGGACCTGTCTAATTCTGTCGACTTGGAACTGATGGCCAGTCGGTTGGACAAGGTTTCTATCATAGAAAAGAAGGTGGATGAGCTAACTCGGCATTTGCAGCAAGCCACCTCTATGCAAAACTCTTTTGCACGACCACCTCTGGCAAGGGAAACTGTGCAAAACATCTATCACCAATCTGCCAAGGGGATGGACCCATATCCACCCCCGTCTGCCTCTCGGACCGGAGTGACCTCCGATCCATTCTACTTGAGTTGGGGGAACTCTGAACCCTCGTATTCTGACTTTCCTGAGGTTCCTCAGAACTGCGAGGACCTCAACGCCATCCAGAATGACCCATTCTCCAATACCTACAACCCTGGATGGTGAAATCATCCTAACTCTCAGTGGGCGGGAAATTCTCAAAGACCACCATATCAACCCCGTCCACAAGCCCCTCGTCTATATCAGCCGCCTCAGCCTCAGCCCAATCCCACATACCAATCCGGGCAAAACCAGGATCAACTGACTCTTATCCTTCAAGCTCTGGTTGACATTCAAAAGATGAATACGGCAATGCAAAAATAGCACAAGGACGGGATCACAGAGGTTCGCAACCAACTGGCCCAGATGGCAAATTCCCGCCAACCTGGCACCCTTCCCTCGCAACCTCTACCAAACCCAAATAACGTGCTAACCCAGAAGCGCGTTAGGAATCCAAATTCAGGCCAAGCACATTTGATTTATCAAGCCCCTGTTGCTCCATCGCCAGACGGGATGGAAGCTTCGACATCTTATGCGGGATTTCAGCAGCAGCCACCCCTCCTACCTAACCCAAACCAAAATCAGGCCGGATTGAACTCTGTAACAACACGTAGTGGTAAAACAACCCAAGACCCACGTTATCCGAACCACTTCAAGCCTGATAATAGCCAAGACCCTAGGATAGTCATCCAAGATACTACTGTCCCAGATCAAGAACCTGGACCTATCCTAGAGAAACTAGCTAGGTTCACATTTCCTGAGGCCTTGACCAAAGGAAAAAGGATAACTAAACCCGTGGCCCCCGAGGAGGATCTGGTCAAGCTCTTTGAACAGGTCCAGATAAACATCCCATTGATGGATGCAATTCGCCACATACCGGCTTACGCAAGATTCTTGAAAGACATATGTACCCCTAAACGTAAGCCGCGAACCAAGGATGGGAATCCAATCGTACAGTCAGAGCAAGCCAACTTTGTCATCTTAAGCAAACTCCTACCCAAGGCTAAAGACCCAGGAACTCCCTTGATTTCCTGTAAAATTGGTGAAACCCAATTTGATAGAGCCTTACTAGACCTAGGTGCCTCCATAAATTTAATACCTACATCCCTCCTTGACCACCTTGAAGAATCTGAACTTAAACCCACTGAGGTGACATTGCAGTTAGCCGATCGATCCATCAAGTCACCTAAAGGAATACTCGAGGATGTCATTGTTAGGGTAAGAGATTTCTATTTCCCAGTGGACTTCATAGTACTGGACATGGATGCACCTAAGAACCTAAGGGACACACCAATCATATTAGGGAGACCCTTTTTGGCCACTGCTAGGGCCAACATAAACTGCGAAGAGGGCCAGATAAAATTAAAATTTGGGAATCAAAACCTGAAGATTGACATTTTTAAGGCCCAACAAGGGATTAATTGCGGGGTTATAGAGGAAATATGTGATATCAGAGCCGTGGTTGATGAATTGCATATAGAGGACAACCTGATTATCCCTGATCAACCGCTAGAGAATCAAAACCCGCTAACAGAGGAGTGCGAACATGATCTAGACACACCTATGACTCCTACCCTTGTTCCTGATACAAACCCCGAACCGCCCGCTGCTGCTGAAAATCCTGTCATGGAACTCAAGCCCCTTCCCGAACATCTGAAGTACGTGTTTTTGGATTCAAATCAAACGTTTGCTGTGATTATCAACTCTCGACTCACACTTGACCAGGAACTCCATTGATTTTTGTTCTCTAGCAACATCGTAGAGCCATTGGATGGACTCTCGATGATTTGACTGGCATAAGCCCTTCATACTGCACACATTGAATCTACACAGAAGAAGGCACACGACCTTCAAGAGAAATGCAAAGACGCCTAAACCCTAACCTACAGGAGGTCGTGAAAAAGGAGATCATAAAGTGGTTAGATGCAGGGATCATCTACTTGATCTCCGACAGCCGTTGGGTGAGTCCAATACAGGTGGTGCCTAAAAAGGCAGGACTTACCATTATCACAACTGAAGCCGGAGAAGTCATTCCTACCCGGATAGCTAACTCGTGGAGAGTCTGCATTGATTACGGAAGACTAAATTCCTCCACGAAGAAGGATCATTTCCCACTACCATTTTTGATCAGATCCTCGAGAAACTAGCGGGAAATAGGTTCTTCTGCTTTCTTGACGGATACTCCGGTTACAACCAGGTGACAATCCATCCAGAGGACCAAGAAAAGACCACATTCACCTGCCCCTTCGGGACGTACGCGTTTCGAAGGATGCCATTCGGTCTCTGCAATGCATCTGCAACTTTTCAGCGGTTCATGCTTGCCATATTCTCAGATATGGTAGGTGATTATCTGGA
Source organism: Thalassia testudinum (assembly GCA_037157565.1). NCBI lineage: Eukaryota > Viridiplantae > Streptophyta > Magnoliopsida > Alismatales > Hydrocharitaceae > Thalassia > Thalassia testudinum. The sequence continues at coordinate 19,975,856 of JAZHRO010000071.1, read as the reverse complement.
AGTCTTCATGGATGACTTTTCAGTTTTTGGAGAATCATTTGACGATTGCCTCCAACACTTGGTCCAAATACTCAGGCGGTGCATCGAGGTGAATTTGGTTCTTTCCTGGGAAAAGAGCCATTTCATGGTGCCTAAGGGAATTGTCCTTGGACATTTAATCTCAGAGAAAGGCATCCAAGTGGATCGAGCTAAGGTTAACCTGATTTCCAAGCTCCCTATGCCTAGCTCGATTGAGGACATCCGATCTTTTTTGGGGCACATTGGTTTCTACCGTCGATTTATCCCTGATTTCTCCAAAATCGTGCACCCCCTGACCAATCTTCTCTCCAAGGATTGCCTTTCAAAATTTCCAAGGAATGCACTCAAGCATTTGAGGTCCTACATGACCGAGTCACCCAAGCCCCAATCCTATAGCCCCCTGATTGGTCTCAACCCTTTGAGATCATGTGCGATGCATCTGACTTCACTATAGGAGCGATTTTGGGGTAAAAAATTGACGGGAAACCTGTGGTCATTTACTGCGCCAGCAAAACACTGGATGAGGCTCAGCGTAACTATACGGTTACTGAGAAAGATCTACTGGCTGTAGTATTTGCCCTAGAAAAATTCAGATCATACCTTCTGGGTTCCCGTGTTATCATATACTCGGATCACACAGTTGTGAGGCATCTCCTTGCAAAGAAGGACACGAAACCTCGATTAATCCGATGGATCTTGCTGTTGCAAGAATTTGACCTTGAGATTCGCGACAAGGCAGGAAAGCAAAATGTGGTAGCTGATCACTTGTCCCGCCTTCCTTCTGAAATAATTGACCCTTCCGAACCTATCACAGAGCATTTTCCTGATGAGCACCTCCTGACTATCAGTACAAGTCTTCCAGGGTTTGTTGATATAGTTAATTACCTGGCATCACATCAGATTCCATCCGATTGGCCAAAGGCCAAAAAGGACAAATTGCGTTCCGATGCCAAGTATTACCTATGGGAAGACCTGTATCTATTCTGCATTGGTGCTGATTAGATAATTCGACGGTGCATCGCAGAAGTGGAAATCAAAGACATACTATCATTCTGCCATGACCAGGCATGCGGTGGACATTTCTCAGGACATAAAATCGCATCAAAATCCTCTAGTGTGGCTTTTACTGGCCCACAATTTTCAAGGATGCATACGATCACTATAAGGCATGTTCTCGTTGCCAGACTCTGGGCAACATGAGCCATCGAGACATGATGCCTCTATAGCCGATCTTGGTATGCGAAATTTTTGATATTTGGGGGATTGATTTCATGGGACCCTTCCTGATCTCGGATGGCTTCGAATACATCTTACTCGCAGTTGACTATGTGTCCAAGTGGATAGAAGCTATTCCGACCCGAACCAACAATCATAAAGTTGTTATAAAATTCATTCATCAAAATATTGTCAAGGTTCGGGATTCCGCGTGCTATAATTTCCGACGAGGGGACCCATTTTACAAACGCTCAGTTCAGGTCACTGATGATCAAATACGGGGTGTCACACCGAATCTCTACTCCTTACCACCCCCAAACTAATGGTCTAGTTGAGCTATCTAACCGAGAGATCAAGAAGATCCTTCAGGTTACTGTTCGACCTGATGGAAAAGATTGGTCTTCTCGGCTTCCGGAAGCATTGTGGGCCTATAGGACTGCCCACAAGATCCAATTAGGAATGTCTCCCTTCAGATTAGTGTATGGGAAGGCATGTCACCTCCCCGTTGAGTTGGAGCATAAAGCCTATTGGGCAGTACGGACTTGTAATCTAGATCTTTCTAAGGCTGGAACCCACAGAAGACTTCAAATGAGCGAGATCGATGAATTACGCCACGACGCGTATGAGAACTCGCGAATTTACAAAGAACGGGTTAAAGCTTTTCACGACAAACACATTTCTAGAAAGGTCTTTCATCTTGGTCAAAAGGTTTTACTTTTTGATGCCCGACTCAAATTATTCCCAGGAAAGCTAAGATCTAAGTGGGTCGGACCCTACCTAGTCCGACAAATCTTCGGAAATGGAGCCATTGAAATCAGCCCGCTCAGCCACGATTCTAAACCCTTTGTCGTGAACGGTCAGAGACTCAAGTCGTTCATTGACATGACCGATATAGATTTGGCTGAGTCATCCTTTACCCTCCATTCCTCTTGAGCTCATTACGCCCAACCGATGGCGTAAAACTCAGCGCTTAACGGGAGGCAACCCGTCATTCTTTGAAAAACCCAAAACCTTTTCTGACATCTCTATGTGGAATTCATATTGCATTTTAGGGTTCATCCATTAGAATAGCCGACTTCACCTCAGGTATCCCTACCCGAGATTAGAAATCGTTCACAACAAGTCACTTCGACCCATTCACTCACCACACACCTATCCTAATGCATGAACTAAGCTGAAATCGAACCCACCTAATTTACAATGAGGACATTGCAAAACATAGGCATGGGGGGGTGATAAAGTGCATACATATAGAACCAAGAAAAAGTCAGAAGGATTCTCACACACAAAAATTTTTGCATATGTCAAAAACACAAAAAAAAAAAAATGAAAAATTATGAAAAAGAACAAAAAAATGGGGGAGGGAGGAAATTTTGTGAGCCACATAAACATAAGGAGGAGAAAAAGAGCAAAAATGACAAAAAGGAGCACAAAATGAGAAAGAAAAAGAAATAATCATTAGTAAAAGATTAAGGAATTAACTGAAGTTCTAGACCAGATCAAGAAAGAAATAAAAGAAAAAGTGCTAAGGAGACATAACAAGAGATTAGCGGGAACGTTGGTCTTAGGCCTCTTGGGCTAGATTCTTTAGCTTAAAAATTCACGTATCCGCTAAAATCTGGATAATCCTCAAGAGGTTGAGGAAAATGCGAAGCTTAGGTATTAGGTCTAAGGCTTAGGAAGTATTCGGCCTCATTAACTGACCTCCTGTTTGCGGGAATCGGTAACCTAAGCACCCCAAATTCACACATAGTCTGGTTCAGTGTGCATAAACATCTAAATCACACAAAAGCGTTTAATGTTCTGAAAAAGTCACCTAGATTAGGAGCGGCCAATCAACACAAGTTGATTTGGATGAGTTCCCAGCGCGGAGAGGTGGGAAATTCCCCTCGAAGATGCGTAACAACATATCGTCTCCTCGATGCTTGTCTCTTAGGATATTTAAATATCCTACTGGGGGCATGTAAGCACTCGCTGGTTCAGATACCATGGGCGGCATTATCACGAAATGTCGATCGCCAGGGTCTGAATTCGGCCACGGAACGCCATGGGCAGGATTATCTCGAAATCTCGAAAGCCAGGGTTCTGGGGGTTGCCATGGGTAGGATTATCTCGAAATCTCGAAAGCCAGGAACCCTTGAGGATTGATGATGGGGACGAGGAATCCGATACAGACCGTGTTGAAAAGCTAATCCGAAGCTAGAAATAAAAAGAAAGAAAAGAGAGAAAAGCTCTCCAAACAAATAAATCTTCTATCTCTCTCTTACAAAAAATGCACTGCAAACTGAACCTAGGCTAAGAATGTCTCAAGCACGGGTGCTTTAACCGCGGAGTCCAACAAACCCTAGGTTAGTTTCTGTGGACCGTAGAAACCTTTGTGGAGGACTAAGGATAAAGCAGAATAGGTCTGGATTTTGGTTGGTACTTGAATACCTTTAGGCCTATTATCGGCATTCTAACCTAATCACAAAAGAAGAAAAGAAAAGCACTTAAACTCAGGGTCAAGAACAGAAGTTGAAACCTTGAAATTTTGCTAAGGGACTAGCAAAAGTTAGGCATGGGGGTATGATGAGAGCCTCATCATGAGCCATAACTGGCTCATTTTGACCCAATAAAGAAGATAAAAGCTCCTACATAACCTAGTAGAAGGCCTAAATGAAGGAATAAGTGCTCTGAGAAGAAAACATGAAATAAAGGTTAAAACTGTAATTTTACCATTGCAGTACATAAACGGGATTTCTCAGAGGAAAAATATAGGTCAAAAGGTCTAAATAAGATAAAAAGTGGGTTGAGTCAATCAGAAATGGGTTTATGTGCAATCCAGGAATTAAATGACATTTGGTAACCCTAAAACAGACCCGCTTAAATCAACAAGGTTCTGATCAGGATAAAAATCAAGTAAACCCTCTAAAAATCATGGAAAAATATCCCCTAGGGTTTAGAACACTTAATTTGGCCTTTGGAACCCAGTTTGACCTAGATTAGGGTCCTAGTTCTTCAATTAACCTAATTTGGGTTTTTACAAAAAATATCCAGTTAAACGTGGTCAAACCTAAAATCCAACTTCACCATTGGATTCCTTAGGTCCAAATTAAGTTTGTACCAAAATTTGGACCTAAAGGGAGGTTATCTTGACCTACTTTGCAATTCAGTACACCCAAATCACAATTTGGTCCCTATCTTTTGAAAATCATCACAGAGAGCCCCCTAACTTCCTCGCAACCTTTGCAATCAGGTCCTTCCACCATTATTGGGGCAGAATCCTGCTCCAGCGAGGATTAAAGAGGGAATACTCTCTGATTCCTCAGAGAACCCCTCCCAGAAATGGAAGGGAGATTCTCTGAGGAACTCCCTTCCATCTAAGGCCAATCACAATCTCTGGTGTGAACCCAATCTCTCCTGCGAACGTAGGAGGGATTTGGGTATCTACCCTCTTTCCTTCTCCGGCGAGCCGGCGGAGGTAATGGCGTGCCCTCCACGCTCTAAAAGCACGGCCCATTGCCTATAAAAGAACCTCCAAACCCGGCTGCCCAATTTCAGCTTGACTTGGCCGGACTTCCACCTCAAATTCTTCTCTTTCTTCTCTGGCCAAGGGTCCAGCGAGCTCCGACGAGCCCCCCTCCCCTCCCTCTTTGCTCTGCCACAAGACCAGTGGCAGAGTCATCTTCCTGATTCTCCTCCGCGTCGCGCAACACCCGCGCACGGCGCCTCATCCCCGTCGTCGCCGCAGTCTTCCTCCACTGGGCAGCTTCTTCTCCGGCGATAGCAGGTACAGCTGTCTGCCTCTCCGTCCCCCTTCGTCCCTGTAGTTAGGTTTAAACTATTCTCCTCTATCCCCTCTCTCATTCCCCTCACCTTATTTCATCAATCGACCCTCGACCATTGCTGACCACAGCCATCTTCCTCGCCTCCGACCAACCTCCGGCGAGTCGCCCCCATCATTTCGCCCCTCCACACGCCTTGCCAACCATCTCATAAGCTCTGCCTCACCACAAGGAACACTCTCCGCCCATCCACCATCCCACTACGCCTCCACCACAGCCCCCCGAACACCCCCACACTTCCGATCACAAGACGACCTAGGCACGCACACCTAGGCCATCCCACAACCTGCTTCACCATGCACGACCTTCGCTGTGCCACGGTGAAGGTCTCCAGCTGGTCTGATTAAGCCGAGAGGCTTGTTTTGTGTTTGGCAGTATTCCAGCCCCTGCCGCCATTGACGGTTGAAGCAGCTTCGAAGCAGCTCCAGGCTTCAGTAGCTCCAGGCTTCAGGTGTAGCGGACTCGGGCGAGCAGTACGAAGACATCTGGTCCAGCAAGGAGCGCAGCGAATCCCACAGCCTTGGCAATTGCACGAAGAGTCTTCTGCGGGCACGGGCGAGAGCAAGGCGGGACTAATAGTCCCACATCGTGAAGTTACAAGCGGCTGAAGAGGTATAAAGTGATTTTGTGTTATTAGGTCTTCGCCTCCGAACGCACAGGGGTGAGGTCACTCACCTTACCCACGCTCGCCTCGTCCGCGGTTTCACCTCGCGGATCTGGTGGGCTCCGACCCGACCCTATCTGAGCACACCTCGCGCATCACCCTCACGCCTGTGTGCTTGGTCTCGGGTGCGAAATCCGACCCGATTACCCGTGGCTCTGGGAGAGCATCCTGGAGTGAATTTTAGAAAGAGAGAGATGTGCAGGTAGAGGGGCAGGGTAGGTTTTGCTTCCATCTCTCTATGCAGGCAGGCTGAGCAAAGAAGAGAAGAAACTTAGCCAAGGAAGAAATGAAGGACTGCAGACAAAAAGGAGAAGAAGACATAAGAGAAAAGAAGCAAAGGCAGGAGGAAGATCAAGGCAAGAAGAAGAACTGCAGACAAAAAGAGGAAGAAGAGAAGAGACCAAAGAAGAAGCCTTTGTAGAAGAGAGAAGAGAAGGAAGGAAGAGAGACTGCAGAGAAAGAAGAAGAAAGGCAAAGTGAAGACTGCAGAAGAAAGAAAGCAAAAGAAAAAGGGAAAACATTTTTAAGACGTCTGATCACAAGATCAGACGTCCAATTTTACTCTTTTGTCATAATTACCTTTTAACCACATACATTCATATTTGAATTCAAGTTTTGAGTAAATTAGAGTGTTCAATTACATTTGAGATTAGTAGTAAATTTTGATTGCTCCCTGTGTTCGACCTCGGATACTCCGATTTTCGAGTAATAAAATCTTTATTTGTTGACGACGCTTGATCACCTATACTACGACGCAATAACTGTTAAACACGATCGGGCCATGTCGCCATCAACACCTGGTCTTTGGCAAAGCCTGCCATCTTCCTGTCGAATTGGAACACCAGGCTTACTGGGCTGTCAAGAAATGTAACATGGATCCCCAGTTAGCCGATGCGCAGCGGATGCTCCAATTATCTGAGCTCGAAGAAATTCGTCGGGATGCTTTTGACAATAGTCGACTGTATAAGGAGAAAATGAAAGTCGTCCACAACCGACTCATTCATTGAAAACCCTTTGAGCCTAACCAGCAAGTCTGGCTGTTTGTCGCTCGCCTAAAACTCTTCCCGGGGAAACTTAGGTCCAAATGGACAGGACCATTTCGGGTGGTTAAGCCCTACTCTAATGGGGCGGTTGAAATCGCTAATCCTAACACTGGGCACACTTTTACAGTTAATGATCAAAGATTGAAGCACTTCCTGGCCCAAGTTTCCCCAAATGAGAGTGTCACCCTCGTTGAGGGATGACACGGAGCACTGCCCAGCTGGAGGCGTTAAACTCAGCGCTTCCTGGGAGGCAACCCAGAGGATTCAGACTGATCCGGTATTTTACGTCACTTAGGTACTATCTTTTTGAACCCTTATGCATCCATGTACTTGCCAATAAGGACATTATCCAACTTAAGCGTGGGGGGGTGGTAAATTGCACAATCCTGAGCTCATTTAATCAGTCTGAATAAAATCAAATGAAATAAAAAAATTGAATTTAGGAAGAAAACTTAGTGGCGAACGCGACTCCCCTAAAGTTTTTATTATTTCATCGTAGTATAGTATAGAGAAGTGGTTACCAGTTTAATACAATTTGTTACTCGGAAAAAAAGTTCCCGAGGTCGAACTCAGGGAGCAAGTTGTATTCTAGAAGTACAATGTTTCTATTACAAAAATAAGAAAGAGAGAGAGGGAGAAATAAATCTGAGTCTTGTGGCTTCTCTTCTTTTCCACCTTCAGTTCTTCTTTTTGCTTCTTTCTTTTCTTCTCCAGCGCTTCTCATCTTCTTCTCTTTATCTTCTTTCTTCTTTCAGCTCTGTCTGCCTTGCGCTTCTCGTCTTCTTCTTTAGCTTCTCTTTTCTTTCTTCTTCTTTTCTTCCTCTACAGAGCGTCGTCTGATTTTCCAATCAGATGACTTAAATCGCCGCTGCTATAGTGCTGCTTGGTGCTCCTCCTTCTTCTTCCTTCAGTCTTTCTTCCTCAGCCGTTTCTTCTTCAGAGCTTCTTCTTCTCTGCGCCCTACTCTCTTCTTCTTCTATGCCTCGGCCTGTTCCTGCACACACCACAGCCAACGCAAAACCTACCCCTTTCCCTCTACCCGAACGTCTCTCACTTTCTCAGACTTCGCACATAGGATAGCTCTCCTAGAGCCGCCGGGTAATCGGGTCAGGCTAAGCACCCGGGACCAGGCGCACCGGCAGGTGGGTGATGCGCGAGGTGTGCTCAGGATGGGTTCGGGTCGAATCTGCCAGATCTGCGTGGTGAGCTCGCGGACCGGGCAGGTGTGGGCGCGGGACCTCACCCCGGTGCGTTCAGAGGCGATAAGGCTATTTCACTTTTACAATTTAAACTGGTGTGCGGCTTCAGGATCTTCCGAGGTGGGACTAAATGTCCCACCCCAATTTGGCGCCTGCAGCTGAGAAAGCTGTAGGCAATAGCGGCTGTTGCGAGGTCTTCTCTTCAGCTGAAGGCCTGGGCAGCTGCGTGGTTGCAATCCGCGCGTCCTGGAGCGCAGGCCTGGGCAGAAGCGAAGCTACAGCTGCAGAACGAAGGAACTTCACTTGTTTGGCAATGGCGACGAAGGACGGGTAACCTGTTCACAGAGATACGACCTCTTGGCCTAGTCAGAAGGTGCAGGGAGCTTCGTCGGAGTGCGGTGAAGCTCGTGCGGGTGGTGGCGAGGCGTGGGGCGGCGTGTTGGGGCTGCCCTAGGTCGGACTGTGGCCGGGGGAATGGGTTTGTTTGGGGGAGTGATGTGGAGGTGAGGAGTGGCAGTGAAGGGGCGGAAACGGTTCAGTGGGATGAGGCGGAGGTTTTGGGTCGGTCGGCGAGTCGTGTGGAGTGGCGGAATAATGGGAGCGACTCGCTGGAGGTGGGCCGCAGGCGTGGAAGGTGATGGTGGTCGGGTCGGTCGAGGGTCTAATTGAACAAATTAAAATAGGAAAAAGAAAGAGGGGAGGAAGAGAAGTAACTGTTACCTACTTATAGGGGCGAAGGAGGCCGGAGTGGGGCGACAGTCGTATCGACTGTCGCCAGAGAAGAAGGTGCCCAGAGAGAGGGGGCGGCGGTGAGGAGAGAGAGAAAGAGCACGCGCTGGGTACGGTGCGACACGGGAAGAGCGGGCGAAGGTGGCTCTGCTGCTCATATTGCGGCAGAGTGACGAGGAGGAGGAGGACGAACCGCTAGAGCTGGAGAGCTTCTGCCAGAGTGGGAAGAGAGGAAGGAGGGGGGTGTTTCTCCGTCAGATCCGAGATGCTGAATGCGGCAGACGGTGGCGATTTTTATAGAGGCGAAATCAGAGAGGATGGCGGAGGGAGACGACGTGCCTCCCTCGCCGGAGGATGGCCAGATCGCGACCAATACCTTCCGCGCGTTCGCACGGAAGGTGTGGGCGATGGCAGAGATCATGGAGGTGTCCCTGCGACAGCAAACATCGTAGGGAACACCCCGTTGTCTTGGCAGGGGGTCGCCCTCACCCTGCGCGGTGCCATGCCTCGCCGGAGCATGGTGCTGCTCAGGGTTTTGCAGGGAGGACCCAAATGCAAAAATGATGAAGAATTAGGGACCAAAATGTGAGGGTTTCAAAAGTTGAGGGTCAAAAAGTAATGGATGAGGACCAAAATGCAAAGTCAGTCAAGAAGGTCTCTTCTTAGGCTCAAGTTTTTATGCATGACTAAATGGGACCTAAGGATTCTAATGGTGAATTTTATTTCTAAGTCAGACCTTGTTTGACTGGCCAATTTACGTAAAAATCCAAATTAAATCATTAATTGGGCATAGTTCTCAATGTAGGTCAAAATGGGTTCCTAAGGCCAAATTGAAGGTTCTAAACCCTAGAGATTATTTTTCTATGAATTTTAGAGGGTTTAGTAGATTTTTGCTTTGCCTCGAACCTCGTGAATTGAAGTGGGTTTGTTTTAAGGTTACAGATTGTCATTTAATTCCTTGGAGTTGCTGTAGCCCTTATCAGATCAGATCATCCCATTTTCCTTCTTATTAGGTTAGTTTGACCTATGTTTGGACGCTGAGTTACCCTGTTTACAGATTGTGTTGGTAAAATTGCATTTTTACCCCTTATGACTTATTTTCTTCTTAGACTCAAAATTCTCTGAGTTAAGCCTTTCCTTGAGTTATGTAGGAGCTTTTATCCTCTGTATTAGGTCAAAATGAGCTAGTTATGGCTCATGATGAGGTTCTCATCACTTAGGCATTAGAAACTTGTCAATAGTGGAAAATAATACAAAAAAGAACTTAAATACTTAAACTTTTCAGGCCTTCAGGCTTAATCAGCCCTGGTGTCTGTTAAAATATGGATTTAGCTTCAAATCCTTGCAACCTTAAGCTATTCTAATCCACCTACTAAATAAGGTGATAAGTATACAACTTATCAACTCACCCACTAACTCAGAAAAACTTTGAGTCTAAGCATTTGCACACATTTTTGCACAGACTCACTCATCAAAGATTTTGACAGAAATTGGGTAGCTAATGAACTCTCTAGGGTGGTATGGCTGGCAAGTTGTCGTGGGTAATAGCCTATTGGCAGGTTGTCCAGAACCCAGCCCCGGACCATTTCTTCTTCATTGCCTCTAGGTACATTTGAGATCAGGGAAGCCACCTACGAGAAAAAAAAGAGAAGAAAAGAAATAAACCACACTTCACCACACGAGTATGGCTGGCAAGTGATCGTGGGTAACAGCCCATTGGTCGGTTGTCCAGAGCCTAGCTCAATAACTGCACAAAAAGAACCAAAACACTTAAGGAAGAAGCGAGGAAGTAGTACAAGCCAAGGAGATATACATTGGAAAAATCCTTGTGTTGACCCCAATTAAAACAAACGTAGGGAGAAAGCTATCAATCGAACAAATACACCTTCAGCCAAATATATTTCCTCTTCCGGTCACCTAGGGGTGTAGAAACCCAAAGTCTGTCTGAATTACCATTAAGTGAGTCTATCACAATCTTCACACCAAGATCTTAGCACTTAGGGTTTTGACCAAGTTTTGGGTGGGTTGGGTAGCGGTAAAAAGTTACCAACCCACGCTGAATTCCGAAAAAATTCTAAAAATATATACATATACATATGTATAGTTATATACATGAAAGCAAGGATTCGGGCGATTCGTATTTTGGCAGACACCCAGGCGCTGCTTAGTCTTTGTAGATTAAGATCTTGGTATATTTCCTCCTATTGACAAGTGACGAAGTGTCTAAGTAATTACTTCTTAAATTCTGAAAGAAAATAAAGACCAGAATAAACCTTGCTAGGGACTAGCAAGGAGTAAGCATGGGGGTATGATAACACTGCACATGGGGGTGATAATTCTGTTAAATAGGGCCCATCTTAAGAATAAAAGACACAACATAAGTAGAATGGGAGCATTGCATGCATCATATACCAAGATTGCTTATAAAACTGTATTAATGGCCATTTGTGTAAGCACTTGTCAAAGCAGGCCTCAGATGAGAAATCGAACTACACAGATGGATTTAAAACGACGAACGGAGTCCAACGAACTCAAGATCGGCCAAATCCGACATCCGGAGCTCCTACAATGGGCCCAAGAAGTTCTAACCGTTGATCTAATGATCAATGGCCCTCGTTGCGCCACGTCACCCCCGCTCACCGCACGCCACTCCTCCTTCAGTTGAGATCAAATCACGGCCGTGGATCTTTGATCGGACGACCGAGAATCGCGCGCCCGCACGCAGTCGCCGCGATAAAGCACGGGCGTGGCACAACGTTTTGCGCGCACGCTCGCATGCACGTGACACGGGTTCGAGCCGCGCGGTGCGAAGAATTGAAGACGAAGGAGCGTGTGGTGAAATTGGGCTGCTTGATCAGCAGCGGGTGGCCGAGATCGCGCCATGCGGCATGCCCTCAGATCGCGAGCGCCCACGCGCACGCGCATGCCAGGAGACGACGCCTGCGCACACGCGTGCCCGAGCCACGATCCGAGCGCATCTAAGGGAAGATCTCAGCCGTCCGATCTTCGATCGGACGGCTCTCACACAGCGGCTGCGGATCGAGCGCGAAGAACGGTGCAGGTGGTTGACCGGCGGGCTGAAGGGCTTCACCGATGCTTTTGGAATGATTTTAACGACGTCCCGGACGTCGCTAAAGCCCCTTTTTCTTTTAGAAAGCCCTTCTCCCTATTTAAACCCCCTCCAACCACTCATTCAAGGCATTCACTTCCCTTACAACTACTCTACCCCTCTCTTAGCTAGCTTTAGGCCCTCTTGTAATCGCTGGAGACGACGAGCCGTCGACGGAGCCTCCTCAAGCACTGTGGCTGCCTCGCCGCTCTCCCCCCTCTCTCTCTCTCTTCCTTTCTTTTAAGCTTTCCTTTACTTATGTTTAAGCATGTATCTAATGTTGTAATTTGTGAACTAAAGTTGCATGATTAATGAAGTTACTTTCCGTTAGTTGTTTACTTTAATTTCTGTTTAAGTTGCATGATCAAGCAAGAAACAACTCTAACCCTAATCTCTCCCTCTCTCTCTCTATCTCTCTCTTGCTTTTTTAACCACACCTTTCGCAAGTAAAACTCCGTAATTTCCGTGACAACAAGTGATAAGAGAAATCCGATTTTCACACCTCCCTGAGACTGACACTCGGACTCACCTCCGTTTCCTTACTTTAAAACTGGCGTTGCAAGTGCGACTATAACGACACTTCTTAACACACATGCACAAGCGCATGTCAATAGGGTGCTTACATGCCCCTGGTAGGATATGTAGATATCCTTGGAGACAAGCACCGAGGAGACGATATGTTATTGTGTGTCTTCGAGGGGAATTTCCCGCCTCTCCGCGCTGGGAACTCATCCAAATCAACTTGTGTGGATCAGCCGCTCCTAATCTAGGAGACTTTTTTAGAACGATTTAAATGCATTTGCATGATTTTGATACTTATGCGCACTAAACCAGACTATGTGTGGATTAGGGTGCTTAGGTTACCAAGTCTCGTAAACCAAAGGTCTGTTAACGAGGTCGAATACACCCTAAGCCTTTGACCTAATACTTAAGCTTTGTATTTTCCCCAACCTCTTGGGGAGTATCCAGATCTTAGCGGGTACTTGAATTTTTAAGCCTATGATCATAGCCTAAAAGGCCTAAAATTAGTGTTCCTACTAATCTTTTCTTTGTTTCATTAGCACTTTTACCTTTCATTTTCTTTTTCTTGATATGGTCTAGAACTACGTTAATTCCTTAATTTTTTACTAATGACTACCTCTTTTTCTTTTCTTTTCAACTTGTGCTCCTTTTTGACAATTTTAACTTCTCCCCTTTTCTCCTCAAAATTCTCTCCTCATTTTTTTTTGTTCTTTTTCAAGAATTTTTTCATTTTTTTTTGGCATTTTTGAGATATGTGATTTTTGATGAAACCCTTTCTTGTGAGATGATTTTCACGGCGTTTTGCACTTTCATACCCCCCCATGCCTACGATTTGCATTGTCCTAATTGTAAATAAGGTGGGTTCGAGTTCAGCTTAGATCATTCATGAGAAAAGGTTTTGGGTGGGTGAATGGGTCGGGATGATTGTTGCGGATGATTTCAAGCTCAAGTACGTGTACCAGAGGTGGAGTCGGCTGTTCTAATGGATGAACCCTAAAGTGCAATATGAGTTCAGCATAGGATATGTCAAGAAAGGTTTTGGGGTTTTCAAAATGATGGGTTGCCTCCTGTTAGGAGCTGAGTTTTACGCCATCGGCTGGGCGCAATGAGCTCAGGGAGAATGGAGGGTAAAAGATGTCTCAGCCAAATTTGTATCGGTAAATTCAATGAACGGTTTGAGTCTTTGATCGTTCACGACGAAAGGTTCTGAATCGTGGCTGAGTTGACTAATTTCGACGGCTCCATTTCCAAAGATTCGTTGGACAAGATGAGGTCCAATCCATTTTGATCTTAGTTTTCTTGGGAACAGTTTAAGCTTGTCATCAAAGAGTAGGACTTTTTTGACCAGCGCAAAAAATCTTTCCGGATATGTGCTTGTTGTGAAAGGCTTTAACCTGCTCTTTGTAAATTCGAGAGTTCTCATATGCGTCGTGGCGTAATTCATCGATTTTGCTCGTTTGAAGCTTTTTGTGGGCTCCATCCTTAGAAAGATCTAGATTGTAGTTCCATACTGCCCAATAGGCTTTGTGCTCCAATTCGACGGGGAGGTGACATGCCTTCCCGTACACTAGTCTGAAGGGAGAAATACCTAATTGGGTTTTGTGGGCGGTCCTATAAGCCCATAAAGCTTCTGGAAGTCAGGATGACCAGTCTTTCCTATCAGGTCGGACAGTGACCTGAAGGATTTTCTTGATCTCCCGATTCGATAGCTCAACTAGACCATTAGTTTGTGGGGTGATAAGGATTAGAGATTTGGTGTGACACCCCGTATTTGGTGATTAGTGACCTGAACTAAGCATTAGTGAAATGGGTCCCTCCATTAGAGATTATAGCATGTGGAATCCCGAACTGAGAAAAGATGTTCTGATGAATGAATTTGACAACCACCTTATGATCATTGGTTTGGGTCGGAATGGCTTTGATCCATTTGGACACGTAGTCAACAATGAGTAGAATGTACTCGAAGCCGTCCGAAATAGGAAAGGGTCCCATAAAATCAATCCCCCAGAAATCGAAGATTTCGCATATGAGAATCGGTTGTAAGGGCATCATATCACGATGGCTCATGTTGCCTACGGTCTGGCAACGAGTGCATGTCTTACAGTGATTGTATGCGTCTTTGAAAATCGTGGGCCAATAGAAGCTGCTTGCATGCGTCTTTGAAAATGGTGGGCCAATAGAAGCCACACTGGAGGACTTTAGCTGTGGTTTTATGACCAGAGAAGTGTCCACCACACGCCTGGTCATGGCAGAAGGACAAGATGCCCTGAATTTTCGCTTCCGGGACACATCGTTGAATGATTTGATCATCACTGATGTGGAAAAGATATGGGTCTTCCCAGAAGTAGTACTTGGCATCAGAAAGCAATTTATCCTTCTTGGCCTTTGGCCAATTGGACGAAATCTGATGTGATGCCAGGTAGTTTACTAGATCAGCAAATCATGGAAGCCTTGTACTAATAGTCAGGAGGTGCTCATCAGGAAAATGTTCCGCAATGGGTCCGAAAGGGTTGATAATATTAGAAGGAAGGAGGGATAAGTGATCAGCTACCACGTTCTGTTTTCCCGCCTTGTCGCAATTCTTGAGGTCGAATTCTTGCAATAGTAAGATCCAGCGGATTAGTCGAGGTTTCGCGTCCTTCTTTGCAAGGAGATGACTCACAGCTGTGTGATCAGAGTAAATGATAACACGGGAACCCAGAAGATACGATATGATCTTTTCCAGGGTAAATACTACAGCTAGTAACTCTTTCTCAATAACTGTGCAGTTACACTGAGCCTTGTCAAGTGTCTTGCTAGCATAGTAGATCGCCACGGGTTTCCCATCAATTTTCTGCCCAAGTACCGCTCCTACAGGGAAATCAGAAGCATCACACATGATCTCAAAGGGTTGAGACCAATCAGGGGACTGTAGGATCGAGGCTTGGGTAACTCGATCACGTAGGGTTTCAAATGCTTGAGTGCATTCCTTGAAGATTTCAAAAGGAACAATCTTAGATAGTAGAGTGGTCAGGGGGCATGCGATTTTCGAGAAATCAAGAATGAATCGACGGTAAAAACTGACGCGCCTCAGGAAAGATCGGATGTCCTTGATTGAGCAAGGCATAGGGAGTTTGGAAATTAGATTCACCTTGGCTCGATCAACCTGGATGCCTTTTTCTGAGATGAGGTGTCCCAGGACAATTCCTTTAGGCACCATGAGGTGACTCTTTTCCTAGAAAAGAACTAGATTCATGTCAATACACTGCTTGAGGATCTGGACCAAGTGCAGGAGGCAATCGTCAAATGATTCGCCAAACACTGAGAAGTCATCCATGAAAACTTCCAGATAATCACCTACCATATCTGAGAATATGGAAAGCATGCACTGCTGAAAAGTAGCGGGTGCATTGCAAAGATCGAAAGACATCCTTTGGAATGCGTCCGTCTCGAAGGGGCAGGTGAAAGTGGTCTTTTCTTGGTCCTCAGGATGGATTGCCACCTGGTGATTGCACAGCAATCATAGGTCTTAACTGACCTAAATTAGGCTAGGACTTAGCATAAGTTAGGATAATTCATGCATGCATAAGCATTATTTGCATCTTTACTGCTTTCTTTTAGCTATGCATAAAATAATGCTTTAATGTGCTGATTAGGTGCATCATGTCAATTACAAGAAATAAGCTGACCAGAAGGTAGATCTAAAGCTGGATCTGAAGAATAAAGAATAACTAGAGTTGCAGTAGAGCTGGAGCAGAAGACCTAGAATAAGATGTAGTAGACAATAATGTAAGGGGTTGAGGTATGCTATTCTATTTAAGTAGTAATAAAGCAGTAAATTCTGAAGAACTTAGGACCACCCTAGCCCTAGGATTGCCTAGAATCTTCCCCAAGCCTTAGCCACCCTTAGATTAGGTCACCACACCCTAGGGAACCTTAAAACCCTAATTCTAGCCTCTATCTGGATGTCCAGATAGGTTATAGGATGTCCAGAACCCTTAGCCAACTCCCGCACACCTTAAACCCACTTCTGCATTGTTATTGGACGTCCAGACATTTTGTCAGACATCCAATTTCTGCAGAATACCCAAGACAGAACCTAGAATCCCTCCTGACTCTGATTGGACGTCCAGACAACAAGTCTGGACTTCTGATTTTTCACTATAAGATGTCTGACACTATTAATGGATGTCCAGAACTACCCTTCAGACCCTGTTTTGAGATTCTAGCCTTGATCTTGGATCTCTAGGTCCTTAAACCCAATTCCAACTACATAGGAACCTAAATTAAGGTGCCCTTACCCTAGTACATCACCTCTAGACCTCCCTGAGGGCCTAATTAGGTCCTCACTAAACCTAATTAACTTGGATCTTACTCAATTCCATCAGCCTATTCAATTAGACTCATTGAGTACAATTGAGCCCTGATCTCAGCACACACTGTCCAATTGGACTCAGTGAGAGTCCAATTGACCTAGACCTGACTTAATCAAGTTATTTTACTCTCAATTAAGTTTTCACACACCCAATTAAACTTGTATTAAGTTTAATTGCACATTACCTTAGTGAATTAGGGTTTACAACCCTAATTTGAGACCTACCTTGACCTAAACCCACTAGAACCTAACCTAATCAACCTAGCCACCTAAGTTTTGACCCACACACACCCACATACACCATCCACACGAAAATACCTCGCCTATAGTTCTCTAGAACTCTCTACCATGTGTTGTTGCCTTGGTTGCTAAAATTAGCAACCAAGAGCCATTCAATTTTTAGATCCACATTTGGTGGATCTAAAAACCACCATCCATCCTCTCTCTCTCACTCTCCCACAAGCTCTCACCATAGGCCTCTCTGGAGAATTCCATAATTCTCTAAAAAGACCTAAGGGGTGGCCATTTGCACCCATTCACACTTGACTTCTATTTAGTTTAGCTACATCCACCTGCACTCCATCTCCATGAGTAGCATCACCATGGCCACCACCATCTTCACACCAAGATGCTGGATCACCTCTCCAACCTCTCTCGAAGGGCCAGCCTAAGCACCATTGGCCGCCCCTCCTTCTCTTAACCAACTCAAAGGCCATCGAAGCCCACCTCCGAATGCCCTTATTTCTGCTAGATTAGTAGCTTAGTTCTTCATAGTTTACATGCTTTTATTTGCTTAGTAGTGTAGCTCTATATTCTCCCCCAATGATGCATGCATAATCCCCCTTTAGATTCATGTATGTGATCATTTTCTGTTAGCTGGATTTATGTTTTCAAGCTTTCCTCTATAAGCTTTCCTTGAGTTCCATGTTGTAAATACCATGATGAATTAATAAAAGATATTTTTCTATATATATATGTATCTATGCATTGAGAATCACCATGAGCTTATTGCAATATCTTTTGTGTGATTAAAGTTGTCTGCTTTTAATTTCTAATATTCTGACAACTAAGCATGTCGTGCATAAATACGTAATAACCATAAATCGACATGCGATTTTAAGCAAGTAGAACAAAAGAGATCAATTTCAAATTTTCATAAATGCCTCCCAGAGACGAACAACTAGGACTCAAGTCTTGTTATCCTTAAAAATTATTTTTGACGAATGTTTTTCGCGCCACTATATTACGCTTCGACGATTTTGAAACACGCAAAAATGGGCTTGTCAAATGGCACTGTTGCTAGGGAGGCAACGTCATTTTTTATTTCGATCTCAAAAATTCTCATTGACAAATCTTCCTCTACTTTGTTTTTTGATGTGCAAGACAACATGAGAAAATGGGAATCTGCGCACACATCGAGCACGGGAAAAAAATCAAGTGCACATCTCCTCTTAGATTAGGATTTCCCTTTCTAAACCCTAGGTTAGATTTATTTGAAAAAAAAGAAGAAAAAAAGCCTATTTATTTTCATGAAAAAGAAAAAAGTCAAAGAAAAAAATCTTGGTAGTTAGATTAGGTTTCTTTTTGAATCCTGGCTTAGTTTTGAAAAAGCAAAAAAAATAAAAGAATTTGAAAATCCTTTGAAAAAAAATCCTTGTTGAAAAAAAACATTTCAAAATTTTTTGAAAAGAAAAAAAATTTTTGGTGGAAAGTTTGAATTTTAAACTCGAACAACTATTAAAAGCTTCACCACCCTCTGATTTTCGGCCAGACCTCAAAATCTAACTTAAAAATTCAATTGCCAAAAAAGTAATGAGCAAAAAATTCTGAAATTTGGGCTTTACCTTCATTTCAAACCATTTTCCAAATGGCACCATTCATTTGAAAAAATTCTACGAACAATATTTTTAAAAATTCACGAAGTGCAAGGAGGTTAGATCGACCTAGATTTGAAAATTTTCAAATTTCAAAATGCAATTCTGAGTAATCTGCGAACCTATTTTGGCTAAAAAGGTGGGGTTTGAAAGCTGATCTCATTGGCTTTAATTTTCATGTTTTTCCCAAAATTTTGAAGATCATTTGATACTGTTTCAAAGCAGAAAATCAACCAGGGTTCAAAATTCCATGTCTGACCCCTTGGCTTTTAAAAATCTCTATAAATTTGGTTAAAATAGTAAAAATTATAAAAAAAATATTCTCTGTAAAGATAATTAAAAAATAAATCTACTTATCAAATTTGAACTTATTCTGATTCCAACTTTTATCAGAGAATTGGTCTTAATTTCGTGGTCTGCTGAAGAAGAAAAAAAAACCCTAGAATTGCATGAACCCTAGGTTACATCTTTAGCGTTGCACTCTAGAGACCATACATTTGGGCTAGACTAGACTTAGTCAAGTCTAGTGCTTAGCCTGTGAGCTTGGTCACCTTATGGGCCACTCACCACAAATCCCAACTGAAGAAAAATGGGCTAAAATCAATTTTAAAACACGTAAATAAACCCGAATTCATTGTCGTACTACTAGGTGGATTCAACCTCTCTTGCCAAACCTGGTGACTAAGTCTGTGGGGTAGTGTCAAATGACCGCGGCTAAAGGGTAACGGAACCGGAGGCGTGAGTCGAAGGAAGAACCTTCCCCTTAGTCCCCTCATAACCAAACTGGCTGGGATAGCTTGAGAGGCGGGAATCACTTCAGTAGGTTGTACGACGAATTTTTTACTTCAGGAATTAGAACTTAAAATGAAAAATCTGGTCATCCGATCATAAGGACCATCTGATTGACAGGGTGTTAACCTTGTCTGGCTTGGCTACACCAACCCAGGGGTTGGGTGGTGTATGCAAGGAAGGTGGTCACTTAGACCTCAACTGGTTGGACCTTGGGAGCTGCTCCCAAGGAGGCGAGTTACTTCGCCTGGGCCATCTTCTTCCCCACCCTCTTCTTCTATCTACTTAGCTGCAATGGCTACCCTGGATCTGGACCTAATCAAGATCCAGAAGAGCTAGACCCATGAGCTTATCTGAGAGCCCGGGTCACTGAATCAGCTCAACCTTAGGATTAAAACACAAGGTGGTGAAGATGACTTTTTGCTTCGCCTGATCCTTCTCCTCGGGTTACCGAAATGGTTAACCCATATCCTAACCCTGGATATTATGACCCATACCAGTCAGTCCCTCAAAGGACAGCATCTTATAACCCAGGATATGGATTTCATACTCCTACTTCTCACCCATGGAATATGGGTAGACCTGATTCATCCCCTGGAACCCCTGAAGAACTACCAGTGCATATGCGACTGCATTATAGAATACAGAGAGCTGTAGCTAGTGCTAAGGAGAAGGTCGCATTCTATCTACACGAAATCCAAGCTATCACTGAGCCGAACCAAAGACAAGGCTGGATTCCGTATCAACAAGCTGTGTTGGAGCTCCTTTAGGGAACAGTAGGGATAACAAGGCTAATTGGACAAAATCATGAAACTCAAGAACTATTGCTTTTGAGATATCAAGTGGAAAATAACCTTGAAGACCTCGAAGAATCTGAAATGACTACGTCGGAAGAACACAGAGAAGATTCTCAGGAGCAGATTCCAGAAGATAATTCAGGGGAAGATGAATCCAGCTTGGATATGAGACAGGAGCAGGAAATATTCAGAATGGGTTCGTCTGAGAACTCCATTCAGGAAACTGAGGAGGAAAGGACTGATATCTCTAGGACTGAGACGCAATCGAATTATCCTGAATCCTGGGAGATACCTCTTGTGTTAGATAACCCAACCATAATAAGGGAAGTAGATCCATTTGAGGATATGGATCTTGAGACAAACATTACATGTGATACTACTGATCAGCCTAAGCCACTTCCCATTGTAGGTGAACCTGTGCTAGAGCCAACATCTTCTGATATGCACTCTTCTTCTTTCACCTACATACCTAATTTGGATGTTAGAGATTCTGAGATGACACTTTCTATCCCTGATCCTGGCATCCAAAGACCAGAAATAGCTATGGATGATTTAACCAAAGAAATAAATATGCTACCTGAGGCAGGAATTACTGAGGAACCCAATGCATATGAGGGTGAAGCTTTGAGCAGAATGAGCTGGGGACGCACCTATCATCCTAGTCAATCTAATGGATGGCTCGACTCATAGCCTGAAGAGTCAACTTCTGATGAATCATATATGAGTACGAACAAGGACGAAGTAATTTCTGACGAGGATTTTAGTGACCTCCTCATAGATCTTCTACTTTCACGGATACCCCCATATGTTTCAGAGCCTGGAGAAGACATGATCTTTGATGTCAATTACCGCTATAAGGATCCCTATGACTCAGATTCTAGTTCTGAGATACATGTTGATCTACTCCCTCAGCAACTTCCTGCTGAATTGTGGGATATGATAAATCAGCTGAATCAACATCATGATCCCCCCTCTGATTATCCTTTATTCTCCACCACTACTCCACACTTTCTTATAGCTAGACTTTGTGGAGTAGGGGTGCACAATCAGCTAGTTCGCATCTCCGAACCATTGATTCTAGGAGCATACGAGCACATCTTTCTCTTAATCTTGACCAACTCCTATGCTAGAACTGATACATCTGATTGAGTTTTCGCCCAGCTGGAGGTGTTAAACTCAGCATCTACCCCACATTCATCCATCACCTTATACATACTCGCTTTATACATAGCATATTTTTCTTTTAAGCATATTTCTCTTGCATATTGCATATTGTCAGGTTGGCTGGTACTAAACGTTAAAGTTTAGGAGCAATTCCAGGAGATTTCTACCCATTTACTCCCTGCTGTATTTATTTTCTTTTATATTCATGCATGAGGACATGCAAGAACTTAGGCATGGGGGGGTAGATATGACAAAATTGAAAATTTTTATGCCAACATTTAGGAAAACCTCAGAGCTGCATGTCAAACGTACTTTAGGACCCTAAATGAAAGAACAACCGACTCCACTTCCAATGTTCGCATTGGAGCTAGAAATCGTCCGCAATAGTCACTTTTGACTCACTCGCTCACCTCTTGTTCTAAATTTAGGGTCAAGCTGAATGTAACTCGATAAGGGAAATTTCATGAAGTACGAATATAAGAGGTTACTTGTTTATAGCATATATACATAGTGCATCCATGAATAAGATTATCTTATTAAGAGAATGCATTAGGGATTTATCCTCTAGTTGATTCCTGTAACTTGGAATCCAATACAAATTTTCACACACACATAGAATTTGCAATGGATTCATGGTGAAGGCTAATAAACGTCTTTAGTCTGTCAAGAAGTAGTGCTTCTTCTCCTGAACCCCTGGACAGTGTTTTGGGAGTCAAGCAGATTTTCTTCCAAAATCCACCAAATAGTGTGAGATGAGAGTAGAGTGTACTGGTGCTTTAAGACTAGTACAAGGAATCTGGAATCCTAGATAATTAGGTAATGATACTGAGAGATAAGGCATAGTTTTCGCTCTTGGTTCCTGCGTATACATTTTGTGTGAATTTTGAGAGCCACCAAATAAGGCAAATACGTGGAGAGCGAGTTTTCATAAAACTAGGGCTAAGGTGGATGATTACGACCATTCTTTATGGAATCCTTAGCTAAAGGAGGGTATTGATGTCAAGGTGAGAAATACACTGTCCTATCCATCCTTCCCTGTGCCGTGAGTAGGCACTTCCACTAAATAAGCCACCCAATGTCTCTTGAGTACCACCAATCCCTAATAATGCCTCCTCAATAAAGTTCATGAATGTGTGCTAGTTGTGTTGTGTTGAAAAAGAGAAAAAAAGAAGAAAAAAAAATTTACATAGAAAAAAACTAAAAATAAAAAAATGATGAAAAGAAAGAAAAATGAGAAAAAGAAGAAAAAGCAAGAAAAAAAGAGTGTGTGAATATTTAGTATTTATTTCAGTTGCATTGAGGCAATACCATCAAATAAATTTGAGATCCACCAAATATACCCTTAACCCACCTTATTTGTGTTTCTAACTACGTGAATACTGGCTGAGGATTTTGACTTAGTGTTAGAGTTATGCGAACTCAATTAAAGTGTTAATGTTAAGTGAGACCACCAAATACAGGTCATATATGTGAATCTGGTGAGATTGTGAACTCTAAGAAAAAGAAAGAAAAGAAAAGAAAAAGAAAATGAGTAAGAGAATGAATATAAAGGAATCAAAAGAGAGAATAGTTTTTGTTGTCTTTCTCTGAGTTGAGTTATGTAATAATTTGAGAATTTAGAATCTATAGTACTAATCTCTATGTAGCACCAGTCGAGAGTGAGCCACCAAATATATAATCTTTTCCCTCTAAGATTCTCTACCTAAGCTTAAAGCAGAGTGGAATTCATAGAATATCTTAAATACCCTGAGGGAAGAAGTCTGCCTATCCCGCTAGAATTTTTACTAGGGATCAAGTACAGGCTTTAGAGGTGAATTAGTTTTTCACTCGAATCCGTTGCAAAAGCTACACAGCTACACTTTCACGATTGTCTGGATTTCTAAAGCATAGGATGAAAATAAAAAGGAGAAAAATCTCTAGGCATATGCAAGATAAAATGATCAATCCCTTAGGGACCCTTATGTGAATAATTTAGTCTTGCATTTGCGAGGGACTAGCAAGATTTAGGCATGAAGGTATGATTACACAGGAATCATAGGTCTTAATTGACCTAAATTAGGCTAGGACTTAGCATAAGTTAGGATAATTCATGCATGCATAAGCATTATTTGCATCTTTACTACTTTCTTTTAGCTATGCATAAAATAATGCTATAATGTGCTGATTAGGTGCATTATGTTAATTATAGGTAATAAGATGACCAGAAGGTAGATCTAAAGCTGGATCTGAAGAATAAAGAATAATTGGTGTTGCAGTAGAGCTGCAGTAGAAGACCTAGAATAAGATGTAGTAGACAATAATGTAAGGGGTTGAGGGATGCTATTGGTCGGGCGTGTTTCGCGTGTTAGAAATCGAGGTTACAAGTAACCCGTCGTCGTAGTTGCAAAAACCGTCGATCAGATAAAATTTATACTGAAACTCCAAGGGAGTCCCGGGTCGAACATAGGGAGGCGACGTTTACTTTACTTGAAAACCGCACTTCATTTCATTTCTTTTTGGTATTTTAGGGTTTTGTTATTTTATTGTATTTTTGAAATAAAAGAAAACAAGCAAATGTATCACAAGATAGAGATGTGGAACAAATATGATATATATATTACTTCCAATGTCAATTACAAGAAACTATGAAAGCAAATAAAGAGAGGGAGGTGAGAGGAAATCTCCCGAATCAGCTGTTCGGCGAGAGGATGGTGCCTGGCGGAAGCTCAAATGAAGGAGGTGAGGAGCGGGATGATGGAGGTGAGATGCTAGAGGACATCGGGTTGAGGAAAGCTTCAGCGCAGCTCCGGAATGAAGGTGAGAAGATGGAGATGATCTGCTACTGAAATGGAGGTGGGAGGATAGCTCCAAGGTGACCTATGAAGGGAGATGGGAAGTTAGAGGAGCATTTGGTGGGGTAGAGGTTCGCTACACTAATAGGCACCTTGGGAGCTTAAGAACAAGCTCTAATGGAGCGTTGGAAGGCTTGCTAGAGCTTGGGAGTAGGTGGGAGTCGGTAGAGATGGCTTGGAAGGGAGGGGGTGTAGATCATTTTATAGTGGAGGAGAAGAGGCTAAAAATGGATAAAGGACCTTTAGAGACCTTTAGACCATCGCTGGAAACGTTGCTGTAGATAGCTCACCTCCACTCACACCCTTAGCTGGCTTTGCTGGCTTGCAATGAAATAGCGACGGCTGTAAGTGTTGTTGTAGGTCAGCCCCGCTATCGCTAAAAGCTAGCGCCAGCCGCCCTTGCACCCACGCCGCGCTACCCCGCTAATTACGCGTGCTGACCACGCGTGCTCGGCTATGTGTGCGCTTGCTCTGTGCTGGCATGCGCGTGCGCGCACGCTGCCTTGCGCTGGCACTGCCGCTCCATGCGCCCACCCAATTACGAATTGGAGGGGCTGCGAGGATTCAAACCCGCACCCTCCTTTTGCAAACCAACGCTCCCACCATTGCGGCAAACCTTCCCTTGTGTTGTGTGGAGTGGCTTGGTGCATCCGCTTCCCAACCGTTAGATCTTGATCCAACGGCTAGGATTGAAGGGCACGGATGAAGGAGTTGAGCGGTGCTGCTGGCCAGTGTTGGGCAGCCTAGATGGCACCATGTGGCGCCATCTGGGCTGTCCATCTTCTTCTTCTTGTAGAGGGTGCTACGGTGCTCAGATCAAGATGATTCCTGTGATGCCAAACTACGATTGTCGCTCTGGATTCATCCGTTCAGTCGGATTTTCCATCCAAAACCTGTATGGATGTCGCATTGCCCCCCTGGCCATATAAAATGGAGGAACTAATATATAAAATATACAACTATCCTAAATGCCATGCAATGGAATGCTATGCAATATTTATAACATGATATGAAATGCTAAGCCTAGGAACTATAAAAATAAGCAATTTATCATGAATTTATGTGTGTTCATCATACCCCCATGCTTACTTTTTGCTAGTCCCTAGCAAAATTAACCTAAATGCTATGTATAAAAGTAGAATCAGGGTTCGAGTAATTAGGCAAAATTCATTGATTGCTTTAGAAAATCTCATCCCCAAGACCTAATTACAAAAACTCAATAGTGCTCGGGTGCCTTCCAGAATGCAGACCGTCCAAGCCCTCGCCTTATTTGAGAAGATAAATTTTTTTTCTTTTCTAATTTTTTTTGTACTTTTAGAGTTTAAGAGTTACAGGATAACTTTTTACAGCTACCCGACCCGCCCAAGACTCGAAAAGGACTCTAAGTGCTAAGCATCTTATGAAAAATAGTGAAAGACTCACTAGACGGCTGTTAAAACGGACTTCGGATTTCTACGACCTTAGGTGACCTTGCCTAAAGGTTTATCTTTATGATTGGTAGCTTTCTCCCTACTTTCTTTTATATGGGGTCAACACAAGGGTGAACGCAGTGTATATCTCCCCGGTTTATTCTACTTCCCCGCTTCTTCCCTAGGTGTTTTGGGAATTATTTTGCATTTTTTTTATTTTGAGCTGGGTTCTGGACAACTGGTTGATGAGCTGTTACCACCAACAACTTGCCAGCCATACTCGTGCGGTGAAGTATGGTTTCATTTATTTTTTTTTCCTTTTTTTTTTAAGTAGGTGGCTTTCCTGATCTAAGAATTACCTAAAAGCAGTATAATGAAAGCAGTCTTGTGGCTGGGCTCTGGACAACAGACCGATGAGCTGTTACCACCGATAACTTGCCAGCCATACCACCCAAGTCAGTCCATTAGTTACCCAATTTTCGTAAAAATCATTGGAAAGTGAGTCAGTGCAAAAAAATGTGTGTAGATGCTTAGGCTTAAAGTCCCCCCAAATCAGAGGGTAGGTTGATAAGTCGCATATTTATCATCCCAAATTATTTACCAAATTAAAATAAATTTTAATTGGCGAGGACTCAAGACTAAATCCACATTTTAGTGGACACCTAAGCTAATTAAGCCCGAAGACCTGAAGAGTCTAAGTATTCAGGTCTTAAAGAATCAATTCCTAAAGTTTACAACTCCTAATGCCTAAGTTCTCATCTCCTAATTCTAACTTTTTTTTTAATTTCAATTATTTATTTATTATTTTATTATTTTTTTCTTCTTTTTTTTTCTTTTTTAAACAAGAATCGAATAACAGGAAATCACTGTTACAGCTGACAAAATGATTATAAAATATGTCCACCCCCCCATGCTTAGCTTTTGCAATGTCCTCATTGTGAAAAAAAAAAATGAAAGCATACAGGAGAATAGAAGTGGAAGAATAGCACTTGGTTTCCGTGAGACTCAGGTCAGTTTGGAATAGTCTTTACATGTGCTGAGTTTAGTGCCTTTAGCTGGGCGATGATCAGCCTGCGGTGGTTGTGGCAAGGTAAGAGCAACCTTGTCCGAGACGGGTTCAGGGAGCACATGGTCAACAAAGGGTTTGAGATGCTGTCCATTGACCTTGAAAATATTACCCATCTTTGGGTCAGAGATTTTGACAGCCCCATTAGGGAAAATCCATTCAATAACAAACGGGCTGCCCCACTTAGACCTGAGTTTACCGGGGAAAAGCTTCAATCGAGAATTGAAAAGCCAAACCTTCTAGTTCAGCTCAAAGCTCTTACGTGAAATCATTTGGTCATGGAGAGCTTTGGTCCTTGCCTTATATATTCTGGTGTTTTCATAAGCATCATTTCGAAGCTCCTCCAACTTAGATAGTTGGAGTTTCCTAGTTTTCCTAGCCAACTCAAGGTCCACATTACATTTCTTGATGGACCAAAATACCTGGTGTTCAAGTTCTATGGGTAAGTGACATGCCTTCCCAAACACCAGACGGAACGGAGACATACTGATAAGCATTTTGCATGCCGTACGGTAAGCCCAAAGAGCATCATCTAGCTTTTCGGTCCAATCCTTCTTATCAGGCCTAACGATTTTCTGCAAAATGTTCTTGATCTCCTGGTTGGAGACCTCGGCCTGTCCGTTTGTCTGAGGGTGGTAAGGTGTGGAAATTTGATGGCTCACCCCGTATTTCCCCAGTAAATTCCAAAACTAGGCATGAGTGAAATGTGTGCCACCATTACTGATAATTGCCCTAGGAACCCCGAACTGATTGAAGATATTTCTCTTCACAAAATCGATGACCACCTTGTGGTCATTGGTCTAGTTGGGAATTGCTTTAGTCCACTTGGACACGTAATCAATAGCGACCAGAATATACTGGTGTCCAAATGAAGGAGGGAAGGGTCCCATAAAGTCGATGCCCTAAATGTCAAAAATTTCAACGGAAAGAATTGAGTTCAGGGACATCATATCTCTCTTAGCCATGTTCCCAAGTGTTTGGCATCGGGTGCATGACTTAGAGAATTCCTGGGCATCCTTAAATAATGACGGCCAATAGAATCCGAATTGCAAAATTTTTGCGGCCATCTTTTTCCCAGAAAAGTGTCCACCACATGCGGATGTGTGACAGAACTCAAGTATGCTATGGAACTCGACTTTCGAGATTCATCGACGAATAATATGATCTGCACCAATACGGTAAAGCTCGGGATCATCCCAAAAATAATATTTGGCCTCAGATACAAGTCTATCCCATTGTCGTTTGGTCTAATCCTGGGGGATTTGACCAATGGCCAAATAATTGACAAGATCTGCAAACCAGAGGGTTCGAATTCCCGAGACTGTGAGGATAGTTTCATCTGGAGAATTATCAGAGATCAAAACATTCGAATGAGGAGAATTAATTAGGATTCTTGAAAGGTGATCCGCCACTACATTTTGTGCCTCGGCTTTATCCCTAATTTCAAGATCGAACTCTTGAAGCAGCAGAATCCAGCGAATAAGCTGAGGTTTGGCATCCTTTTTGGCCAAGAGATGTTTCAAGGCCGAGTGGTCAGTATAGATGATGACACAAGAACCTAACAGATAAGCCCTGAATTTTTCTAAAACAAAAACTACAGCTAGCAATTCTTTTTCAGTAATGGTGTAATTCCTCTAGGCCTTGTCTAGAGTTTTGCTAGCGTAATAAATCACAGAGGGCTTTTTCTCAATCTTTTGACCCAAGATAGCCCTGATGGCATAATTAGATGTGTCAGCCATAATCTCAAATGGGGCTGTCTAGGTTGCAATACTAGGGCACAGGTGACTGTCATTTTCAATAAATCAAATACCTTACAACATGATTCATCAAACTCAAATGGTGCATCTTTGGCCAAAAGTTTACTCAAGGGCTGAGCAACCTTCGAGAAATCCTTAATGAATCTTCTATAAAAGCCCACATGCCCAAGGAAAGGGAAAATCTGTTTTACGGATGTGGGTGGAAGAAGTCTAGAGAAAGCATCCACCTTAGCTCTATCAACTTCAATTCCCCGATTAGAAACCACGTGACCCAGGACGATGCCCTCCTGAGTCATAAAGTCGCTCTTTTCCTAGCTAAGGACCAGCCGTGTTTTGATGCATCTCTGAAGGATCAATTCCAGGTTAGCTAGGCAAGACTCAAAAGACTCTCAGAAAATGGAGAAATCATCCATGAACACCTCAAGACAATCTCCCACCATGTCAGAAAAGATGGCCATCATGCACCTTTGAAAAGTCGCAGGAGCATTGCAAAGCCCGAACGACATTCTACGGAATGCAAAGGTTTCGTAGGGACATGTGAAAGTTGTCTTTTCCTGGTCTTCGGGATGGATAGGGACTTTGTTATATCCCGAATAACCGTCCAGGAAGCAAAAATATTTTTGCCCAGCTAACCTTTCGAGGATTTGATCGATGAGTGGCAAGGGAAAGTGATCCTTTTTAGTGGTAGTGTTCAGCTTCTTATAGTCAATATAGACTCTCTAAGCAGAAGCTGAACGAGTGGTGAAGGTTTCCCCTTTCTCATTAGTCATAATGGTTATTCCCGCCTTCTTGGGTATAATCTGAATGGGGCTAACCCACGGACTATCTGAGATTGGGTAAATAATCCTAGCATTGAGCCACTTAATTATCTCCTTCTTGACCACTTCTCACATATTCGGGTTTAGTCTCCTTTGCATTTTACGAGAAGGGCAGGATCCATCTTCCATGAAAATACGATGATTACAATAAGATGGCTCGATCCCCCTAAGGTCGTGGATGGTCCAACCAATTGCCTCCTTGTTGTTCTTAAGGACCTTAATTAACCTCAATTCTTGCTCCTTAGTCAAATCAACACTAATAATCACAAGGAGCGTGTTTTCAAGTCCTAAGAACTCATATTTCAAATTTTTGGGCAATGGTTTTAATTCCAGCTGGGGTGGGTTTAGAATAGAAGGAAGGGAGGATGCTGATGAAGATTCAGCAGGACGATCTAGTGGAAGAGGCTGGGAATGAACAAAATCAACAACCTCTTCAGGATGTGGCAAGTCTACCATGGAGGAGGGTTGTGGGTTGGGTTCGCTAAAGCTAATGGAGTCCTCGAGTGCATTGATTGTCATACACGTCTCAAGATCCCGATATTCGAGTTCCTCAATGAATCCACAATCCTCAAATCCTCTTATCACCTTAAAAATATCCAATGTTAATTTCTTATCCCCAAAGGCGATCTCCATACTACTGCTTTCACAGTTTATGTTGGCCTTGGCGGTAGTTAGGAACGGACGCCCCAGAATGATGGGCGTGTTCCTCAAATCATTAGGTACATCCGTGTCAAGGACGAGGAAATCTATAGGAAAATAGAAATCCTTGACCTTGACAATTACATCCTCAATAACGCCTCTCGGTGTGGTGATCGATCGGTCTGCTAATTGTAGCGTTACTGAGGTTGGCCTGAGTTCACCTAACCCAAACTTCTCATAAATAGAAGTTGGGATTAGGTTGATGGATGCACCTAGGTCGAATAGTGCCCTATCAAAAGTGTATTGCCCAATAATGCATGAAATTAAGGGGGCACCAAGATCTTTCTTCTTTTGAGGAAGGTGATGCAGGATTACAGAACTTGCCTGCTCAGAGAGAATCACCTTCCTCGGAGTGGGTTCTCTCGGCTTACACTTTTGGGTACACAGTTCTTTCAAGAATTTAGCGTAAGCCAGGATGTGCTTAATAGCATCGAGGAGCGGAATATTGATCTCTACGCTCTTGAATAAATTCAAAAGCTCCTCATTGCTGTCTAGGGTTTTCTTCTTCTTGGCTTTCAATAGGGCCTCAGGGAATAGGATATGGGTGGAATTTTCAATTTTCGGTCCCTGGGCCTTATTGTCTTCTTCAGCCTCCTTCTCTTTCTCAAGCTCCCCAGGATTTTGACTTCTAGAAGGTAATTCTGTGTTCTGGGTCTACTTCCCACTTCTTAAGGTGATAGAGTTTGCAGAGGCATAAGGGTTTGGGTCTTGAGGTGGATTAGTGAAGATTGGAAGGCCTTGGTTGGTCATGTAACCAGAAGAGGAGGAAGATGGACCCTGCTCAACCACTTGAGCATGCGCGTGTGGGTCCCTTTGATTCCTGTACCCTTGGGCTCTATTGCCCTGATTTTGCACATTACGCAGGTTTGGTACGGGTTGAGATGGTAGGGATCCAAGTTGTCGGGTGTTTGCAATTAACCCGGATTGCAAGTTATCCAAAAATGTCTTCATTTGTTGCATAAGCTGAAGCATGGACCCGTGCATTTCTACCATCTGCCGGTTCAAATCAGCCTGCCCCACGGATTGTTGGGCATTCCAAGATGGCTGATTAACCGATCTCGGGGGAAACTGGGTGTATACTTGACCCTGACCCATGAGTTTTTGAGATGCATAGTTGCTGGGTCGAGAATGGGTCTGTTGCCCCTAATTTTTCAAAGAGAAGTTAGGGTGGTTCCTCCATCTCGAGTTAAATGTTTTGGAATACGGGTTGGACCTAACATTCTCCTGCATTGCATATGCTTCCTCATAAAACGAGGATGAAGAGAAGGAAGGATCAGAGAAACTGGGATCAAAGGCCCCAGTTTGGAACCCATATGGTTTCGAGAAATCCTGGCTCATAGGTTGAGCCGAATCAAGTTGGTTCACGAATTCCCGCCCTGTGGGAGCTCATGAGGAATGGAATCCCAAATTCTGGGATTGAGTGGGTAAAGAAGTGTTTCCTAAATTCCCAGAGATCCATTCTTCCATTTTCTTAGCAACCAAGTCCATTTTATCCAATTTATTACAAATTAATTCCATGTTAAATGAATGAGAATCCTGGATCTCATTAGCACTTGATCTAGGTTGTTTGGACTGGTTGAATGCATCCATGGAGGCATGATTAATTGAGTTCTTGCTCATTTCCTCAAATAGGTCGTATGCGCTATCTGCATCTCTGCTGAGAAAATTGCCTCCGTAGGAGGCATCCACATGATTACGGAGTTGCTCAACCAACCCGTGATAGAAAAGCTGCATGAGTTGCATTTCAGCACCTCGTGGTGTGGACACTTCCTCAAAAGTTCTTGGAATCGCTCCCAGGCACCATGAAACAGTTCCCTCGGCTGCTGGGTGAAAGTGGTAATCGCTCGTCGCAAGGCATTGGTCCCTCTGATAGGGAAGAATTTCTTCAAGAAAGCCGACTTAAGAGCAGCCCAAGTTTCAATCGACCTTCCTATAGTCCGGTACCAATGTGCGGCCTTATCCCTGAGAGAGTGGGGGAAAAGCCTCATGATCATTTGCTCTTCGTTCACATTCCTTGCTATGGTGGTCTGAACCAAAGTGGTCAGATCTTCCAGGTGCTGGAATGGGTCCTCCAAGCCAAGCCCATGGAAATGCTTAATCAAACTTAAGACTAGGGGCTTGATTTCAATGTCTCCGGCAGGAATCAAGACACCGGGACGTTCCCCATAGTTTGAAGGATCGTAAAAATCCTTCAAGGGCCGAGCGCCCTGACCATGCATGCATTGAACCATTGCTGCATCTGCTGCAATTCTTCCAATTGCCTCTGAATCAGCTCCTGCTAGTTCAGAGGCGGGGGAGGTAGTTGTTGATCAACCATGGGATCTGCTTGGCTGTAGCTCAACCTCTGCCTCCTAGAATGGTCTAAAGGTCCTTCAATCTAGGGTTCAATGACCTCCTCCTAAGCATACACTGGAATGAAGTCAGAAGGACGGGGAAAAGAGGGAACCCTGCAGCACAAGAATACAAGCCTATCCTTAGATAGGGTAGCCTAAGGTCTACTGACTCTCAAAATCCATCCTAAGAGTATGGACGATTTACTCTACTTATGTCTAGGCAATCCAACCAGTTAGAAGGCGGGACTGAGGAGAAGGTTCTTCCTTTGGCTTGTACCTCCGGTTCCTAGTGTACCCCCTAGCCGCGGTCGTTTGACGCTACTCCCCTAGCTAGACATTAGATTAACTAGTATAATCAGGTTAATCATGAATAATCTCAATTTGGATCTG
Organism: Thalassia testudinum; assembly: GCA_037157565.1. Lineage (NCBI taxonomy): Eukaryota > Viridiplantae > Streptophyta > Magnoliopsida > Alismatales > Hydrocharitaceae > Thalassia > Thalassia testudinum. The sequence goes on along the minus strand of JAZHRO010000071.1, from coordinate 19,943,252 downwards.
GATGAGCAAATGAATCCTTAGGGCCAACGTCTAATTGATTTTAGTTAGGCTTGGGAAATTGGTGCTCTGGAATGTGATGGGCCCTTAATGGGTTGTGCCCTTAATGATTTGTTTGAGAATGTGTGAATGTGCACAACCAAGAGGTTTTCAAGCAAGATTATTAATGATGAGGTGAGTTTTAGGATTCAAATCTTGCTTAATAGCTTTTAGGATTCAAATATTAGGTGTTTTGAACCAAATTTTCTGAGGCAAACCAAGTTTGTTGTTGAAAGCACATGTTCAAGTATTTTCCTTTAGAAATCAAGAAAAATATGGAGTGCCTAGCTTGACCTAATTATTGAATCCTATGGGGCAGCTAGAAAATGAACCTCTTTTAGATTAGGTGGTGCGACCCAAACAATTCACTCAATTGGCTCAAATGCACTGCCAATTAAGGCACACAAAAAGGTGGTTAACCTAATATGATTTCTACTCTTTTATGTGTTGAATTTGTGTACCGGGTCCATAGGTCGGAAGCCCAATTGAGTAGATGAAAATAAAGTCCAATTATGTGCCTCAAATGTGAGTGTATAGAGTGTATAAATTGATTCATCCCACAGAAAATATCTTCTTTTTTCTTTTATATAAGATATGGGTGAGATGGGTAAAGATGGCAAACAAGACAAACAAAGTCTATCCTAGGATTTATGAAAACACCTAAGTAGATTAGGTCTTAGTTATGATTGTGGTGAAATGAACTAGTGGGGGGGGGGAAGGTGGGGGACACTTATAGAGTACTCTACCCGCACTTTACTCCGATCTACCACACTTGGATCTCCATGCTAGGGTACCTGCAAGACAGTAGATCAAAGACAAGTAGGGTTACTGCTATGTAAATGCAAAGAAACGTGATAAACAATAAAGTAAATTCCGTTGCCTCCCCGTCAACGACACCAAAATGGTCGGGCATGTTTCGCATGTTAGAAACTGAGGTTACAAGTAACCCGTCGTCGTAGTTGCAAAACATGTCGATCAGATAAAATTTATACCGAAACTCCAATGGAGTCCCGGGTCGAACACAGGGAGGCGACGTTTACTTTATGTGAAAACCGCGCTTCATTTCGTTTCTTTTTTGTATTTTAGGTTTTTGTTATTTTATTGTATTTTTGAAATAAAAGAAAACAAGCAAACGTATCACAAGATAGAGATGTGGAACAAATATGATATATATATATATATTACTTCCAATGTCAATTACAAGAAACTATGAAAGCATATAAGGAGAGGGAGGTGAGAGGAAATCTCCCGAATTGGCTGTTCGGCGAGACAACGGCGCCTAGCAGAAGCTTGGACGAAGGAGGTGAGGAGCGGGACGACGGAGGTGAGATGCTGGAGGACGTTGGGTTGAGGAAAGCTTCGATGTAGCTCCGGAATGGAGGTGAGAAGGCGGAGATGATCTGCTACCGGAATGGAGGTGGGAGGAGAGCTCCAAGGTGACCTATGAAGGGAGATGGGAAGTTGGAGGAGTATTTGGTGGGGCAGAGGTTCGCTACACTAATAGGCACCTTGGGAGCTTAAGAACAAGCTCTAATGGAGCGTTGGTAGGCTTGCTAGAGCTTGGGAGTGGTGGGAGTAGAGTAGGTAGAGATGGCTTGGAAGGGAGGGGGTGTAGGTCCTTTTATAGTGGAGGAGAAGAGGCTAAAAATGGATTAAAAGACCTTTAGTGACCACCAGACCATCGCTGGAAACGTTGCTGTAGATAGCTCACCTCCATTCACGCCCTTAGCTGGCTCTGCTGGCTTGCAATGAAATAGCAACGGCTGTAAGCGCCGTTATAGGTCAGCCCAGCCGTCTCTAAAAGCTAGCGCCAACCGCCCTTGCACCCGCGCCGCGCTGCACCGCTCATCATGCTCGCTGACCGCGTGCGCCCGACTGTGTGTGGACTTGCTCTGTGCTGGCATGTGCGTGCGCGAGTGCTACCTTGAGTTGGCGCTGCCGCTTCATGCACCCGCCCAATTGCAAATTGGAGGGGCTGCGGGGATTCGAACCCGTGCCCTCCTTTTGCAAACCAACGCTCCCACCATTGCGGCAAACCTTCCCTTGTGTCGTGTGGAGTGGCTTGGTGCATCCGCTTCCTAGTTGTTGGATCTTTATCCAACAGCTAGGATTGAAGGGTGCGGATGAAGAAGGAGTTGAGCGGTGCTGCTGGCCGGTGTTGGCCGGCCTGGATGGCACCACGTGGTGCCATCTGGGCCGTCCATCTTCTTCTTGTAGTGGGTGCTACGGTGCTCAGATCAAGATGATTCCCGCGATGCTAAACTGCGATCGTCGCTTCGGATCCATCCATATGGTCGGATTTTTCATCCGAAACCTGTATAGATGTCGCATTGCCCCCCTGGCCATATAAAATGGAGGAATTAATATATAAAATATACAACTATCCTAAATGCCATACAATGGATGTTATGCAATATTTATAACATGATATGCAATGCTAAGCCTAGAAACTATCAAAAATAAGCAATTTATCATGAATTTATGTGTGTTCATCAACTATTCTATTTCAGTAGGAATAAATCAGTAAATTATGAAGAACTTAGGACCATCCTAGCCCTAGGATAGCCTAGAAGCTTCCCTAAGCCTTAGCCACCCTTATATTAGGTCACCACACCGTAGGAAACCTTAAAACCCTAATTCTAGCCTCTATCTGGACGTCCAGAACTCTTAGCCAACTCCCGCACACCTTAAACCCACTTCTGCAGTGTTATTGGACGTTCAGACACTTGGTCAAACGTCCAATTTCTATAAAATACCCAAGACAGAACCTAAAATCCCTCCTGACTCTGATTAGACGTCCAGACAACAAGTCTGGACTTCTGATTTTTCACTATAAGATGCCAGAAACTATTATTGGACATCCAGAACTGCCCTCCAGACCCTATTTTGAGATTCAAGCCTTGATCTTGGATCTCTAGGTCCCTAAACTCAAGTCCAACCCCATAGGAACCTAAATTAAGGTGCCCTAACCCTAGTACATCACCTCCAGACCTCCCTAAGGACCTAATTAGGTCCTCACTAAACCTAATTGACTTAGATCTTAGTCAATTCCATCAGCTTATTCAATTGGACTCATTAAGTCCAATTGAGTCCTGATCTTAGCACACATTGTCCAATTAGACTCAATGAGTGTCCAATTGACCTAAACCTGACTTAATTGAGTTATTTTACTCTCAATTAAGTTTTCACACACCCAATTAAACTTGTATTAAGTTTAATTGCACATTACCTTAGTGAATTAGGGTTTGCAACCCTAATTTGAGACCTACCTTGACCTAAACCCACTAGAACCTAACCTAATCAACCTAGCCACCTTAGTTTCGACCCACACACACCATACACATGAAAATACCTAGCCTAGAGTTATCTAGAACTCTCTACCATGTGTTGTTGCCTTGGTTGCTAAAATTAGCAACCAAGAGCCATTCAATTTTTAGATCCACATTTGGTGGATCTAAAAACCACCATCCATCCTCTCTCTCTCACTCTCCCACGAGCTCCCACCATAGGCCTCTCTGGAGAATTCCATAATTCTCTAGAGAGCTTCCCTTAGGTCTGTAAAAAGACTTAAGGGGTGGCCATTTGCACCCATTCACACTTGGCTTCCATTTAGTTTAGCTACATCCACCTCCACTCCATCTCCACGTGTAGCATCACCATGGCCACCACCATCTTCACGCCAAGATGCTAGATCACCTCTCCAACCTCTCTCCAAGGGTCGACCTAAGAACCATTGGCCACCCCTCGTCCTCTCAACCAACTCAAAGGCCATCGAAGCCTACCTCTGAATGCCCTTATTTCTGCTAGATTAGTAGCTTAGTTCTTCATAGTTTACATACTTTTATTACTGCTTAGTAATGTAGCTTTATATTCTCCCCCAATGATGCATGCATAATCCCCCTTTAGGTTCATGTATGCGATCATTTTTTGTTAGCTAGATTTACGTTTTCAAGCTTTCCTCTATATGCTTTCCATGAGTTCCATGTTGCAAACACCATGATGAATTAATAAAGGATCTTTTTCTATATATATATATTTCTTTGTGTTGAGAATCACCATGAGCTTATTGCAACATATTTCATGTGATTAAAGTTGCTTGCTTTTTAATTTTTGATATTCTGGCAACTAAGCATGTCTTGTATAAATACGTAATAACCATAAATCGACATGCAATTTTAAGCAAGTAGAGCAAAAGAGATCGATTTCAAATTTATATAAATGCCTCCCAGAGATGAACAACTGGGACTCAAGTCTCGTTATCCTTAAAAATTATTTTTGACGAGCATTTTTAGCGTGACTATACTACGATCTCTGACGATTTCAAATGTGCAAAAACGGGCTTGTCACCTGGTTATAACCGGAGTACTCGTCCAAAAAGCAGAAGAATCTATTTCCCGCTAGTTTTTTGAGGATCTAATCAATAAATGGTAGTGGGAAATGATCCTTCTTTGTGGAGATATTGAGTCTTTTGTAATCAATGCGGACTCTATGAATTTGCCACATGGGTCTGTATGATTTCTCCAGTTTCAGTCGTGATCACGGTGAGTCATGCTTTCTTAGGCACAACCTGGATTGGACTCACCCACCGACTATCAAAGATCAAGTAGATGATCCCAGCATCTGACCACTTGATGATCTCCTTTTTCATGACCTCCTGCAGATTATGATTCAAACATCTCTACATTTTACTGGAAGGTCATGTGCCTTCTTCAATATAGATGTGGTGTGTGCAGTAAGAGGGGCTGATACCAGTCAAATCATTGAGAGTCCATCAAATGGCTCTTCGATGTTGCTGGAGAATAGAAAATAGACGGGATTCCTGATCAGGTGTGAGTCTAGAATTGATAATCACAGGAAACGTTTGATTGGAGCCCAAAAAGACGTACTTTAGATGATCGGGAAGAGGCTTAAGTTCCAAAACAGGGTTATCAGCAGCAGCGGGTGGTTCAGGGTGTGTGTCAGGAGCAAGGGAAAGAGTTATGGGTGTGTCTAGGTTAAGTTTGGATTCTTCTGATTCCAGGTTTTGATCCTCTTGTTATTGATCAAATGTAGTCAGGTTTTCATCAATAGACGGATCGTCAACCACAGCCTTGATATCACATATCTGTTCTATAACTCCGCAATTAATCCCTTGTTGGGCCTGAAAGATGTCAATCTTTAATGTCTGGTTCCCAAATTTCAGTTCAATTTGGCCCTCCTCACAGTTAATGTTGGCCCTAGCAGTGGCCAGAAAGGGTCTCCCTAGTATGATTAGTGTGTTTTCCAGATTTTCTGGAGCATCCATATCCAAGACTACAAAGTCCACCGGGAAATAGAAATCTCGAACCCTAACAATGACATCCTCAAGAACTTCTTTAGGGGACTTAATAGATTGATCTACCAACTATAATGTCACCTATGTCGGTTTAAGCTCAGATTCCTCAAGATGGTCAAGTAGGGATGTAGGTATTAGGTTTATAGAAGCTCCTAGATCCAATAATGCTCTATCAAATTGGATATCACCAATTGTACAGGAAATCAGGAGAGTACCTAGGTCTTTTGCCTTAGGTAGGAGTTTGCTCAAAATTACAGAGATGGCTTGCTCTAAAAATACGATTGGGCTCCCACTTTTGGTTCGCTGCTTACGTTTAGGTGTACATACGTATTTCAGGAATCGTGTGTAAGCCTATACGTGGCGAATCGCATCCATCAAGGGGATGTTTATATGGACCTGTTCAAAGAGCTTGACCAGATCCTCCTCAAGTGCCACGGGTTTGGTTGCCCTCTTTCCCTTGGTCAAGGCCTCGGGAAATGGAACCTTAGATGGTTCCTCTAGAATAGGTCCAGATTCTTGATCTGGGACAGGGGTATCTTGGATGACTATCCTAGGGTTTGGGTTACTACCAGGCTGAAAGTGGCTTGTGTAGTGTGGGTCTTGTGTTGCTTTGCCACTACGGGTTGTTACTGAATTTAGTCTTGCCTTGTTCTGGTTTGGTGTCGGTAAAATAGGTAGCTGCTGTTGAAATCCCGAGTACAATGTCAAAGCTTCCATCCCATCGGGTGATGGAAAAAAAGGGGCCTGATAAATCATGTGGGCTTGGCCTGGATTTGGGTTTAGATTGCGCCTCTAGTTCAGTATGCTATTTGGATTCGGCAGAGGTTGTGAAGGGAGTGTGCCAGGTTGGTGGGAATTCACCATCTGGGCGAGTTGATTGCAAACCTTTGTGATCTCGTCTTTGTGCTGTTTTTGCATAGCCGTATTCGTCTTTTGAATGCCAGCCAGAGTCTGAAGGATGAGAGTCATTTGATCTGTCTGAGTTGGCCCAGATTGATAGGTGTGGTTGGGTCGAGGCTGAGGCTGCTGATATGGACGAGGCGCTTGTGGATGGGGTTGATATGGTGGTCTCTGATTCTGATGATTTCCCACCCATAGGAAATTGGGATGATTCTGCCATCCAAGGTTATAAGTATTAGAGAATGGGTCATTCTAGATGGCGTTGATGTCCTCGCAGGTTTGACGAACCTCAGAAAAATCAGAAGATGAGGGTTCAGAGTTCCCCAAACTAGAGTAGGTAGGGTCGGAGTTTCAGCCATCCCTAGAGTCAGACGAGGTTGGATACGGGTCCATCCCTTGAGAAGATCGGTGAAAGATGTTATGCATAGCTTCCTTCCCAGAGGGTGGCTGTGCGAACGGGTTTTGCGTAGAGGTGGCTCGCTGTAGATGTCGAGTTAGCTCATTCACCTTCTTCTCAATGATAGAGACCTTGTCCAAACGGCTGGCCATCAATTCCAAATCGACATATGAGGACAGGCCCTGTGTCTCATGTGCTCCCCTTGGATTCATCGATACGCAGGCATTCGTCCGATCGAATAAGCCCATGGAGTCATTATTGGAGTTCTCACACATATTCTTGAGAATCGCCCACACAGTGTCTTCGTGTTGACCCATGATGTTTCCTCTACAAGTTGGATTGATGAATAAGCGGATATCTTCATGGAGTCCCTGGTAAAAAGACTGGACTTGTTCCCATTTAGGAACTCTGTGATGGGGGCACTTTCGCATGAGATCCAAGAAACGATCCCATGCCTTGTGAAGTGGTTCTCAAGGCTTCTGTGTGAAGTGCATGATCTGGTGTCGTAAAGCATTCGTCCGACCAACTGGGAAGAACTTTTTCTGAAACTTGAATTGTAGTTCAACCCATGTGTTGATTGGACCTGTTTGAGTCTGATACTAGTGAGCTGCTTTGTCCATGAGAGAGAAGGAGAACATCTTCATGAGAAGAATATCCCGATTTTGGACATTTGATTCAAAGGTTTGGGCCAGATGCTTGAGTTGCTTGATGTGCTGAAAAGGATCCTCGGAATTGAGCCCATGAAAGTTTGGAATAGCATGAATAATGCTGGGCTTGAGTTCAGAATCAGGACCTCCAGCCGGGATTTGGACTCGAGGTTCGATTGCCACCGCAATGGGATTGTAATGATCTTGCATCATAGGATGCTGCGGTGGATTCGCAAAGGCTTGGACTAAATCATTAAGGTGCTGAGGTTGGTTCTCAAGGTTATTCTCTTCTTTTGCGGGTTGTGCCATGATGATGGATGAAGGATAAATAGGTTTAGATGAATCAGAGGAGATGTCTATATGATGGGGTTGCTACACAAACACAGAAGTCGAGGCCTGGCCTCGACGGGAGTGAATAACTAAAGGAGGCCTCAAGGATGGTCTTAAGGACCTCCTACCGAACATGCACCGATGGTCTGGATGAGAATAGAATGTGATGGACCCAATCAAGACACCCAAAAATTTTGGATGACTATAGAGGTTCGGGGCAGATGATACCCCTTAGTCAGAAAGTTGTCCACCTGAGAAATACCTGGGCAGCCAAAGAGGGAGAGTCCAGTAAAGACCCCTACATGGTAGAGTGCCCCCACGGGTTACAAGGTTTCCCCCACCTGACCTCTCTTGTCATTGATGTTCCAAGTAGACCAGAATGGGGACTTGACCTCTTAAGTCTACCAATTTTATTTAAGAGCAAGGGTGATTAGGATTTCACTTTAACTTTAGATGTATTGATAGCAAAAGTGACCTAATTTCAAGATTGGTTGACCCAACATGGTGGGTCAACTTCACCTATTTGTCCTTTGAAAAGTTTTAGGTCCCTCTTTTAGGATTCAAGTGAGATTAAGAGACTGATTTTTAGGGTTTGCTTGAATAGATCACTTCAACCAAGGCTTAGGCACACATCATTTTGGAAAATTGATTCTTGCTTATGAAAGTGTGTCTCTAAAAGCCCTAACTTGGAATCCTTAATTGGCTCTAATTTTGGTCCAATTTAGTTTGCCAAATGAGGTATCTAGGGCTCAAACAAGAATGTGGTAGCCCTAGTTACCTTAAATGGGTGCACAAATCAAGTTTTTGTTGTTGAAATCAAATCAGGCAACTTGATGAATTAGCTAAGAATGGAAAGCAAGTAGCCCTAATTGATTTTATCCTTTTTTTTCCTTTTTTAGAATAAGGGTCTTTAAGAGAGAGAGTAATCAGAAATTACTTGCCCCTGGCGTGTTTGTTGTGCGGATGTATTTTCTTTGAATCTTCTCCCTGAAACAACCACAACAAAAGAGATATAGCAAGTTAGTACTAAATCAGGAATTGTAATCAAGAATTCTAAATTTCCCGTTGCTCCACGGCAACGGTGCCAGAATGTTCATCGCACTAAGTCTGGGTTTAAAAAGTGTTGCGTTGTAGTACAATTGAAATAGCATTCAAAACAGATATAATTTTATTACTCGAAAAGATTTTCCGAGGTCGAACACAGGGAGTAAATTGGTATTTAGAAATTAAGATCACAATTCAGAATTAAAAGAGTACGTAATATATCAGTATCAGAGTGTAAAAATATGGGAGTAAAATGGTGATATAGATCACCAAATACTCCTACAATATCACGAAATAATTCAATGCATGAATATGCAATGTAAGCCAATGTTCTGTCGTCTGATGAAGGAATCAGACGACTTAAAGTGTCTGATTTCTTCTTCTTTGCTTCTTCTTCTTCTTTCTCTGCCTTGGCTTCCTTCTCTGAAGTCCTCTTCCTCTTTGGCTTTCTTTGTCTTCTATCTTTCCTCTTCCTTTTCCTTTCTTCTTCCCTGGCTCTTAGCTATTCTGGTCTTCTCTTCTTCATCTTTCTTCTACCTTTAGCCCTGCGGTCCTCCTCCTCTTCTTCTCTTCTTCCTTCTTTGGTTTCCTCTTCTTCTTCAGACTGTGACTAAGTGTCGGTCAAAGAACTCTGAAGAAAAACCCTACCCCTACCCATGAGACTCTCCTCACTTTCTCTCTTAGGATTCGCTCTCCCAGAGCCACATAGGAATTCAGGTAATCAGATCGGGTGCATACCCAGGACTAGGCCCACCGGCATGCGGTAGTGGGCGAGGAGTGAAGGTCGAGTTGGGTTAGGCTAGGTTCGCGGGGGCGTGTTGCAGACGAGACCGGGTCGGGTGAGTGGGACCTCACCCCGTGGATCTGAGGCGAACAACCTCTTTCACTTTTACAATTTATCTGGGTGTAGGCACTCTTTCACTTCTGAGGAGGGACTAAATGTCCCACTTGTATTCTGCGTGTCTGTAGTAGGGAGTGACTCTCAATTAGCGAGGCTGCAAAGGCACATGACTCCAACTGAGGGCCTGGATGCATGCACGAGAGAATTTTGTATGTCCTGGGGCAGCAGCCTGGGCGTAGCAAGACCTGGGTGAAGTTTCAAGTGAGCTTCAAGCTTTGTGCTAATGGTGGATGCAACCTACTACCTAAAACCACAAGAATAGCCTTGCGGCCACGTTAAATTGTTTAGAAAGTGTCATCGGACCACGGCGGATGTGATGGGGATGTCAACGTGGCTCGGGGGTGCCTGTGACAGCGTGCTTAGGGCACACTGTGTGCGAGTGAGTGGGTGTGTTTGGGTGAGTGGCGTGGTGAGTGGAGTGAGGGGAAATGATCAGAGAAGTGAGGCGGAGCTCGTGGGCTTGTCGGCGAGGGTTGTGGTGGCCTGTGGAGGTGGGATGGCCTCGCCAGAGTTAGTGGTTGAAGGTGGAAGGGATGGAGGTGCGATGGGTGTCAGTGGTCGATTTGAAGTGGAATAAATGTGGAACTAAAATAGAGGTGAGAGGGAGCTTATCTGGGAGGTCAAGGGACGAAGGGGGCGAGAGAGGGCATTGGGTCTAGTATGGCCGACGTCGGAGACGAAGGTGGCTCCGGTAAGGTGGGATCAGCGAGGACGAAGAGAGAGAAGTGCCTGCTAGTACGGCGAGAAGAGGACGAAGTCATGGAAGATGGATCTGCTGTAGATGTGACGGTTGGACGATGAGGAGGAGCTGGGAAGGTCGTCGAACATCGAGGAGCCTACGGCCGTGAATGGAAGAGTGGAATTAGGGGTTCATATTGACGGGAATTTCTCAGAGGATCTTCCTTCCAATTTTGGAAGAGATCCTTCAAGCAATCATGGAGAACTTCCAAGTTGAAGGCCGCCGGAGTAGGTTTCCTCCGCGATAATGGCAGAGGGACATACTTGTCAAGACGACGATAAAGTTAGGGGGCTATTAGCAAGGGTTTTTGAAAGTTAGGGGTAGAAATGTAATCAGGCTGGACCTTTTTGCAAACTAGGTCAAGGCAAACTCATCTTGGATCCAAATTTTGGTACAAACCTAATTTAGACCTAAGGAATCCAATGGTGAAGTTGGATTTTGGGTTGGACCATGTTTGACTAGGAAATTTATGCAAAGACCCAATTTAGGGTAAATATTTGTCTGAGACCCCATTTTAGGTCAAGATGGATCCTAATGGTCAAATTGAATGTACTAAACCCTAGAGAATATTTTTCTATGATTCGTAGAAGGTTTAAGTGAATTTTATCCTGACCAAAACCTTGGTTAATCAAGTGGGTCTATTTTTAGGATTTCAAGAAGTCATTTAATTCACAGAGCACACATAAACCCGTTTCTATCAAATCCAACTCACTTGTTATCTTATTAAAACCATTCGACCTTTATTTAGATGTTAAGAAAACCCGTGGTTGTACTACATTGGTAAAATTGCAGTTTTACCCCTTGTTTCTTGTGTTTCTCTCAAAAAGGTTGTGTAGTGAATTATGACCTTCAATTGGTTATGTAGGAGCATTTATTCTCTTCATTGGGTCAAAATGAGCTAGTTAGGGCTCATGATGGTGTTCCCATCAGTAGTGGTTTTCACCCAAATTGTGTTTCCTTTATAAATTAGGTGTACTCCATGCATGAATCATTGTTGCTTTATTTTTTAATCTGTGAATATATTTTAATGCAATACTATTCACCCCCCCTCTGATATTTAGTTGCAATCCACAGGATATTCTACCCCTCACACTTGGTATCAGAGCCTAGTTGTCCAGAAAGATGTCAAAGTCTTTTGTCGACACATACGTTGAGGGGCAATTTGCTATTCATCCTTCTGTCTTTGATGAGATGAACTATGGATACTGGATGACTAGGATGCAGATCATCCTAGAATCCATGGAATTCGAGGTATGGGATGTCATCTCATCCAAATACACTCATCTTGAAATCAAGGAAGGAGTGGCGGTGACACCAGACCAAAAGAAGATGGCAACCCACAATGCCAAAACTATGAATGTAATCTTCTGCGGGCTTTCAAGAGCAGAATTAAACTGCATCTCTACTTGCAAAATAGTATATGAGATCTGGAGCATCCTTGAACTCACCCATGAGAGGACAACTAAGGTAAAGGAAACTAGAGTAAATTTACTAACACAAAATTACGAGCTTTTCTGGATGAAGAAAGGCAAGTCAATCAAGGAGATGTTCATGAGGTTTATGGAGATCATAAACTCTTTAAGAAATCTAGATTGGGAGATCAAAAATGAAGCCTTGGTGAGAAAGATACTTCGATCACTCACCAGTGATTAGGAGACCAAGATGACAGCTATATAGGAGTCGAAAGATCTGTCTACCCTAAAGCTAGATGATCTTATCGGAAGCCTTATGGCCTACAAAGTTCAACTTCAGCACATGAAGGAACATGAAGAAGTGGAATAAAGAAGAAAGCTATAACCCTTGAAGCCATTCAAGAATCTGAAGAAACTTCAAGTGGAGAAGAAGAGGAAGATATAACACTCTTGTCCAGAAAATTCAGGAAGTTCATCAAGGATAAGAAGAACTGGCAGAAGAAAAAAGAAGAAACCAAGAGCGATGCTGTCATCTGTTACAATTGCAAGAGAAAGGAACACATCAAGAAGGATTATCTGCTTCTCAGGAAGGAATCAGATAAGAAGAAGAAGCACTTCAGAAAAGATGAAAAGAGGAAAGCCTTTACTACAACTTGGGATGAGTCAGACTCAAGTTCAGAAGAAGAAGAAACCTCAGGAGAAGAAGCTCTTCTAGGTCTTATGGCACTAGAAGATGAGGTAGCATCCTTTACCCAAGATGTATTATTAGAAGCATTCTTTGAGATGCATGATGTAGCAAAATCATTAAAATTAGAAAACAAAAACCTAGTAAAAGCATTAGGTAAAGAAAAAGCACAAAAAGAATCACTTGAAAATCAAAACAAAGAGTTATCTGTTGAGATCATTACATTAAAATCACAAATAAATAACTTAAAAATAGATATAGACAAATTAAAAGAAAACCCATCTATTCTGTTAAATGACCTAACTAAATTCACAAATGAAAGTAGAAACTTGCATAAATTGTTAGGAATACAAACCTAAAGCATCACAAAATTTGGGTTAGGCTATTTACTAAAAAATAGCCATAAAGCATCTAGTTTTAGCCAAAACAAAGAGAAAGGTAGCTTGTCAAAGTAGGCAACGCAAACTAACCACCATGGACCCAAACAAAAGTGGGTACCAAAAAGTATTTTGCAATCTTGTTTTGTAGGTTCTGTATATTATAAGAAGTGGACTTCCCGACAAATCAATGGGACATTGAAGCCACTTTATCAATCAAAGCCTCACAATCACAAACCAATGACATGAAAAAGAAGGTGGATAACAGATAGTGGCTGTTCTAAGCACATGACTAGCGAGGAAGACCTATTCCTGTAGCTTAATCATCAAGAAGGTGGTATGGTCACATTTGGGAACAATCACAAGGGTCGTATTATTGGTACTGGCCAAATTGGTAACACTTCTATCTCTTTTGATAATGTGCATTTAGTTAAAGGTTGAAAACATAATCTGTTAAGTGTAAGCCAAATATGTGATAAAGGGAATAAAATCACATTCACATGAAAAGGTTTTAAAATTTGTAATAAAGAAACAAAACAAATTATTCTTAAAGGAAATAGACATAAAGACATTGATGAGAACCTCATCATGAGCCATAACTAGCTCATTTTGACCTAATACAGAGGATAAAAGCTCCTACATAACTCAAGGAAAGGCTTAACTCAGAGAATTCTGAGTTTAAGAAGAAAATAAGTCATAAAGGGTAAAAATGCAATTTTACCAGCACAATCTGCAAACAGGGTAACTCAGGGTCCAAACATAGGTCAAACTAACCTAATAAGAAGGAAAGTGGGATGATCTGATCTGATAAGGGCTACAGCAACTCCAAGGAATTAAATGACAATCTGTAACTCTAAAACAAACCCACTTCAATTCACGAGGTTCGAGGCAAATAAAAAATCTATTAAACCCTCTAAAATTCATAGAAAAATAATCTCTAGGGTTTAGAACCTTCAATTTGGCCTTAGGAACCCATTTTGACCTACATTGAGAACCATGCCTAATTAATGATTTAATTTGGGTTTTTACGTAAATTGGCCGATCAAACAAGGTCTGACCTAGAAATAAAATTCATCATTAGAATCCTTAGGCCCCATTTAGTCATGCATAAAAACTTTAGCCTAAGAAGAGACCTTCTTGATCGACTTTGCATTTTGGTCCTCATCCAATACTTTTTGACCCTAAGCTTTTGAAACCCTCGCATTTTGGCCCCTAAGTCTTCATTTTTTTTCATTTGGGTCCTCCCTGCAAAACCCTGAGCAGCGCCATGCTCCGGCGAGGCATGGCACCGTGCAGGGTGAGGGCGACCCCCTGCCAAGACAACGGGGTGTTCCCTGCAACGTCTGCTGTCGCAGGGACACCTCCACGATCTCTGCCTTCGCCCACACCTTCCGTGCAAATGCGTGGAAGGTATGGGTCGCAATCCGGCAATCCTCCGGCGAGGGAGGCACGTCATCTCCCTCCGCCCTCCTCTCTGATTTTTGCCTCTATAAAAACCACCCCCGTCTGTCGAACTCAGGAGCTCGGTTCTGACGGAGAAACACCCCCTCCTTCCTCTCTTCCCACTCCGGCAGAAGCCCTCTAGCTCCGGCGGTTCTTCCTCCTCCTCCTCGTCGCTCTACCGCAATATGAGCAGCAGAGCCACCTTCGCCCGCTCTTCCCGCGTCGTGCCGAACCCAGCGCGCGCTCTCCCGCTCTCCTCGCCGCCACCCCCTCTCTCTGGGCACCTTCTTCTCCGGCGACAGTCGATACAACTGTCGCCCCACTCCGGCCCCCTTCGACTCTACAACTAGGTCAGAACTTCTCCCTACCTCCCCCTCTTTCTTCTCCTCACTATTTTACATTTGATTAAACCCTCGACCGACCTGACCGCCCTCACCTTGTCCATCTCCGGCCACTCTCCGGCGAGTTGCCCCCGTCAATCCACCACTCCACACAACTTGCCACCTACCCCAAAAGCTCCGCCTCACCTGACCCGACACCCCCCGCCCCTTCGCTGCCACTCCTCACCTCCACAACACTCCCCCGAACAAACCCACTTTTCCGGTCGCAATCCGACCTAGGGCCGCCGCCAGACACTGCCCCACAACCTGCTACACCCCGCATTACCTTCGCCGTGCCACGGCGAAGGTCACCCTGTAGTTTGATTAGGCCGAGAGGCCTTGTTTGTGTTTGGCAGATGTACAACCCCGACTGCCATTGGCGACAAGGCGAGGAGCTTCTAAGCAAGCTCCAGGCCCTGCAGCAGCAGGATCCTAGCTGAGGCGAACTGGAGGGACTTGGGCGAAGGCAAGGAGCAGATCTGCGAAGAGAAACGAGCGCGTTGCTGCTGAAGCCAGGTTGTGCCTTCCTGCGGGCGCGCGCAAGCGAGGGACAAAGTTTAGTCCCACATCATGGGATTTCGAAGCGCCGCACCGGTTTAAATTGCTTTTGTGAAATAATCTTGTCACCTCCGAATGCACCGGGGTGAGGTCCTGCGCCCACTCACCCGCCCGGTCCAGGAGCTCACCACGCGGATCCGGCGGATCCGACCCGAACCTATTTTGAGCACACCTCGTGCATTACCCACCTGCCGGTGTGCCTGGTCCCGGGTACGAAGCCCGACCCGATTACCCGGCAGCTCTGGGAGAGCTATCCTACGAGTGAAGTCTGAGAAAGAGAGAGACATGCGGGTAGAGGGAAAGGGGTAGGTTTTGCGTTGGCTGAGGTGTGTGCAGGAACAGGCCAAGACAGAGAAGAAGAAGAAGAGAGCAGGGCGCAGAGAAGAAGAAGCTCTGAAGAAGAAACGACCGAGGAAGAAAAGCGAGGCAAAAAATAAGAAGGCCAACGAAGAAAGACTGAAGGAAGAAGAAGGAGGAGCACCAAGCAGCACTGTAGCAGCGGTGACTTAAGTCGTCTGATTGGAAAATTAGACGATGTTCTACAGAGGAAGGAAGAAGGAAAGAAGAGCAGGCACTGCAAAGAAAAAGAAAGAAAGAAGAAGAAGGAGCTCTGCAGCTGAGGCAGAAAGAAAAGAAAGAAAAAAGAAGCAGAAGAAGAAGAGGAACTGAAGGCAGAAGATCCGACAAACAAGAAGAAGAAAGAAGATAAAGATGAGAGAAAGAAGAGAAGAAAAAGCCAAGAGGCCAACCTATCTCTCTCTCTCTCTCTCTTATTTTTGTAATAGAAACATTGTACTTCTAGAATACAACTTGCTCCCTGAGTTCGACCTCAGGGACTCTTTTATTTCCGAGTAACAAATTGTATTAAACTGGTAACCACTTCTCTATGCTATACTACGACGAAATAATAGAACTATAGAGGAGAACCGATCACCAATTTTTGGCGCCGTTGCCGGGGAGCAACGGCTATTCTAGAAGCTTTAAATTTCTTTCAAGAGATTGCTAATCTTTTTCTCTCTCTTATGTGCAGGTAAAAATTGGAAGAGCAGCCGCACAACAAACACTCCAACAAACAGGTAATCTTCATTAGCCCTCTCTTAAACTCCCTTAAAATCTAAAAAGGAACAAAAGGAAAAATCAACTTAGGGCTACCTGCATCATACATAGTAATTCCTCAAAGTTGCCTAAATTTTTCATTTCAACACATTTTAACTGTCCATCCAGCTAAGGTAACTAGGGCTAAAACCTTCTTGATTGAGCCCTAGATACTACATTTTTGAGGCAACTAAAATGGACCAACTAAAGCCAACTCAGGAATTGAAAAGCTAGGGTTTTTAGAGACACACCTTCTATTAACAAAGAAAAGATCTTCCCAAAAAGAGGTGTACCTAAACCTTGTTTGAAAAGATCTATACAAGAGGAACCCTAAGCAAATCAGGCTCTTAAATCCATTTGAACCTTAAAAGAAAGGACCCAAAAGCTCTCAAAGAAACAAGAGGTGAAGTTGACCCCTTGGGTCAACCAACCTTAAAATTAGGTCACTTCTTCACTTAAAATACCTAAAAGTTCAAGTGGAACCTTAAGCACCTTGATCTTAAAGTAAAATTGGTAGACTTAAGAGGTCAAGGTCCCTATTCTGGTCTACCTGGAACCGCAGTGACAAGAGAGGTCGGGTGGGGGAAACCCTGTAACCCGTGGGGACGCTCTACCGTGTAGGGGTCTTTGCGGGACTCACCCTCTCTGGCTGCCCAGGTAATTCTCAGGTGGACGATCTTTTTGATCAAGGGGTCCATCTGCCCCGCACCTCTATAGTCACCCAACAATTTTTGGGTGTCTCGATTGGGTCCAGCACCTTCTAAACTCATCTATTCCAACAGTGCATGTACGGTAGGAGGTCCTTAAGACCACCCTTAAGACCTCCTTTGGAAATTCACTCTCGTCAAGGCCAAGCCTCGACGCCCGTGTTTGTGCAGCAACCCCACCACATTATTCTCTCATCTGATTCAGAACCAAGCTCTTCTTCTTCCCCCATCATGGCTCAGCCAGTTGAGGAAGAAAACAATCTGGAGCATCAGCTCCAGCGACTCAATGACCTCTTCCAAAACTTTGTGCACCCACCGCAGCGTCCTATGGTGCGGGACCATTACAATCCTGCTGCGGTGGCCATTGACCTCGAGTCAGAATCCCGACTGGAGGACCTGATTCCGAATTGAAGCCCAACATGATTCATGCTATACCTAAATTCCATGGGCTTAATTCCGAAGATCCCTTCCAGCGCATCAAACAGCTAAAGCATCTGGCCCAAACTTTTGGGTCAGATGTGCAAAATCGGGATATTCTTCTCATGAAGATGTTCTCCTTTTCTCTTATGGACAAGGCCGCCCATTGGTATCAAACTCAGACCCGACCGATCAACACTTGGGAAGAACTTCAGTCCGAGTTTTTGAAAAAGTTCTTTCCCGTTGGTCGGACCAACGCCTTGCGCCATCAGATTACTCACTTCACTCAACAATCAGGGGAACCTCTCCATGAGGCATGGAATCATTTTCAGGATCTCATGAGAAAGTGCCCCCATCACGGAGTTCCTAAATGGGAACAGGTCCAATCTTTTTACCAGGGACTCCGTGAGGACATCCGTCTTTTCGTCAATGCAACTTGCGGAGGAAATATCATGGGTCAACATGAAGACACCGTGTGGGAGATTCTCGAAAACATGTGCGAAAACTCCATCAACAATGACTCCATGGGATTATTCAACAGGACGAATACCCGCGCATCGACGAATCTTAGGGGAGCACATGAGATGCAGGGCCTGTCCGCATCAGTCGACCTAAAGTTAATGGCCAGTCGATTGGACAAGGTCTCAATCATTGAGAAGAAGGTGGATGAGCTGACTCAGCACTTGCAGCGAGCCACCTCTACACGTAACTCCTTTGCACAACCTCCTTCCACACAGGAGACTGTACAAAACATTCTCCACTGATCTTCCCCTAGGATGGATCCATATCCATCCCCATCTGATTCTCGGATCGGAGGGTCATCCGATCCTTTCTACACCAGCTCGGGGAATTCCATTCCCCCTTTCTCTGATTCTCTAGAGGTTCCTCAGACCTGCGAGGACCTCAACGCCATCCAGAACGACCCATTCTCCAACACCTACAACCCTGGATGGCAAAACCATCCCAATTTTCAGTGGGCGGGAAATTCCCAAACCCAAAGACCACCCTTTCAGTCCCGCCCACAGCCCCCTCGTCATTTCCAGCTGCCTCAGCCTCGGCCCAACCCTACTTATCCATCAGGGCCAAATCAGGATCAAATGTCCCTTATCCTTCAGACTTTGGCTGACATTCAAAGAACGAATGCGGCTATCCAAAAACAACACAAGGATGAACTTACAGAGGTTAGAACTCAACTGGCCCAGTTGGCAAATTCTCGCCAGCCAGGCACACTTCCTTCCCAACCTCTTCCTAACCCGAATAACGTGCCGACCCAGAAGCGCGTTATGAATCCAAATTTAGGCCACGCACAATGGATTTATCAGGTCCCTACTACTCCATCGCCAGACGGGATGGAAGCTTCAACATCTTATGCAGGATTTCAGCAGCAGCCACCCCTCTTACCAAACCCAAATCAAAATCAAGCCGGATTAAATTCTGTAACAACACGTAGTGGTAAAACAACTCAAGACCCGCATTATCCAAACCACTCCAAGCCTGATAACCAAGACCCTAGGATAGTTATCCAAGATACCACTGTCCCAGATCAAGAACCCGGACCTATCCTAGAAGAACCAACCAAGGTCCCATTTCCCGAAGCCTTAACCAAAGGAAAGAGAATAACCATGCCCGTGGCACCTGAGGAGGACTTGGTCAAGCTCTTTGAGCAGGTCCACATAAACATCCCCTTGATGGATGCAATCCACCACGTACCGACTTATGCACGATTCTTAAAGAATGTGTGTACACCCCAGCGTAAGCCGCGAACCAAGAGTGGGAGTCCAATTGTTCTGTCAGAGCAAGCCAGCTCTGTAATCCTAAGCAGACTCCCACCCAAGGCTAAAGATCCTGGTACTCCCCTAATTTCCTACAAGATAGGTGATACACAATTTGATAGAGCATTGCTAGACTTGGGTGCTTCCATAAATCTGATACCCACATCCTTACTTAACCATCTTGAAGAATCTGAGCTGAAACCAACTGAGGTGACACTACAATTAGCAGATCGATCTATAAAGTCACCAAAAGGGATTCTCGAGGATTTTATTGTGAGAGTGCGGGATTTCTACTTTCCTGTAGACTTTATAGTCTTAGACATGGACGTACCTGAGAACCCTAGGGATACACCAATCATTTTAGGGAGACCTTTCTTGGCTACTGCTAGAGCCAACATTAGCTGTGAGGAGGGCCAAATAGAGCTCAAATTTGGGAATCAAACCTTGAAAATTGATATATTTAAGGCCCAACAAGGAATCAATTGCTGTGTCATCGAACAGATTTGTGACATTAGGGCTTTGGTTGATGAAACACACTTCCAGAATGACCTGATTATACCTCATCAACCGCAGAAAGATCTTAACCCGCAAACTGAGGAGTCGAATCTAGATATGAACAACCCAGTAACTCCTACCCTTGAACCTCACGTCTATACTGAACCACCCGCTGCTGCTGATAACCCCATCCTCGAACTGAAGCCCCTTCCTGCTCACTTGAAATACATCTTTTTGGGTTCTAATCAGACCCTTCCTGTGATTATCAATTCCAACCTCAATCCTGAATAGGAATCCCGTCTGATTGCTGTCCTCCAGCAGCATCGCAGAGCCATCGGGTGGACTCTCGATGATTTGACTGGAATAAGTCCCTCTTATTGTACTCATCATATCTATTCAGAAGAGGGCGCATGACCTTCTCATGAAATGCAAAGATGCTTGAACCCCAATCTGCAGGAGGTCGTGAAAAAGGAGATCATCAAGTGGTTAAATGCCGGGATCATCTACCCGATCTTCGATAGTCGTTGGGTGAGCCCAATTCAGGTCGTGCCCAAGAAGGCATGACTCACCACTATAACGACTGAGACCGGAGAAATCATTCCTACCCGATTAGCCAACTCATGGAGAATCTGTATAGATTACCGCCGACTCAATTCCTCCACGAAGAAGGATCATTTCCCACTGCCTTTCATTGATCAGATTCTCGAGAAACTAGCGGGAAATAGGTTCTTCTGCTTTCTTGACGGGTACTCCGGTTACAACCAGGTGGCAATCCATCCTGAGGACCAAGAAAAGACCATGTTCACCTGCCCCTTCGAAACATACGCTTTCCGAAGGATGCCTTTCGGTCTTTGCAATGCACCCGCTACTTTTCAGCGGTGCATGCTTGCCATATTCTCAGATATGGTAGGTGATTATCTAGCAGTCTTCATGGATGACTTTTCAGTTTTTGGAGCATCATTCGACGATTGCCTCCAACACTTGGTCCAGATACTCAGGCGGTGCATCGATGTGAATTTGGTTCTTTCCTGGGAAAAGAGCCATTTCATGGTGCCTAAGGGAATTGTCCTGGGACATTTAATTTTGGAAAAAGGCATCCAAGTTGATCGAGCTAAGGTTGATTTGATCTCTCACCTTCCTATGCCTAGCTCGATCAAGGACATCTGATCTTTTTTGGGGCACGTCAGTTTTTACCGTCGATTTATCCCTGATTTTTCAAAAATCACGCGCCCCTTGACCACTCTTCTCTCCAAGGATGTACCTTTCAAAATTTCCAAGGAATGCACTCAAGCATTTGAGATCCTACGTGACCGAGTTACCCAAGCCCCGATCCTACAGTCCCCTGATTGGTCCCAACCCTTTGAGATCATGTGCGATGCATCTGACTTCGCTGTAGGAGCAGTTTTGGGGCAGAAAATTGACGGGAACCTGTGGTCATTTACTACACCAGCAAAACACTGGATGAGGCTCAGTGTAACTATACGGTTACTGAAAAAGAGCTGCTAGCTGTAGTATTTACCCTAGAAAAATTTAGATCATACCTTCTGGGTTCCCGTGTCATCATATTCTCGGATCACACAGCTGTGAGGCATCTCCTTGCAAAGAAGGACGCGAAACCTCGATTAATCTGATGGATCTTGCTATTGCAAGAATTTGACCTTGAGATTCGTGACAAAGAGGGAAAGCAAAATGTGGTAGCTGATCACTTGTCCCATCTTCCTTCTGAAATAATTGACCCTTCTGGACCCATCACTGAGCATTTTCCCGATGAGCACCTGCTGACTATCGGTACTAGCCTTCCATGGTTTGCTAATATAGTAAACTACTTGGCATCTCATCAGATCCCGTTTGATTGGTCGAAGGCCAAGAAAGATAAATTGCACTCTGATGCCAAGTATTACATTTGGGAAGACCCGTACCTCTTCCGCATAGGTGCTGATCAAATCATCCGGAGATGTGTCCCGGAAGAGGAATTCAATAATATCCTCTCTTTCTGCCATGACCAGGCATGCGGTGGCCATTTCTCTGGGCATAAAACCTCATCGAAAGTCCTCCAGTGCGGCTTTTACTGGCCCACACTGTTCAAAGACGCATACAGTCACTGTAAGGCATGCAGTCGTTGCCAAACTTTAGGCAACATGAGCCATCGCGACATGATGCCTATGCAGCCGATTCTCGTATGTGAAATCTTTGATGTTTGGGGGATTGATTTTATGGGCCCCTTTCCTGTTTCGGATGGTTTCGAATACATTCTGCTGGCTATGGACTATGTGTCCAAATGGATCAAAGCCATACCGACCCGAACCTGTGATCACAAAATCATTCTCAAATTCATTCATCAAAACATTTTCTCAAGGTTCGGGATTCCTCGTGCTATAATCTCTGATGGGGGGACCTATTTCACAAACGCTCAGTTTAGGTCACTGATGACCAAATACGGGGTGTCTCACCGAATCTCTACTCCTTACCACCCCCAAACTAATGGTCTAGCTAAGTTGTCAAATCGGGAGATCAAGAAAATCCTGCAAGTCACTGTTCGGCCTGACAGGAAGGACTGGTCGTCCCGACTTCCGGAAGCATTGTGGGCCTATAGGACTGCCCACAAAACCCAATTAGGCATGTCTCCCTTTAGACTGGTGTACGGGAAGGTGTGTCACCTTCTCGTAGAACTGGAGCATAAAGCCTATTGGGCAGTATAGAACTGTAATCTAGATTTTTCGAAGGCTGGAACCCACAGAAAACTTCAAATCAGCGAGATCGATGAATTATGCCTAGACGCGTATGAGAGCTCGCGAATTTACAAGGAGCAGGTTAAAGCCTTCCATGACAAGCATATCTCGAGAAAAATCTTTCATCCTGGTCAAAAGGTCCTACTCTTTGATGCCCGACTCAGACTTTTCCCGGGAAAGCTGCGATCCAAGTGGGTCGGACCATATTTAGTCCGACAGGTTTTTGGAAATGGAGCTATCGAAATCAGTCCGCTCAGCC
The DNA here is from genome assembly GCA_037157565.1 of Thalassia testudinum. NCBI lineage: Eukaryota > Viridiplantae > Streptophyta > Magnoliopsida > Alismatales > Hydrocharitaceae > Thalassia > Thalassia testudinum. Next base: position 19,920,615 of record JAZHRO010000071.1, on the reverse strand, counting down.
ACGATTCCGATCCTTTCATCGTGAACGGTCAGAGACTCAAGCTGTTCATTGATGTGACTTCTACTGATTTGGCTGAATCATCTTATATCCTCCATTCCCCTTGAGCTTATTGCACCCAGCCAATGGCGTAAAACTCAGCGCTTAACTGGAGGCAACCTGTCATTTTCTTAAAAATCCAAAACCTTTTTCACACTCTTGTGCACTTAACGTTCACCCTTGTAGACAGCCGACCCTACCTCAGATGCTTGCATCTAGGATTAGAAATCATCCGCAAAATTCATCCCGACCCATTCACTCATCCAAATTTCCGTCTTAAGGAATGAACTAAGTAAATAAAAAACCCCCTAAGTCACAATGAGGACATTGCAAACCTTAGGCATGGGGGGGGTATAAAAGTGCAAAACTTGTAAGAAAAGGTTTTAAACAAAAAAATTCACATATGCCAAAAACACCATAAAAATTAAAAAAATTTTCGAGAAAAGAAAAAGAGAATAAGAGGAGAAGGAAATTTTGTGGGAGAAGGAAAAGAAACAAAATGAAAAAGGAGCACAAAAATATGAGAAAAAAGTAGTCATTAGTAAGAAACTAAGGAATTAACCAAAGTTCTAGACCTCATTCAAGAAAAGAACTGAAAAGTGCACAATGGGATTAGTAAGAACGCAAACCTTAGGCATTCTTGGATAGACTCTTAGTACCCATTAAGATCTAGACACTCCTCAAGAGGTTGAGGAAAATGAAAAGCTAAAGTATTAGGTCTAAGGCTTAGGGAGTATTTGACCTCATTAACTAACTTTTGGTCTACGGGACTCAGTAACCTAAGCACCCTAACCTCACACACAGCCTGGTTCAGTAAGCGTAAAAATCAAAATCACTCAAAAGCGTCACAAAATTCTGAAAAGTACACCTAGAGTAGGAGCGGCCGATCAATACAAGTTGATTTGGACGAGTTCCCAGTGCGGAGAGGCGGGAAATCCCCTCGAAGATGCGTAACAAAATATCATCTCCTCGGTGCTTGTCTCTTAGGATATTTACATATCCTACTGGGGGCATGTAAGCACTCTGCTGGTTCAGATTCCATGGATGGCATTATCACGAAGTGTCAATTGCCAGGGTCTAGATTCGGCCACGGAACACCATGGATGGGATTATCTCGAAATCTCAATAGCCAGGGTTCCAGGGGTTGCCATAGGTGGTGCTATCTCGAAGCATCGATTGCCAAGAACCCTTGAGGATTGATGATGGGAGCAAGGAATCTGATATAGACCATGTTGAAAAGCCAATCCTAAGCTAGAATTAAAAAGAAAAAGAAAGAGAAAACTCTCCAAACAGAAAAATTTTCTATCTCTTTCTCTTACAAAATGCACTGCGAACTGAGCCAGGGCTAAAATCATTTCAAGCATGGGTGCTTTAACCACAAAGTCCAATAGACCTTAGGTTAGTTCTTGTAGGACTTAAAAACCTTTACTAAGGACTGAGGCTAAGGCTAGACAGATCTGGATCTTGATTGGTACTAGAGTACCTTTTAGGCCTATGGTCAGCATTCTAACCTAATTTAAGCTCAAATAAAAAAGCACTTATCTGAAGCTATTAAGAACTTCATGGTCAAGAATAAAGATTGAAAACTTAAGTTTTTGCTAAGGGACTAGCAAAATCTAGGCATGGGGGTATGATGAGAACCTCCTCAGGAGCCATAACTAGCTCATTTTGACCTAATACAGAGGATAAAAGCTCCTACATAACTCAAGGAAAGGCTTAACTCAGAGAATTCTGAGTTTAAGAAGAAAATAAGTCATAAGGGGTAAAAATGCAATTTTACCAGCACAATCTGCAAACAGGGTAACTCAGGGTCCAAACATAGGTCAAACTAACCTAATAAGAAGGAAAGTGGGATGACCTGATTTGATAAGGGCTACAGCAACTCCAAGGAATTAAATGACAATCTGTAACCCTAAAACAAACCCACTTCAATTCACGAGGTTCGAGGCAAAGCAAAAATCTACTAAACCCTCTAAAATTGATAGAAAAATAATCTCTAGGATTTAGAACCTTCAATTTGGCCTTAGGAACCCATTTTGACCAACATTGAGAACCATCCCCAATTAATGATTTAATTTGGGTTTTTACGTAAATTGGCCGGTCAAACAAGGCCTGACCTAGAAATAAAATTCACCATTATAATCCTTATGCCCCATTTAGTCATGCATAAAAACTTGAGCCTAAGAAGAGACCTTCTTGACCGACTTTGCATTTTGGTCCTCATCCATTACTTTTTGACCCTCAACTTTTGAAACCCTCGCATTTTGGCCCCTAAGTCTTCATTTTTTTTGCATTTGGGTCCTCCCTGCAAAACCCTGAGCAGCGCCATGCTCCGGCGAGGCATGGCGCCGTGCAGGTGAGGGCGACCCCCTACCAAGACAATGGGGTGTTCCCTGCGACGTCTGCTGTCGCAGGGACACCTCCATGATCTCTGCCTTCGCCCACACCTTCCGTGCGAATGCGTAGAAGGTATGGGTCGCAATCCGGCCATCCTCCGGCGAGGGAGGCACGTCGTCTCCCTCCACCCTCCTCTCTGATTTTTGCCTCTATAAAAACCACCCCCGTCTGCCGAACTCAGGAGATCGGTTCTGATGGAGAAACACCCCCTCCTACCTCTCTTCCCACTCCAGCAGAAGCCCTCCAGCTCCGGCGGTTCTTCCTCCTCCTCCTCGTCGCTCTGCCGCAATATGAGCAGCAGAGCCACCTTTGCCCGCTCTTCCCGCGTCGCGCCGTACCCAGCGTGCGCTCTCCCGCTCTCTCCTCGCCGCCGCCCCCTCTCTCTGGGCACCTTCTTCTCCGGCGACAGTTGGCCCCCTTCGACTCTACAACTAGGTCAAAACTTCTCCCTACCTCCCTCTCTTTCTTTTCCTTACTACTTTACATTTGATTAAACCCTCGACCGACCTGACCGCCCTCACCTTCTCCATCTCCGGCCACTCTCCGGCGAGTTGCCCCTGTCAATCCACCACTCCACACAACTCGCCACCTACCCCAAAAGCTCCGCCTCACCTCACTCAACACCCCCCGCCCCTTCGCTGCCACTCCTCACCTCCACAACACTCCCCCGAACAAACCCACTTTTCCGGTCGCAGTCCGACCTAGGGCCGCCGCCAGACACCGTCCCACAACCTGCTACACCCTGCATTACCTTCGCCGTGCCACGACGAAGGTCACCCTGTAGTCTGATTAGGCCGAGAGGCCCTATTTGTGTTTGGCAGATCTGCAGCCCCGGCCGCCATTGGCGACAAGGCGAGGAGCTTCCAAGCAAGCTCCAGGCCTTGCAGCAGCAGGATCCCAGTTGAGGCGAACTGGAGGGACTTGGGCGAAGGCAAGGAGTAGATCTACGAAGAGAAACGAGTGCGTTACCGCTGAAGCCAGGTCGCGCCTTCCTGCGGGCGCGCGCAAGCGAGGGACAAAGTTTAGTCCCACATCGTGGGATTTCGAAGCGCCGCACCGGTTTAAATTTTTTTTGTGAAATAAGCTTGTCGCCTCCGAACGCACCGGGGTGAGGTCTCGCGCCCACTCACCTGCCCGGTCCACGAGCTCACCACGCGAATCTGGCGGATCCGACTCGAACCTATCCTGAGCACACCTCGTGCGTCACCCACCTGCCGGTGCGCCTGGTCCCGGGTACGAAGCTCGACCCGATTACCCGGCGGCTCTGGGAGAGCTATCCTACGAGTGAAGTCTGAGAAAGAGAGAGATGTGCGGGTAGAGGGAAAGGGGTAGGTTTTGCGTTGGCTGAGGTGTGTGCAGGAACAGGCCGAGGCAGAGAAGAAGAAGAAGAGAGCATGGCGCAGAGAAGAAGAAGCTTTGAAGAAGAAACGGTCGACGAAGAAAGACTGAAGGAAGAAGAAGGAGGGGCACCAAGCAGCACTGTAGCAGCGGCGACTTAAGTCGTCTGATTGGAAAATCAGATGACGCTCTGCAGAGGAAGGAAAGAAGAAGGAAAGAAGAGAAAGCACCACAAAGAAAAAGAAAGAAAGAAGAAGGAGCTCTGCAGCTGAGGCAGAAAGAAGAAGAAAGAAAAAAGAAGCAGAAGAAGAAGAGGAACTGAAGGCAGAAGATCCGACAAACAAGAAGAAGAAAGAACACAAAGATGAGAGAAAGAAGAGAAGAAAAAGCCAAGAGACCAACCTATCTCTCTCTCTCTTATTTTTGTAATAGAAACATTGTACTTCTAGAATACAACTTGCTCCCTGAGTTCGACCTCGGGAACTCTTTTATTTCCGAGTAACAAATTGTATTAAACTGGTAACCACTTCTCTATGCTATACTATGATGAAATAATAGAACTATAGAGGAGAATCGATCACCGGACATCTACATTTGTTCGTCACGCTTTTGTGTGGTTTGTTAAAAGATAATATCGTGTTGTAGTATAGCCGCGAAAGCGTTCAAAACAAATAAAGATTTTTATTACTCGAAAATCGGAGTATCCGAGGTCGAACACAGGGAGCAATCTCAGTACTTTGGAAAACCCAAGAATACAACTGTTACATGCAAATATAATTGATTCAAAGAGTTTTTAGAAAAAGTAGAATTAGACATCTGATTTATGTATCAGACGTCTTAAATGTGATCTTTCTTCCTTTCTTCCTTCTTCTCCTTTCTGCTTCTGTATCTTTCCTTCTGCTTTGCCGTTCCAATCTCTTTGCAATCTTCCCTTGTCCTTCTTCTTCTCTTCGAAAACTTCTAATCTTTCTGTTTTCCTTCTCCTGCGAAGGCTTCTTTCTTCTTCTTCTGTCTTCTTCTTTGGCTTGCTTTTCCTTCTTCTGCAGCGGCCAAGTCCTTCTCCTGCGAACAGGAGCAAAACCTAACCCTTCTCCCGCTACCCGCACGTCTCTCTCTCTCAAGCTATTCACTCAGAGCCGCTCTCCCAGAGCCACAAGCATTAATCGGGTCGGATCGTACCCGGGACCAGGCGCGCCTGAAGGTGGTGTGATGCGCGAGGAGTGCGTAGGTCTAGGTCGGGTCAGATCCGCCAAGTCCGCGTGGTCAGGCCGCGGACGAGGCGGGTGGGGTCAGTGAGGGACCTCACCCCTGTGCTTTCGAGGCAGTAAAGCTATATCACAAAAACTCTTTATACCATACCTGTGCCTTGAGATTCCACGATGTGGGACTAAACGTTCCGCCCTTCCTTTGCGCGCGCCCGCAGACTCTCGTGTGCAATTGCCCACGCTGAAGGCCCTGCTGGTGCTCCCTGCTGAACTCAGTCACTTCGCGACACTTGCGAGAGCCAGCTGCACCTGCCGCCTGGGAAGCCTGACGCCTGCTGCTGCTCCAAGCTTCCTGCTGCTTCGGCTGTTAATGGCGGCCGGGGCGTTCACCTGAGATTTCACAGAACGGCCTATTGGCCCAATCAGAATAGCTGGAAACCTTCACCGCAGCACGGCGAAGGCGGTGGGTGATGCTGCAGGTTGTCGGTCGGCCTAGGCGTGCGCGCCTAGGTCAACCTGTGGCCGGAGATGGTGGGTTGTTCGGGGGGTAGTTATGGAGGTCTGGAGTGGCAGTTGTGGGGTGGAGCGAGTTCCTGGTGGTGAGGCGGAGCTCACGAGGTGATTGGCGAGCCGTGTGGAGTGGCGGAGTGGTGTTGGCGGCTCACCGGAGTGTGGTCGGAGGCGAGGAAGATGAAGGCGGTTAGGTACTGTCGAGGGGTAATCAAGTAAAATAGTTGGGGGAAAAGAGAGAGGAGAGGATGGAGAACGTATCTGGGGTTGTCTGGAGGGAAGGGAGGCGGCGGAGAAGACGGCTCGTAACTGCCGTCGTCGGGGAAGAAAGACTCTGAGGGAGGAAGCGGCGACGAAGACGAGGTCAGAAGTGCGTGCGCGGGGTACAGCGCGACGCGGGAGATAGCGGCGGAGAGGACTCTACTGCTGGTATGGCAGCAGAGCGACGAGAAGGAGGGAAGGAGGTCGCCGGAGCTTGTGGGTCGTTTGGCCGGAGATGGGAGAGGGAGGAATTTGGAAGGGATCTCCGTCAAAATCAAGCTTAGCCTGTTCGGCCGGAGTTGTGGGTTCTTATATAGGCGTTGGACTGGGTGTGCTGGGCGTGAAGGGCACGTAATTGCCTAAAGTTGGTCGCCGGAGATGGAAAGGAGTTAGGATACCCAAATCTCCCGTGCATTCGCACGAGAGATTGGGTTCACACCAGCAATTGTAATTGACTTTATAAAGAAGGGAATTCCTCAGAGAATCCTCCTTCCATTTCTGGGAGGGAATCTCTGAGGGATTAGAGAGCAATCCCTCTCCGAACCTCGCCGGAGCTCGGTTCTGCCCTAGCAATGGCGGCAGGACCGGTTTGCAAAGGAGGCGAAGAACCTAGGGGGTTCTCTGCAACGGTATTCAAAAGATAGGGACCAATTTGTGATTTGGGTGTACTAAATTGCAAAGTAGGTCAAGATGACCCCTCCTTAGGTCCAAATTTTGGTACAAACCTAATTTGGACCTAAGGAATCCAATGGCGAAGTTAGATTTCAGGTTTGACCTCGTTTGACTGGACATTTTGCGTAAAAACCCAAATTAGGTTAATTGAAGAGCTAGGACCCTAATCTAGGTCAAACTAGGTTCCAAAGGCCAAATTAAGTGTTCTAAACCCTAGAGTATGTTTTTCCATGATTTATAGAGGGTTTACTTGCTTTTTTTTCTGACCGGAACCTTGTTAATTTAAGAGGGTCTGTTTTAGGGTTACCAAGTGTCATTTAGTTCTTAGATTGCACATGAACCCATTTCTGATTGACTCAACCCACTTTTTATCTCATTTATACCATTTGACCTATGTTTTGCCTCTGAGAAATCCTGTTTACGTACTGCAATGGTAAAATTGCAGTTTTAACCTTTATTTCATGTTTTCTTCTCAGGGCACTTGTTCCTTCAGTTAAGCCTTCTTCTAGGTTATGTAGGAGCTTTTATCTTCTTTATTGGGTCAAAATGAGCTAGTTATGGCTCATGATGAGGCTCTCATTATACCCCCATGCCTAGCTTTTGCTAGTCCCTTAGCAAAATTTCAAAGTTTTAACTTCCATTCTAGACCCTGAGTGTCTGTCAACAATGATAAGTGTTTTTCCTTTTCTTTTGTGATTAGGTGGGAATGCCGACAATAGGCCTAGAGGTACTCAAGTACCAACCAAAATCCGGACCTGTTCCGCTTTAGCCTCAGTCTTCTGCAAAGGTTTCTACGGCCCACAGAAACTAACCTAAGGTTTGTTGGACTCCGCGGTTAAAGCACCCGTGCTTGAGATATTTTTAGCCTAAGCTCAGTTTGCAGTGCGTTTTTTGTAAGAGAGAGATAGAGGATTTATTTGTTTGGAGAGCTTTTCTCTCTCTTTTCTTTTTATTTCTAGCTTCGGATTAGCTTCTCAACACGGTCTGTATCGGATTCCTCGTCCCCATCATCAATCCTCAAGGGTCCCTGGCTTTCGAGATTTCGAGATAATCCCGCCCATGGCAACCCCCGGAACCCTGGCTTTCGAGATTTCGAGATAATCCCACCCATGGCGTTCCGTGGCCGAATTCAGACCCTGGCGATTGACATTTCATGATAATGCCACCCATGGTATCTGAACCAGCAGAGTGCTTACATGCCCCCAGTAGGATATTTAAATATCCTAAGAGACAAGCACCGAGGAGATGATATGTTGTTACGCATCTTTGAGGGGAATTTCCCGCCTCTCCGCGCTGGGAACTCATCCAAATCAACTTGTGTTGATTGACCGCTCCTAATCTAGGTGACTTTTTCAGAACATTAAACGCTTTTCGCGTGATTTGGATGTTTATGCGCACTGAACCAGACTGTGTGTGAATTTGGGTGCTTAGGTTACCGAATCCCGCAAACCGGAGGTCAGTTAACGAGGCCGAATACTTCCTAAGCCTTAGACCTAATACTCAAGCTTCGCATTTTCCTCAACCTCTTGAGGATTATCCAGATTTTAATGGATACGTGAATTTTTAAGCTAAAGGTACTAGCCCAAAAAGCCTAAGACCAGCGTTCCCGCTAATCTCTTGTTATATCTCCGTGGCACTTTTCTTTTCTTTTTCTTGATTCGGTCTAGAACTTCAGTTAACCCCTTAATCTTTTACTAATGACTATTTCTTTTCATTTTGTGCTCCTTTTTGTCATTTTTCCTTCTTTTCCTCCTCTCATTTGTATGACCTTGAATTGTTCCTCCCCTCTATCAAGTCTTTTTTTTTTTTTTATGTGAAACCCTTTCTTGATATGAATTTTCTGACATTTTGCACTTTCATACCCCCCCATGCCTAAGATTTGCAATGTCCCCATTGTAAATTAGGTGGGTTCGAATTCAGCTTAGTTCATGTATTAGGACAGGTGTGTGGTGAGTGAATGGGTCGAAGCGACTTGTTGCAAACGATTTCTAATCTCGGGTAGGTATACCTGAGGTGAAGTCGGCTGTTCTAATGGATGAACCCTAAAGTGCAATATGAGTTCCGCATAGAGATGTCAGAAACGGTTTCAGGTTTTCAAAGAATGACTGGTTGCCTCCCGTTAAGCGCTGAGTTTTACGCCATCGGCTGGGCGCAATGAGCTCAAGAGGAATGGAGGGTAAAGGATGACTCAGTCAAATCTATATCGGTCATGTCAATGAACGGCTTGAGTCTCTGCCCGTTCACGACAAAGGGTTCAGAATCGTGGCTGAGTGGGCTGATTTCAATAGCTCCATTTCCGAAGATTTGGCGGACTAGGTAGGGTCCGACCCACTTGGATCTTAGCTTTCCTGGGAATAGTTTGAGTCGAGCATCAAAGAGTAAAACTTTTTGACCAGGATGAAAGACCTTTCTAGAAATGTGTTTGTCGTGAAAAGCTTTAACCCGTTCTTTGTAAATTCGCGAGTTCTCATACGCGTCGTGGCGTAATTCATCGATCTCGCTCATTTGAAATCTTCTGTGGGTTCCAGCCTTAGAAAGGTTGAGATTACAGGTCTGTACTGCCCAATAGGCTTTATGCTCCAATTCGACGGGGAGGTGACATGCCTTCCCGTACACTAGTCTGAAGGGAGACATTCCTAATTGGGTCTTGTGGGCGGTCCTATAGGCCCACAATGCTTCCGGAAGCTGAGAAGACCAATCTTTTCTATCAGGTCGAACAGTAACCTGAAGGATCTTCTTGATCTCTCGGTTAGATAGCTCAGCTAGACCATTAGTTTGGGGGTGGTAAGGAGTAGAGATTCGGTGTGACACCCCGTATTTGGTCATCAGTGACCTGAACTGAGCGTTCGTAAAATGGGTCCCTCCGTCGGAAATTATAGCACGCGGAATCCCGAACCTTGAGAAAATGTTTTGATGGAGGAATTTTATAACGACTTTATGATTGTTGGTTCGGGTCGGAATGGCTTCTATCCACTTGGACACATAGTCAACTACGAGTAAGATGTATTCGAAGCCATCCGAGTTCGGAAAGGGTCCCATGAAATCAATCCCCCAAATATCAAAAATTTCGCATACCAAGATCGGCTGTAGAGGCATCATGTCTCTATAGCTCATGTTGCCCAGAGTCTGGCAACGGGAACATGCCTTACAGTGTTCGTATGCATCCTTGAAAATTGTGGGCCAGTAGAAGCCACACTGGAGGACTTTCGATGCGGTTTTATGTCCAGAAAAATGTCCACCGCATGCCTGGTCATGGCAGAATGAGAGTATGTCTTTGATTTCCACTTCCGTGACGCACCGTCGGATTATCTGATCAGCACCAATGCGGAAAAGATACGGGTCTTCCCATAGGTAATACTTGGCATCGGAACGCAATTTGTCCTTTTTGGCCTTCAACCAATCGGGCGGAATCTGATGTGATGCCAGGTAATTAACAATATCGGCGAACCATGGAAGACTTGTACTGATAGTCAGGAGGTGCTCATCAGGGAAATGTTCTGTAATAGGTCCGGAAGGATCAATAATTTCAGAAGGAAGGCGGGACAAGTGATCAGCTACCACATTGTGCTTTCCCGCCTTGTCGTGAATCTCGAGGTCAAATTCTTGCAATAGCAAGATCCAGCGGATTAGTCGAGGTTTCGCGTCCTTCTTGGCAAGGAGATGCCTTACAGCTGTGTGATCCGAGTATACGATAATACGGGAACCCAGAAGGTATGATCTGAATTTTTCCAGGGCAAATACTACGGCTAGCAGCTCTTTCTCAGTAACCGTATAGTTACGCTGAGCCTCATCCAGTGTTTTGCTGGCGTAGTAAATGACCACAGGTATCCCGTCAATTTTCTGCCCCAAAATCGCTCCTACAGCAAAGTCAGATGCATCGCACATGATCTCAAAGGGTTGAGACCAATCAGGGGACTGTAGGATTGGGGCCTGGGTGACTCGGTCACGTAGGATTTCAAATGCTTGAGTGCATTCCTTGGAAATTTCGAAAGGTACATCCTTGGAGAGAAGATTGGTCAGGGGGCGCGCGATCTTGGAGAAATCAGGGATGAATCGACGGTAGAAACCGACGTGCCCCAAAAAAGATCGGATGTCCTTAATCGAGCTAGGCATAGGGAGCTTGGAAATCAGGTTAACCTTAGCTCGATCCACTTGGATGCCTTTCTCTGAGATTAAATGTCCCAGGACAATTCCCTCAGGCACCATGAAATGGCTCTTTTCCCAGGAAAGAACCAAATTCACCTCGATGCACCGCCTGAGTATATGGACCAAGTGTTGGAGGCAATCGTCAAATGATTGTCCAAAAACTGAAAAGTCATCCATGAAGACTTCCAGATAATCACCTACCATATCTGAGAATATGGCAAGCATGCACCGCTGAAAAGTTGCAGGTGCATTGCAGAGACCGAACGGCATCCTTCGGAACGCGTACGTTCCGAAGGGGCAGGTGAATGTGGTCTTTTCTTGGTCCTCTGGATGGATTGCCACCTGATTGTAACCGGAGTACCCGTCAAGAAAGTAGAAGAATTTATTTCCCGCTAGTTTCTCGAGGATCTAATCAATAAATGGTAGTGGGAAATGATCCTTCTTCGTGGAGGAATTTAGTCTTCTGTAATCAATGCAGACTCTCCACGAATTAGCTATTCGGGTAGGAATGACTTCCCCGGTTTCAGTCGTGATGATGGTAAGTCCTGCCTTCTTAGGTACCACTTGTGTTGGACTCACCCAACGACTGTCGGAGATCGGGTAGATGATCCCTGCATCTAACCACTTAATGATCTCCTTTTTCACGACCTCCTGTAGGTTAGGGTTTAGGCGCCTTTGCATTTCTCTTGAAGGTCGTGAGCCTTCTTCCGTGTAGATTCGATGTGTGCAGTATGAAGGGCTTATACCAGTTAAATCATCTGGAGTCCATCCAATGGCTCTACGATGTTGTTGGAGAACAGAAATCAAACGGAGTTCCTGGTCAGGTGTGAGTCGAGAATTGATAATCACAGGAAACGTCTGATTTGAATCCAAAAAGATGTATTTTAGATGTTCAGGAAGGGGCTTGAGTTCTGTGACAGGATTGTCAGCAGCAGCGGGTGGTTTGGGGTTTGTATCGGGAGCAATGGTAGGAGTCATAGGTGTGTCTAGATCATGTCCGCACTCCTCTGTTAGCGGTTTTTGCTCCTCTAGTGGTTGATCAGGAATAATCAGGTTGTCCTCTATATGCAGTTCATCAACCACGGCTTCGACATCACAAATTTCCTCTATCACCCCGCAATTAATCCCTTGATGGGCCTTGAAAATGCTATCTTTAGATTTTGATTCCCAAATTTTAATTCTATCTGGCCCTCTTCGCAGTTTATATTGGCCCTAGCAGTGGCCAAAAAGGGTCTCCCTAATATGATTGGTGTGTCCCTTGGGTTCTTAGGTGCATCCATGTCCAGTACTATGAAGTCCACTGGGAAATAAAAATCTCGTACCCTAACAATGACATCCTCGAGTATTCCTTTGGGTGACTTGATGGATCGATCGGCTAACTGCAATGTCACCTCAGTGGGTTTAAGTTCAGATTCTTCAAGGTGGTCAAGGAGGGATGTAGGTATTAAATTTATGGAGGCACCTAGGTCTAGTAGGGCTCTATCAAGTTGGGTTTCACCAATTTTACAAGAAATCAAGGGAGTTCCTGGGTCTTTAGCCTTAGGTGGGAGTTTGCTCAAGATGACAGAGCTGGCTTGCTCTGATAGTACGATTGGGTTCCCATCCTTGGTTCGCGGCTTACGTTTAGGTGTACATATGTCTTTCAAGAACCTTGCGTAAGCCGGTATGTGGCGGATTGCATCCATCAACGGGATGTTTATCTGGACCTGTTCAAAGAGCTTGACCAGATCCTCCTCAGGAGCCACAGGTTTGGTTGTCCTTTTTCCTTTGGTCAAGGCCTCAGGAAATGGGATCCTAGCTGGTTCCTCTAGGATAGGTCCAGGTTCTTGATCTGGGACAGTAGTATCTTGGATGACTACCCTAGGGTCTTGGTGATTATCAGGCTTGGAGTGGTTCGGATAGTGTGGGTCTTGTGTTGTTTTACCATTGCGTGTTGTTACAGAGTTTAATCCGGCCTGACTTTGGTTTGGGTTAGGTAGGAGGGGTGGCTGCTGCTGCAATCCTGCATAAGATGTTGACGCCTCCATCCCGTCTGGTGATGGAGTAGCAGGGGCCTGATAAATCAAATGTGCGTGGCCTGGATTTGGATTCATAACGCGCCTCTGGGTCGGCACGTTATTTGGGTTGGGCAGAGGTTGCGAAGGAAGGGTGCCAGGTTGGCGGGAATTTGCCATCTGGGCCAGTTGGTTGCGAACCTCTATGATCTCGTCCTTGTGCTGTTTTTGCATTGCCGCATTCGTGTTTTGAATGTCAGCCAGTGTTTGAAGGATAAGAGTCAGTTGATCCTGATTTTGCCCGGATTGGTAGGTGGGATTGGGCCGAGGCTGAGGCGGCTGATATGGACGAGGAGCTTGTGGGCGGAGTTGATATGGTGGTTTTTGAGAATTTCCTGCCCACTGAAAGTTAGGATGATTTCGCCATCCAGGGTTGTAGGTATTGGAGTATGGGTCATTCTGGATGGCGTTGAGGTCCTCGCAGTTCTGAGGAACCTCAGGAAAGTCATAATACGAGGGTTCAGAGTTCCCCCAACTCGAATAGAAGGGATCAGAGGTCACTCCGGTCCGAGAGGTAGACGGAGGTGGATATGGGTCCATCCCCTTGGCAGGTTGGTGATAGATGTTTTGCACTGTTTCCCTTGCCAGAGGAGGTCGTGTAAAAGAATTTTGTGCAGAGGTGGCTTGCTGCAAATGTCAAGTTAGCTCGTCCACCTTCTTTTCTATGATAGAGACCTTGTCCAACCGACTGGCCATCAGTTCCAGGTCGACAGAAGTGGACAGGTCCTGCGTCTCATGTGTCCCTCTTAGATTCGTCGATGCGCGGGCATTCGTCCTGTCGAATAAGCCCAAGGAGTCATTGTTTATGGAGTTCTCGCACATGTTTTCGAGAATCTCCCATACCGTGTCCTCGTGTTGGCCCATGATGTTTCCTCCACATGTTGCATTGACGAATAGACGAATATCCTCACGGAGTCCCTGGTAAAAAGACTGGACTTGTTCCCACTTAGGAACTCCGTGATGGGGGCACTTTCGCATGAGATCTAGGAATCGATCCCAAGCTTCATGAAGAGGTTCTCCCGGTTGTTGAGTGAAATGAGTGATCTGGTGGCGCAAGGCATTTGTCCGGCCAACAGGGAAGAATTTTTTCAAAAATTCAGACTGTAATTCCTCCGAAGTGTTGATCGGGCGGGTCTGAGTCTGATACCAGTGTGCAGCCTTGTCCAAGAGGGAGAACGAAAACATTTTCATGAGTAGGATATCCCGGTTTTGTACATCTGACCCGAAGGTCTGGGCCAAATGCTTGAGTTGTTTAATGTGTTGGAATGGATCCTCCGAGTTAAGCCCATGGAACTTCGGTATGGCATGAATCATATTGGGCTTCAGATCAGAATCGGGTCCTCCAATTGGGATTCGTACTCGGGGTTCGATTGCCACCGCAGCAGGATTATAGTGATCTCGCATCATAGGTCGCTGCGGTGGGTTTACAAAGTTCTGAAAGAGATCGTTCAAGCGTTGAAGTTGGTGTTCAAGGTTATTCTCCTCTTCAATGGGTTGTGCCATGATGGGAGAAGAAGGGGAATCAGGGTCTGAGTCAGATGAAAGATTTATGTGGCGGGGTTGCTGCACAAACAAGGGCGTCGAGGCTTGGCCTCGACGAGAATGAATTTCTAAGGGAGGTCTTAAAGGTGGTCTTAAGGACCTCCTACCGAACATGCACCGAAAGATGTGATGAGATTAGAAGGTGCTGGACCCAATCAAGACACCCAAGATTTGTTGGGTGACTATAGAGGTTCGGGGTAGATGGACCCCTGGATCAGAAGATCGTCCACCTGAGAAATACCTGGGCAGCCAGAGAGGGAGAGTCCCGCAAAGACCCCTACACGGTAGAGCGTCCCCACGGGTTACAGGGTTTCCCCCACCTGACCTCTCTTGTCACTGCGGTTCCAGGTAAACCAGAATGGGGATCTTGACCTCTTAAGTCTACCTTTTTTTTTATTTTAAGATCAAGGTGCTTAATGTTCCACTTGAACTTTTAAGTATTTTGAGTGCAAAAGTGACCTAATATTAAGGTTGGTTGACCCGAGGGATCAACTTCACCTCTTGTTCCTTTGAGAGCTTTTAGGTCCTTCCTTTTATGGTTCAAATGGATTATCAGCCTGATTTGCTTAGGGTTCCTCTTGTATAAATCTTTTCAAACACGGTTTAGGCACACCTCTTTTTGGAAAGTTTGTTTCTTTGTTTTAGAGAAGATGTGTCTCTAAAAACCCTAGCTTTGCAATCCCTAACTTGGCTCTAGTGGGTCCAATTTAGTTGCCGTAGAAATTAGCACCTAGGGCTCAATCAAGAAAGTTTTAGCCCTAGTTGCCTTAGTTGGATGAACAGATAAAAATATGTTGAAATGAAAATCAGGCAACTTGATGAGTTACTAAATATGAGACAAGTAGCCCAAAGTTGATTTCCCTCCTTTTTTTTAGATTGTGAGAGGGTTAAGAGAGAGGACTTATGGAGATTACCTGTTCCTTGGAGAGTCTGTTGTGCAGTTGCTATTCTTTCCTTTTTGTTTTGCTTTCCCTGTATGAACACAGCAAAAGAGAGAAGTCAAGTCGGATATTAGATAGAAAAGTTGTACTCAAAAGTTTTAAAAGTGCCCGTTGCTCCCCGGCAACGGCGCCAAAATGTTCGTCACGCTTTTGTGCGGTTTGTTAAAAGATAATATCGTGTTGTAGTATAGCCGCGAAAGCGTTCAAAACAAATAAAGATTTTTATTACTCGAAAACCGGAGTATCCGAGGTCGAACACAGGGAGCAATCTCAGTACTTTGGAAAACCCAAGAATACAACTGTTACATGCAAATATAGTTGATTCAAAGAGTTTTTAGAAAAAGTAGAATTAGACGTCTGATTTATGTATCAGACGTCTTAAATGTGATCTTTCTTCCTTTCTTCCTTCTTCTCCTTTCTGCTTCTGTATCTTTCCTTCTGCTTTGCCGTTCCGATCTCTTTGCAATCTTCCCTTGTCCTTCTTCTTCTTATCTGCGAAGACTTCTAATCTTTCTGTTTTCCTTCTCCTGCGAAGGCTTCTTTCTTCTTCTTCTGTCTTCTTCTTTGGCTTGCTTTTCCTTCTTCTGCAGCGGCCAAGTCCTTCTCCTGCGAACAGGAGCAAAACCTAACCCTTCTCCCGCTACCCGCACGTCTCTCTCTCTCAAGCTATTCACTCAGAGCCGATCTCCCAGAGCCACAAGCATTAATCGGGTCGGATCGTACCCGGGACCAGGTGCACCTGAAGGTGGTGTGATGCGCGAGGAGTGCGTAGGTCTAGGTCGGGTCGGATCCGCCAAGTCCGCGTGGTCAGGCCGCGGACGAGGCGGGTGGGGTCAGTGAGGGACCTCACCCCTGTGCTTTCGAGGCAGTAAAGCTATATCACAAAAACTCTTTATACCATACCTGTGCCTTGAGATTCCACGATGTGGGACTAAACGTTCCGCCCTTCCTTTGCGCGCGCCCGCAGACTCTCGTGTGCAATTGCCCACGCTGAAGGCCCTGCTGGTGCTCCCTGCTGAACTCAGTCACTTCGCGACACTTGCGAGAGCCAGCTGCACCTGCCGCCTGGGAAGCCTGACGCCTGCTGCTGCTCCAAGCTTCCTGCTGCTTCGGCTGTTAATGGCGGCCGGGGCATTCACCTGAGATTTCACAGAACGGCCTATTGGCCCAATCAGAATAGCTGGAAACCTTCGCCGCAGCACGGCGAAGGCGGTTGGTGATGCTGCAGGTTGTCGGTCGGCCTAGGCGTGCTCGCCTAGGTCAACCTGTGGCCGGAGATGGTGGGTTGTTCGGGGGGTAGTTATGGAGGTCTAGAGTGGCAATTGTGGGGTGGAGCGAGTTCCTGGTGGTGAGGCGGAGCTCACGAGGTGATTGGCGAGCCGTGTGGAGTGGCGGAGTGGTGTGGGCGGCTCGCCGAAGTGCGGTCGGAGGCGAGGAAGATGAAGGCGGTTAGGTACTGTCGAGGGGTAATCAAGTAAAATAGTTGGGGGAAAAGAGAGAGGAGAGGATGGAGAACGTATCTGGGGTTGTCTGGAGGGAAGGGAGGCAGCGGAGAAGACGGCTCGTAACTGCCGTCGTCGGGGAAGAAAGACCCTGAGGGAGGAAGCGGCGACGAAGACGAGGTCAGAAGTGCGTGCACGGGGTACAGCGCGACGCGGGAGATAGCGGCGGAGAGGACTCTGCTGCTGGTATGGCAGCAGAGCGACGAGAAGGAGGGAAGGAGGTCGCCGGAGCTTGTGGGTCATTTGGCCGGAGATGGGAGAGGGAGGAATTTGGAAGGGATCTCCGTCAAAATCAAGCTTAGCCTGTTCGGCCGGAGTTGTGGGTTCTTATATAGGCGCTGGACTGGGTGTGCAGGGCGTGAAGGGCACGTAATTGCCTGATGTTGGTCGCCGGAGATGGAAAGGAGTTAGGATACCCAAATCTCCCGTGCGTTCGCACGAGAGATTGGGTTCACACCGGCAATTGTAATTGACTTTATAAGGAAGGGAATTCCTCAGAGAATCCTCCTTCCATTTCTGGAAGGGAATCTCTGAGGGATTAGAGAGCAATCCCTCTCCGAACCTCGTCGGAGCTCGGTTCTGCCCTAGCAATGGCGGCAGGACCGGTTTGCAAAGGAGGCGAAGAACCTAGGGGGTTCTCTGCAACGGTATTCAAAAGATAGGGACCAATTTGTGATTTGGGTGTACTAAATTGCAAAGTAGGTCAAGATGACCCCTCCTTAGGTCCAAATTTTGGTACAAACCTAATTTGGACCTAAGGAATCCAATGGAGAAGTTAGATTTCAGGTTTGACCTCGTTTGACTGGACATTTTGCGTAAAAACCCAAATTCGGTTAATTGAAGAGTTAGGACCCTAATCTAGGTCAAACTAGGTTCCAAAGGCCAAATTAAGTGTTCTAAACCCTAGAGTATGTTTTTCCATGATTTATAGAGGGTTTACTTGCTTTTTGTTCTGACCGGAACCTTGTTAATTTAAGAGGGTCTGTTTTAGGGCTACCAAGTGTCATTTAGTTCTTAGATTGCACATGAACCCATTTCTGATTGACTCAACCCACTTTTTATCTCGTTTATACCATTTGACCTATGTTTTGCCTCTGAGAAATCCTGTTTACGTACTGCAATGGTGAAATTGCAGTTTTAACCTTTATTTCATGTTTTCTTCTCAGGGCACTTGTTCCTTCAGTTAGGCCTTCTTCTAGGTTATGTAGGAGCTTTTATCTTCTTTATTGGGTCAAAATGAGCTAGTTATGGCTCATGATGAGGCTCTCATCAACATTGTAAACTTTGACAAATACGATAGTCTTGATTGTCTAGTTGTATCTGACGAACAAGCAACACTTTAGCATAAACGACTAGGTCATGTTCACATGGGCAACAATAGTAAATTTGTGAAACATGAACTTGTCAAGGGTCTGCCAAAGATCAACTTCAAAAAAAGCAAAGTTTGTGATCCTTGTCAAGTTGGTAAACAAACCAAAAATTCGTTTAAACCAAAAATGATGGTTAGCATTTCTCACCCCCTGGAGCTACTTCACTTAGACTTGTTCGGACCAACCAAATCCGAAAGCCTAAGCGGGTGAAGATACTATTTAGTCATAATTGACTTCTCTAGATTTACTTGGGTATCTTTCTTAAAATGTAAGGACTTAACCATAGATGCCTTTAGCAAACTAGTTAGAAGATTACATAATGAGAAAGGATATGAGGTAATTAGGATCATAAGTGATCATGGTGAAGAATTTGAAAATGAATCTTTTTCTAATTTTTGTGATCAATATGGAATCAAACATGAGTTTGCCTTCCCTAAAGCAGCACCTCAAAATGGTATAGTTGAGAGGAAAAATATGACTTTGCAAGAGTATACATGCACAATGCTGTGTGAGTCAAAGCTACCTCGATATTTTTGGATAGAGGCTGTAAACACTACTTGCTTTATCCAGAATAGAACCTTGATCCGACCAATCCTAAAGAAGACACCTTTTTAACTCTATCATGGAAGAACACCTAGAATTTCCTACTTCAAGATTTTTGGATGTCGATGCTTTATACTCAACACTAAAGATAATCTTGATAAATTCGATGCTAAAAGCTCAAAAGGGATTTTCTTAGGTTATTCAACCAGGAGTAAAGCCTATAGGGTCTTTAATAAGAAGAACTCTGTTGTTGAGGAAACCTTGCATGTATCATTTGATGAAACATTAGTTTAACCGAAATCTTCTACAATTGATGGTTATGAACTAGTACATGATCGATCGAACATTCTAGAAGAGAATATTTCTAATGAACTACCCAAAGATATCTCTTTTGTGAAAGATCATCCTAAAGAATTGGTAATAGGAGAATTGTCAAACCGGATCTTCCCTTAACACACTAGCCTTTACAGCCTTTGTTTCTCAATTAGAACCTAAAAATGTTAAGGAACCTTCTCAGACAACTGTTGGATTATTGCTAAAGAAGATGAGCTAAATCAATTTAAGAAAAATCAAGTTTGGGAACTTGTTTCAAAGCTTGAATCACAAACCATTATAGGAACAAAGTAGATTTTTAGGAACAGATTTGATGAATCAGGAAATGTAGTTAGAAATAAAGCTAGACTTGTAGCTCAAAGATACAATCAAGAAGAGTGAATAGATTTTGATGAAACATATGCACCTGTTGCTTGACTAGAATCTATTAGAATGTTGCTAGCTTTTGCACCCCATATGGAATTCAAACTCTTCCAAATGGATGTTAAAAGTGCCTTTTTAAATGGATCCATTAAGAGGAAGTCTTTGTTAAACAACTTCCAGGTTTTGAAGATCCGTATCATCCATAACATGTATACAAATTAAACAAAGCATTATATGGTCTAAAACAAGCTCCGCAAGCTTGGTATGAAAGATTAAAAACATATCTAATTGACAATGAATTTAAAATTGGTCAAATATATCCAACCCTATTCACTAAAAAGAAAGAAAATGATCTTTTAATAATACAAATATATGTAGATGATGTCATTTTTGGTGCTACTAATGATCTACTTTTCCAAGACTTTGCAAAGGTAATGCAGCATCAATTTGAGATGAGCATGATGGGAGAACTCAAGTTCTTCCTCGGTCTTCAGATTGATCAGCTATCCTCTATAATCTTCGTATCTCAAACAAAATACACAGCAGAGATACTGAAGAAATTCTCGATGGATAAAGTCAAAGGTAAAGAAACACTAATGGCAGCTTCTACGCAATTGAAAACTGATGACATAGGTAAATCAGTAGATCAAAAACTATACAAAAGCATGATAGGATCTCTGTTATATTTAACTGCAAGTAGAACTGACATTCTATTTTCTACTTGTTTGTGTGCCCGCTTTCAACTAAACCCTAAAGAATCACATCTACATGTTGTTAAAAGAATACTTAGATATCTAAACAACACACAACACTTAGGATTTTTTTATCCGAAGTCAGACACATTGGAATTATATTCCTTTTGTGATGCTGACTATGCGGGTAGCTTCACGGACCGAATGAGTACTAGCGAAACATGTCAATTTCTTGGAAATTCCCTAATCTCCTGGTTCTCTTGAAAATAAAATACTATATCACTATCCACAACTGAAGCAGAATATGTAGTAGGATCTTTAGCTTGTTCACAACTATTGTGGATGAAACAGACATTACAAGACTTTGGCTTATCTTATAAGAATAACAAAATTTTGTGTGACAACATAAGTGCTGTTAACCTATCTAAGAATCTAGTACAACACTCTAGGACCAAACATATAGATGTTAGAAATCACTTTCTTAGAGATTATGTCGTAAAAGGGGATATCAATTTACAATTTGTTAACACAAAAAATCAACTAGCTAATACATTCACAAAACCATTACCAAAAGATAGGTTTAATCAAATCTGTCATTTACTAGGTTTATCTAGATTAAAAGAGATTAATTAATTGGCCTAATAAAAGTCTCTTTTACTGTTTTGATCGATCAATTTTCCAAAATTGATCGACCAACCTTTGATCGATCAAAAAGTACTGTTTAATCGACCAAAACTTGAATTTGCCTAGCGAGAAATTTCCCTCCACAAGTTTGAATTTTGATCAATCAATCAAATTTTTTGATTGACCAATCTGTTTGGGCAGGACTTTTCCCTCCAAACATTCAAAGTATTCTTGACCAATTAACTCTTTTGATCTATCACTATTCATTTCGGATTCTCTTTTCGAAAATTACAATCTTTTTTCCTCGTTTTGCATTCGCAATCCACTTTTACCGTGTTTAACCTATGTGATTAGTTGCCTTAAGTGCATTTACCTATTTTACTAATCACATTCTCTATAAAACACCTCGGTTTTACCCCTAAACCTATTTTTTAACCTATTTAGTCCCCAGTCCACCAAAACTCAAGACAACCGACCCCAATCCTCTCCTTTGATCATCTGGTCAATGAACGACCGTCATCTTGCACAAGCCTCCTTCGTGCATGTGTCAACCATGCTCCGGTCCTCATGAGTGTGTGCTTGCTCATTGCTTCCTCGCACCACCATGCTCTCACAACTTCCACATCCTCACACGCTCTCCATCTGGCCTCCTTCTGATCGACCAACTTTGGTTCGATCTCGGTACATTCTAAACCTTGTATACATCCATTTCTTTGGATTTTTCTTGTGTTTACAATGTGCTTTGACTTACTCTTACATGATCGATCATGTTTGTGTATTTTTTCTTGCGAAATCATGTAGCATAAGTGAGTTTATCATCCGGTTAACCATTTTTTTTCTGTCCTGAGGTCTTTTGGTCGACCAAATTCATTGGTTGATCGACCAAAAGTCTGGTTCATTTTTGGTCGACCAATCAATTTTGTTGATCAACCAACCGTGTTTTCCTGCTCTTTACCAAATGGCACTGAAATGTGCACGCGACTCTTCTAGTCATTATGATGATACTTTTGATCGCTTTTTCATTACCGAAGCTGCTTGTGACCATTTTTCCTTGTTTACAAAATTCTCTCTGTATGTCAGTAGACCTGTTGATTTCACTTATTTTGAGTCTGTTTTCCCTGGGATCCGTGAAAAATTTGCATACCATCAAATTTTGCGACTGTTTGAGCAAAACTTTTATGGGGGTTCCAAGCATAGCCACATTCTGGTGTTGATCCCATGGTCTGTCACCTATTTTATGCTAATCTCAATGATATAGGTGAAGGTGCCAACATCGAATTGACCTCAAATGTCTACGAGATAGAAGTTCTGGTCAATGAGGACATTTTGATAGAGATTCTTGGTTGTTCTCCTGTTGGACCTACTTTTCTTAAGTTACACCAGCAAACTCAGTCTAACACCATCAGGGAGACCCTGCTCACTCCCTCTCATTTTGACTTGGGTCGTCCTGCCAAGTCACCCTACTTTCAACGTTTGCCTCATTTTCTGAATCATGTATTTTTGTGGAATTTCATGTCTAAGTCCACATCTTTTGAGAACTACCTTGGCATTATGCTGATCACCCTCTATGCTTTTATGAAGAATAAATGGTTCAATTGGAACCATTTGATTCTTTACCTCATGAGTTAGCCACCCAGCAGCTCCTTCTAGTTTGGGACACTTCTCTCTCATATCTTTCTCCACTTTAGCATGCCTATGGACATTAATCATAAATAGTTTACCACTCATGTCTCTATATTCGAAAAACTCACATATGAGAAGATGGAGCAAGCACAGGGAGCTCGTGGTGAGGAAGCAGCTCAGGAGCAGCAGTAGGAGCAAACAGCAGTACCTCCTTTGTTCCTGCCTTATGAGCACTTCACTATGACATGTCTACCTCCAGTGTGACCATCTCCTTCCTTCTATGACTAGGACTGTAGTCTCTTGGATAGACAGATATTAAGCAGGGACTTTGACACTATGCATGATGTGATTGGCGGTATTTCTTTGATGATGCATAAGTAGTGGGAGACTAACATGGTTATGATGAGGCACGAGCATTAGGTATCAGACTACCTAAATCCTCAAAGTCAGTTCTTGGACAAACTTGGAGAGTACATTCATAGCATTCAGTAGGAGCTTCACTGACCTCCTTGACCTCGTCATTCGACTACCATGCATTCAGCACCTCCTCCTCCTACATCATCAGCATCACCAGCAGCACCATCAACATCAGCAGGACTAGCTGACCAGCAAATTACTCCTCCTTGCAGGACATCTAGGCAGTTGACACCGTGTTCATCAGCTCAGTGAAGCCTTTGTCTCTGTTAGCCTGCATCTTCTGAGAGATCAGATTCACTAGACCTCGAGTTGGGCATTGATCTTCAAAGCACCATGGATGCCTTTATGGCATCATTAGATGATTAGATATTTGTTTCTATCTCTATCCTGGCTTTTAGTACTTTATTTTTCTCAGAACATTTATATTCTATGCACTGCTTATCTAGACTCTTTATTTATCCATGAAGATTATCTCTCTCAGTTTTTTGTCTTTTTAGCTCTCTTATATTGCATGATATTTCTGATGCTTGAATTACATGTTTAAGGGGGAGTTAACTGTAAAATCACGTGCAGCATGTTTTACTTTTTGCTGAAACTAAAAGGAGATATTATGCAAAACTATTTTTAATTTCATAATTATAATTTTGTTGTCATAAAAAAGGGGGAGAATGTAAGCACCTTCGTTTTGATACACCAAAATTATGTTTATTGCTAGACTAACATTTCAGGACCATCTCGGATTAAAGCATCAAAGTGTCTTTCAAGACAAGTGAAGAGAGTTGCTGATGTGTGCCTTTTTATCTTTATTTGAATCTAGGACATTATTGTAAGGAATCTCAAATAAACTTCAAATATGGATTTTTTGCACATCTTTTCAAAACAAAGCTTTTTGAGTTATTGATCGACCAACCACATTAATTGAATGACCAAATCATCTTGATAACCAACCAAATTAATTGACCGATCAAATCAGCCCATTTTAGGAAGTTGAGAAAAATCCTTTTGATCGACCAACTAAGTTAATTGACCAATCAATCAGTGATCGACTTAATTGATCGACCAAATTGCCTTTTGATCGACCAATTAGCCTTAATTGATTGACCAATTTAGTTTCATATTTAGGAAAAACTTTTAGTATAAATAGAGGTTGTACGCAGCCCATTCTTTCATAACTTTCAAATAGAAATACCATTCAAAAATAGAGCTTCTCATGCTTATTCCAAAAGTCTTTCACGCCCCGTTCTTCACATTCTTCAAAAGCACAATGCCTTAAACCTCTGTGAAAAATCAGTTTGATCATTTATTGAGGTTCCATAGAATTCATTCTTGTTATTCTATTTTGTTGTTTTGATTTACAGATTACAAGTTTGTTTGGAAGATCCATGGTTGTTGTTTTTGCTTCTCTTTAGAATAAAAAGGGAAGTGATTGTAAGAGGTTGTACCACCCTTATTCAAGTGGTACAGTTTAGTGGATTGGCTAGCATTATCTAGTCGAAAAAATCCTAAGCTGGGAGGCTTAGGTAGTGGTTTTCACCCGGATTGGGTTTCCACTATAAATCAGGTGTACTCTGTGCATGAATCTTTGGTGCTTTATTCTTTAATCTGTTTATATATTTTATAGCAATATTATTCACCCCTTCCCTCTAGTATTTAGTTGCAATCCACAGGATATTCTACTTCTCACAGTTCTACTGCTGTTATCTTCTGAAGCTGAAAGGGAGAGGAGCCTTGTGCTTCTCCTGAAAGGCCCTTGAGCCTCTTCTGTTAAGGTGTCTGAAGCCTTTGGTCTGTCATCTGAGACATCTTGCTGGTTACTATTGGAATATCTACATACTTGGTTGACATGGATTATTAATTATGGTTTAGTGTTGAGATATTTAAGTGGTTGTGAGCTTAAACTTAAAGGGTTAATTTAGTGATTCAAATGACCATTTTAACCTAATCTTTTTGCACTATTCTTTTGATTTTATTGAAATATCATTCTGAGTGTTATTGATTTCAATTGCATATATATCTTGTGATTGGTGAATTGAAATTGCCTCTTTGCTCCCTGCGAATGATCTTGGACTCCACTTTCTGAATCTGAGTTTTAAATTTAAATTTTTTTAGTGATTTTGTTGTATACTACAATGAATTTCCTAAACAACGATGATTTCACGCAAACATTTTGGCACCGTTGCCGGGGAGCAATGCGCTATTTGATTTCACTTATTGCAATTTCTGATCTGATTCTAACTTATTCTATCTGATTTGTTGTGGTTGTGCGAGGTATATAGGAGAAGATCAGTCGCACAACAGCCACTCTAGGGGCAGGTAATCTTGTTTCCTTCTTCTTAAGACCCTATTTTTGGAAAGAATTAAAAAAGAAGAATCAATTAGATTCAACTTGCATTCTTTATTAGACTTAATCACTTAAGTTTCCTAATTTGATTTATTTTAGACATCCCCATCGAGATTTTTGCACCTATTAAGGATTTAGGTTCCTAGGTCTATTCACCTTCTTGATTGAGTCCTAGATGACACATTTGGAAAGAATTGGACCTAGCAAAAGAGCCAAATTAGGGTTTCTACTTTAGGGCTTGAGGAAAACACACTTGCCTGAATTAAAAGAAAATTGATTTCCTACATTGTGTGTCACCCAAGCCTTGATTGAATTGACCTAATCAAGAAGATCCTAAAAGAAGGCTCTAACATTCACTTGAATCCTTAAAACTTGGGACTTAATAACCTGCTTGCAAACCACTCAGGGTGATTTTTGGGTTTATTACCCAACTCATCCTAAACTTTAGGGCAGGTTAGGTGAAGTTGACCCACTTGGTGGGTTAACCAACCTTCAAATTAGGTCACAAATCACAAATAAATTCTAAAGTTCAAGTGAAATTCAAAGCACCATAAATTCAAGACTAAAATTGGTAGACTTAAGGGGTCAAGTTGTTCATTTTGGTCTACTTGGATTCTTAGCGACATGGAAGGTCAAGTGGGGGAAACCGTGTAACTCATGGAGATGCTCTACTATGTAGGGGTCTTTGCAAGGCTCTCCCTTCCTGGCTGCCCAAGTATTTCTCGGGTGAGTGATTTTTTGATCAAGAGGTATCATCTGCCTTGAACCTCCTTAGTCATCCAAAGATCTTTGGGTGCCTCGATTGGGTCTATTACACCTTCTGTCCCTCATCTGGCTCATTAGTTCATGTTCGAGAGGAGGTCCTTAAGACCACCCTTGAGACCTCCATTAGCAGTTCATTCTCGTAGAAGCCAAGCCTCGACTCACTTGTTTATGCTACCTTCCAACCAGATTGATATCTCTTCCAACTCTTCTGCTTCTGAGCCCAGATCTCCTTCATCTACATCCAAGGAGCATCAAGAGCCCAATTTCCAGAATTAGCTACAGTGCCTTAATGATCTACTCCATGCACACATCAATCCACCACCGTGTCCTCAGATGTAAGATCACTACAATCTCACTGCGGTGAAGATTGAACCCAAGGTACAAATCCCAGCTGGAGGGATAATGTTGAACTCAAGCCAAACATGATCCATGCTATTCCTAAATTCCATGGCTCAAACTCCAAAGATCCCTTCCAGCACATCAAGTAGCTGAAACATCTGGCCCAGATCTTTGGGTCTGCCATACAAAATCGAGACATCCTGCTCATGAAGATGTTCTCCTTCTCACTCATGGGTAAAGCTGTCGATTGGTCTCAGACTCAAACTCGTCCAATCAACACATGGGGAGAACTCCAAAATGAATTCTTATATAAATTCTTCCTTGTTGGTAGAACAAATGCTTCAAGGCACCAAATCATGCACTTCTCAAAAAATGTAGGAGAACCACTTCATGAGGCATGGGACCGTTTTTTGGATCTTATGCCGAGATGCCCCCATCATAGAGTTCCAAAGTGGAATAAGTCCAGTCTTTTTACCATAGGCTCCGTGACGATATCAAGCTCTTTGTCAATGCATCCTGTGGTGGAAGCATCATGGGTCAACATGAAGATACCGTTTGGGAGATTCTCGAGAATATGTGCGAGAACTCCATAAACAATGAATCTATGGGTATGTTTGACCGGACGAATACCCGTGCATTGACAAACATGCGTGGGGCATGATGAGACACTCATCATGATCTCAAATTACCCCTAATTAACTAGTCTTCCTGGTTAATTAGCTAGGGTTATGAATATATAAGGGTTAATTATAGAATAAGGGATATTTAGTTAAGGACCTTAAAATAAGTTAAAAATGACATTTTATCATTCAATTAACATTATTAATAATTTAGATAATAATTGGACTCGAAATCCTATTAATCATTTCCTTAATTAATAAGATAAGTAACTTAAATATAATGTATACCTAAATATGTAATAACTTAAGTGATTTCACTTAATCTAATAAATTAACCTATAAAGGTCAAAAATGTAAATTCAAGGTGTAAACATAATATTTACCTTATTTACTAACATATATAAAAAGTTGAAAAAGATTTAAGTTAAAATAAACCTTTAAATCCTGGATTTACATTTTGGTCCTTACTTTTCATTACAGTCGAGTCCTTATTTCTAACATAGGTCCTAAGTGTTATTACTTCTAAGTCCCTCTTCGTCTTCTTCTTCTTCTTCTTCTCCAGCCAAATGAACGGCTGGCGACAGAGAGTCATCCCATCGCGCGATCACCGCCTTGCCGACATCATTCCTCTTTGCCCAAGCTCTTACAGCTTACGCTCACCACCACCACTTCATCCATCGGTCTGGATTAACCGAGAATCCTATTTTTCAGTGGGAGATAACCTCACCGTCGTCGGCGACGACGACAGAGGTTAAGCTCCTCGAGATCCTTCTTCGGCCAGACCCCGCCGCTCTCTTCGCCGCAAACTGCTATAAATACCCCCTCACACCTCCGATTTTAGGCAAGTTGGCTCCCTTCCCTCTTCTAACACTGCAGCCGACCCAATAGGCTATTCTTCCAAACCTCCGGCGATTCCCCATTCCATCTTCCAACTTCTTCTGTCCATCTTAAGTAGCCGAGGAGATCCGTCGTGGTCTTCCGCACCTCTGACAAAGGCACCGACCTAAGGATTCCTCTGCTCCACCTCAAATCCGCCTACCGGAGATCTTTCTCCCACCCTCTGATTTCGTCGTCCGCCATGAGACTTCGACGGAACCCTATTGACCCCTTCATCCAGGTAACAGTAGACTAGGAGTAGGAGTAGGAGTAGGCTAGCTTAGTTAGTTAGTTTAGTTAGTTAGGTTAGAGTAATTTTAGATTTTAGTTTCATCTCCTCCGACTCCGGTGAGTTCCTTGAGCTCGTCAGAGCTTTAATTTTGTCTTTTAATTCCCTGTACACCTTCCTATATCTTCCATGTTCACTTCTAATTCACTTAATCATTAATTAAAACACCTAAATGCCTAATTCATATCTCACCTTCACTGATTACTGACACTGTCCATGGTGACAGTAATTGGCCTAATTCCACCTTCACTGGGTTCTTTCATCACCTATCACCACTAATGAACCCTAATCGACATTATATTACCTATTATTATCATCTATAATTAAACGCCTAAATCTTAATTTAGTTCCTGAGTTTGCTGTCCATGGCAGCTCAGGAACATTTCAAACTATAAATTAAATATATATTTATGAATAATAATATCTATTGACTTGATTTAACTTCTCAGTCGAGTAGTTAAATCAAGTCTTGAGCTTAAACCATTCAAATCTTTAAGAAAATAAACTTATCGTCAAATCTCACATTTTAATGAACAAATGAAGAATTTAATGTGATGAAGAGGTTTTTTGTAACCTCAGGATCATTTCTGGATTAAAAATGGTTAATTTTGTCAATCTATTCATACAATTTACATTTTCTGGACTCACCGGAGCTCCGGCGAGCCAAAGTTGTGTTACAGCCTCTTAAACTTTCTAAGTAGCTCCAGAATAGTATAATAAGGATTAATGACTGTTTTAAAGGTATTTGCCCGAAGTTTCAACCATTGGAGCTTTAGAAGTAACTTCTTCTTCCCCAACTCCGGCGAGTTGGAGAAGTCTATTATGAAGGATCTAAGAAACATTTAAGGAGCTCAGAAGCTTCAGTGCGATGCACTGAAGCTATTTTAACCTTCAAAACATTGTAGCAATCTTTCCTTTATTCTATCGAACACACACCTATTTTAGTTCAGGCGGCGAGCCTGAAACCCTATGAATTAAGGATAGAACATAAATCTAAAGATCTGAATGAGTTCCAGATGATGAGGAGACTCTGATTGAGGCATTAATTTCTTAGGAGGAAGCTTTAAGTAGAAAGTCAATTTTCGATCTTCCATAGTAAAACTTGAGTTTGATAATGGTGTTCTGAGCTTGAATTGAGATTTGAGGAGTGGAAACTATTTCTGGGATCTTATTTGATGATCTGAATTAATTAAAGTAAGCTCAGATGATGTAATTAGTAAAGATTATGTTTATGTCAATTTGGGTTACTTTCGAACCTAAACCAACAGAAGCACTATTTTGATGAGATTCAAACTTAAAACCTGCCCAGATTGATTTCTTATAACACTTAGAATTAATCTAAATAGATTAGGAACACTTTAAAGTGTCTGTTGCAGTTATTGAAATCTAAAAATCAACCTCTGAAGTTTTCAGAGAAAAGAAAAGCTTCTCTTGTAGGTTCTGTAGGTCATAAGAGTTTAAAATCTATCCTAACAGAAGTGGAATTGTTTATATAATATGTACAGGCCTTTTAATAAATGAGAGAAGTCCATCTGAGGACTTCCCTAACTTTAATTTCACTTTCCAGGCTTTTTAAAACCCATAGAAACCCCTG
Source organism: Thalassia testudinum (assembly GCA_037157565.1). NCBI lineage: Eukaryota > Viridiplantae > Streptophyta > Magnoliopsida > Alismatales > Hydrocharitaceae > Thalassia > Thalassia testudinum. The sequence goes on along the minus strand of JAZHRO010000071.1, from coordinate 19,891,222 downwards.
ATTTCATCTCTTAAATTGAAAAGGAAAACATCATTAAAACATTAAATTGACCCTAAAATTGTGTAGATTACCCTTAGAGCTTTCCAACAAACTTTAAATCATCCAATTTGGAGCTCTGGGTAGAAAGTTACGATAGTTTGAATTCGGGTCTGGAAGGGGTGGCTTTGTCCCACCTCGGATATTCATGAGCACGCGCCTGGGAATAAAACTGATTTGTTCCCTTGGCTATGCAGTTGTCAGCGCTTGGCGCACCGGTTCCTATTCCTCCTGATCAGATTTGAGCATTGGGTGGTCTGTGTGTGTGGGCTTATGGCTGCGGGTGTGCGCCCTTGGGGGCATGCGGAAATGATTGTGCCTTGGGAGGGCGAGTGTGGCCTGGGAGGCCGGGTTGAGCCGATGCGGCTCGAGACTGTAAACTGATTAATGAATGAACTGAAACGAACCTAACTAAAATTAGGCGAGGACTGAGTAGGGTCTGGTCCCACCCTGGTCCTAGGGTGCTGTGTATCCTCGAAAGGACCTCGCCACAAATAAGAAACTTTTGGTTTAAAAAGTAAAAAAAACCCGGTTCAGCTGGAAGCTTAAGGAAAAGAGAAGCCACTGAAGGATAAGTGTTAAAGCTGAAAGCTAAAGGAGCAAAGGCGCTAAGAACTGTTAAGGAAAGAGGCTAAGGAACAAAGGACAAAAACTAAGGGAAGAAGAGAAGGCAGGAGAAGATTAAAAGGGAAAAAGAAGAGAAGGAGGATAAGAAGGCAGGAACAACACAAGAAAGGAAAGAAGAAAGAGAGCTCGAGAGAAGAAAATAAAAGAGAGAAAGAAAAGAAAGAAAGAAAGAAGAAGATTAGAGGCTGTAGAGAGATGAAAATAAATAAATTTCTCTTGCATCAGTATCTTTTTGTTCTTAAATGTAAAAAGGCATGTTTTAATAGATAACTTTTTAATTGCCTTAATTTCTTAGAATGAAATAAAATTGAAAATCTAGCATGTTTACTTGTTAATAAAATACAACATTTTGAGTAAATATGTTTGCATATGGAATTTTGTATGTTTTTATAGTTAAATATTTTGACAAAATTCTTGTTATGAAAATTAAACTAGTTTTACCTCCTAAACTTAAAGAGATAAAAGAAAATTGGTGAATTTGGAGAAAATTATTATGCTTCTCAGTGAACGACCTGGACTCAACCAGTAAAATTTTCTAAAATGTTAGGTTAATTTAACCTTATACTACACAACCGACACAACTTCGAGTTAACCTAAGTGATTTCTTCTACTCTTAATAAGTGAAATTAACTTAATTACTGAGTTGAGTGAGCCCACGCTACCAGGGCACACAAGACTCAAGGTCTATTCGCATCCTATGATCTGGAACTGATGGCCAGTCGCTTGGACAAGATCTCTATTATCGAGAAGAAGGTGGATGAATTGACTCGACATCTACAGGGAGCCACCTCAGCATAATAGAGCATGTATACGCAAGTCCAGATAAACATCGCCTTGATGGATGTGATCCACCGCGTACTGGCTTACATGAGATTTCTGAAGGATTTATGTACACCAAAGTGTAACCCGCGAAGCAAAGATGGGAGTCCAATCATATTGTCTGAGCAAGTCAGCTCGATCATCTTGAGCAAACTCCTACAAAAAGCAAAAGATCCTGGCACCCCTTTGATCTCTTGTAAAATCAGTGATTTAGAATTTGATCGAGCATTATTGGATTTAGGAGCCTTCGTAAATCTGATACCTACATCCTTACTAGACCATTTTGAGGAAACTGAGCTCAAATCGATTGAGGTGACCTTGCAGTTAGTAGACTAATCAATCAAGTCACCTAAAGGAATTCTCAAGGATGTTTTGGTTCAGATCCATGATTTCTATTTTCCAGTGGACTTCATCATGTTAGACATGGATACTCCTAAAAATCTAAGAAACACACCGATCATTTTAGGGAGACCATTCCTAGTCATAGCTAGGGCAAATATCAATTATGAAGAGGGCTAGATTGAGTTGAAATTCAGGAACCAAACACTAAAGATTGACATCTTTAAGGCCCAAAATGGAATTAACTGTGGGGTAATCGAGGAAATGTGTGACATCAATTCTATGGTTGAGGATCCACTTACAGTGGAAGACCCAATTATCTCTGATCCCCAATCACAAGAAAATTATGACCCATAGATAGAGGAGCCTAGAGCTGATACAGATTTGCCCTTAGCTCCCACCTTATCTTCTGTGGCCCATCCCGAACCCCCACCCATTGCTGATAACCCGATCATGGAGTCGAAACCCCTCCAAGATCATCTAAAATATGTGTTTTTGGGTTCCAATCAAACATTTACAGTGATCATCAATTCCCGACTCACATCTGATCAGGAGACAAAGCTGATTTCTGTTCTCTAGCAGCATCGAAGAGCCATCGGATGGACTCTAGATGATCTGACTGGTATTGTACACACTGTATCTACACTGAAGAGGGCTTACGTCCATCCCGAGAGATGCAGAGAAGACTCAATCCGAATCTACAGGAGGTTGTGAAGAAAGAGATCGTTAAGTGGTTAGATGTTGGTATTATCTACCCAATCTCTGATAGCCGCTAGATGAGCTAGATCCAGGTTATGCCTAAGAAGGTAGGGCTCACCGTTATCATGACTGAATTTGGAGAGACCATCCCAACTTGTATTGTGAAGTCGTGGAGAGTGATGAGAGCCTCATCATGAGCCATAACTAGCTCATTTTGACCCAATAAAGAAGATAAAAGCTCCTACATAACCTAGAAGAAGGCTTAACTGAAGGAACAAGTGCTCTGAGAAGAAAACATGAAATAAAGGTTAAAACTGCAATTTTACCATTGTAGTGCATAAACAGGATTTCTCAGAAGCAAAACATAGGTCAAATGGTCCAAATAAGATAAAAAGAGGGTTGAGTCAATCAGAAATGGGTTTATGTGCAATCTAAGAATTAAATGACACTTGGTAACCCTAAAACAGACCTGCTTAAATTAACAAGGTTTCGGTCAGGATAAAAATTGAGTAAACCCTCTAAAAATCATGGAAAAACATCCTCTAGGGTTTAGAACACTTAATTTGGCCTTTGGAACCTAGTCTGACCTAGATTAGGGTCCTAGCTCCTCAATTAACCAAATTTAGGTTTTTACGCAAAATGTCCAGTTAAACGAGGTCAAACCTGAAATCCAACTTGGCCATTGGATTCCTTAGGTCCAAATTAGGTTTATACCAAAATTTGGACCTAAGGGGAGGTCATCTTGACCTACTTTGCAATTTAGTACACCTAAATCACAAATAGGTCCCTATCTTTTGAATATCCTTGCAAAGAGCCCCCCAAGTTCTTCGCCCCCTTTGCAATCCGTTCCTGTCGCCATTGTTAGGGCAGAACCGAGCTCCGACGAGGTTCAGAGAGGGATTGCTCTCTAATCCCTCAGAGATTCCCTCCCAAAAATGGAAGGGGGATTCTCTGAGGAATTCCCTTCCTTCTAAAGCCAATTACAATCGCTGGTGTGAACCCAATCTCTCGTGCGAATGCACGAGAGATTTGGGTATCCACCTTCCTTCCAACTCCGCCGAGCCGGCAGACCTAATTGCGCGCTCTCCACGTGCTGACAGGAGCGGCCAGCACCTATAAAACACCCCCCAGACCCTGCTGCAGGACCCAAGCTTGATTTTGACGGAGATCCCCTCCATATTTCCTCTCTCCCATCTCCGGCCAAATGACCCGCAAACTCCGGCGACCTCCTCCCCTCCTTCTCGTCGCTCTGCTGCCATACCAGCAGCAGATTCCTCTCCGCCTCTTCCTCCCGCGTCGCGCTGTACCCCGCGCGCGTGCTCCTGACCTCATCTTCGTCGCCGCTTCCTCCCTCAGGGTCTTTCTTCCCCGACGACGGCAGTTACGAGCCTTCCTCTCCACTGCCTCCCTTCCTTCCAGACAACCCCAGATACATTCTCCATCCTCTCCTCTCTCTTTTCCCCCTACTATTTTACTTGATTACCCCTCGACAGTACCAAACCACCTCCATCGTTCTCGCCTCCGATCGCCCTCCGGCGAGCTGCCCACACCACTCCGCCCCTCCACACGGCTCGCCAACCCCCTCGTGAGCTTCGCCTCACCACCAGGAACCCATTCCACCCCATCACTGCCACTCCAGACCTCCACAAGCACCCCCCGACCAACCCACCATCTCCGACCACAGGTTGACCTAGGCACGCACGCCTAGGCCAACCTACAACCTGCAGCATCGCGCACCGCCTTCGCCGTGCTATGGAGAAGGTTTCGAGCTATTCTGATTGGGCCAATAGGCCGTTCTGTTGGATGTCAGGTGTACACTCCGGCTGCCATTAACAGCCGAAGCAGCACGGAGCTTGGAGCAGCTTCGGGCATCAGGCTTCCCAGGCTGCAAGTGCAGCAGACTCTCGCGAAGGTCACGAAGCGAACGAGGCCAGCCAGTCGCACAGAGGAGCCATCAGCTTGGGCAATCGAGTGACGAAAGCTCTGCGGGCACGCGTGAAGGCAAGACCGACCAGATAGTCCCACATCGTGGGATTGCAAAACTCAGGTATCATATAAATTATTTTTGTGTTTTCTTCTTACTACCTCCGTAAGCACAGGGGTGAGGTCCCTCACTGCCCCCACACGCCTCGTCTGCGGCTTGACGTCGTGGATCTGGCGGATCCGACCCGACCTAAACCTACGCACTCCTCGCGCATCACCACTTGCCGGTGCGCCTGGTCCCGGGTGCGAATCCGACCCGACTACCCGTGTGGCTCTAGGAGAGCGTGCTTGAGTGAACTGCTTGAGAAAAAGAGAGACGCTTGGGTAGAGGGACGGGGGTAGGTTCTTGCTACTGTGTGGTGTGTGCAGGAAGGAAGAAGCGACCGAGGCAGCGAACACTTAGCAGCTGAAGAACAGGAAGAGAAGAAAGAAGAGGTTGTGTAGCAGTGAAAGGAGAAGTCTTCATCGGGAAGAACAAAGAAGAGGCCAAGTGAAGACTGCAAGGAGATCAGAAGAAAAAGAAGAAGAAAGAAGAAAGGCAAGGCAGGAGAAGAAGGAAGATACAGAAGCAGAAAGGAGAAGAAGAGAGAAAGAGAGATCACATTTAAGACGTCTGATACAGAAATCAGACGTCCAATTCTACTTTTTTTTTTCGTAAATCCTTTTTAAAATTCTCTCTTTGAATCAATTATATTTGCATTTAACAGTTGTATTCTTTGGTTTTACAAAGTACTGAGATTGCTCCCTGTGTTCGACCTCGGATACTCTAGTTGTTCGAGTAATAAAATTCTTTATATTTGTTTAAACGTTTTGTCGGTTATACTACAACGTAATACACTTTGAATCCGCACAAAATCGTTGAGAACATTTTGGCGCCGTTGCCGGGGAGCAATGGGCACTTTTAAAGCTTTTGATTACAACTTTTCTATCTAATATCTGACTTAACTTCTATCTTTTGTTGTGTTCAAGGAAGGGAAAACAAAACAAAAAGGAAAGAACAATAACTGCACAACAGACTCTCCAAGGAACAGGTAATCTCCATAAGCCCTCTCTCTTAACCCTCTCGCAATCTAAAAAGGAAAAAAAGAGAAAAACCAACGTAGAGCTACCTGTTTCATATTTAGTAACTCATCAAGTTGCCTGATTTTCATTTCAACATATTTTTGTCTGTTCATCCAACTAAGGCAACTAGGGCTAAAACTTTCTTGATTGAGCCCTAGGTGCTAATTTCTAAGGCAACTAAATTGGACCCACTAGAGCCAAGTTAGGGATTGCAAAGCTAGGGTTTTTAGAGACACATCTTCTCTAAAACAAAGAAACGAACTTTCCAAAAAGAGGTGTGCCTAAACCGTGTTTGAAACAATTTATACAAGAGGAACCCTAAGCAAATCAGGCTGATAATCCATTTGAACCATAAAAGGAAGGACCTAAAAGCTCTCAAAGGAACAAGAGGTGAAGTTGATCCCTTAGGTCAACCAACCTTAATATTAGGTCACTTTTGCACTCAAAATACTTAAAAGTTCAAGTGGAACATTAAGCACCTTGATCTTAAAATAAAAAAAAGGTAGACTTAAGAGGTCAAGGTCTCCATTCTGGTCTACCTGGAACCGCAGTGACAAGAGAGGTCGGGTGGGGGAAACCCTGTAACCCATGGGGGCGCTCTACCGTGTAGGGGTCTTTGCGGGACTCTCCCTCTCTGGCTGCCCAGGTATTTCTCAGGTGGACGATCTTCTGATCCAGGGGTCCATCTGCCCCAAACCTCTATAGTCACCCAACAATTCTTGGGTGTCTTGATTGGGTCCAGTACCTTCTAATCTCATCACATCTTTCGGTGCATGTTTGGTAGGAGGTCCTTAAGACCACCTTTAAGACCTCCTTTAGAAATTCATTCTCGTCGAGGCCAAGTCTCAACGCCCTTGTTTGTGCAGCAACCCCACCACATAAATCTTTCATCTGATTCAGACCCTGATTCTCCTTCTCCCATCATGGCACAACCCATTGAAGAGGAGAATAACCTTGAACACCAACTTCAACGCTTGAACGATCTCTTTCAGAACTTTGTAAACCCACCGCAACTTCCTATGATGCGAGATCACTATAATCCTGCTACGGTGGCAATCGAACCCCGAGTACGAATCCCAATTGGAGGACCTGACTCTGAACTGAAGCCCAATATGATTCATGCCATACCGAAGTTCCATGGGCTTAACTCTGAGGATCCATTCCAACACATTAAACAACTCAAGCATCTGGCCCAGACCTTCGGGTCAGATGTACAAAATTGGGATATCCTACTCATGAAAATGTTTTTGTTCTCCCTCTTGGACAAGGCCGCACACTGGTATCAAACTCAGACCCGCCCGATCAACACATGGGAGGAATTACAGTTCGAATTTTTGAAAAAATTCTTCCCTGTTGGCCGGACGAATGCCTTGCACCACCAGATCACTCATTTCACTCAACAACCGGGAGAACCTCTTCACGAAGCTTGGGATCGATTCCTAGATCTCATGCGAAAGTGCCCCCATCACGGAGTTCCTAAGTGGGAACAAGTCCAGTCTTTTTACCAGGGACTCCGTGAGGATATTCGTCTATTCGTCAATGCAACATGTGGAGGAAACATCATGGGCCAACACGAGGACACGGTGTGGGAGATTCTCGAAAACATGTGCGAGAACTCCATAAACAATGACTCCTTGGGCTTATTCGACAGGACGAATGCCCGCGCATCGACGAATCTAAGAGGGACACATGAGATGCAGGACCTGTCCACTTCTGTCGACTTGGAACTGATGGCTAGTCGGTTGGACAAGGTCTCTATTATAGAAAAGAAGGTGGACTAGCTAACTCGACATTTGCAGCAAGCCACCTCTGCGCAAAACTCTTTTGCACGACCTCCTCTGGCAAGGGAAACAGTGCAAAACATATACCACCAACCTGCCAAGGGGATGGACCCATATCCACCCCCGTCTGCCTCTCGAACCAGAGTGACCTCCGATCCCTTCTACTCGAGTTGGGGGAACTCTGAACCCTCGTATTCTGACTTTCCTGAGGTTCCTCAGAACTGCGAGGACCTCAACGCCATCCAGAATGACCCATACTCCAATACCTACAACCCTGGATGGCGAAATCATCCTAACGTTCAGTGGGCGGGAAATTCTCAAAGACCACCATATCAACCCCATCCACAAGCTCCTCGTCCATATCAGCCGCCTCAGCCTCAGCCCAATCCCACCTACCAATCCGGGCAAAATCAGGATCAACTGACTCTTATCCTTCAAACACTGGCTGACATTCAAAAGAAGAATGCGGCAATGCAAAAACAGCACAAGGATGAGATCACAAAGGTTCGCAACCAACTGGCCCAGATGGCAAATTCCCGCCAACCTGGCACCCTTCCTTCGCAACCTCTGCCCAACCCAAATAACGTGCCGACCCAGAGGCGCGTTATGAATCAAAATCCAGGCCACGCACATTTGATTTATTAGGCCCCTGCTACTCCATCACCAGACGGGATGGAGGCTTCAACATCTTATGCAGGATTTCAGCAGCAGCCACCCCTCCTACCTAACCCAAACCAAAATCAGGCCGGATTAAACTCTGTAACAACACGTAGTGGTAAAACAACACAAGACCCACATTATCCAAACCACTCCAAGCCTGATAATCGCCAAGACCCTAGGGTAGTCATCAAAGATACTACTGTCCCAGATCAAGAACCTGGACCTATCCTAGAGGAACCAGCTAGGATCCCATTTCCTGAGGCCTTGACCAAAGGAAAAAGGACAACCAAACCTGTGGCTCCTGAGGAGGATCTGGTCAAGCTCTTTGAACAGGTCCAGATAAACATCCCGTTGATGGATGCAATTCGCCACATACCGGCTTACGCAAGATTCTTGAAAGACATATGTACACCTAAACGTAAGCCGCGAACCAAGGATGGGAATCCGATCGTACTGTCAGAGCAAGCCAGCTCTGTCATCTTGAGCAAACTCCCACCCAAGGCTAAAGACCCAGGAACTCCCTTGATTTCTTGTAAAATTGGTGAAACCCAACTTGATAGAGCCCTACTAGACCTAGGTGCCTCCATAAATTTAATACCTACATCCCTCCTTGACCACCTTGAAGAATCTGAACTTAAACCCACTGAGGTGACATTACAGTTAGCCGATCGATCCATCAAGTCACCCAAAGGAATACTCGAGGATGTCATTGTTAGGGTACGAGATTTTTATTTCCCAATGGACTTCATAGTACTGCACATGGATGCACCTAAGAACCCAAGGGACACACCAATCATATTAGGGAGACCCTTTTTGGCCACTGCTAGGGCCAATATAAACTGCGAAGAGGGCCAGATAGAATTAAAATTTGGGAATCAAAATCTGAAGATTGACATTTTCAAGGCCCAACAAGGGATTAATTGCGGGGTTATAGAGGAAATTTGTGATGTTGAAGCCGTGGTTGATGAACTGCATATAGAGGACAACCTGATTATTCCTGATCAACCACTAGAGAATCAAAAACCGCTAACAGAGGAGTGCGAACATGATCTAGACACACCTATGACTCCTACCATTGCTCCCGATACAAACCCCGAACCACCCGCTGCTGCTGACAATCTTGTCATGGAACTCAAGCCCCTTCCCGAACATCTGAAATACTTCTTTTTGGATTCAAATCAGACGCTTCCTGTGATTATCAATTCTCGACTCACACCTGATCAGGAACTCCGTTTGATTTTTGTTCTCCAGCAACATCGTAGAGCCATTGGATGGACTCTAGATGATTTGACTGGTATAAGCCCTTCGTACTACACACATCGAATCTACACAGAAGAAGGCCCACGACCTTCAAGAAAAATGCAAAGACGCCTAAACCCTAACCTACAGGAGCTCGTGAAAAAGGAGATCATAAAGTGGTTAGATGTAGGGATCATCTACCCGATCTCTGACAGTCGTTGGGTGAGTCCAATACAAGTGGTGCCCAAGAAGGCAGGACTTACCATCATCACGACTGAAATCGGAGAAGTCATTCCTACCCGAATAGCTAATTCGTGGAGAGTCTGCATTGATTACAGAAGACTAAATTCCTCCACGAAGAAGGATCATTTCCCACTACCGTTTATTGATCAGATCCTCGAGAAACTAGCGGGAAATAAATTCTTCTGCTTTCTGGACGGGTACTCCGGTTACAATCAGGTGGCAATCCATCTAGAGGACCAAGAAAAGACCACATTCACCTGCCCCTTCGGGACGTACGCGTTTCGAAGGATGCCATTCGGTCTCTGCAATGCACCTGCAACTTTTCAGCGGTGCATGCTTGCCATATTCTCAGATATGGTAGGTGATTATCTGGAAGTCTTCATGGATGACTTTTCAGTTTTTGGACAATCATTTGACGATTGCCTCCAACACTTGGTCCATATACTCAGGCGGTGCATCGAGGTGAATTTGGTTCTTTCCTGGGAAAAGAGCCATTTCATGGTGCCTGAGGGAATTGTCCTGGGACATTTAATCTCGGAGAAAGGCATCCAAGTGGATCGAGCTAAGGTTAACCTGATTTCCAAGCTCCCTATGCCTAGCTTGATTAAGGACATCCGATCTTTTTTGGGGCACGTCGGTTTCTACCGTCGATTCATCCCTGATTTCTCAAAAATTACGCACCCCCTGACCAATCTTCTCTCCAAGGATGTGCCTTTCAAGATTTCCAAGGAATGCACTCAAGCATTTGAGATCCTACGTGACCGAGTCACCCAAGCCCCAATCCTACAGTCCCCTGATTGGTCTCAACCCTTTGAGATCATGTGCGATGCATCTGACTTCGCTGTAGGAGCGGTTTTGGGGCAGAAAATTGACGGGAAACATGTGGTCATTTACTACGCCAGCAAAACACTGGATGAGGCTCAATGTAACTATACGGTTACTGAGAAAGAGCTGCTGGCCATAGTATTTGCCCTGGAAAAATTCAGATCATACCTTTTGGGTTCCCGTGTTATCATATACTTGGATCACACAACTGTGAGGCATCTCCTTGCAAAGAAGGATGCGAAACCTCGATTAATCCGATGGATCTTGCTGTTGCAAGAATTTGACCTCGAGATTTGAGACAAGGCGGGAAAGCACAATGTGGTAGCTGATCACTTGTCCCGCCTTCCTTCTGAAATTATTGATCCTTCCGGACATATTACAGAACATTTCCCTGATGAGCACCTCCTGACTATCAGTACCAGTCTTCCATGGTTCGTCGATATAGTTAATTACCTGGCATCACATCAGATTCCTCCCGATTGGCCTAAGGCCAAAAAGGACAAATTGCGCTCCGATGCCAAGTATTACCTATGGGAAGACCCGTATCTATTCCGTATTGGTGCTGATCAGATAATCCGACGATGCGTCACGGAAGTGGAAATCAAAGACATACTCTCATTCTGCCATGACCAGGCATGCGGTGGACATTTTTCTGAACATAAAACCGCATCGAAAGTCCTCCAGTGTGGCTTTTACTGGCCCACAATTTTCAAGGATGCATACGATCACTGTAAGGCATGTTCCCGTTGCTAGACTCTGGGCAACATGAGCCATAGAGACATGATGCCTCTACAATCGATCTTGGTATGCGAAATTTTTGATATTTAGGGGATTGATTTCATGGGACCCTTTCCGACCTCGGATGGCTTCGAATACATCTTACTCGTAGTTGACTATGTTTCCAAGTGGATAGAAGCCATTCCGACCCGAACCAACAATCATAAAGTCGTTATAAAATTCCTTCATCAAAACATTTTCTCGAGGTTTGAGATTCCGCGTGCTATAATTTCCGACGGAGGGACCCATTTTACAAACGCTCAGTTCAGGTCACTGATGACCAAATACGGGGTCTCACACCGAATCCCTACTCCTTACCACCCCCAAACTAATGGTCTAGCTGAGCTATCTAACCGAGAGATCAAGAAGATCCTTCAGGTTACTGTTCGACCTGATAGAAAAGATTGGTCTTCTCGGCTTCCGGAAGCATTGTGGGCCTATAGGACCGCCCACAAGACCCAATTAGGAATGTCTCCCTTCAGACTAGTGTACGGGAAGGCATGTCACCGCCCCGTCGAATTGGAGCATAAAGCCTATTGGGCAGTACAGACCTGTAATCTCGACCTTTCTAAGGCTGGAACCCACAGAAGACTTCAAATGAGCGAGATCGATGAATTACTCCATGACGCGTATGAGAACTCGCGAATTTACAAAGAACGGGTTAAAGCTTTTCACGACAAACACATTTCTAGAAAGGTCTTTCATCCTGGTCAAAAAGTTTTACTCTTTGATGCCCGACTCAAATTATTCCCAGGAAAGCTAAGATCCAAGTGGGTCGAACCCTACCTAGTCCGACAAATCTTCGGAAATGGAGCCATTGAAATCAGCCCACTCAGCCACGATTCTGAACCCTTTGTCGTGAACGGTCAGAGACTCAAGCCGTTCATTGACGTGACTGATATAGATTTGGCTGAGTCATCCTTTACCCTCCATTCCTCTTGAGCTCATTACGCCCAGCCGATGGCGTAAAAGTCAGCGCTTAACGGGAGGCAACCCGTCATTCTTTGAAAAACCTGAAACCGTTTCTGACATCTCTATGCGGAACTCATATTGCACTTTAGGGTTCATCCATTAGAACAGCCGACTTCACCTCAGGTATACCTACCCGAGATTAGAAATCGTTCGCAACAAGTCACTTCAACCCATTCACTCACCACACACCTGTCCTAATACATGAACTAAGCTGAATTCGAACCCACCTAATTTACAATGGGGACATTGCAAATCTTAGGCATGGGGGGATATGAAAGTGCAAAATGTCAGAAAATTCATATCAAGAAAGGGTTTCACAAAAAAAAAAAAAAAGAGACTTGATAGAGGGGAGGAACAATTCAGGGTCATACAAATGAGAGGAGGAAAAAGAAGAAAAATGACAAAAAGGAGCACAAAATGAAAATGAAAAGAAATAGTCATTAGTAAAAGGTTAAGGGGTTAACTGAAGTTCTAGACCAAAAAAAAAAAAAAAAAGGAAAAGAAAAGTGCTATGGAGACATAACAAGAGATTAGCAGGAACGCTGGTCTTAGGCCTCTTGGGCTAGATTTGTTAGCTTAAAAATTCGTGTATCTGTTAAAATCTGGATAATCCTCAAGAGGTTGAGGAAAATGTGAAACTTAAGTATTAGGTCAAAGGCTTAGGAAGTATTCGGCCTCGTTAACTGACCTCCGGTTTGCGGGATTCGGTAACCTAAACGCCCAAATTCACACACAGTCTGGTTCAGTGCGCATAAACATCCAAATCACGCGAAAAGCGTTTAATGTTCTGAAAAAGTCACCTAGGTTAGGAGCGGTCAATCAACACAAATTGATTTGGACGAGTTCCCAACGCGGAGAGGCGGGAAATTCCCCTCGAAGATGCGTAACAACATATCGTCTCCTCGGTGCTTGTCTCTTAGGATATTTAAATATCCTACTGGGTGCATGTAAGCACTCTGTTGGTTCAGATACCATGGGCGGCATTATCACGAAATGTCGATCGCCAGGGTCTGGACTCGGCCACGGAACGCCATGGGCGGGATTATCTCGAAATCTCGAAAGCCAGGGTTCTGGGGGTTGCCATGGGCGGGATTATCTCGAAATCTCGAAAGCCAGGGACCCTTGAGGATTGATGATGGGGACGAGGAATCCGATACAGACCATGTTGAGAAGCTAATCCGAAGTTAGAAATAAAAAGAAAAGAGAGAGAAAAGCTCTCCAAACAAATAAATCTTCTATCTCTCTCTTACAAAAAAAATGCACTGCAAACTGAACTTAGGCTAAAAATGTCTCAAGCACGGGTGCTTTAACCACGGAGTCCAACAAACCCTAGGATAGTTTCTATGGGCCGTAGAAACCTTTGCGGAGGACTGAGGCTAAAGCAGAACAGGTCCGGATTTTGGTTGGTACTTGAATACCTCCAGGCCTATTGTCAGCATTCCTACCTAATCACAAAAGAAGAGGCACTTATCATTATTGACAGACATTCAGGGTCTAGAACGGAAGTTAAAACCTTGAAATTTTGCTAAGGGACTAGCAAAAGCTAGGCATAGGGGTATGATGAGAGCCTCATCATGAACCATAACTAGCTCATTTTGACCCAATAAAGAAGATAAAAGCTCCTACATAACCTAGAAGAAGGCTTAACTGAAGGAACAAGTGCTCTGAGAAGAAAACATGAAATAAAGGTTAAAACTGCAATTTTACCATTGCAGTACATAAACGGGATTTCTCAGAAGCAAAACATAGGTCAAATGGTCCAAATAAGATAAAAAGAGGGTTGAGTCAATCAGAAATGGGTTTATGTGCAATCTAAGAATTAAATGACACTTGGTAACCCTAAAACAGACCCGCTTAAATTAACAAGGTTTCAGTCAGGATAAAAATCGCGTAAACCCTCTAAAAATCATGGAAAAACATCCTTTAGGGTTTAGAACACTTAATTTGGCCTTTGGAACCTAGTCTGACCTAGATTAGGGTCCTAGCTCCTCAATTAACCAAATTTAGGTTTTTACGCAAAATATCCAGTCAAACGAGGTCAAACCTGAAATCCAACTTTGTCATTGGATTCCTTAGGTCCAAATTAGGTTTATACCACAATTTAGACCTAAGGGGAGGTCATCTTGACCTACTTTGCAATTTAGTACACCTAAATCACAAATAGGTCCCTATCTTTTGAATATCCTTGCAAAGAGCCCCCCAAGTTCTTCGCCCCCTTTGCAATCCGGTCCTGCCGCCATTGTTAGGGCAGAACCGAGCTCCGGCGAGGTTCAGAGAGGGATTGCTCTCTAATCCCTCAGAGATTCCCTCCCAAAAATGGAAGGGGGATTCTCTGAGGAATTCCCTTCCTTCTAAAGCTAATTACAATCGCTGGTGTGAACCCAATCTCTCGTGCGAACGCACAAGAGATTTGGGTATCCACCTTCCTTCCAACTTCGGCGAGCCGGCAGACCTAATTGCACGCTCTCCACGCGCTGACAGGAGCGGCCAACACCTATAAAACACCCCACAAACCCTGCCGCAGGACCTAAGCTTGATTTTGACGGAGATCCCGTCCAAATTCCCTCTCTCCCATCTCCGGCCAAACGACCCGCAAGCTCCGGCGACCTCCTCCCCTCCTTCTCGTTGCTCTGCTGCCATACCAGCAGCAGAGTCCTCTCCGCCTCTTCCTCCCGCGTCGCGCTGTACCCCGCGCGCGTGCTCCTGACCTCATCTTCGTCGCTGCTTCCTCCCTCAGGGTCTTTCTTCCTGACGACGGCAGTTACGAGCCGTCCTCTCCACTGCCTCCCTTCCTTCGAGACAACCCCAGATACATTCTCCATCTTCTCCTCTCTCTTTTCCCCCTACTATTTTACTTGATTACCCCTCGACAGTACCTAACCACCTCCATCATTCTCGCCTCCGACCACCCTCCGGCGAGCTGCCCACACCACTCCGCCCCTCCACACGGCTCGCCAACCCCCTTGTGAGCTTCGTGAGAAAACGTCGGAGCGGCAACCGGGTTTTGTTATAACGTTGTAGTAAAGCCGGTCTTGACCAACACTTCAAATAAAATTTTTTTACTCGGAAAATGAAAGAGTTCCCGAGGTCGAACTCAGGGAGCAAGTCGTATTCTAGAGATATACATGTTTCTTTTACAAAATAAAGAGAGAGGGAAAGAATTTGTTGTGATGTTCTTCTTTCTTTCTCTTTCTTCAGATCTCCTTCTTCTTCTTCCTTGGTTTCTGCTATGGTGATAATCTTCTTCTGCAATGGTGATGCTCTTCTTCTTCTTCCTGCTGTTCCTGCGTTGGTGATGTTTTTCGTTCTTCAGAGCTCCTTGTTCTTCTTCTTCTTTGGTTTTCTGCCTTGACCTCTCTTCTTCTTCTTCTGCAATCGTGGTGACCTCTCTTTTTTATGGCTGCAGAGCTTCTGCCTTCAGCTACTAAGTCTTCCTTCCTTCTTCTTCTGCTTTGGCCGTTGCTCTTCCTTCTTCTTCAGCCTGCCTTCTGTGTTGCTCTGGCTGCTGACTTTCCGTCGTCTGACCCGGTGCTTCGACGACTTAACTGAGCAGTTGCTACAGTGCAGCTCCTTCTTCTTCGCTTGCACTTCTTCCGCGGGTCTTCTTCTTCTTCTTTGGCCTGCACGCTTCAGAGTTTTTCGTCAAGAGGCAAAACCTACTCTACCCTCCCCCCCGTGTCTCTCTTTCTCTCTGAAATCACTCTTCGGAAGCTCTCCCAGAGCTACCGGGTAATCGGGTTCGGGTCAGGCCCGGGTCCAGGCCCACCGGCGTGCGGTGGTGGGCGAGGAGTGCAGGTCAGTCGGGTCGGGTCAGGTCCGCGGGGCGTGAGCGCGGACGAGACCGGGTAACCGGGCGGGTGAAGGGGACCTCACCCCGTGGTCAGGAGGCAGACAGCATAAGGCACTTTTTGCCTTTATGCGTCCGCGCGCCTCCGAGAAGTTCCGAGGTGGGACTAAATGTCCCACCCCAATTGAGCGCCCGTCGCGGAGGGAGCAGTGGGCGATCGTGGCTTCACGCGCGGCTTTCGCCCCATCTGCGAGCCTGGGACGTTTCGCGGAGACTCCCTGCGCAACCTGGGAGTTGTACCTGGGCGAAGGCGTGCCTGCACCTGCAGGTGAAGGAGCTCTGCCTGCTCAGTAATGGCGACGGCGGGCGAGTCACCTGGTCACAGAAGAACGGCCTCTCGGCCAAATCAGACAGGCAGGGGACCTTCGCCGTGGCACGGCGAAGGTGGTCAGGGGGTCTGCAGGGGGCGTGATGGAGCCAACAGGTCGTCCTAGGTCAAACTGTGAGCGAAGAAGTGGGTGTGTTCGGTGGATCTGCAGAGGGTGTTTGGTGGGAAGTGGAGGGGCGGAAGAGGATCAGGGTGAGGAGGCGGATGTTCTGCGGTGGTCGGCGAGCCGTGTGGGTCGCTGAGGTGATGGGAGCGGCTCGCCGGAGGGTGGTCGGAGGCGAAGGGGGTGAAGGTGGTCAGAGTCGGTCGAGGGCTTAATTGACTAAATTGAAAGCGGGGAAAGAAAGAGGAGAAGAAGGGGAGTAGTTCTAACTTACTTGCAGGGACGAAGGGGGAGGAACAGGGCGACAGTCGTATCGACTGTCGCCGGAGAAGACGATGCCCAGTGGGGGGAGGACGGCGGTGACGACGGGGCAGAGGCAGCGCGCGCCGGTATTGCGCGACGCGGGAAGAGCAGGGGAAGAAGTCTCTGCTGCTGGTATTGCGGCAGAGCGAAGAGGAAGAGGAGGAAGAACCGCCGGAGCTGGTGGGCGTCTGCCGGAGTGAGAAGAGAGGAAAGTTGGGGGTTTTCTCCGTCAGATCCAAGCTGCCCTGGTCGGTGGAGCAGCGGGGGGTATTTATAGGGATGAAACAGGGAGGAAGGCGGAGGGAGACGACGTGTCTCCCTCGCCGGAGAATGGTCGGAACACGAACCCATACCGTCCGTGCGTTCGCACGGCCGGTATGGGGGGGCTACAATGACCAGGGGGGTGCTCCTGCGACGGCTGACGACGCAGGGCACCCCCGGTTTACTTGCCAGGTCCCCTACCTCACCCTGCGCGGCGCCATGCTCCGCGCAAGGTCGCCGGAGCATGGTGCTGGCAGGGTTTTGCAGGAGGGACCTGATTGCAAAGAACGAAGGAGAGTTAGGGGCTAAAATGCGAGGGTTCAAAAGTTGAGGGCCAAAGAGTAAATATATGAGGACCAAAGTGTAAAGTCGGTCAAGGAGGTTTCTTCTTAGGCTCAAGTTTTTATACATGACTAATTAGGACCTAAGGAATCTGATGGTGAATTTCATTTTCATATTAAACCTTGTTTGACCGGTCAATTTGCGTAAAGACCCAAATTAAGTTATTAATTGGGCATGGTTCTCAATGTAGGTCAAAATGGGTTCTAAAGGCCAAATTGAAGGTTCTAAACCCTAGAGATTATTTTTCTATGAATTTTAGAGGGTTTATTCTATTTTTACTTTGCCTCGAACCTTGTGAATTGAAGTGGGTTGTTTTATGGTTACAGATTATCATTTGGTTCCTTGGAAGTGCTGTAGCCCTTGCTAGATCATCTCATCCCACTTTTATTCTTATTAAGCTGTTTTGACCTGTGTTTGGGCCCAGAATTACCCTGTATGCAGATTATACTGGTAAAATTGCACTTTTACCCCTTATGACTGGTTTTCTTCTCAAACTCAGAATTCTCTGAGTTAAGCCTTTCCTTGAGATATGTAGGAGCTTTTATCCTTTGTATTGGGTCAAAATGAGCTAGTTATGGCTCATGATGAGGTTCTCATCATACCCCCATGCCTAGCTTTTGCTAGTCCCTTAGCAAAAACTTAAGGTTTCAACCCTTGTTCTAGACCATGAAGTTTTTAATGGTTTTAGATAAGTGCCTTTTTTATTTGAGCATAGATTAGGTTAGAATGCTGACCATAGGCCTAAAAGGTACTCTAGTACCAATCAAGATCCAAATCTGTCTAGCCTTAGCCTCAGTCTTTTAGCAAAGGTTTTTAAGGCCCGCAAGAACTAACCTAAGGTTTATTGGACTTCGTGGATAAAGCACCCGTGCTTGAAATGATTTTAGCCCTGGCTCAGTTCGCAGTGCGTTTTGTAAGAGAGAGATAGAAAGTTTTTCTGTTTGGAGAGTTTTCTCTCTCTTTTTCTTTTTAGTTCTAGCCTAGGATTGGCTTTTCAACACGGTCTGTATCAGATTCCTTGCTCCCATCATCAATCCTCAAGGGTTCCTGGCGATCGATGCTTCGAGATAGCACCGCCCATGGCAACCCCCGGAAACCTGGCTATTGAGATTTCGAGATAATCCCATCCATGGTATTCCGTGGCCGAATCCAGACCCTGGCAATTGACACTTCGAGATAATGCCATCCATGGAATCTGAACCAGCAGAGTGCTTACATGCCCCCAGTAGGATATGTAAATATCCTAAGAGACAAGCACCGAGGAGATGATATTTTGTTACGCATCTTCGAGGGGATTTCCCGCCTCTCTGCGCTGGGAACTCGTCCAAATCAACTTGTGTTGATCGGCCGCTCCTATTCTAGGTATTCTTTTCAGATTTTTGTGACGCTTCTGCGTGATTCTGATTTTTACGCTTACTGAACCAGGCTGTGTGTGAGGTTAGGGTGCTTAGGTTACTGAGTCCCGTAAACCAAAAATTAGTTAACGAGGCCGAATACTCCCTAAGCTTTAGACCTAATACTTCAGCTTTTCATTTTCCTCAACCTCTTGAGGAGTGTCCAGATCTTAATGGGTACTAAGAGTCTATTCAAGAATGCCTAAGGTTTGCATTCTTACTAATCTCATTGTGCACTTTTCAGTTATTTTCTTGAATGAGGTCTAGAACTTAGGTTAATTCCTTAGTTCCTTACTAATGACTATCAACTTTTCTTATAATTTTGTGCTCCTTTTTCATTTTGTTTCTCTTCTCCTTCTCCTTCAGAAAATTCTTTCTCCTCTTTTCCTCTTATTCTTTTTCGAAAATTTTTTTTTTAATTTTTATGGTGTTTTTGGCATATGTGAATTTTTTTGTTTGAAACCTTTTCTTGCAAGTTTTGCACTTTCCTACCCCCCCATGCCTAAGATTTGCAATGTCCTCATTGTAACCTAGGGGGTTTTTATTTAACTTAGTTCATTCCTTAAGACAGAAATTTGGATGAGTGAATGGGTCGGGGGACTGTTGCGGACGATTTCTAATCTCAGATGCACGCACCTGAGGTGGAGTCGGCTGTCCTAAAGTGTGAACTTTAAGTGCAAAAGCTGTCAGAACAAGTTTCAGGTTTTCAAAGAGAATGACGGGCTGCCTCCCGTTGAGCGCTAAATTTGATGCCTTCAGCCAAGCGGGAAATGCGATGGAGAGGGGATGGTCAAATCAGCAGAGTTTTGTAAGACAAGCACCTTGATTAAGAGCCTGGTTGGTCCAACCAGGTGCTTGTTCAGATCAACAGGCTGATGATGCAGCCCAAACCCAATCAATCTGGTGGGTTGATAGATGTGGATAAAAAGGTGTGGATCCCACCATAAACTGTGAAGCTCAGATAGATGTGGAAGTGTAAACGCAGGGTTTGGCTGAGCCGAATCATCCTGGTCAGAGTAGGGACCCGTAGGATAATCAGTGGTTGATGCAGGAACCCTACAGGGGTGATCAGAGAATGATAGAGCATGGTATGTAGTCTGATCAATGTTCGAAACCCGATGTGGAAATGCAATCGGCTCGGTGAGAGGTGAATCTGAATAGAAATTGAGTCCGGTTGCGGGTCGGGGTTTGGGAGAGGTTTTGATCCGTTCTGTGTGTGCGGATGAGGTGGCCATTGTGTACGAGGGCTCTTCTAGAAACAGATGATAGGTGATTTTCTGTAGAGAGTCCTCTGGGTAACTATCAAATGCCGGAAGAGTGTTTGTAGGATGAAAGAAATCGGATTCGAGAAAAAATTTGGATTCTTGGTTGCAATCACTCTTGGCATTTTCTGTTTTTGGTTCCTGAGGATCGAAAAGGAATGATTCTATGTTATCGGTGATCTCGGGAATCAGGACCTCAGAGTCAGAGTCAGAGTCAGAGTCATGTGAACTGAGGTCGTAGATAGGCCTGGCGTGTTCAGGAAGGGGAATCTCTCCGCAATTATAGTCAGATTTGAAATTGTCGGAGAGTTGGCGAAAATGAGATTGAATTCCACCACAGCAGAAATCATCAGATGTGGAATCAGCAGCCTGACTGGGTTCTAGCCTATATGTCAATTCTGGGCTCAAAAAGATGTTCTGTTCAAGCTCTAAGCTGGTAGGATAGACCCCATTAAAATCTTGCTCATCCAACTCCTCAGTTTCTGTATCATAAATTGGCATGTTTTCTGAAAAATCGATCAGATTTCCTGAGGATGTTGGAGAGGGATATTCATTAAATAGAGGCCCGGAATCATATTCTGTAAAAATTTGATCTTTCTCATAAAGGGCCTCATAATCTTCCCAATAAGTTTCAGATCTAGGTTCTAGGCTTAGGATGTGGGTAGAATTATTAGAACCTAAGTCCGAATAACCTTCGAGGGTTACCTTATCAAAACAAGGGGTGGAATTTATACCCTCGAGAGGTTCAATTCTAATCTTGTCATTGCAGGAGTCTTGGAGTTCTAAGCTTGGTGATTCATGGCCTAGGGTTGGCTCAGCATTGTGTTCTCCTGCAATATCCCAACCTAATGCAACATTGTCTTCTATCTGGGTTGGGATTTTACAACCACTTTGTGCCTCAATCCCGGGATCTGGGAAACTGAATGGTTCCTTAATACTGTTCCAAGATGGTTCATCCTCTGTTTCTGGTATATACGGGTATTTCTGGTTGATAATTTGTTCTACTGATTTCATCATTTCTACCCGTTTTATAAGGGCATCTTGGTGTTGTTCCCAAAGTACAGGATTTGTCAAGCATTGAAGGTATTCAGATTGGTGTAATTTTTCCATCTCAATGTATCCTGTCATGAGCATATCTCGGGTTGATCCTTTTGAAATTCCAGTCAATAGAATTTGGGCACAGTTTATGATGAAGGATGTGGTTGTTGGGACATCAACCTGAATATCTCCTATTGGTGTTGAGGTTTTTTCTTCTTTTTCATAGAATTTTATGGCATCCTCGATCATTTTATCTTTCATAGATCTCCGATATTCAGGTTTCTTGAATGGTAGTCTTGCTAGGTAATTAGGCTGCATAATTGGATCAGGTGGTGGAATAGAATCAAAGTTTGAATCAAGATGGAAGAAGGGGATTTTGTTCAGAATCAAAGGAAAGAGGGGCTATGTGAATGATTTCTGCAAAAACAAAGGAGCCGAGGCTTAGCCTTGGGGAGAGTGAATTTCTATAGGAGGTTTCAAGGACCTCCTGAAAAATACTGAAGGGCTGGATGAGATAAGCAGGTGCTGGACCCAATCAAGACACCCAAAAATTGTTGGGTGACTATGGAGGTTCGGGGCAGATGGACCCCTTGATCAGAAAGATCGTCCACCTGAGAATTACCTGGGCAGCCAGAGAGGGAGAGTCCCGCGAAGACCCCTACACGGTAGAGCGTCCCCACGGGTTACAGGGTTTCCCCCACCCGACCTCTCTTGTCACTGCGGTTCCAGGTAGACCAGAATGGGGATCTTGACCTCTTAAGTCTACCAATTTTAAGATCAGGGTGCTTAAGGTTTCACTTGAACTTTAGTCTTTTTAAGTGCAACGAGTGACCTAATTTAAGGTTGGTTAACCCAAAGGGGTCAACTTTACCTCTTGTTTTCTTTGAGAGCTTTTTGGGTCCTTTCTTTTAGGGTTCAAGTGTTTAGAGAGAGCCAATTGTTTAGGATTTTTCTTGTTAATTATTTTCAATCAATGGCTTGGGCACACCTCTTTTGGATTTCCTCAATTCTTGATTAAGGGGTGTGTCTCTACTGAAATCCTAATGTTTGACCTTATGTTGGCTCTACTTGGTCCATTTAACTCTTTGTTGGGCAATTAGGGCTCAAGCAAGAATGTGTTAGCCCTTAAATACCCTTAATAGTGTGCAGGAGTGATGAGTTGAAAACATGCAACTTTTACGGTTACTAAGTATGGAAGACAGGTTAGCCCTATATTGCTTGTTCTTTTCTTTTCTTCCTCTTTAGAGTGTAGGGGTTAATAGTGAGAGAAAAGATTTACCTGTCTTCGGAGTGGTTGTGTGGTTGCTTGTCTTCTTGAGTTCCTGTAGCTGCACAAAAGAGAGGAGATTATCAGAACTTAAAAGAAACAGGAATGTTTACCTCTAGAATAGCCGTTGCTCCCCGGCAACGGCGCCAAAATGAGAAAACGTCGGAGCGGCAACCGGGTTTTGTTATAACGTTGTAGTAAAGCCGGTCTTGACCAACACTTCAAATAAAATTTTTTTACTCGGAAAATGAAAGAGTTCCCGAGGTCGAACTCAGGGAGCAAGTCGTATTCTAGAGATATACATGTTTCTTTTACAAAATAAAGAGAGAGGGAAAGAATTTGTTGTGATGTTCTTCTTTCTTTCTCTTTCTTCAGATCTCCTTCTTCTTCTTCCTTGGTTTCTGCTATGGTGATAATCTTCTTCTGCAATGGTGATGCTCTTCTTCTTCTTCCTGCTGTTCCTGCGTTGGTGATGTTTTTCTTTCTTCAGAGCTCCTTGTTCTTCTTCTTCTTTGGTTTTCTGCCTTGACCTCTCTTCTTCTTCTTCTGCAATCGTGGTGACCTCTCTTTTTTATGGCTGCAGAGCTTCTGCCTTCAGCTACTAAGTCTTCCTTCCTTCTTCTTCTGCTTTGGCCGTTGCTCTTCCTTCTTCTTCAGCCTGCCTTCTGTGTTGCTCTGGCTGCTGACTTTCCGTCGTCTGACCCGGTGCTTCGACGACTTAACTGAGCAGTTGCTACAGTGCAGCTCCTTCTTCTTCGCCTGCACTTCTTCCGCGGGTCTTCTTCTTCTTCTTTGGCCTGCACGCTTCAGAGTTTTTCGTCAAGAGGCAAAACCTACTCTACCCTCCCCCCTGCGTCTCTCTTTCTCTCTGAAATCACTCTTCGGAAGCTCTCCCAGAGCTACCGGGTAATCGGGTTCGGGTCAGGCCCGGGTCCAGGCCCACCGGCGTGCGGTGGTGGGCGAGGAGTGCAGGTTAGTCGGGTCGGGTCAGGTCCGCGGGGCGTGAGCGCGGACGAGACCGGGTAACCGGGCGGGTGAAGGGGACCTCACCCCGTGGTCAGGAGGCAGACAGCATAAGGCACTTTTTGCCTTTATGCGTCCGCGCGCCTCCGAGAAGTTCCGAGGTGGGACTAAATGTCCCACCCCAATTGAGCGCCCGTCGCGGAGGGAGCAGTGGGCGATCGTGGCTTCACGCGCGGCTTTCGCCCCATCTGCGAGCCTGGGACGTTTCGCGGAGACTCCCTGCGCAACCTGGGAGTTGTACCTGGGCGAAGGCGTGCCTGCACCTGCAGGTGAAGGAGCTCTGCCTGCTCAGTAATGGCGACGGCGGGCGAGTCACCTGGTCACAGAAGAACGGCCTCTCGGCCAAATCAGACAGGCAGGGGACCTTCGCCGTGGCACGGCGAAGGTGGTCAGGGGGTCTGCAGGGGGCGTGATGGAGCCAACAGGTCGTCCTAGGTCAAACTGTGAGCGAAGAAGTGGGTGTGTTCGGTGGATCTGCAGAGGGTGTTTGGTGGGAAGTGGAGGGGCGGAAGAGGATCAGGGTGAGGAGGCGGATGTTCTGCGGTGGTCGGCGAGCCGTGTGGGTCGCTGAGGTGATGGGAGCGGCTCGCCGGAGGGTGGTCGGAGGCGAAGGGGGTGAAGGTGGTCAGAGTCGGTCGAGGGCTTAATTGACTAAATTGAAAGCGGGGAAAGAAAGAGGAGAAGAAGGGGAGTAGTTCTAACTTACTTGCAGGGACGAAGGGGGAGGAACAGGGCGACAGTCGTATCGACTGTCGCCGGAGAAGACGATGCCCAGTGGGGGGAGGACGGCGGTGACGACGGGGCAGAGGCAGCGCGCGCCGGTATTGCGCGACGCGGGAAGAGCAGGGGAAGAAGTCTCTGCTGCTGGTATTGCGGCAGAGCGAAGAGGAAGAGGAGGAAGAACCGCCGGAGCTGGTGGGCGTCTGCCGGAGTGAGAAGAGAGGAAAGTTGGGGGTTTTCTCCGTCAGATCCAAGCTGCCCTGGTCGGTGGAGCAGCGGGGGGTATTTATAGGGATGAAACAGGGAGGAAGGAGGAGGGAGACGACGTGTCTCCCTCGCCGGAGAATGGTCGGAACACGAACCCATACCGTCCGTGCGTTCGCACGGCCGGTATGGGGGGGCTACAATGACCAGGGGGGTGCTCCTGCGACGGCTGACGACGCAGGGCACCCCCGGTTTACTTGCCAGGTCCCCTACCTCACCCTGCGCGGCGCCATGCTCCGCGCAAGGTCGCCGGAGCATGGTGCTGGCATGGTTTTGCAGGAGGGACCTGATTGCAAAGAACGAAGGAGAGTTAGGGGCTAAAATGCGAGGGTTCAAAAGTTGAGGGCCAAAGAGTAAATATATGAGGACCAAAGTGTAAAGTCGGTCAAGGAGGTTTCTTCTTAGGCTCAAGTTTTTATACATGACTAATTAGGACCTAAGGAATCTGATGGTGAATTTCATTTTCATATTAAACCTTGTTTGACCGGTCAATTTGCGTAAAGACCCAAATTAAGTTATTAATTGGGCATGGTTCTCAATGTAGGTCAAAATGGGTTCTAAAGGCCAAATTGAAGGTTCTAAACCCTAGAGATTATTTTTCTATGAATTTTAGAGGGTTTATTCTATTTTTACTTTGCCTCGAACCTTGTGAATTGAAGTGGGTTGTTTTATGGTTACAGATTATCATTTGGTTCCTTGGAAGTGCTGTAGCCCTTGCTAGATCATCTCATCCCACTTTTATTCTTATTAAGCTGTTTTGACCTGTGTTTGGGCCCAGAATTACCCTGTATGCAGATTATACTGGTAAAATTGCACTTTTACCCCTTATGGCTGGTTTTCTTCTCAAACTCAGAATTCTCTGAGTTAAGCCTTTCCTTGAGATATGTAGGAGCTTTTATCCTTTGTATTGGGTCAAAATGAGCTAGTTATGGCTCATGATGAGGTTCTCATCACTTCGCCTCACCACCAGGAACCCATTCCACCCCATCACTGCCACTCCAGACCTCCACAAGCACCCCCCGACCAACCCACCATCTCTGGCCACAGGTTGACCTAGGCACGCATGCCTAGGCCGACCTGCAACCTGCAGCATCGCCCACCGCCTTCGCCGTGCTACGGCGAAGGTTTCCAGCTATTCTGATTGGGCCAATAGGCCGTTCTGTTGGATGTCAGGTGTACGCTCCGGCCTCCATTAACAGCCGAAGCAGCAGGGAGCTTGGAGCAGCTTCGGGCATCAGGCTTCCTAGGTTGCAGGTGCAGCAGACTCTCGTGAAGGTCGCGAAGCGAACGAGGCCAGCCAGTCGCACAGAGGAGCCATCAGCTTAGGCAATCGAGTGACGAAAGCTCTGCGGGCACGCGTGAAGGCAAGACCGACCAGATAGTACCACATCGTGGGATTGCAAAACTCAGGTATCATATAAATTGTTTTTGTGTTTTCTTCTTACTGCCTCCGTAAGCACAGGGGTGAGGTCCCTCACTGCCCCCACACGCCTCGTCCGCGGCTTGACGTCGCGGATCTGGTGGATCCGACCCGACCTAAACCTACGCACTCCTCGCGCATCACCACTTGCCGGTGCGCCTGGTCTTGGGTGCGAATCCGACCCGACTACCCGTGTGGCTCTGGGAGAGCGTGCTTGAGTGAACTGCTTGAGAAAAAGAGAGATGCTTGGGTAGAGGGACGGGGGTAGGTTCCTGCTACTGTGTGGTGTGTGCAGGAAGGAAGAAGCGACCGAGGCAGCGAACACTTAGCAATTGAAGAACAGGAAGAGAAGAAAGAAGAGGCTGTGTAGCAGTGAAAGGAGAAGTCTTCGCCGAGAAGAACAAAGAAGAGGCCAAGTGAAGACTGCAAAGAGATCATAAGAAAAAGAAGAAGAAAGAAGAAAGGCAAGGCAGGAGAAGAAGGAAGATACAGAAGCAGAAAGGAGAAGAAGAGAGAAAGAGAGATCACATTTAAGATGTCTGATACAGAAATCAGACGTGCAATTCTACTTTTTTTTTCACAAATTCTTTTTAAAATTCTCTCTTTGAATCAATTATATTTGCATTTAACAGTTGTATTCTTTGGTTTTACAAAGTACTGAGATTGCTCCCCGTGTTCGACCTCGGATACTCTAGTTGTTCAAGTAATAAAATTCTTTATATTTGTTTAAACGTTTTGTCGGTTATACTACAACGTAATACACTTTAAATTCACACAAAATCGTTGAGAACAGAGAGTATGCATAAACTATCAGAAGTTGAATGCCTTCACGAAGAAAGATCATTTCCTGCTTTCATTCATTTACCAAATTCTCGAGAAACTGGCGAGAAATTGGTTTTTCTATTTCTTGGATGGGTACTCCGGATATAATCAGGTGGCAATCCATCCAGAGGATCATGAAAAGACTACCTTTACTTGCCCCTACGAGGCATATGCATTCTATAGGATGCCATTTAGGCTATGTAATGCACCTACCACCTTTCAGCAGTGTATGCTAGCCATATTTTCTGATATGGTAAGTAATTACCTTGGGGTCTTCATGGGTGACTTCTCGATATTTAATGAATCTTTTGATGAATGCCTCCTATATTTGGTCCAAATCCTTAAAAGATGCATCAATGTGAACTTGGTTCTTTCCTGGGAAAAAAGCTACTTCATGGTTCTTGAGGGCATCATACTTGGACACCTCATCTCTAAGAGAGGTATCCAGGTTGATCGGGCTAAGGTAAATCTAATTTCCAAGCTACCTATGCCTAACTTAGTCAAAGACATCAAATCATTCCTGGGGCATGTTGGATTTTATCGTCGATTCATACCTGATTTCTCTAAGATCGCACACCCCTTGACGAATCTCCTGTTGAAGGACACACCTTTTGAGGTATCGAGTGAGTGCATTCATGCTTTTGAGATCCTACGTGACTAAGTCACCCAAGCACCAATCCTGCAATCACCTAACTGGTCTCAACCCTTTGAGATAATGTGAGATGTGTCTGACTATGCAATAGGATCGGTACTAGGTTAGAAAATTGATAGGAAACCAGTGGTCATATATTACACCAGCAAGACATTGGATGAGACTCAGCATAATTACACTTTTACAGAGAAAGAGTTGCTGGTTGTAGTATTTGGCCTGGAAAAATTCAGGTCATACCTCTTGGGATCTGTTGCGCACACATCTAATTGACCTAAAATTTCAATTTATGCATGTTTCTAGTGTCATAGAAGCATTCACCATTATAAATATTGCATAACATGCTTCATCATACATTTAGGTTAGATTGTCTAAATTTTAGGTTAATTTTCTCTTTTTGTAGTCAGGTGATCACGTTTTTGCCTGGTTTGTTAATTTAGGATTTTAAGTCGTTGTAGCGCACAAAAATAGATTCACTTTTAAAATTTATAACCTAGATAGTGGGGTAACTAGGGTTGTCCAAGGAGGCCAAATGTTTGCAAAAAATACGTCTCTTGCTTGGAAATGAAATTCACCATTCTTTTTGGCCTTTTTAATTTATATTTTTTTTAGGGTTTTGAAATAATGAGAATTCGTAAAGTTGACGAATAAAAAGGCAATCTAAACCTAATCCACTAAACTATTGCTAGAGTGACAAGAAAGACCTCTCCCTAAGCTCTCTCTAGGCATGTGGGGGCCTATAGTAATTAGGGAGAGGGAGTGAAAAAGTGCTAGATCAAGATAAAAGGAAAATGCGACAAGAATTTAAAAGAAGGCAACTTGAATTGAATTGAACTTGTTCTACACAAGGCACATAGAGGAAAGCTTCTAATATAGTTGAAATGCAAGAAGATAAAAACACAAATCTTCTAAATGAAATGGTGAAGAAGATGATGGCTTTTTGCCCCAAGCCTAGTAGCTCCTAGGCTTGAAAGGAGTCCTCCAACTCCTTCCTTGTAAACCTCCTTCAAATGTTGTCCTCCAAGGTGGAAGCTTCCACCTTAACTCTCCTCCTCCGAGGGTGGGCGTGCACCACCCTTACTCGTCCTTGCCTGGCATCCTCCTGGTGGGGAAGTGCTCCTCCTCCTTGGCATGGCACAAGGGAGAAGAAAGAAGGGGAAGAAGGCACCAAGGGGGCGGGTAGGATGCCCCCTTAATCTTCTTCTCTTCTTCTTCTTCCTTGGCCTTGAATTATGGTGGGTGTAATGTAGAATTAAACTAATGGGAGGATCATGAAAATGGTGGTAGGTCATGGGTTTTTATAGAGTGGGATGGGGGTGGTTGGTGTGGCCTTTAATGGAGGGCTAGGATAGGCTTTTGGGTGGTGGTTAGACATCTAGGGCTAGGAATAAATGGCGCCAACCCAAGGGTCATCTAGGTGGTAGTTATGGGTGGTGGTGCCCCTTAGAGTTGGTGCCAAAAAGGGCCTTCTAGAAGGCTATTAGGTGGCACCATCTTATGGTTCTAGAAGGGGGTATGTGGATGGCTAGGATAGGTTGTAGGGTTAGGTGTAGGGCCATGATGTAGGGGTGTTTCACCGCCAAAAGGGAGGGCTTTTAGAAGGCTACTTCGGCACCAAAACAAGGTGCCTTTTGGGTGTAGTTGAGGGGCTAAGATGTGTCTATCTTGGAGCCAAAATAGAGTAGAGGTTTAGGTAGCTTAGGTGGTCTTAGGTGGGCTTAGTTGGTGGAGCTAGTTAGGTGGGGTTTTAAGGTGGTGAATGGCCAAGGGAGCTAGAGTCTAGCTAAGCTAAGATAAGCTTAGCTGGCTTAGCTAGTAATTGAGTAGAGGAGTAGGTAATGTGAGCTAGGGTTTGAAGAGAGGAGCTGAGGAGGAGAAGTCTAGAGCTTGAACTGGAGCTGGCAGCAGCTGAAAAGGGTGGCATGGAGCTACTCTAGCTGGCTTAGCTTGCTAGTTCTTTTCTAGCTGCTAAGCCAAGCTAAAGTAAGCTGGCTTCTACCATAATAAGCTAAGGTGAGCTAGGTCTAGTGCTCCCGGGGAGGATCAAGCTGGTTGAGGCAACTAAGGTAGCTTAGCTCAACTGAGTTGAGTTAAGCTGAGTCCCCGGGAGCTAGACTTGAGCTTCCTGAGCTGAAATGAAGTCATCTTCAGTTGGCTAGAGTTGAGTGGAGCTAGATGTAGCTGGTCCTAAGTTGAGGTGAACTCCAATCAACTTAGCTGAGCTAGCTAGAGCTCCCTGTGAACTAATGGGAGCTGAGATGAGCTAGGCTCAGCTAAGTTGAGCTGGATTTGAGCTAGGGTGAGCTAAGATGAGCTCGCTTGAGCTTCCATTCAGCTGAGATGAGCTGAATGGAGCTAGGATGAGCTAACCCTACTTCAGGTGAGCTGGATTCCAACTATGGTGAGCTGGATCAAGCTGAGTTCCAGCTGGTGAGAGCTTCTCCTTCACCAGTTGCCTTCTTGAGTGCTAGGGTTCTAGGAATCTGGCAATCTATATATCCCTAACACTCACAAAAACACATTAAAAAGACAATAAAAAGTGCAATGCATGCCTAACCGAATGAATGCCTAAATGCAGCCCAAAAACCTATTTGTGGAGCAAAATCTTAAGAGCTAGGATTGTTTTAAAACATAAGAACGATGATAAATTGGCATTTATAATTAGGAAACAGGGCAACATTTATCGGGGCCTTGGATTTGAGATCCAACCATACAGATCTGATCATGGCAATGATCAGAGTTCAACGACTCTGAGATCGCCCCAATCAGACCTCCATAGCATCAAATGTAGTTCAAGAAAGATCAGAGGTCAAGGGGCCAAGTGGTGTTAAATCCAGACTTCAGATGATAAATTCAATCGCACAAATGGGTTTGAATCGATGATCGCAGCCCAACAATGCGAAAATCGGTTTAATCGGACATCTGTGGCACCATCTAAAAGTCAAAGAAGATAGAATGCCAGGATGGCACCACGTGGCACCATCCTAGCTGCCCAACGTCAGCCCAAGCCCCTCCTCCACCTCTGAAGGTGTGTTCAAGATGCGATCTCAGCCGTTGGATCGAGATCCAACGGCTGAGGGCGCATGTGCGCTAAAACCAAAATGCACCTCATATAGCTGTGTAGCACATTAGTAGAGCACCTTCACAAAGAGAAGAGGGCACTAGATTGAGCCCTCGCATGCCTCAAATCAAGGCAGCAAGCGGGGTGCAGCTCAATTCGACTGTTGGATCGTGTTTGGATGGCGGATGCTAGCACGATGTGGTGGCTCGGATGAAGGCATGCTCAAACGCAGTTGATGATGCTCCGATGCATGCCCAATCATGCAGGTTGATAGAGTGCCTTTCCGCAGAGAAGAGGGCACCAGATCGAGCCCTTGCATGCCTCAAATCAAGGCAGCGAGCGGGGCGCAACTCTATCGTGATTGGGCGGCGGATGCAAGAGCGACGTGGCGGCTCGGATGAAGGTGCGTGCAAACGTAGTTGATGACACGCCGATGCATGCCTGATCACGCGTGCACGTGCACTTAAGAAACAAAGAAGAAGCAACGCTGAGGGCTTTTAAGTCGTCCAAAGCTGAGGATGTGCGATCGTGGATGAGTTCTCAACGCATGAAGATGAAGGGGTGGGGGCGCGCACGCATGTTCAGTGACATGGGGGCTTTAATGACGATTATATCTGTCACTAAAGACCCTTACATTAATGTTTTAAGAATGAAATAACCTATTTTCCCCCTATTCCTCACCTATAAAAGGACCTACGCCCTCCACATTTGGATCATCCCTTTCTCTCTTCTCTCACCCCCTTCAAAGCTCTACAAGCTTGTCCCAAACCCATGATGCTCCATTAGAGTTAAAAATGCAATTTTTCCACCTTCTCACCCCCTTTCATGGAGCATCCCATGGTTGTACTCTCACTGCCATTCGAGAAACAGATCCCGCTACGATGTCGACCTCCTCTGTCCTCCTTCCTCCATCTTCATTCTCCCTCATCCAACGTCTCACCACTTTCGTCTAGGTGCTCCGTCAATGCAGCTCATCGTCCAAGCAGCCGTCGAGGAGGATTGTTGGTGCTAGAGCACCACAATCGTTTATTTTGATTATAACAAAACATGTGTTATTTAACTTTTGCATTTGAAGTCTTAGATTTTAGGTTATTGCAAATGGAGACGTGTTTAGACGGAGTTCGAGCTCTCATCTATGGCGGATTGGAAGAGCTTGACAGAGGAGGAGTTTCACGAGGGGCGAAAGCTTGAAGAAGGAAGGAGATAAAGAATATGCTAGATTTCCTTTCTTGTTCATTGTATCTTTTTTCTTTTATTGCTCTTTATTTTATCTCTTAGTAGCATGTTAAAGAGCCTCAAAGAACCCTTAAAGTAGTCCTAGGAACACTTGCACAACCCTAGGATACATAGGTTTTCTGTAGAGAACTTAGAAAACCAAAATAGGGTTCTCATCTAATCTGAAAATCAGACATCTGATAGTGACTTTTAAGATGTCTGACTATTGACTCAGACGTCCAATAACTTAGGCTGGACTTTGTAGGTTTTGTCTGATGAAATCAGACGACTGGACCTCAGTCCAAACGTCTTAGAAGATGTATGATGGTTGTGCTAGACATCCAATTAGTGGAATGTTGGCTAACAAAGTAAACGTTGAGGAAAATAACTGTTAGGCTTCTATCAGACATCGGTAGAGGACCCCGGACGTCTGATATGTGACCATTGAGCCTCATTGTGAGCCAAAATCACCTTTGTTAGATTATTCTAGCCATTAACCTATCTTGGGGATCCATTCCCATAGTACAATAGGTTTCCAAAGGTCCAGACCTAGTGCCATAGGTCCTGTACATTGTCTAATGGCCTTACACTAGAACCTTGTTTAGGTCTGAACCAAGCTAGGAGGGAAACCTGCCTAGAATCAGACGTCTGACTTAGTTCCCAGATGTCTTAAACTAGTTTTCCAGACGTCAGATATCTTGACTAGAAGTCTGATGACTCTGTCAGAATCATGAATAATTCTGATTACGGCCTGTTTTGCCTTGGGCTCAACCTCAACGGCTATGGAAGCCTTCTAAGGTCTTCCAAAGCCTTCCTAGGCCCTCTATAAATAAAGGACCCTTGCCTTGTGAACACACACTAAGCAACACACTTTCAACATCTTTTGTGTCAAAGAGAAGTAGAAGAAGCTCTAGCTCTCCAAACATTTGTTCCACATCTATACAGCTTCAATCCAGTTGCGTACCTGCTCTCTCTCCGCGATTACGAGAGCGACGAAGTGCCATCATGTGGTTCACGTACCCACGTCGTCATGCCGACGCACTTCCAGCAAAGGGAAGTTCCCTTACCTATAGTAGCTAGATTTAACCATATACTTTGTGGGTCTATAGGGTGTCTTGTATTTTATCTTTGCTTGTATTGGGTATTCGCTTTACGAATTCCCATCTCCATCGAGGGACAAAATACTCCTCGTGAAGAGGGGTGGTTTTGAGGTATGCTACCCTCGGGTATAAAGTAGCATGGTTGTACTGAGGTCAAACTACCCTCATTTTAGGTAGTTCGTTTAGTTGATTTGTTCGACCTTGTTGATTGGAAAATCCTAACTCGAAAGGGTTAGGTGGTGGTTTTTACCTAGTTTGGGTTTCCACCTAAAAATCTCTTGTGCCTTTGTGTGATTGCTTATTTTTGTGAGATTGTTTATTTTAATTCCGCATTTTATACGTCACACATATCTCACCCCCACCCATAGGGAATTACAAGGATAACTTCTCTCCCTCTTCTCTTTATCGCTTTCTAGTGTAGCGAGTAGTTGTAATGAACACGATTATGTGGCTATGAAATATTTATCTATTCTCTCTCTATTTTCTCTTTATTTGTATTATTTTTTCTCTGTCTTCTATTGTTTATTCCTTAGGTAGAATAGCTAGGGTAGATTTAATTTGACTAGCTACTCTAGTACGTGACAATAAATATAAACGTGGTTTTTGATCAAGCGTACGTCTCCTCGTGTTCAACCTGGGACTCACTAGAGTTTCGGTTAAATTATCTGTTTGACGGATTGTTATGCAACTACAATGATAGGGTTTTCACAACTCAAATTTTTAGGGTACAAATCTCGTTCAATAGGATCCCATGTCATCATTTACTTGGATCACACTGCAGTGAGGCACTTACTCATGAAGAAGGATGCGAAGCCTAGATTAATTCGCTGGATCTTGTTATCGCAAGAATTCAATCTTGAAATTCGTGACAAGGCGGGAAAGCAAAATATGGTAGCTGACTACTTATCCCATCTTCCTTCTTCACTCATTCACCCTTCTGGACCTATCATAGAGCATTTTCCGGATGAGCACCTCTTGATAATCGAGATGGAACTTCCGTGGTATGCTGATATGGTGAACTATTTGGCATCGCAGCAGATTCCGTCTGATTGGCCAAAAGCCAAGAAAGACAAATTACTTTCAGATGCTAAATACTTTATTTGGGAAAATCCATATCTATTCCGCATTGGTGCTGATCAAATCATCAGAAGATGTGTTCCTAAATCTGAGATCAATGGCATTTTTTCCTTCTGCCATGACCA
The DNA here is from genome assembly GCA_037157565.1 of Thalassia testudinum. NCBI lineage: Eukaryota > Viridiplantae > Streptophyta > Magnoliopsida > Alismatales > Hydrocharitaceae > Thalassia > Thalassia testudinum. Next base: position 19,857,539 of record JAZHRO010000071.1, on the reverse strand, counting down.
GGCCTACGGTGGTCACTTCTCTGGACACAAGACTGTAGCAGAAGTCCTCTAGTGTGGATTCTATTGGCCCACAATTTTCAAACATGCGCATGACTATTTAAGACATGCACTCATTGCTAGACCTTAGGCAACATGAGCCGACATGACATGATGCCTTTACAGCCGATTCTCATGTGAGAAATCTTCGACATCTGGGGGATTGACTTTATGGGCCCCTTTCCAAAATTCGATGGTTTCAAATACATTCTCCTAGCCATGGACTACGTGTCCAAATGGATCGAAGCCATCCCAACCCAAACCAATGATCATAAAATTGTGATTAACTTCATTCATCAACACATTTTTTCTCTGTTTGGTATTCCATGAGCTATCATCTCTGATGGAGGGATCCACTTTACGAATGCGCACCTCCAGTCCCTGATGAAAAAATACGAGGTGTTGCATCATATCTCGACTCCTTATCACCCCCAGACTAATGGATTGGCTGAATTGTCAAATAGGGAGATCATGAAGATCCTTCAAGTCACATTTGGCTTGACAGTAAGGATTGGTCTGTCTACCTTCCGGAAGCCTTGTGGGCCTATAGGACTGCCCATAAGACCCAGTATGGGAATTCATGCCACCCCATAAAATGAAGCACAAATCCTACTAGGCAGTATGGAAGTGCAATCTAGATCTTTTGAAGGCTGGAATCCACCGCCAGTTGCAATTGAGCAAGATCGAGGAGTTACAAAATGATGTGTACGAGAACCCACAAATCTACAAATAGTGGGTGAAAGCCTTCCATGATAGGCACATCTCACGAAAATCTTTCCATCCTGGTCAGAAAATATTACTCTTCGATGCCAAACTCAAGCTCTTCCCAAGAAAACTCAGATCAAAATGGATTGGACCATTCCTTGTGAGACGAGTATTTGGAAATGGAGCGGTTGAAATCAGTGAACTCAACCAAGAAGCAAAACCTTTTGTCGTGAACGATCAAAGACTCCTCACCAACTCAAATTTGGCTACAGTATCTTTTGATCTCCATTCTCCCTGAGCTTCATTGCGCCCAGTTGATGGCGTTAAACTTAGCGCTTAACGAGAGGCAACCCATCATCTTTGAAAAACGTGAAACCTTCCTTACATATCTCTTTGATGAATTCATATTGTACTTTAGGGTTTGTCCATTAAAATAGTCGACTCCACATTTGTTACTTGTATCAGAGTTAGAATCGTCCGCAACAGTCATTCCGACCCATTCACCACCCACCTATTCTAATGTACAATCTGAATTGAACTCGAACCCACCTAATTTACAATGAGAACATTGCAAATCTTAGGCATGGGGGGTATTAAAGTACAAAATGTTGTGAAAATCGATGCAGGGAAGGGTTTCATTCAAAAAAAAAAAAGAAAAAAGAGGAGAAAAGAGGAAAGGAGAGGTCACTTTGAATTGAATGAAAAGAGGAGAAGAGGAAAAGAAAAGAAAAGAAAGAGAAAAAGGAGGAAACAAAAAGAGAAGAAAATGAGTTAGTCCCTTAAAATTGAGTATGGAACTTACCTAACTTCTAAGTTGGATTGGAAGATGAATTCAGACATGGAAGGCTAAAACTTAGGAGATTAGTGACAAGTATCGACCTTAGGCCTCTTGGATCTATTTTGGGTTTAAATACTCACATATTTGTTAAGATCCGGATTAGTGCTCAAGAGGTTGGGAAAGTACGAAGCTAATGTAGTAGGTCTAAGGCTTAGGGATTATTCAACCTCGTTGCCTGCCCTTTGGTTTGCAGGACCTGGTAACCTAAGGACCCAAAAAATCACACACTAAGTCAAGTTCAGTGTGCTTAATAAAGAAAATCATGCCAAAAGTGTTCTATTTTGAAAAGCCATCTCAAAGATCTAGCTTAGGAGTAGCTCGACAACACAAGTTGATTGGATGAGTTCTCGATGCGGAGATGTGGGAAATTCCCCTCGAAGATGCGTAATAACATATTGTCTCCTCAGTGCTTGTCTCTTAGGATATCTAAATATCCTATCAGGGGCATTTAAACACCTTATGCTGGATCAGGTGCTATGGGCAGGATTATCCTGAAATGTCGATTGTTAGGACCTAAATTTAGCTACAGAATACCATGGGTGGTGATGAGAAGCTCACCATGGTCTTTAATTACCCCTAATCAACTAGTCTTCCTAGTTAATTAGCTAGGAATATGTAAATATATGGGTTAATTATTAAATAAGGGATAAAATAGTAAAGGATCTTAAAATAAGTTTAAAATGCTATATTATTATCCAATTAATATTATTAATAATTTAATTGGTAAGTGGACTCGAAATATCATCAGTAATTTATCTAATTAATGTGTTAACTAACTTAAGTATAATTTATACCTGCGTATGTAATAACTTAAATAACCTTAATTAAATAAATTAAGCTAAAAAGGTCAAAAATGTAAATTCAAGGTTTAAATATAATAATTGTCTTATTTATAATCATATATAAAAAGTTGAAAAAGATTTAAATTAAAATAAACCTTAAAAACCTTAGTTTATATTTTAGTCCTTATGTTTTATTTCAATTGAGTCCTTATTCTTCACCTAGGTCCTCAATTTTCATTATAGGTAAGTCCCTGAAAACTTATTTCCTTCTTCAGCCTCTTCAACGGCTGACGACAGGAGGTGCATACACCCACCGATCACTGCGTATCCGACATCCTTCCTTCCTTTCTAAGCTCCTAGAGCTTGTGCTCACCGTCCTCTTTTCATCCATCGATATAGATGAAGCTACAATCCTATTTTGGAGTTGAAGTTAACCTCACTGGCATTGGAGAAGATGCCGGTGGTTACTTCACTCCTATACCTTTCTCCGTCCAAATACATCCTCCTCCTCAGCCACCGCAACCTATAAATACCCGTCCACACCCTTGATTTCAGTAGTTAGCTCCCTTCCCTCTTCTTCCACTGAGCTAACAGATAGGCTATTCCCTCCAAAATCCGGTGACCTTCCTCTGCTTTCTCTGTCTTCCTCCATTCACCTTTGCTCGCTTTGGATCTCCGCCGACATCCGCTGAGTCTTTTGACGCAGTGCTGACACTGGATTTCCTCTACTTCACTCTGCCTACACCCGCCAAACTTCTTTCCTCACCCCTCTGGTTTCCTCCTCCGTTAAGGACCTTTGACGGAGATCTTCTGCCCCCTTCATCCAGGTAACAGTAGGGTAGGTAAGTAGTTTAATTAGAATAGTTAGTTAGGTAGATTACACAGACTTAATGTTAGATTTTCAGCCATCTTCCTCAGCTCCGGCGAGCTCATTGAGCTTGATTGGTGCATTCTTTTGTCTTTTTAAAACATCTATCACCTTCCTTAATTTCCCATGATCATTTCTAACACCTTAATTCCCTGATTTAAACACCTATTTGCCTAATCCACCTCCACCTTCACCAGCTGCTTCTACTGTCCATGGCAGAAGTATCTGAGGATACTTCACCTCCACTGGGGCTCTCCACCACTTAACCATCACTTAAGGGCCCCTATCTTAACTTTAATTTGAATAATAATCATTTATTTAATAAACGGCTAAATTCCATACACTCTCCTGAGCTCGCTTTCAATGGCAGCTCAGGAGGAGTTTTTCCAACTAATTAACCACCTGTACACCATCGCCACACTTCACTGACATGATCTCTCCACTCAATTGAGTGAGAGAACATGTCTTGAGTTTGAACAAACTCAGATTACACTTTTTATGAATTCACTATATATCTTTTATTTTAATCACCAATTGAGCCAATTGATGAGCTTCTGAGGTTCCGTGCAACCTCAGAAAACTTTTTAGACCTTAATGGCATGTTTTTATGTCTTTTATACACTGTTAGCCATTTTCTAGACTCACCGGAGCTCCGACGAGTCAAAAACACTTTTCAGCCTAAGGAACTTCTAGAGAAGCTCCAGATTGCTTATTTGAGGACTAGGGATTCTATCTTGATGGTTATTTTGATGATTTGAAGTCTAGAGTTAGATTTACACTATTGTCTTCTCCAACTCTGGTAGAGTTGGAGAGGTGTCTCCATTAGGGTTTAAGAAGTTTTGAGAGGTTCAGAAGCAAGAGTGAGGACCATAGAATTCATCCCAACCCTCTGATTTGTTAGAAGATCTTTAGTTTGTTCTGTCGAACAAACCCATCTTAGATCTTAGGTGACAAACCTGAAACCCTAGGTTTCTTGGGTGAAATTTCTCGTTGATATCCTGAACATATTTCTAAGGTTAAATAGAAATGATTTGAAGTGTTTAATTCATCTGGTAATGTTCAATTTAGAAAGTCAAATCTCAAGGTTTAAGGGTCAACCATAGGTCTGATATGTGGATTTCGGATTCAGTGAGAGGAATTGATGAGTTCAATTTGTTCCTGGGATGAATTTAAATAGATCAAATTCAATTTGGATGAATTATGATCAGTTTTATAGAAGAATTAGATTGTTGTACAGTTTGGGTTGTTTTTGAACCCAAACTAACGCCAGTGTATTTTTCATGAATTTCAAATGAAAAACCTGGATAGATAGATCCTTAACAACCTTTAGAGGTTGTTTGAGTTGATGAAATTGATCTTTAGCTGCCTGTTGGACTAAATAGAGTGAGAATAGAGCTCTAAAGCTCCTTAGCGAAGATCTTGAGCTGCTTTGCCTTCCTAAAGCTCTTAAGAGTCTTTTCTCTTCTTCAGTAGGTGCAGAAACACCTACTGAACTGTTCATCACCTCATCTGAGGTCAAAGAGCCACCCTGCAGGTCCTTAGAGCTAAAGAACTGCTCTGCAGGCCAGAATGGCCATGGTGATCCTGACTTTTCACCCTTCAAATCGAAGAGCAAGACCTTCCAGAGTATCAAATTGATATTGTAATTGTGTAGAGTATCCTTAGAGCTTTCCAGCGAGCCTTTATTTGCTCGATTTGGAGCTCTGATGCAGCCGAAGTCTTCGATTGAGTCTTGGCCTGGAAGGGAATGAGATAGTCCCACATCAGCAAAGGAGGAGCGTGCACCTGTGAATAAAAGTAAAATGTGTATGGGCTTTATCTATCATCAGCGCTGGGCGCACAATGAGCATATGTGTGTGTGTGTGGGTGCGTGCGGTGCGCGTGCCTGAGTGTGTGTGCACTTGTGGGTGTGCGAGTGTGGGCCCGTGAGGGTGTGTGCATGTGGGCTTGGGAGGCCGTGGGCTGGATAGGATGGAGACTATGCTGAACCAGAAATAAACCAAACCTAATAAAAACTAGGCTCGAACCCAGTACGGTTTGGTCCCACCCTGAGAGGGGTGCTATGTATCCCCGACCAGTCCGAGCCGCCAACCATAAAACCAAATTTTTGGTTCAGATCTTGGGTTCAAATTGGTTTAGTTCATCTCAATTGCAAAGGAAAAGAAGGAGAAGAGGAGAGCTTGTTGGATTGAATAGAATAAAAAAAAAGAAAAGCAAAGGAAAGGTAAACACGAAAAAGAAATGAAAATGATAAGAAAAAAAGAAAAGCAAAGGAAAGGTAAATAGGCAAAAGAAATGAAAATGATAAGAAGAAAGAAAAGAAAAAGAAGAAGAGATGTTAAAGAAGAAGTATGCTCGAGATAGAAAGGTAAAGACAAAGGAAGAGAGCGAGAGAGAAGGTAGTATAAGATGAAGGTTGAAGACAGAGAAGAATGAATAGTGCTGGAGACGTCTAATATCTTTATAAGATGACTATTTTTTTATACTCTACTAATTTCTTTTGATCATAAATGATGTAATAAGGCATATATTCATTTGAATTCCTCTTTTCTTGCCTTAATCTCTTGTAAATAAGAAGAAATTAAAGAAATAAACATGTTTACTTGTTTGAAATAGCAAATCATATGTGTAAATATGCTTTCCTTATGGAATTTTGCATGTTTCTCAATTGGAAATCCTTAAGCAAGATTCATATTCTTAAAGTAAATATAATTATAATTCTCAAAAGTAGCTTAGGATTTAGTGGTAAATTCAAACTAAGTTATGCCTCCCAGCAAACGACCTGGACTCAACCTGTTAAAAAGAATTAAACTAAAATGTTAGGTTAACTTCACCCTATACTACTCAATTGACATGAATTCAAGTTAACCTAAGTTACTTTCGTTTGCACATAATTAAGCATAATTAACTTAATTCATTGTGTTGAGAAAGTTAATAACTAGGCGACACTATCCCAAAGTGTCAAAAGTAAGGGTTCTGGGGGTTGCCATGGGCGGTGCTATCCCGAAACATCAAAATCCAAGGACCCTGCGAGGATTGATAGTGGGGATAAGGAATCCAATACAGACCGTGTTTAAGGCATATTCGAGGCTGGATTTAGGGAAAAATAAAAAGAAATGAGAGAAAATTCTCCAAATGAAAAATCCTTCTATCTCTTTCCTACAAAAATGCATTGGTAAACTGAACTTGGACATGCTATGTTTAAGCACGGGTGCTTTAATCGCTGCGGTTAACGAACCTCTAGGCAGATTTTGTGGGACTTAGAAACCTTTGTGGCAGACTCAGGCTAAAGCTGGTCAGGTCTGGATCTTGGCTGGTACTTGAGTACCTCTAGGCCTATTGTCGATATTTTGATCTGATTTTTAGAGATGTAGCTTAGTAAGGCATCCTGACGGTTACATCCGACCTAGAGACCTGGTTTGATCCATAGGAGTTTCACTAAGGGACTAACAAAAACTAGGAATAAGAGAATGATGGGAACACTATCATAGGCCTTAATTGGCCACTTTTAGTCAGGTTTAAAAGATAAATGCTCCTACATAACCATCTGAGGGTTATAACTCCACTTCATGCTATTTTGATAAGAGAACAGGAAACTAGGGTTAATTAGGTAATTTTAACAGCATATCATGAACACAAAATAACCAAGGGGTTTTTTAGGGATAAAATGAAGGTCAAATGAGCATTAAATACTAATAAGTGGCTTCATGCAGATAGAAACGAGGTTTTACGCATTTCGAGAACCAATACAGCACCCAAAATAGTAATTTTAGACCCGCTTAAATTATAGAGGTTCTGGTCAGAAACAAATTCATCTAAATCTCCTAAAATTCATATAAAAATATTCCTTGAGGTTTGGTATCCTTGATATGACCTTTGGAACCTATTTTGACCTTAAACAAAGTCATAAACAGAGTTCTACCCTAATTTAGGTTTCTACGCAAATTGCCCAAACAAAATTGGTAAAAATTGAAATTCGACTTCACCATTAGATTCCTTGTGTCCAAATTAGGTTGGTATCAAAATTTGAGCTCAATCAGAGTCCATCTTGACTTAGTTTGCATTTTAGTCCATTTAAACTCTATTTTTCACACTTAAACCCCTAGCTTCCTAAATCTTTGCATTTAGCCTCTTAACTTCTCATCATTTTCTTCAAAAGGGTCCCTGCGGCCATTAATAGTGTGAACCCAAACACACCGACCTTCAATCTGGGATTTCTTTCTGATTTCTCGATCAATTCCTTCCAAAATTGGAAGGAATGATCTTTAGAGAATCCCCATTCATCTGAACCTTGTCATGGACTCCAATTCTTGTCCAGGAGCTCGTGCAAACTCCTCAAGATTATGGATCTTTTCCCCTAAAATTCCAATCTCTTCGAGCTTGTTTCAAAGCTTGGAGCAAGCGCTAAGTCCATTAAAAGATCCCCCATCGCAAGACCTCGCCCCTTAGTGAGTTTTTGGCCCAGAATCACCCTTCTTCCTGTACCTCCGGCCTGCTCCAGACTCGTCTCCAGTGACCCCCCAACTCCAGCCTCTTCCCCTATTTCCACATACTATAGGCAGTAGGTTCTTCCTCTCCGTCGTTTGCACCTTGCCACACTTGTGAGGGGCTTCCTCCCCCTCCAAACATTGCTATTTCTCTCCCAGAGCTTCCTTCGTCTCCGGCACCAGCCAATCATTGTTGGTGTCGCCTTAGCCCTCTCATCGTCTGCAACCTCCTTAGTTTGACTCGTCACCTTCCTCTGACCTGACTTACACACTTAAACTCCACATTTGCATGCTCACATGACCCTACCACCGTCACCTTCCCCAACTCCAGCCATACTCTGGCGAAGCCTTCCGCATGCCACACAACACCAAAACACCTGGCACCATGACCATTAGCTTTGCCATCACCACACAACCAAAATCCCTAACAACATTAGGGTTATTGATCACTGCAACCACCCATAGAACACCATCACCTTTACGCACTTTCCTCGACCTCGCCAAGACACCACACACACCCTCACTCCACAAAACCACCACCAGCAATCCTTTTGAGCTTCTCAGACATGGCCACGAGGCTGTATTCTCTCTTTCAGGTACCACCACTACAACCATCTTCTCCAACCTCCGCTGCAGTTCTCTGGCCACATTCATCCATGACACTACTCACAGGTCGTGCGGCCAAGTTCTAAGAAGTCTTCCAGGCACCCAATTGCAGCTGGCAGCGTCTCCTTCATCTTCAATTGATGCATTCACCGTCTGCAGCTATTGCGTTAAGAAGTGGGAACTTAGTCCCACATCGTAAAGTGAAGTGCATCCAATAACGCATAAAGGCAAAAAGTGACGTGTCCTTATCGCCTTCGAAAGTTGGGGTCAGGTCCATACCTTATGCCCCTATACAAGTTGTGCGTCACGCTCTTGTCCACACCCTCACTCACGCTCAAGCCTCGTAGGTCTAGGTGGTGGATCCAGTTACTCGATACCCAGGTTTGGTCCAATTCTGATCTTGGAAAGAAAGAAGGAACATTTAAGAGAGAGAGGGGTGGGTTTTCCTACCACGCGATTTGAACCTTCCCCTCTTTCTATACTTAGTGAGATTTGTGTGAGGCCCTTGAGCCTCTGCTGGTTCTGAAAGAGAAAGGAGCCTTGTGCTTCTCTTCAGAGGCCCTTGAGCCTCTTTTGTTAAGGCATTTGAAGCCTTTAGTCTATCATCTGAGACCTCCTGCTGGTTACTATTGGAATATCGATATACTTGGTTGACTTGTATTATTAATTGTGGTTTACTGTTGAGATATTTAAGTGGTTTTGAGCTTAAACTTAAAGGGTTAGTTTGGTGATTCAAATGACCATTTTAACCCAATCTTTTTGCACTATTCTTTTGATTTTATTGAAATATCATTCTGAGTGTTATTGATTTCAATTGCATATATTTCTTGTGATTGGTGAATTGAAATTGCCTCTTTGCTCCTTGTGAACGATCTTAGACTCCACTTTCTGAATTTGAGTTTATAAAGTTAAATGTTTTGAGCGATTTTGTCCTATATTACAACGCATTTCCTAAACAATGACAATTTCGCACAACACAACTAAATGGCACGGATGGAATGTTGAGATAGCCACGGTGGTGGAGGATGGTGTTTGTAACTCTATGGACATGAGAATATGCTTGGTGGAAGCTAGGAAGTGAGATCATGATGAATGGAGGGGTGTAGGCCTTTTTATAGTGGATGAGAGGTAGCTAAAATGAGTATGGAACAATTAGCGATAGCAAGGATGTTGCTGTAGCCTTGCCGCAAATGTTGCTAAAGCCCAACTCATCGCCTGCTGGCGCTCACGCATCCATAGTACTATTACATGCAATCCACGTGCTCACGTTGCCAGCTATCCGATTGGTGATTCAAAGGCTGAGATTGCACCTTACCCTTTGCTCAGGATTGCACCCTGCACACACAATCGATCCTACCCGCGCATACGATAGTGTGTTAACTACAACAAATAAGGGTTTTAGTTACAGTAAAAAATCGTGACCAAATGGCTTACAACTATCACCAATTAGCAACAGCAAAAGTTGCGTTGCGAAAGGGTCTTTGGTGACGGTTCCACCCAAAATCGTTACCAAAGCTAGAGAGCTTTGGCCATGGTTAATAACCATGACCAGAGTTTGGCGTGGAAGAAAGAGGGTTCCTTTGGTCACGGTTCCTTAACCGTCACCAAAGGGGCCACCATGACCAAAGGCTTTGGTGATGGCTAACCAACCGTCACCAAAGGGACACCATGACCAAAGGTTAGCTTCAGTGATGGCTAACCAACCGTCAGCAAAGGTTCTCTTTGGTCATGATTTATAAATCATCACCAAAGGTCTCTTAAAATTAAAAAAAGCTATCTCAAATTACTTATAACTAATAAATACAACCTACTAATAGAGGAAAAAAATGTGATAAAGGATCATCTTTGACGGTGTTGGATAGCTTTGTCAAGGTGTTTTGTTCCAACAATGCCAAGTTGAAGGGAGTAACAACAAGAGCAAATGGTGGAGTAAGAGAGGTAAGGAGAGGAGCAAGGATGGAGACAAGTAATGCAATAGCATTTTCTTGGATATATGTACAATGTAGATGCCAAGATAGTCATTTGTTAATGTGTTTAATCAAAAATAGCATACCATCTTGATATAACTTTATTTGAATGACATTTTTATAAAGGTAGTCAACCTTGCCGTAGCATTTGTGTAAACATTGAAGACTGTAATGGCAATAATGATAAAAAACTTTATCAAGGAATTTATATAAAAATTCTTTAATAAAACAAGCCAAGGAAACAAAATTGATTCACATTTCTTCACTTTTTGGACATTTGCATATGAGAGAATCATTTTACCCACCAAAGAGGTTCAAGTGTACTTTCACCCACAGAAGCAACTACAGCAAAGTGCATCACTGCATCGAATGCATTTTCTGAAAATATCCGGTTCACTTAAGCAATATTAAAAAAAATCAGCATTCCAGTATGTTTGTTGATTATTACAAAATTATATTTAGATATCTAGTTTGGGTATCGCTTTTGCATCGCCTAGATCTGCAAAAGTAAACTAAAGTCTTTCATGCTGGGGAAATTGCTCCTGTGGAACCCTGATAGCATCGAGATTAACCCTAGAGTGGTTATCCTGTCAAGATGTGCATAAACATGGATAGATAGTACATAAGATAAAAAATATTTACTATGAGAAAATTTTAAAAATGCTGTTGAGGGGAAAAAGCAAAGGTCATGTAACATACCACTATAGTCACCCGGTAAGAGTCATTAAGTAGACGAAGTGTAGTGTGGGATCCTATATAACCAGCACCTCCAGTTATAAGCATGTGCATCACACTAGGTTCATCTTGGGAAAACTAAAATGAACAAGGCCACTTTGACAAAATTATCTATAACTACGGGAACTACAGGCATAAACCAAAAAAACCTTGTTCAACAAGAAAGATATATCTAGAAACTTGGAAAATTGAGGTTCACTGGCATAGTATTCTTTAAAATCTAAGAACATTGGTAAGCATTAGGAGAAGATGGATGAGAGAGAGAGAATCTCAGGACTCATAGATTTTTTTTTATGAAAAGATAAATATGGTGGGCATGGGATTTGATCCCATGACCTCTTAGATGCCAATGGGGGACTCTACTACTGAGCCAAACCCTTGGTGGCAGGACTCAGAAAAAATAACAACTCTTCATAGAGAACATGTTTATTGAAAATTAAATGACTTGAGATTTAGAAAAAATCACATCTATCTAAAGTGGTCAGTGGCTTAACAAAAAGTTTTAGCACGAGGGATTGGGGAGTAAAGCATGGAAAGAGTACTTACAACACTTGCCACATTATGGCTGGGGGATTGGTTCAGCACAATAATGCACACAATTGTGAGAAGGACAAGCATAAGAAATTTACGAAGTGAGTTAGGCTTATGTCTAGAATCTCCATAGTCGGATCCTATATGAAGCAATTACAAATGTTATGTTGAAGATATCAGCAGCGGATTTTCACCATAGATATAGGAGTATAGAATAAAAAAACTTCACTTTTTTAACTAGTGAGAAATAAATGCCATGTTTAGATACCAGCATTCCTAATTAATTGTACATCGGTAATAATTATTTAATTTTTTTAACAAAGTGCAGGGTATATAATCAAGGCAATGCCAATCACTAAAACACAAGAATCACAAGTGGCTACAGCAATGCAACCTATTAAGGACATCTGCACAATATAAGATAGAAAGGAAAAAGCCTGAATTATTTTGTTCAAGACAAAGTCCAATAAAATGGCAAGTGGCCACTCACTCCATAGCAAAATATCTTTTTCTGGATCCAAAATAACTTAAAACCATTTTCCTGCTTGAACCTGGTTGAAAAATTGAAATTAAAAAGTCGAAAGTTTTGCATTAAAATACCAACAGAATTTAAGTTGACACTGCAAAGCTAGCAAGTCCTGAATTTAAGTTCTGCATTAATAACCTTCCTACAATGAAGGACAAACAATAAATCTAATAACTCAACAAGATTAGATTCACAACTGGCTGTCAATATCTAAAATCTACTTAAGTACTTAGAGTGAAACAGTCTAAAATATATATAACCAGATAGGCTTTTTCGAGGATAATGAAATAATGTTGATAAATCAACCTTTCTTTTTAAGTAAATGGGCTCTTATAATATTCCCAACAATGTATTTATGTGGCCTTTTTTCAACATAAAGGTCATGTGTTACGAATCAAAGTTGTGACAATATAGTCTAGTTATCTTCCAAATATCATCCTACATATGGATGTCTAGACCGCATAGTGTGATCCTAAACCTCACAAAACCACCAAGAGGGTTACCTACTTATGGCACAAAGAGAAACCTGAGAAAGAAAGCACAAGCATTAATTGTTGCAGTTCTATTTCAATTTTGTTTTTCAAAAAAATAAATGATTTATGATGATTTTTTTTAAAAGGAATTTGTGTTGATTTAGGTATGTAAGTTATCTATAAAGCAACAAAACATCCTTGATTTGCCATTTGCAAAATTTACTAGCATCAAGTAGAAGCCATCTCAACTTTTAGATTCACAAGTCAATAGCTCCTTTTTTGTGAGAAATATTATCACAAAAACAAAGAAAGATTATAACCTTAGTCTTCAGGAAGTTCTCACAGTTCATATAGTAAAAAATAAATTGAAGTTATGAAGATCCAGGAGACATACACTCTTAGAATCACCAATGACACTGCTGGCAATGGAATACAATCTCAGCGTGTGGCTTCCCATTCTTATCAACCCCATTAGCAATCACACCAATGGATTGCCCTTCTCTATATGGGATTTCTCCTACAATCACATAACAAATTAGCAGTGTCAACGGAACAAAAAGTAAGAGACAGATCCAGATGCTCTTGCCATATTTGTTTTAGGATCCACAATAAAATGAAAGTAGCAAAAGATAAAAGAGATACACAACTGCTTTCTTTAAGAAAGCCCATTTTAATGAAGTATTATATGAGACAGGCATCCTGTATACATTAAGCAACATTCTGTATTTTATGTGGTAATTTCTTACTGAGAATCCCCGAGAAAAAGTCCAATATGCTATAATAGCTAATATACCCTATTCAATATATTAACTTACTGCCAAGGGTTTGTCTCAATGGTAGAGCACCCTACTGGCGTCCAAGAGGTCATGGATTCAATCCCATGCCCACCACATTTATCTTCTCAAAAAATATATATTAACTTATCGTGGTAACCTAGAGCATTTCTTCTTAACCTTTCAAATAAAAATATACGAGAAGAATAACTTAGGAAAAAGAATAGGCTTGTTCCTAGAAAAGGCCCTGATGAGAGCCTCATCATGAGCCATAACTAGCTCATTTTTACCTAATAAAGAGAATAAAAGCTCCTACATAACCTAGAAGAGGGCCTAATTGAAGGAATAAGTGTTCTGATAAGAAAACATGAAATAAAGGTTAAAATTGCAATTTTACCATTGCAGTACATAAATGGGATTTCTCAGAGATATAGCATAGGTCAAATGGTCTAAATGAGATAAAAAGTGGGTTGAATCAATCGGAAATGGGTTCATGTGCAATCCAGGAATTAAATGACATTTGGTAACCTTAAAACAGACCCGCTTAATTCAACAAGGTTTCGATCAGGATAAAAATCAAGTAAACCCTCTAAAATTCATGGAAAAATATCCCCTAGGGTTTAGAACATTAAAATTGGCCTTTGGAACCTAGTTTGACCTAGATTAGGTCCTAGCTCATTAATTGACCTAATTTAGGTTTTTACGCAAAATGTCCAGTCAAACATGGTCAAAACTAAAATCCAACTTCACCATTAGATTCCTTAGGTCCAAATTAGATTTGTATCAAATTTGGACCAAAGGGGAGGTCATCTTGACCTACTTTGCAATTTAGTACACCCAATCACATTTTGGTCCCTATCTTTTAAAAACCATCACATAAACCCCCTAGCTTCCTTGCCAATCTTACAATCAGGTCCCTCCACCATTATTGGGGAGAGATCCTGCTCCGGCAAGGATTAGAGAGGGAATACTCTCTGATCCCTCAGAGATCCCCTCCCAGAATTGGAAGGGAGATTCTCTAAGGAATCCCCTTCTATCTAAGCCCGATCATGATCCCAGATTTGCACCCAATCTCTCGTGCGAACGCACGAGAGATTTGGGTATCTAACCACCTTCCATCTGCAGTGAGACGTTGGTGGCTAAAAGCTTTCACTCCATGCACCAGAAGCATGGCCAACACCTGTAAATTAAACCCCAACTTTGGCCGCACCTCCTCAGCTCGACTTGGCCGGGATTCCACCTTAAATTTATCTCCTTCTCCGGCCAAGGGGTCCAGCAAGCTCCGGCGAGCCCCCCTCCGCTTCGTCTTCGCTCTACCACAAAACCAGTGGCAGAGCCATCTTCCTCATCCTCCTTCGCGTCGCGCAACACCCGTGCGAGCTACCCTAGCCCTGTCGTCGCCGCCGTCTTTCCCCACTGGATGTCTTCTTCTTCGGCGACAGCAGGTACTGCCGTCCGCCTCCTCGTCCCCTTTGTCCCTTTAGTTAGGTTAAAACTATTCTTCTCTATCCCCTCTTTCATCTCCCTCATTCTATTTCATCAAACATCCCTCGACCGTCGTTGTTCACCATCACCTTCCTCATCTCCTGCCACCCTCCGGCGAGATGCTCCCCTCGCTCCACAGCCCCACACGCCTCGCCGACCATTGCATAACCTCCGCCTCACCTCACTGAGTAACCTCTTCCCATCCACAGTCCCTCTACGCCTCCACAACAACCCCCTGAACACACCCATCCATCCGGCCACAAGTCGACCTAGGCACGCACGCCTAGGCCACCCCGTAGCCTGCCACCTAGCTCTTCACCTTCGTCGTGACACGGCGAAGGTCCCCCGGTGATTAAGCCGCGTGGCTCTTTTCATGTCTGATAGGTTTCACACCCCGACCGCCATTGATGGTAACTTGATGAAGCTCCAAGCTTGCTCCAGGTCACAGGACTGTAGGGCTCCAGGAGCAGCTGACTCGGGGAGGTATTGCGAAGACTTCTGCTCCAGCAAGAGGCGCTGCCAAGTCCGTAGCTATGGCAAATGAAGGATGGACTCTTGCGGGCGCATGCGAAGTAGAGGTGGAACATTAGTCCCACATCGTTAACTTACAAAGCGCTGGTGTGGCTTATATTGATTTTGTCATATCAGTCGGCTGCCTCCGAACGCACTTGGGGTGAGGTCCCTCACCTGACCACTGTGCCTCATTTGCGAGTTCACCATGCGGATCTGGCGCAACCTGACCCGACCCTGTCCTGATCACTCCTCGCGCACCACCCTCACGCCGGTGCGCCTGGACTCGGGCGCAAGATCCGACCCGCTAAACTAGCTCTGGGAGAGCATCCTGAGAGTGGTTTACGGAGATAGAGAGATGCACGGGTGTGGGTAGAGGGATAGGTTTTGCTTTGCTGTGGTTTGTACAGGGAAGGAAAGAAGAAGGAAGGAAGAAGGAAGAAGACAACACTTAGCCACTAAGGAGAAGAAGCAGAAGGAAGGAAGCCTTCGCAGAGGAAAAAGAGAAGAAAAGGAAAAAGAGAAGAAGAACTGAAGAAGAAAGAAGAAAAAGAGTAGAAAGTGAAGACAAGCAGAAGAAGAAGAAGAGGAACTGAAGCAAAGGAAGCAGAGCCAAGGAAGAAGAAGAAGACCTGTAGAGAGAAAGAAAGGCAGAAGAAAAGAAGCAAAGATACTGCAGAGAAAGAAGATGCTCAAAGAAGAAGAAAGGAACAAAATCAGAAGAAGAAAAATAAGAGAAGGGAAACACATTTTTAAGATGTCTGATCCCATAATCAGATGTCCAAATTCTTCTTTTTGCCACAATTACTTTTCAAACTCATGCATTTATATTTGAATTAAAGTTTTGAGTAATTAAACTATTCAATTACATTCTTGAGATTAGTAGTAAATTTCAATTGTTCCCTGTGTTCGACCTCGGATACTTTGGTTTTCGAGTAATAAAACTTTTATTTGTTGACGACGCTTAATCACCTATACTACGACGTAATTAACTGTTAAAACACGATCGAGAACACGTCAACATTTTTGGCGCCGTTGTCGAGGAGCAATGCGCAATTTATCACTAGTCTCTACATTCTTTTTATCATATTGAACACTAACTTGCCCTACTTTTCTTTGTTGTGATCTTGTAGGTATTTCACGAGAAAATCCCTTCCGCAAGTCAACCACTCTAGGGCAGGTAAATTCTTTCCTTCCTTAAACTATCCCTTAACCTTTGAAAGACCAAAGGAAGAAAATTAATTTAGGAATCAATTGCCTTCTTTCTATAGTAATCACCATCTTTAAGGCAAACGTTTCCTGATTTTGCGAAAATTTTTCAAATCTTCTTGAAGTTGGAGCAATTTTTTTTTCTTTCCCACAAATTCATGTGCCTAATAGGAATCACGCTTAATCTCGGTGGACAACACACTTCTTGCTTTTAAGTCCAAAGAGAATTTTTGTGAAAAAGAGGATTGGAAATAGAACCAAATTAGGGTTTCTATAGTAGGATCTTGGAGTGCTAGTCACACATGCCTGCATAAAAGGAAATAAACCCTCTCACATCAGTGTGCTACCCAAGCCCTTGATTGAAGAGATCTAAACAAGACAAACCCTAAAAATTGAGCTCTAAAATCACTTGAATCTTAAAATCTTGCACCTAATAACCTGGGAGTCAAATCAGGGTGATCACTAGGCTCCAAACCTAGAATCATTCTGTCATCTATAGGACAGGTCAGGTGAAGTTGACCCCTTGGGTCAACCAACCTCCAAATTAGGTCACAACATCAAACCATCTAAAGTTCAAGTGAGAACCCTAAAGCACCTTTGAAATAAAAATGGTAGACTTAAGAGGTCAAGGTCCCCATTCTGGTCTACTTGGAATCTCAGTGACAAGAAAGGTCGGGTGGGGGAAACCCTGTAACACGTGGGGATGCTCTACCGTGTAGGGGTCTTTGCGGGACTCTCCCTCTCTAGTTGCCCAGGTAATTCTCAGGTGGACGATCTTCTGATTCAGGGGTACCATCTGCCCCAAACCTCCATAGTCATCCAAACATCTTTGGGTGTCTTGATTGGGTCAAAAACATCTCCAGTCCCTCATCTTTTCTATTCAGAGCACACACACATTTTCAGTGGGACTCGTTATTCAGATCTGATCGCTTCATAACTTGATTCTACATCTTGATTCCACCACCTGATTCAAATATGCAGCCAAACCACTTAGGACTACCATTCAAGAAACCTAAATATCAAAGATCCATGAGAGATAGAATGATTGAGGATGCCCTGAAATTCTATGAAAAAGAAGAAACCTCAACACCAGTAGGAAACATTCAGGTTGATGTCCCAACAACCACAACCTTTATCATAACTTGTGCCCAAGTATTATTAGCAGAAGCCACAAAAGGATCAACCCATGACTTGCTCATTACTGGATACATTGAGATAGAAAAAATGCACAATCTTGAATACCTCCAATGTATGACAAATCCTCAACTTTGGAAGCAACACCAAGATAGTCTTGAAAAATGGGAAGAGATAATGAGATTAGTAAAACAAATTATTGACCAGAAGTACCCGTATATACCACAAATAGAAAATGAACCATCTTGGGACAACATCGAGGATCAATCTGATCTTAGGTTGGAGGCACAAAATGGTTGTGGATTCCCAACCTAGATGAAGTATAATGTGCCTGATATTGAAGAAGGTTAGGAAGCTCCAAATGCAGGAAAACACATCGTTGAGCCCACTCTAGACAATGAATCACTAGGCTTAGAATCACAAAACTCCTGCAAGTATGAGAGTAGAACTGAACCTCTCGAGGGTGTAAATCCTGTCCCTTATTCTGATAAGCTGACCCTCTAAGGTTATTCAGACCTAGATTCTAGTGATTCAACCCACATCCTAAGCCCAGAATCTAGATCTGAAACCTATTTTGAAGATTTCAAGGCCCCATATGAAGAAGATCAATCTTTCAATGAAGAATATGATTTTGGACCTCTATTTGATGAATATCCCTCGCCAACATCCTCAGAGGAACTAATCGATTTTTCGGAAGTCACGCCAATTTACGATACAGAAATCGAGTTGGACGAGTGGGGTTTCAATTGGGTCGGCCCTACTAGCTTAGAACCTGAGCCTCTACTAGATAGGGATAACTTTTTAAGCTCAGAATTCACATTTCGGCTAGACCCCAGTCAAGCTGCTGAATCTACAACATATGATTTATTCTGTGGTGGAACTCATGATCTTGAATCTCTTTCAGATTTCGATTTTCGCAAACTCTCCGATGATTTCGAATCTGACCATAACATGGAGAAAATCTGCTTCCTGATTATAACAAGCCAATTTCCTTTGAAGCTACCTGCTCCACATATACAGAATCAATCAAAACCCATTCTCTACCTCGACCCGCAACCGGACTTAATTTCTATTCCAATTCACCTCTCACTGAGCCGTTTGTAGATGATTCAACTCCATATCTATACTAGGTATCGGGTATTAATCAGATCGAAAATCAGGAGCCATCATTATTTGATCACCCCTGTAGGGTTTCCACACCATACATTGATTATTTTTCGGAACCCTACTCTGACCAGGGTGATTCGACTCAGCCTAAACCCGAGTTTTCATTTCCATATCCATCAGAACTTCATTACATATGGTGGGTTCCGCATCTGTTGATCTACATCTATCAACCCACTAGACTTATTGGGTTTAGGCTGCATCATCAGCCCACTGATCTTAACAAGCACCTGGTTGGACCAACCAGGCTCTTAATCAAGGTGCTTGTTTTACAAAATTCTACTGATTTGACCACTCCCTCTCCACCTCATTTTCCGCTCGGTTGAAGGCATTGAATTTAGCACTTAACGGGAGGCAACCCATCATCCCAAAAATAGAGACCCGTCTGATTATCCGTCTGTACTCCACGTCCATTGCACCTTGAGTTCAGCCTTAGATAGTTGATCCTACCTCTGGTGCACGTACCAGAGCTTGAAATTGTTCGCATCAGTCATTTCTGACCCATTCACCCACCTGATGTATCATGTTCTAAGTCCTTGACCTCAACACTATTTCACACCCTCCGTTTACAATGAGGACTTTGCAAAACTTAGGCATAGGGGGGTGATAAAGTGCATACATACAGAACCAAGAAAAAATCAGAAGGATTCTCACAAAAAAAAATTGAAAAATTATGAAAAAGAACAAAAAATGGAGGAGGGAGGAAATTTTGTGAGCCACATAATCATGAGGAGAAAAAGAGCAAAAAATGACAAAATGGAGCACAAAATCAAAATGAAAAAGAAATAGTCATTAGTAAACGATTAAGGAATTAACTGAAGTTCTAGACCAGATTAAGAAAAGAAATAAAAGAAAGTACTAAGGAGACATAACAAGAGATTAGCGGGAACGCTGGTCTTAGGCCTCTTGGGCTAGATTCTTTAGCTTAAAAATTCACGTATCTGCTAAAATATGGATAATCCTCAAGAGGTTGGGGAAAATGTGAAGCTTAAGTATTAGGTCTAAGGCTTAGGAAGTATTCGACCTCGTTAACTGACCTCCGATTTACAGGATTCGGTAACCTAAGCACCCCAAATTCACACACAGTCTGGTTCAGTGCACATAAATATCCAAATCACGCAAAAGCGTTTAATGTTCTGCAAAAGTCACCTAGATTAGGAGCGGCCAATCAACATAAGTTGATTTGGATGAGTTCCCGGCGCAGAGAGGCGGGAATTCCCCTCGAAGATGAGTAACAACATATCATCTCCTCGATGCTTGTCTCTTAGGATATTTAAATATCCTACTGGGGGCATGTAAGCACTCCGCTGGTTCAGATACCATGGGAGACATTATCACGAAATGTCGATCACCAGGGTCTGAATTCGGCCACAGAACGCCATGGGTGGGATTATCTCAAAATCTCGAAAGCCAGGGTTCTGGGGGTTGCCATGGGCGATGCTATCTCGAAGCATCGATAGCCAGGGACCCTTGAGGATTGATGATGGGGATGAGGAATCTGATACAGACCTTGTTGAGAAGCTAATCTGAAGCTAGAAATAAAAAGAAAAGAGAGAGAAAAGCTCTCCAAACAAATAAATCTTCTATCTCTCTCTTACAAAAATGCACTACAAACTGAACCTAGGCTAAAAATGTCTCAAGCATGGGTGCTTTAACCGTGGAGTCCAACAAACCCTAGGTTAGTTTTTGTGGGCCTTAAAAACCTTAGTGGAGGAGTAAGGCTAAAGTGGGTCAGGTCCGGATTTTGGTTGGTACTTGAGTACCTCTAGGCCTATAGTCAGCATTCTGACCTAATCACAAAAGAAAAAGAGGAGCACTTATCATAATTGATGACAGACACTCAGGGTCTAGAACAGAAGTTAAAACCTTGAAATTTTGCTAAGGGACTAGCAAAAGCTAGGCATGGGGGTATGATGAGAGCCTCATCATGAGCCATAACTAGCTCATTTTGACCTAATAAAGAGAATAAAAGCTCCTACATAACCTAGAAGAGGGCCTAATTGAAGGAATAAGTGTTCTGATAAGAAAACATGAAATAAAGGTTAAAACTACAATTTTACCATTGCAGTACATAAATGGGATCTCTCAGAGACAGAGCATAGGTCAAATGGTCTAAATGAGATAAAAAGTGGGTTGAATCAATCGGAAATGGGTTCATGTGCAATCCAGGAATTAAATGATATTTGGTAACCCTAAAACAAACCCGCTTAATTCAACAAGGTTCCGGTCAGGATAAAAATCAAGTAAACCCTCTAAAATTCATGGAAAATATCCCCTAGGATTTGGAACATTCAAATTGGCCTTTGGAACCTAGTTTGACCAAGATTAGGGTCCTAGCTCATCAATTGACCTAATTTTGGTTTTTACGCAAAATGTCCAGTCAAACATGGTCAAACCTAAAATCCAACTTCACCATTGGATTCCTTTAGTCCAAATTAGGTTTGTACCAAAATTTTGACCTAAGGAGAGGTCATCTTGACCTACTTTGCAATTTAGTTCACCCAATCACATTTTGGTCCCTATCTTTTGAAAACCATCACATAAACCCCCCTAGCTTCCTTGCCAATCTTACAATCAGGTCCCTCAACCATTATTGGGGAGAGATCCTACTCCGACGAGGATTAGAGAGGGAATACTCTCTGATCCCTCAGAGATCCCCTCCCAGAATTGGAAGGGAGATTCTCTGAGGAATCCCCTTCCATCTAAGCCCGATTTGATCCCAAATTTGCCCCCAATCTCTCATGCAAACGCATGAGAGATTTGGGTATCTAACCACCTTCCATCTCCGGCGAGACGTCGATGGCTAAAAGCTTGCCCTCCACGCACCAGAAGCACAACCAACACCTATAAATTAAACCCCAACTCCAGCTGCACCTCCCCAGCTCGACTTGGCCGGGATTCCACCTTAAATTCATCTCCTTCTTCTCCAGCCAAGGGGTCTAGCGAGCTCCAGCGAGCCCCCCTCCTCTTCCTCTTCGCTCTGCCACAAAACCAGTTGCAGAGCCGTCTTCCTTATCCTCCTTCGCGTCACGCAACACCCGTGCGAGCTGCCCTAGCCCCGTCGTCGCCGCCATCTTCCCCCACTGGACGTCTTCTTCTCCGGTGACAGCAGGTACTGCCATCCGCCTCCTCATCCCCTTCGTCCCTTTAGTTAGGTTAAAACTATTCTTCTCTATCCCCTCTTTCATCTCCCTCATTCTATTTCATCAAACATCCCTCGACTGTCGCTGTTCACCACCACCTTCCTCATCTCTGGCCACCCTCCGGTGAGATGCTCCCGTCGCTCCGCAGCCCCACACACCTCGTCGACCATCGCATAACCTCCACCTCACCTCACTGAGTAACCTTCGCCCATCCACAGTCCCTCTACGCCTCTACAGCAACCCCCCGAACACACCCATCCATCTGGCCACAGGATGACCTAGGCACGCACACCTAGGCCACCCCGCGGCTTGCCACCTCGCTATTCACCTTCGCCGTGACACGGCGAAGGTCCCCCAGTGATTTGATTAAGCCGCGAGGCTCTTTTCGTGTCTGACAGGTTTCACGCCCCGACCGCCATTGACGGTAACTTGAAGAAGCTCCAAGCTTGCTCCAGGTCACAGGATTGCAGGGCTCCAGGAGCAGCTGACTTGGGGAGGTATTGCGAAGACTTCTACTCCAGCAAGAGGTGCTGCCAAGTCCGCAGCTGTGGCAATTGAATGATGGACTCCTGCGGGCACGTGCAAAATAGAGGTGGAATATTAGTCCCACATCGTTAACTTACAAAGCACTGACGTGGCTTATATTGATTTTGTCATATCAGCCGGTTGCCTCCGAACGCACTTGGGGTGAGGTCCCTCACCTTACCACTGCACCTCGTCTGCGAGTTCACCACACAGATCTGGCACGACCCAACCCAACCCTGTCCTGAGCACTCCTCGCGCACCACCCTCATGCCGATGTGCCTGGACCCGGGCACGAGATCCGACCCGTTAAACTGGCTCTAGGAGAGCATCCTGAGAGTGGTTTACAGAGAGAGAGAGACGCGCGGGTGTGGGTAGAGGGATAGGTTTTGCTTTGCTGTGGTTTGTGCAGGGAAGGAAAGAAGAAGGAAGGAAGAAGAAAGAAGCCAACACTTAGCTGCTAAGGAGAAGAAGCAGAAGGAAGGAAGCCTTCGCAGAGGAAAAAGAGAAGAAAAGGAAAAAGAGAAGAAGAACTGAAGAAGAAAGAAGAAAAACAGTAGAAAGTGAAGACAAGCAGAAGAAGAAGAAGAGGAACTGAAGCAAAGGAAGCAGAGACAAGGAAGAAGAAGAAGACCCGTAGAGAGAAAGCAAGGTAGAAGAAAAGAAGCAAAGATACTGCAGAGAAAGAAGACGCTCAAAGAAGAAGAAAGGAACAAAATCAGAAGAAGAAAAATAAGAGAAGGGAAACACATTTTTAAGTTGTCTGATCCCATAATCAGACATCCAAATTCTTCTTTTTGCCACAATTACTTTTCAAGCTCATGCATTTATATTTGAATTAAAGTTTTGAGTAATTAAAGTGTTCAATTACATTCTTGAGATTAATAGTAAATTCCAATTGCTTCCTGTGTTCAACCTCGGATACTTAGGTTTTCGAGTAATAAAACTTTTATTTGTTAACGACGCTTGATCACCTATACTACGATGTAATTAACTATTAAAACACGATCGAGAACACGTCAACAGGCCCATTCCATAAAATGAACATACTAGGTCTCATTTTTTAATAAATATAACAAGTTGGGTTTTCCTATAATGGGGGTATAAATAAAAGCAATGGCATGATGACACATGCAGACCAAGGTCCTAATATCCATCTTTTATAGCCGTCAACCATTAACTTTTGTATTTGCACGTAGCATCCAACTCATGGCAGCATTTCTAACTAGCACATGCTCCATTGGAGAATGTGGAGGCAACCCTGTGAATCATGGATATCAAGGCATGCTCCTTCAAATACACAAGTCATATTGAGGGGGTATTCTTTAGTGAACAAGCAGCATAGGATGGTGCAAAAGAACTAAATGCCATTAGCTTCCACAGTTATCATTCAAAGATTAGGACCTTGCTGTTGGGAACAAAAAAATAATAGACATTTTTTGGAAATGTGCCTAAAGGTGGGGTTCTCAGAGGAGCATAATGAGGTTACCAGACATGAACACAATCTGAATCTTCAATATCAATGGGACTAGGAACCCAAGTCAAAGCATCGTATGACCAGTTAGCACAGCAAAACCTTTTTTCACCAGAAGAAGCAAAGCCATCAATTACTAACAATCCTTGATACTTAAGATGATCTTGACAAATTACCTTCAAAAAAGATGTTATTTGATATCACACAACTACAGTTTGGATGTTTTTCATGTCTTTAAAAGTGGGCCTATCATCCCAACATGCCCCTTCATATGAAGTGTTCTTTCAATCTAGCCCATAGATTTATCAACAAGGGATCTGAAGGGCTAAATCTTGGCTATTAGGCCTATGTGACTTTGCCAACATTGGAAAGCATTCAAGCAAAATTGAATAAACAAAGCCGCACAAACTTGTTTAACCACTTAACAAACTTAAGCATCTATGGGTGTGGAACTTTCTCCAGGAAGATGTTTGTTAGGACTCGATATACAAACAGGAGAGAGCAAAAAAACAAGCGAAATTAAAAAAATTGACAAACCATGGTAAACTCAACAACATATGTATAGGATTTATTTTAATGGAATGAGAAGAGGTAGTGATAAATAGGTTACAAGGGAGGGAAGGCATGGGAATCCTTAGTTCGACGAGGGTATGGATGGAGAGCTTGACGATGACTTTACTGGAGGTGTCGTGATAGTTCTCCTCGAGGAACTCACACATGGAGTTGGAGTTTCGGCCGGTGGTGTTGGCCTTCCAAGTGGAGAAGTTACTAGAGGGGCCGGTCTGGTAGAGGGAGGGGACGCTGGTGTAGGGGTCGAAGCCAACGATGAGGGTGGAGAAGCCGAAGGGCATGACGCTGTCACTCTAGGTGTACCTCTGTTGGAGCACGATGATGTACCTTGTGATGTACTCCACTGTGACAGGGTCCTCCACGGTCAGCCTATGGCTCTGGCACACCACACAGGCCCGGTTGATGAGGACGCGGGTGTCAGCATTGAGGCCCATGCAGGTGAGGGTGATGTGGGCATCCAGGTTCACGATCTCCATCATGGACCTGGATGGAATCGGTTGTTATGGTGAGGATCGATCGAAGGGGATGAAGGGAGGGTGAGATTGTTACCACCACCACAACTTATCGGGAGTCTTGGAGCTTGGCGGTGGACTTCTTCTTGATGCCGAGGATGATGGTGTCGGTGCCGCGGATGTTGACGGTAGCGTTGCCCTTACGGACAGTCTCAAGGACGTACTTGACCTAGAAGAGGTGGCTGTCGAGGGAGAAGATGGTGATCGCGCGGTCGTAGTAGGCCATCGTGGTGGTGGCAGTGGTGATATCCTTCTCTTCTAGGTCTCTCTCTCTCTCTCTCTTTATACCTCTCTAGTAGGGCTTTTGTTGAGGGGGAATGGGAGGGGGAGGGGGTTGGAGTTGGAGCTTCCTTTGCTTTGAGGGCTAGGGGAGATGTCGGATGGGCTGGCTAAGCTTGGGGAGTAAAGAGGTGTGTGGGGGTGATGGGAATACCATCATGAACCATAACTAACTCAATTTGATCTGATTAAGTCATTAAATACTCCTACATAGCCATCAGAAGGCCATAATTCATTGCAAGTCCTTTCAAAAAGAAATACAAGAAATAAGGATTAAAACTGTAATTTTACCATCCTATCTTGAATGCAGAACAACTACATGTTTTCTCAGGGGTTAAATAAAGGTTAAATAGTCTTAAAAGTCTAACAAGTGGGTTAGAACAGACGAAAAAGGGTTTTCACGTTTTTTGAGAATTAAATGACTTCGGAAATCCTAAAAATAAACTAGCTTAACTAAATGAGGTTTTAGTCAGGATAAAATTCATCTAAACCCTTTAAAATTCATAGAAAAATATTCTCTAGGGTTTGGTACCATCAATTTGACCATTGGAACCCGTCTTAACCTAAAATAGAGTCTTAGACAAACATTTACCCTAATTCAAATTTTTGCATAAATTACCTAGTCAAAATAGGTAAAAACCAAAATTCAACTTCACCATTAGATTTCTTATTCCAAATTAGGTTTGTACCAAAATTTGAACCCAATATGAGATCGTCTTAACCTAGTTTGCAATTTGGTCCTATTTAACTCTTTTATCTCACACATATCCCCTAACTTTTGAATTCTTTCCATTTCAGTCCCTAACTTTATCATCGTCTTCATAAAAAGGTCCCTACCACCATGAATCCTAATCCTACAAACTTCGATGACCTTTAAAGGGCAAGATCCTTGTGATTTCTTAATGAATCCTTCTCAAAATTGAAAGGGAAACTCGTCAAGTAATTGCCTTCGAAATGAGCCCTTTTAGGGATCCTAAATCCCTCTAGAATCCTAATGTGAATGGTTTGATTGATTGGGTATCTTACGTCGGTGAGAAGCTCGGAGGTTTTAAGCTTGTTTTCCAAGCTTAGAACTTCATCTAGAGCCCCATAAAAAGACCCTCGTGGCCTTGCACATTTCCTCAGCAAGTTTTGGTGCGTCAACCACCTTAGATTCTCCTTCCCTGGCCACTGATCGTTAATTTTCTCAACACAGTTAATTAAGTTAATTATGCTTAATTATGTGCAAAAGAAAGTAACTTAGGTCAACTTGAATTTATGTCAATTGAGTAGTATAAGGTCAAGTTAACCTAACATTTTAGATTATAGTTCTTTTTAACAAGTTGTGTCCAGGTCGTTCACTGGGAGGCATAACTTAACTTAAATTCACCATTAAAATCTAAGCTACTTATTTAATTAATGAGAATTATAATTAAATTTACTTTAAGAATATGAATCTTGCATAAGGATTTCCAATTGAAAAACATGCAAAATTCCATAAGGAAAACATATTTACACATATGATTTATTACTACAAGCAAGTAAACATGTTTATTTCTTTAATTTCTTCTTAATTACAAGAGATTAAGGCAAGAAAAGAAGAAATTCAAATGAATATCTGCCTTATTACATCATTTATGCTCAAAATAAATTGCATTAGAGTAATCTACAAAAAATTAGACGTCTTAAAAAAATAGATTTTAAACTATCAGACGTCTTCAGCATCATTCTTTCTTCTCTATCTTTAGCCTTCATTCTTTCTTTCATTTTTTCTTATTCTACCTTCTCTCTCTCTCTCCTTTCCTTTCTTTCTTTCTTCTTATCATTTTCTACCTGTTTACCTTTCCTTTATTTCTTTTTTTTTCTTTTTATTCTATTTAGCCCTACGAGCTCTTCTCTTCTTCTCCTTCTTTTCCTTCACCCTTCAATTGTGCAACTAAACCGAATCGAACCCATGACTTGAATGAAAAATTTGGTTTTATGGTTGGCGGCTCAGATCGGTCGGGGATACACAGCACCCCTCTCAAGGTGGGACCAGACCCTACTGTATCCGAGCTTAGTTTGTGTTAGGTTTGGTTTATTACCAGTTTAGCATAGTCTCTAGCCTCACTGGCCCACGGCCTCCTAGGCCCACATGCACACACCCACTCACGGGCCCATGCTCGCACGCCCATAGGTGCACACACACCCAGGTGCACACACCGCACGCACCCACACACACACACACATGCTCATTGTGCGCCCAATGCTGACGGCCGATAAAGCCTATACACTTTTTCACTTTATTCCTAGGCACGTGCTCCTCTTTAGCCGATGTGGGACTATATTGTTCCCTTCCAAGCCAAGATTCAATTGAAGACTCCGACCGGCTCAAAGCTCCAAATCGAGCAAGTAAAGGCTCGCTAGAAAGCTCTAAAGATGCTTTACATAATTGTAGTATCAATTTGATACTTAAGAAAGGTCTTGCCCTTCGATTTGAAGGGCGAAAAGGCAGGATCACCTTGGCCATTTTGGCCTGCAATGCAGTTCTTCAGGTCTAAGGACCTGCAGTGTAGTTCTTTGACCTCAGATGAGGTTCTGAACAGTTTAGTTGGTGTTTCCACACCTACTGAGGAAGGGAAAAGACTCTAAAGAGCTTCAGGAAAGCAAAGAAGCTCGAGATCTTCACTAAGGAGCTTCAGAGCTCCATTTTCACTCTGTTTAGCCCAACAGAAAGCCAAAGATCAATTTCATCAACTCAAACAACCTTTAAAAGTTGTTAAGGATCTATCTAAGTAGATTTTTCATTTGAATTTCATCATAAATGCACTGACATCAGTTTGGGTTCAAAAATAACCCAAACTATACAGCAATCTAATTCTTCTACAATATTGATAAAAAATCATTCAAATTTAATTTGATCTACCTAAAATCATCTTAGGAATAAGTTGAAGTCATTAACTCTTCTAACTGAATCTTAAATCAACATTATTGATTGCTGAACCTCAAGATTTGACTTTCTATATTGAACAATATCAGATGAATTTAACAATTCAAATCATTTCTATTTGATCTTGGAAATGTTTAGTGCATCAAAAAGGAATTTCAACCAAGAAACCTAGGGTTTCAGGTCTGTCACCTGAGATCTAAGATGGGTTTGTTTGACAAAACAAACTAAAGATCTTCTAAGATATCAGAGGGTTAGGATGAATTCTATGATCCTCAATCTTGCTTCTGAACCTCTTAAAACATCCTAAACCCTAATGGAGACACCTCTCCAACTCCTCTGGAGTTGGAGAAGACAACAATCTAAATCAAGCTCCAGACTTGAAATCACCAAAATAGCCATCAAAATAGAATCCCTAGTCCTCAAATAAGCAATCTGGAGCTTCTTAAGAAGTTCCTTAGGCTGAAGAGTGTTTTTTGACTTGTCGGAGTTCGCCAGAGCTCTGGTGAGTCCAGAAAAAGGCTATATAAGTGTAAAAGTTGTCAAAACAGGCTAAGGTAGATCTGAAAGGTCTCCTGAGGTCACAAGGAACCTCAACAATTCATTAATTCATTTAATTAATGATTAAACTAAAAGATATGAAATGAATTGGCATTGATCATAATCTGAGTTCACTTGAACTCAGGACATGTTCTCTCACTCAATTGAGTGGAGAAAACAAGTCAGTAGGAGGTGGCGATGATGTACAGTTGGTTAATTAGCTGGAGGAACTCCTCCTAAGCCACCATTGACAGCGAGCTCAGGAGGGTGTATGAAATTTAGGCATTTGTTATATAGGTGATTATTACAAAAATTTAAGTGAAGATAGGAGCCCTTAAGTTTTGAAGAGATGATGGAGGGCCCCAGTGCGTGTGAATTAATCTTAGAGACCTCCATCATGGACAGTGGAGGTCGCTGGTGCAGGTGGAGTGACTTAGGCGGATCAGCTGTTAACAGTGAGGGAAAAGAAGTGCTATGAAATCATAATGAAGTGCGGAAGGTGAACGGTGTAAAAAAAATGATAAAAGAGTGGCTCAGACGAGCTCAAAGAGCTTGCCGAAGCTAAGGAAGATGGCATACAATTTGAAAATTTAAACCTAACTAACTACCTAATCTACTTAAGTAAGATACACTACTCTAACCTTAACCTAATCCTACATTACTTGGATGAAGGGGGCAGAAGATCTCCATCGAAGGTCCTTAATGGAGGAGGAAATCGGAGGGGCAGAGAAAGAAGTCCGACATGTGTAGGCAAAGCATAGCAGAGGAAATCGAGTGTTGGCACTGTGTCAAAAGACACAGCGGACGTCGATGGAGATCCAGAGCAAGTGAAGATGAACGAAGGAAGACGGAGGAAGCGGAGGAAGGTCATCGGATTTTGGAGTGAATAGCCTATCCGGTAGCTCAGTGGGAGAAGAGGGAATGGAGCTAACTACCTGAAATAGAGGGGTGGAGGGGTATTTATAGGTTGCGGCGACTGAGGAGAAGGATGTATCTGGACAGAGAAAGATCTAGGAGTGAAGTAACCATCGGCGTCTTCTCCGATGCCGGTGAGGTTAACTTCAAGCCTAAAATAGGATTGCAGCTTCATCTAGACCGGTGGATGAAAAGAGGATGGTGAGCACAAGCTCTAGGAGCTTGGAAGGGAAGGGAGGACGTCGGATTTGCAGTGATCGGCGGATGTATGCACCTCCTGTCATCAGCCGTCGAAGAGGTTGAAGAAGGAATGAAGAAGAAGAAGCTTTCAGGGACTTACCTGTAATGAAAATTAAGGACCTAGTTGAAGAATAAGGACTCGATTGAAATAAAACTTAAGGACTTAAATGTAAACTAAGGTTTTCAAGGTTTATTTAAATTTAAATCTTTTTCAACTTTTTATATATGATTATAAATAAGATAATTCTTATATTTAAACCTTGGATTTACATTTTTGACCTTTTTAGCTTAATTTATTTAATTAAGTAAGGTTACTTAAGTTATTACATACTTAGGTATAAATTATACTTAAGTTAGTTAACACATTAATTAGATAAATTAT
This sequence comes from Thalassia testudinum, assembly GCA_037157565.1. Taxonomy (NCBI): domain Eukaryota; kingdom Viridiplantae; phylum Streptophyta; class Magnoliopsida; order Alismatales; family Hydrocharitaceae; genus Thalassia; species Thalassia testudinum. The sequence continues at coordinate 19,827,228 of JAZHRO010000071.1, read as the reverse complement.
TGATGATATTTTGAGTCCATTTATTAATTAAATTATTAATAATATTAATTGGATAATAATATAGCATTTTAAAGTTATTTTAAGGTCCTCTAATATTTTATCACTTATTTAATAATTAACCCATATATTTACATATTCCTAGCTAATTAACTAGGAAGACTAGTTAATTAGGGGTAATTAGAGACCATGATGAGCTTCTCATCATACCCCAAGCCAAAGTTTTGCTAGTCCGTTGCAAAATTAACTAGAAATATGATGATTTAAAACACTTGGGTTTAAATTATTATAAATAAGAACTAAGTAGAGGAATGCTTAGGTCAGAATTTTGAATATTTAATTTTTTTAGATTTTATATATATATAAATAAGTACCCAATATACAGAGCATTCTGTGAAAATCTCCTTACTTAGACTTATAACTCAAACATCTTCAAAACACACTCTATTAAAAAGAGTTTTTAATAAGAATTTTATCAAAAATTAAAATCTCAAAAATCACTTATTCTTTGAATCATTCTTAACCCTAAAAGCTCAAAATTCAAAGTGTTTTAAGAAGACAAAACCTAAGAGTTGGAAATTAAATTTTAACTCAAAAACTCAATAGACTTAAGTTAGTCCTCTATTTATGAGATTTGATTTCTATCAATCTAAGTTTTAGCAAACTAGCTAGATACTCATCATTAACCAAACTTATAGTAGTAAAACTTTAATCTGCCAACCTACAGCACCAAGGACAGACTTCTAGACCTAGGATTTTGTCAATCCTTCTCCTTTAGGTCTCAACTGCAAGTCCTCAAAATCCAATTTCTTAGGCTTCACTGCCCAATACAAAGGTTCAATAGCTATGATTTTAAAACATTTATGCTTGTGAAGAGAATTGTCCTAAAGGCATCCAAATTTGCAAAAATCCAGATCTTAAGACATCAATTTCTAATCCAGATTATTCCAATTCAAGCCTTTGGCTTGGCCTTACTCAGGTTTGGTTGCTTTCTCCTCACCAGTTTTCTATCCCGAGGTCAACACTTTTTTGTGTATATCTCCCCGGTGGACCTCTAGGTCTCTTATTCCTAATTTTTTATTTCCATATTTTTTCAACTTTTTCTATATTTTAGAACACCCATATGTAGCGAGGTGTTCTTTTATTTGATGGAAGGAAGTATAGCATCCATTTATACCGACATGCTTTATTTTTGTGGAAAAACTACATAAGTACCCATTTATAGCAAGGTACTTAACTACAGGGTGTTTTATTTTATTTTTTTATTTTTCTTCCCCATCTCATTTTTCTTATTAATGTTATACTCCAAATCCTTTTTCTAGGTGAGTGGCACATCCTTCACCCTTTCAAGAACCACCTCGCGGAAATCCTTGGACTAAAGAGGATTTAGAATTGATCTCTTAACCTCTGTGTTTTTGCGATCTTAGATGCCATCAAGACAATTCTATGTGTGTGAATTTTGGATGCTTAGGTTACTTAGCTCTCAAACCAGAGCTTGGATAGCAAAGCCACTCACTCTTAGGTCCTTTAAACTTTTAGTTTCCTCCTATAGGATCTATCAAGACAAAAACTCGCCAAGTCTAGCCAAATGTCCTTTAGTTGATTAAGCTAACTATAGCCTGATAGACTCGAAGACTAAGATTCTACTAACTCTTTACTTAATTAACTCTGAATATCTGGCCTTTTTACTTAACTTGATGATAAAAACAAATATTCAAAAAGCAAAAGGATTACTTAGTCTAATTGATTAAAAAGTTACAATTTAATTCCAAAACTTATGTTTTGAACTTAATACACCTTAGTTGCTTAATTTCAGGGTAAAGAATAGAAAAACAAATCCTTAAGGTTTAAAGATTCTAACTTAAATAAAAATCTTATTTTAAGATTTCACAAATAAAAGTATGTTCTCCAAAATGTTATAAGTAAAAATCTAAATAAGGATTCAATGTTCTTATACTATATATATTCTACATTTTTTATTATTTTGGGTTTTGACATAAAAGAAAAATTAAGCTCTTAATTATTGATATAAATATTTTTTCTTTCTTCTTCTTTTTCTTCTTTTCTTTATTCTAGATGTAAAAACCCTTTTTATTATTTTTATAATTTTACAATTTTTACAATGTTTATATTTATATATTTTGATTTTTATTTTATAAAATTTTCCAATTTTTATTATTTTTTTCCAAAATTTTTCAAATTTTTATGATTTTTTTATTTTAAAATTTTTAATTTTTTGGTATTTCCATTTTTTTAAATTTCGTGGGTATTTAATTTTTATGTATTTTTTATATTTATTTTCTCTACAAATACACTTGAAGTGAAATTTTCAGTTCACAACCCCCCAAGCCAAGAATTTACAATGTCCTCATTGTAAGAAGGGTGAAAAAGATATTACACTTCATTTAGTGTAAGGTGATGGAAGGAGTCGAATAGAGGAGATCAAAGATCTCTGTGTGGACGATTTCAATTCTGACCAAAGGTTAGAGTGGACAGTCGGACCAAGTGAAGGTAATTAGTAAAAAATCAAATACAGATTCAAGTGTATATAGGAAGAGAAAAGTGTAGCAAACAGGAAACAACTATATACAAGATGTGGATGGAAAGTTAACAAACCCTAATGGAGCATGTAACAATCTCCAACAAGACCCAAAGCATGTGATTCCAAGAAAGGTTTTAAACGTTGACCATTAAATTTGAAGGGTTGATCCTTATTGGGTTCGATGATTTCGACAGCTCCATTGTCGAAGACTCTAACAACAATAAATGGTCCTTACCATTTAGACCTAAGTTTCCCAGGGAAGAGCTTCATACGGGCATCAAAAAGCAGCACCTTCTAACCAAGTGTAAAAGATTTGCAGGAAATGTGTCTATCATGGAAGGCTTTAAGTTTTCCCTTATACAGCTTTGAACTCTCATAAGAATCATGATGCAATTCCTCAAGATCACTAAGCTGCAACCTATGATGATCACCAGCCTTCGCGAGGTCTAAATTACAGGCTTTAATTGCCCAATAGGCCTTCTGTTCAATTTCTACGGGAAGATGATAGGGTTTCCCGTAAGCAAATCTATCTAGTGACATGCCTATTGGTGCTTTGTGGGAAGTCCTATAAGCCCACAAAGCCTCATCTAAACGGGAAGACCAATCCTTCCGATTGGGTTGGATTGTCATTTGAAGGATCTTTTTGATCTTTCGATTAGAGACCTCAATTTGCCCATTAGTCTGGGGATGATAAGGTGTAGAAATACGATGTGTAACCCCATATTTTCTAAATAAATTTCTAAACTAGGCATTATTAAAATGGGAACCGCCGTCAGAAATGATGGCGCGAGGTATTTTAAAACGAGCAATAATATGACTCTATATAAAAGGAATGACAACTCGATGATCATTTGTGCGTGTGGGTATGGCTTCAATCCAATGAGAAACATAATCAACAGCAAGTAAAATATATTCGAAATCAAAAGAGGATGGAAATGGACCCATAATGTCTATGCTCCAAATATCAAAGATTTCACAGACAATAATCAGATTCAGAGGCATCATGTCTTTACGTGACATGCCACCAAGAGTTTGGCAGCGACTATATGCCTTACAATATGTTTGTGAATCTGCAAATAAAGTGGGCTAATAAAACCTGCATTGTAGAATTTTTGCAGCAGTCTTTTGACCAGAAAAATGACCACCACAAGCTTGGTCATGACAAAAAGAAAGGATAGAATCAATCTCAAAAGAAGTAACACAACACCTGATGATTTGATCATTACAGAGTTGAAAAAGATACGGATCTTCCCAAAAATAGTATTTGGCTTCTGATTTGAGTCGTGATTTGCGATTCCCATCCCAGTCTGGCGGGAATTGATGTGTAACCAAATAGTTAACAATATCTGCGTACCAAGGAAGATCTGAGGATATAGTCAAAAGATGTTCATCAGGAAAGTGTTCAGTAATTGGAGGAGATGATTCAATAGTATCAGAAGGAAGGTGGGAAAGGTGATCGGCAACAACATTCTGTTGTCCCGCCTTATCACGAATTTCTAGGTCAAACTCTTGCAAGAGCATGATCCATCTGATTAACCTAGGTTTCGTGTCCTTTTTGGATAGAAGGTGTCGGATAGCTGACTGATCAGAGTACACAATAATTCGAGATCCGAGTATATAAGATCTAAACTTTTCTAATTCAAATACTATCGCTAGTAATTCCTTTTCTGTAACTGTGAATTCCTTTGTGTCTCATTCAAAGTTTTACTAGCATAGTAAATTACTACCGGATTCTTCCCAATTTTTTGTCCCAAAATAGCTCCAATTGCATAATCTGATGCATCACACATGATCTCCAATGGTAAATCCCAATTAGGTGGTTGCAAGATTGGAGCCTGTGTAACTCTGTCTCTCAATGTTTCAAATGCAGATATACACTCCTCACTCATCTCAAAAGTAGTATCCTTTGTGAGGAGGTTTGTGAGTGGTCGGGCAATCTTTGAAAAATCAAGTATAAATCTTCTATAAAATCCCACATTCTCGAGAAAAGATCTAATACCTTTGATCAAGTTAGGAATTGGAAGATTTGCAATTTGATTGATCTTAGCTCGATCTACTTGTATACCTCTCTCAGACACAAGGTGTCCAAGTACAATGCCCTCTAGAATCATAAAATGGCTCTTATCCCAACTGAGGACAAGGTTTACTTCTATACATCTCTTAAGAATCTTCGACAAATTATCCAGACAGATATCAAATGTTTCCCCGAAGATTGAAAAATCATCCATAAAAACCTCCATATATTCACCCACCATTTCAGTAAAAATGGTTAACATGCAACGTTGAAAAGTCACGGGTGCATTGCAAAGCCCAAATGGCATTCTTCGGAAAGCAAAGGTTCCAAAGGGGCAAGTGAAAGTTGTTTTCTCTTGATCTTCGGGATAAATTGCTACTTGATTATATTTGGAGTAACCATCCAAAAAGCAGAAGAACCTATTACCAGCTAATCTCTTAAGGATCTGATCAATGAATGGCAAAGGAAAGTGGTCCTTCTTTGTAACTGTATTAAGCTTGCGATAGTCAATACAAACCTACCATGAATTCGCAATTCATGTGGGAATGGTTTCTTCAGATTCAGTCTTAATTATGGTGAGTCTTGCCTTTTTAGGTACCACTTGAATTGGACTCACCCAAGGGCTATTAGATATAGGATATATAATATCAACATCTAGCCACTTGATTATTTCTTTCCTTACGACCTCCTTTAAATTCGGATTTAGACATCTTTGAGCTTCTCTTGAAGGTCGTGCCCCATCTTCAATGTAGATGCGATGAGTACAAAAATTGGGGCTAATCCTGGTGAGATCATGTAAAGTCCACCCAATTACCTTCTTGTGATCTCATAGAACCTTGATCAATTTTGATTCTTGTGATTCAGACATATGAGAGTTGATAATTACAGGATATGTTTGATCAGATTCGAGATAAACATATTTAAGGTTCTCAGGCAATGGTTTCAATTCTAATGCAAGAGTAGAATCAGCAGTAGGATTTGGGGTGGGATTTTCTATTGCAAAAAAGTGAATTAAATGAGTCATGAGATTCAGATTTAGGATTGAGTATAGATTCTGATAATAGGTTTTCGTTTTGAGGGTATGAGATATCAAAAAATGTGCTCTCTAATTCTAAGGAACTAAGGTCATCCTCAAAAACTACAATAGATCTGATTTCCTCAATCCAATTGCAATCCAATCCTCTAGAAGCTCTAAATATATCCAATTTAATTGTCTTCTCCCCAAATTTCAACTCAATCTTTCCAAATTCACAATCTATGTTGGCCTTTGCAGTGGCCAAAAAGGGTCTCCCTAAAATAATTGGGGTATCTCTAATGTGTTTGGGTACTTCCATATTAAGTACAATAAAATACACTGGAAAATAAAAATCCTGAACTCTTACAATTACATTCTCCAACATTCCTTTAGGTGACTTGATAGATCTATCGGCTAATTGTGAAGTCACATTGGTAGACTTAAGGTTTTCTATTTGAAAATGTTTTACCAAAGATGAAGGAATGAGGTTAATAGATGCTCCTAAATCTAGGACTCTATCAAAGCACTGGTCCCCAATTATACAGGAAATAAATGGAGATCTTGGATCTTTCCTTTTCAAAGGAAGCATAATCGAAATGATAGAGCTCACATGCTCTGAAAGTACCATAGTGCTTCCTTTCTTCAGCTTATGCTTAGGAGTACAGAACTCCTTAAGAAATCTCACGTAAGTCGGAATGTGTTTGATAGCATCTAGGAGTGGAATATTAATGTGTAGCTGTTCAAAAATTTTAATTAAATCTTCATCTAATATAACAGGTTGTTTTTGTTTCCTAGTCTTCTTCAAAGCTTCAGGAAATGGGACTTGGATTTCCTGTTCTACTAAGGTATTTCCCGGATCTCGCGAATTAGCGAGAATTGCAGGATTGGGTTCTACACCTCTTACAGGTGTAGAAACAAGGGTTATTCTAGATGTACTAGAGTCTTGGGATAGGTTCCTTGGATAAATTGGATCCCTAGTGGAAGTTCCACAACAGGTTGTAACAGAGTTAATACCCGCATGTGAAAAGGAAGCTGATGAAGAAGATGATTGTTGATTGTGGAAAGATGAATTAGAGATTAAAGGTTGATTTGAAAATGATTGTTGTTGATTAAGATACTCATAATCATGATTAGCAGTGGGTGGATTCGAATTTTGATTTAGATTTTGATTCAGGGGTAATTGATTAAGGAAATGGACATGTACTTGATTCAGATTTTGAACTCCCGGGTGTGGTCTCTGCTAGATATTCCTAGGGTTTGGAACTAGCTGGGATGGAAGGGCCCCTAGTTGATGAGATTAAGCTAACAACATGATTTGGCCCCTAAGATCAACCAATTCTGTTGAACATTGCCGTTGGACTTCAGCAAGAGACTCAGCATTCTATCATTGGCTCTTGTCACAACTCGCAAAATCTGGTTGAGCTACGAATCTCTATTTGGCCCTGTGAGGTTCTACGAACCCGCGTAAAATGGCCTCGCATTAGGTTGCTGAAACGGCAATGTAGGCGGGTTTTGCCTGGTTTGAGTCGGATATGATGGTCTTTGTGAATGGTCAGACCAAGAGAAATTAGCATGATTACGCCATCCAGGATTATAGGAGTTAGAATATGGGTTTGATCTTGGTGCATATCCCTGAATGGCATTCAAATCTAAAGGATAAGGCGTGTTTTCCACAAAAATAGGAAGTAGGGAAAGAGGTGAGAAAGATGGTGGGGCAAAGGTCCCTCCTTGGGTTGGTGCAGGAGTAGATAGAAAACCCAAGGAAGATGGATCTCTAGAATCCAGATTATTCACAAATTCCCTCCCCGTGAGAATTTGCGAAATAGGTAAATGCATGGCATTTTGCGTAGCGAGTAGAGGTGTAAGAGTTTTCATTGTGTTTCGGACCTTGTCAAGATGCTTTGCTACGATGTCAACTTTGTCCAGTTTTTCTGCAGTAATCTCTAAATCTTGGAATTAGACGGATTACCAATCTCATGAATGCCCTTATGCAGATTTTGATGTGCTGTATTAGTGCCCCGCGTGAATTGCGACATAGATGCATTATTGATCAAGTTTTTCGCCATCCCTTCAAAAAATTCTGAAGCTGATTCTGCATTGCAATTTAGAAAATTCCCTCCACAAGAGGCATCAACTAGATTGCAAATGCCTTCTTGCAATCCATAATAAAAGATGTCGTGATGTGGGCATTTCCTTTGTAATTCATGAAAGTGTTCCCACGCTTCATGAATTGGTTCTCCTTAATTTTGAGTAAAAGTCGTGATAGCTCACCTTAAAGCATTGGTGCGAGCAACAAGAAAGAATTTCTTCAAAAATGCAGATTCAAGTTCAGCCCAAGTTGAGATTGGTCTTGCAATAGTTCTATACCAATATACAGCTTTATCTTTAAGGCTAAAAGCGAACATTTTCATTAGTAGGATTTCCCTATTCTGATTTCGAGGTCCAATTGTTTGAGATAGATTTTTAAGATCTTCGATATTTTGAAATGGATCCTCGGATGCAAATCCATGGAAATGTGGGATGAGACCTATAATGTTTGGCTTTAATTCTGGGTCATTTTCCCCAATGGAAATCCTAACATTAGGCTCTACTTATACATTAGATGGATTATAATAATCTCGGAGTAAAGACCTAGGATGGGGGATCAGTAAATCAGGAATATCAAAACCTACCTCAGGTTGAGGTGGAGGACGGGCTTGTAGATTTTGCAAATTATTAAGAGCAGTCGTCAACAGATTAATTTGGCAATTTTGCTCGAGCATTCGAAGATTCTGGTTCAGGAGCACCTCATGAATATCAAAAGGTGGCATCTCCCCCTGACCAGAAGAAGAAGGGATCTCGGGATTTTGGTTCTGCAATTAATCCATAGAATCAAATGCAGAAAAAATAGATGAATTAGATGGGAAATTTATTGGTTGCTTAGCTGCAACCGGTCTAGGAATACCTATCAATGGAGATACAAGAGGCAGTTTCAAAGATCGCCTTACGTGCATAAGCCAAAAAAAATGTGCAAAGGCACACTCACGCCACTAAAACAGCGGCAACAAGACCTGCAAAACAGCGCGTAAAAGCGAGTTTTTCTCTTCTTTCAAAGGAAAGAAGAGAGTCCTAGAATACGCAAAATAATTTGGATGCAAACAAGTATAATATCAGTATCAAAATACGCATCCTAAACCTGTGTCTATGCAAGTGCGTATCCTTAAAGCTCAAAGGTCTAAGGTCTAGGATCGAGACCACTCACTATTGGCTCCCCGGGGCTCTAGTAGTGGGACAGACTTGTTGATCTTCGACCAAAGCCCTAAGAGGTGCAAAGAAGAGAGAGAGAAAAATTAGACTCGTGTGACTCTAGTGATTGCGCTATGTGCGCGATAGCATGCAACAGATGATAGCGATAAAACTCGCATGCATTCTGCAAACAGATTTAAGTCACAAATTTTATTATCCTCTTTTTACTTAATCATTTTCACAAAAATGATAGAAAGAAGTAAAGTGACCACTTTTAAATATTTTTAGACAAAAATATGGCCTTGTTATTAACTCCAAGGCTGGGATCTACGCGGGTTTTGTGTGTGTTTTCCTACTGATGCGAGAAAAATAGGCGAAGATTTTTCCCGAGTCAGATCATAAAAGACTAGTAGGTATATGCACTCCTAAGAGTGTATGCCTAAAACATGCTGCTACTAGTCAAGAAGTATGTGTATTTTTATATTTTTAAAATTTTTAACTAGATAAATGCAATAATACAAACTATACTAGAGACTAAGAAAGAAATACTCACAATGGTATGTATAATGGTCGAAAAATAGAAATAGAAAACCTGCCTCCTTTCCTGAGAATACCTGCAGAGGTAAACCTGAAAAGAAGACAAAAAACAAAACAAAACAAGACTAATTAGTACAAAACAAAACAACTAAAAAGCAGAAATGGCAAATATAATCTATAGTTACCTCCCCGGCAACGGCGCCATTAAAATGATCATTAATTTTCTCAACACAGTTAATTAAGTTAATTATGCTTAATTATGTGCAAAAGAAAGTAACTTAGGTCAACTTGAATTTATGTCAATTGAGTAGTATAGGGTCAAGTTAACCTAACATTTTAGATTTTAGTTCTTTTTAACAGGTTGAGTCCAGGTCGTTTACTAAGAGGTATAACTTAACTTAAATTGACCATTAAATCCTAATCTACTTATTTAATTAATGAGAATTATAATTAAATTTACTTTAAGAATATGAATCTTGCATAAGGATTTTCAATTGAAAAACATGAAAAATTCCATAAGGAAAACATATTTACACATATGATTTGTTACTACAAAAAAGTATACAAGTTTACTTCTTTAATTTCTTCTTAATTACAAGAGATTAAGGCAAGAAAAGAAGAAATTCAAATGAATATGTGCCTTATTACATCATTTATGCTCAAAAGAAATTGAATTAGAGTAAAGTACAAAAAATTAGATGTCTTAAAAAAAATAGATTTTAAACTATCAGATGTCTTCAGCATCATTCTTTCTTCTCTATCTTTAGCCTTCATTCTTTCTTTCATTTTTTTCTTAGTCTACCTTCTCTCTCTTTCTATTTTCCTTTCTTTCTTTCTTCTTATCATTTTCTACCTATTTACCTTTCCTTTGTTTCTTTTTTTTTTATTCTATTCAGCCCTATGAGCTCTTCTCTTCTCCTTCTTTTCCTTCACCCATTAACTGTGCAACTGAACCGAATCAAACCCACGATCTGAACCAAAAATTTGGTTTTATGGTTGGTGGCTTGGATCGGTCAGGGATACATAGCACCCCTCTTAGGGTGGGACCAGACCCTACTGAATCTGAGCCTAGTTTGTATTAGGTTTGGTTTATTTCTGATTCAGCATAGTCTCCATCCTCTCCATCCCATGGCCTCCCAGGTCCACATGCACATGCCCGCTCATGGGCCCACGCTCGCACGCCCACAGGCACACACACACTTGAGCACGTGCACTGCACGCACCCACACACACACAAATATGCTCATTGTGCCCCCAACATTGACGATCGATAAAGCCTATACACTTTTTCATTTTATTCCCAGGCGCACACTTCTCTTTAGCCGATGTGGGACTATATTATTCCCTTCCAGGCCAAGATTCAATTAAAGACTCTGGTCGGCTCAGAGCTCCAAATTGAGCAAGTAAAGGCTTGCTAGAAAGCTCTGAGGATGCTTTACAAAATTGCAGTATCAATTTGATACTCAGGAAAGGTCTTGCCCTTCGATTTAAAGGGCGAAAAGGTAAGATCACCATGGCCATTCTGGCCTGCAATGCAATTCTTCAGGTCTAAGGACTTGCAGTGTAGTTCTTTGATCTCAGACGAGGTTCTGAACAATTCAGTAGGTTTTTCCGCACCTATTGAGAAAGGGAAAAGACTCTAAAGAGCTTCAGGAAAGCAAAGAAGCTCGAGATCTTCGCTAAGGAGCTTCAGAGCTCCATTTTTCACTCTGTTTAGCCCAACAGAAAGCTAAAGATCAATTTCATCAACTCAAACAACCTCTAAAGGTTGTTAAGGATCTATCCAAGCAGACTTTTCATTTGAATTTCATCAGAAACGCACTGACATCAATTTGAGTTCAAAAATAACCCAAACTGCATAGCAGTCTAATTCTTCTACAATACTGATAAAAAATCATTCAAATTGAATTTGATATATATGAAATCATCTCAGGAATAATTTGAACTCATCAATTCTTCTAATTGAATCTTAAATCAACTGATCAGACCTATTGTTGACTGCTAAACCTCGAGATTTGACTTTCCATATTGAACAATATTAGATGAATTTAACACTTCAAATCATTTCTGTTTGATCTCAGAAATATGTTCAAGGCATCAAAAAGGAATTTCAACCAAGAAACCTAGGGTTTCAGGTCTGTCTCCTAAGATCTAAGATGGGTTTGTTTGACAGAACAAACTAAAGATCTTCTAAGAAATCAAAGGGTTAGGATGAATTCTATGATCCTCAATCTTGCTTCTGAACCTCTTAAAACATCCTAAACCTTGATGGAGACACCTCTCCAACTCCACCAGTGTTGGAGAAAACAACAGTCTAAATCTAGCTCCAGACTTCAAATCACCAAAATAACCATCAAAATAGAATCCCTAGTCCTCAAATAAGCAATCTGGAGCTTCTCAAGAAGTTCCTTAGGCTGAAGAGTGTTTTTGAGTTGCCGAAGCTCGCCAGAGCTCCGATGAGTCCAGAAAAAGGCTATATAAGTGTAAAAGTTGTCAAAATAGTCCAAGGAAGATCTAAAAGGTCTCCTGAGGTCACAAGGAACCTCAAGAATTCATTAATTCATTCAATTAACGATTAAACTAGAAGATATGCAATGAATTGGCATTGATCATAATCTGAGTTCACTTGAACTCAGGACTTGTTCTCTCACTCAATTGAGTGGAGAAAACAAGTCAGTAGGAGGTGGAGATGATGTACAGTTGGTTAATTAGCTGGAGGAACTCCTCCTAAGCCACCATTGACAGTGAGCTCAGGAGGGTGTATGAAATTTAGGCATTTGTTATATAAGTGATTATTACTCAAATTTAAGTGAAGATAGGAGCCCTTAAGTTATGAAGAGATGATGGAGGGCACGAGTGTGTGTGAATTAATCTCAGAGACCTCGACCATGGATAGTGAAGGTCGCCAGTGCAGGTGGAGTGACTTAGGCGGATCAGCTGTTAACAGTGAGGGAAAAGAAGTGCTATGAAATCATAATGAAGTGACGAAGGTGAACGATGTGAAAAATGATAAGAGAGTGGCTCAAACGAGCTCAAAGAGCTTGCCAGAGCTAAGGAAGACGGCATACAATTTGAAAATTTAAACTTAACTAACTACCTAATCTACTTAACTAAGATACACTACTTTAACCTTAACCTAATCCTACTGTTACCTGGACGAATGGGGTCGAAGATCTCCATCAAAGGTCCTTAGCGGAGGAGGAAATCAGAGGGGCAGAGAAAGAAGTCCAGTAGGTGCAGGCGAAGCATAGCAGAGGAAATCCAGCTTCGGCACTGTGTCAAAAGACTCAGCGGACGTCGACGGAGATCCGAGCAAGCAAAGATGAACGGAGGAAGACGGAGGAAGGTCGTTGGATTTTGGAGTGAATAGCTTATATGCTAGCTCAGTGGGAGAAGAGGGAAGGGAGCTAACTACCTAAAATTGAGGGGTGGAGGGGTATTTATAGGTTGCGGCAGCTGAGGAGGAGGATGTATCTAGACGGAGAAAGATCTAGGAGTGAAGTAACCACCGCCGTCTTCTCCGACGCCGGTGACACCGGTGAGGTTAACTTCAAGCCTAAAATAGGATTGCAACTTCATCCAGACTGATGCATGAAAAGAGGATGGTGAGCACAAGCTCCAGGAGCTTGGAAGGGAAGGGAGGACGTCGGATTTACGGTGATTGGCGAATGTGTGCACCTCCTGTCATCAGCCGTCGAAGAGGCTGAAGAAGGAATGAAGAAGAAGAAGTTTTCAGGGACTTACCTGTAATGAAAATTAAGGACCTAGTTGAAGAATAAGGACTCAATTGAAATAAAACTTAAGGACTAAAATGTTAACTAAGGTTTTCAAGGTTTATTTAAATTTAAATCTTTTTCAACTTTTATATATGATTATAAATAAGAAAATTATTATATTTAAACCTTGGATTTACATTTTTGACCATTTTAGCTTAATTTATTTAATTAAGTAAGGTTAGTTAAGTTATTACATACTTAGGTATAAATTATACTTAAGTTAGTTAACACATTAATTAGATAAATTATTGATGATATTTCAAGTCCATTTATTAATTAAATTATTAATAATATAAATTGAATAATAATATAGCTTTTTTAACTTATTTTAAAGTCCTCTAATATTTTATCTCTTATTTAATAATTAACCCATATATTTACATATTCCTAGCTAATTAACTAGGAAGACTAGTTAATTAGGGGTAATTAGAATCCATGATGAGCTTCTCATCAGCCACCAAAACCCTTGCTCCGGTGACCCTCTTTGATTCTCCTCCTCCGGCCGTCTAACGACCAAATTGGTCAGCTCCCTCAACTCCTCTCTTCGTTGAGACCCTCCCCAGCCAAAGGGAGGGCGTTTCTCCGTCTGTTTCGTCTTTGCTGTCTCGTCGATGTCTCCTCCTTCTTCGGTGTCAGTCGACCAAAATCGGCTGCCTCAGCCTCTCTTTCAACTTGCTAAGTCCCTCTATTACTCTCTTTCTCACTCTATTTCTCTCTCTCATAGTTACGACACATGCACGACCGCCAACCACTTTCCCCTCACTTCATCTTCTCCGCCTCCGGCCACATCTCTGGCTAAGCATCTCCACCGCTCCAGAACTCCATCCACGTTGCCAACTGATCCAAAACATTCACCATACTCCCCTCGTTCAAAGCCCTAACCTATCGCAGTACACCATCCACCCAAACCGCCCACCAAGTAACTAACCTCCATGCAACATACTACATCACCGACCAACCACCTCCGTGCACCAAACTCCATGAATCCACTGTCGTTACACTCGCCGTGGTCTGGCGATCCTACTGAGCGTGTTTGACGTGGCCGAAAGGCCTTGCTCCTATTTTCAGGTGTCGCTTGTGCCATCGCCATTAGCGAAGCTCCACGAACACCTTGACATAGGTGTTCTTGCATCAGACCTCCCAAGCGCTACCTCCAGGTTATGTGAAACTACGTGCTCCAGATGCCCTGGCCTTCAATTCACATCATCATACATGGTTGTTGCTGGTTCTGAGCTCGGTCTGTTTACCTAGATACCTGGGTCTGTTCTGGTTCGCTGGTTCTGAGAGAGGAAGAAGAGAAGAGAGGAGAGGGGGGTGTTTTGCTTTGCTGTCCTTTTCTCAACACTTGTGAGATCTGAGAGAGGCCTTTGCCTCTCTGGCGTGCTGAGCTCTATGCTATGTCTTCTCTAGAGCTTAAGAAGGTAGAAGAAGAGAAGAAGAGAGAAGCCTACGCCTCTCCCTGAGGCTTGAAGAGAAGATAGGAAGTGGCCTTTGCCTCTGTCTTATTGAGCATTGGTTAAGGTGTCTGAGCGCCTATTCTATCATTTGATATCTGCTAATATCTTGGTTCTGTTGGTTAAATTGAGATTTGCTTGGCGTATATGATTTTGTTACTTTGAGTAACTTGCAAAGCTTAACATTGAAGGGTAATTTGGTGATTCAAATCACCATTTTACCTTTTCTTCTTTTTGCACATTACTATTGGAAATTTTTGCTATATCATTTTGAATCAATATCATTTTGATTGCAATTGCTCATATCTTTTACCTAGAATTGTGATTTTTAGATTGAATTGCCACTTGCTCCCAGTGAACGACCTCGGATTTCTTTCGAGTATAAATATTATCTACTTTTCGCGCTGATTCAATCTATACTGCAACGCAACGATTTTTAAATCTGATTCAGAGTGAATAACGTTTTGGCGCCATTGCCAGGGAGCAACACGCAATTTGATCTCGGGATTGTAATATCTGATTTGGTACTAACTTGCTCTATCTCTTTTGATTGTGATCTATTTCAGGGATTCATTGAAAGAAGAATAGCCGCACATCAGCCACTCCAAGAGCAGGTAAAATCCATCCACCCTCTTCTAAGCCCCTGATTCTGAAAAGCCAAAAAAAAAAAATCAATTAGTGCTACTTGCATTCTATTCTTAGATTAATCATTAAGTTGCCTGATTTGACACATTCTATTTAGACAACATCCAAACACTGATTTATGCACCTACTTAGGGCTTAAGGTATCTAGGGCTATCACCTTCTTGCTTGAGCCCTAGGTACCACATTCAGACGGATTAAAATTGGACCATTTAGAGCCAATTAGGGTTTCTAGTTTAAGGTTTTAGAGACACACTTGCTTAACCAAGAATTAACTTCCCTAAATAGTGTGTACCTAAGCTTTGGTTGAATTGATCTATTCAAGCAAACCCTAAAAATAAGTTCTTAATTTCATTTGAACACTAAAAGGACCCAAAATTTTTCAAGGATAAAACAGGTGAAGTTGACCCACCTTGTCGGGTTAACCAATCTTCAAATTAGGTCACTTTGCACAGAAACATCTTAAAGTTCAAGTAAAATCATAAGCACCTTGCTCTTAACTTAAAACTGGTAGACTTAAGAGGTAAAGTCCCCATTCTGGTCTACTTGGATACTTAGTGACAAGAGAGGTCGGGTGGGGGAAACCCTGTAACTCATCAGGGTGCTCTACTGTGTAGGGGTCTTCATGGGACTCTCCCTCTCTGGCTGCCCAGGTAATTCTCAGGTGGATGACTTTCTGACTAAGGGGTATCATTTGCCCCTAACCCTATAGTCATCCAAATTTTTTTTGGGTGTCTTGATTGGGTCCATCACCTGCTATCCCTCATCTATTCCATCGGTGCATGTTTGGGAGGAGGTCCTTAAGACCATCCTTAAGGCCTCCATTAGATATTCACTCTCATCGAGGTCGAGCCTAGACTTTCGTGTTTGTGCAACAACCTAATCACATTGACATATCCTCTAATTCAGAACTTACTTCCCCCTTATCAACTATGGATCACCAAGAAGATCAACCTAACCTTGAGCAACAAGTCCATGATTTAGAAAATTGAATCAATGCCATCATCAACCCACCGCTGCATCCTCAAATGCGAGATCACTATAATCCTGCAGTGGTGGAGATCGAACCCCAAATCAACATTCCCGTGGGAGGACCCGAGGTAGATCTCAAGCCTAGCATGCTTCATATGACCCCAAAATCTCATGTCTGGAACTCCGAGGATCCTTTCCAGCACATCAAAAACCTAAAACATCTGGCCCACACTTTTGGGGCAGATGTGCAAAATCGGGACAGATTACTATTGAAACTCTTATCATTCTCTCTGGCTGACAAAGACGATGCGGCACCAAATCACGCACTTCTCCCAAGGAGTGGGAGAATCTCTACACGAAGCATGGGATCGCTTTATGGATCTCATGCGTAAGTGCCCCCATCATGGAGTTCCGAAGTGGGAATAAGTCCAATCCTTTTACCACGGACTCTGTGAGGACATCAAGCTCTTTGTCAATGCAACCTATGGTGGTAGCATCATGGGTCAACATGAGGACACGATTTAGGAAATTCTCTAGAACATGTGCGAGAACTCCCTGAACAATGAGTTATTGGGTGTGTACGATCAGACGTCTACCCATGCATTGACAAATAATCGGGGGGTACACGAATCCTAAGACCTTTCTGCATCCATTGATTTGGAGTTGGTAGCCAGTCAATTGGACAAGGTGTCCATTATTGAGAAAAAGGTGGACGACATTACTCGTCATCTACACAAATCCTCCTCTACACCTCAAAGCACATACGCACTCCTGCCCACGGGAAGGAAGGTTGCGCACAACATCTACCACTCCCTGGGGATGGATGCATATCCACCCCTGTCTGATTATGGCTTTGGAGGCAACTCTGAGTCAGCCCACCTTAGTTGAGGAAACTCTGAACCCCCATACCCTGATTATCTCAGAGCTCCTCAGACCTGTGAGGATCTCCATGCAGTCCGAAATAATCCTTTCTCTAATACTTACAACTTTGGATGGCAAAATCTTCCTAACTTTGCATGGTCGGGAAATAACCCAAATCTGAGATCCCAATTTCCACCCCAACCACAAAATCAGTGACCATATCAACCCACCCAACCAAGGCCTAATCAAAATTTCTAATCTGGACCGTCTAAAGAAGATCAGACATCTTTGATTCTCCAGACCTTGGTTGACATGCAAAAATAGCACAAAGAAGAGGTCTCTGAGCTACGAAATAAATTGGCCCAGCTGGCAAGTGATCGCCAGCCTAGTGCACTTCCCTCTCAGCCTCTTCTAAACCCGAATAACATGCCGAACTATAGGCGCATTATGAACCCAAATTAGGGCGAAGCTCACTTTGTTTATCAGGCCCCTTCTGCTCCATCACCTGACGGGATGGATGCTTCAACTTCATACTCGGGATTTCAGTAGCAAACACCTATTTTACCCAATCCAACCCAAAATCAGGTAGGATTAACTTCCCTAACCACCCGTAGTGGCAAAGCAACACAAGACCCACCCTTTCCTAGCCGCAACAAGCCTGAGACCGTAAACCCTAACCCTAGATTAGTCATCCAGGACACACCCATCCCTGATAAAGAGCCTAAGCCAATTATGGAGGAACCATCTAAGGTTCCATTTCTCGAGGCCTTGACCAAGGGAAAGAGGACAACCAAACCCGTGGCTCCTGAGGAGGATCTGGTCAAGCTCTTAGAGGAGGTCTATATAAACATCCCCTTGATAGATGCAATTCGCCACGTACCGACTTGCGCACGATTCCTGAAAGACGTGTGTACACTCAAGCGTAAGCCGCGAAGTAAAGGTGGGAACCCAATCGTACTGTCGGAGCAAGCTAGCTCCATCATTTTGAGAAAACTCCTTTTTAAGGCAAATGACCCAGGCACCCCTCTGATCCCCTGTGCTATCGATGATATACAATTTGACTGAGCCTTATTAGACCTAGGAGCTTCCATAAATTTGATACCTACATCCCTACTAGACTACTTTGTGGAATCTGAGCTTAAACCAACAAAGATGACTTTGTAGTTAGCTGATCAATCTATTAAGTCACCGAAAGGAATTCTCGAGGATGTCATAGTTAGGATACAAGATTTCTATTTTCCCCTGGATTTCATTGTCTTAGACATGGATGCTCCTGAGAACTTGAAAAATACACCGATCATATTAGGAAGACCCTTTCTAGCCACAGCTAGGGCCAATATTAATTGTGAGGAGGGCCAAATTGAATTAAAATTTGGGTGCAAGACACTAAAGATCGACATCTTTAAGGCCCAACAAGGAATTAATTGCGGGGTTATATAACAAATTTGCAATATCTAGGTTGTGGTTGACGACCTATGTATTGAGGAAAACTCGACTATTTTTTATCAACCACAAGAAGATCAAAACTCGCAATTAGAGGAGCTTGAACCTAACCTAGACACACCCATAGCTCCTTCCTGTGCTCCCGACACCCACCTTGAACCACCTATTGCTGTTGACAACCCAGTTATGGAATTAAAGCCTCTTCCCGATCATATGAAATGTCTTTTTAGGTTCCAATTAGACATTTCCTGTGATTATCATCTCCTGACTCACATCTGATCAAGAAACACGCCTGATTTCTATCCTCCAGCAGCATTGGAGAGCCATTGGATGGACTCTCGATGATCTGATTGGCATCAACCCCTAATACTGCACACATCACATTTATACTAAAGAGGACTCACGACCATCCCATGAAATGCAGAGACACTTGAATCCAAATCTGTAGGATATCGTGAAAAAGGAGATCATCAAATGGTTAAATGCAGGGATCATCTACCCGATCTCCGACAGTCGGTGGGTGAGCCCAATCCAAGTTGTGCCTAAGAAGGCAGGACTCATCGTGATCACGACTGAAACCGAAGAAACCATACCGACCCGTATAGCGAACTCATGGAGAGTTTGCATTTATTATAGAAGACTCAATTCCTCCACAAAGAAGGATCATTTCCCACTACCGTTCATTGATAAGATACTTGAGAAACTAGTGGGAAATCGATTCTTCTACTTTTTGGTCGAGTACTCAGGTTATAACCAAGTTGCAATCCATCCTAAGGATCAAGAGAAGACTACCTTCACCTACCCCTTTTGGACATACACATTCCGGAGGATGCCATTCAGTCTCTGCAATGCACCCACTACTTTCTAGCGGTACATGCTTGCCATATTCTCAGATATGGTAGGTGAATATCTTGAGGTCTTCATGGATGGCTTCTTGATATTTGGAGAATCATTTGATGATTGCCTCTTGCACTTAGTCCAAATCCTCAGGCGGTGCATTGATGTGAATTTGGTTCTTTCCTAGGAAAAGAGCCACTTCATGGTACCTGAGGGAATTGTCCTAGGACATCTCGTCTCTGAAAAAGGCATCCAGGTTGATCAAGCCAAGGTGAAACTGATTTCCAAACTCCCTATGCCTAGCTCGGTCAAGGACATCCGATCATTTCTGGGGCACGTCGATTTTTACCATTGATTCATTCCCAATTTCTCGAAAATCGTGTGCCCCCTAACTAATCTTCTCTCCAATAATGTCCCCTTTGAAATTATCAAGGAGTGCACTCAATCATTTGAGATCCTACGTGATCGAGTTAACTAAGCACCTATCCTTCTATCTCCTAATTGGTCTCAACCCTTTGAGATCATGTGCGATGCATCTGATTATGTTGTGGGTGTGCTACTTGGGCCGAAAATAGACAGGAAACCCGTGGTCATCTACTATGCTAGCAAGACACTTGATGAGGCTCAGTGTAGCTATATAGTTACTGAGAAAGAGCTGCTAGCTGTCGTATTTGGCCTGGAAAAATTCAGATCTTATCTTTTGGGTTCCCATGTCATTATATACTAGGATCACACTGCAGTGAGGCACCTCATCACGAAGGACGCGAAACCTCGACTAATCAGATGGCTCTTGCTATTGCCAGAATTCGATCTCAAGATTCGTGATAAGGCAGGAAAGCAGAATGTGGTAGCTGGCCATTTATCCCGTCATCCTTCTTCAGTCATCGACTTATCTGGTCCAATCACCGAGAATTTTCCGGATGAGCACTTGCTAGCCATTTACAGTCTCCCTTGGTTTGCTAATATTGTAAACTACTTGGTTACGGGGAAAGTCTTGCCATATTGGGTGACTTCCAGGCGGGACAAATTGATTGCCTAGTCCAAGTACTATATTTGGGAGGAACCATACCTCTTCCACATTGGCAATGATCAGGTGATCTCGAGATGCATTCTTGACGACGAGGTTAATGATGTGATCTCCTTCTATCACGACTAGTCCTGCAGTGGCCATTTCTCTGGGCGTAAAATCACAATGAAAATTCTCTTGTGTGGGTTCTTCTGGCCCACTTTGTTCAAAGACGCACAAACGTATTGTAGGGCATGCGCCCATTGTTTGACCCTTGGAGACATGGGCTAGCGGGATATGATGCCCTTAAACCCAATTATTGTGTGCGAAATCTTTGATATATGGGGAATTGATTTCATGGGACCCTTTCTCAAATCTAACGGCTTCAAGTACATTCTACTCGCCGTTGATTATGTCTCTAAATGGATCGAAGCCATCTTCACGAGAACTAGTGATCATAAAGTTGTTCTTCGCTTCATCCAGGAGAACATCTTTACCAGATTTAGGGTACCTAAGGCCATCATCAGTGATGGCAGGTCTCATTTCAACAATGTGCACTTCCAGTCCTTGATGAAAGAGTACGGGGTGTTGCATCATATCTCAACTCCTTACCACCCCTAGACTAATGGACTAGCAGAACTGTCGAATCGAGAGATCAAGAAGGTCCTTCAGGTCACTGTTCGGCCTGATAGGAAGGATTGGTCTACCCACCTTCTGGAAGCCTTGTGGGCCTATAGTACTGCCCATAAGACCCAATTAGGCATGTCTCCCTTTGAATTAGTGTACGAAAAGGCATGTCCCCTTCCCATTGAGATGGAGCACAAGGCTTATTGGGCAGTATGGAAGTGCAATTTAGATCTGATGAAGGCTGGAATACACCACCGGTTACAATTGCGCGAGATCGAGGAACTACGCAATGATGCATATGAGAACTCGTGTATCTACAAAGAGCGGGTCAAAGCCTTCCATGACAGACACATTATATGTAAATCTTTCCACCCTGGTCAAAAAGTTCTACTCTTTGATGCAAAACTAAAACTATTCCCAGGAAAACTATGATCAAAATAGATTGGACCACTCTTGGTGAGATGAATCTTTGGAAATGGAGCCATTGAAATTAGTGAACTCAGCCTTGATTCTGAACCTTTTGTCATGAACAATCAGAGACTTAAACCATTCGTCAAACTCACTGACTCAAACTTGGTTGAGATATCTTTTGCCCTCCATTATCCCTGAGCTCATTGCGCCTGGCTAATGGCGTTAAACTCAGTGATTAATGGGAGGAAACCCATTATCTTTCCGAAAAAACCTGAAACTCTTCTTGATACATCCCATGCTGAACTCATATTGCACTTTAGGGATCGTTCATTAGAATAATCGACTCCAACTCTAGTACCTGTACCCGAGCTTGAAATAGTCATCCCAACCTATCCACCCACCCAAAACCTATTCTAATGTACTATCTAAGCTGAATTCCAACCCACCTAATTTACAATGAGGATATTGCAAATCATAGGCATGGGGGTATTAAAGTGCAAAACGCTGTGAGAATCACTTCACAAGAAAGGGTTTCATAAAAAAATACATATTAAAAAAAATCAAAAAAATTAAAAAATTGAAAAAGAACAAAAAATGGAAAAGGGAGGAAATTTTGAAAATTGCATAGCATTCTATAGGAAAAAAAGGGGAGGTGATATAAATGTCAAAGAGGAGCAACAATTTGAAATAAAAAGAGATAGTCACTAGGAAAAGATTAAGCAATCTACTTAGTTCTAGACCAAATCAAAAGAAAGAAAATGAAAGAAATAAAAGTGCTAAGAGACAAAAGAGATTAGTATGAACGTTGATCTTAGGCCTCTTAGGCTGTGTTTTAAGCTTAAAAATTCAAGTATTCGTTAAGATCTAGATAGTCTTCAAGAGGTTGGGGAAAATGAGAAGCTTAAGTATTAGGTCTAAGGCTTAAGGATTATTCAGCCTCATTAACTGACCTCTAGTTTGCGGGACTCGGTAACCTAAGCACCCCAAACCACACACAGTCTGGTTCAGTGTGCTTAATTATCAAAATCACGCAAATGCGTTATTTCTGTTATGAAAAGCTACTTAGATTAGGAGCAGCTGATCAACACAAGTTGATTTAGAAGAGTTCCCAGTGCAGAGAGGTGGGAAATTCCCCTCGAAGATGTGCAATAGCATACCATCTCCTCGGTGCTTATCTCCTAGGATATCTAAATATCCTATTAAGGGCATGTAAGCACCTTGTGCTGGTTCAGATGCCATGGGCAACATTATCATGAAATGTCGATTAGCAGGGTCTAGATTTAGCTACAGAATGCCATAGGCAGAATTATCCCGAAACCTCGAAAGCCAGGGTTTTGGGGGTTGCCATGGCGGTGCTATCTCGAAGCATTGATTGCTAGGGACCCTGCGAGGATTGATGGTGGGAGCCAGGAATCTAATATAGACCATGTTGTAAAGCTAATTCGAAGCTAGAAAGAAAGAAAGAAAAGAGAGAGAAAACTCTCCAAAAACAAAAAAATCTTCAGTCTCTCTCTCTTACAAAAACGCACTACAAACTGAATCGGGACTAAACATGTTTTAAGCACGGGTGCTTTAACCGCGGAGTTCAACGAACCTTAGGTTAGTTTCTGTGGGCCTTAGAAACCTTTGCGGTGGACTAAGGCTAGAGCTAGTTAGGTCTAGATCTTGGTTGGTACTTGAATACCTCTAGGCCTACTATCGGCATTCTGACCTAGTCTACAAAAGAAAGCACACAGCAGAAATCTGAGCATAAAAGGACATGGTTTAGAACTAGAGTTAATTCCATGAGATTTTGCTAATAAACTAGCAAAAGCTAGGCATGGGGGTATGATGGAAACACCATCATGAACCATAACTAGCTCAATTTGATTTGATTAAGTCATTAAATGCTCCTACATAACCATCAGAAGGCCATAATTCATTGCAAACTCTTTGAGAAAGAAATATAAGAAACCAAGGTTAAAATTGTAATTTTACCATCCTATCTTAATTGCATAACAACCATGGGTTTTCTCAAGGGATAGATAAAGGTCAAATGGTCTTAAAAGTCAAACAAGTTGGTTAGAACAGATAGAAAAGGGTTTTTGCGTGTTTTGAGAATTAAATGACTTCTCAAACCCTAAAAACAAACCTGCTTAATTAAATGAGGTTCTAGTTAGGATAAATTTCACCTAAACCTTTTAAAATTCATATAAAAATATTCTCTAGGGTTTGGTACCTTCAATTTGACTATTGGAACCCGTCTTGACCTAAAAGAGAGTCCTAGACAAACATTTGCCCTAATTTAGGTTTTTGCATAGATTACCCAGTCAAACTAGTTCAAAAACAAAATCCAACTTCACCATTGGATTTCTTAGATCCAAATTAGGTTTGTACCAAAATTTGGGCCCAATCTAAGATCGTCTTAACCTAGTTTGCAATTTGGTCCTGTCTGACTCTTTTATCTCACACATATGCCCCTAACTTTTGAATTCTTTGCATTTAAATCCCTAACTTTATCATCATCGTCATAAAAAGGTCCCTATCACCATGAATCCCAATCCTACAAACTCCGACGACCTTTAAAGGACAAGATCCTTGTGATTTCTTAACGAATCCCTCCAAAAATTGAAAGGAAAATTCAAGTAATTGCCTTCCAAATGAGCTCATTTAGGGATCCTAAATCCGTCTAGAATCATAATGCGAATGGTTTGATTGATTGGTATCTTATGTCGGCAAGAAGCTCAGAGGTTCTAAGCTTGTTTTCCAAGCTTAGAACTTCGTCTAGAGCCCTATAAAAGGAACCCCATGGCCTTGCACATTTCCTCAGCTAGTTTTGGTGCGTCAACCACCTTAGATTCTCCTTCCCTGGCCACCAAAGCCCTTGCTCCGGTGACCCTCTTCGATCCTCCTCCTCCGGCCGTCCAACGACCAAATTGGTTAGCTCCCTTGACTCTTCTCTTCATCGCAACCCTCCCTAGCCAAAGGGAGGGCATTTCTCCATCTGTTTTGTCATCGCTGTCTCGCTGATCTCTCCCCCCTCTCCGGCACCAGTCGACCAAAACTGACTACCTCCACCTCTCTTTCACCTATCTAAGTCCCTCGATTGCTCTCTTTCTCACTCTCATACTTACGACACATGCATGACTGCCAACCACTTCTCTCGCACTTCATCTTCTCCACCTCCGGCCACATCTCTAGCGAAGCATCTCTACAGCTCCACAACTCCATCTGCATTGCCAACCGGTCAAAAACCTTCATCGTACTCCCCACATCCAGAGCCTTGACCTGTCGCACTCCACCGTCCGCCAAGTAGCCCACCTCCACGCAACATACTCTGTCACTGACTGACCACCTCCGTGCATCGAACTCCACGAATCCACTGCCGTTGACTCATTGTGGTCCGACAATCCTATTGAGAGTGTTTAACAAGGCTAAAAGGCCTTGTTCCTATTTTCAGGTGTCTCCCGTGCCACCGCCATTAGCGAAGCTCCACGAACACCTTGACAAAGGTGTTCTTGCATTAGACCTCCCAGGTGCTACCTCCAGGTGCTGTGAAACTACATGCTCCAGACGCCCAAGCCTTCAATTGAAATCATCGTACATGGCTGTTGCTCCAATTCAGGCGAAGGACGTCAACCTGCAGCTGCGTGAAGAAGCCCTATGGGAATAGTCCCACATTGGAAATAGACGGGCGTGCATAGGTGCATAAAGGGAAAAAGTGCTATCGGCTTATCGCCTCAGCATGCACTGGGAGTGAGGTCCCCTCACACATGCACATACGTATGCCCTTGCCTGCACTTACGCCTTGCGGGTCTGGGCTCAGTCCGTTTACCCGGATACCTAGGTTTGTTCTGGTTTGCTGGTTCTGAGAGAGGAAGAAGAGAAAAAGAGAGAGAGGGGGGTTTTGCTCTGCTGCCCTCCTGTCAACACTTGTGAGATCTGAGAGAGGCCTTTGCCTCTATTGGCATGCTGAGCCCTGTGCTGTGCCTTCTCCGGATCTTAAGAAGGTAGAATAACAGAAGAAGAGTAGAAGAAGAGAGAAGCCTACACCTCTCCCTGAGGCTTGAAGAGAAGAGAGGAAGAGGCCTTTGCCTTTATCTTACTGAGCATCGGTTAAGGTGTCTGAGTGCCTATTTTGTCGTCTGATATCTGCTGATACCTTGGTTTTGTTGGTTAAATTGAGATTTGCCTGGCTTATATGATTCTGTTACTTTCATTACCTTGCAAAGCTTAACATTGTAGAGTAATTTGGTGATTCAAATCACCATTTTACCTTTTCTTCTTTTTGCACATTACTATTGGAAAGTTTTACTATATCATTTTGAATCAATATTGATTGCAATTGCTCATCTTTTAACTAGAATTGTGATTTTGAAATTGAATTGCCACTTGCTCCTAGCGAACGACCTCGGATTTCTTTCGAGTATAAATATTACCTGTTTTTCACGCTGATTCAATCTATATACTGCAACACGATGATTTTTAAATCTGATTCAGATCGAATAACATTGGGGAGGTGATGCTGTTGGGGATTGGGGGAGTCAGGAGAGGGACGGGGAAGGTGATGAGGTCGGAGATTGGGGAGAGGGATGGTGAAAATTAGCATCCAAGAGGAAATTCGGGAGAGGACGGGAGGGAAAATTTTTGGAGTAAAGGCTATGGTCATGGTCCCACTTGGAACCATCACCAAAGGGTAGGCTATGGTCACGGTCCCACTTGGAACCATCACCAAAGGAAGGCTATGGTTGCGGTCCCACTTGGAACTGTCACCAAAGCCTTTTGTCATGGTTCTCATCCCCGTGACAAAAGGTTATAATTGAAAACAAATCTCACTCTCCCACAATGGTCACGATTTTAAGTGGAATTGTGACCATAAGTTACTTTTGGTAACGGCTTTTGAACCCGTGACCAAATAACCGTGACTAAACATTAGTTTTCTAGTAGTGTTTGGATCAGCTGGCAGCTCATTGTGTGCATTTCGCGTGCGAGGTTGCACCACGTAGCTTCTTCAAAACTGCTTGATGGAGATCCGATGGCTCAATTTCATTGCCTCTTCGCGTGACGCACAATTGCACCTCGCGAGGTCTCAAACTTGCACTTGCCATGCATAGGTCGAGGCACGGACAAACACGTTACTGGTGCGAAGTTGTCTTATTTTTTGCATTTCCTCTCGTGCGCTCGCCACCGTCTGATGACGATCATGTGGTTGATGATGAAGAGCGACATGGCACAATGAAGGTCATCTGATGGTGATCCGATGGTGGCTCGACGCACTCACACAATGAAGGAGAGGTAGGCACGCAATCGAGGGCGAAGCAGTCACCACATGGCGCAATGAGGCCGTTGATTATCAAATCAACGGTTAGAACTGCTCAGGCTTGTTGTGGGAGCTACAAAGGTCAGATTGCGGTGATTTTTAGTCTGTTGGACTCCGTTTGTTGATCCGGATCCATCTATATGATCTGATTGCTCATCTTACACCTGTTTTAATATGCACTTATATACATGGCCATTAAACACTAATTACAAGCAATCTAATTGTAGAAATCACACCGTGTTCACGTGAAGTCATCAATGCTTAAGAAATGCATTATGGTATAGGACAAAATCGCATTAAGAAATTGTGTGGTCGATTGTGAGTGTATGGGAGGGGGAAGTGATGTAGAGGGAGAGAGGAAGGAATAAGGGATCTTAGAGGAGACGAAGGAGGCCGGAGAGCTCCGGTAGTGACTTGACTGGTGCTGGAGAAGAAGATAGAGACGATGAGGTGGCGACGGCGAACGAGGCAGAGAAATGCCCTCCCTTTGACCGGAGAGGTGCATGAGGAAAAGAGGAAGACGGTGGCACCTCCAATTTGATGGTTGGAGGTGCGGAGAAGCAAGACAGAGGATGTCACTGGAGCAAACTGCAGAGGTGGTCGGAGAGGGAAGAGAGAAGGTTTTCTCCGACCAAAATTTGCTAAGGAGGTAAGCCAGGGGTTCTAGGGTTTAAATAGAGCTCTATAGAGGGCTCTAGATCAGGAAAGAGCTCAGATGTGCTCTTTAGGAAATCAAGAAACAACCATTGATTCAATGCATTCGCACACACGAATTAATGAGTTTTAGGAGTTAGGATATGTTCCAATAGGTTTGTCAAGGTGTGAACATCAATCCAATCAAGTTTGGTGGGATTTGATTGCCATTAGAGTAGGATTTGATCTGGTCAAAGCTCGTCTGGAGGTCAGTTGACCTCCAATCGCCACAAGGATCATTCTGAAAAGAAGATGAAGTTAGGGGCAATTTGCAACGAATTCAAAAGTTAGGGGCATGTGTGTGAGGGAAAAGAGTCAAACTAGACCAAAATGCAAACTTGGTCAAGATGATCTCTAATTCAGCCCAAATTTTGGTACAAACCTAATTTGGACCCAAGGAATTTGATGGTGAGGCCAGATTTAGGTTTTGATGAAGTTTGACAAGTAAATTATGCAGAAACCCAAATTAGGGCAACTTTTTGTCTGAGACTTTATTTTAGGTCAAAATGGGTTTAGATGGTCAAATCAAGGATGCCAAACCTTAAAGAAGATTTTCCTATGATTTTAGAGGGTTTAGGTGAATTTTATCCTGAACAGAACCTTAGTGAATTAAGTAGGTCTATTTTTAGGGTTTCGGATGTCATTTAATTCTCAAAACACATGAAAACCCATTTCTGTCTATATGGACCCACTTATTAGACATTAATGACCTTATGACCTTTAATAAACACCTGGCATACCCCGTGGTTATTCTGTATTTGTGATAAGATGGTAAATTGTAGAAAAAACCTTATTTTCATCTTTTCTTCTTAAAATAGAATATTAAGCACTTAGGACCCCCTAAAGGTTATGTAGGAGCTTTTATTGACTTTATTATACCAAATTGAGCTTGTTATGGCTCATGATGGTGTTTCCATTATACCCCCATGCCTATCTTTTGCTAGTTCCTTAGCAAAATCTTATGGACCAAATTAGATATCTAGGTCGGATGTAACTGTTAGGATGCCCTACTAAGCTTCATCTCTAGGAATCGGATCTTTTTTTTTTTTTTGAGAAAGAAAGGAATGCTATCGAATCACCAATAGCAAACCAGGAGAGCTATTATTGATAATAAAAAATATTTACAAGTTCGAACCCCAATGTTGTATGAGACTCCAGCATAAATTTACAATATTTTCCACATACACTGGGGTCTCCTGAAAAACACACTCATTTGTAGCCCTCCATACAGCCCATAACACATCCACCATATGTATATAAGGCTTATTCCCATCCACAAGATAGCACCATAAATTCCCCCATGTGGGTAAGGACTCGTTGCATACTCTCCATACATAATCAGTGATCGCACATGAAGAGAAGATATGAACGCTAGAATCATTATGCATCCCACATAAATAACAAAACTAGGTGGGGGTACCGATCCTTCTGTGCCTCAGATCTTCAGTAATCAATCCATCCCTTCTGTAGAGCCATAAGAAAATTTGTAACTTTAGTGGTATTTTTAACTTCCATAGCTTCTTCCCCATTTCTTCATCTTCCGCCACCCTGGAGGACATTATCAATCTGTCATAAGCAGCCGCAGTAGAAAAATTACCTTCCGATTTGTATTTGCCATATTAATGAGGCATGGGTTTGAAAGCAGCAAGCTCTTGCATGAGACGTTCATTCTCTACACGAGTTCTTGTTTCATGATTATTCCACCCACCATTATTTAACAACCACTACTCCGAATCCACGTCCCAATAATCGGCTACCACCGCATTTTTATTTGCAGCCGCAGCATAAGCAAGGGGGAACCTGTCTTTAAGCGTCCCTCGATGTACCCAATTTTCCAGCCAAAACTTGAAGCATTTTCCATCACCTAAAATTGATTTGAAAAAATTCCAATTATCCTCCAGGGCACGCACCACAGAAGACCAAAAGTGGGAAGGTTTACGTGGGTTAAGATGATTTATCTCGTCATTGGTACTCCCATAACTGTCCTGGATAATTTCTATCCATATTTTTTCCCCCCTGTAGCAACCGAACAGCCCACTTCAATAGTAAAGCTTCATTGAATTCTTTAAGAGATCTAACACCCATACCTCCCATCTTCTTTGGTTTGCAAATTGATTAAGCTGAAACCATCAAACCAGGACCCTTAAGACATTTGTTCCGATGATGTCTAACCCAAGCACACATTCACTGATTATCCTTTAGAGCTTGATTTCTCAGTAACCTGACACTTTGGTTTTTGGTTGCATCCTCATAAATCGCAGGCCCGACCCTGCTTGCAAACTAATTTTAGGTTTTGGGTAATTTTTATCCAGAACCTTAGATATTCTCGATCATGGGGTATGGGTCTGCACCACAATCTGGTCCACATTTGTGGACATCTGCTGGCAGGTTAGAGGTTTCATCTTTTTATTCTGATTCTGACCTGCACCTGTAAATTCCTTATTTCTCTTCTTTGTATAGTGTGCCTAACTAAAGGCACTAAATTTAGCACATATACAGTTTTTCTTTATCTCAGAGCGGACTCGAAATTCACGCAATTCAGGTGCTTTCTACTCTATTCCACTCTGTTTTATGTCTTTTCAATACAATGAGGACATTGCATTAGATAGGCATGGGGGGGTAGATATTCATCTCTAAATTAATTCGTCAGCTTCATAGATTCATTTTATTTTCTTTTACATATTAAAAAAAATTGTAAACAAAAATTGTGGAATTAGGAAAGAGAACTTGGGCTTAACAAAATTTCCAATCTTAGGAAATATTACATTAGGATCTCAACACGAAGACCCTTCAGGTCTTCGGACTTAATCAGCCCGTGTATCCACTAAAATGTGGATTTGTTTTTCGAGTCCTTGCCAACCTGAATTCTATTTTAATTTATGTAAATAAGTTTGGGTGATAAGTACACGACTTATCAATCCGCCCTCTGATTTGAGGAAACCTTTAGTCTAAAGCATCTATACATTATCTTGTCATTGACTCGTTAATCAGCGATTCTAACAGAAATTGGGTAGCTAATGAACCTTCTAGGGTGATATGGCTGGCAAGTTATCGTGGGCAACTGCCCATAGGTAGGTTGTCTAGAGCCCAATCACTGGACCATTCTCTTTTTACTACCTTTAGCTAAATCTTAGACCAGGGAAGCCACCTACTTTAAAAAAAAAAAAAGAAAGTCAAAAAGAAAAGAGAGAAAAAAAAAGAAAAAAGAAAAGGAGAAAAGAAAAAGAAAATAAAAGAAATAAACCACACTTCGCCGCACGAGTATGGCTAGCAAGTTGTCAGTGGTAACAGCTTATCGACCGGTTGTTCAGAACCCAGCTAATGAAATGCACTGAAAATTCCTAAAACACTTAGGAAGAAGCGGAGAAGTAGAATAAACTGGGGAGATATACACTGGATTCACCCTTGTGTTAACCCCATAAAAATAAAAGTAGGGAGAAAGCTACCGGTAGGTAGAATTCTCTTTTTAAGGTCACCTAAAGGCATAGAAACCCGAAGTCCGTTCTAATTGTCGATCAACGACACATTCACAATAAGATTCTTAAAACTTAGGGTTCTTATCAAATCTTGCGTGAGTTGAATGGTTGTAGAAAGCCACTCTTTAACCCTAAACTTAAAAATCCAAAAAAATTAAAAAATAAGAAAAAGAGAAAAAGAAAATTTTCTTTGAATAAGGCGAGGACTTGAGGCGGTCTGCATTTTGGCAGATACCCCGGTGCTGTTGTATCTTTGAATGTTCAGATCCTAAATAAAAATTTTCTTAATATTGAAAATAACTTATGCTCAAGTAATCCAACCTAATTCTTTTATAAATAGCATGTAGTTTTTGCTAGGGACTAGCAAAAGATGGGCATGGGGGTGTGATGTAAACATGTTTATATTACATAAAATATCTATTTATGCATGTTCTTAAGCATAGAATTGCATTACATGCTATAAATATTGCATTACATGCATCATCTTGCATTTAGGTTTGTCTGAATAAAATGGAGGTTAATTGTCTCTTTTTATGGTCAGGGACAGGGCGACTTTTTATTAGGGCCTTGGAACGAAGATTCAACCATACAGATCTGATCAGGGTGACAATTAGAGTTCAACGACTCCAAGATCGCCCTAATCAGATATCCGTAGCATCAGATAGTGTATGAGGAACCCTAGAAAATCAAGGGCTAATATGGTGTTAATCCACACTTCAGACGACAAATCCAATCACACGGGTGGATTCAGATTGACGGTCACAACCTAACAGTGCGAAAATTGATTCAATCCGATACCCGTGGCACCATCTACATCACCCAACTGGCTCCTCTCCTTCCTTTTTTCTCTTCTTGTACTGCATTTTCCTTTTCTTTGTCTTCTCCTTCCTTTTGCTTCTTCTTCCTTCTTTGACTCTTCTTCTCTCAGAATCCATCTAAGTGTGGAGCCAAACTCCTCAGAGCAAAACCCCCCTAACCCTGCGTAGCTCTCCTTCTCTCTTTCCTATTTCAGAACTGCTCTCCTAGAGCCTTTAGCCGGTGGGGTAATCGGACCTAACACATACCTGGGTCCAGGCTCATCAGCGTGTGTGGTGAGCGAGGAGTGAAGTCGAGTCAGGGTAGTCGGGTCGGCCAGGTCCGCGTATTAGGTGTTCCGGACGAGTCCGGTGAAGGGGGGAGGACCTCACCCTTAGTGTTGGAGGCAAAGAGACTCTGGCACTTTTACAATTTATGCGCACGAAGGCACCTTTCCACTTCCAAGGTGGGACTAAATGTCCCACCTTCTTTCACATGCTACAGCAGAGAGTGGCTTCCTCAATTGGCGAGGTTGCAGAGGCATACGACTCCAGCTGAGAGCCTAGATGCATGTGCAAGGGAATTTCGCTCACCTGGGATAGCAGCACCTGGAGCAGCAAGGCCTGGGCATGGCTTCAAGCTCCACAACAATGGCAGATGGGCAACGAACCTGAAAACACAAGAACGGCCTTGCGGACACATCAAAACTTTCAGAGAGGTTTGCCGGAGCACGATGAAGGTGCTGGGGGTGTTGTCATGGCGTGGTAGTGCCTATGAGTGTGTGCCTTGGGCTCATTGTGTGCGTATGAGTGGGTGTGTTCCGTGAGGCGCTTAGGTGAGTGGCGTGGTGCGTGGAGTGAGGAAAAATGGTCAGTGGGGCGAGGCGGAGGTCGTGGGCTTGTCAGCGAGGGTTGTGGTGGCCTGTGGAGGTGTGATGGCCTCACCGGAGTTGATGGTCGGAGGTGGAAGGGATGGAGGAGATGGAGATCGGCAGTGGTCGATTTTGGAGAATAAAGGGTGGAGAAGAAAATAGAGGGGAGAGGAAGCTTATCTGGGAGATCAAGGGATGAAGCGGGAGAGCGAGGGCGTCGGGTCTGGTGTGGCCGACGTCGGAGACAAAGGTAGCTCTGATGAGGTGGGATTGGCGAGGACGAAGAGAGAGAGGCACTTGCTGGTACGGCGAGAGGCGAATGAAGTCAGGGAAGATGGATCCACTGCAGGTATGGTTGTCTGACGACGAGGAGGAGCAGGGAAGGTCACCGGCCATCGAGGAGCCTACGTTTGTGAGGGGAAGAGAGGAATTAGGGATAGTCATGGTCGAAATCGAGCGTGGAGAGGTCAGGGAGATCTGCGCTCCGTTAAATAAAGCTCTGAAGGTCAGTTAGGGCTTGGGAAGCAAGCTTCCTAAGCTTGGAAAGTCATCAACAATGGAAGCTTGTTAGGATACCAATATCTCTCATGCGTTCGCATGAAAGATTGTGAAAGAATCAGGGATCAAAGATGGGTTCAGATTGGAGGGAATTTCTCAGAGAATCTCCTTTCAAATTTTGGAGGAGATCCTCTAAGCAATCAAGGAGATTTGCCTTGTCAAAGTTCACCATAGTAGGTTTCCTCAGCGATAATGGTAGAGGGACCTGCTATTGAAGATGAGAAGAAAGCTAGGGGGCTGGTTGTAAAGGTTTTTGAAAGTTAGGGGTAGAAATGTAATTAGGCTGGACCTCTTTTCAAACTAGGTTAAGGCAAACTCATCTTGGGTCCAAATTTTGGTACAAACCTAACTTGTTCCTAAGGAATCTAATGGTGAAGTTGGATTTTAGGTTTGATCACGTTTGATTGGAAAATTTATGCAAAAACTCAATTTAGTGCAAATAGCTGTTTGAGACCCCATTCTAGGTCAAGATGGATTCTAATGGCCAAATTGAAGGTTCTAAGCCCTAGAGAATATTTTTATATGACTTTTAGAGGGTTTAAGTAAATTTTATTCTGACCATAACCTTGGTTAATCAAGTGGATTTGTTTTTAGGGTTTCAAGAAGTCATTTAATTCACAGAACTCACACAAACCCTTTTCTGTCAAGTCCAACCCACTTGTTATCTTATTAAGACCATTTGACCTTTGTTTAGCCCTTGAGAAAAGTTGTGGTTGTACTGCATTGGTAAAATTACAGTTTTACCCCTAGTTTCTTTTGTTTCTCTCAGAAAGGTTATGTAGTGAATTATGACCTTCAGTTGGTTATGTAGGAGCATTTATTCTCTTCATTGGGTCAAAATGAGCTAGTTAGGGCTCATGATGGTGTTCCCATCATTGCATGAATGTCAATTACAATAATATAGAAAACATAGAAAGAGAGGGAGGTGAGAAGAAATCTCCTGAAGCGGTTGTTCGGTGAGACAACGGTGCCTGGTAGAAGCTCGGATGAAGGAGTTGGGAAGTAGGATAATGGAGGTGAGAAGCAAGAGGACGTCAGGTAGAGGAAAGCTTCAATGTAGCTCCAGAACAGAGGTATGACTGCAGAGATGATCTGCTACCGAAATGAATGTGGGAGGACGACTCCATGGTGACCTATGAATGGGAATGGAAAGTTGGAGGAGTATTTGGTGGGGTAGAGTCTCGTTACACTAATAGGCAGCTTGGGAGCTTGAGAATAAACTCTAACAAAGCATTGGTAGGCTTGCTAGAGCTTGGGTGTAAGTGGGAGTAGAGTAAGTAGAGATGGCATGGAAGGGAAGGGGTGTTGGTCCTTTTATAGTGGATGAAAAGAGGCTAGAATAGGCATGGGACCATTAGTGACCTCCAAGTCGTCGCTGTAAGTGTCGCTGTATTTAGTTCACACTCGCTCACGCTCACAGCTGGCCTTGCTAGCATGCACACAATTAGCGACAGCTGTAAGCATCACTATATTCCTGCCAAGCTGCCGTAGAAGGCTGGCGCCAACCAAGCATGCACCTGCCTAAGAGAGTTGTGCTGTCTCCTCATGCGCAGAGCCCCTACTGGCGTGCGCGCGTAATCGCTGCTGGTGCGTGCTGCCGCTACGCTGCTACATGTGCGCGCATGTGCTGGATGGATTAAGAATGGGGGGGCTGCGGGGATTCGAACCCGTGCTCCTCCCTTGCGATCTAATGCTCCCACCGTTGCACCACATCCGCAAGTGTGCCGCGAAGATGAGTTGCAGCCACGTGGTGAGGGCAGGCAACGGCTGAGATAACTTGATGAGCGACCCTTGGAGATGTGGCGGGTGACTTTGAGTGCTCTAGATGGTGCCATGTGGCACGATCTAGACCGTGCACCCTTCATTGCTTGTAGAGGATGCCAGGGTGCTCGAATCGAGGTGATTTCTACATTGTTGGATTGCGATCATCACTCTGGATCCATCTGTACAGTTGGATTTTTCATTTGAAGTCCGTAAGGATGTCACATTGCCTCTTGGCCATATAAAATGAAGGAATTAATATACAAAACATACAACAATCCTAAATGCCATGCAATGGATGTTATGTAGTATTTATAACGTGATATGCAATGCTAAGCCTAGGAACTATCATAAATAAGCATTTTATCATGAATTCATGTGTGTTTATCACCTGATTTGGTAAGTCAAGTTGGGCCGAGGTTTAGGCGGTTGATATTGACGGGAAACTTGTGTTCAAGGCTCATATCGAGGTCTCTTATTTTGATTGTTCCTTGACCACGTGAAATTAGGATGATTACGCCTTCCAGAGTTATAGGTGTTTGAGAAAGGATCATTTTGGATGACGTTGAGGTCCTCGTAGGTCTGAGGAACCTCAGAGAAATCAGAAGACGAGGGTTCAGAGTTCCCCTAACTAGAGTAAGTGGATCCGAAGTTTCCTCCAAACCCTAGATTAAATGGTTGTGGGTACGGATCCATCCCCTGAGAAGATCGGTGGTAGATGTTATGCATAGCCTCCCTCCCAGAGGGTGGTTATGCGAACAGGTTTTACGTAGAGGTGGCTTGCTGCAGATGTCGAGTCAGCTCTTCCACCTTCTTCTCAATGATTGAGACCTTGTCTAGGCAACTGGCCATTAACTCCAAGTCGATAGAAGAGGATAGGCCCTGCATCTCATGTGCTCCCCGCAGATTCATCAATGCACGGGCATTCGTCCAGTCAAACATGCCCATGGATTCATTATTGATGGAGTTCTCGCACATGTTCTCGAGAATCTCCCATACGGTGTCTTCACGTTGACTCATGGAGTCTCTCGTAAAAATACTGGACTTGTTCCCATTTAGGAACTTTGTGGTGGGGGCACTTTCGCGTGAGATCTAGAAAGCGATCCCATGCTTCATGAAGTGATTCTCTTGCTTGTTGTGTGAAATGTGTGATCTGATGCCACAGAGCATTTGTCTAACCAACAAGGAAGAACCTTTTCAGAAACTCGAATTGTAGTTCAGCCTACGTATTAATTGGATGAGTTAGGGTTTGGTACCAGTGAGCAACCTTGTCCATAAGAGAGAAGGAGAACATTTCCATGAGCAAGATATCCCGATTTTAAGCTTCTGACCTGAAGGTCTGGGCCAAATGCTTGGGTTGCTTGATATGCTGGAAAGGATCTTCAGAATTAAGGCCATGAAATTTAGGAATAGCATGAATCATGTTAGGCTTGAGTTCCTTATCAAGACCTCCAGCTGAGATTAGGACTCGAGGTTCGAATGCCACCGCAGCAGAATTTTAATGATCTCGCATCATAGGACGCTGTGGTGGATTCATAAAGGCCTGGAATAGATCATTGAGGCGCTAAAGCTGGTTCTGGAGGTTGTTTTCTTCTTTTGCTGGTTGTTCCATGAGTATGGATGAAGGAGATCTGGGCTCAGATGAATCAAAAGATAAGTTGATCAGGTTGGGTGGTTGCATAAATAGAGAAGTCGAGGCTTGGCCTCGACGAGAGTGAATAGCTAATGGAGGCCTCAACGGTGGTCTTAGGGACCTCCTCCCAAACATGCATCGATGGAGAAGATGAGGGATAGAAGGTGTGATGGACTCAATCAAGACACCCAAATATCTTTGGATGACTATAGAGGTTCAAGGTCGATGATACTCCTAGATCAGAAAGTCATCCACCTGAGAATTACCTAGGCAGCCAGGAAGGGAAAGTTTCGCAAATACCCCTACACGATAAATGTTGAAGCGACGGGTTACTATGCTATTGAATTTGGTTTTGAAAACTTGTCGTCGTAGTTTGAATAGCGAAGAACTTGTGTTCAACAAATAAAATTTATACCGGAATAGAAATCTCGGGTCGAACTCAGGGAGGCAGATGTTTGATTAAAAATACATGTTTATTTTATTTGTCACGAAACAAAATAGCTGGTTGAAAACTATCTATCTATTTAACAAATAATAAATAGAAGAGAGAGAGAGGAAATATTATGAATAAAAGCAAAAGGGATGTAGAATAAACATGGATTTCATTATCAAAAATTGTTCATTACACTACACATTACGACTAGAAAGAGGGAAATGATTACACTAGAAAGTAGTAAATCTACTCTAGAAAGTAGGAAGAAGAATGGAGAGAGAGATATCCTCCTCAACGATTGCTTAGAGGATGAGCCGGATGGGACAACGCCTAGAAGATGGAGAACGGAGTAGGAAGAAGGAGGACGAAGCGGGAAGAATGGGAATGAAGCAGTATGTCGTCATCGTCGTGGGATCCACTTCTCGAATGCAGAGAGAGGACAACCACAGGATGCTCTACGAAGGGGGACGAAGGTGGAAAAATTAAGATTTTTACTCTAGAGGAGCATCCTGGGTTTGGGACAAGCTCTTAGAGCTTTGGAAGGGGTGAAAGAAGAGAAGGGATGCGAATTTCATATGGAGGGGGTCTCCTTTTATAGTTGCAAGGAGTGAGGGCATTTTGGTCATTACAAGTTGAAAATCATTAATACAGGACCTTTAGTGACGGATAAATCTGTCACTAAAAGCCTGAACGTGGCCTTAATGGGTGGCGCGTGCACGCCCGCTCGCCTCCCCATGCCTCAACGCACGTTCACATCCATCAGATCTCGGCCGTTCAATTGTGAGATCGAATGGCTGAAAGCATTCCTCGCCGTGCCTCATTTGCACGCCTCAACGCGTGAGATCCCACGTCACGCAGGGCATTAGATGGCGCGTGGACGCTATTGGGCATGCGCAGCTGCTAGATCTCCATCGTGCAGTCAATTGCGCTCGTGCACCCGCCCCAATTTGAGGCATGCGGGGGCTCGATCCCATGCCTCATCGTTGCATTAAGGCGCTCGACCAACGTGCTACAGGCCCATTTATGTCGAGCGCTTAACTTAAGCACATGCGCCTTACAGCTGTTGGATCATGATCCAATGACGGGGAAGTGCTTGCGCTAAGTGCTTCAGTGGGTGCGTGCGGCCAGTTGGGTGACCGAGATGATGCCACGTGGTGCCATATTGGCTGTCCATTCCCTTAGACTCAGTCTTTTGCTTCCTCCAGAGTTTGCTTCCTAAATCAAAATTTCCCAGCTCCTATCCTCCTTCAGAATGTCAAATTCCAGGATCTCCTGCATATTAATCACTCTATCTGAAATTTCCAAGTCTAAAAGATGTGGCTAAATCAGAATTGACTTAGGTCTAGTTATCTCAAAAATAGAATCATCAGTAAGTTCAATTGGTTGTAACTGACAATCAGAGCATTGGATTGAATCCTCCAGAAAGTGTGATTCTGGATCCATCATGTGAGCCCCAATAAGATCAGTTTCCTCAGTCATTGGGCTATCAAATGATCTACCAAATTCCTCAAGCCCAATCGTCTCACAGAAATCGTGTTCTGTAAACTCACGTGAGACTTCGCAAACTGAATCTTCACCATCAGAATCAAAGAAATCAAAATTCGTATTAATGTATGTCCCAAAATCATCCATCACTTTCTGATCCATGGAGACATATTTTTCCTCATACCCCGGTTCAAGGATCTCAGGTGAAGAAATCAGATCATCCTTAATTGGTTGCTCTAATTCAATCTGGTCAGCCTCGTAACACGTGTCCCCTCCAATAGGTGCCTAAGCATGTTCTGACATAGGCTCTCCTGAAGGGGGTTCATCCTGGGAATCATCCCATGATTGAACTAAAGCAACCACAAATCTCATTCTCAATTTTGCTAACTTCCCAAGTAGAAACTCACCCGGGTTCTTATCCTTAACATCTTGGAGCCAATTCAACAAATACTTGTTCAAATCATCAATATCTCAATCAGGGGCTCCAATTTTTTAATGCATGGTATTGGCTGAACTTCTAAAGATTGTCTGGTATTCCTCAAATTAGCCAAAACCTTATCTTGAACCTGGTTACCCTAAACCAAATACTTGTTTCAAGGTTGGGCGGGTTTGGGATCAGTGCAGAGGAGTTAACGAATTGAGATTCATGATACCCTTCCTGATAATAGGTCATTTTGGATTGATCAAAAGGTGGTGATGACCTAAAGGCAGTGTAATCAGAGGATGGGTAAGGATCATTGTATCCTCCTTGATTGTAGATCGTATTAGGTTGTCCATGAAAGGGTGGCGATCTATAATCAATGTGGTTTTAAGAAGGATAGGAATCACAATTATGGTGTTTAGGGTTAGACCCTAAACATGGAGGCCTGGGACTGTATCCCTAATCTGAGTTATTCCAACGAACTAATGGTTGATTACAATATGAGTTGGGATAATCGTCTTGTTGAGGATAACTCATAACAGGAGGGAAAGAACGGGAATGCGTATAAAATGTGGAAGGATTCATGATAGTCGGGAGGAAGAAAGGTGGCCTGCAACACAAGCAATCAAACTTGTCCTTAAGTGGTCTAGCCTAAAGACCTACAGACTCCCAGAACCCATCTTGAGATAAAGAAACGATTTGATCTACTTCTATTTGTTCAATCCAACCAGTTATGAGGGACTGGGGAGAAGGTTCTTCCTTCGACTTGTGCCTTCGGTTCCTAGTGTACCCCCCAGCTACGATCGTTTGATTCTGCTCCCCTAGTTAGACATCAGATTAAAAAGTAGAAACAGGCTAACCAAAAATAATCTCGTTCTAGGCTCCGAAGAGCAAGTCGAATCCTTAAGGCCAACGTCTACTCTATTTTATTTAGGGCTATGTTTGAATGTGCTTTGAAATGTGATGGGCCCTTTATCTGGGTTGTGCCCTTAATGATTGATTGATGTGTGTGTGCGTGCACAACTAGTGGTTTTCAAGCAAGATTATTTTTGATGTAGTGAATTTTAGGGTTCAAATCTTGCTGAGTAGCTTTTAGGATTCAACTTTAGGTATTTTCAAATAAGTTTTGTTAGCACACTAGGTTTTGAAAGCATAGGTAAAGATGTTTTCCTTTGAAACTTAAAAGAATGTGGAGTGCCTGGTAAATCCCTAAGAGTTGAAACTATGTGGCAGCTACTTGATGAGTTGATTTTAATTGAAGTGGTGTGGCCCAAACAACTCAAACAATTGGTCTGCTACACCACTTAATTAGGCACACAAGTGATTACCTAATCTGATTTCTACTCAATTATGTGTTTGGATGTGTGTATCGGCTCCAAAGATCGGTTTACCAGTTGAGTTTGAAAATCAGATGAGGTTGTGTACCTTTATGAGATTCT
This sequence comes from Thalassia testudinum, assembly GCA_037157565.1. Taxonomy (NCBI): domain Eukaryota; kingdom Viridiplantae; phylum Streptophyta; class Magnoliopsida; order Alismatales; family Hydrocharitaceae; genus Thalassia; species Thalassia testudinum. Next base: position 19,787,005 of record JAZHRO010000071.1, on the reverse strand, counting down.
TTTTTAATTTTTCTTTTTAAATGTGGAGGTTGAGGTGGGTGTAGGTGTCAAACAAATAAACAAAACTAACCTTAGACTTTAAAGGAACACCTAGGTTGATTTATGTTTGTGTTATTACGTGGTAGAATGAAAAATAATGGGTGGGAGGTGGGGAAAAACTTACAAAACCTTCAACTTCACTTTGCTCCAATCTATCACTTTTGCTCATCTCAAAAGAGTACCTGCAATCACAATAAGAAAGGAGAGAAGTGAGGTAAATGATTCGTAAGTTGGAAAACGCGAAGAAAATCAAAGAGCATCGCCTCCCCGGCAACGATGCCAAAATGTTGAAGCAATGTTGAAGCTACGAGTTACTATGCTATCGTATGTGGTTTTGAAAACCTGTCGTTGTAGTTTGAAAGCGAAGAACTTGTGTTCAACAAATAAAATTTATATCGGAATAGAAATCCCGGGTCGAACTCAGGGAGGTGGATGTTTGATTAGAAATACGCGTTTGTTTTATTTGTCACGAAGCAGAATAGATGATTGGAAACTATCTATCGTTTTACAATAAGTAGAAGAGAGAGAGAGAATAGTACAAACAAAAGCAAAAAGGGATGTAGAATGAACATGGATTTCATTATCAAAGAGGTTGTTCGTTACACTACTCAGTACGACTAGAAAGTAAAAAATGATTATACTAGAAAGTAGTAAATCTACTCTAGAAAGCATTAAAAAGAATGGAGAGAGAGATATCCTCCTCGACGATTGCTTGGAGGATGAGCTGAATGAGACGAAGCCTGGAAGACGAGGAACAGAGTAGGAAGAAGGAGGACGAAGCAAGAAGAATGGGAATGGGGTAGCATGTCGTCGTCGTCATGGGATCCGCTTCTGAAATGGGGGCGAAAATTTGTCTTTATCTCTTGAGAAGCATCCTGGGTGTGGGATAAGCTTCTCTTGAGCTTTGGAGGGGCAGAGAAGAGAAAGAAAGGATGAGAATTTCGTATGGAGGGGGTCTCCTTTTATAGTTGCAAGAAGTGAGGCTAATTTGGTCTTTTTAAATTGAAAATCATTAATTCAGGAACTTTAGTGATGGATAAATCCGTCGTTAAAGGTCCGAACGTGGGCATAGTGGGGCGACGCACGCACGCCCACTTGCCTCCTCTCTTTAAACGCCTGGCCACTATCTTCAAATCTAGGTCGTTCGATCGTGAGATCGAACGACTGAGATGCATCCTCGCCGCGCCTCCTCAGTGCGTGCCACCGCGTGAAATCCAACATTCTTGTCGTGTGTCCGATGGCGCGTTGTCGCTATCGGGCACGCATAGCCACTCGATCGCGATCGTGCACCCCTCACGCCCGTTCGCCTGCGCGTCCCTCGCCTGCCCCTTGCAGCTCGACGCCGCGCCTCTCCTTCACGCAGTGCATTCGACCAATGCGCTATCAGCGCATTTGTGTCGCGCTTATGAAGTGTGCGTGCGTACCTCACAGCCATTGGATGAGCATCCAACGCCTAAGAAGCAACGCACAGATGAAGAAGAGAAGGTGCGGCGGGTGCATGCGGCCGATTAGGCAACTAAGATGGTGCCACATGGTGCCATCTTGGCCGTCCATCTTCTAGATGATGTAGATGGTGCCACGGTTGTCAGCTTGGGTCGATTTTTGCGCCGTTAGGTTGCGATCGTCGATCCGAATCCATCCGTGCCATCGAATTTGTCGTCTGAAGTGTAGATTCACACCATCTTGACCCTTGATCTTCTAGGATTCCTCGATCTCTATCTGATGCTACAGATGTCTAATTGAGGCGATCTTGGAGTCGTTGAACTCCAATCGTTGCCCTGATCAGATCTGTACAGTTGGATCTTTAATCCAAGGCCCTGATAAAAAGTTGCCTTGTCCCTGAACATAAAAGGAGATAATTAACCTCCATTTTATTCAAATTAATCTAAATGCAAGATGATGCATGCTATGCAATATTTATAGTATGTAATGCAATTCTATGCTTAAGAACGTACATAAATAGACATTTATGTAATATAAACATGTTTACATCACACCCCTATGCCTATCTTTTGCTAGTCCCTAGCAAAAACTATATGCTATTTATAAAAGAATTAGGTTATATTATTTAGGCATAAGCTATTTTCAATCATTAAGAAAATATTTACTTAGAATCTAAACTTTCAAAGACACAACAGTGCCCAGGTATCTGCCAAAATGCAGACTGCCTCAAGCCCTCGCCTTATTCAAAGAAAAATTTCTTTTTCTCATTTTCTTCTTTTCTAATTTTTTTGGATTTTTGAGTTTAGGGTTTAAGAGTGGCTTTCTACGACCATTCAAATCACCCAAGATTTCATGAGAACCCTAAGTTCTAAGCATCTTATTTTGAATGTGATAGACTCATTGATCGGCAATTAGAACGGACTTCGGATTTCTACGCTTCTAGGTGACCTTAAAAAGAGAGTTCTGCTTAAAGGTGTCTCTTTATAACCGGTAGCTATCTCCCTACTTTTATTTTTATGGGGTTAACATAAGTGTGAATCCAATGTATATCTCCCCGGTTTATTCTACTTCTCCACTTCTTCCTAAGTGTTTTGGGAATTTTAAGTGCATTTCTTGAGCTGGGTTTTGGACAACCGGTCAATGAGCTGTTACCACCGACAACTTGCTAGCCATACTCGTGTGGTGAAGTGTGTCTTATTTCTTTTGTTTTCTTTTTTCTTTCTTTTCTCATTTTCTTTTTCTTTTCTTTTTGACTTTCTTTTTTTTTTAAAGTAGGTGGCTTCCCTTGTCTAAGATTTAGCTAAAGGCAGTAAAAAGAGAATGGTCCAGTGACTGGGCTCTAGACAACCTACCTATGGGCTGGTGCCCATGATAACTTGCCAGCTATATCACCCTAAAAGGTTCATTAGCTACCCAATTTCCGTTAGAACTGCTGATTAACGAGTCAGTGACAAGATAGTGTATAGATGCTTTAGACTTAAGGTTCCCTCAAATTAGAGGGCGGGTTGATAAGTCGTGTACTTATCACTCAAACTTTATTACTCAAATTAAAATAGAATTTAGGTTGGCGAGGACTCGAAAAACAAATCCACATTTTAGTGGATACACGGGCTGATTAAGTCCGAAGACCTGAAGGGTCTTCGTGCTTAGATCCTAAAGTAATATTTCCTAAGATTGAAAATTTTCTTAAGCCCAAGTTCTCTTTCTTAATTCCACAATTTTTTTTTATAATTTTTTTAATATATAAAAGAAAATAACACGAATCTATGGAGCTGACGAATTAATTCAAAGATGAATATCCACCCCCCCATGACTATCTAATGAAATGTCCTCATTATTTTAAAAAGACAAAATAAAGTGGAATAGAGTAGAAAGCATCTAAATTGCGTGAATGTCAGGTCTGCTCGGAGATAAAACTAAAAAAACTGTATACGTGCTGAATTTAGTGCCTTCAGCTTGGCACACTACACAAAGAAGAGAAAGCAAGAATTCATAGGTGCAGATCAGAATCAGAATAAAAAGATGAAACCTCCGACCTGCCAGCAGATGTCCACAAATGTGGACCAGATTGTGGTGTAGACCCATACCCCATAATCGAGAATATCTAAGGTTCTAGATAAAAATTACCCAAAACTTAAGATTAGTATGCAAGTGGGGACGGGCTTGCAATTTATCAGGATGCAACCCAAGACCAAAGAGTCAGGTTATAGAGAATTTGATATCGAAAGGATAATCAATGAATGTGTGCTTGGGTTGAGCATCCTCAGAACATATGTCGTAAGGGTCCTGGTTTGATGGTTTCAAATGAATTGGAACCCTTAGACTCGGTCTTCTATTTCCTCCAGAGTTTGCTTCCTAAATCAGAATTTCTAAGCTCCTATCCTCCTCATTCAGAATGTCAAATTCTGGGACCTCCTGCATATTAATCACCCCGTCTGAAATTTCCAAGTCTAAAAGATGTGGTTGAATCAAAATTGACTTAGGTCTAATAATCTCAAAAATAGAATCGCCAATAAGCTCAATGAGGTGTAACTGACAATCAAGGCATTGGATTGAATTCTCTAGAAAATGCAATTTTGGATCCGTAATGTGAGCCCCAATAAGATCAGTTTCCTCAGTTATTGGGCTATCAAATGATTTATTAGATTCCTCAAGCCCAATTGTCTCATAGAAATCGTGTTCTATAAACTCGCGTAAGACTTCGCAAATTGAATCTTTACCATCAGAATCAAAGAAATCAAAATCCATATTAATGTATGTCCCAAAATCATCTGTCATTTTCTAGTCCATGGAGACATACGTTTCCTCGTACCCCAGCTCAGGGATTTCAGGTGAAGAAATCAGATCATCCTTAATTGGTTGCTCTAATTCAATCTGGTCAGCCTCGTAACACGTATCCCCCCCGATAGGTGCCTGAGCAGGTTCTGACCTTGGCTCTCTTGAAGAGGGTTCATCCTGGGAATCATCCCATGATTGAACTAAAGCAACCACAAATCTCATTCTCAATTTTGCTAACTTCCCAAGTAGGAACTCACCCAGGTTCTTATCCTTAACATCCTTGAGCCAATCCAATAAATACTTGTTCAAATCATCAATCATCTTAATCAGGGGCTCCAATTTTTTAATGCAAGGTATTGGCTGAACTTCTAATATCATATTCCTCAAGTTAGCCAGAACCTTATCTTGAACTTGGTTACCCTGAACCAAATGACTTGTTTCAGGGTTGGGTAGGTTTAGGATCAGTGTGGAGCAGTTAACGAATTAAGATTTGTGATACCCTTCCTGATAATAGGCCATTTCGGATTGTTCAAAAGGTGGTGATGACCTAAAGGCAGTGTAATTAGAGGACGGTAAGAATCAGTGTATCCTCCTTGATTGTAGATTGTACTAGGTTGTCCATGAAAGGGTGGCGAACTATAATCAATGTGGCTCGGAGAAGGATAGAAATCACAATAATGGTGTTCAAGGTTAGATCCTAAACACGGAGGTCTGGAATTGTATCCCCAATCCAAGTTATCCCAACTAACCAGTAGTTGATTACAGTACGAGTCGGGATAATCGTCATGTTGAGGATAACTCATAATAGGAGGGAAAGAGCGGGAATGTGCATAAAATATGGAAGGATTCATAATAGACAGGAGGAAGAAAAGCATCCTGCAATACAAACAATCAAACTTGTCCTTAACTGGGCTAGCCTAAAGACCTACAGACTCCCAGAACCCATCTTGAGATAAAGAAACGATTTGATCTACTTCTGTTTGTTCAATCCAACCAGTTAGAAGGAGGGACTGGGGAGAAGGTTCTTCCTTCGGCTTGCGCCTCCGGTTCCTAGTGTACCCCCCAGCCATGGTCGTTTGATTCTACTCCCCTAGCTAGACATCAGATGGAACAGTAGAAACAAGCTAATAGAAAATAATCTTGTTCTGGGCTCCGAAGAGCGAGTCGAATCCTTAAGGCCAACGTCTACTCTTTTTATTTAGGGCTAGGTTTGAATGTTCTTTGGAATGTGATGGGCCCTTTATCTGGGTTGTGCCCTTAACGATTGATTGATGTGTGTGCGTGCACAACCAATGATTTTCAAGCAAGATTATTTTTGATGCAGTGAATTTTACGATTCAAATCTTGCTTAGTAGCTTTTAGGATTCAACTTTAGGTATTTTCAAACAAGTTTTGTTGGCACACCAGATTTTGAAAGCACAGGTGAAGATGTTTTCCTTTAAAACTTAAAAGAATGTGGAGTGCCTGGCAAATCCCTAAGAGTTGAACATATGTGGTAGCTACTTGATGAGTTGATTTTAATTGAAGTGGTGCAGCCCAATCAACTTAAATAATTGGCCTGTTGTACCACTTAATTAGGCACACAAGTGATTACCTAATCTGATTTCTACTCATTTATGTGTTTGGATGTGTGTACCGGTTCCAAAGATCGGTTTACCAATTGAGTTTGAAAATCAGATGAGGTTGTGTAACTCTGTGAGATTCTCTTTTTTTTATTTTTCTTTTTAAATGTGGAGGTTTAGGAGAGTGTAGGTGTCAAACAAACAAACAAAACTAACCTTAGAGTTTATAAGAACACCTAGGTTGATTTATGTTTGTGTTATTATGTGGTGAAATGAAAACTAATGGGTGGGAGGTGGGGGATAACTTACAGAACCTTCAACAGCACTTTCCTCCAATCTACCACTTTTGCTCATCTCAAAAGAGTACCTGCAATCACAATAAGAAAGGAGAGAAGTGAGGTAAATGATTCATAAACGTGAAATTAAAGAGCGTTGCCTCCCCGGCAATGGTGCCAAAATGTTGAAGCTACGAGTTACTACGCTATTGTACGTGATTTTGAAATTCTGTTGTTGTAGTTTGAAACCGAAGAACTCGTGTTTAACAAATAAAGTTTATACTGAAATAGAAATCCCGGGTCGAACTCAGGGAGGCGAAGTTTGATTAGAAATACGCGTTTGTTTTATTTGTCACGAAGCAGAATAAATGATTGGAAACTATCTATCTATTTACAATAACTAGAAGAGAGAGAGAGAATAGTACAAACAAAAGCAAAAAAGGATGTAGAATGAACATGGATTTCATTAGCAAAGAGGTTGTTCGTTACACTACTCATTACGACTAGAAAGAAGGAAATTATTACACTAGAAAGCAGTAAATCTACTTTAGAAAACATTAAAAAGAATGGAGAGATAGATATCCTCCTCGATGAATGCTTGGAGGATGAGCCGGACAGAACGACGCTTGGAAGATGGGGAATGGAGTAGGAAGGAGGACGGAGCGGGAAGAACGGGAATGGGGTAGCATGTCGTAGTTGTCATGGGATCCACTTCGGAAATGGGGGCAAAAATTTAACTTTATCTCTTGAGAAGCATCTCGAGTGTGGGGCAAGATTCTCTTGAGATTTGGAGGGGGAGAGAAGAGAAAGAAGGGATGAGAATTTCATATGGAGGGGGTATCCTTTTATAGTTGCAAGGAATTAGGGTAATTTGGTCCTTTTAAATTGAAAATCATTAATTTAGGACCTTTAGCAATGGATAAATCCGTCACTAAAGGTCCGAACGTGGACATTGTGGGGCGACGCGCGCGTGCCCGCTCACCTCCTCTCTTTAAACGCCTGCCCACGATCTTCAAATCTCGATCGTTCGATTTGAGATCAAACAACTGGGATGCATCCTTGCCGCGCCTCCTCAGTGCGTGCCACCGCGTAAAATCGAGCATTCTTGCCGCGCATCCGATGGCACTTGGGCGCTATCGGGCACGCAATGCCACTCGATCATGATCGTGCTCCCCTAGCACTTGCTCGCCTGCACACCCCTCGCCTACTCCTCGCGCCTCTCCTTCACGCTAGCGTGTTCGATCAACGCGCTACCAGCGCATTTGTCTCGCACTTATTAAGTGTGCGTGTGTGCCCCACAGCCGTTGGATGAACGGCTGAGAAGTGATGCTTAAATGAAGAAGAGAAGGTGCAACGGGTGCATGAGGTCGGTTGGGCGACTGAGATGGCACCACGTGGCGCCATCTTGGCCGTCCATCTTCTGGATAATGTTGATGGTGCCACAGTTGTCGAATTGAGTTGATTTTCACTTCGTTAGGCTGCAATCGTTGATTAAAATCCATCCGTGTGGTTGGATTTGTCGTCTGAAGTGCGGATTCACACCATCTTGGCCCTTAATCTTCTACGGTTCCTCGGTCTCTATCTAATGCTACAGATGTCTGATTAAGGCGATCTTGGAGTCGTTGAACTCCAATCATCGCCTTGATTAGATCTGTACGGTTAGATCTTCGATCCAAGGCCCCGATAAAAAGTTTCCCTGTCCCTGAACATAAAAGGAGACAATTAACCTCCATTTTATTCAAACTAATCTAAATGCAAGATGATGCATGCTATGCAATATTTATAGTATGTAATGCAATTCTATGCTTAAGAACATGCATAAATAGACATTTTATGTAATATAAACATGTTTACATCAAGCAATGGGTTACTACACTATTGAATTTGGTTTTGAAAACCTGTCGTTGTAGTTTGAATAGCAAAGGACTCATGTTCAACAAATAAAATTTATACCGGAATAGAAATCCCAAGTTGAACTCAGGGAGGCGGACGTTTGATTAAAAATACACGTTTGTTTTATTTGTCATGAAACAAAATAGCTGGTTGAAAACTATCTATCTATTTAACAAATAATAAATAGAAGAGAGAGAGGGAATATTACAAATAAAAGCAAAAGGGATGTAGAGTAGACATGGATTTCATTATAAAAAATTATTCATTACACTACTCATTACAACTAGAAAGCAGGAAATGATTACACTAGAAAGCAATAAATCTACTCTAGAAAGCAGGAAAAAGAATGGAGAGAGAGATATCTTCCTCGACGATCGCTTGGAGGACGAGCCGGACGAGACAACGCTTGGAAGATGGGGAACGGAGTAGGAAGAAGGAGGACGAAGGTGGAAGAATGGGAACGAAGCAGTATGTCATCGTCGTCATAGGATCCACTTCTCGAATGCAGAGAGAGGACAACCACAGGATGCTCCACGACAGGAGACGAAGGTGGAAAAATTAAGATTTTTACTCTAGAGGAGCATCCCGGGTTTGGGACAAGCTCTTAGAGCTTTGGAAGGGGTTAGAGAAGAGAAGAAGGGATGAGAATTTCGTATGGAGGGGGTCTCCTTTTATAGTTGCAAGGAGTGAGGGCATTTTGGTCATTACATGTTGAAAATCATTAATACAGGACCTTTAGTGATGGATAAATCCATCACTAAAGGCCTGAACGTGGCCACAGTGGGCGGCGCACTTGCGCCTGCTCGCCTCCCCATGCCTCAACGTGTGTTCACATCCATCAGATCTCGGCCGTTCGATTGTGAGATCGAACGGTTGAGAGCGTTCCTCGCTCGCCTCATTCGCGTGCCTCAACCCATGAGATCCCGTGTCACGCGGGGCATCAGATGGTGTGTGGATGCTATTGGGCATGCGCAGCCGCTAGATCTCCATCGTGCGGTCAATTGCGCCCCCGCGCCTGCCCCAATTTGAGGCATGCGAGGGCTCGATCCCACACCTCAAAGTTGCATTAAGGTGCTCGACCAACGCACTACGGGCACGTTTGTGTCGAGAGCTTAACTTAAGCGTGCGCGCCTCACAGCTGTTGGATCATGATCCAACAGCGGAGAAGCTCTTGCACTAAGTGCTTCAGTGGGTGCGTGAGACCGGTTGGGCAACCGAGATGGTGCCACGTGGCGCCATCTTGGCTGTCCATCTTCTGGGTGATGTAGATGGTGCCACGGGTATCGGATTGAATCGATTTTCACGTCGTTAGGCTATGATAATCGATCCGAATCCACTCGTGCGATCGGATTTGTCATTTGAAGTGTGGATTAACACCATATTGGCCCTTGATCTTCTAGGGTTTCTCGATCTCTATCTAATGCTACGGATATCCGATTAGGGCGATCTTGGAGTCATTGAACTCCAATCGTCACCCTAATCAGATCTGTACAGTTGGATCTTCGATCCGAGGTCCCGATAAAAAGTTGCCCTATCCCTGACCATAAAAAGAGACAATTAACCTCCATTTTATTCAGACTAACCTAAATGCAAGATGATGCATGTTATGCCATATTTATAGTATGTAATGCAATTCTATGCTTAAGAACATGCATAAATAGATATTTTATGTAATATAAACATGTTTATATCAGTAGAGCGTCCTTACAGGTTACAGAGTTTCCCCCACCTGACCTTCCATATCACTGAGGGTCTAGGTAGACCAGAATGGATAACTTGACCTCTTAAGTCTACCAATTTTAAGTTTAGAGTGTGGGTGCTTAGGATTTCACTTGAACTTTAAGATGTTTTTGTGAGTGGTGACCTAATTTGAATATTGGTTGACCCCACAAGGTGGGTCAACTTCACCTGATTTGTTCTTGCTTATTTAGGATTCAAGTGAGATTTAGAGCTTGATTCTTAAGGGGTTTTCTTGTTTAGGTAAGTTCAATCAAGGCTTAGGACACACATAGTTTGGGAAGATTGAATCCTTTTTAAGTAAGTGTGTCTCTAAAACCCTAAAATGGAAACCCTAATTGGCTCTAATTGGTCAAACAATTAATTCCAAATCTGGCACCTAGGGTTCAATCAAGAAGGTGGTAGCCATAGGTGTCTTAAATCCCTTAATGGGTGCAGAAATCAGGTTTGGGATATTTCTAAAAGTGAATCAAATCAGGCAACTTGTTGTGATTGAATCTAAATATAGAATGCAAGTTAGTCCTAATTGATTTTTTTCCTTTTTTAGCTTTTTAGAATTAAGGGCTTAATGAGGATTGAAAATGAGATTACCTGCCCCTGGAGTGGCTACTATGCGGTTGATCTTGCTCCTTTGCCCCTGCACAATCACAATCAAAAGAGATAAATCAAGTTAGTATCAAGCCAGGAATTGCAATCAAGAGATCAAATTGGGCGTTGCTCCTCGGCAACGGTGCCAAAAAATGTTCATGCGAAATCGTCAATGTTTAAGAAATGCATTATAGTATAGGACAAAATCGCATTAAACACTTAAATTTATAACTCAGAAAAGTCCAAGGTCAAATGCATGGAGCAATTAGTCAATCAATCTAAAGATCACAATTCAAGGTAAGAGATATAAACAATTACAATCAGAATTGACTCAACAAATAATATGTCAAGATTCAAATATCAATGTGTAAAAATGGTGGGTTAAAATGGTGATTTGAATCACCAATTAACCCCTTTCAATTAAGCTCAAGTATTTCAAATAAATGAAAGACGATTTATCCAACTAATGAATCTTCTAGGGTGGTATGGTTGGCAAGTGGTCGATAGTAACAGCTCATTGGTCGGTTATCCAAAACCCAGCCACTGGACCATTCTCTTTTATTGCCTTTAGGTAAATCTTAGATCAGGGAAGCCTCCTACTTTTTAAAAAAAAAGTATATATAGAAGAAGAAGAAAAAAATAATAAAGCCACACTTCACCGCACGAGTATAGCTGGCAAGTGGTCGGTGGTAACAACTTATCTACTAGTTGTCCAGAACCTAGCTCATGAAATGCATAAAAAATCCCAAAACACTTAGAGAAGAAGCAGGGAAGTACAATAAATCGGGGAGATATACACTGGGTTCACCCTAGTGTTGGCCCATATATATGGAATATATATATATATATAAAGGTAGGGAGAAACTTACCGATCGGAAAGATAAACCTTAAGGCAGAATTTTTAAGTCACCTATGGGTGTAGAAACTCAAAGTCCGTTTTAATTGTCGTTGAGTAAGCCTTTTACAATTTTCACGACAAGATGCTTAGTACTTAGAGTCTTTTCTGAGTCTTGGGTGGGTTGGGTAGCTGTAAAAAGTTATCTCAAAATCCTAAACTTCAAAATATCCAAAAAAATTAGAAAAGATGAAAAAGAAAAAAAAATTTCTTCTGTATAGAATAAGACGAGGACTCGGGTGGTCTGCATTTTGGCAGGCAACTCGGGCGATGTTGAATCTCTACGAGTTAGGTACTTAGTAGAAATTTCCTCCTGTTGACAAGTAACTTCTGCCCAAGTTATCAATTCCTAATTCTAGTTGTAGATAGAATTTAGGTTAACCTTGCTAGGGACTAGTAAGGGGTGGGCATGGGGGTATGATGACTCTTCAATTATTAGTGTTAATATTATCAATTAGAGTTAATTTCGTGCGCACATGTGCATTAATATCATATTATAGTGGGTTTAGGGGCATTGCATGCATTTTGCATTATTTTATGTTAAGATTGCTTGGAATCAATGTTTAATGACCATGTGTACAAGTGCATATTGAAACAGGTCTCAGATGAGCAATCGGATCATACGGATGGATCTGGATCGATGAACGGAGTCCAACAGACTCAAAATCACCTCAACTCAACCTTCGTAGCCCTCACAACAAGCCTGAGAAGTTCGGACCATTGATTTACTGATCAATGACACGAAATGCGACATGTGGAACCCACTTCTTCATCAATTGCGTGCCCTGCTTCCTCTCTTCATCGTGTGCAGGGGCAATCTCGGTCATCCATTTCCCATCTAATGGCTGAAGAGGTGCAAGTGGCAACTCCCTCTCCGTGACAATCCATACACACAACAAGTTTGTGGAGACAAGCGCTTGCATCAAAAGGCAGGCATTCGAGATTCACGTGAGGCTGAATTTGCTTTATGCGAGGGGGTGGCGAAATTGAGCCTCCCGATCAATGAGGTACGGTTGAGATCACAACCACATGGCATAGCCGAAGGCATATGATGCATCCACGCACAACCCAATGCCCGATTACACGCACAGACCACGCGCAACAGTTGTGAGCTGGTGTGTGAGTTGGGGCTACAGCTACGTTTGCAGCAGCTCTTCAGCGACTTTTTCAATGTCGCTGTTGACCTATGCACGCAAACACACCCTCCTACACCACTATATAAAGACCTATCCCCCTTCACCTTTTACCATCTTCTACCAAGCAACTCCACCACTCCATAGAGCATCCAAGCAAGGTCACGGAGACGCCGAGCCATCGACGAAAGCCCCTCCACCGCCGTGGCTGCCTCTCCTCTCCATTTAACTAATTTTTTTAGTTTAATTCTTGTTGTTATTTTTTAAGCTCTCCTTTAGTGTTATAATAGTAAAATAGTTCTATCTTTTATAATGGATTATTTTGCTTTGTTTCATAGCTAGCTATAATTGCTTCATCGTCATAAATCACTAACCCTATCGCTCTCTTTCTCCCCCCTCTCTCTCCCTCTCTCTCTCTTTATTTTGCAAGTGGACAATCTGAAATATTTCATGACATTGAAGCTAATATTTGAGCTGATTTCTTGCCTCCCCATGTTCGACACTCAGATTCATGTTCGATTATTCTAATCAAAATTGATGTCGTAAGCGCATTCCATGGCGAACGAATTACATAAACATGTTTCTCGATGTCACTAGTCAAGTTAGGTCCCTAGGTGGGTTTCTGATTTGACCAGGCAAAATTAGGATGGTTACGCCATCTAGGGTTGAAGGTGCTTGAATATGGGTCATTTCTAGTGTATCCCTGGATTGCATTAGCATCCTTAGAATAATTAGGCATCAAGATGCCTAACTCAGAATTTGAGGGCATCAAGGTCCCACCTTGGTACCCAAAAAGAGATGGGTCCAAGTGAAGTTGGCTCATGGGTGGAGCCATGGTCAGGCCATTAATATTGTGCACTACTTCCTGACCTAGAGTGTTAGGGAGTTAGGTGCAGGTTATCATAGAAATTTCTTAGGTAGGCATAGGGTTTACTTTGGAATGTGAACCTAAGGAATTCCTGCCCTTCAAAAGGTTATCCAATTTCTTATCCAAATTCTCTACATATTTTCCAACAAGTTCCACCTTATCCAACCGTTGTGCAATCAGTTCTAAATCAACCAAATTTGAATCATCCTTAATTTCATAGACTCCACTCCTTGTTTGATTTGATCTATTGAAGGCGGACATCGAGGCAATGTTGAGGGAATTTTCACTCATATTTTCAAATAACTCAAAGGCTTCTGTAGCATCTTTGTTCAGGAAATTTCCCTCACATGCTTCATCAACAAAATTCTTCAAGTTGTCACTTAACCCATAATAGAAAATATGGGCCAAGTGGCACTTGGGAATCCCATGATGAGGGCATTTCCTAGATAAGTCATTAAATCTCTCCCAAGCCTCATGCAATTGTTCCCCAGGGTTTTGCTTGAAGGTTGTAATGGCACATCTAAGGGCATTTATTTTTCTCATGGGAAAGAATTTCTTCAAAAAAGTGCTTCTCAAGTCTTCCCAAGTTAAGATTGGTCTACCAATAGTCCTCAACCATTGAGCAGCTTTATCTTTTAGGGAGAATGGGACCATTGCCATCATTAAGGTATCCTCATTCATGTTCCCTAGGCCAAAGGTCCTTCCTATGTGCAGAAGTTCTTCAAGGTGGTGAAAGGGGTCGTTGGAGTTGTTGCCATGGAAGTGGGGAATCAGATTGTTGATTTGTGGTTTAAGCTCAAAATCATCCCCATCTTGAGGTACCTTAACAAAAGGTTCAGGTTGGGCTTTAGGAGGATTGTAAAAGTCTCTAAGAGGGAGGTCTGCTCTCCCATTTTGGAGTCGGGTAATGGCCTGTACTATGATCTGCATCTGTTTGTCATAATGCCGGTCCTACCTATCAATCTACCTTGTAAAAGAGCCATTGGATCTAGATTTTCTACCTCCTCTTCAACATCATCTTCCTCATGGTGACTAGCCATTGAAGAAGATTTAGATTCAAATCTTGGAAAATTAGGTCTTCTCCTAGGATTTCTCTCAAAAGGTGGTAGCAAATCAGGATTTAGAGATCTTCTACCTTGCATGCACTAGAAGAATGTCTATAGATGAGAGAGAGAAGACAGATGCAAGAATACATCCCTCACAGTACAACTAGTCAAGCTAATCCTTACAGTGTAAACCCTAATTAGGCCTAGTCTTGGCTCCCCAAAAGATGACTAGGTTAGATCAACCCCTGAATTACTTGGTTGGCCAAAAGGGTGGGACCTCCTTAGGCACCCCGCACAACGGGACACCACTAAAGGTTAACGCAGTTACCGCACCAACCTTTCTTGTCACCAGTGGATCCAAGTAGAAAAAACCTTAACCTTAGCCCAATCTAACTTCAAGTTACCAAGAAGATTAGTTCTTCCTAGGGCACGTCTGCTCAATTTTAGGCTTAGGCTTGAAGTGCTTTTGGAATATGATGGGCTCTAGGGGCGTGTTGCCCTTAAAATTGATTTCAAAAGTGAAGTGCACAATCAAGGGGTCCACAATACAAGCTTAGTTGATGTGGTTGCTTTTAAGGTTCAAGTGCTTGTATTAGTAAATTTTAGGGTTCACTTGGGTAAATATATTCAAACAATGGTTCTGATGAGGTACACAAGAGGTTTTGCAAGTCTTAATTGTTTGATAAATTTCCTTTAGATATGGAAATACAAATGTGCTCTACCTTAATGTAAAACCCTAAGAGCAGATAGTGCTAAATGTTAGAATTTAAGTCCCAAACAAGTAAGGTAGTGCAACCAAATTAATGTAATCAATTGCACCTATTACACCACCAACTAGGCACTCAGTAAATATTTTTCAAGAATTTTAATGCACATTTTCTATTTTTTTTAGATTTAAAGTGTACTGGGGGTTCTACAGTCTATTTTGACCTCCAGTTAGTGATTGCATATTCTGTGTAATCAAACGTGCACCAAATATTTTTTCAAATTTTTTTGAGATTCTATATTATCACAGTAATCCAACACATTAAATTTTATATAAATTGGAGTTGTACAAAAATTTTCATGATTTTTGTGAAGTCTAAAAAATCAGGAGTAACAACAGACTTGAATGTAATTTAGTTTTGCAAATTTTTAAACTTTTTGTGTAAATTAGAATGGCACAAAATTTGGATATGTTGTTCCTGACTTCAATACCCACATCCAATAGAAATTTCAAAATTTTTCGGATGTGTATAATTTCAGGAATTGAATTGTGGAACTAAAAGTTTGTTGCAGCACAAAAATGTACAAGGTGGTTTTGCTGATTTTCAAAAGCTAATACCCACTAACAAGAGATTTTTTTTTTTTTTTGAAAAGCAAGAAAAGACTAACCTAAGCAAAGTACCTAATTTTTTTTGGATTCTTTTTTTCGAAAGGAAATCTAACCTAATTTAAGATACAAGTACTTACCTGAGATTAAAAACCTGTAATTCTTCTGTTGTTTCATTTCTTCTCAATATTTTGTGCTTCCTACACTTACGAAATAAATGGAAATAAAGAAGGTTAGAAATCTCAAATAAGCACTAAAGAGAAAAGCTTCAAGAATAACTCCGTTGCCTCCCCAGCAATGGCATCAATTTATCCGTTGTGAAATGAGTAAAAAGATTTTTATATCGTTGTAGTTGTGAATCATGTCGAAATAAATAAATTTATGAATCGTAAATGGTAAGCCTTGAGTCATTTGCAGGGTGGCAAAACAAGATTCTTAAAACCTTTTGTATTAACTAATCTAACCTAATGAAAGCATTTAAAGAGAGACAAGATAGTCATTGAATCACACTTTTTATTGCTTATATCGACCGCGTATATCGACCTGCACTGCTTCATCCAACCGCACATTATCTCATGTGTCCTTTGCACCGCCTCATTTGAAGTGCCATCGCGCGCCACGCAGCCCGCCGCTCACCCTTTAGTTGCCATCACACAACCCAATTGCATCCGTGCACATCGCCTCTTCAATTTTGCACTTCGCATGATTAGAATGTATGTGCTTTGCTCTCGCATGAAGATGGTGGCCACTACACTACGGTCGCATTTGTGTCGTGGTTTTGGTTTTGCGTGCAGTCTCCCTCAACCGTTGGATAAAGATCCAAAGGTTGAGGTAAAGTCCTTTGATGAAGAATGCAAGGAAGGGTGGCATGGCTTCATCGTGGTCGTTGGATGTCGATCCAACAGCCCACGTTTTTTGCTTTAGTGGTTAAAGGCGTGGAGGTGGGCTGTTGGGATGGCACCACGTGGCGCCATCCTGATCGTCCATCTTCCCACCACTGTAGTTGGTGCTACAAGGCTTCAATTGAGTTGATTTTTGCATCGTTGGATTGCAATTGTTGATCTGGATCCAATCGTGCAGTCGGATTTGGCATCTAAGGTTTGGATTTGTGCTATCTTGCCCCTTGGTCTTTGATCTTCTGCAGACTAAATGCAATGTTGTGGAAGTTCGATCAAGACGATTCCGGAAGCGTCGGACTCTAATCGTCATCATGATCAGATTTGTATGGTCGGTTTATCATCCATGGTCTTGAATCATCTGTAATTGATATCGCCTCTCACTTAGAGCCTAAAATAGCATTATTCTTTACAAAGCTAACAAATCAATTATGATGGAAAATATGCTACTCATACATGCATTATTTTTAAGTTAAGCTAAAATCTAACTTAATTCAGATAGATTGGGTCCTAGGATTGCTGCGCAATCAGACCCTAGATACCCCATTATTTAGGTTCATAAATTTCAAAAGTTGGTCAGATTTTACATGTTGCAACGACATTAATTTGCATCTTTAACAAATTATCAAGAACAAGAAGATGGAATCCATTCTAGCTGGATCTCAGCTCAATCCAGCTCACCTCAGCTAGATTCCACCTCAACCCAGTTCAATGTAGTTGGATCCAACTCATTCCAGCTCTACACAACTCATGATAGCTCTACCTGATCAAGCTCAGCTACTACTCATTGTTTCATCATCGCTAAACATGTTAGAAAGATACTATCTTATCTTTGTAGTGTGAATCGCAATGAAACAAATAAAATTATAAGAACCAGGAGTACCTAGTCATTCGTAAGGTGGCAATCACGATTTATACGGAAGCTTTTCAATAAAACTCAATCTAAACAGACATATATATATGTATATATGTATAGATCAGATATGCAGAAGATCAGAATTTTATTGCATTCAGAAATAGTTTTTCAAAAATAGAATTCACTATGCTAAGAAACAGATAGAAAGAGAGAGAGAGAGATAGATAGAAGGTAGATAGATGTCGACGCCGCTTGTGGGATGCTTGTGCATAGCACAACAACACTTCAAATCTAGAGCGTTGGTGTGAAGGTTGGAGCATAGTTGTAGAGGGAGAGAGGTCTGAAGGAAGGTGGAAAAGATAGGAAGAGTTGTTTGGAAGATAGATGGTGGGAATATGTTCTTCAAGTAGGTGGCCCTCGGCCTTCTTTTATAGCTTTGATGAGGGGCAAAGAGGGTATTTTGGCTCTTAAAATCATGCAACAACTTTAGGCTAATCAGATCCATCTGGAGATCAACGGCTCTGATTTGGCCTCGAAACACCCTTGAACGCATCTTCATCACATGGATTGGCTCTCTCATCGACACGTGGTGGCTTTGCAGGCCTTGGATAGTGATCTAACGCTCCAACTTCTTCCTCACGCCTGTCCAACACTCGCTCCGCTCAAATCTCTCACCTCGCGTGCCTTCGCTATTCATACTTCACGTGCCTTAACCTCAGCCGTCCGATCTTACGATCGGATGATTTAAACTCTCGCCCATAATGCCTTTTCAAAGCTCATGTGTGATCACGCATTAAAGTTGTGTGTTCATTCGCATGTTTGCTGTAGACGCCTCTAGTTGTGACATGTGGTCGCATCCATGCCCTCCGCTCGAGATCTGATGGCCATTCGGATGCACCTCCACCAGCTTCCCAAATTTTGGCATTGAGCGTGCCTTGAATGTGTGTCTCGCGCTTACAAACCAACACTACCACCGTTGGGCTAAGGGTGTGGATTGACAAGTTTCCTCTTCAGTGCTCGGCTGCTCTCGAACGTTGGATGGAAATCCAATGGTTGAGAGTAGCCTTCCTTTTGATGAGGCACGATGGAGTGTGATGACATGGAATGCTCGTGGCCATTAGATGGCAATACAATGGCCTACAACGCACAATGAAGATGCCTTCTGGCGCTGGGTTGTGGTGAGGGGCGGCTATGATGCCGCCACGTGGAGCCATCATGGCTGTCCATCTTCTATTCTTTGTAGTTGGTGCTACAGAGCTCCGATCAGGTTTATTTTTGTGCTGTTGGACCACGATCGTTGGTCCAAATCCATCCATGCAATCGAAGCTTTCATATGAGGTTTGGATTTCTTTTATCTTGCTCCATGGCCTCCATTCTTCTATGGACTGCATAAGATTCTATGGTTTTCTGATCAAGATGATTCAGGAATCATTGAACTCTCGTCATCATCCTGATCAGATCTGTACGGTCTGATCTGTCATCTATGGCTTTGAATCATCTGCAATTAATTTCATCTCTCATTTACTGCATAAAATGATAATATTATCTTTGTAGCTAACAAACTAACTATTATGCAAATTATGACACTTATGCATGCATTGTTCCTAAGTTATGGTAGAATCTAACTTAATTCAGGTAATTTAAGTGGCATGATTTCTGCGCAATCACTCATCAACTGTCTAAGCTTGGTCAGCTGGAGAGTCCTGAACTAGGCCAGCTCAATTCCAGCTCCTAAAGACTTAACCTAGCTCAACTCAATTGAGCTTAGATACCAGACCTAAGCTAGATAGCTTAAGATTGCTAAGAAGTCTTCTGGAAGATCACCTCTAGCTCACCTCAACTCCAAACCAAAAAAATCCAGCTCAATTTAGCTTAGCTTAGCTGCTAGCAAAGAACAACCTAGATAAGCTAGCTATTGAGTTCACTGGTACCACTTCCTCAGCATCAGTTAGCTTCAGAAAGATCTATGCAGCTCAAGTCTCCTTCCTCTTAGCAAAACCCTAGCTTCTCCTCTACTACTCTACTAGCTAAGCTAGCTTAGTGAGCTTAGCTAAGCTAGCTTAGGCTTCACCTAAGCTCCTACTCATGGCCATCCCCCCTCCCTACTTAGCTCTACTGAACCACAACTAACCTCTTCTATATATGGTGCCAAAAAGCACCAACACCACCTCCCTTGCATCCCTTCACCCTTAGCACCAAAAAGAGGTACTTCTCACCCCTTAACCACCACCATAACCTCCCCATGGTTGGCGCCAAATTTGACCCCCACATCCCTTCCTCTTGGCGCCAACACAAGGCTTCATCTCTACCCTACACTCATGTAGTAAACCTATCTCCACCATCCATAGATTGGTGCCAAAACAGCTAGCCTTAACCACCCACAAATTTGCACCAACCACACCTAGCCTAACCCTTAACCACCATCTCCACATCCCTCCAATTGGCACCATTAACCCTCCACCATAGATCCCATAACCACCACTTCAAAATCATATCTCAACCCTCCATCTCATCCCATGCCACCTTAACCCTATTCTTCACTAAGGTTGGTGCCAACCGTTCCTATTCATTCTATAAATGCACCACTAACCACCATCATAAGTCCATCTTTGGCTTACATAATTTTCTACCCATATCTACCCTATTCGACCAAGGAAGAAGGAGGAAAAGTTGATTAAGGAGAATCCCTTGTCTCCTTGTTGTTCATCTTCTTCTTCCCTTCTTTCTTGTGCCAAAGCTAAGAAGCAACAACCAAAGGGGATGGCCACGTAGAGGAGGAGAAGGTAGGGTGGACATTCACCCTAAGGAGAGGACAAAAGAATCAGCATCTAAACAAAGGAGCTAAGGAGAATCCATTTTCAAGTGTGAGAGCAGCCACATTTCGAGCAAGGACCATCCAAAGCTTTAGCTAGATGATTTTCTATCTCTCTAATTCATTTTTTTTTGTATTAGCTATTTTTATTTCTAGGAAGCTTTCCTCTACAAGTATTCCTTTACATGTGACAATTTCAAGAAGTAATACAAATTCGAGTGCCTTTCTTTCTTTCAC
Organism: Thalassia testudinum; assembly: GCA_037157565.1. Classification (NCBI taxonomy): domain Eukaryota; kingdom Viridiplantae; phylum Streptophyta; class Magnoliopsida; order Alismatales; family Hydrocharitaceae; genus Thalassia; species Thalassia testudinum. Next base: position 19,766,635 of record JAZHRO010000071.1, on the reverse strand, counting down.
TTGTCATTTTATGTGCTTTCTAGCTAGTTAGATTCTCAGTGCACCCACTTCACCTCGTTAATTACCTTAGGCATACTTGCCAAAGGTGACCTTAGAGAGGTAGGTGATGGTAACACCATCATCTATCGTAATTGGCTTAATTAAGCAAATTCAATTGCAAAAGCTCCTTAATAATCAATCAAAAGGGCATAATTCAAAAAAAAGGGCATAATTCAGTTATGTATGGAATTTGAGAAGGTAAATTGAGTTAAATCTGTTGTTTTAACAAGTAATCACAAATGTAGATTAACTAAGGGTGAATCTATACTTAATAAAATGTCAAATTCTCGAAAAGTGGGCTTGAACTGATTGAATTAGGGTTTTCTGAGAATTGAAGATTAATTTAATAATCAAAACCCTATTTACAGCCTCACTTCAATTGAAAGGGTTTTGGTGGTAATAAATGTACTCTAAACCTTCTGAAAATCATTGAAAAATATTTTATAAGGTTTGAAACTTTCACTTTTACAAAAGAAACCCATTTTGGCAAAAAATAGTGACCAAGATGGAAATTGCTACATTTTGGGATAAAGTGCAAATTACCCATCCAACTTCATTAAAACCCAAATTTGAGGTCACCATTAGATTCCTTGGATCCAAATTAGGTTACTCGTAAATTTTTAGCTCCATCAGCGTCTATCTTGACCAAGTTTGCATTTTAACCCATTAGTCTCTATTTATTACATAGACCCCTTACCTTTTGATTTTTCTTACACCTAGGTCCTTGGCTAATGTCATCATGACATCAATTGATCATCTGCTTCATCAAAGGTGGCAAGAATAGTAGCAAAAGTACCCATTGCTCTGAGTTTCAACCAATGATTTGATACCTCAAATCTTAATCAAATCCTACCAAATTTGGTGGGATTGATCCTCAAATCATGCCAAATATGGTGAGCATCTTATTAAGCTCCAATTTGGAGTGTATAACCTCCAGTGAACCAAAATCTAAGGAACTCAAAGATACCCAAAATTGCAAGCAAAACTTGCGATTCTTAGTTTAATTTATATAGGCCTTAACATTCCTAAGTGAGAATTGGTCAAAATCCCCCTGACAATAACATCATCATGAGCCGTAACTAGCTTTATTTAGTCATAATCAATTGACAAATGCTGCTACATAGTCACCTAAGAGTCATAATTCCTGGCACATCCTTTCTAAGAAGAAAACATTAAATAGGGTTAATTCTGCAGTTTTAATATCATATCATGAAAGTAGAGTGACCACAGGATTCTTTAGGGGTTAATATAATATCTAATGATCATTAACGACTAATAAGTGGGTTAATGCTGATAGAAACGGGGTTTCTTGCATTTCAAGAACCAATATAGCACCCAAAACCCTAATTTCAGACCTTCTTGAATTACAGAGGTTTTGGTCAAGATAAAATTCATCTAAACATTCTAAAATTCATAGAAAAATATTTCTTGACAATTGGTATCCTTGATTTGACCATTTGAACCTATTTTAACCTTAAACAGAGTCACCGATAGATTTTTGCCCTAATTTGGGTATCTATGCAAATTTCCTAGTCACACTTGGTCAAAACTAAAATATAACTTCACCATCCAATTCATTGGGTCCAAATTAGGTTTTTATCAAAATTTGGACCCAATCAGAATTCATCTTAACCAAGTTTGCAATCTAGTCCCTTAAAACTCTATTCTTCACATCTAAGCCCCCATCTTTTGAAATTCCTTGCATTTAGGCCCCCAACTTTGTTGTCTTCGTCATGAAAAGCCCCTTGCCACCATTGGAGGTCAACCTACCTCTAGGCCGACTTTGACCACTCCTAAACCTGCTCAAATCATCATCAAATCCTAGCAAATTTGATGGGATTAATGTTCACACTATGAGAAATCCTTTGAGACAGATATTGGATCCTAAATCACATGGATTAGTTCGTGCGAATGCACGAAAATCATGGGTTCCTTATGACTTAGATTCCAAGCCAATTAGCACTATTTCCTCATCTAGAGCACGCCTAGAAGCTCTATATAAGCTCTAGAGCCTCTATCATCCAAAACTAGTCATTTCTAGGTCGAAAATCTTCTTCCCTTCTCTCTGGCCTCATGCTTCACTGACTCCAACGACCTCCTCAATCCCTCCATTAGGGCCTCCAATGGTCAAATTGCAGGCACCTCCTCTCCTTCCTCCTCTCCTCGCTAGCCATAGCAGGAGTCCTCAGACCCCTCTCGTCATCATTGCCGCATCACCGGAGATTCCACCTTCCCCAGTGCCGGCCAATCATAGTCGGTGCCTCTCCTCACCTCCTTCATCCCTAATTTAGGTCCCTTAGCTTTCTCCCTCTCTCTACTTCACTTTCCTCCCTTTAGATCTTTGTTTCTACCACCAAAAACCCTCTCCCTCAACATCTTCCACTCCGACTAAACTTCGGTGAGGCCATCCACCCTCCACAGACCACCACTCCCCATCGTGACACTCCTACAACCTTCGCTGAACCTCCATGACCAAAACCCCTTATTCTATTTCATAGATTATGCCTCCAATCATCCCACCGAACACCACTTGTCACCGACCTCTTCTCCAACTTCGCACACTCTCCACACACACCCACACGCCACAAGAACCCTACCATCACCTTCGCTGTCCTCTGGCGAAGCTCAGGAGCATTTTAACTAGAGCTTTTGAGCCCGTATTTGTGAACTGCAAGCCTCGCCGCTGCTCGTCATTGCCGTCATCATCTCCGATGCCGTTTGCCTCGCTCCGATCTGCTCCAACTGTGCTACCACATCCAGATATTACGTCCCAATTCCAGGAGCCTTCCTAGGGCTCCAATTGAGATGTAAAGCCCAGTAGCAACAACAATCGATTGAAGTTTCGCTTGTTGCTACTACGCAAAAGGGCCCCCCCACACTTATTCCCTCATCGTGCGGGACAAACTTGCTATAGGGTATAAATTGAATTTCTTCTCTATTCTTCACCCAAGTCACCGGGGGTTGGGTCCCCGCTCACATATCTCTCGATGCCTTGCCCGTGCACATGGCATGTGGGTTTAGCCACTGTTTAGGATTTGATTACCCGACACCTTACCCGAGTATACACCCAGTTATCTGAGAGAGAAGAAAAGGGAGATTTGTGAGAGGAGGGGGAGGGTTTTGCTGTGTAACCATTTGCTTTGGGTGCCCGCTGAAGAAAGAGAGGCTCTATACTTAACCACTGTGAAGAGAAAGGCCCTGTTCTTCTGCTATGCTTGAAGGCTTGTGAGAGAAAAGCCTTGGTCTTCGAAAGGCTCGAAGAAGAAGAGAAGGTTTTGAGAGCTTTGCCTTCTGTGAAGCTCTACTATGTGATGGTTAAGTCGTCTGAGGTTTGAGGTTAACGCTGATGGTATTGTTGGATCATTTAAGTACCTAAGTTGATTGATGGGAAGTTACTATTGGATTATTTGAATGATTTAAATGTTGGGGTATATGCTTAGTTAAGATGGATAATTGGTGATTTAAATCACCATTGTTTTGTCTTTCTCTTTCTTTTTATCCCATTACTCTTTGAGATTATACTGATTGTTATTGAATATCCCATGACTCTTTCTATTTGATAAGTTTTATTCATTGCATATCGGTGCTCATTTTTTCTGAATTGAGATTAATGCGTGAATTCACATTTGCTCCCTGTGAACGACCTTGAAATCCATATTTTGAATCTGAGTTTACAGATTTAAGTGACCATTGAAAATCAGATTTGACTCCACATTCTACATCTTGATCCGTCACCTGACTTGAAAATGCAACCTTACAATTTAGGAAGAATATTTAGAAAACCTGAATTCCAAATGAGCATGAAAGAAAAGATGATCGAGGATTCTCTTAGACATCATGATTAGTATTACAAAACCTCTGATCCATTTAGGCTCATTCAGGTTAATGTTTCAAAAACAACAACCTGCATTTTGAACAGTGTTGAAATGATTTTGACAAAAATGAAACATGGTTCAACCCGGGATGATCTCTTATTAGAATATATTGAACTGAGGAAATAACATAGCAATGAGTGCCTACAACATTGGCCAAATTCCCTACTTATGGAAAAACACCAAGGTCTCATGGAGGAACGTGGAAAATTACTGGATAGGGTGTATGAAGCCATTGATCAAAAATACCTATATCAACATTCAGAAACTAATGAGAAACCTTGGAGCAACATTGACGATCAATATGATTTCCCAAATCCAGAGTTCGAAAATCAAGGTTGTTGTGGATCCCCAACCAAAATAGAAATAGATTCAAACTATGTGCAGATTGACATGCCTGATCTTGATGTAGGTTGGGAGGATCTAATTGCAGGTGTTCCCAATTTTGAACTAGCCTTAGAGAGCCATGAAGCTGGTCCATTATGCCTTGATTTCCCGAACACTTGTAGTAAGCTTGAATCAAAACCTCTCAAGCATGTAATCCCCAAACATTAACTTGTTAAGGTAATCCTCGAGAGTGATTCTGACATCTCGATAAAATCATGACCCGATTCCTAACCCTGACCTAGAATCTAGATTCGAGCTTATTCGGGATGATCAAGAGGCCCAATTTAATGAGAATCAAATTTTAGATCTGGACTATGATTATGGGCCTATATTTGATGAGTACAGCTCTCCAAACTCCTTGAAATGTGAATTGATTTTTTGGAAGTCACACTGATTATGATAAAGAAACAGAGGAGCTGGAAGAGTTGGGAATTGATTTGGTCTATCCTAGGAGCAAAGAACCTGAGCCTATACCTAATAAGGACACCTTTGAGCTCAAAATTTGAGATTAGGTTAGATCCAAGTTAGGTTGTTGATTCTACACATCATGATTCATTCTATGGTGGAAATCTTGATCTGGAATCAGGTTCAAAAATTGATTTTCGCAGATTCTCCAATGATTTTGAATCATACTCTGATTTCGGAGAACCGTTGTTTCCTGACGATTACAAACTAGTTTATGACCTCAGCATCCATGATCCGTTCTTTGATTCTAATGCTGAGGCCAATGATTTAGACCTTAAAGAAGCCACACCTTCTGATACACATATAAAGACTTCCAAAATCCGATCCCAACCTCAACCCGCCACCAGAATCAATTTCTACTTTGATTCACCTCTCTCTGATCCAGTTGCATATGATTTACCTCCATCTTTTGATCAGGTATTAGACATTGATCAGACCACTAATCACTTCTTATCCTTTTCTGATCCTATCAGTAAGGTTCCTGCATCCTCCATAGATCCATTTTCTTTTGAGGATTCCTACTATAATCAGGCTAAGTTGATTAAGCCAAACCCTAGATTTTCATTTCCATTTATCTTTGAGCCTCAAAGTATCTAGTGGGCTCTACACCTATTGATTCACATCCATCAACCTCGTAGACTAGTTGGGTTTGGTCTGCATCATTAGCCTGTTGACCTGAACAAGCACTTGGTTGGACCAACCAAGCTACTTATCGAGGTGCTTGTTCTAAAAAAATCCTCTGATTTGACCACCCCTTTTCCTTGACCACCTTCTGCTCGGCTGAAGGCATTGAATTTAGTACTTAACGGGAGGTAACCCGTCATTCCAAAAACCTGAGACCCTTCTAATCATCCTTTTGAGCTACACTCCTACTGTACTTTTGAGTTCAACTTTAGCATAACCTGACTCCACCTTTGGTACTTCTATCAAAGCTTGAAATCATTTACAACAATCATCCTGACCCTTTCACCCACCCCTTTGATCCTATTCAAAACTTTGAACCAAATTGACTTTGTAGTCTCCTAGTTTACAATGAGGACATTGCAAAACTTAGGCATGGGGCACTGTTAAAGTGCAAACATATGGAAATTCAATTCTTTGAGGGGTTTTCACAAAAAATACATATTCAAAAATGATAAAAAAATAAAAAGATGAAAAAGAAAAAAAAAATTGAGAAAGGGGAGGAAATTCAAATGTCAAAAAGGAGAAAAAATAAGAAAAAATTGATAGTCATAGCAAATGATTATGGAATTTTCTTAATTTCTAGACCTAATCAAAAGAAAGATTAAGTCCTAAAATGATAAAGACAGGGAGATTAGTATGAGTGCTGATCTTAGGCCTCTTGGACATATTTTAGGGCTTAAACATTCACGTATTTGTTAAGATTCGAATTAGTCATCAAGAAGTTGAGGAAAGTGCAAAGCTAATGTAGTAGGTCTAAGGCTTAGGGATTATTTGGCCTCTTTGCCTGCCCTTTGGTTTGCGACACTTGGTGACCTAAGCACCCAAAATCACACACTATGTCTGGTTTAGTGCGTTTAATAAAGAAAATCATGCCAAAATTGTTCTGTTATGAAAAATCATCTCGTAGATCTAGCTTAAGAGTGGCTTGACAACACCAGTTGATTGGACGAGTTCCCAGCGTGGAGAGGTGCGAAATTCCCCTCGAAGATGCGTAATAACATATTGCCTCCTTGGTGCTTGTCTCCTAGGATATCTAAATATCCTACTGGCGCATGATAGAGTGATTTTCACTTTGAATAATTAATATTAAGATAATAAATCATTGTAGCACAAAAGGTGGTGGAAAATCTCTCAATCAAAGATTAAACAGATATGAATTTAAACCACAATAACGGATGTCGTATCCATAGGGAGGAATAGACCAATAAATTCACGAGTCAAGGAATACACAGTTTACAAACTCTTCTACAACTTTAGTGCGAGGAATATGCTATTTTAAATGAAGTTTGCAATTTCCTTAAAGGTTCAGGGGTATTTATGTATTTTTCACGTCAGAAATTAAGCTCCAAAAATATATGTATGATGCATGTGTAATGGCTTATCATGTAAATTCAACTTTCATGTAATTCTGATTTGAAATTCAAGGTAGAAACATGCACATAACACAAGTAAAATAATTTCAGGAAAATCTGAGTGCATCAGTGTAATGTGGCCTGAATAAAAAATTAATATAAAATTGACAATGGCATTGAATGTAATTATTAATAGAGATTAAAATAGAGGATTTCTCCTCTCTCCTCCCGTGTGCGGCCACACACGGTTGGCCACGAGAGTCGGTAGGGAGGCGTGGCTTGACGAGAGCTACGCAACGGTGGTGACGTGGCAGCCGGAGGTGGCCGACGGTGGTCGGACGGAGGAGGATGGCCACCGGCCTATTGGAGGAGGCTGCCTCTGCTGCAGCTGCGCGGCCGTGCATTTGGTGCTGGAGTAGGTGCGCGCTAGTGTGCTCCTATGCGTGCCTGCAGGGGTCTGGTGGCAAGGGCACGGACGTCTGCAGGTATGGCTGGTGGCTCTTCAGCGTCTACAGAGGGGAGCGCCAGGCGTTGGAGGCGCGGGTGCGATGCCTGTGGGCGCTGCTAGAAGGGGCGATAGGCGATGCAGTGCCTGCAGTGAAGGGTGCTAGAGGAGGGGGGATGCACTGCGGTGGCTGGAGAGGCACGGGCCTGGTAGAGGGGATCGCTAGGCGTTGGAGAGGCACTGCTTGCGGGGGGGTGCTGTAAGGGTGCGATAGGGGCGGTGGTTTTGAACAGGTCTGCAGCCGATGGGCGGCTGCGATGGGCGCTGTGTGGGTGCATGAGCAGGCACTTGCAGGGGTGGCTGGAGATGGGCGCGCTGGTGGCGAGGGCGATCTGCAGAGAGGAGGACCAGGTGCTGGAAAGGAATTGGCAGGAGGCGGGCGCTGCCCTGGCAGGGGCGCGCAAGGTGGAGGTGCTGCAGTGAGACGCGCTGGTGGTGCTGGAGCGGGTGCCTGCAGGGGCGGCTAGAGATGGGCCTGGCCTGGCAGGGGCGCACAAGGTGGCGAGGGCGGAGCGAGCGCCTGCAAGGCGCTGGTGGTGGGGTAGAGCGCCTGCGGTGCTTGAGAGGGGCACATGGAGGTGATGTGAACGCTAGAGGGGGAGGCTTGGTGCACAGTGCACATGGTTCCTGGATGATGGTTCCCCGCCAGGGGGAAGGCCTCCGAGAAGAACCGACGATCCTCCCTTTTTATCTCCTCCCTTGATGCAAATCAAGGGGTTTTCCAAATCCTTTACTAAACATGGCCGGCGCTGTTGGTGAGGTTATTGAGGTCGGCCGTAGGTTGAGAAATTTCTGGGGGAAAATATCTTTTCACCCCTTGTTCTTTTCCATCATTGATTCTCCTCCCTCTTCTTCTTGATTATTCTTGATGGATAGATTAAGTGGAGAAGATGTAACAAGTGCGCTGTTGCGGGACCTACATGAAACATAAAATAATTACATACTATGTTATAGAATGCGATAAAATAGATGTAAACTTAAATAATGATGCATGCAATCATTCTATAACTTAATGTAGTTATTAATAAACATACAATGTTAAAATAAAATTACTTAGGCGCAACAATAGTCCATTAAAATGGACTCATCAAATACCCCATGCCTAAGATTTGCTAGTGCCTAGCCAAATTGAAAAATAATAGAAGTAATCAGAAGATTTCTTCTTTTCTTATTTCAAAACTTTAGAGATCCATACAAATGTGACGTGATAATAACCTATGTAACAGATCCAAGTGAAAAAGCCAATTCGCATTGGGAGTTCATACTTCACCCTTGGTAAATATTGCTGTCGGGATAGGCAACTACTTCCCTCGGAGATAAAATAGAAGACAATATGTAATTTGACCCCGGTGTTTGGCTTAGGTAGGAGATATCGAGTTGATTAGATTTGTATTTGGTGGCACACACTCATCTGGTGCTACATGTAGTCTAGTACTACAGACTCTAGATCTCTAGACTATGAGACAAGTCAACTCAAAGAGAGGCTAAACTGTGCTCTCTTGATGTTCCTGGGTGCTCACTCCTTTCTTTCTTTTCTTTCTGAGATCACAAATCTTGCCAGACTTAGTAATTGTACTCACTGCTTGGTGGCCTCACATGGCATCCATACTTCAATTAAAGTCCCAATAACTTTACAACTAAGTTAGAGTCCTCAACCAGTATTCGGGTGATCAGAAATACTAAAAGGTAGGTATGAGTCATATTTAGTGGAATGCGATAGGTGTTCTGTTGCCTTAAAAATAATGTTACATTATAAACTTTGACTTTTTCTTTTGGTAATATAACTGTTTCTTCTTCTTTTTTTCTTTTTCTTTTCTTTTCTCCCTTTATTTTATTTTATTTTTTATAAATCGACACATGCTTTTATTTATGAGGCATTATTAGGGATGATGATGGTCAAGAGGATATTGTGTGGCTTATTTGGTGGAAGTGCCTATTCTCGACATCGGGAAGGAATGGATAGGACAGGCGTATTTCTGACCTTTGACACTATTACCTCCTTCAGCCAAGGACTCTATGAAGGACGATCGTAACCATCCACCATAGTCATAGCTTTATTAAGACTCCATCTCTGTGTATCAGCCTTATTTGGTGACTCTTAGGAATTCACACAAAGTACGCACATAAGAACAGAGAGTGAAAACTATGCCTAACTCTGAAGTATCATCATCTAATTATCCAAAACTTAAGAGTTCTTGCACTAAGCTTAGCGCACCAGTAATCTCTCTACTTTCTTCTCACAAGTATGAGGTGGATCTACTAGAAGATAGTATGCCTGACTTCCTATGAACTATCCAAGGGTTCAATAGACTACAAATGCTTATTGGTTTTCCTCAAGGATCCATTACGAAGTCTATGTGTACGTGAAATAAATGTACTGCTTTCTAAACTTAGGAAATAATTCAGGAAGAAAAACCTCCAATGACAAAGGTATTTTGCTAGGGACTAACCGAATAAGCTCAAGAAAAGAGGATTTTTTTTTTTAATATGCTAACCTAAATGCATGAATACTTCCTAAAATGCAAATGCACCCACCCATGCCTAAATCCTACAATGTCCCCATTGTAAAATTAAAATAGGAGGAGAAAGGAAAAACATCACCTGACACGGTGTTATTCCGACCGTTGGGTTGCCTCCCAACAAGCGCTGCATTTTCTGTCAGCAGCCAGACTTAGAAGGAACCTATAAGTCTGGTTTCAAACAGACAAGGTTAGGCCCTAAAAATATGCGTAACAGTGCAGGCCTAGAAAACAGGTAGCCACGGATGTTGGCAAGCTGATGATGCAACATAATACCAAATGCTTGCTAGAAGATATGAAAGCGAAGAACCTCGTTGGCTACCTTTGGAGGTCTAGGAATAATAAACAGAATATGAAAAGGGACCTCTCGAAATGGAATAAGTGGAGGATAACAAGGATCCTCCAGAGCAGGACGGGTTTTAAAAGATATACACATTATTAGTTCAAACCCTTGAATGGTGAGAGTAAAAGTACAAGCATTAATCCACACTTACCATTCTACCCGAGGATGTACTGGCCTGATATGTTCTCTAGAAATAATGTACATGAGCAGAGATCTGAGCCAAGGATCAGTTAGGGAGTATAAGGGTTGTTTGTAGTGTTGGAAGGTAATGGTTAAGTCCAATGAGGGCTTAGTCGGTGTTAGGTCTAATTCTAACAATGATTCAGATTGTGTATACTCCCTAACAGTTGTAGACAACAGGTTACCCTGCCTAGCATTAATGATCGTAGTCATATTTGAATCAAGGGTAGACTCCCAATTACAACTCTTTGATGGCAGGGTCAAAATGTCAGAATCATTATTATTCAGCTCATCCCCAAATTCGTTTGGTTCACTTAAATTTTTATCGAGGTGTATATGTGATTCATTAATGAAGACAGGAGTTGGATCAGTATCGTTAATTATTCCTAAAGGAAGATCAGTTTTAATATTTTGGAGTAAGCCTATATCATTGAATTCGTCATTCTTCTTGGGGTATAAATCCTCAATTGACGTGTTTTGTTCTTGAGAGTCTCCCATACACTTCTCATTATTTTGTTTGTCCTCCTCTAATATCAACTCCTGCTTTGGTGGAGGATGACTCTCAAAAGAAAGGAGGAATCTGGATTTCACCATATGGTTTATATCCTTTGGAGGTAAATCCTCAAATGATAAATAATTCCCCTGTGGTTCACTCCAGATTTTCAGTCCAGGTTCCTCTATTGGGGCATCCCCATCTTCTGAAATAGACTCTTCATATCCCTGAGACCAAAATTGATCTAATTCATCCTCCATTCCCTTAAGGTCACCTTCATTGGGTGCATTTAAATCAGGATGCTAAATGGTAGGTGTTGATTCCCTAAGTGGAGGGTCAGGAGTAGGCTCACTAAAGGTAAAATGGGATTCCACCAAATAATCAATAGGGGAAGTGATAGGAATAATACGACCTTGACCCGGGTTGGTAGGGGTAAGGAGAATACTGTCATTGGGGTCAAGGTCCTCAAGAGGTACCATCTTTTCTTGCTTTTGACTCCAATAAAGCTCGGGTGGATAATCACTATGATCGTTGTCCTCTAGTGTCCATGTCTCATTGGGAGAGTCTAAGTGATAGCTACATAAAACTGGATCCCTATTGTCAATGGTTTCCTCAGAATTATTTTCATGATCATGGTCGTATGGGTAGGGGTCAGAATTATTGGGAAGCATGTAGCTAAGCTGTCTTATTTCTTCATTTAACTGTTGACTATTCCTCAACATCTCTCCCATTGATTCCATCATTTCCTTTTGCTGTTTTTGAATTTCTATCATAAAAGAGGAGAGGCTACTATTATCAGGTTGGGGAGGATAGTCAATTTCAGGCTTTGGTTGCCTAGGTGTATCGGTCCAACCTCGATACGGAAAATCATGAAGGGTGGGAGGGTTGGGTGTTTGCATGGAAGTAGGGATTTTAGGGCTGGGAAATCTCGCTCCTAGGCTTTGCTCAAAAGTGGGAGTTATCAGGCCAGTACTCCCAGGATAAGAATAAGAATGATCCCATGAATTGTCAAGGTACCCATCAAAGGATGGATACGCTCGGGGCATGGGATCCTGATTAAAAGATGGGAAGTTTTGACTCTAATAATCTAAATGGTAAGAGTACGGGTAATCCATTTCTTTAAGCAAAACAGTTTTAACTCTCTTAGGATTTAGCAGAAATCATAATACAAGCAGAAACTTCCTAGAGAGTTCTACTGTCAAAGCAAATGCAAATTCAGTGGGATCTTGTTTTTAGTAGATTGTAGGTCTTAGAATTAAATGTTCAATTGGTGGCCAAACAAGTTTTGCGAGAAATTACGCTTCTTAGGCCAACTTTCGCTAGTGCCTATAACCTACTCGCAAGGGATGGAAGTCTCAAATCGAACCCACACACGAGGAACCGAAGTAACTTGGTGGATAGGCTTGTTGATTTCCGACTAATTTCCCTTGTGGTGTAAAAGAGGAGAGGTAGAAATTTATCTAGTGACCTTATGTGTGAGGTGCACAGTGTCTCAAGTGTGCAAACATATGATTGTGTTTTGATTTTTGAAATTTCGCAAACAAGATCCTTTTGCACACAATTTTCAGTCACAGATTTTAAAGTCCAACCTCTTAACAGTCCCAATTTTTAGAGTGACCACTGAATTAATTTGATTCAAGCACTTAGTGGTCTTAGATTTAAGTTCAATGCATATGCATGACAAGTAATTGATGCTCAAGAGAAGACATACCTTACTCCAGCTTTCTTCGTGCAATGTATACAATGAAGTAAAAATAAACTAGATGCTGCTCATTCAGTCTTAGATGGTCGTCCTATAGATATGCAGCTTCTAGCAGGCAGTTCAATTTTTTTTTTTATTAATAATAAACAAACAGACCTAATCTAACTAACTAACCGAAATGCAGTTCAAACAATGCAAATAATCCTATAATCTAAATAAATGGAAACACGCTCCCGAAAATACGCTCCCGCATACAAGAGCGATAAGAAATAAAGAGGCACTGGGAACACGTTCTCAAAAATACCCGACAAGGGTCCAAAAGACAGAAATTAAATTGTAATGTCTATCTAAACTAAATCTAACTAAGATCTATTGACTAAATCAGAAATAGGCTTCCTCGTAAGCTTATGCGTGTGGGATCAAGGCCCACGTGTTCCTGTTGCTGGCCTCCAGGTGGCGTCAAAGTCCACCAAAAAGGTCTCCGCCGTGCATGCGCGTTGCATGTTTTTGCATAGAAGAAAATCCACAGTTAGTAATTCAGAAAAGCTTTCAAAATAGCATAAAAATAACATAAAATTCCCAAAAAAATTAATCGGCATTTTTCCTCCCCGGCAACGGTGCCATTTGACAGAGCAATTTTCACTGTGAATAATTAATATTAAGATAATAAATCATTGTAGCACAAAAGGTGGTGGAAAATCTCTCAATCAAAGATTAAACAGATATGAATTTAAGCCACATTAATGGATGTCGTATCCATAGGGAGGAATAGACCAATAAATTCACGAGTCAAGGGATACACAGTTCGCAAACTCTTCTGCAACTTTAATGAGAGGAATATGCTATTTTTAAATGAAGTTTGCAATTTCCTTAAAGGTTCAGGGGTATTTATGTAGTTTTCACGTCAAGAATTAAGCTCCAAAAATATATGTATGATGCATGTCTAATGGCTTATCATGTAAATTCAACTTTCATGCAATTCTGATTTGAAATTCAAGGTAGAAACATGCACATAACATAAGTAAAATAATTTCAGGAAAATCTGAGTGCATCAGTGCAATGTGGCATGAATAAAATATTAATATAAAATTGAAAATGGCATTGAATGTAATTATTAATAGAGATAAAAACAAAGGATTTCTCCTCTATCCTCCTCGCGTGTGCAGCCGCGCACGGTTGGCTGCGAGAGTCGGCGGGGAGGTGTAGCTTGACGAGTGCTATGAAACGGTAGTGACGCGGTGGCCGGAGGTGGCCGGCGGCGGCCGGACGGAGGAGGATGGCCGCCGGCCTATTGGAGGAGGCTGCCTCTGCTGCAGTCGCACAACCGCATACTTGGCGCTGGCATAGGTGTGCGCTGGTGCGCGCCTGCAGGGGTCTGGTGGCGAGGGTGTGGACGTCTGCAAGCGCGGCTGGTGTCTCTTCAGCGTCTGCAGAGGGAGCACTAGGTGCTGGAGGCGCGGGCGTGGTGTCTGCAGGTGCTGGTGGCAAGTGCGGTGGGCGGTGTAGCACCTGCAGTGAAGGGCGTTGGAGGAGGGGCGACGCGCTGCGGTGGCTGGAGAGGCGCGGGCCTAGCAAAGGGGACCGCTAGGTGTTGGAGAGGCGCTGCCTGCGGGGGGGGGGGGGTGCTATGCGGGTGCGGTAGGGGCGGTGGTTCTGAACAGGTCTACAGGTGATGGGCGGCTGCAGTGGGCGCTATGCGGGTGCGTGAGCTGGCACCTGTAGGGGCGGCTAGAGATGGGCGCACTGGTAGCGAGGGCAGTCTGCAGAGAGGAGGACCAGGCACTGGAAAGGCGCTGGCAGGAGGCGGGCACTAGCCTGGCAGGGGTGCGCAAGGTGGAGGCACTGCAGTGAGACGTGCTGGTGGTGCTGGAGCAGGTGCCTGCAGGGGCAGCTGGAGATGGGCATAGCCTGGCAAGGGCGCGCAAGGTGGCGAGGGCAAAGCGGGCGCCTGCAGGGTGCTGGTGGCGAGGTAGAGCTCCTACGGTTCTTGAGAGGGGCGCACGGAGGTGATGTGAACGCTGAAGGGGGAGGCTTGGAGCACAGTGCACACGGTTCCTAGATGATGGTTCCCCGTCAGGGGGAAAGCCTCCGAGAAGAACCGATGATCCTCCCTTTTTATCTCCTCCCCCGACGTAAATCAAGGGGTTTTCCAAATCCTTTACTAAACATGGCTGGCGTTGTTGGTGAGGTTGTTGAGGCCGGCCGTAGGTTGAGAAATTTGTGGGGGAAAATATCTTTTCACCCCCTGTTCTTTTCCACCATTGATTCTCCTCCCTCTTCTTCTCGATTATTCCTGATGGATAGATTAAGTGGAGAAGATGTAAGAAGTGCGCTGTTGCGGGACCTGCATGAAACATAAAATAATTACATACTATGTTATAGAATGCGATAAAATAGATGTAAACTTAAATAATGATGCATTCAATCATTCTATAACTTAATGTAGTTATTAATAAACATACAATGTTAAAATAGAATTACTTAGGCACAACAATAGTCCATTAAAATGGACTCATCAGCACATGTAAGCACCTTGTGCTGGTTCAGGTGCCGTGGGCGGGATTAACCTAAAATGTGGATTGCCAGGGCCTTGATCTAGCTACAGAATGCCATGGGCGGTACTATCTCGAAGTGTCGAAAGCTAGGGTTCTGGGGGTTGCCATGGGCGGTGCTCTCTAGAAGCATCGAAAGCCAGGGACCCTTCAAGGATTGATGATGGGGACAAAGAATCTAATACAGACCGTGTTTAGGGCCAATTTGAGGCTAGATCTATGGAAAAATAAGAAGAAAAAGAGAAAAAACTCTGCAAATGAAAAAAATCCTTCAATCTCTCTCTTACAAAAATGCACTAGCAAACTGAACCTAGACATGCTACATTCTATGCATAGGTGCTTTAACTGCTGGGTAGTTTTTGCGGGCCTTAGAAACCTTCACTGGAGACCCAGGTTCAAGCTGGTCAAGTCTGGATCTTGATTGATACTTGAGTACCTCTAGGCCTATTGTTGGCATTCTGATCTAATTTCTAGAGAGTAGTACATATTAGGCATCTGAACTTAAAAGCTTAGTCTAGAAATCTAGTCCTTTCCATAAGATTTTTCTAAGAGACTAGTAAAAGTTATGCATGCGAGTATGATGATAACATCATCAGGAGCCATAACTAGCTTTCTTTAGTCATAAGCATGTGACAAATGCTCCTACATAGTCACTTGAGAGTCATAATTCCTTGCATATCCTTTCTAAGAAGAAAACATTAAATCAGGGTTAATTCTACAGTTTTAATATCATATCATGAAATCAGAGTAACCACAGGATTTTCCAATAGTTAATCTAAGGTCTAATGAGCATTAAAGACTAATAAGTGGGTCAATGCAGACAGAAACAGGGTTTCACGCATTTCAAGAACCAATACAGCACCTAAAACCCTAATTTCAAACTCTCTTGAATTACAGAGGTTCTAGACAAGATAAAATTCATCTAAATCTTATAAAATTCATAGAAAAATATTCCTTAGGGATTGGTATCCTTAATTTGACCATTTGAACCTATTTTGACCCTAAATAGAGTCACAAACAGATTTTTGCTCTAATTTGGGTTTTGCACAAAGTTTCTAGTCAAACTTAGTCAAAACTGAAATCTGACTTCACCATCAGATTCCTTAGGTCTAAATTAGGTTTGTACCAAAAATTTGGACCCAATCAGAATTCATCTTGACCAAGTTTGCAATCTAGTCCCTTAAAACTATATTTTTCACATTTAAGGCCCTAACTTTTGAAATTGTTTGCATTTTTCCCCCAACTTTGCTTCCTTCTTCACGAAAAGCCCCCTACTGCCATTGGAGGTCAACCATCCCCCAAGTTGACTTTGACCACTCCTAAACATACTCAAATCATCATCAAATCCCACCAAATTGGGTGGGATTGATGTTCACACTATGAAGAATCCTTTGAGACAGATCTTCACTCCTGAATTGCATGGATTAGTTCTTGCGAACGCACAAAAATCATGGGTTCCTTATGACTTAGATTCCAAGCCAATTAGCACTATTTCCTCATCCAAAGCATGCCCAGAAGCTTTATACATGCTTTAAAGCCTCCACCGTCCAAAATTAGTTGTTTCTAGGTCAAAAATCTTCTTCCCTTCTCTCCAGCCTCGTGCTCCACCGACTTCGATGACCTCCTCGATACCTCTCATCAGGGCCTCCAACGGTCAAATTGGAGGCACCTCCTTTCTCCTCTTCTTCCTCCACTACTCGCCAGCCACAGCAGGAGTCCTTAGACCCCTCTCATCGTCGCCGCACCATCATCGGAGATTCCACCTTCCCATGTGCTGACCAATCACAACCGATGCCTCTCCTCACCTCCTTCGTCCCTAATTTATGTCCCTTAGCTTCCTCCCTCTCTCTACTTCATTTTCCTCCCTTTTGATCTTAGATTCGACCGCCAAAACATCCTCTCCCTCACCATCTTCTTCTGCTTCTACTAAACTCTGGTGAGGCCATCCGCCCTCCATAGACCACCACTTGCCACCACAACACTCCCACAACCTCCGTTGAACCTCCATGACCAAAACCCCTCATTCTATTTCGTAGATTACACCTCCAATCATCCCACTAAACACCACCTGTCATCGACCTCTTCTTCGGCTTCGCACACCCTCCACACACACCCACATGCCACAAGAACCCCACCATCACCTTCACCATCCTCTGGTGAAGCTTAGGAGCATTTTAGCTTGGGCTTTTGAGCCCGTATTTGTGAAGTGCAGGTCTCGTCACTGATGAGACACTCATCATGATCTCTAATTACCCCTAATTAACTAGTCTTCCTAGTTAATTAGCTAAGGTTATGAATATATAAGGGTTAATTATAGAATAAGGGATATTTAGTTAAGGATCTTAAAATAAGTTAAAAATGGAATTTTATCTTTCAATTAACATTATTAAAAATTTAGATAATAATTGGATTCGAAATCATACTAATCATTTCCTTAATTAATAAGATAAGTAACTTAAATATAATGTATACCTAAATATGTAATAACTTAAGTGATTTTACTTAATCTAATAAATTAATCTAAAAAGGTAAAAAATGTAAATTCAAGGTGTAAACATAATATTTACCTTATTTACTAACATATATAAAAAGTTGAAAAAGAACTAAGTTAAAATAAACCTTCAAAACCTGGGTTTACATTTTAGTCCTTAATTTTCATTACAATCGAGTCCTTATTTTTCACATAGGTCATTAAAGTTTCATTACTTCTAAGTCCCTCTTTGTCTTCTTCTTCTTCTTCTCCAGCCAAACGAATGGCTGGCGGCAGAGAGTCATCACATCGCGCGATCCCGCCCTGCCGACATCATTCCTCTTTGCCCAAGCTCTTGCAGCTTGCGCTCACCACCTCCACTTGATCCATCGGTCTGGATTAACCAAAACTCCTATTTTTCAGTGGGAGTTAACCTCACCGTCGTCGGAGATGACGATGGAGGTTAAGCTCCTCGAGCTCTTCTTCGGCTAGACCCGCCCCTCTCTTTGCCGCAAACTACTATAAATACCCCCTCTCACCTCTGATTTTAGCAAGTTGGCTCCCTTCCCTCTTCTAATACTGCAGCTGACCCAATAGGCTATTCTTCCAAACCTCCAGCGATCCCCCATTCCATCTTCCGACTTCCTCTGTCCATCTTAAGTAGCCGAGGATATTCGTCGTGGTCTTCCGCACCTCTGACAAAGGCGCCGACCCTAGGATTCCTCCGCTCCACCTCAAATTCGCCCGTCGGAGATCTTTCTTCAACCCTCTGATTTCATCGTCCACTATGAAACTTCAGCGGAACCCTATTGACCCCTTCGTCCAGGTAACAGTAGACTAGGAGTAGGAGTAGGAGTAGGCTAGCTTAGTTAGTTAGTTTAGTTAGTTAGGTTAAAGTAATTGTAGAATTTAGCTTCATCTCTTCCAACTCCGACGAGTTCCTTGAGCTCGCCAGAGACTTTAATTTTGTCTTTTAACTCATTGTTCACCTTCTTATATCTTTCATGTTCACTTCTAATTCACCTTAATCATTAATTGAATCACCTAAACACCTAATTCATATCTCACTTTCACCGACTACTTCACTGTCCATGGTGACAGAAGTCGACCTAATTCCACCTTCACTGGGTTCTTTCATCACCTATCATCACTAATGAACCCTAATCAACATTATATTACCTATTAATATCATTTATAATTAAACGCCCAAATTTAATTTAAGTCCCTGAGCTCGTTGTCCATGGCAGCTGTAACGACCCGGTTCCCGAGTCCCTACGAGACACGAGAACCGGACCGACTCGACTAATCCCAAGACCCAGTCGTCCAACGAGGAAGTAACCAAAAGACAGTAAAATAAACCACATTCAGCATGAATATAACTAACAGTAAAAAGTACAGCAGTAAGGAAAGAAACTACTACAGTAGGTACCGCCACAACAGTAAAGCAACATTTATCATATAACAAAAACTGCAGGTAAAGAAGGTACAGCGGAAACAAACTACTCACTAGAACAGAAACAAAAGAAGGTACAAAGCTGTGGCAACTCTACTGGACCCTACTCGGCCCAGCGTCCTCTGCAGCCGCCGACCCTGGCTGCTCAACACCTGGTCCTGAAAAAGGTAACGAGTGTAACACGTCAGCAAAACGCTGAGTAGAGTGGCAAACTAACTAAAGGCAACAGTAGAGTGTACAGTAGCTGTTATGTTCTATTACTTCCTTTATTTACATCTTTCAATTTTTCTCACTATTTCATTTACTTCTCAGATCCTTTACTTGATCTCGAATGTCCTCGTGGGACGATCTTGATTGCAGTCTTTTCCAACAGTAGAAGTAGCACGTGGTGCTCTCCTGGCCGGGAGAGTCCCCCGTGGTGATCCTACCCTCAGTCAACCACCCCAAGGTCACTGACAGACGTAACGGTGACTACGGCACGCGCGATAAACGCACAGGTAGCTAGCCCGTACTGGCACGCGGTCAGTCGTTTCCGTTAACGGGTGCGCCCAAAGCACAGCACGGAACCAGGGCAGAGCCCTCTCAGTAACAGGGGTCCAACCCCTCCACAGTAACCAAACCGGGGCCTTGCCCCTCCACAGTCCGCGCACCCTCGCCTGACTACCCTGGTTTGCCCTAGTGGGCCTAACAAGTCGGTGAAGGAGGCTAGCAGAACCCCGGGGCCCGTGGGGTAGCTAGTACTCTCCTAACACTACTAGCTCTCCTCGGTACTACGTACACGAGGGCCAACAAGTCGGTACAGAGCGGCCAAGCCTAACCCCGGGTCCCTGGGGCGGCTGGCCCCACTCTGCACTAAAACAGGTACAGGTACTTCCCTTGGTACTGCGTACCCAAGAGACAGTACAACTACATCTCAGTTCCATTCCTTTTCTTTCCAGGAGTTCCACTCCTAATTCCCCGTAGGGTTCCAGCTCTTTATCTCAGAACATCATATGTTTCACTTTCCAGATTCACGTTCTCACATTCCATGATCTCAACATGTTTCCTTGTTCATAACAGGCAGCTGTTAATTAATTTCACAGGCAGCTTATATATTCCTTTCCATTTTTCCAAGACTGCAGTAATATACATTCCACTAGTTTTTCCATCCTAGGATTCATGCCATATCCTAGGATCTATCATACAATCTAGTTTTCCGGCCCTAGGATTCATGCAACACCTAGGAGCTATCATTCCATACATTTCTCATTCCTAGGGTTCATGCAAAGCCCTAGGTTCTAGTTATGGTTCCATACTTTAACAGATTTTATCAATGCTTAAAACCACTCTACCAGGTACAACGGAAGTAATGGGGGCGTGGTCGGGAATCCCGCGTGCCTCCGCGACTCTCAAGACGGCAACCGAACGAGGTCCTATCACAAGGATCAAACACAAGGAGTGTCTCAAAATAGTGTATAGCTACTGTAGGCGGGTAGAGGAATAAATTCTGAATCGAACGCAACTCGAATCGCGGAAAACGGAGCCCAAACGGGCCCTAAACGGGTCGAGAAAGACAATACTGTGCAAAATCAGACGTCTGGAACTCCTTCCAGACGTCTTAAACGGTGGATCAGAGAATTACCTGTTCGGCTTGGTTCCCCGGACGTCCAGAAGTCTGTGGCGACGTCTCTCCTAGATCCCAGACGTCCGATGGTCTCTCCGGACGTCTGGAGGTCACTCCCGCCGTCTGGTACAACTTCCAGACGTCGGATTCGCAAAGGATGACGAATCTGAACACCTGCGCACAGCCAACCCTCCTCCTTCAGTACGGTCAGTCGACAAAAGAAGAAGGAGAAAGCGGAACTCACCTTTCAGACGTCTGTATGATCACACAGACGTCGACCTTGCCGTCTGGATATCAGTCCAGACGTCTGATTCTGGAGATTTTTCCAGAATCAGAACCTCGCTCGGCCTCCGCTCGCGACGCCGCCCGCGTCGCACCTCGCGCGTCCGCTGCTCCGCCCGCAGCAGGTCCCTCTTCGCGACGCTCTGCGCCCCCTGCGCCCTCCGCCGGCCGGCCAAGCCGCTCCCGGCGAGCTCGCCCTCACGGCAGAGCCCTGCCCTCGCACGCCGCAGCTCCTCCGCGCCTTCTGCTGCGCCGCTGCCGCTGCGCCCTTGCGTCCGCTCGCTCCGCCCGCAGCAGGAGAGGAGGAAGATGGTGGAGACGGGAGGGGAGGCGCACCCCCTCCCCCTTTTAACACCGCGCGGAGAGGAGGAGAGAGACGGCCGCAGTCGCCTGCAGCCGCAGAGAAGATGCGGATCGCAGGTCTGCGCGCACAGGCGCGCAGACGAATATCCCGTGCGAGTATAACTGTTCGTCAGACGTCTGTAAACTATCCCGGACGTCTGGTCAGACGTCTGGATGTGATCCCAGACGTCTTTACAGACGTCTGGGCCACCTCCCAGACGTCTTAAAAGACGTCTGGGGCACGAGCTCGTTACAATATAACAAACTCAAAGGAAGTTTCGTCCCCGAAACTTGCGCCAACTAGGGTGCGGAAAAAGGATGTCCAAATAACCATAACAAACTCAAAGAGGACCGAAGCCGGTCCGAAAAGACGTACCCGCGAAAAGCTCTGGGTACCGCTCCCGCATTGCCGCCTCAGGCTCCCTGGTAGCCTCCTCGTACCGCTGGCTCCTCCACAAAACCTTTACCAGGGGTACTTGCTTTCGTCTCAACCTGCGGACGGCTCGGTCTAGGATCTGCACTGGCCGCTCGGGGTAGGTCAGGTCGTCGCTCACCTCGACGCTCTCGTGACTCAGTACGTGGCTGGGATCGGCTACGTACTTCCTGAGGTTGGACACGTGGAACACGTCGTGCACACCAGAAAGCTGCGGGGGAAGGGCAAGTCTGTAAGCAACGGGTCCAACCCGCTCCAGGACCTCGAAGGGCCCCACGAACCTCGGCGCGAGCTTCCCTCTCACCCCAAACCGCTGTAAGCCCTTCATGGGCGAAACACGAAGAAAGACGTGGTCCCCAACCTCGAACTGCACCTCTCTGCGTCTGCGATCTGCGTAGCTCTTCTGTCTGCTCCTGACAGTGCGGAGTCGTCTGTGGATCTGTTCAACTGCCTCCTGACTCTGCCGGATCAACCTGGGGCCAACCTCCCACTTGGTCCCCACCTCAACCCAACTCAAGGGTGCCGTGCATTTCCGTCCATACAGAGCCTCGTAGGGAGCCATGCCGATGCTCGAGTGATAACTGTTGTTGTATGCAAACTCTGCCAGGGGCAGGTGTTCCTCCCAAGAGCCCCTCCAGTCTAGTACACAGGCACGCAAAAGATCCTCAAGTGTCTGTATCGTGCGTTCCGACTGTCCGTCCGTCTGGGGGTGGTAAGCCGTGCTAAACCTCAACCTCGTCCCCAAAGCCTGCTGAAACTCAGCCCAAAACTGGGACGTAAAGCGGGTATCCCGGTCGGATACGATCTCCCGCGGAACTCCGTGTAGTCGCACCACATCACGGATATACCTCTCTGCCAACTGTGCTGGTCCCAAAGTGACTCGGATCGGCAAGAATCGTGCCGCCTTCGTCAACCTATCCACTATTACCCAGACCGCGTCGTGTCCTCGCTGGGTAACAGGTAAACCCACCACCAAGTCCATGGTGATGCTCTCCCACTTCCACTCTGGCACTGGAAGCGGCTGAAGCGGCCCTGCAGGCCTCTGATGCTCGGCTTTCACCTGCTGGCACACTAAGCACTGCTGCACGAACTCACCCACATCCCGCTTCATCCCTCTCCACCAGAACTCGCGTCTCAAGTCATGGTACATTTTCGTGTTTCCGGGATGTATGGTGAATCTGGAACCGTGTGCCTCAGTCAGGAGCTCTCTCAACAGCTCCTCGTCTCTGGGGACGCACAGCCGTCCCCTCAAGCGTAACACCTGGTCTGTGAAAGAGAAGTCCCCTGGGTCCCCTGACAGTACTCTGTCGCGCAAAGACTGCAAGTACGGATCGGCCATCTGTCCCGTGATGATGCGGTCTATCAACTCTGGTCTGGTCTGCCGTGTCACCGTCACTGCCCCACAGTATCCTCGTAACTCTAGAGGTCGCCAACTGCCCACCTCCTCCAAAAGGCTCCAACTCTGTAACTGTAGACTGGCCAAGCGTGCGGGCGCCTTACGGCTCAAGGCGTCAGCCACCACATTGGCCTTTCCCGGGTGGTAGGAGATGCTGCAGTCGTAGTCCTTCAGGAGCTCCAACCAACGTCTCTGTCTCATGTTGAGCTCCTTCTGGTCAAAAAGATATCTGAGGCTCTTGTGATCTGTAAAAATCTCGAAGGTCTCACCGTACAAGTAGTGCCTCCATGTCTTCAGCGCGAAGACAACAGCTGCCAACTCTAGGTCATGGGTAGGGTAGGTATGCTCATGGGGCTTCAGTTGCCGCGAAGCGTAAGCGACCACGTGACCCCTCTGCATGAGCACACCTCCTAACCCCTGCAAGGAAGCGTCCGTGTATACGACGAACCCGCCACTACTGTCAGGAATGGTGAGCACGGGAGCCGAGGTCAACCTCTCCTTCAGTTCCAGAAAACACGCCTCACAGGCGTCTGTCCAAGTGAAAGGCACATCCTTCCGAGTCAACTGTGTCATAGGACGTGCAATCTGCGAAAACCCTCTGATGAACCGTCTGTAGTAACCTGCCAGTCCCAGGAAACTGCGAATCTCAGTGACTGAACGCGGTCTCTCCCACCTGAGCACTGCCTCGACCTTGGCGGGATCCACCGCCAGGCCGTCTCCAGAGATCACATGACCCAAAAAGGTCACCTCCCTCAACCAGAACTCGCACTTGCTGTATTTGGCGTACAGCCTGCGTCGTCTCAGAGTGTCCAGAACCATCCGCAAGTGCTGTCCGTGCTGCGTCCGATCTCTAGAATAGATAAGTACATCATCTATGAAAACCACCACAAACTGGTCCAAGTACGGTCTGAACACCCGGTTCATCAGGTCCATGAAAGCAGCGGGGGCATTGGTCAGCCCAAACGGCATGACCAAAAACTCGTAGTGTCCGTACCGGGTGCGGAAAGCTGTCTTGGAGACGTCGGTCTCCCTGATCCTCAACTGGTGGTATCCAGACCTCAAGTCGATCTTGGAAAACACCGTGGCACCCCGCAACTGGTCAAACAAATCGTCAATCCTCGGCAGCGGATATCGGTTCTTGATGGTGACCCTATTCAGCTGTCTGTAGTCCACACAAAGGCGTAGGGTCCCATCCTTCTTCTTCACAAACAGTACCGGGGCTCCCCAGGGAGACGCACTGGGCCTCACGAAACCTTTCTCCAAAAGGTCCTGCAACTGAGACTTGAGCTCTCGCAGCTCAAGCGGTGCCATCCTGTATGGCGCGGTGGAGATGGGGTTGGTCCCTGGTACTAGTGAGATCTCAAACTCGATCTCACGCTCGGGCGGTAGTCCTGGTAACTCGTCTGGAAACACGTCGGGGTACTCTCTGACCACCGGGATGCTCTGGAAGTCTGCCACGGGGCTGTGCTCTGCCACCACACAAGCTAAGAAGCCCTCACACCCCTGGCTCAAAAGTCTCGCCGCCTGAAGTGCCGAAATGCACCTGAAACCTCTGTCCACTGGCTGCCCGTGAAACTCGAAGGAAGGCAACTCCGGAATGGAGAAGACAATCTTCCTCTCAAAGCAGTCTACCAATGCATGGTAAGCGGACAGCCAATCCATCCCCAGGATCACCCCAAAGTCCTCCATCTGTATCATAATCAGGTCAGCTGGCAGGCTGTGTCCCCCGATGCTGACCCCGCAACCCGTGTACACCTCCTCAGTTACAAACAGCTGACCACTCGGACCTCTGATTACGAACGGGTTCTCTAACAATGTATAATCCTGGTCCAAACTAACTGCGAAACTGTCTGCGACAAACGAGTGCGTAGCGCCGGAATCGAAAAGCGTGTAAACGAGTCTGCCAGAAACTGAAACCATACCTGCTACCACGGATCCCGAAGCTCTGGCGTCCCTGTGTGTTAGGGCGTTGATACGCCCCTCAGCTCTAGGTGCGGACGAAGCAGCCACACTCTGCGTCGGACGGGTAGGTGCTGGCCGGTACCCTCCTCGCGACTGCGGTCCTCCTCCTCGCGCCTGGAAACCGCGGCCTCCTGCGCGCCCTCCAGTGCTCTGCGCGGGAAGTATCTGCTGACCTCCTGCCCTAGATGGGCAGTCCCTCCTGACGTGGCCCGGCTGGCCACACTGGTAGCAGAGGGGAACCCGACTCCCGCCCTCAGTGAGTCCCTGCTGTCTGCTAGGCGGGGGTCCGGTGCTGGCGACTGGCCCCTGTCGAGGGCCCCCAAAGGCCAGTGATGGCCCTGCACAACGTGACGGCTCTCCTGCGGACGCCACGTGTCTCCGTTCTCGCCGGCCCTGTGAGAAGTCTGGCTGAAAGGGCCTCTTCCGCCCGCCGTCGGTCTCTCGCGCGGACGGGTTGGTCTCCTCGAACGTCATGGCTGCCTCTACCACCCTTGAAAACGTCGGCAGCTTCAGGGGTTTGACATACCCCCGGATCGCAGGCCGGAGCCCCTCGGTGAACCTCCAAAGGCGCTCCTCCTCAGTGGCTACCGCTGTCGCTGCAAAGCGGGACAGCTCCAAGAAACGCGTGCGGTACGCGCTCACGGTCATCGTCCCTTGGCGGAGAGTGTGGAACTCCCGCCTCCTCTGGTCCTGCCACGTCTGGGGAAAGTACTGCTCGCAGAAGAGGGTGACGAACTGGTCCCACGTCGGCTCGTCCCTCTCCTGTCCCCGGACCGCCCTCCACCACCGGTGTGCCGCACTCTCCAGCTGGTACGTGGCAAAGGCCACGCGGCACTCCACCGGGGGGCGAAGGGTGTCGAAGATCTTCTCCAGCTGCTCAAGCCAGTCCTCTGCCTCGGTCAGGTCCTCATCCCCCTTGAAGGAGGGGGGCTTCAGCTTCCGGAACTGTCCGAAAAGCTCGAAGTGGTGCTGTAGGGGAGGTGCTGGTGCACCCCCAGGCGAAGGTGCCTCGTGTACAGAAGTGTCGGAGGAAGGTGGGGGCGGCAGGGGCCCATCCCCTCCCTCGTGTCCGGCGCCGCGTCCGTCGCGTGGTCCCACAGAGGACTCCCCCTCTGCAACCCCAGGAGGAGGTGCTCGGGGCGGTGGGTGGAGCTCCTCTCGTACAATATCCCGTATCAGTCTGGCGAGGTCCTGGGCCTGGATGCCAGGGAGTGGTGGCTGGTCCACCGAGACGTCAACGACAGCACGTCCACCTCACCGTCCTCGCCCTCGGCTGCGCCCGCGGCCAGTCTCGCCAGTCCCACGACGAGGCATCTCCTGCAAGGAGACGCGAAACAAAACGGAAACGTCAAAACAGACGGTACCTAACAACACTTCTAAGAGCTCATGTCAAGAGATATGTTGTGGTGGCTACTCTAGCTATAAACATGTGAATTGGTTATTTTCCAGTCAGTTGATTCACTTCTCGGGACGACCTTGCTCTGATACCATCTTGTAACGACCCGGTTCCCGAGTCCCTACGAGACACGAGAACCGGACCGACTCGACTAATCCCAAGACCCAGTCGTCCAACGAGGAAGTAACCAAAAGACAGTAAAATAAACCACATTCAGTATGAATATAACTAACAGTAAAAAGTACAGCAGTAAGGAAAGAAACTACTACAGTAGGTACCGCCACAACAGTAAAGCAACATTTATCATATAACAAAAACTGCAGGTAAAGAAGGTACAGCGGAAACAAACTACTCACTAGAACAGAAACAAAAGAAGGTACAAAGCTGTGGCAACTCTACTGGACCCTACTCGGCCCAGCGTCCTCTGCAGCCGCCGACCCTGGCTGCTCAACACCTGGTCCTGAAAAAGGTAACGAGTGTAACACGTCAGCAAAACGCTGAGTAGAGTGGCAAACTAACTAAAGGCAACAGTAGAGTGTATAGTAGCTGTTATGTTCTATTACTTCCTTTATTTACATCTTTCAATTTTTCTCACTATTTCATTTACTTCTCAGATCCTTTACTTGATCTCGAATGTCCTCGTGGGACGATCTTGATTGCAGTCTTTTCCAACAGTAGAAGTAGCACGTGGTGCTCTCCTGGCCGGGAGAGTCCCCCGTGGTGATCCTACCCTCAGTCAACCACCCCAAGGTCACTGACAGACGTAACGGTGACTACGGCACGCGCGATAAGCGCACAGGTAGCTAGCCCGTACTGGCACGCGGTCAGTCGTTTCCGTTAACGGGTGCGCCCAAAACACAGCACGGAACCAGGGCAGAGCCCTCTCAGTAACAGGGGTCCAACCCCTCCACAGTAACCAAACCGGGGCCTTGCCCCTCCACAGTCCGCGCACCCTCGCCTGACTACCCTGGTTTGCCCTAGTGGGCCTAACAAGTCGGTGAAGGAGGCTAGCAGAACCCTGGGGCCCGTGGGGTAGCTAGTACTCTCCTAACACTACTAGCTCTCCTCGGTACTACGTACACGAGGGCCAACAAGTCGGTACAGAGCGGCCAAGCCTAACCCCGGGTCCCTGGGGCGGCTGGCCCCACTCTGCACTAAAACAGGTACAGGTACTTCCCTTGGTACTGCGTACCCAAGAGACAGTACAACTACATCTCAGTTCCATTCCTTTTCTTTCCAGGAGTTCCACTCCTAATTCCCCGTAGGGTTCCAGCTCTTTATCTCAGAACATCATATGTTTCACTTTCCAGATTCACGTTCTCACATTCCATGATCTCAACATGTTTCCTTGTTCATAACAGGCAGCTGTTAATTAATTTCACAGGCAGCTTATATATTCCTTTCCATTTTTCCAAGACTGCAGTAATATACATTCCACTAGTTTTTCCATCCTAGGATTCATGCCATATCCTAGGATCTATCATACAATCTAGTTTTCCGGCCCTAGGATTCATGCAACACCTAGGAGCTATCATTCCATACATTTCTCATTCCTAGGGTTCATGCAAAGCCCTAGGTTCTAGTTATGGTTCCATACTTTAACAGATTTTATCAATGCTTAAAACCACTCTACCAGGTACAACGGAAGTAATGGGGGCGTGGTCGGGAATCCCGCGTGCCTCCGCGACTCTCAAGACGGCAACCGAACGAGGTCCTATCACAAGGATCAAACACAAGGAGTGTCTCAAAACAGTGTATAGCTACTGTAGGCGGGTAGAGGAATAAATTCTGAATCGAACGCAACTCGAATCGCGGAAAACGGAGCCCAAACGGGCCCTAAACGGGTCGAGAAAGACAATACTGTGCAAAATCAGACGTCTGGAACTCCTTCCAGACGTCTTAAACGGTGGATCAGAGAATTACCTGTTCGGCTTGGTTCCCCGGACGTCCAGAAGTCTGTGGCGACGTCTCTCCTAGATCCCAGACGTCCGATGGTCTCTCCGGACGTCTGGAGGTCACTCCCGCCGTCTGGTACAACTTCCAGACGTCGGATTCGCAAAGGATGACGAATCCGAACACCTGCGCACAGCCAACCCTCCTCCTTCAGTACGGTCAGTCGACAAAAGAAGAAGGAGAAAGCGGAACTCACCTTTCAGACGTCTGTATGATCACACAGACGTCGACCTTGCCGTCTGGATATCAGTCCAGACGTCTGATTCTGGAGATTTTTCCAGAATCAGAACCTCGCTCGGCCTCCGCTCGCGACGCCGCCCGCGTCGCACCTCGCGCGTCCGCTGCTCCGCCCGCAGCAGGTCCCTCTTCGCGACGCTCTGCGCCCCCTGCGCCCTCCGCCGGCCGGCCAAGCCGCTCCCGGCGAGCTCGCCCTCACGGCAGAGCCCTGCCCTCGCACGCCGCAGCTCCTCCGCGCCTTCTGCTGCGCCGCTGCCGCTGCGCCCTTGCGTCCGCTCGCTCCGCCCGCAGCAGGAGAGGAGGAAGATGGTGGAGACGGGAGGGGAGGCGCGCCCCCTCCCCCTTTTAACGCCGCGCGGAGAGGAGGAGAGAGACGGCCGCAGTCGCCTGCAGCCGCAGAGAAGATGCGGATCGCAGGTCTGCGCGCACAGGCGCGCAGACGAATATCCCGTGCGAGTATAACTGTTCGTCAGACGTCTGTAAACTATCCCGGACGTCTGGATGTGATCCCAGACGTCTTTACAGACGTCTGGGCCACCTCCCAGACGTCTTAAAAGACGTCTGGGGCACGAGCTCGTTACAGCAGCTCAGGAACAATTCAAACTATAAATTAAATATATATTTATGATTAATAACATCTGTTGACTTGATTTAACTTCTCAATCGAGTAGTTAAATCAAGTCCTGAACTTAAACCAATCAAATTTTTAAGAAACGAACTTACTGTCAAATCTTATATTTCAATGAACAAATGAAGAATTTTATGTGAAACAGAGGTTCCTTGTAACCTCATGATCATTTCTGGATTAAAAATAATTAATTTTGTCAATCTATACAAACATTTTATATTTTTTGGACTTACCGGAGCTCTGGCGAGGTCCGGCGAGCCAAAGTTGAGTTGCAGCCTCTTAACTTGCTGTGAAGCTCCAGAACAATAAAATAACGATTACTGATCCTTTTTAAGAAATTTGCTTGAGGTTTCAATCACTGGAGCTTAAGAAGTAACTTTATCTTCCCCAACTCCGGTGAGTTGGAGAAGTCTGTTATATGGGATTTGAGAAACACTTAAGGAGCTTAGAAGCTTCAGTGTGATGCACTGAAGCTATTTAAGTCTTTAAAACATTGTAACAGACATTGAACAACTCTATCGAACACACACCTATTTTAATTCAGACGGCGAGCCTGAAACCCTAGAAATTAAGGTTAAAACACAAATCTGAAGACCTGAGTGAGTTCCAGATGATGAGAAGACTCTGATTGATGTATTAATTTCTTAGGAAGAAGCTTTAAACAAAAAGTCAATTTTCGAGCTTCTATAGTCAAACCTGAGTCTGATAATGGTGTTCTGAGCTTAAATTGAGGAATTGAGATGTGCAAGTTGTTTCTGGAATCTTATTTGATGATCTGAAATCAATTTAAGTAAGCTCAGATGATGTAATATGTGAAGATTTTGTTCCTGCCAATTTGGGTTACTCTCGAACCCAAACCAACATAAGCATTGTTTTATTGAAATTCAAATCTAAAACCTGCCCAGATTGATTAGTTAAAACCCTTAGAATTAATCTAAATAGATTAGGAACACTTTAAAGTGTCAGATGCATTTGTTGAAATCTGAAAATCAATCTCTGAAGTTTTTGGAGAAGAGAAAAGCTTCTCTGCAGGTTCTGTAGGTCTTAAGAACTTAAAATCCATCCTAACAGAAGCAGAATTGTTTATATAATATGTACAGACCTTATAATAGATGAGATAAGTCCATCTGAGGACTTCCCTGAGTTAAAACTCTCCAGGCTTTTATAAAACCCATAGAAACCCCTAATTTCATCTCTTAAATTGAAGAGCCAAACATCAATAAAACATTAAATTGACCATAAAATTGAATAGAGTACCCTTAGAGCTTTCCAATGAACTTTAAATCATCCAATTTGGAGCTCTGGGTAGGAAGTTATGATCGATTGAATTCGGGTCTGGAAGGGGAATGTTTGTCCCACCTCGGATATCCACGAGTACGCACCTGGGTATAAAACTATTTTGTTCCTATGGCTATGTAGTCATCAGCGCGCGGTGCACCGGTTCTGATTCTGATCTGATCTGAGCATTGTATTTGAGTGTGTGGGCATTAGCCTGCGGGTGTGTGCATCCTTGGGGGCATGCAGATGTGAATGTGCCCTAGGAGGGCGAGTTTGGCCTAGGAGGCCGGGTTGAACCGATGCGGCTCGATATTGTGAACCGATTAAGAAATAAATCGAAACAAACCTAATCAAGATTAGGCGAGGACCGAGTAGGGTCTGGTCCCACCCTGGTCTCAGGGTGCTGTGTATCCTCGAAAGGACCTATCCGCAAATACAAAAACTTTTGGTTTAAAAAGTAAAAAAACTCGGTTCAGCTGAAAGCTTAATGAAAGAGAAGCTGCTGAAGAAAGCTAAGTGCTGAAGGACGAAAAGGCTAAGGAAGAAACGAGTGCAGATGCTAAGAAGTGTTAAGGAAAGACTAAGGAACAAAAGAGAGAAACTAAGGGAAGAAGAGAAGGCAGGAGAAGATTAAAGGCGAAAAAAGAACTAAAGGAAGATAAGAAGGCAGGAACAACATAAGAAGAAAGAGAGCTCGACAGAGAAGAAAATAAAAGAGAGGAGAAAAGAAAGAAAGAAGATTAGAGGCTGTAGAGAGATGAAGAGATAAATGGATTTTCTCTTGCGTAATTACTTTTTCTTCTTGATTATAAAAGGCATGCTTTAATTGGATAATTTTCTAATTGCCTTAATGAAATAAAATTGAAAAAAATAGCATGTTTACTTGTTAATAAAGTACAACATTTTGAGTAAATATGTTTGCATATGGAATTTTATATGTTCTTCATAGTTTAAATATTTGACAAAATTCATGCTTTGAAAAGTAAAACTAGTTTTACCTCCTAAACTTAAAGAGATAAAAGGAAATTAGTGAATTTGGAGAAAAATTATTATGACTCCCAGTGAACGACCTGGACTCAACCAGTAAAAATTTCTAAAATGTTAGGTTAATTCGATCCTATACTACACAATTGATACAACTTCGAGTTAACCTAAGTGATTTCTTCTACTCTTAATTAAGTGAAATTAACTTAATTACTGAGTTGAGTGAAAAGCATGCACCAGTCACTGCTTGCCATCACCATCATCATCTCCAGTGTTGTTCGCCTTTCTCCAACTTGCTCCAACCTTGCTACCACATCTAGACGCTGCGGCCCAGTTTCAAGAGCCTTCCCAGGGCTCCAATTGAGACGTGAAGCTCAGTAGCAACAGGTATCGATTGAGGCTTCACCTGTTGTGAGAGTTTTCCTATGGATCGAATGAATACTAGAAGGGAGGGGTGAATAGTATTGCTTTTTGAAATGGTAAAAGATAAAATAAATTCGCAACAAAGTCAAGCGCAATTTACACCTGGATTTAGAGTAGAAACCCTTCTCAGGTAAAAACTACTACCTAAGCCTCTCAGCTTAGGATTTTCCTGACTAGTCAAGATTACTAAATCCACTATAGTACCACTTGAACGAGGGTGGCACAACCACTTTACAACCATTTCTCTTTTTATCTTGAAGAGAAGAACAATAACAACAACACGGATCTTCCCAACACCTTGGAATCCATTAATCAAAAACAACAAAGTTGAATAACAAATGTATCTATGGAACCTCAATGAAAGTCAAACCACGATTTCGGCAGAGGTTCAAAACGATGTGCTTTTGAAAGACGTGAATAGCGAATTGTAGAACAGTTGAAAGAAGCATGAGAAGCTTTGATTTTAGAGAGTATTTCTATTGAAAGTTATGTATTGAAAGAGCTGTGTACGACCTCTATTTATACTAAAACAAAAAAAAGTTATCTTCTGATTTTGGGATAAATCAACATGCACACTATATACACCCACATTTGAGGCACATAATCTTTTATGATTTTATCTACTCAACCGGGATTCCAGCCTGTGGAACCAGTACACATACAAATCAACACATAATAGAGTAGAAATTAGACTAGGTTAATCACCTTTTGTATGCCTTAATCGGTGGTGCATCTAGGCCAGTTGATTGAATTGTTTGGGCTGCAACACCTAATCTCAAAGAAATTCATCCTGTAGCTGCCCCGTAGGATTCAATAGTTAGGTCAAGCCAGGCACTCCATATTTTCTTGGTCCATAAAGGAAAATACTTCAACACGTGCTTTCAAACTTGGTTTGCCTCTCGAACAGTTGGTTCAATATACTTAATACTTGAATCCTAAAAGCTACTTAGCAAGATCTAAACCCTAAAACTCACTTTATCCTCAATAATCTTGCTTGAAAACTTTTTGGTTGTGCGCATACACACATTCTCAAATGAATCATTAAGGGCACAACCCATTAAGGGCCCATCACATTCCAGAAGCACTAATATCCCAGGCCTAACTAAAATTGATTAGACATTGGCCTTGAGGAATGATTAACACTTCAAGGCTCAGATTGAGATTTTTTTCGATTAATATGCTTCTACTGGTCCATCTAATGTCTAGCTAGGGGAGTAGCATCAAAAGATCATGATTGGGGGGTATCAAAGGAACTGGAGGCACAAGGAAAAGGAACCTTCTCCCCATCCCCTCCCTCTAACTTGTTGGATTGACCGGATAGAAGTAGACCAAATTGTTTCTGTCATCTCAAGATGGGTCTTGGGAGTCTGTAGGTCTTTAGGCTACCCACATAAGGATAGGTTTGGTTGATTGTAGTACAGGGCACCTTTCTCTCTTCTGTTTTCCCTCCTACTCCACAATGTATCCTTCCACACCTTTCACACATTTCCAATCCTACCCTCCTACCAACACTTATCCCCAAGATGATTACTATCTCGACTTGACTTATGACTACTCATCTCCTAGCCAGGATAACTTTGATTAGGGATATGAATCTGGACCTTACTGTCCAGGGCCTAACCCTGGACAACAAGATTGTGATTATTATCCTTCTCCCACCTACAATGATTATAGATCTCCACCCTTTGATGACCAAACTAATTCAATCTACAATCAAGAAGGATATGTTGATTATAACACCTACCCTCCCTAGTATTCCACTGAATATCGGTCACCACCATTCCTTGAACAACCCAAAATGACCTACTATCAGGGAGGACGTCGAGAACCTCAATATCTTGACTCCCCTAGATTTAACCTGAACCCACCCAACCCTAAATCGAACCATTCAGTTCAGGTGAACCAGGTCCAAGATAGAGTGTTGGCTAACTTGAGGAACACCATACAATCTTTAGAATCTCAGCCAACACCATGCACTGAAGCATTGGAGCCTATGATCAAAATGATTGATGAGCTAAATAGCTCTTTATTGGATTTGCTCCAAGATGGTAGGGATAAGGGCCCGGGTGAGTTTGGTCTTGGCAAATTGTCAAGGTTGAGGATGAAATTTGTGGTTGCCCTAGTCCAATCTTGGAATGATCCTCAAGATGAACCCCCTTTAGGAGAACCAATGTCTGAACCCACTCAGGTGCCTGTCAGGGGGATACATGTTTTGAGATCGGAGAAGACCAGGTTGGTCTAGAGTAACCAATTTAGGATGAATCGATTGCTTCAACCGAGACCCTTGAGCCAAGGAGCGAGGAAAAATATGTCTCTTTGAACCAGGAAATGACAAATGATTTTGAGAAAATTCTTTGATTATGACAGTGAGGAATCTTTAGGTGAAGTCTCACTTGAGCTTAAGGAAGATGATTTTAGTGAGACAAATGGGCTTGAGGAGCATGATGAACCATTTGATAGCTCGTTCATTGAAGATTTTGATTCGGTTGGAGCTAACTTGGAGGATTCGAATCCTCATTTACTAGAAGATTCAATCAGTAGCCACATCCCTCAACCACACCCCGAAGGGATTGATTTTGATTTGGAAATCAATATGCCCAAGTCAATCTTGATTCAGTCGCAATTATTGTACTTGGGTATTTTGGATGGGGTATACAATGATCTAAAGGTCTCGGAGCCTGAACACTTGATGTTGGAGGATAGGAAGTTGGAAGTTAAGATCTGGGAAGTTAACTCTGGGGAAAATAGGAATATGGATCTAAGGGCTCCTATTCACCTGAAACCAACTACTATTTATCAGGACCCTTATGATGTCATCGATGTGCAACCCAAACATAGCATAATTGATTATATTTTTGAGCAAAATTCCACATGAACAAACAAGCATAGTGATTTAGACTTACCCATTGTTCGACACTTTAGTCTTGGGTTGCATACCACCAAATCGTAGGCTCGGCCCCGTAAGCACAATAATCTTCAGTTCTGGGTGATTTTCATCCAGAACCTTAGAACTACTCGACCTTGGGTCATGGGTCTACATCACAATCTGGTCCACATCTATGGACATCTGACATGGGTCTGCATCACAATCTAGTCTACATCAGTGGACATCTTTTTGCAGGTTCTAAAATCAGTCTTCTTATTCTAATTTTGACCTATGCTTCTGAACTTTTAATGTCTTCTTTACTTTTGAACCATACCTAGCTGAAGGCAATAAATTTAGCACGTGTATATATTCCACGCTCTCTGCGGAGCTGACCGGATTTTCAAAAAATGCAGGTGATATTCTGTTTACTCCACCATTTTCATGTCTTTATTTTTACAATGAGGACATTGCATAATTTAGCCATGGGAGGGTGGATACTAATTCCTGAAATCATTTTGTTTGCTATGTGGAAATTCTTTTATTTTTATTTTCTTTAAAAAAGAAAGAAAGAAATTAGGAGAAGAGAACTTAGGCATTTGGAAGTTATTAACTTAAGAAAATGATACTTTAGCACTCGAACACTTAGACTTAAGTCTTCAGGCTTAATTAGCTCTGTTGTTCACTGGAGTGTGGACTTAGTCTTGTGTCCTTGCCAAGTTAATTTTATTTTAATTTGATAAATAAATTGGGGTGATAAGTACAAGACTTATCAACTCATTCTCTGATTTAAGAGAACTTTAAGTCTAAGCATCTACACATTGTTTGCACTAACTCACTTTTCGATGATTTTTATGGAAATTAGGTAGCTAATGAACCGTCTAGGGTGGTATGGCTAGCAAATTGTCGGTGGTAACAGCTCTTCAGTCGATTGTCCAGAGCCCAACCACATGGCTATTCTCATCCTACTACCTTAGGTAAATCTTAGAACAGGGAAGTCATCTAATTAAAAAAAAAAAAAGAGAAAAAAATAGAAAGAGTAGAAAACAAAAAAATAAATAACGCCACACTTCACCGCACGAGTATGGCTGACAAGTGGTCAGTGGCAACAGCTCATCAGTCAGTTGTCCAAAGCCAAGCTCACAAAAATGCATAAATAATTCCTAAACACTTAGGAAGAAGCGGAGAAGTAGAATAAATCGAGGAGATATACACTGGGTTTGCCCTTGTGTTGATCCCATAAAAATAAAAAGAAAATTGGGGAGATATACACTGGGTTCACCCTTGTGTTGACCCCATAAAAAATCAGGGAGAAAGCTACCATCAAAAAGATAAACCTCTAGGCAAAAATCTTTAAGGTCACCTAGGGTTGTAGAAACCTGAAGTACATCTTAACGGCCATTTAGTGAGTCTAACACCCTTTCACATGATGTTTAGCACTTAGAGTCCTTTTTGAGTCTTGGGTGGGTCGGGTAGCTATAAAAAGTTATCCCAAAACTCTCAAACTCCAAAAGTCCAAAAAAATTAGAAAAGAAGAAAAATAGAAAAATGTAAATTCCCTTTTCAAATAAGGCGAGGAATTGGGTGGTCTGCATTCTGGCAGACACCCAGGTACTGTTGAATGTTCGTAGTTTAGGACCTTAGTTGAAAATTTCTATTGTTAATAAACAACTTAGGACTAAGCGATTGAGTCCTAATTCTATTTTTATACATAGCATGTTCTTTAATTTTGCTAGGGACTAGAAAAAGATAGGCATGGGGGTATGATGTAAACACAATTATTGAGGATAAAATGGCTATTCATGCATGTTCCTAGGCTTAGATTTGCATTTTATATTATAAATATTACATAGCAGGCATCATTCTGCATTTAAAGTAGTTGTGTATATTTTATGTTAATTGCATCCTTTTAATGGCCAAGAGGGAAGGTGATTTACTTTAGGGCCTCGGATTGACGATCTGACCATACAGATCTGATCAGGACGACGATCAGAGTCTAATGCCTCCAAAATCATCCAGATCAAAATCCCATAGCATCATATGAAGTCCGAGGAAGATCAACGGCAAGGGGGCAATACGACATCCTTACGAGCTTCGAATGAAAAATCCGACCGTACGGATGGATTTGGATGAGCACTTTGTCACCCTCCGCAATAGAAAGAAGATGGATGACCTACATGGTGCCACGTGGTGCCATCTAGGCCGCCCAACACCGAACAACAGTCCACCCAATGCTTCTTCTTCATCCATATCATCTATTCCTAGTCGTTGGATCTTGATCCAACAGCTGAGAAGCCTCCATATCGCACTCCTCTTCGTGACACAAAGGATGGCTTTGTGCAATGGTTAAGCGCTCTCCGCAAATCAGATGGCATGGGGTCGAATCCCACTCAAGCTTCCTTGCCGCAACAATTGAAATTCTATTGCTGGACCTCCATCGAGCGACCACGAAGCTTCCACACAGCACAATCCCGTGGGCTAGGTTCGCATATGCATGCAATTATGCGAAATCACACGCGTGATCATACATGGGTGCGAACTTAAGACTTCTGTTGGAGTTGTCAGTTGTTTGATGCCTATCTAGTGGTGCTTGCAACTCTCTTCAATGACAGTGGTACGCGCCATCCAATGCACCTTCAAAGGGCACGACCAATGGTTATGCCTAAGCCTTCAGATCTTGATCGAATGGCGACGAGGTGCTCCAATAGATGCCAGTGGGGATAG
Source organism: Thalassia testudinum (assembly GCA_037157565.1). NCBI lineage: Eukaryota > Viridiplantae > Streptophyta > Magnoliopsida > Alismatales > Hydrocharitaceae > Thalassia > Thalassia testudinum. The sequence goes on along the minus strand of JAZHRO010000071.1, from coordinate 19,729,115 downwards.
AGCACGAGCGGCAGTAGGCTTTAGCAACATTTGGGGCATTGGTTGGTGCGGATATTTAGCGACGCATTTGATGTCGCTATAGCCCTCTAGATGAATTTCTTCCTCTTCCTTCCAACATAAAAGGACCTACCCCCCTTCATTCTTCACCATCTCTTCCTTTCTTCTACTTACCACCTCCAATGCTCTAGAGAGAGCTTGTTCCATTCCCGGGATGCTCCTCTAAAATAGAATTAAATATTTGCCTACCTCTATCCCCATTCGTGGAGCATCTCGCGACCGTCCTCTCACCTCCTTTTGGGAAGAAGATCCTCACCGTGATGATGTCCTACCCCATCCTCCTTCCTCCACCGTCATTCTCCCTCGTCCTGCTCCTCACCACCTTCTTCGGGGCGCCGTCAGAGCGAGCCATCCTCTAAGCAACCGTTGAGGGGGATTCTTCTCACCTATCTCTATCTTTTTGCTTTTGTAGTGTAGTTTTCCTGCTTTCATAGTTGTAGAAACATTTGATCAAAAATATATGATTTTTCCTCTCTCTCTCTATCTCTCTCTCTCTTTCTCTGTGCATTATTTTTGTAAGTAGATAAAGTTTTCATTGACCTGATATCTTGCTTGAAAAAAATGCAAAAAAATTATAAAAGATAAAAACAAAAAAAAAAAGTGAAACATGGATTTTTCAAACTAAACGTTCGCCTCCTCGTGTTCGACCCAGGACTCACCTTTCGAGTTTCGATTATAAACATTATAGGATCGACGGATTTTCTTGTGAATCAAAGTATGACGACAGGTTTCCAAACTCAAACCTTTTCGTAACGAATCTCCATTCGCATCAGTATTCTCTTGAGCCATCGTGTCTTCGATGGCTTCAATTATTCGGTCAATTATCTACATATAGTGGTAAGTACCTACATAGCACTATTGACAATATTGTTGAAAAGTTATAAAATTAAACATACCTCCCCATCACTAAACCCACTTCTTTTTAGAAGATGTAGCTTGGACCTTCTTTCAATAAATCTTCTATCCAATTCCCAAAGGATATCGTCCGGGTTTTTTCTTTGCTCAGTTAATTGATCAAGAGACGCTTATCCAATTCCAAAAGGCAATCGAGGATGCCTTTGTCCAAATCTGGTATCTTTTTGTAGATCCTTGGCTTCTTGAATTGGGTTGTCCTCCTCCCAACCCCTATTTGCTTGTGGGCCACTAATTTTGTTTGCTGACCTCATTCGACGATCATCCTCATCAGAGGCTCGTCATCCTCCTGTATAGATAAACACACACCATGCTGTGTCAAGTGGGATAAACAACGAATATACCAATACACCGACGAATTATATAAACACACTTGTGTATTATACAAACACATTGATGTGTTATATACAAGCACTGGTGTATTGTTCAAATACATTGGTCTATCCTTACAACACACGGATGTATTATACAAATGCACTGGTGTATTATAATAATACACTACTGTATTATAATAATATACTGATGTATTATTAAAATACAATGATGTATTATATAAATACATCGATGTATTATAATAATACACTAATGTACTAGACTAACCCACTGATTCTTTGTTTAAACATTACCTTCTTCTCGTCCTTCTCCTCCACTGTCTTCTCCTCCTCTACATTCTCATCCTTCTCATCCCTCTCTGGCATCTTAGCATGGACATTCTTTGCTTTATCCACCTCTGCCAAGTTCACCTCCTCTTCATTCTTTGCCTTCTCCTCCTCTGCCATCTCTGCTTTCTCCGCCTCTACCTTGCTCTTCACCTCTTCCTTCTCTACCTTCTCTTCTTCCTTCTTTGATTTCTCCACCTCCACCTTGTTCTCCTCCTCTACCCTTTCCTCGTCAACCTCCTCCTCATTTATTAACTCCTTATTCCTCTCCTCATCTTCCCCTCGACCCTCCTCTTTCCCCTCCTCCTTCTCCTCCCCCTCCTCTTTCCCCTCTACCTCCTTCTCCTCTTCCTCTTTCCCCTTGACCGCATTCTCCTCCTCCTCTTTCTCCTCGACCTCCTTCTCCTCCTCCACGTTAGCCTTTCGTAGATTCATTAATTTCACCCTCAACTGATAATTAGTCATTGACAACTTTCTTATTTTCTTTCTCAGGTATGTCAAGTACCTTTCTTCCACTAAAAACTTTTTCCCCCTTTGGCTCTTCCCAATAACATCCTCCTCCATCTCAACGCCACCATCACTTCTCTCTCTACCTTCCTCTTCTTCCTCCCATCGTCCTCATCATGTGCATTAGATTTTCGATTCAAAATATTCTCCACATAGGGCTCTACAAATGGTGACTCCCTCAAGATGGCCTTTGTGGCTGTTGTCATATTATGTCCGCGCTCTATGACTGACTTCTTTTGGCTATACTTTTGAATGATAAGCGTGGCCTCTAAATCCATTGCATCACCAATTTCGAACATCTTGGTTGCCCAAATCGATAATAGAATGGCGCAACCTTTGAGATGTGTTTGCTCCTTCACTTTAGCCTCTTCGAGCCCTTCCTGGAGAAAATCGTGAACCACGTCAGCCCAATTGTACTTATGCAGTGAATCCAAATCCTCCACTATATCAAAAAGTGAAGTAATGATGGCTTGGTCCTCTTAAGGTAAAAGTAAGGACCCAAGGGTGATGAGAACCAATAGCTTGGTCTCTTTCTCCACTTCCACACTTCTATCAGAGCCTATGGTTTCCTTCCCCTTGCCCTTCACCTTTCCTTTCCCCCTCTTGCCATCGGGATTTAATTTCTGTAATTTTGAAAAAATAGACCTCACTTTAGGCTTCGCAGGGGAGAAGTTTGTCATCCAAATGTTAGGCCTCTCCTTCACATTACTCCTCCCATCGAACAAGGCAACTTTCCTTCCTTCATTTTTCAATCCTGTCAACTTCTCAATATGGTCAACAGTTAGCTTCAGCGCTAGCTGACCATAGTGAAACTCCTTCATCTCAACATCTAGGCATCCACCATATGCCGATACAATTCCCTATCCTTGAATTGAGGGAAGTACTTCTCATTGTCAGTGAGGGTAGCGAATGGAGTCCTACGAAATGCCTCAACAACGTCATCCCTCACCAACTTTAGTGCTCCCTTGAGAGAGACGATTGTGCATCTATGGTCCACCACCCTACGATACAAACATCCACTAAATATATGATCTTCATACACCAGTGTTGTCGTTATACTACACACATGAATAACAATCATGCATCACTTTATTGTACAAATACACCAATGTATTTTCAAAATACACTGATGTATCATATAAATACACAGGTGTATTATATAGATACACCTATGGATTTAAACAATGCATTGGTGTATCGGTACAATACACCCATAGCTAACAATAATACACAGATGTATTGTTAAATACATCGATGTATCATATGAATACACCGATATATTAGTAAGATACACCAATGTATTTAAACAATACAACAGTGTATTAGTATAATACACTCATAACTAACAATAATACACCGACGTAGTTATACAATACATCGGTGTATTTTCCATGGATACACTAGTTTATTGCTACGATACATCGGTGTATTATCCTTAGATAGTCTATTTTATTCCTATGATACATCAGTGTATCTTTATAATACACAGGTGGATTTGACAAATATCATGGTGTATTAATCGAATGCACCAGGTATTACTTGAATGCAACCATGCATTGATCGAATACACTTTTGAGTTTTGCTCGACCAATACTCCAAATATAAGTCATACACCGATGTATTATCCGAATGAAAATAGCCATGCGATTGACAACCATCTCTTGGCCAACATCTTCTCCGCACCATTTCCACAACCATACCTAACTCAAATGTCACTGTCGCTGCCTCTACTACTTACCATTTCAGAAGCCGCTACCACTTGCTCGACGAAGGTGGTGTATGCGATTGCTAGTGGATGCAATTTTCTCGAGGGTGGTAACTTCCCACTCGTTTGTGTTTCGACAGTTCACATTGTGTTATATTACGTTTCTTAAAATGGCTTATATACCGCTTATTTCAATCCACCAGTGTTTCTAGTAACTTTTTCACTTCCAGGGTGAAGATTCGAAATGACGCTTGATCCATATGCACATAAATACACCGATGTATTCCATATCCCTTCTCTTTACTTCCACGTCCTATACATTTAAGCAAACACACCAAGTTTTCCAAAAGAGGGGTTACACCTTCTAATCCCTGCATTACATGTTCTATGTAAACAAACAAAAAAAGCATTCTATACTAGGATTGAGGCACAATTTCGATGTCTGTTTTTCCAATCCCTCTTTTCAATTCTAGTAAACAAATGATGCTTAAGATATTTAAATATCCTACTAGGGTTATGTAAGTGCCTTGTGCTGTTTAGGTGCCATGGGTGGAATTTTCCCAAAATGTCAATTGCCAGGGCCTGGATTAGCTATAGAATGCCATGGGTGACATTATCACGAAGTGTCGATTACTAGGGTTTTGTAGGTTGCCATGGGTGATGCCATCCCAGAGCATCGATTGCCAAGGACCCTTCGAGGATTGATGATGGGAATAAGGAATCTGACACAGACTGTGCTGAGGGCTAATGTAAACACATTTATATCACATAAACTGTCTATTTATGCACATTCTTAGGCATATAGTTGCAACATATGTTATAAATATTGCATAACATGCATCATCATGCATTTAGATTAGGATGTATCAATTTTAGGTTAATTTTCTCATTTTGTGGTCAGGTAATAGGGCATTATCATATCAGGGCCTCGGATTGAAGATCCAACCGTACGGATCTAATCATGACGATGATTGAAGTTCAATGACTCCAAGATCGCCCCGATCAGATTTTTGTAGTATCAGATGCAGTCTGAGAAAGATCAGAGGTCAAGGGGCCTAGTGATGTAAATCCATTTTTCAGATGACAAGTTTGACCACAAGGATGGGTTCATATTGATGATCGCAGCCCAACGACGTGAAAATCGGTCCAATCCAACATCTGTGGCACCATCTACATGACACAGAAGATGGTGCCACGTGTAGGTTTCCCTACTAGGAGGGGTGACGTAATAAATGCGGAAATAAAACAATATCATAGAATAAACAAACAATCGCACAAGTACACAAGTAATTTTTAGGTGGAAACCCAAACCGGGTGAAAACCACCACCTAACCCTCTCGAGTTAGGATTTTCCGATCAACCTAGTTGATCAAATCCACTAACCGAATCACTTTAAAACGAGGGTGATTCAACCTCAGTACAACCATGCTACAAGTACGAGGATAGCGTTCCTCAACGCCTTCTCTCCACGAGAAGGATTTTGTCCCACGAAGGAGACGGGAATTCGCAAAGCGAATACCCAACCAAAAGACAAAGATAAAATAAACAACAAACCTATAGAGCCAACAAAGTAATAAACCTAAGCTTCTATAGGAATTAGGAAACTCCCCTTTGCAAGGAGTGCGTCGACGATGACGCGGGTGCGTGAGCCACGCAACGGCGCAATGTCGCTGTCGTGAACAACGGCGGGAGAGCGGGTGCGCGAAGGTTTGATGCTCTCAAGGGAATGGAGATAGAGCTTGGAGAGCAAGGGCTTCTCTTGGACACAAAAGAGTGAAACTAAGTTGCTTAGGTGTGTCTTGTGTTTCTCTTGGTGTATCTAGGTGTGTAAAGGCTCCCCTCTATTTATAGAGGCCTTAGGAAGGCTTTGGAAGGCTTAGGAAAGGTTCTATAGCCGTTGGGAACAAAGTCCAAGAGAATCAGGCTGAAATCAGGATAATGATTACATTTGACAGGGTTATCAGACGTCTAACTCTTGCATCAGACGTCTGGAAGGCCACTTTAAGACGTCTGGAAGGCCACTTTAAGACGTCTGATTCCAAGGTCAGACGTCTGATTTTGGGCGGGTCTCTCCCTGACTTGGATCAGATCTAAACAGGGTTTTTGCGCAAGTCCATCAAACGACATGCAAGACGTCTGGAACTATGTCTGGACGTCTGGAAACCTACTTCTACTGTGGGAATTGATTTCCAAACATTGCAACGGCTAGAAAATCTCTGAGAAGAGATTTTGGGTCAGCCGAGGCAAAACGGTCATTTATCAGACGTCTGGAAAAGCCTAAGGACGTCTGATAAGGCTCTAACGGTCATAATCTTGAGTGCCTGCTAAGCTAGCCAACGGTCCACTATCTGGACGTCTGGCAAGTCCATCAGACGTCTCCTAAGACGTCTGGTATAAGGGTCTGGACGTCTGATTTCATCAGACAAAACTAACTATGTCCAGCCTAACAATTATCAGACGTCTGAGACAACAGTCAGACATCTTAAAATACTTTATCAGACATCTGATTTGGGAATTAGACGTCTAGAAGTGCTGTTTGAACCCTATATTGGTTTTCTAAGTATTCTACAGAAAACCTAAGTATCCTAGGGTTGTGGCGGTGTTCCTAGGACTACTGTTAGGGTTCTTTGAGGCTCTTTAACATAATTTTCTAAGGAAAATAAAAAGAGCAAGAAAATAAAGACAAGAGATACAAGAAAGGATTAAAAAGAATCTATCCTATTCTTCTTGTCTTCTATCTTCAATCTGTCGCTCCACGCGAACCTCCTCTGTTTTCCGTCAAGCTCCTCCAATCCGTCCTGGATGCGAGCTCGAACACCGTCTAAACATGTCCACATTTGCAATTGACCTGAAATCTAGGACTCAAATTGCAAATGTTAAATAACACGTGTTTTGTTATCATCAAAACAAATGATCGTGGTGCTCTAGCACCAACACCACGTGGCGCCATCTTAGCCTTCAACACCGGCCATGAAAGCCCGCCGCTACTCTCTCTTCAATCGATCATCAAATCTCGACCGTCGGATCAAAATCCAATTGTCAGGAGCAGATGCGCAAGCCTTCATCTTGGAGACAAAGCAACGAGTTGGTGCATTGGTTAAGTTCTCCACACATGCGATGAGGGTGTGCGTTCAAAGCTTACCATGCGCCTCAATTCAGCGCAGATGCAAGCATGGGTCAATTGCAGCTGTTGGATCGCGAGCGAGCAGCAGATGCTAGCACCACGTGGTGTGCCCAGAAGCAAGGAATGTTGAATGTGCAATTAGATGCACATTTGAACGCTTGATCGCATGTGGGCACGCGATGAGCGTATGGGAGAGAAAGAGGAGCGGATGGTATCCCTTAAGAGTGCGCATGAATAAATCAGTCACTAAAGACCCTAACATTAATATTTTGAGATGAAATGACCTAATTGCCCCTCCATTCTTCACCTACAAATAGCCCTACGACCTCCACTTCTTTATCCCTTCCTCTCTTCTCTCACCCCCTTAAAGGCTTTACGAGCTGGTCCCAAACCCGAGATGCTCCATTAGAGTTACAAAAATAACTTTCCATTCTCTCACCTCCTTCATGGAGCATCCCGCATTTGTATTCTCGCAGTTGTTCGGGAAGCGGATCCCGCTGCAACATCGCCCTGCCCCATTCTCCGACGTTTGTCCTCATTCTCCTTCATCCAACATCTCACCATCTTCATCCGGGCACTCCGTCAACATGGCTTGTCCTCCTAGCAGCCGTCAAGGAGGATAATTTCTCACCTCCCTTCTTTTTACCACTCTCTAGTGTAGATTTCTTGCTTTCTACTGTTGTGGTTAGTTGTAATAGACATGATATTATGGTTACGAAATTCCTTCTCATTCTCTCTCTATTTTTGTTTCTTTGTATCTTTCTTTTCTCTCTCTTCTATTAATTATTCTTTAAGTAGATAACTAGTGTAGATTCAACTAGGTAATCTACTTTGTGACAACAAAACAAACATAATTTTTAATCAAACGTCTGCCTCCTTGTGTTCGACCCGGAACTCCTTTTGAGTTTCGGTTAAATTATCTATTGACGGTTTTCTCACAAATCGTGCTACAACGATCGATTTTCAAAACTCAAATCTTTTTTGCATAGATTTTCCACAACAATATTTTGGCATCATTGCTAGGGAGGTGACACTCTTTGATTTTTCACATTTTCCAACTTACTGATCATTTACATCACTTCTCTCCTTTCTTATTGTGATTGCAGGTACTCTCATGAGGCAGGCAAAAGCGATAGATTGGAGTAAAGTGCTGTTGAAGGGTCTGTAACTAACCCCACCTCCCTACCCACTAGATTTCATTCCATCACCTAATAACATAAATGCTAATTAACCTATGAGCTTGCATAAATCCTAGGATTAGTTTGATTATTTGTTTGACACCTCCACATATAAAAGAAAAATTTTAAAAAAAAATCTCATAGAGGTACACAACCTCTTCTGATTCTTCATACTCAACTGGTAACCTGATCTTTAAGACTGGTACACTTATCAACACATAATTGAGTAGAAACCAGATTAGGTAATCACTTGTGTGCCTAATTCAGTGGTGCATCAAGACCAGTTGTTTGGGCCGCACCACTTTGACTAAAAGCAACTCATTGAGTAGCTGCCAAATAGGTTCAACTTTTAGGGATTTACCAGGCACTCCACATTCTTTTAAGCTTTAAAGGAAGACATCTTCACCTGTGTTTTTAAAACCTGGTGTGCCAACTGAACTTGATTGAATATACCTAAAGTTGAATCCTAAAAGCTACTAAGCAAGATTTAAACCCTAAAATTCACCACAACCAAAAAATAATCTTGCTTGAAAACCATTGGTTGTGCATGCACACACATCAATCAATCATTAAGGGCACAACCCTGATAAAGGGCCCATCACATTCCAAAGCACATTCAAACCTAACCCTAATTAAAATAGAGTAGACATTGGCCTTAAGGATTGGACTCGCTCTTCAGAGCCCAGATCGATATTATTTTCGATTAGTCTATTTCTACCATTCAATCTGATGTCTAGCTAGGAGAGCAGAATCAAATGATTGCAGTTGGGGGGTATCAAAGGAACCTGAGGTGAAAGACAAAGGAAGAACTTTCTCCCCAGCCCCTCACTCTAACTGGTTGGATTGATCAGAAAGAAGTAGATCAAATTGTTCATCTCAAGATGGGTTCTGGGAGTCTGTAAGTCTTTAGGCTAGCCACTTAAGGATAAGTTTGATTGTTTGTATTGCAGGGCACCTTTCTTCCTCTCGTTCTGTCATGGATCCTTCCACATTTTATTCGTACTTCCATTCCTACCCTCCTACCACTACTTATTCCCAAAATGATTATTATTCCAACCAGACTCATTCTCATCCATCTTCTAGTTGGGATAATCCTGATTGGGGATATAGTTTCGGACCTCCGTGTTCAGGGTCTAACCCTGGACACCATGATCTTGATTCTTATCCTTCTCCAATCTACATCAATTATAGATCATTGCCCTCATTTGGACAACCCAATATGATCTACAATCAAGAAGGATAAGCTGATCCTTACCCTTCCTCAAATTACACTGCTTATAGCTCATCACCTCGTTATGAACAACCTGAAATGACCTATTATCAGGGAGGGTATCAAGAACCTCAATTCGTTGACTTCCCTAGACTGAACCTAAACCCACTCAACCCTAAACCAAACCATTTGGTTCAGGTTAACCAGGTCCAAGATAAGGTGTTGGCTAACTTAAGGAATACCATACAATCTTTAGAAGCTCAGCCAACACCTTGCCCTAAAGAATTGGAGCCTCTTATTGAAATGATTGACAATCTTAACAAGTATTTGTTGGATTGGCTCCAAGATGTTAAGGATAAGGACCTGGGTGAGTTTTTACTTGGGAAGTTATCGAAATTGAGGATGAGATTTGTGATTGCTCTAGTCCAGTCTTGGGATGATTCCCAGGATGAACTCATGTCAGGAGGGCCAATGTCAGAATCTGCTCAGGCACCTGTAGGGGGGACACATTTTACGAAACCAAGGTTGACCAAGTTGTTCTAGAGCAATCAACTAAGGATGAACTGATTTCTTCACCTGAGTCCCTAAGACAGGGTATGAGGAAACATATGTCTCCATATAACAAAAAGTGATTGATGATTTTGAGACATATATTAATGCGGATTTAGAATTCTTTGATTCTGAAGGTGAAGAATCAGTATGCGAAGTCTCACATGAGTTTACAGCACACGATTTCAGTGAAACGATTGGGCTTGAGGAATTTGATAAATCATTTGATGGCCCAAAAATTGAGGAATTTGATCCTGTTGGGGCTCACATGCAGATTCAGATCCTACTATTAAGGATTCAATTCAAAGCCCCATTCCTCAATCACACCCCATTGAGCATATTGATGATTTTGATTTTGAGATCACTAGACCCAAGTCAATTTTTCTTCAGCCATCAATCTTGGACTTGTAAATTTTAAATGGGGTGATTATCATGCAAGAGGTCTCGGAATCTGAAGTTCTAATTGTGGAAAATAGGAGTTGGGAAATGAAGATTTGGGAAGCTAATTCCGGAGGAAGCAGAAGATTGAGTCTAAGGGTGCCTATTTGTCTGAAACCACCAACCTTCTACCAGGACCCTTATAATATTTTTGCCTTAGAGGATGTCCAACAAAAGCATAAATTCATTGATTATCCTTTTGAGCTTGATTTCTCTGTTATCCAACTTTTTGGACTTGAGTTGCATCCTCACAAATCGCAGGCTCGACCCCTCTTGCATACTGGTCTTAGGTTCTGGGTGATTTTTATCTAGAACCTTAGATATACTCGACCATGGGGTATGGGTTTGCACCATAATCTGGTCCACATCTATGGATATCTTCTCCTGGCAGGTCCAAAACTAGATTTTCTTCTTATGATTCTAACCTGCACCTATGAATTCTTTATTTCTTCTTTGTATAGTGTGCTTAGCTGAAGGCACTAAATTCAGCACGTATACAGTTTCCTTTTCATCTTGGTGTTGACTTGTTAATCACGAAATTTAGGTGTCTTCTTCTCTACTCTACTATATTTTATGTCTTTTTAATAAAATGAGGATATTGCATTAGATAGGCATGAGGGGGTGGATATCATTATCTAAATCATCTTGTTAGCTCCATAGATTCCTTTTATTCTCTTTTTATTTTTGAAAAAAAAGAACTTTTTGAATTAGGAAAAGAGAACTTGGGCTCTAGAAATTTGTCAACCATAGGAATGATATGATATGACTTGAACACTTAGACCCTTCAGGTTTTAGGGCTTAATCAGCCCGGGTATCCACTAAAATGTGGATTTGTTTATTGAGTCCTCACCATTTGAAATTTTATTTTAATTTGGTTAAATAAGTTAGGATGATAAGTACACGACTTATCAACCTGCCCTTTGATTTGAGGAGACTTTAAGTTTAAGCATCTACACACTATTTGCACTCTCTTTTCAACGATTTTTACAGAAATTGGGTAGCTAATGAACCTTCCAGGGTGGTATGGCTGGCAAGTTATCATGGGTTAAACAACCATTCTCTTATTGTTGCCTTTAGGTAAATCTTAGATCAGGGAAGCCACCTACCTTAAGAAAGAAAAGGAAAAGAAAAATATCAAAAAAAAAAAAAAGAAATAAAAAAGGAAGAAAGAAAAAAAAAAAAGGAGAAAATAAAAAAAAAGAAATAAGCCATACTTCACCGCACGAGTATGGCTGGCAAGTTATTGTAGGTAACAGCCCATTGGTAGGTTGTCCAGAACCCAGCTCAAGAAATGCACGTATATTTCCCAAACACTTAGGAAGAAGCGGAAAAGTGGAATAAGATGGGGAGATATGCACTGGGTTCGCCCTTGTGTTGACCCCATAAAAATAAAAGTAAAGAGAAAGTTACCGGTCGAATGGATACACCTTTAGGCAGAATTCCTTTTTAAGGTCACCTAGAGGCGTAGAAACCCGAAGTCTATTCTAATCACCGATCAATGAATCTATCACATTTCACACATAAAGATGCTTAGAACATAGAGTTCTCTTCTAGTCTTGGGTGAGTTGAGTGGCCGTAGAAAGCTGCTTCGAAACCCTAAACTCAAAAATCTAACAAAAATTAAAAAAGAAAAGAAGAAAAAGATCCTTTTTTGAATAAGGCGAGGGCATGAGGTGGTATGCATTTTGGCAGACACCCGAGAGCTGTTGTGTCTCTATAGTTCAGGTCTTAGTTGAAATTCCTAAGAGATAAAAAATAACTTTTGCCCAAGAAATCTATTTCTAATTGTTTTATAAATAGCATGTAGTTTTGCTAAGGACTAGCAAAAGATAGGCATGGGGTTTGATGTAAACACATTTATATCACATAAATTGTCTATTTATGCCAATTCTTAGGCATATAGTTGCATCATACATTATAAGTATTGCATAACATGCATCATCATGCATTTAGATTAGGTTGTATCAATTTTAGGTTAATTTTCTCTTTTTGTGGTCAAGTAATAAGGCAATATCATATCGGGGCCTCGGATTGAAGATCCAATCGTATGGATCTAATCAGGGCGACGATCGGAGTTCACCGACTCCAAGATCACCCCGATCGGATTTTCGTAGTATCAGATGTAGTTCGAGAAAGATTAGAGGTCAAGGGGCCAAGTGGTGTAAATCCATTCTTCAGATGAAAAATACGACCACATGGATGGGTTCGGATCGATGATCATAGCCCAATAGAGCAAAATCAATCCAATTCGACATCCGTGGCACCATCTACAAGACACAAAAGATGGATGTCCAAGATGGCACCATATGGTTTCATCACAGCAGCCCACATCGGCCATGAAAGCCTACCGCTTCTCTCTCTCTTCAGTCGATCATCAAATCTTGATCGTCAGATCGAAATCAAACGGTCAGGAGCAGATGCGCATGCCTTCATCTTGGAGACAAAGCAGCGAGTTGGCGCATTGGTTGAACGCTCCACTTACTAGATGAGGGTGCAGGTTCGAAGCTCACTGCGTACCTCAATTCAGCGCAGATGCAAGTATGAGTCAATTGCAACTGTTGGATCGTGAGCAGACGGCAAATGCGAGCACCACGTGGCTTGCCCAGAAGCGAGGAATGCTAAATGCGCAATCAGACACGCATTTGAATGCCCAATCACACGCAGGTGTGCGATGAGGCACAATGGCGTTTAAGCTGTCCGATCTCTTGATCGAACGGCTGATATCGTATGAACGTGCACGTGCGTTGAGCATGCGGGAGAAGAAGAGGTGCAGTGGGTGCATGCACGTAAGCCCACGTTCAGGGCTTTAGTGACAAATAAATCCGTCAATAAAGACCCTGACATTAATATTTTCAGATGAAATGACCAAATTGCCCCTCTATTCTTCATCTATAAATAGCCCTATGACCTCCACTTCTTCATCCCTTCCTCTCTTCTCTCACCCCCTCAAAGGCTTTATGAGCTAGTCCCAACCCGGGATGCTCCATTAGAGTTACAAAATAATTTTCCATCTTCTTACCTCCTTAGTGGAGCATTTCGCGGTTGTCTTCTCATCTCCGTTCGGGAAGCGGATCCCGCTGTGATGTTACCCTGCCCTGTTCTCTATCGTTTGTCATCATTCTCCTTCATCCAACATCTCACCACCTTTGTCTGGGTGCTCCGTCAACGTGGTTCGTCCTCCAAGCAGCTGTCGAGGAGGAAAATTTCTCACCACCCTTCTTTTTACTGCTTTCTAGTATAGATTTCCTGCTTTCTACTGTAGTGGTTAGTTGTAATAGACATGATATTGTTATTATGAAATTCCTATTCATTCTCTCTCTATTTTTCTTTGTTTATACCATTCTTTTCTCTCTCTTCTATTAATTATTCTTTAAGTAGATAGCGAGCATAGATTTAATTCAACTAGCTAATCTGCTTCGTGACAACAAAACAAACGCGATTTTAATCAAACATCTACCTCCTTGTGTTTGACCCAGAATTTCTTTTGAGTTTCGGTTAAATTATCTATTGACAGTTTTTCTTGCAATTCATGCTATAACGACGGGGTTTCAAAACTCAAATCTTTTTGCATAGATTTTCGACAACAACAAGGGCCAAATTGATGTTGGATTTAGAAGAATCACAAAAAATTACAAAAAGAGAAAAATCTCAAAAATATCTCCCTCTATATTATGAAAAATAAGCTGCAAGTTGAAACTAGAACTCTTTGCACGAACGCACGTGTGCTTTAATTGCTGGGGTCAACGAACCCTTGGGTAAGCTTGAGGCCTTAGAAACCTTTATTACATACCTAAGGCTGAGCCGATCAGGTCCACATCTTGATCGATACTTGAGTACCATAAGGCCTAGAGTTGGTATTTCAAAATAGTCTCTAGAGGTATGGCATGATAAGGAATCCTGACATTAAATTCTACTCTAAAGATTTTGTCTATTCCATAGGATTTTGCTAGGAATTAGCAAAAGTTAGGCATGGGGGTATAATGGTAACACCATCATCTGCCATAACTGGCTTAATTTAGCCAAATTCCAAGGATAAAAGGTCCTTAATAATTAAGCAAAAGGGCATAATTTAGTTCTGTATTGAATTTGAGAAGGAAAATTGAGTTAAATCTATTGTTTTAACAAGTAATTACAAATGTAGATTAACTACGAAGTGAATCTATCCTTAATGAAAGGTCAAATTTCCAGAAAGTGGGCTTGAACTGACTGAATAAGGGTCTTTTGAGAATTGCAGATTAATTTAATAATAAAAACCCTAATTACAGCTTTACTTCAATTAAAAGGGTTCTGGTGGACATAAATGTACTCTAAACCTTCTAAAAATTATTTAAAAATATTCTATGAGGTTTGGAACTTTCACTTTTACAAAAGGAACTCATTTTGACAAAAACCAGAGATCAAGGTGAGAAATTGTTACATTTTGGGCTAAAGTGTATATTACCTAGTCAAACTTCGTTAAAACACAAATTTAAGGTAACCATTAGATTCCTTGGATCCAAATTATGTTACTTCTAAATTTTGAGTCCAATCAAAATCCATCTTGTCCAAGTTTGCATTTTAACCCATTTATTTCTATTTATTGCACAAACCCCCTACCTTTTAATTTTTCTTACACATAAGTCCCTGGATGACGTTATGATGATATCGACCAAGTATCTTCTTCATAAAAGGTGACAATAACTACTGTAAAGGCACCCATTGCTCGGTGAGTTTCAATCAATTATTTGATACCTCAAATCTTCAACAAATCAAACCAAATTTGGTGGGAATGATCTTCATGTCACACCCAATACGGTGAGCATCTTCTCAAGCTCCAATTTGAGGTGTATAACTAATAAATGCCAGTTTATCATCATTCTTATGCATTAAAACAAACTTAGCTCTTTGGATTTTACTTCGTAAACGGGTTTTTGGGCTGCATTTAGGCATAAAATAGGTTAAGCATGCATTGCATTTTTTTATTGTCTTTTTAATATGTTTTTGTGAGTGTTAGGGATGTACAGATATATATATCCCTAAAACCCTAGCACTCAAGAAGGCAAATGGTGAAGGAGAAGCCCAGATTAGCTGGAACTCAGCTTGATCCAGCTCACCACAGCTGGAACCTAGCTCACTTGAACTAGGGTTAGCTCATCCCAGCTCCATTTAGCTAATCTTAGCTGAATGGCAGCTCAAGAGAGTTCATCTTAGCTCACCCTAGCTCAAGTCAGCTCAGATCCAGCTCAACTTAGCTGAGTCTAGCTCATCTCAGCTCCCACTAGTCCACAGGGAGCTCTAGCTAGCTCAGCTGAGTTGACAGGAGTTCACCCCAACTCAGATCCAGCTACATCCAGCTCCACTCAACTCCAGCCAGCTGAAGAAGAACTCATCCCAGCTTAGGAAGCTCAAGTCCAGCTCCCGGGGACTTAGCTTAGCTCAACTGAGTTGAGCTAAGCTACCTTAGCTGCCTCAACCAGCTTGATTCTCCCCGAGAGCACCAGACCTAGCTCACC
Source organism: Thalassia testudinum (assembly GCA_037157565.1). NCBI lineage: Eukaryota > Viridiplantae > Streptophyta > Magnoliopsida > Alismatales > Hydrocharitaceae > Thalassia > Thalassia testudinum. Next base: position 19,713,284 of record JAZHRO010000071.1, on the reverse strand, counting down.
TCAGCTCATTATGGTAGAAGCTAGCTTACTTCAATTCGTCTTAGCAGCTATCAAAGAACTAGCAAGCTAAGCCAGCTAGAGTAGCTCCATGACAGCCTCTTCAGCAGCAGCCAGCTCCAATTTCAGCTCCAGACTTCTCCTCCTCAGCTCCTCCCTCCAAACCCTAGCTCCAACACCTTCTCCTCTACTCCTCCATTAGCTAAGCTAGCTTAACTTAGCTTAGCTTAGCTTAGCTTAGCTTAGCTATGCTCCAACTTCCTTGGCTTGTACCACCCCAAATACCCACCTAACAACTCCACCCAACTAGCTCCACCTAAGCTCCACATAAGCTAACCTACTTGGCACCAACCTAGCCTACCCACCACCTCCAAAAGACACCTAAAAGTGGCGCCAAAACCACCCTAACCACCCCCTTGATGCCGCCACTTTCCCTCCAAAATTCCCCTTCATCTCCACCACACAATTCCCCTTGAATCCATCTCCACCATCCACCTAACCCCCCTTCTAGAGGACCCTATGTTGGCGCCAAAATGGTGGTGTCTCTCCACCACAAAAAGCCACCAACACCACCATAACCACCCCCTTTAACACCCCTTGGGTTGGTGCCACACACCCTTGGCCATAGGATCACCAACCACCTCCATCCTTCCATCCTAGCCCTCCATTTCAAGGGGCACCTTAACCCCCCATCCTACCCTATAAAAAGACCACTACCCACCACCATTCAAGACATCCTTGGCTAGAAAATTCACTCTCATATTCCACCTAGAAGCCCACGTCCAAGAGAGAAGAAGAAGAAGAAGAAGATTAAGGGGATATTCTGTCCCCTTGGTGCCTTCCCCTCTTCCCTTCTCTCTTGGGTCACGCCAGCCAAAGGAGAAGCCAGGCAAGGAAGATCTTTGGAGGAGATCTTGAAGGTGGTCCATGCCACCTTGGAGGAGTTTTTGAGGGTGGTGCACGCCCACCCCTTGGAGAGAGCATTGAAGGTGGTAGCTTCCACCTTGGAGGAGCTCTCAAGGAAGGAGAAGAAGGAGGCCCTCTTTTCAAGCCAAGGAGCAGCTAGGCTTGGAGCAAGAAGACTCCCTTCATCACCAAATTTTGCAAGAGGATTAGTGTTTCTTTATTTTCTTTTAAATTTGTTTAGTTCTAGTAGAAGCATTCCTCTACTTGTCCTTGAAAAGAACACTAATTCTAATCAATTAAATTGCCTTCTTTTAGCTTTTTATTGCAATTGTTACTTTTGGTTCTAGCACTTGTTTCACCTCTTCTTCCTAATTACTCTAGGCCTCCACTTACCTAGAGTGAGCTTAGGACGAAGATTTTTCTATCTTTTAAATTTTAGTTAAGCAATTGTAGGTGTTAGTACTTTCCGTTACAATTCGCATTTTGCCATTGTCTTTTCAAAACAAAAAAATTATATACTTAAAATACCAAAAAGAAAGTTGAGATCTATTTGTAAGCAAGAGGATTAATTTTGGAACCATTTGGCCTCCTTGGACGACCCTAGATGCTTCCCCTATCTAGGATATAAATTTAAAAGTGTATAAGAATTCGCGTGTTACAACGACGTTAAAAACCCGCTTTTGCAAATCACGCGTATTTTGCTATCAATAACCTCTGTTGAACCAAAAGTTGAGGAACTCAAAGCTACCCAAAATCACAAGCAAAACTTGTAATTTTTAGCTTAATTGTTGAGTTCTTCTCTATATATAGCCCTTAACCATTAAAGCCTCTTCTCCCCACTTCCTTGCCCACTGCCACGGAAAATAGGCAGAGGGTTTTGCTTCCTCTTCCTCCCACAGAGCTTACTGTTAATTTTTCTTCTTTGACTCTGGAGACCTCTCTTCCATCTTCCTCTCCTAAAATTTCTTTAGGGTTTTTCTTCCTCTACTCTCCAATTAGCTTTCTACAGCTCTAGATCTCCATCTATCTAGTCTAGCTCCCTCGCCGACCTTCTTTGATGTCCACCTCTTCCACCTTCACCGTCCGACCTACTCCACCTTCCCCTCACCCAATTAACTTTGGAAAAACCTCCTCCTCACCTCCACTAAGCTTTTTCCCAAGTTAATTGAACACCTCATTCGCTCCATCATCCTACGCCATCATCGTCGGTGAGCTACTTTGAAGGTCAATGGCTACGTCCATTCGTCCACCTCCACACCAAATTACAATAGGGCTTTACTCCAACATAGTTCACCAGAGGTTTTTGTGGTCTTAATTTTGGCCGAGAGGTTGTATTCGTGTACATAGGTACTTCTTCGAGCGTCTTCTTCCACTTTGACATCAACGTCTTCTTCGATGGCTCAAAGATAAGGCCATCACCTTCAACTGGTGTGGAATCATCTCAGCTTCACCTCCCAACCGTGGATTGACAAACCCACGACCAATCATCATCCAATTGAGCTTGCCTTCACTAGCTACTTCTTGCGGTGAAAACAAAGAATGAAGGAGGGACCTTTAGTCCCACCTCAACAATAGAGAAGCCTGGAAACACACATAAGGAAACAAGCTGCATATCTATTCTCTCGAGACTTCAGGGGGTTAGGACCCATCCATCTTCACATGCACACACACTGGCGTGGGCCTTGTTCTGGGTCGATTTTAGGAAAGCTTGGGTTTGGCTGTGGATCCAATTATCTGAGACTTTTGAGAGGGAGTTTGATTGTGACATTCTTTGCATAATCTATTTCTCTTTACATCAAACTCTTGCGTTTCAATTCTATGCACTTGATTAGTGGTTAAATTACGATCTCTTGCTCCTAGTGAATGACCTCGAAACTCAATTTTGAGATATAAATTTTAAATATTTTTGTCACTTTAGCCCGTATACTACGACACATCCTTAACAGTAGGTTTTATTCTATCACTTAGGCGTAGTTTCACTTTATCTCGATTTTCCCGATTACTTCTTCTAAAAAACTAAAAATTACAAAATCATAAAAATACAAAAAAAAAGGATTTGAGAGAGCAATGAGAGAATAAGCTATTTGACTAAGAATTTGGCCTCCTTCATTGACCCCAGATACCCTACTATCTAGGTTTATAAATTTCAAAAGTTGGCCGGATTTTACACGTAGCAACGACATTAATTAGCATTGATTGCACAGCAATCATAGGTCTTAATTGATCTAGATTAAGCTAGAACTTAGCATAAGTTAGGGCTATTCATGCATACATACGCATTATCTGCATCTTTATTGCCTTTCTTTAGCTATGCATGAAATAATGTCATAATGTGCTGATTAAGTGCACTATGTTGATTGCATGCAATAAGCAGATCTAGAGCAGGATCTGAAGTTGGATCTAGAATAATGAGAGTTGCAGTAGAGCTGGAGTAGAAGGCTTAGATTAGATGTAGGAATAATAATGTAAGGGAATTAAAGGTTTGCTATACTATTAAGTAGGAATAAAGCAGTAAAATGTGAAGAGCATAGGTCCATCCTAGCCCTAGGATAGCCTAGAGACTTCCCCAAGCCTTAGCCACCCTTAGATTAGGTCACAACACCCTAAGAAGCCTTAAAACCCTAGTCCCAGCCATTATCTGGATGTCTAGATAAGTTATAGGACGTCCATGACACTTAGCCATCTCCCGCACACCTCAAACCAACTCCTGTAGTGTTATTGGACGTCTAGACACTTTGTCAGACGTCCAATTTCTGCAAAGCACCCAAAATAGAACCCTGATTTCCCCCTGACTCAAATTGGACGTCCAGAACTGAAGTCTGGACTTCTGATTTTTGAGTATAAGTCGTCTGATCCTATTATTGGACGTCTGATGCTGGTCTCCAGTCCCTATTTTGAGATTCAAGTCTTGACCTTGGATCTCTAGATCCCTAGACCAAATCCCAACCCCATAGGAACCTAAATTAAGGTGTCCTAACCCTAGTACATCACCTCTAGACCTACCTAAGGACCTAATTAGGTCCTCACCAAACCCAATTGACTTAGATCAAAGTCAATTACCTTCACCTAAGTCAATTGGACTCATTGAGTCCAATTGAGCTTAGATCTCAACCCACGCAAGTTTAATTGGACTTGGTGAGAGTCTAATTGACCTAAACCCAACCTAATTGAGTTATTCTACTCTCAATTAGGTTCACACTCATTCAATTAAACTTAGGTTAAGTTTAATTGCATTTTCCCCTTAGCAATTAGGGTTTGTAACCCTAATTCAAGACCTACACCTACCCAAACCCCTTAGGACCTAACCTAAGCCACCTAGCCACATAGAGCACGACCACACACAAACACACACACACACACACTTCTCTAGAATTCTCTAGAGAGCTCTTGAGATGGTGCCACCTCTTGGTTTCCAAATTTAGCAACCAAGAGGAATTCAAATTGAGATCCACAATTCTTGGATCTCATAGACCATCTCCACCCACATTTGGCTGGCCACTCTTGGATTCTCTCTAGAGAGTTCTACACCTCTCTAGAGAGAAGCCATTGGGTCTATAAAAAGACCCCTTGGGCAGCCAAGCACCCCCATTCACTTCCTTGGCATTCATTCCGCTTACGCTAGCCACTCCTATCTCCACTCCACCTCCACGAGTTGAGCATCACCATGGAGGCCACCATCACCATGCTAGGAAGCTGGATCAACTCCCCAACCTCTCTCAAAGGGCTGGCCTAAGCTCCATTGGCTGCCCCTCCTTCTTCTCTCAGCCACTCAAAGGCCATCGAAGACCACCTCCAAATGACCTTCCTTCTGTTAGATTAGTAGCTTAGCTTTTCGTATATTTACTGCTTTTATTTACTGCTTAGTAGTGTAGTCTTACTTCTCCCCCAATGATGCATGCGAAATCCCCCCATCGATTCTTGTATGCAATCGATTTCTAGTAGCTAGGTTTAATTTTTAAGCATTCATGTATAAGCTTTCCGCTAGATTTCCTTATGCAACAACTCTCCAATAATGAACGAAATTGCATTTATATATATATATGTCTCTCTATGTGTTAGAAATCACCACGAGCTTAATAATTATCGTATTTGCGTGATTTAAGTGCCTGTTCTTTAACTGCCTATATATTATGCACCAGCATGTCATTTCCTGAGGATATTGAAAATCTGACAATAGATGTTTTCTCCATAACTAATCACCACCTCACTAAAATCGTTTGCATAGAAACTCACACGTTCACTTTTGTGATTTACTTGACGCATGCGCATGTGATTCGAGTTAATAACAAGAGCGGTGAAGTCTTAGTTAGGAGATTGGAAACTGGCGTGCATCTTTAAACAAAGTAGAGCGGCTAAATAAAAGGTCGATTTCAATAGCAAAAACAACGCCTCCCAGAGACGAATGACTGAGACTCAAAGTCTTGTTATTTTTATAAAATAATATCTTCGTTGGATCGTATTTCGCGACTATACTACGACACTTTTTTCTATCAAAAATGCGATCTACGATTTCCCTAACAAAATGTCGACGTTGCCGGGGAGGCAACGTCATTTTTCTTGATTTCGATCTTTTAATCTATCACTGACAAATCTGCCTCTACTTTGTTTTTGATGTGCAGGAAAAATGGAAGAAAAATAGGATCTGCGCACACATCGAGCGCAACAAAGAAAAATCAGGTGCACATCATCTATCTTAGATTAGGTTTATTTTCTGAACCCTAGGATTAGATCTACTTTCTGCAATCTCTTTTGTGAAAAAAAAAGACTTTTCTCATTTTCGTGAAAAAGAAAAAAAAATCAAAAAGAAAAATTTTGAAAAAAATCAAGATTAGGTTTCCTTTCGAATCTAGGTTACTTGAAAAGAGAGAAAAAAAAGATATTTTCTATGAATCTTTTGAAAAATTCTTTTTGAAAAAAAAAGTGCAAAAGTTTTGAAAAAGAAAAAAAAAATTTCTTTTTGGTGGAAGGCTTGAATTTCAAATTTAAACCTCTTTAAAAGCTTTTCCACCATCTTCTGATTTTCAGCCAGATTTCAAATCTAATTTAAAAATTCGATTGCCGAAAAATTCGTTAGCGAAAAATTTTGAAATTCGGGCTAAGCCTTCATTCTCAAATCATCTCTCAAATTCCACTGTTACTTTGAAAAAATCCTAACGATAAAATTTTGAAAAATTTGCGAAGTACACGGGGGTCAGATTGATCCAGATTCAAAATTTTGAAAATTTCAAAAGCGATTTTGAGTAATTCGCAAATCTATTTTGACTAAAAATGATGGGGTTTGAAAGCTGATCTCATTATCTTTATTTTCCATATTTTTCCCAAATTTTTTAAGATCATTTGATACTGTTTCAAAGTAAAAAATCGACCAGGGGTCAAAGTTCCAAATCTGACCCCTTGATATTCAAAATTCCATGAAAATTTGGTTGAGACAGTAAAAAATTCTAAAAAAATATTGTCTGAAAAACTAATTGAAAAAGGAATCTACTCACAAAATTGTAATTGGATTCCAATTATTATCAAAGAATCAACATTATTTTTGTGGTCTGCTGGAACAGAGAAAAAGCCTAGAAGTGCATGCAACTTAGGTTAAATCCTTAGGGTTGCAACTAGAGACCACACATCGGGCTAACTTAGACTTAATCAAGTCTAGTTAGCTGGTGAGCTTGGTCACCTTGTGGGCCACTCACCACAAACCCCACTGAAGAAAATGGGTTAAAATTAACTTTAAAATACAAAATCAACCTGAGTTTGTTGTCGTACTACTGGGTGAGTTTAATTTCTCTTGCCAAACCTGGTGACTAAGTCTGCAGGGTAGTGTCAAACGACCGTGGCTCGGGGGTCAACGGAACCAGAGGCGTAAGCCAAAGGAAGAACCTTCCCCTTAGTCCCCTCGTAACCAGACTAGCTGGGTTAGCTTGAGAGGCGGGATTCACTTTCAGTCGGTTGTACGATGAACTTATCTTCAGGAATTCAAATCCCTAACGAAAAATCTGGTCACCTGATCTATAAGGACCATTTGATTGACAGGGCCTTAACCTTGTCCTACTTGGCTACACCAACCCAGGGGTTGGGCGGTGTATGCACAGAAGGAGGTCACTTCGACCTCACTTGGTTGGACCTTGGGAGCCACTCCCAAGGAGGTGAGTCACCTCGCCCGGACCATCTTCTCCCCCCATTTCTTCTACTCCAAGAGCCACCATGGCAAATCCTGGACCTGGACCTAGATCGGGCCAGGACATTGAGAATTTGGACCCGATGGCTCATCTGGAAGCCCGGGTCGTCGAATCTGAGGAGCGGCATCAACAGAGCATGGATCACATTCTGACGGCGCTTGACAGGATGTAGCACCCATCACGAGAACAACTGCGAGATTGCTACAACCCAGCCGTGCAAATCGTCGCACTGCTAGTGAGAATTCCCGCAGGAGGAGATGCATTTGAGCTTAAGCCCAATGTAATTGGGTTGATCAGCACTCATTTCTACGGGAACTCAAGCGAAGATCCATTCCAGCACCTTGAGGACCTAAGTTGACTCACTGAAATGATCCGACCTAGGAATATTGATCTCTGGATTATTCTGATGAAGCTTTTCCGTTCTCGCTGAGGGACAAAGCTTCATACTAGTTTAAGACTATTGGGAAGCCAATTGGAACCTGGCCGAAATTACGACGTGAATTCCTGCAAAAGTTCTTCCCAATCGATCAAACAAATGCAATGCGGTGCGCAATCACGACTTTCTCCCAAGGAGATGGGGAGAAATTACATGAAGCATGGGATAGATTTCACGACCTTCTCCAGAAATGGCCACATCATGGTATACCCAGATGGCACTTAGCCCAGATTTTTTACCATGGGCTGGATGACACACACCAGTATCTGGCCGATGCATCTAGCGGCGGGAATTTTCTCACAAAAGACGAGAACAATGCATTTGAGCTATTCGAATCATTAGCGAAGAACTCGATGAATGTCGCATCTATGAACCAGTTCCAGCGTTCTGGTCAGCAGCGGGTTGGTGTCCACAAGGCTCACACCGATTCTATTCAAGCCGACATGGATATCATCGTCAAGCAGCTGGATAGAATAAACCTAATTGAGAAGAAGATTGACCAGATCAGTCAAGGTCAATCCGACTCGAGCTCTGCCACCGCAAGATCCTCCTGTGCACCCCGAGCCCCACCTGCTTGAGTTAATCTACTCACCCGGGATGCATCTCCATATTTACAAGATCCTGCATATCAGGATCCCGTGAATAATCCAGATCTGGCATCTTACTACTAGGGTTACGCACCACCTGCAGATTATAATGCGTATCCCCTTGACGGATATACATCTCAGACATCTTCGACCTACGAGGATGTCAGTGCTATCCAAGGATATAGGCGTAATAACTCGTATTCAGAGACGTATAACTCTGGTTGGCACCAGCATCCGAACTTCTCCTGGTATGGTAATTCACAGAGATCACATCAAGATCCACACTACCAGAACAGGTAATACGGGAATGCGCAAAACACGTATCCTAGGCAGCAGTCATTCCCACCTCAGCAGTAGCAACCCCGCTCGTTATACCAGCCGCTGCACCAAGCTGCCAACCACCCTCCAAAGCGAGCCGACCCTTTGGAGGCACTGAAAGAGGAGCTGCAAGAATAGATGAGGAAGTCTACACAAGATAGTTTGCAGATTATGAAGGCGATGCCTGATCAGATTCAGACCATTCAGAACATGCAAAAACAGCTGTTGCAGGAGCATAGGACTCAGGGAGCCTTGCCCTCCCAACTCGTCTCGAATCCTTGATATGTGCAGAACCAGGGCACCCCACCAAGGTTTCAGGCACTGCAGGGACAGACACACGCCATACTACAGGTGCCTCCTGCACCACCCGGTTACGCGCAAGGCCAGCTGCCGTTGCAGAATCCCACGTATTTTGCCCCATCCGCCCCCCCCACCACCTCATGGACAGCAAGCCGATGCACATGCTGTCTCATTGCGAAGCGAAAGGAAGACATTCGACCCACCACCTAGGCAGGCAGGTTCTGATTTTTCCCACCCTTCGCCACAGGTAGATTCAACTCCATCATCTCAGGAGCCACCTGCGATAGATAAGAGTAAGAGGCCACTTAACCCTGAGATTCCCGTCCCTTTTCCTAAGGCTCTGACACGACATGTAGTACGGAAAAAGGACACATGGAATTTCGAGGACCTGAAATCAATGTGTAAGGAAGTACATATTCAGGTCCCCCTCCTCGAGGCTATCGATCACATTCCAGCTGTCGCTAGGTTCTTCAAGGACTACTGTACCTCGAAGCGACAACCGAGAATTGGACGACAGGTGGTATTGTCGAAAGAAGCTAGCGCAGTGATTCTAGCTGACCTACCACCGAAGAAGAAAGACCCTGGTACCCCACTCATATCCTGCATCTTGCAGGATTCTCCATTTGATCGGGCCCTTCTAAATTTGGGTTCATCCATCAACTTAACTCCCACTGCCATATTTAATCGATTTCGATTTGGGGAGTTGAAACCCACTTCGGTTATGATTCAGCAGGCTGACAGATTAGTCAAAACACCGAGGGGGGTGGTTGAGAACGTGATCATGAAAGTTCGCGGGTTCTGCTTTCCCGCAGATTTTTCGTTCTCGATATGGAAGTTCCTCCTAATCTCTGCGATGCACCAATTATTTTGGGTTGCCCATTTCTGGCGATAGCCCGAGCGAACGTCGATTGTGCATCCGGGTGTATGGAGATTGCCCTAGGCAATGAGTGACTTCGACTAGACATATTCAGGGCAACAAAGAACTTCAACTGTGATCGAATAGAGGAGGATGGTGAAGATGAAGATTCGGCTTACTGTGGTAACATTGGGCTCCTTTGTGACAACCCAATGTCTCATTCGTCCAAACTATCAGGGTTCTCGGACCTCGATCCACACAGGATAGAAACCACTGCATTACACATATCTCCCTGAGGATCTGACTATTTGGGGTGTGCTTCTGACCACAGCACCCCTGAATCCAGCTATCTTGATCCATATATTACTGAACCACCCCTGTTATTGCAGGAAGACGTGACTACAGCTAACGGGTTTCCCGTTAACGCAGTCACAACCGATTTCATAGGGAGTGACTCAACGGGAATTCATGTGTACATGGATCAGTAGATTCCCACCCTCGATTCTGCTCCTCCCACTCTCAGTTCTGATTCTGACCCACCTGTAATTGAATTAAAGCCCTTACCTGACTCACTCAAGTACGTGTTCTGGGGCGAAAGTGAGACATATCCAGTCATTATTAATGCCCACTTAACCCAAGAATAGGAGCATCAATTAATTTCTACACTTCAAGACCATAGGGCTGCTATCGAGTGGAGTGTTGCTGATCTCTGCGGTATTCGCCCCTCGTATTGCACTCATCACATTTACACGGATGAGGGGGTGAAACCTTCGAGACAACCTCAAAGAAGGCTAAACCCGAATATGCTAGAGGTTGTTAAGAAGGAGATCATCAAATGGCTGGATGCAGGGATTGTATATCCAATCTCAGACAGCCAGTGGGTGAGTCTGATTCAAATAGTGCCCAAGAAAGCAAGACTCACCGTCATAAAAAATGATAAGGGAGAATCCATCCTGACCCGCACTGCGACATCTTGGTAGGTCTGCATTGACTACAGGAAACTGAACACGGCTACCGAGAAGGATCACTTTCCTTTGCCGTTCATTGATCAGATCTTGGAACGGCTAGTCGGACGCAGTTTCTTCTACTTTCTGGATGGATACTCCAGGTATAATCAGGTAGCAGTTAGCCCAGAAGATCAGGACAAGACCACATTCACATGCCCCTTTGGAACATTCGCCTTCAGGCAGATGCCCTTTGGCCTCTGCAATGCACCAGCGACATTTCAGCATTGTATGATGGCTATCTTCTCTGACATGATTGGGGATTATGTGGAGGTATTCGTGGATGATTTCTCTATTTTCGGAGATGATTTCACGTCTTGTCTTGATAACCTCACCAAGATCCTGAAACGATGTATTGAGGTAAACCTAGAACTATCCTGGGAGAAAAGCCATTTCATGGTGAGGGATGGCATAGTACTAGCACACAAGATCTCCAAAAATGGACTCAAGGTCGACCAGGCTAAATCAGAGATTATCTCCCACTTACCGCCACCTAGCTCGGTCAAACAAATTAGATCATTCTTGGGCCACGTCAGCTTCTATCAGAGATTTATACGTGATTTTTTGCACGACCGTTGACGAATCTCTTGGTTACCGATGTCCCATTTGAATTTAATACCTCATGTCTCAGCGCCTTCGAGACTTTACGAAGCACTATTTCCGACTCCCCAATTCTCCAACCACCCGACTGGTCGCTTGATTTCGAAATGATGTGCGACGCTTCTGATTTTGTCATCGGTGCTGTTTTAGGCCAGCATCGGGAGAAACAACCATTTGTCATATACTATGCTAGCAAGATGCTGAATGAGGCTCAACGCAATTATACTGTCACCAAAAAAGAACTGCTAGCAATAGTATTCAGGTTGTAGAAATTCAAATCATATTTATTAGGGTCCAAGGTCATTATCTTCACTGACCACTCCGCCCTCTGGCACTTGTTGTCAAAGAAGGATGCCAAACCATGACTCATTAGATGGATCCTTCTATTGTAGGAATTTGATATCGAGATCCGCGATAAAGCCGGAAAACAAAATGTTGTGGCAGATCACCTATCCAGATTGGACCCAGACCACATTCCTTATTCCCTACCTATCCATGAACAATTTCCAGATGAATCACTTTTGGCAATTCATTCTGTTGAGTTCCCCTAGTATGCGGATTTCATGAACTACCTTGCCGCAGGCAAAATTCCTGCAATCCTATCCAAAGACCAGAAACTCAAATTCATTGCAGAGGCTAGATACTATCTCTGGGATGACCCACTGCTCTTCCTCATTGGAGCGGATCAGATTATCCGCAGATGCATCCCAGACTCTGAGATCCCCAGTGTGTTATCTTTCTGCCACAATGTTGCGTGTGGTGGCCATTTCTCAGGACGGAAAACCACTTCAAAAATTTTGCAATCGGGATTTTTCTGGCCAACCATCTTCAGAGATACATACGATTATGCCCAACACTACAAACGATGTCAGTCGATCGGTTCTATGACCAGGAGAGACATGATACCACTCCAACCCATCATGGTCGTAGAAGTGTTCGACGTCTGGGGCATCGATTTTATGGGCCCTTTTCTGAACTCGCATGGCTTCGAGTACATATTGCTAGCCGTTGATTATGTCTCAAAGTGGGTCGAGGCCATCCTGACGAGACAGGCTGACCACAAGACCGTCATTTCTTTCGTACGGCAAAATATTTTCGTGAGATTCGGAATACCCCATGCTCTGATTAGCGACGGGGGAAGCCACTTCATCCATGCCCATTTCGGGTCATTATTAAAGAAATATGGGGTACATCACTGCATAGCCACTCCGTATCACCCGCAGACCAATGGGCAGGCTGAGGTGTCTAACCGTCAAATCAAGCTGATTCTCCAGAAGACGGTTAGACCAGACAGGAAGGGCTGGTCCGACAAATTAATCGATGTACTCTAGGCATATTGGATCGCATACAAGGCCCCACTCGGAATGTCACCATATCGCATGGTATATGGCAAGGCCTGTCACCTTCCTATAGAGCTGGAACACCGCACCTTTTGGGCGGTGCGGAAATGCAACCTTGACCTCGATGCAAGAGGTCGAGAACGGAAACTCCAGCTCAGCGAATTAGAAGAAATCCAGTGGGAGGCCTATGAGAATGCATTAATATACAAGGACAAGACCAAGGCCTTTCACGACCGCCACATCCGGAGGAAAGTATTCATGCCCAACCAGCGAGTCTAATTATTTGATTCACAGCTAAAACTATTTGTAGGGAAGCTTAAGTCCAAATGGACTGGCCCGTATGTTGTGATGCAGCCATACCATAATGGGGCAGTCCAGATCAAGGACCTAAAATCTAGGCATATATTCACGGTAAACGGCCAGCACCTCAAGCCATTTTTGGTCCAAGAACCTCCTCCACCTGACGAGATTGTTCATCTGAGTGAGGACGTGTGATTGAGTGCTCGCCCAACTGGAGGCGTTAAACTCAGCATATATAAATACCATTCACTCCACATTCCACCATCATCTATACATAACCATTTTTATACATAGCATATTTTTGCTTTAGCATATGTCCCCTTTGTATATTGCATGTTAACAGGTTGGTCGGAGTTGAATATAATTTCAGGAGCAATTACAGGTGACTTCTACCCACTCATCCTCTATCAGATTTATTTTCTTTTATATTCATGCATGAGGACATGCAAGAACTTAGGTATGGGGTGGTAGATACAACAAAACTGAAAAATTTTTATGCCAACATTTAGGAAAACCTCAGAGCTGCATGTAAAATGTACTTTAGGAACCTAAATAAAAGAACAACCGACTCCACCTCTAGTGCTCGCATTGGAGCTAGAAATCGTCCGCAACAACCACTTCCAACTCACCCGCTCACCTTTTCTTCTAAATTTAGGGTCAAGCTGAAAGTAACCCGATACAGGAAATTCACAAAATACAAATTATATGAGGTTACATGTTTATAGCATATATAGATATTACATTCATGAATAAGATTATTTTATTAAGAGAATGCATTAGGGATTTTATCCTTTAGTTGATTCCTATAATCTGGAATCCAGTACAAAATTTCACACACGTAGAATTTGCAATGGATTCACGGTGAAGGCTGATAAATATCTTCAGTCTGTTGAGAAGAAGCAGTGCTTCTTTTCCTGAACCCTTGGATAGTGTTTTGGGAGTCAGGCAGATTTTCCTCTAAAAATCCACCAAATAGTGTGAGGTGAGAGTAGAGTGTACTGGTGCTCTAAGATTAGTGTGAGGAATCTAGAATCCTAGATAATTAGGTGATGATACTCTGAGATTAGACATAGTTTTCACTCTCGGTTCCCGCATATATATTTTTGTGAGAAATTTTGAGAGCCACCGAATAAGGCAAATATGCGGAGAGCGAGTTTTCATAAAACTAGGGCTAAGGTGGATGGTTACAACCATTCTCTACGAAATCCTCAGCTGAAGGAGGGTATTGATGTCAAGGTCACAAATACACCGTCCTATCTGTCTTTCTCGGTGTCGTAGGTAGGCACTTCCACCAAATAAGCCACCCAATGTCTCTTGAGTACCACCAATCCCTAATAATGCCTCCTCAATAAAGTTCATGGATGTATGCTAGTTGTGTTATGTTGAAAAAAAAAAAGCTGAAAAAAAAATTAGAAAAAGAAGAAAAAGCAAGAAAAAGAGTGAATATTTAGTGTTTATTTCATTGAGGCAATACCACCAAATAAAATTGAGATCCACCAAATATGTCTTTAACCTATTTTTCTTGCGTTTCTGACCACCCGAATACTGGCTGAGGAATCCTGACTTAGTGTTAGGGTTATGAGAACTCAATTAAAGTGTTAATGCCTAGTGAGACGACTAAATACAGATCCTATGTGTGAATCTGGTGAGGTTGTGAGCTCTAAGAAAAAGAAAGAAAAAGAGTAAGAGAAAATGAATACAAAGGAATCAAAGAGAGCATAGTTTTTCTCTTCTTTCTCTAAGTTGAGTTACTTAGTAATCCGGGAATCTAGATTCTGTAGTACTAGTCTCTATGTAGCACCAAGTGAGAGTGAGCCACAAAATATATAATCCTAGCCCTCAAAGATTCTCTACCTAAGCCTAAAGCCAAGGTGGAATTCATAGAATATCTTGAATACCCCGAGGGAAGAAGTCTGCCTATCCCGTTAGAATTGTTACTAGGGGTCAAGTACAGGCTTCAGAGGTATATTAATTTTCACTCGAATCTATTGCAAAAGCTACATAGCTGCACTTTCACGATTGTCTGGATTTCTAGAGCATGGGATGAAAATAAAAAGGTGAAAAATCTCTATGCATACACTTGATAAAATAATCAGTCCCTTAGGGACCCTTGCTGTAAATAATTTAGTCTTGCATTTGCCAGGGACTAGCAAGATTTAGACATGGGGATATGATTGCGTGGCAATCATAGGTCTTAATTGATCAAGATTAAGCTAGAGCTTCGCATAAGTTAGGGCTATTCATGCATACATACGCATTATCTGCATCTTCATTGCCCTTCTTTAGCCATGAATGAAATAATGTTATAATGTGCTGATTAAGTGCATTATGTTGATTGCAGGCAATAAGCAGATCTGGAGCTGGATCTGGAGCAGGATCTGAAGTTGGATCTAGCATAACGAGAGTTGCAGCAGAGCTGGAGCAGAAGGCTTAGGTTAGATGTAGGAATAATAATGTAAGGGAGTTAAAGGTTTGCTATGCTATTAAGTAGGAATAAAGCAGTAAAATGTGAAGAGCTTAGGTCCATCCTAGCCTTAGGATAGCCTAGAGACTTCCCCAAGCCTTAGCCACCCTTAGATTAGGTCACAACACCCTAGGAAGCCTTAAAACCCTAGTCCCATAACTTATCTGGACGTCCAGATAAGTTATAGGACGTCCAGGACGCTTAGCCATCTCCCTCACACCTCAAACCCACTCCTGCAGTGTTATTGGATGTCCAGACACTTTGTCAGACGTCCAATTTCTGTAGAGTACCCAAAACAGAACCCTGATTTCTCCCTGACTCAAATTGGACATCCAGAACTGAAGTCTGGACTTCTGATTTTTGAGTATAAGTCGTCTGATCTTATTATTGGACGTTTGATGCTGGTCTCCAGTCCCTGTTTTGAGATTCAAGTCTTGATCTTGGATCTCTAGATCCCTAGACCTAATCCCAACCCCATAGAAACCTAAATTAAGGTGTCCTAACCCTAGTACATCACCTCTAGACCTACCTAAGGACGTAATTAGGTCCTCACCAAACCCAATTGACTTAAATCAAAGTCAATTACCTTCACCTAAGTCAATTGGACTCATTGAGTCCAATTGAGCTTAGATCTCAACCCACACAAGTTTAATTGGACTTGGTGAGAGTTCAATTGACCTAAACCCAACCTAATTGAGTTATTCTACTCTCAATTAGGTTCACACTTATTCAATTAAACTTAGGTTAAGTTTAATTGCATTTTCCCCTTAGCAATTAGGGTTTGTAACCCTAATTCAAGACCTACACCTACCCAAACCCCTTAGGACCTAACCTAAGCCACCTAGCCACATAGAGCATGACCACACACAAACACGCACACACCATTCATGCACACACACTTCTCTAGAATTCTCTAGAGAGCTCTTGAGATGGCGCCACCTCTTGGTTGCCAAATTTAGCAACCAAGAGGAATTCAAATTGAGATCCACAATTCTTGGATCTCATAGACCATCTCCACCCACATTTGGTTGGCCACTCTTGGACTCTCTCTAGAGAGTTCTACACCTCTCTAGAGAGAAGCCATTGGGTCTATAAAAAGACACCTTGGGCGGCCAAGCACCCCCATTCACTTCCTTGGCATTCATTCCACTTAGCTAGCCACTCCCATCTCCACTCCACCTCCACGAGTTGAGCACCACCATGGAGGCCACCATCTCCATGCTGGGAAGCTGGATCAGCTCCCCAACCTCTCTCCAAGGGCTGGCCTAAGCTCCATTGGCCGCCCCTCCTTCTTCTCTCAACCACTCAAAGGCCATCGAAGACCACCTCCAAATGCCCTTCCTTCTGCTAGATTAGTAGCTTAGTTTTTTGTATATTTACTATTTTTATTTAGTGCTTAGTAGTGTAGTCTTACTTCTCCCCCAATGATGCATGCGAAATCCCCCCATCGATTCTTGTATGCAATCATTTTCTGGTAGCTAGGTTTAATTTTTAAGCATTCATGTATAAGCTTTCCACTAGATTTCCTTGTGCAACAACTCTCCAATGATGAATGAAATTGCATTTATATATATATATGTCTCTCTATGTGTTTGAAATCACCGTGAGCTTAATAATTATCGTATTTGCGTGATTTAAGTGCCTGTTTTTTAACTGCCTATATATTATGCACCAGCATGTCATTTCCTGAGGATATTGAAAATCTGACAATAGATGCTTTCTCCATAACTAATCACCACCTCAATAGAATCGTGCGCACAGAAACTCACACGTTCACTTTTGTGATTTACATGATGCATGCGCATGTGATTCGAGTTAATAACAGGAGCGGTGAAGTCTTAGTTAGGAGATTGGAAACTGGCATGCATCTTTAAACAAAGTAGAGCGACTAAATAAAAGATCGATTTCAAAAGCGAAAACAACGCCTCCCAGAGACGAACCACTGGGACTCAAAGTCTTGTTATTTTTATAAAATAATATCTTTGTTGGATCGTATTTCGCGACTATACTACGGCACTTTTTTCTATCAAAAACACGATCTACGATTTCCCCAACAATCATCTTTAACAAACTATCAAGAAGAAGAAGATGGAACCCATACCAATTGGATCTCAGCTTAATCCAACTCACCTTAACAGGATTCCACCTCAACTCAGCTCAATGTAGTTGGATCCAACTCATTACAGCTCTACACAACTCATGACAGCTCTAATTGATCAAGCTTAGCTACTACTCATCAACTACCTAAGCTTGGTCATCCTGAACCAGCTCAGGTCAGCTCAATTCCACCTCCCAAAGACTTAACCTAGCTCAACTCTTTTGATCTTAGATACCAGACCTAAGCTAGCTAGCGTAGTTAGCTAAGAAGTCTTCAGGAAGATCAGCTCCAACTCACCTCAACTCTAGACTAGAAAAATCCAGATCAATTTTGCTTAGCATAGTTGCTATCAAAGCACTAGCTAACTAAGTGTTATAATGCTTGATCGAGTTTTAAAAAGGTGGCGTTGCAGTATAGTCAAAAACTCGTTGAAAACAAATAAGAATTTTATTACTCGAATGTTATGTCCAAGGTCGAACACAGGGAGCAAATGGAATTTATTCACTAATCTCAATAAAAGTAATTTGAACACACAAAATTACTCAAAACCTAATTCAGAATGTAAAGCATGAAGTAATGAATAATAAAATGTAGAAAAATAGAGAGATTGGGAAGAGTTAGACAAAAAGTGGTAGATTGCATCTTCTCTTGGCTCTTTCTTCAGCTTTCTCTTTAGCTTCTCTTCTTTGCCTTTCTTTCTTTCTTCTTCTTTTCCTTGGCTTTGGTCAATGGCTTTGTTCTTCTTTGTCTTCTTTTCTTCATCTTCTTTGATTCCCTTGGCGGTGCCTTCTTTCTTCTTTGTCTTCTTCTTCCTTAATTTCTCCTTCCTTCTTCTTTTGTTCCTTCTTTAGCTTCTATTCCTTCCTGCCTTATCTTTCCTTCTTCTTCCTTCCTTTCTTCCTTAGCTTTCTCTGCCCTTAAGCTTCCTTGGCTTCTGATCTCCTTCTTCAGCCGTGCCTTTTCCTTCTCTACTACAGTGCCTTCGCCTTCCTTCTCTGGCTTGGTCATGCCTTCTCCTTCCTTATATCTTCTTTAGCTTCTTCTACCTCCTCTGCAGCTCCTCCTGCCCTTAGCTTCTTCAGCCTCCTCTTTGGCTTCAGCTTCCTCTTCCTCCTTCCCTTCCATGCACACAAGTGTAAAACCTACCCCTACCCTCACCCGCGTACGCTCTCTCTCTTCTCTCTTAGGTTCGCTCTCTCAGAGCCAATCGGGTATTCGGGTCAGGTCAAGTGCACCCAAGTCCTGGTGCACCGGCATGGGTGGTGAGTGAGGAGTGTAGGGTAAACAAGTCAGGCAGGCCAGGTTCACGGAGCATAGGTCGCGGACGAGGCAGGTAAGTGGGTGAGGGGACCTTACCCCGTGATCGGAGGCAATTAGGCTAAAACACAAATTCCACTTATATCACTCACTATGCTCTAAACTTTCCGAGGTGGGACTAAAAGTCCCACCCGCTTCTGTGCACACGCCCGTAGGGGGTCACCTTCAATTGCTGCGGTTGCAGTGCTTTCTCAAAGCCACTCACTGGCTGGATGCATTCGTGTGACAACTTCGCACCTCCTGGACTTGGATTCCTGGAGCTTGATGCCTGGGTTGAAGCTTGTGAGCAAGCTTCATGCTGGATCTAATGGTGGCAGTGGTCATAACCTGCCCTCAAACAATATGGCCTTGCGGCCTCATTAAACCACATAGGGAGCTTTGCCATGGCACAGTGAAGGTGTTGCGGTAGGTGGCTGGTCGTGGGGCAGTCTAGGCGTGTGTGCCTAGGTCATTCTGTGGCCGTGGTGATGGGTGTGGTCAGGGGGAGATTGTGGAAGTTATGGCAGTCGATGGAGATGGGGATAATGATCAATGGATGGTGGCAGAAGTTCTGAGGGGTTTGGCGAGGTGGATGGGTGTGTGGAGGTGATGGAGACTCCTCACTGGTGGTCTGCCGGAGATGAGGAAGATGGTGGTGGTTTGCGGTTGTTGAGGGGTTGAAAATAGAAATAAAGAAGGGGGAAATGAAGAGAAGAGAGTGAGGAAGAGATCTAACCTAATTAAAGGATGAAGGGAGACAGGAGGGAGGCTGGCGCATACCTGCCGTCGCCGGAGATGAAGGATCCAGTAGGGCGGTGACGGCGACGACGAAGGGGTAGTTGGTGCCAGTGCAGGTACGGTGCGACGTGGAGGAAGGAGGTGGAGAGGTCTCTACCACTGGTATTGTGGCGAAGCGATGAGGAGAGGGAGGAGATGTCGCCGGAGCTCGCTAGATGCTTGGCCGGAGAAGTGAAGAAATTGGAGGCCATTCTCCAGCCAAACCAAGCTGAAAATGAGCGGTCAGATCTAGGGTTTCTTTTATAGGCCCAGGCAAAGGGTCTTGTGCTTGGAAGGCAAGCTTCCAAGCACAGATGTCCTCACTGGAGTAGGAATGTGCGAGAGACCCAAATCTCTCATGCATTCGCATGAGAGATTGGGTGACAATTAGGGCTTGGAATTGCGCTCATCAGATAGGGAATTCCTCAAAGAATCTCCCTTTCAAATTTGAGAGGGAGTCTTTGAAGGATTTGAGAGAAATCATCCTCGAATCCTCGCCGGAGTAGGACTCCTCTGCTGTAATGGCAGAGGGACCTAATTGCAAAGAATGGCGAGGAAGGTAGGGGGTTATCGGCAAGGTTTTCAAAAGCTAAGGTTTAAAAGTAATTGGGTTGAACTGTTTTGCAAAGTAGGTCAAGATGACCTCCCCTTAGGTCCAAATTTTTGTAAAAACCTAATTTGGACCTAAGAAATCCAATGGTGAAGTTTGATTTTAGGTTTGACCACTTTTGACTGGATATTTTACACAAAAACCTAATTTAGGGCAAATATCTGATTAAGACCCCTATTTAGGTCAAAATAGGTTTCAAAGACCAAATTGAAGGTTCTAAACCCTAGAGGATATTTTTCCATGAATTTTAAAGGGTTTAGTTAAATTTTATCCTAACCAGAACCTTGTTGAATTAAGTGGGTTTGTTTTAGGGTTACAAGAAGTCATTTAATTCCTAGATTGCACATTAACCCTTTTCTGATTGAACCAACCCACTTTTTATCTTGTTAAGAACAATTGACCTATGTTTAGCCCCTGAGAAATCCTGTTGATGTACTGCAATGGTAAAATTGTAGTTTAACCCTTTGTTTCTTATGTTCTTCTCAGAATAGTTATTCCTTGAATTAGGCCCTTCTCTAGGTTATGTAGGAGCTTTTGTTCTCTTTTCTAGGTCAAAATGAGCTAGTTAGGGCTCATGATGGGGTTCCTATCATACCTCCATGCCTAGCTTTTGCTAGTCCCTTAGCAAAATATCAAGGTTTTAACTTCTATTCTAGACCATGAGTTTCTTTCACAATTTATGATAAGTGCTTTTTCTTTTTCTTTATGATTAGGCTAGAATGCCGATAGTAGGCCTAGAGGTACTCAAGTACCGACCAAGATCTAAACCTGACCAACTCTAGCCTTGATCCTCCGCGAAGGTTTTTAAGGCCCGCAAGAACTATCCTAAGGTTCATTGGACTCCGTGGTTAAAGCACCTATGCTTGAGACATATTTTGGCCTTGGTTCAGTTTGCAGTGCATTTTTGTAAAAGAGAGTCGGAGGATTTATTTGTTTGGAGAGTTTTCTTTCTTTTCTTTTTATTTCTAGCTTTGGTTTGGGTTCTCAACACGGTCTGTATCGGATTCCTCGTCCCCATCATCAATCCTCAAAGGTCCCTGGAAATTGATGCCTCATGATAGCACTGCCCATGGCAACCCCCAGAACCTTGGCTTTTGAGATTTTGAGATAATCTCGCCCATGGCATTCTGTAGCGAAATCCAGACCCTAGCAATCGACATTTCATGATAATGCCGCTCATGGCATCTGAACCAGCAGGGTGCTTCGTGCCCCCGGTAGGATATGTAAATATTCTAGGAGACAAGCACCGAGGAAACGATATGTTGTTATGCATCTTCAAGGGGAATTTCCCACCTCTCTACTCTGAGATCTCATCCAAATCAACATGTGTTTATCGGCCAGTCCTAATCTAGGCAACTTTTTTTTTCAGAACATTTAAACGCTTTTACATGATTTTGATAGCTATGTGCACTGAACCAGACTGTGTGTGGATTGGGGTGCTTAGGTTACCGAGTCTCGCAAATCGAAGGTTAGTTAACAAGGCCGAATATTCCCTAAGCCTTAGACCTAATACTTAAGCTTCGCATTTTCCCCAACCTCTTGAGGATTATCCAGATCTTAGCGGATACTTGAATTTTTAAGCCTAAGAGTCTAGCCCAAAAGGCCTAAGATCAGCATTCCTACTAATCTCTCTTTGTGTCTCACTAGCACTTTTCCTTTTTCATCATTTCCTTGATGTGGTCTAGAACTTTAATTAATCCCTTAATCTCTTACTAGTGACTATTTCTTTTTCTTTTTTATTTTGTGCTCCTTTTTGGCATTTTGTACTTTTCCTCCTCATGTTTATATGGCTTCAAAATTTTCTCTCCTCCTCCATTTTTTATTCTTTTTCATAATTTTCTATATTTTTTTTTGGGCATTTTTGACATGTGAAATTTTTTGTGAGAATCCTTCTGACTTTTCTTGATTTCTGTATGTTTGCACTTTGCCACCCCCCCATGCTTAAGTTTTGCAATGTCATTGTAAATGGAGGGTGTGAAACATTATTGGGTCCAGGGACTTAAACAAGATTTATCGGGTGGGCGAATGGGTCAGGAAATGACTGATGTGGATGATTTCAAGCTCTAGTATGTGTACCAAAGGTAGGGTCAACTGGTCTAAGGCTGAACTCAGGGTGCAATAGACGTGGAGTACAGATGGATAATCAGACGGATCTTGGGTTTTTGGAATGATGGGTTGCCTCCCATTAAGAGCTAAATTCGATGCCTTCAGTCGAACGGGAAATGGGATGGAGAGGGAGTGTTCAAATCAGCAGAGTTTTGTAGAACAAGCACCTTGATTAAGAGCCTAGTTGGTCCAACTAGGTGCTTGTTGAGATCAATAGGCTGATGATGTAGCCCAAACCCTATTAATCTGGTGGGTTGATAAATGTAGATCAAGAGATGTGGAACCCACCATATGCTCTGGAGCTCGGATGAATGTGGAAATGTAAATTCGGGTTTTGGCTGAGTTGAAGAAGCCTGGTTAAAGTAGGGATCTGTGAAGTAATCAGTGAATGATGCGAAAATCCTACAAAGGTGATCAAAGAATGATGGAGCATGGTCTTCAGTCTGATCAATGTCCGAAACTTTGTATATATGTGGAGTTGAATCATTTGCAATCGGCTCAGTGAGAGGGGAATCAGAATAGAAATTGAGTTCGATTGTGGGTCGGGGTTGACAATGGTTTTGATGGGTTCTGTATATTCGAAAGAGGTGGCTTCAATGAGGATTGTGTATGAGGGCTCTTCTAGAAAGAAGTTACAGGTGGTTTCATGTAGAGAGTCCTCATAGTAGCTTTCAAAGTCAAAGGTAAATGCCTGAAGAGTGTCTATAGGATGAGGGAAATTTGAGTCGAGAAAAGATTCAAACTTTGGGTTGCAGCCACTCTCGGCATTTTCTTGTTTTGATTCCTAAGTATCGAAAAGAAATGATTCCATTTTACTGGAACCTGAACTTAAATCAGTGATCTCGGGAACCGGGACCTCAGAGTCGGAGTCAAAGAATGAATCATGTGAGCTGAGGTCATAGATTGGCTTGTTGTGTTTAGGAAGCAGAGTTTCTCTGAAATCATGGTCAGATTCGAAATCGTTGGCGATATTGTGAAAATCAAGTTCTGAATGGTATTCGAGATCATGAGTTCCACCATAGAATAAATCACATGTTGTAGATTTAGCATCCTGACTGGGTTTAGCCTATATGTAAATTCTGAGCTCAAAAAGGTGTTCTTATTTGGTCTAGGCTCAAGTTCTAGGCTTGTAGGAAAGACCCCATCAAAACCCCACTCGTCCAACTCCTTGGTTTCTGTATCGTAAACTGGCATGACTTCTGAAAAATCGATTTGATTCTCTGAGGATGTTGCGGAGGTGTTCTCACGCTTTTTTGCGGGTTTAAAGTGTATCACGTTGTAGTATAACCGACAAAACGTTTAAACAAATATAAATAATTTTATTACTCGAAAAACTAGAGTATTCGAGGTCGAACACGGGGAGCAATCTCAGTACTTTTTAAAACCAAAGAATACAACTGTTAAGTGAAAATGAGTGATTCAAAGAGAGAATTTTAAAAAGGATTTGTAAAAGAAAATAGAATTGGACGTCTGATTTCTGTATCAGACGTCTTAAATGTAATCCCCTTTCTCTCTTCTTCTCCTTTCTGCTTCTTTCTCTTTCTGCCTTTGCTTCTTGTCTCTTATTTCTTCTCCTGCCTTGCCTTCTTTCTTCTTCTTCTTCTAATCTTTGCAGAGTCTTCACTTGGCCTCTCTTCGTTCTTTTCTTTTGCCTTGCCTTCCTTCTTTCTGCTCTTTGGTTCTCTACGAAAGCTTCTCCTTTTTCTGCTACATAGCCTCTTCTTCTTTCTTCTCTTCCTTTTCTGCAGCTATTAAGTGTTCGCTTCTTCCTTTGCTTCTTCTTTCCTGCGCACACCACGGCCAAAGAAAAACCTACCCCCGCCCCTCTACCCAAACGTCTCTCTCTTTCTTTGCAATTCGCTCAAGGATGCTCTCCAAGAGCTACACGGGTAATCGGGTCGGCTTCGCACCCGGGACCAGGCGCACCGACAGGTGGTGATGCGCGAGGAGTGCTCAAGATTAGGGTCGGGTCGGATCCCGCCAGATCCGCGAGGTCAAGCCGCGGACGAGGCGGGTGTGAGGGCAGGTGAGGGACCTCACCCCTGTGCTTACGGAGGCAGTGAGCTTAAAACACAAAAACAATTTATATTATACCTGTGTTTCGTGATTCCATGATGTGGGACTATCTGATCAGTCCCGATTTCACACACGCCCGTAGAGCTTCCGTCGTGTAATTGCCCTAGCTGCTGGCCTCACAGTGCGACTTGCTAGCCTCACTCGCTTTGCGACACTTGCGTGAGTCTGCTGCACCTGCAGCCTGGGACCCCGGGTGCCTGAAGCTGCTACGAGCTCCTCGCTGCATCGGCCGTCAATGGCGGCAAGAGCTGCAACCTGTCATACACAAGAACGGCCTATTGGCCTAATCAGATTAGCTAGAAACCTTCGCCGTAGCACGGCGAAGATGATGCGCAGTGCTGCAGGCCGTAGGTTGGCCTAGGCGTGCATGCCTAGGTCAACCTGTGGTCGGAGGTGTGGCGTTGATCGGGGGGTGATTGTGGAGGTCTGGAGTGGTAGTGGAGGGGTGGACTAAGTTCCTGGTGGTGAGGCAGAGCTCATGAGAGGGTTGGCGGGCCGTGTGGAGGGGCGGAGTGGTGTGGGCGGCTCGCCGGAGGGCGGTCGGAGGCGAGCACGATGGAGGTGGTTAGGCACTGTCGGGGGGTAATTAGATAAAATAGCAGGGGGAAAAGAGAGAGGAGAGGATGGAGAGGGTATCTGGGGTGATCTGGAAGGAATGGAGGCAGCGGAGTGGACGGCGCGTAACTGCCGTCGTCGGGGAAGAAGGACCCTAAGGGAGGAAGCGACGATGAGGATGAGGGCAGGGGCACGTGCGCTTGGTACGGCGCGACGTGGGAGGAAGCGGCGGAGTTGACTCTGCTGCTGGTATGGCAGCAGAGCGACGAGAAGGAGGGGAGGAGGTCGCCAGAGCTTGCGGGTCTTTTGGCCGGAGATGGGAGACAGGAAATTTGAGGGGATCTCCGTCAAATTCAAGCTTAGGATCTGCGGCAGGGTCTGTGGAGCCTTTTATAGGTGTTGGCCGAACCTTCTAGCACGTGGAAACTGCACAATAAACTCTACCGGCTAGCCGGAGATGGAAAGAGGGTGGATACCCAAATCTCTCATGCGTTTGCACGAGAGATTGGGTTCACACCAGAGATCGTGATCTGCTTTAGATGGAAGGGAATTCCTCAGAGAATCCCCCTTCCATTTCTGGGAGGGAATCTCTGAGGGATTAGAGAGTAATCCCTCTCTAAACCTCGCCAGAGCTTGGTTCTGCCCTAACAATGGCGGCAGGACCGGTTTGCAAAGGGGGCGAAGAACTTAGGGGGCTCTCTGCAAAGGTATTCAAAAGATAGGGACCAAATTATGATTTGGGTGTACTAAATTGCAAAGTAGGTCAAGATGACCTCCCCTTAGGTCCAAATTTTGGTATAAACCTAATTTGGACCTAGGGAATCAAATGGTGAAGTTGGATTTTAGGTTTAACCACGTTTGGATGGACATTTTGCGTAAAAACCCAAATTAGGTTAATTGAAGAGCTAGGACCCTAATCTAGGTCAAACTGGGTTCCAAAGGCCAAATTAAGTGTTCTAAACCCTGGAGGCGGTTTTTCCATGATTTTTAGAGGGTTTACTTGATTTTTATTCTGACCGAAACTTTGTTAATTTAAGCGGGTCTGTTTTAGGGTTACCAAGTGTCATTTATTTCTTAGATTGCACGTAAACCCATTTCTGATTGACTCAACCCACTTTTTATCTCATTTAGACCATTTGACCTATGTTTTGCCTCTGAGAAATCCCGTTTATGTACTGCAATGGTAAAATTACAGTTTTAACCTTTATTTCATGTTTTCTTCTCAGAACACTTGTTCCTTCAGTTAAGCCTTCTTTTAGGTTATGTAGGAGCTTTTATCTTCTTTATTGGGTCAAAATGAGCTAGTTATGGCTCATGATGAAGCTCTCATCATACCCCCATGCCTAGCTTTTGCTAGTCCCTTAGCAAAATTTCAAAGTTTAAACTTCCGTTCTAGACCCTGAATGTCTGTCAACAATCATGATAAGTGCTTCTCTTTTTCTTTTGTGATTAGGTCAGAATGCCGACAATAGGTCTAGAGGTACTCAAGTACCAACCAAAATCTGGACCTGTTTTGCTTTAGCCTCAGTCTTCCACAAAGGTTTCTACGACCCACAGAAACTAACCTAGGGTTTGTTGGACTCCGCGGTTAAAGCACCCGTGCTTGAGGCATTTTTAGCCTACGTTTAGTTTGCAGTGCATTTTTTGTAAGAGAGAGATAGAAGATTTATTTGTTTGGAGAGCTTTTTTCTCTCTTTTCTTTTTATTTCTAGCTTCGGATTAGCTTCTCAACACGGTCTGTATCGGATTCCTCGTCCCCATCATCAAACCTCAAGGGTCCCTGGCTTTCGAGATAATCCTGCCCATGGCAACCCTCGAAACCCTAGCTTTCGAGATTTCGAGATAATCCCACCCATGGCGTTCCGTGGCTGAATTCAGACCCTGGCGATCGACATTTCGTGATAATGCCACCCATGGTATCTGAACCGGCAGAGTGCTTACATGCCCCCAGTAGGATATTTAAATATCCTAGGAGACAAGCACCGAGGAGACGATATGTTGTTACACATCTTCGAGGGGAATTTCCCGCCTCTCCACGCTGGGAACTCGTCCAAATCAACTTGTGTCGATTGGCCGCTCCTAATCTAGTTGATTTTTTTCAGAACATTAAATGCTTTTCGCGTGATTTGGATGTTTATGCACACTGAACCAGACTGTGTGTGAATTTGGGGTGCTTAGGTTACCGAATCCCGCAAATCGGAGGTCAGTTAACGAGGCCGAATACTTCCTAAGCCTTAGACCTAATACTCAACCTTCGCATTTTCCTCAACCTCTTGAGGATTATCCAGATTTTAACGGATACGTGAATTTTTAAGCTAAAGATACTAGTCCAAGAGGCCTAAGACCAGCGTTCCCACTAATCTCTTGTTATATCTCCGTAGCACTTTTCTTTTTCTTGATTCAGTCTAGAACTTCAGTTAACCCCTTAATCTTTTACTGATGACTATTCTTTTTATTTTCCTTTTGTGCTCCTTTTTGTCATTTTACTCTCTTTTCTTCCTCTCACTTGTATGACCCTAAATTGTTCCTCCCCTCTATCAAGTCTTTTTTTTATTTTTATGAAACCCTTTCTTTATATGACTTTCCTGACATTTTGCACTTTCAAACCCCCCCATGCCTAAGACTTGCAATGTCCCCATTGTAATTTAGGTGGGTACGAATTCAGCTTAGTTCATGCATTAGGACAGGTGTGTGGTGAGTGAATGGGTCGAAGTGACTTGTTGCGAACGATTTCTAATCTCGGGTAGGTATACCTGAGGTGAAGTTGGCTGTGCTAATGGATGAACCCTAAAGTGCTATATGAGTTCCACATAGAGATGTCAGAAAAGGTTTTGGATTTTTCAAAGAATGACGGGTTGCCTCCCGTTAAGCGCTGAGGTTTACGCCATCGGCTGGGCTCAATGAGCTCAAGAGGAATGGAGGGTAAAGGATGACTCAGCCAAATCTATATTGGTCATGTCAATGAACGGCTTGAGTCTCTAACTGTTCACGATAAAAGGTTCAGAATCGTGGCTGAGTGGGCTGATTTCAATGGCTCCATTTTCGAAGATTTGTCGGACTAGGTAGGGTCCGACCCACTTGGATCTTAGCTTTCCTGGGAATAATTTGAGTCGGGCATCAAAGAGTAAAACTTTTTGACCAGGATGAAAGACCTTTCTAGAAATGTGTTTGTCGTGAAAAGCTTTAACCCGTTCTTTGTAAATTCGCGAGTTCTCATACGCGTCGTGGCGTAATTCATCGATCTCGCTCATTTGAAGTCTTCTGTGGTTCCAGCCTTAGAAAGGTCAAGATTACAGGTCCGTACTACCCAATAGGCTTTATGCTCCAACTCGACGGGGAGGTGACATGCCTTCCCGTACACTAGTCTGAAGGGAGACATTCCTAATTGGGTCTTGTGGGCGGTCCTATAGGCCCACAACGCTTCTAGAAGCCGAGAAGACCAATCTTTTCTATCAGGTTGAACAGTAGCCTGAAGGATTTTCTTGATCTCTCGGTTAGATAGCTTAGCTAGACCATTAGTTTGGGGGTGGTAGGGAGTAGAGATTCGATGTGACACCCTGTACTTGGTCATCAGTGACCTGAACTGAGCGTTCGTAAAATGGGTCCCTCCATCGAAAATTATAGCCTGTGGAATCCCGAACCTTGAGAAAATGTTTTGATGAAGGAATCTTATAACAACTTTATGATTGTTGGTTCGGGTCAGAATGGCTTCTATCCACTTGGAAACATAGTCAATTGCGAGTAAGATGTATTCGAAGCCATCCGAGATTGGGAAGGGTCCCATGAAATCAATCCCCTAAATATCAAAAATTTCGCATACCAAGATCGGCTGTCGAGGCATCATGTCTCTATGGCTCATGTTGCCCAGAGTCTGGCAACGGGAACATGCTTTACAGTGATCGTATGCATCCTTGAAAATTGTGGGCCAGTAAAAGCCACACTGGAGGACTTTTGATGCGGTTTTATGTCCTGAAAAATGTCCACCGCATGCCTGGTCATGGCAGAATGAGAGTATGTCTTTGATTTCCACTTCCGCGACGCACCGTTGGATTATCTGATCAGCACCAATGCGGAATAGATACGGGTCTTCCCATAGGTAATACTTGGCATCGGAGCGTAATTTGTCCTTTTTGGCCTTCGGCCAATCGGACGGAATCTGATGTGATGCCAGGTAATTAACTATATCAGCGAACCATGGAAGACTTGTAATGATAGTCAGGAGGTGCTCATCAGGAAAGTGTTCTGTAATAGGTCCAGAAGGATCAATAATTTCAGAAGGAAGGCGGGACAAGTGATCGGCTACCATATTTTGTTTTCCCGCCTTGTCGCGAATCTTGAGGTCAAATTCTTGCAACAGCAAGATCCATCGGATTAATCGAGGTTTCGCATCCTTCTTAGCAAGGAGATGCCTCACAGCTATGTGATCCGAGTATATGATAACACGGGAACCCAGAAGGTATGATCTGAATTTTTCCAGGGCAAATACTATGGCCAGCAGCTCTTTCTCAGTAACCGTATAGTTATGCTGAGCCTCATCCAGTGTTTTGCTGGCGTAGTAAATGACCACAGGTTTCCCGTCAATTTTCTGCCCCAAAACCGCTCCTACAGCGAAGTCAGATGCATCGCACATGATTTCCAAGGGTTGAGACCAATCAGGGGACTGTAGGATCGGGGCTTGGGTTATTCGGTCACGCAGGATCTCAAATGCTTGAGTGCATTCCTTGGAAATTTTGAAAGGCACATCCTTAAAGAGAAGATTGGTCAGGGGGCGTGCGATTTTGGAGAAATCAGGGATAAATCGACGGTAAAAATCGACGTGCCCCAAAAAAGATCAGATGTCCTTAATCGAGCTAGGAATAGGGAGCTTGGAAATCAGGTTAACCTTAGCTCGATCCACTTGGATGCCTTTCTCCGAGATTAGATGTCCCAGGACAATTCCCTCAGGCACCATGAAATGGCTCTTTTCCCAGGAAAGAACCAAATTCACCTCAATGCACCGCCTGAGTATTTGGACCAAGTGTTGGAGGCAATCGTCAAATGATTCTCCAAAAGCTGAAAAGTCATCCATGAATACTTCTAGATAATCACCTACCATATCTGAGAATATGGCAAGCATGCACCACTGAAAAGTTGCGGCTGCATTGCAGAGACCGAACGGCATCCTTTGAAACGTTTACGTCCTGAAGGGGCAGGTGAATGTGGTCTTTTCTTGGTCCTCTGGATGGATTGCCACCTGGTTGTAACCGGAATACCCATCAAGAAAGCAGAAGAACCTATTTCCCGCTAGTTTCTCGAGGATCTGATCAATAAACGGTAGTGGAAAATGATCCTTCTTCGTGGAGGAATTGAGTCTTCTGTAATTAATGCAGACTCTCCACTAGTTAGCTATTCAGGCAGGAATGACTTCTCCGATTTCAGTCGTGATGATGGTAAGTCCTGCCTTCTTAGGCACCACTTGTATTGGACTCACCCAACGACTGTCGGAGATCGGGTAGATGATCCCTGCATCTAACCACTTTATGATCTCCTTTTTCACGACCTCCTGCAAGTTAGGGTTTAGGCATCTTTGCATTTCTCTTGAAGGTTGTGCGCCTTCTTCTGTGTAGATTCGATGTGTGCAGTATGAAGGGCTTATACCAGTCAAATCATCGAGAGTCCATCCAATGGCTCTACGATGTTGCTGGAGAATAGAAATCAAACGGAGTTCCTGGTCAAGTGTGAGTCGAGAATTGATAATCACAGGAAACGTCTGATTTGAATCCAAAAAGACGTACTTCAGATGTTCGGGAAGGGGTTTGAGTTCCATGACAGGGTTGTCAGCAGCAGCGGGTGGTTCGGGGTTTGTATCAGGGGCAATGGTAGGAGTCATAGGTGTGTCTAGATCATGTTCGCACTCCTCTGCTAGCGGGTTTTGATTCTCCAGTGTTTGATCAGGGGTAATCAGGTTGTCCTCTATATGCAATTCATCAACCACAGCTCTGACATCACATATTTCCTATATAACCCCGCAATTAATCCCTTGTTGGGCCTTGAAAATGTCAATCTTCATGTTTTGATTCCCAAATTTTAATTCTATCTAGCCCTCTTCGCAGTTAATGTTGGCCCTAGCAGTGGCCAAAAAGGGTCTCCCTAATATGATTGGTGTGTCCCTTAGGTTCTTAGGTGCATCCATGTCTAGTACTATGAAGTCCACTGGGAAATAAAAATCTCGTACCCTAACAATGACATCCTCGAGTATTCCTTTGGGTGACTTGATGGATCGATCAGCTAACTGCAATGTCACCTCAGTGGGTTTAAGTTCAGATTCTTCCAGGTGGTCAAGGAGGGATGTAGGTATTAAATTTATGGAGGCACCTGGATCTAGTAGGGCTCTATCAAATTGGGTTTCACCAATTTTACAAGAAATCAAGGGAGTTCCTGGGTCTTTAGCCTTGGGTGGGAGTTTGCTCAAGATGACAGAGCTGGCTTGCTCTGACAGTACGATTGGATTCCCATCCTTGGTTCGCGGCTTACGTTTAGGTGTGCGTATGTCTTTCAAGAATCTTGCGTAAGCCGGTATGTGGCGAATTGCATCCATCAACGGGATGTTTATCTGGACCTGTTCAAGGAGCTTGACCAGATCCTCCTCGGGAGCCACGGGTTTGGTTATTCTTTTTCCTTTGGTCAAGGCCTCAGGAAATGGGATCCTAGCTGGTTCCTCCAGGATAGGTCCAGGTTCTTGATCTGGGACAGTAGTATCTTGCATAACTATCCTAGGGTCTTGGCTATTATCAAGCTTGGAGTGGTTCGGATAATGTGGCTCTTGGGTTGTTCTACCACTACGTGTTGTTATAGAGTTCAACCCGACCTGATTTGGGTTAGGTAGGAGGGGTGGCTGCTGCTGAAATCCCGCATACGATGTTGAAGCTTCCATCCTGTCTGGCGATGGAGTAGTAGGGGCCTGATAAATCACATGTGTTTGGCCCGAATTTGGATTCATAACGCGCTTCTGGGTTAGCACGTTATTTGGGTTGGGCAGAGGTTGCGAGGGAAGGGTACCAGGTTGGCGAGAATTTGCCATCTGGGCTAGTTGGTTGTGAACCTCTGTGATCTCGTCCTTGTGCTGTTTTTGCATTGCCGCATTCGTCTTTTGAATGTCAGCCAGTGCTTGAAGGATAAGAGTCATTTGATCCTGGTTTTTCCCGGATTGGTAGGTGGGATTGGGCTGAGGCTGAGGAGGCTGAATGGATGAGAGGCGTGTGGACGGGGTTGATATGGTGGTCTTTGAGAATTTCCCGCCCACTGAAAGTTAGGATGATTTCGCCATCCAGGGTTGTAGGTATTGGAGAATGGGTCATTCTGGATGGCGTTGAGGTCCTCGCAGTTCTGAGGAACCTCGGGAAAGTCAGAATACGAGGGTTCAGAGTTCCCCCAACTCGAGTAGAATGGATCGAAGGTCACTCCGGTCCGAGAGGCAGACGGGGGTGGATATGGGTCCATCCCCTTGGCAGGTTGGTGATAGATGTTTTGCACAGTTTCCCTTGCCAGAGGAGGTCATGCAAAAGAGTTTTGCATAGAGGTGGCTTGCTGCAAATGTCTAGTTAGCTCGTCCACCTTCTTTTCTATGATAGAAACCTTGTCCAACCGACTGGCCATCAGTTCCAAGTCAACGGAAGTGGACAGGTCCTGCATCTCATGTGTCCCTCTTAGATTCGTCTATGCGTGGGCATTCGTCCTGTCGAATAAGCCCATGGAGTCATTATTTATGGAGTTCTCGCACATGTTTTCGAGAATCTCCCACACTGTGTCCTCGTGTTGACCCATGATGTTTCCTCCGCACGTTGCATTGACAAATAAACGAATATCTTCACGGAGTCCCTAGTAAAAAGACTGGACTTGTTCCCACTTAGGAACTCCGTGATGGGGGCACTTTCGCATGAGATCTAAGAATTGATCCCAAGCTTCGTGAAGAGGTTCTCCCGGTTGTTGGGTGAAATGAGTGATCTGGTGGCGCAAGGCATTCGTCCGGCCAACGGGGAAGAATTTTTTTAAAAATTTGGACTACAGTTCTTCCCATGTGTTGATCGGACGGGTCTGAGTCTGATACCAGTGTGCAGCCTTGTCCATGAGGGAGAACGAAAACATTTTCATGAGTAGGATATCCCGATTTTGTACATCTGACCCGAAGGTCTAGGCCAGATGCTTGAGTTATTTAATGTGTTGGAATGGATCCTCAGAGTTAAGCCCATGGAACTTTGGTATGGCATGAATCATATTGGGCTTCAGTTCAGAATCAGGTCCTCCAATTGGGATTCGTACTCGGGGTTCGATTGCCACCGCAGCGGGATTATAGTGATCTCGCATCATAGGTCGCTGTGGTGGGTTTACAAAGTTCTGAAAGAGATCATTAAGGTGTTGAAGTTGGTGTTCAAGGTTGTTCTCCTCTTCAATGGGTTGTGTCATGATGGAAGAAGAAGGAGAACCAGGGTCTGAATCAGATAAGAGATTTATATAATGGGGTTGCTGCACAAACAAGGGCGTCGATGCTTGGCCTCGACGAGAATGAATTTCTAAAGGAGGTCTTAAGGGTGGCCTTAAGGACCTCCTACCGAACATGCACCGAAAGATGTGATGAGATTTAGAAGGTGCTGGACCCAATCAAGACACCCAAAAAAAATTGTTGGGTGACTATAGAGGTTCGGGGTGGATGGACCCCTTAATCAGAAGATCGTCCTCCTGAGAAATACCTGGGTAGCCAGAGAGGGAGAGTCCTGCAAAGACCCCTACACGGTAGAGCGTCCCCACGAGTTACAGGGTTTCCCCCACTCGACCTCTCTTGTCACTGCGGTTCCAGGTAGACCAGAATGGGGACCTCGACCTCTTAAGTCTACCTTTTTTTTACTTTAAAATCAAGGTGCTTAATGTTCCACTTGAACTTTTAAGTATTTTGACTGCAAAAGTGACCTAATTTTAAGGTTGGTTGACCCAAGGGATCAACTTCACCTCTTGTTCCTTTGAGAGTTTTTAGGTCCTTTTCTTTTATGGTTCAAATGGATTAACAGCCTGATTTGCTTAGGGTTCTTCTTGTATAGATCTTTTCAAACACAGTTTAGGCACACCTCTTTTTGGAAAATTTGTTTCTTTATTTAAGAGAAGATGTGTCTCTAAAAACCCTAGCTTTGCAATCCTTAACTTGGCTCTAGTGGGTCCAATTTAGTTGCCTCAGCAATTAGCACCTAGGGCTTAATCAAGAAAGTTTTAGCCCTAGTTGCCTTAGTTGGATGAACAAAAAAAAATATGTTGAAATGAAAATCAGGCAACTTGCTGAGTTACTAAATATGAAACAGGTAGCCCTAAGTTGATTTTTCTTTTTTTTTTTCCTTTTTAGATTTTGAGAGGGCTAAGAGAGAGGGCTTATGGAAATTACCTATTCCTTGGAGAGTCTATTGTGCAGTTATTGTTCTTTCCTTTTTGTTTTGCTTTCCCTGTTTGAACACAACAAAAGAGAGAAGTTAAGTCAGATATTAGATAGACCAGTTGTAATCAAAAGCTTTAAAAGTGCCCGTTGCTCCCCGGCAACGGCACCAAAATGTTCTTACGCTTTTTGTGCAGGTTTAAAGTGTATCACGTTGTAGTATAACCGACAAAACGTTTAAACAAATATAAAGAATTTTATTACTCGAAAAACTAGAGTATCCGAGGTCGAACACGGGGAGCAATCTCAGTACTTTTTAAAACCAAAGAATACAACTGTTAAGTTAAAATGAGTGATTCAAAAAGAGAATTTTAGAAAGGATTTGTAAAAGAAAATAGAATTGGACGTCTGATTTCTGTATCAGACGTCTTAAATGTAATCCCCTTTCTCTCTTCTTCTCCTTTCTGCTTCTTTCTCTTTCTGCCTTTGCTTCTTGTCTCTTATTTCTTCTCCTGCCTTGCCTTCTTTCTTCTTCTTCTTCTGATCTTTGCAGAGTCTTCACTTGGCCTCTCTTCGTTCTTTTCTTTTGCCTTGCCTTCCTTCTTTCTGCTCTTTGGTTCTCTACGAAAACTTCTCATTTTTCTGCTACACAGCCTCTTCTTCTTTCTTCTCTTCCTTTCTGCAGCTGCTAAGTGTTCGCTTCTTCCTTTGATTCTTCTTTCCTGCGCACACCACGGCCAAAGCAAAACCTACCCCCGTCCCTCTTCCCAAACGTCTCTCTCTTTCTCTACAATTCGCTCAAGGACGCTCTCCAAGAGCTACACGGGTAATCGGGTCGGCTTCGCACACGAGACCAGGCGCACTGGTAGGTGGTGATGCGCGAGGAGTGCTCAAGATTAGGGTCGGGTCGGATCCCGCCAGACCCGCGAGGTCAAGCCACGGACGAGGTGGGTGTGAGGGCAGGTGAGGGACCTCACCCCTGTGCTTACGGAGGCAGTGAGCTTAAAACACAAAAATAATTTATATTATACCTGTGTTTCGCGATTCCACGATGTGGGACTATCTGATCAGTCCCGATTTCACGCATGCCCGTAGAGCTTCCGTCGTGTAATTGCCCCAGCTGCTGGCCTCGCAGTGCGACTTGCTGGCCTCACTCGCTTCGCGACACTCGCGTGAGTCTGCTACACCTGCAGCCTGGGACCCCGGGTGCCTGAAGCTGGTATGAGCTCCTCGCTGCTTCAGCCGTCAATGGCGGCAAGAGTTGCAACCTGTCATACACAAGAATGACCTATTGGCCTAATCAAATTAGCTAGAAACCTTTGCCGTAGCACGGCGAAGATGATGCGCAGTGCTGCAGGCCGCAGGTTGGCCTAGGCGTGAGTGCCTAGGTCAACCTGTGGTCGGAGGTGTGGGGTTGATCGGGGGGTGATTGTGGAGGTCTGGAGTGGCAGTGGAGGGGTGGACTGAGTTCCTGGTGGTGAGGCGGAGCTTACGAGAGGGTTGGCGGGCCGTGTGGAGGGGCGGAGTGGTGTGGGCGGCTCGCCGGAGGGCGGTCGAAGGCGAGGACGATGGAGGTGGTTAGGCACTGTCGGGGGGTAATTGGATAAAATAGCAGGGGTAAAAGAGAGAGGAGAGGATGGAGAGGGTATCTAGAGTGATCTGGAAGGAATGGAGGCAGCGGAGTGGACAGCGCGTAACTGCCGTCGTCGGGGAAGAAGGACCCTGAGGGAGGAAGCGGTGACGAGGATGAGGGCAGGGGCACGTGTGCTTGGTACGGCGCGACGCGGGAGGAAGCGGCGGAGTTGACTCTGCTGCTGGTATGGCAACAGAGCGATGAGAAGGAGGGGAGGAGGTTGCCAGAGCTTGCGGGTCTTTTGGCCGGAGATGGGAGAGAGGAAATTTGAGGGGATCTCCGTCAAATTCAAGCTTAGGATCTGTGGCAGGGTCTGTGGAGCCTTTTATAGGTGTTGGCCGAACCTTCTAGCGTGTGGAAATCGCACAATCAACTCTGTCGGCTCGCCGGAGATGGAGAGAGGGTGGATACCCAAATCTCTCGTGCGTTCGCACGAGAGATTGGGTTCACACCAGAGATCGTGATCTGCTTTAGATGGAAGGGAATTCCTCAGAGAATCTCCCTTCCATTTCTGGGAGGGAATCTCTGAGGGATTAGAGAGTAATCCCTCTCTAAACCTCGTCGGAGCTTGGTTCTGCCCTAACAATGGCGGCAGGACCGGTTTGCAAAGGGGGCGAAGAACTTAGGGGGCTCTCTGCAAAGATATTCAAAAGATAGGGACCAAATTATGATTTGGGTGTACTAAATTGCAAAGTAGGTCAAGATGACCTCCCCTTAGGTCCAAATTTTGATATAAACCTAATTTGGACCTAGGGAATCCAATGGTGAAGTTGGATTTTAGGTTTGACCACATTTGACTGGACATTTTGTGTAAAAACCCAAATTAGGTTAATTGAAGAGCTAGGACCCTAATCTAGGTCAAACTGGGTTCCAGAGGCCAAATTAAGTGTTCTAAACCCTAGAGGATGTTTTTCCATGATTTTTAGAGGGTTTACTTGATTTTTATTCTGACCGAAACCTTGTTAATTTAAGCGGGTCTGTTTTAGGGTTACCAAGTGTCATTTAATTCTTAGATTGCACGTAAACCCATTTCTGATTGACTCAACCCACTTTTTATCTCATTTAGACCATTTGACCTATGTTTTGCCTCTGAGAAATCCCGTTTATGTACTGCAATGGTAAAATTACAGTTTTAACCTTTATTTCATGTTTTCTTCTCAGAGCACTTGTTCCTTCAGTTAAGCCTTCTTCTAGGTTATGTAGGAGCTTTTATCTTTTTTATTGGGTCAAAATGAGCTAGTTATGGATCATGATGAGGCATTCATCAGGAGGGATATTCATCAAATAGAGGCCTAGAATCATATTTTTCATTGGAACTTTGATTTGTGTTATGTGGAGCCTCGTAATCTTCCCACGACATTTCGAATCCAGATTCTAGGCTTAGGATGTGGGTTGAATCACTAGAATCTAGGTTCGAATAACCTTCGAGGGTCACCTTATTAGAATAAGGGGCGAGATTTATACCCTCGAGAGGTTCAGTTCTAAGTTCATCATTGCAGGAGTCTTGGAATTCTATGCTTGGTGATCTAGTTTCTAGGGTTGGCTCTACATTGTGTTTTCCTACAATTGGAACTTCCCAACCTACTTCATTATCAAACATGTTGTATTCCATCTGGGTTGGGAATCCATAACAACTTTGTGCCTCAAACCCGTAGTTTGGGAAATTGGTTTGATCCTCAATACTACTCCAAGATGGTTCATTATATGTTTAGGGTGTGTACAGGTATTTTTGATTGATAATTTGTTTCAATAATCTCATCATCTCTTCCCATTTTTCAAGATCATCTTAGTGTTGTTCCCAAAGTATAGGATTTGTCATGCATTGAAGGTATTGAAAGTTGTGTAATTTTTCTATCTCAATGTATCTTTTTATGAGAATGTCTCGGGTTGATCCATTTGTGGCTTCTGTCAATAAAACTTGGGCACAGTTTATGATGAAGGTAGCAGTTGTTGATACATTAACCTGAATGTTTTCTACTAGTGTTGAGGTTTTATATTCAATTTCATAGAATTCAAGGGCATCCTCAATCATCCTATCTCTCATGGATCTCTGTGATTCAAGTTTCTTGGATGGTAATTGATGAGAGACTCA
The DNA here is from genome assembly GCA_037157565.1 of Thalassia testudinum. Taxonomy (NCBI): domain Eukaryota; kingdom Viridiplantae; phylum Streptophyta; class Magnoliopsida; order Alismatales; family Hydrocharitaceae; genus Thalassia; species Thalassia testudinum. Next base: position 19,675,366 of record JAZHRO010000071.1, on the reverse strand, counting down.
TCATGATCTCTAATTACCCCTAATTAACTAGTCTTCCTAGTTAACTAGCTAAGGTTATGAACATATAAGGGTTAATTATAGAATAAGGGATATATAGTAAAGGACCTTAAAATAAGTTAAAAATGACATTTTATCATTCAATTAGCATTATTAATAATCTAATTAATAATTGGACTCGAAATCCTATTAACCATTTCCTTAATTAATAAGTTAAGTAACTTAAACATAAACTATACCTAAGTATATAATAACTTAAGTAATTTTACTTAATCTAATAAATTAACCTAAAAAGGTCAATAATCTAATATTTACCTTATTTACTAACATATATAAAAAGTTGAAAAAGATCTAAGTTAAAATAAACCTCTAAAACTTGAGTTTACATTTGGGTCCCTAAAACTCATTGTAATCGGGTCATTATTTCTCACACAGGTCCTTAAGTTTCATTTCATTTAAGTCCCTTTCCTTCTTCTTCTTCTTCAGCTGAATGGACGGTTGGCGATGGAGAGTCACGCCACCACACGATCACCGCCCTGCCGACATCACCCTTCTTTGTCCAAGCTCTTACAGCTTGCGCTCACCACTCCATCTTCATCCTCCGATCTGGATTAACCGGAAATCCTAATTTTTAGTGGGAGATAACCTCACCATCATCGGAGATGACGCCGGAGGTTAAACTCCTCAAGCTCCTTTTTTGTCCAGACCCCGCCACCCTCTTCGTTGCCAACTACTATAAATACCCCCTCACCCCTCTGATTTAACTCAAGTTGGCTCCCTTCCCTCTTCTAACACTACAACTGACTTCGATAGGCTATTCGTCCAAAACTTCGGCGACCTTCCATCTCACTTTCCGACTTCCTCCATTCATTCTGATAAGCCAAGGAGATCCGCCGTGGTCTACCACGTCTTTGGACTCAGGCATCGACCCAAGGAATCCTCTGCTTCACCTCAAATCCACCCGCTGGAGATCTTCCTCTACACCCTCTGATTTTGTCGTTCGGTATGAACCTTCGGTGGAACCCTATTGACTCCTTTGTCCAGGTAATAGTAGATTAGGAGTAGGAGTAGGAGTAGGATAGCTTAGTTAGTTAGATAGCTGGTTAGATTAGAGTTAATTCTAGAATTTCAGTATTCATCTTCTCCGACTCCGGCGAGCTCCTTGAGCTCGCCAAAGCCTTAATCTTGTCTTTTTAACTCACTGTCCACCTTTGTTTAACCCTCACAATCACTTCTAATCCAGTTAATCATTAATTAATCACTGAATCGTCTAATTCACCTTTCACCTCCACCGACTACTGTCACTGTCTATGGCAACAGTAGCGGGCTTAGATTCACCTTCACTGGGTCCATCATCATCTATTCACCACTTAAGGGCCCTAATCAACACTATAAAATGCAGAATTACCACATATAAATTAAATGCCCAATTTATAATTAAGCTCCTGAGCTCTTTGTTAATGGCAGCTCAGGAGCAGTTCAAATCCTTAATTACATATATTTATGATTACAAATACTTGTTGACATGTTTTGACCACTCAATTGAGTGGTAAAACAAGTCCTGAGCTTAATCCATACAGATCCTTTGAAAAATGAAATTCACTGTTAAATCTTAATTCTAATGGACAAATGAAGAATTAATTGAGTTCTTGAGGTTCCTTGCAACCTCAGGAACCTTCTTAGATTAAAAATGGCACAATTTCACAATTTGTACACAATTTATACATGTTCTGGACTCACCAGAGCTCCGGCGAGTCATTTTTGTTCTTCAGCCTGTGAAACTTAGCGAGAAGCTCCAGAATGATATAAGTGCGATCACTGATTAATTTGAGGTCATTTAGTTGGAATTTTAACCACTGGAGCTGTAGATTGAGTCTTCATCTTCTCCAACTCCGGCAGAGTTGGAGAAGTCTGTTAGTTAGGTTTAAGTTGCGTTTAAGGTGTTCAAGATTTCATTCTATTGTAGCAACCTCTGAATGACTCTGATGAACAAAGTGGTTTTGAAGCTCAGGCGGTGAGCTTGAAACCCTAATTTCTAGGGTTAGAACACCTATTAAAGAGGCTGACCAAGTTCCTGATGTTGAAGAGACTCTATTTGAGGTTTTAATTTCTTGGGAGAAGGCTTTGAATAGAAAGTCAAATTTTTTAGCCTTACAGTCAAACTGAGTTTGATTATGGAGTTCTGAGCTCGAATTGAGGAATTGATGAGATAGAGTTGATTATGAGATTCTATTGGAAAGTTTTAGAATGATTAAAGTGAGCTCAGACCTGTATTTTGGTGAGAATTCAAACTCTATCAGTTTGGGTTATTTTTAAACCCAAACTGATGATAGTGCCATTTTGTTGAGATTCAATCTTAAATCCTACCCAGATAAGTCAATTTCAACCCTTAGAATCTATTTTAATCAGTCAGATTTGTTCTTAAGTGTCTGTTCCACATTTCTAAGTTGTAAATTCGATCTCTGAAGCTTTCAGAGAAGCTTAAGGTATCTCTACTGTTCCTGAAGGACTTGAGAACTCATAACCTATATCTGTAGCTACGAAATCATTTGTATAACCTGTTCAGACTTTTAAATAAGAGAGAAAAGTCCATCTGTGGACACTGTAAAGATAACTTCACTTTCCAGGCATTTTAACCTATAGGAACCCCTTGATTCCAGTCTTCAAATTGAAGAGGAAAACATCCTCTTATCTTAAAATTGACCCTGCAACCTTATAGATCTATCTTAGAGCTTTCCAACAAACCTTGAATTACTTGGAATGGAGCTCTGAGCTAGGAGAAATCGTCGGTTGAAGTTGGGTTTGGAAGGGGGGAACATAGTCCCACGTCGGTAGTTCATGATGGCGAAAATACGCGGTTTGTTAAAATACGTCGTTGTAACGCGTAAATCCACTTTCGCTCTTAAATTTATATTCCTAGATAGGGGAGTATCTAGGGTCGTCCAAGGAGGCAATATGGTTGCAAAATTGATTCTCTTGCTTGGAATATATCTCAACTTTCTTTTTGGTAATTTTCAATATACCATTTTTCTTTATTTTTGAACTAAGGCAACATGTGAAATTATGGCGGGAAAAGTGTTTACACTTCCAATTAAGTAAACTACTCTAAAGTGGCAAGTAGAGCCTCTCCCTAAGCTCACTCTAGGCAAGTGGAGACCTAGAATAATTAGGGAGAGGAAGTGAAGAATGCTGAAAATAAGCAAAAAGAAATGCAAACAAGATATGCGAAAAAGGCAACTAGATAAGTGATAAAGTGTTTAACAAAAATGCCTAGTAGAGGAATGCTTCTACTACTTGATAATTGAAGTAAGAAAATACAAATCTCTAAATAGATGGTGAAGAAGAGGGCTTCTTGCTCCAAGGTTGGTGGCTCCCAAGCTTGAAAAGAATCCTTCAACTCCTTCCTTGCAGTACTCCGCCAAAGTGATGACCTCCAAGGCAAGCCCTAAGGGGGCGTGCCCTAAGTTTCTCTCCAAGGGTGGACGTCCACCCTAAGCTTTTCTCCTTTGCCTGGCCGTCCTCCTTGAAGTGGGAGAGTCCTCCTCCTTGGCGTGGCTCAAGTTGAAGAGAGTGGGGAGAAGAAGGCACCAAAAGGGCTGGTGATGTGCCCCTTTAATCTCCTTCTCTACTCCTTCTTCTTGGCCGTAGGTATAGGTGGTTTAGGTAGAAAATATACTAAGGGAGGATGCCTCCAAAATGGTGGTAGGTGGTGGCCTTTTATAGAATAGGAGGGGGGCTATGGTGACCTTTGAAATGGATGGCTAGGATGGAAGGAGGGAGGTGGTTAAGGATCCAATGGCCAAGGGTGTTTGGCGCCACCTTAAGGGACACCTAAGGGGTGGTTATGTGTGTTGACACCCCTTGATATTGGCGCCAAAATGGCTTCTAGAAGAGGGTCTAAGTTGGCGCCAAGAAGGATTCTAGAAGGGGGGTTAGGTGGATGGCTAGGATGGCTTATGTGGGTAGGTGTAGGGTGGATTAAGGGGCTGAAAGTGACGCCAATATAGAGGTGGTTAGGGGTGGTTTTTGGCGCCAACTTGAAGTGTCTTTTGGTGGAGATAATGGGGTGAAGGGATGGCTAGGAGGTGGTGCCAACTTGAGTAGGGTAGCTAGCTTAGGTAGGCTTGAGTTGGTGGAGCTAGATAGGGTTGATTTTGGAGGTAATGAATGGCCAAGGAGCTGGTTGTTAGCTAAGCTAAGCTAAGCTAAGATAAGCTAAGCTAGCTTAGCTAAAGGTGGAGTAGAGGAGAAGGTGTTGGAGCTAGGGTTTGGAGGAAGGAGCTGAGGAGAAGAAGTCTGGAGCTGGAGCTGGAGCTGGCTGCTACTGAAGAGGCTGGCATGGGGCTACTCTAGCTGGCTTAGCTTGCTAGTTATTTGCTAGCTACTAAGCCAAGCTAAAGTGAGCTAGCTTCTACCAAAATGAGCTGAGGTGAGCTAGGTCTGGTGCTTCCGGGGAGAATCAAGCTGGTTGAGGCAGCTAAGGTAGCTTAGCTCAACTGAGTTGAGCTAAGCTGAGTCCCCGGGAGCTGGACTTGAGCTTCCTGAGCTGAGATGAATTCTTCTTCAGCTGGCTGGAGTTGAGTGGAGCTGAATGTAGCTGGATCTGAGCTGGGGTGAACTCCTGTCAACTCAGCTGAGCTAGCTAGAGCTCCCTGTGAACTAGTGGGAGCTGAGATGAGCTAGACTCAGCTAAGTTGAGCTGGATCTGAGCTGACTTGAACTAGGGTGAGCTAGGATGAACTCTCTTGAGCTGCCATCCAGCTGAGATTAGCTGAATGGAGCTGGGATGAGCTAACCCTAGTTCAAGTAAGCTAGGTTCCAGCTGCGGTGAGCTAGATCAAGCTGAGGTGAGCTGGATCAAGCTGAGGTGAGCTGGATTAGGCTGAGTTCCAGCTAGTCTGGGCTTCTCCTTCACCATTTGCCTTCTTGAGTGCTAGGGTTTTAGGGATCTGTGCATCTGTACATCCCTAACACTCACAAAAACACATTAAAACGACAATAAAAAATGCAATGCATGCCTATCCTAATTTATGCCTAAATGCAGCCCAAAAACCCATTTGCGGAGTAAAATCCTAAGAGCTAAGTTAGTTTTAAAGCATAAAAATGATGATAAACTGGCGTTTATCACACCCCCATGCTTATCTTTTGCTAGTCTCTTAGCAAAACATTAGTTTTTTTGAAAAACGGAATTTTTGGGAAATCTATTTTTTTTTTTTTTTTTTTTTTTTACTTTTGAGGAGAAAAAGAGATTAAGGGACCTTGGTAGATTAAAACACAGGAGATACGGGATTTGTTGAAGATAAACATCAGGATTTGTTTTTGGATCCAACCATTAGATAGAACGGGATCAATATATCCTCAGAAAATTCACAAATTAACCCCTTGTTAATTCAGATGACTTGAAATGTTTATTTTTAGGATTTTTCTGGCTCGTGAATCTGATTCGCAACTTGCAAATTCCTTTAAAACCTTGTGTCTGTGCTTATGAAAAGCCAACCTTTATAAGGACGTGTTATTATTATTATTATTATTTTTTTTTTTTTTTCTCTCCCCCATGCTTATTTTTAGCTTAGTCTTACAACAGATGTGTCGGTATCATCATTCCCGTTACCATTCCTCGAGGGGGCTCTGGCGCCAGTACTTCGGGATAGCACTGTCCATGACACCACCCAGGAGCTCACAACCCCAAAACACGATGCGGTGAAAAGGGGCGCTCCAAGCAAACTCAAGCTCTTGCTCCGACGCTATAGGTAGAGCACCGTCCAAGACACTTGAGCTGCTGAAATGCGCTTTAATGCTCCGTCTAAGGATATGAAATATAGATATAGAGCAGCGCCGAGGCGGTAACATGTTGACATCGCGTCCTCAAAGAAGGTTTTTTTCTTCTTCTCGACGGTGGGAACTCAAACCAATGATCTGCTTCAGACTTTTACTAAATCCAAACAAGGGAGTTTTTTCAAATTTTTAGTTGTTGGCTTGTGTGTAAAAATTGACACAAGAAGTTTCTCAAGAATCGCAGGTTTTTGAATCAAAAACTAAGTCAAATACTTTCCATATTACAAAATAGGATCAAGTCACCTGAACTATCATGAGTTCAGGTGGAATTTTAGAGAAGGATATCTGATCTAGTCTAAAATAGACCCTGGAATTCTAATGATCAGATCCATATCCTTATCCTTAGTTTGTTAAGGATTAAATCCCATTGTACCAGAAGTGAATTTTTCGACCTTAGTCCTGATTTCAAAATTTTTCCTCAAAAAGTTTTCAACGATTTTTTTTTTTTTTTTGGTATGCAAGCAGGAAATAAATTAAAGAAAATTGCATGTTTTTAGGTTTTAAACATCCTAAATCGATCGTAAAAATTTAAAAACACCCCCCCATGCTCAAGATATGCCATGTCCTCATGCATTAGGAGGGAAAAGGAATCACCTTAGTGAAGAACGGTCAGGTTTAGGATGAATAAAACCTGAAAAAAGAAGAAAAAAGGAAAGCAAGAAAATGATGGGTTACCTCCCATCCAGTGCTATCTTTTACGCCATTCAGCCGGGCGTGAAGGTATGCACAGAAGACGGAAAATCATGTAAATAATTGGACACTTGAATGCCCGCAAAAAAGGTGTCTTCGTCTAGATCCCTAGAAAATTGATTAGAAATAATATTGGGATCAAAGTGAGATGGAAATTGATAAGTGTGGCCCGAGTCTGGCCATGGTTTTAATTCAGGTTGGGTGCCAAACTCGGGCGGGGTTGGTGGCAGGTCCGTAAGAAAGGGGTCGGGGAAGGAATGGTGAGTTAGTGTGGAAAAATTAGGTGCGTTAATAGTGGGTGGGTCAGGGGGGGTATCAGGAACAAATTTGGAGTCAAGACAAGTTTCCGGATCACAGATCTCGCCGACCACTGAGTTTGAATTAGAGTCCTCAAAAAAACTGTGGTCGGTAAGGGTATCTATTAACATTGTCTCCTCCACCATATTAGAAATTTCAGTATCTGAGTCCTCAAAGAAGTTATCATCATGGAATCTCCTGGAGGATTTAAAAATATCTAAGGTGATAGTTTGGCCTGCACAGTTGATATCCATTTTGCCTGTGTGGCAATTGATATTTGCCTTTGCAGTAGCCAAAAAGGGGCGTCCAAGGATTATCGGGGAGTCCAGTAATGATTCGGGTGCCTCAATGTCAAGAACCAGAAAGTCTGCAGGGAAGACACAATTCTGGACCTTGACTAATACATCCTCAACAATCCCACGAGGTTTGATTGTAGATCGGTCGGCTAATTGCAGGGTAACCTCGACGGGTTTTAATTCACCGATCTGAAATTCTTCGAATAAACTTGTGGGAATAATATTTACAGAGGCACCAAGATCAAGGAGGGCGCGATTAAATGTAGTGTCATCAATAATTACAGAAATTAAAGGCGCCCCCGGATCTTTCATCTTAGGAGGCAGCTTACTCTGTATGACAGAGCTTACTGTCTCCGAAAGATGCACCTGTCCTAGATTTTTAGCCTGCCTTTTAGGAGTACAAATATCCTTCAAAAATTTAGCATAGGCAGGTATATATTTGATGGCATCTAGGAGAGGGATATTGATATGAACTTGCCCAAATAGCTCCATGAGTTCTTCTGTAGTGGGCTCAGATTTCTTTCTTTTGTTGGTGGTAGGGTAGAGAGCTTGTGGGAAAGGGATAGGAATCTTGTCTTGAGATTTTTGTTGTTCTTTTTCTTCCTGATGGGGAGGTGGGGAGTCAACTTGCACATGTATCTTACCAGGTTCGTGCGAAGGCTCGGGGTCAGTGGTGGTTTTCCCACTCCTCAAGGTAACTGCATGTGCAGTCGGATTATTATTTGGAGGAGGTGGGGGGGCCTGTGATTGC